>OZ010799.1:197757658-199040158 GCA_963932465.1 Maratus speciosus
TGAATATAACACCAAAGGGACTTCTAAAGATGCTGCATGATTATTTTTGCGCTCCCTTAAAGATGCAATTATCCGCAAGAACTTGAGGAAGCTGTGGCTAATATCATGCATCTCAGGAGTCAGCAAACAGACACAAAAAAATTCAACACAGTGAAAAAAGCGAGTAGGTCTGCCTTACACGATCATTGAGAATTGCCGCTCATCGAGCAAATGAACTTATGTGCTTTGTAAAATTCGTGGAAGATATGGAAGATATTGAGTGGATCAATGAAGTTGAAGTGGATCAAGTTTACATCCGAAATGAAAGCGATGAAGATAATCAAGTAAATCTGGAAACCAGTATCATTACAGATATGGAAAAATGGCTTGAGCAGTCATGGTCAGCATCGGAATAGATATGGGCATGTTCAAATTTAAAAGTTCTTCTAAAATTGTGATCTAAGAAATTTTATTAAATACAATTGTAAGGAAATAAAACAAGCATTTTTTTTATTGTTATTTTTAAGTCGAGTAGAGTTTTTTTTTTATTTGTATTGTGTCCAAATTTTTTAAAATTAAATTAATACTGTTCAAAAAAGTGTTGGGGGGGGGGGTGTTGAAATTTGCTTACGTAATTATTAAGGGGGGCTTGCGATTAGTTTATTTTTGTTGTCAAGGGGTGGAGGGGGGGGGGTCAAAAATTGTCAAAAACATGCTTACGTAATATTTGAACAGCCCCATTTTCCCAATAGATGGGGATACTTTCCCGTGAAAATTTCGGAAGTTTCGCGTCATTTGTCGAATTTTTGTAACTTTGCAGTTCTTTCCAAATTTCATTCATACCATTCAGAGAAATTATTTTTTCCATTTTTGGCACGTTCTTCTGAAATATGTTCCACAGGCAAGGAGTTAAAGATAAAATCACCACTTCATCATATAAAGAGCTCAAACTGTTTCAGACACAACTTCTCATCTAAAGTGAATTTTTGAATGTGGTTTATTTTTAAATGTTCCTAAAGAATAATATTTAATTAGAATTTATTAAAACAAAAATCGATTTTAGGACACTTTAAAAGGTACAGTCGTGGGGAAAAAAAGTAAATACCCTTTACTAACTCTGCAAAAAATTATCATAGAAGAAAGTTGCTGGTGTCACACAATTGGTAATAAAGTCTACTTTTAAATGATGTATATAAAATTTGCTTAAAGGGCCATCTACATATTAAAACAAACCATAACTTTGTTTTTTTCAATAGCAGTACACAATTCTGACACCATAAATGAACTCTACACCCTTCGATTAGCTTAAAAACAATCTTTTATGCAATTCGTACGATAAGTTTCCGATAAATTAATTATTTTAAAACGAGTATTTTAGGGGCTGTATCCAAATTGAAGTTCGGTACTTACTTGTAGACGAAGAGAGCCCACTTCTTGATCAAGGCATCTTATTCGCCACTCAAGCAGTCATTGAAGACTGCTACATTACAGGATAGCATAAGAAATTTCAAACTATCTAGTCACTTCTATCATAGAAACCCCCTTAAACTATCCCTTTGCCATGTTTTAAGCATAATTTGAAAACTACTTAGAAGAAAAAAAGTGAAATTTTGGATTTCCATGAAGCAGGACTTAATAAAGCTAAATACATCAAAAAAATTGTAGGTCACAATTCATAATTTTTTCGAATATTAATTTCCTAATTCATATCATAAAATAATAAAAATTGCAAATTCAATGTATTTATGTTTGGGTATTTTAGTATTATTGCTACACAAAAAGTTAACACATTAGGAGTATAATTTGAGAGGATATTAATAAAAATGTAATTTAACATTAGAAGAACTAAATTTCGAATGTTTATAATTCAAAAAACTTATCATTTAAATAACTTGAAATTTGGTGTCTAGGCATAGTTTGAATCGAAGATTTGAAATATCTTGTTAAAATTGGGTATTGCTATTGAAAAAAATGAAGTTTGGGTTTGTTTTAATATGTAGATGACCCCCTAAGGAAATTTTATATACATCATTTAAAAGTAGACTTTATTTACAATCGTTCGGGTTGGGTTGGGTTGATTTTTGACGGCCAATTATCTACACGAGGGATATAGGCCCGGGGGGAGGGCCCTCCGTGGGGGTCTTTCTAAGGGAACCTAATCCGTATTAACGCATGGAAGATCCACGGCTCGAAGAAAACCACGAAAACTCCGAACGATTAGGCCGACGGGCGCGATTGGGATCGAACCCAGCACCTCCCGTCTACCAGCTTCGAGAGCAGAACCTCTCGGCCACTGGTGGGGCTTACAATCGTTCGGTACCAATAACTTTCTTCTACGGTAATTTGTTGAGGAGTTAGTATTTTTTTTTTCCACGACTGTAGTTGATTCCAAAAGACTTTATTGTAAGCTTTGTTTATATATCTTATGAAATGGAAAATCGTAAAAATAAATGAAATATTACAGAAATCATATGCAAATATGCTGAATTTTGACTTTCTCAAATTCAATTTTAAGTAAAGATTTTGATGAAATAATTTCTGTGCGATCCTCTAAAACAGCTAAAATCTATAAAACAATTAAGCTTTATATATTAAGTATTAAATACAAACCTTTACTAAAGTGACGTAAAAACGTATTTAAACGAATGATAAGTAAGTTGATAAAAACTCTGTATAGTTAACAAAAAAGAATGTAAGTTACATTAAATGTCTTTTTTTTTTTTTTTTTTTTTTTTTTTTTTTTTTTTTTGAGTTATAAAACTACAGTTTTGAAGTTCAGTCTTTATCTCAATCTGATATTTCTTTATAAAACTATTCTTATATAGTATATAACAGGGTCGTCGAACCTATGGCACGCGTGCCACTTTCGGCACGCAAAATAATTTTTTTGGCAAAACGGCGCTCCTCGCCGTGCCAACGCCGCGTCGTTGATAATCTCTCTAAATGAGAATACAACGATTTTACACAAAATACACGAACTTAGATGATCTGATTCGATTTTAAATTCGATTAATTGCAAATTGAAGAATTTTAATCTTATTCAATATGGTTTCGAAAATTTATCAAACAAAGAAAATATTTGAAAACATTCAAAAAGGAAAGATTATTACACATGGTAAATCATGGCAACTTGGAAATTAATTTCAGAGTTATTTAAATAAACTGCCTTTTTTTCTTCCATTTTAATAATTTTTTTCTACTATTTATATCTGTGAGTCCTCATTTTCACAAATTTATAATATAAAAATTCAAACAGAGAGTGGTTGCCATATATATTAATTTAGTTTGCATTCTGTTGAAATTAACTGAACAAGAACATATTAATTATATTTCATCAAAGATACAACAATTAACCACATTATGTTATATTTAATTTCTAAAATATAATTGATTCTATAGTTATTACAGTGCAACACTTACATGTATGTTACTCATTTTAGAAAATATCTTAATAAGTAATTTTCAAGTAGTTTTTATTCATTATATTTCAATTCACTAAATTTGTATTTTAGTTGGCCCGTCAAGGTCAAGTAAAATAATTTTTGAAAAAAAAAAATTGCACGCGACTATAAAAAGGTTCGACAAAACGTGGTATATAAAATACTTTGAAAATTTAAAGTACTAAAACAATCATCTTTAAAAATGTATTTAAATTTCTTAAATTTTAATTCAATATCCTATAGCGCAGGAACATTCGATTTTCTAAAAGATGTATTTTTTTTTTTTTTTTTTTTTTACCAAATCCCATTTCAGACGAAGAAAATGGCTACATATAAACCCAGTTTGCTAATCTATGGAATATTCTGGTAGCAGAATATACATTATGAATCAAAAATCACTTTTTGGTAGAAGCTTCGATTTCGGGAGGAAGATACATTACAAAAAATCCTAATGCAATGGGAAACGGGATCCTTGTAAGATTATAGTGGTTTTATTGCAAAATATATGAGTGGAGCGTAGAAGAAAAAAGTTTTTATCGTTTCTCTATTACATTTTTAACTTTTTATTGATCAATATGAAAAAAAAAAAAAATGAGATTTCCTTTCGTTTCATGCAAAGGTAATATCATGAAAAGGTTTTGCATAATGTACGTATTTAAAATTATAGAAATGCATATTTTAGAAAAAATGAAATATTTTTATCATATTTTTAATTGATATTGTATTATTATACATTTTATTAATTTGATTTCTAAAAAAAAAAATATTTTTACATACTTCAGTACATTATACGCATTATTTCCATAGAAGAAAATGGCTAAAACTTTGTATGAGAATCTAATGAAACATTCTGATAGAAGAATACGCATTAGGAGTCCGGCATTTTATTTACCTTAAAAGGAATAATTTCCGGAATATGGTGAATTACAAAACATTCTACTGCAGGTTTCTTAAACTTGAGCTCATTGATACTTTGTTCCGAAACATATCTTCGGAAGGGTGGGGAGAGGGGGTCCCATAGTCAAAGTATTATTATTTTTTCATACTTGGAAACTGTAAAAAGTTTATTAATAAAATGAAAGAGAAATAGATAATCCTATTTAAAAATACACTATCTATTCTTTATGCAGTAAGCGTGTGAAACTTTACCTCTAAAATCCTTAAAAATTAGTATTTGGTGGGAGAATTTTTTCCGACATAAATGCATACAAAAGAAATTCGAATCAGATTTCTTTGATATTAATAGGGATAACACAACAAGATGTTTTACACTTATCCTTTCGACACCTACAGTCCTACATGTCAGCGGCATATATCTTTAGTTGCTTTTCTGTGTTGACTTTCCAATTTTTACGAATTAGAAATTTTGTGTTTAAAGAAGTTATAAAGAAAGTTATTTTTCGCTTGGACAATTCTAGTAATTAATAATACTTTGAATTTTTTACAATTACAGAAATTTTAAAATGGCAGCAGCACACGTGTTTAGTTGCTTTTCCGAATTGTCTTTCCAATTTTCATGAGTTAGAAATTTTGTATTTTTCAGCCTTAGAAAAAAAAAAAAATGATTTATTAGAAATAACTTATTTTTCTCTTGGATACTTCTAGCAATTAATTATACTTTGAATCTTTTACAATTATAGCAATTTTAAAATGGCAACAGCTCAAGTGTTTTGTTGCTTTTCCGAGTTGAATTTCAAATTTTCATGAGTTAGAAATTTTGTGATTTTCTAGGGTTATAAACAAAGACTTTCTTAATAAGAGATACCTTTTTCTCAATTGGACGCTTCTAGTAATTAATAATACTTTTGAAATTTTTACGATTATAGTAATTTAAAAATGGAAGCAGCACGCATGTTTAGTTGCTTTGCCGAGATGATATTCCAATTTTCATGACTTAGGAATTTCATGTTTTCCGAGTGTTCTAAAGAAAGATTTTTTTATATGAGAACTTTTTGCTCTTGGACAATTCTAGTAATTAATAATACTTTGAAAATTTTAAATTATAGTAATGTAAAAATGGCAGCAGTACGCATGTTTTGTTACTTTTTCGAGATGACTTTCCAGTTTTCATGAATTAGACATTTTATATTTTTACTTTCTTCTATCTTTACAAGAAGAAAGTATTGGATTCATGAAAATTTTCGAATTCCGGTTTTCGACGGATTTACACGTTTTAGAGGTCAGAGAACCCGAAAAACATGTTTTTACAAAATGTCTGTCTGTCTGTCTGTGTGTATGTGACACAAATTTTGTGGGCGCTCTATCTCAAGAACTAATGCACGGAATTTAATAAAAATTGATATTCAGTTAGTCCCTAATACAGATTGATGCTGATTAGTTTTTGGTGCAAATCGCTCAACAGATGGCGCTGCTATGCTGCATTTTGTATGATTTCCGAAATGGCTCTATCTCAAGAACTAATACACGGATTTTCATAAAACTTCAGATTCAGTTAGTCCTTGATAAGACTTGATGCTGATTACATGTTGGTGCAAATCGCTCAACAGGTGGCGCTGCTATGAGGCATTCTTTAGAATTCCCGCAGTGGCTCTATCTCTAGAATTAATGCACGGATTTTCATCAAACTTCAGATTCAGTTAATCCTTGACATGAATTGAAGTTTTGTACAGTTTGGTGTAAATCGCTCAACAGGTGGCGCTGCTATACTGCATTTTTTACAATTTCCGCAATAGCTCTATCTCAACAATTAATGCTTGGATTTTCAACAAACTTCAGATTCATGTATACTTTGATATGAATTAGTGCTGTTTGTGTTTTGGTGCAAATCGCTCAACAGGTGGCGCTGCTATGCTGCACTTTTCAGAATTTCCATTATAGCGGTATCTGAAGAACTAATGCAACAATTTTCACTAATCTTCAGAATCAGTTAATCCTTGATATGAATTGACATTTTGTACATTTTGGTGTAAATCGCTCAACAGGTGGCGCTGCTATACAGCATTTTTCACGATTTTTTCAATCGCTGTATCTCAAGAACTAATGGACATATTTTCATCAAACTTCAGATTCAGTTACTCTTTGATATGAAATGATGCTGACTACGTGTTGGTGAATATCGCCCAATAGGTGGCGCTGCTATGCTGCATTTTGCACTATTTCCTCAATAGCTCTATCTCAAGAACTAATGCACGAATTTTCATCAAACTTCAGACTCAAGTACACCTTGATAAATGTTGATACTGATTATGTGGTTGTGTAAATCGCTCAACAGGTGGCGCTGTTATGCTGCATTTGTCATGATTTGCGCAATAGCTCTATCTTAGGAACTAATGCACGGATTTTCCCCGAACTTCATATTCAGTTAGACATTGACACATGTGGATGATAATTAGGGTCTGGTGTAAATCACCCAATAGGTGGCGCTGCTATACTGCATTTTGATGGATTTACATGATTTCATGGACAGTAATATCTCAAGAACTAATGCACGGAATTTCATCTTTTTAGAATCCTCATGATGAGCATAGATGCACTGTGATAATGAATTTTGAAGTATTGACAAGTATGAGATAGAAGAAAGTTTTGTGATGGCCACAACATACTAGTTTGAGAGTTATAAAGAAAATTTTGTAACTTATTTTTCTCTTAGATTCTTCTAATAACTAATTATAACTTTGATTTTTTTTAATTATAGTAATTTTAAAATAATTTTACAATGTAATTTCTTTTGTTTACATGCTCAAATGATGCTCTGGGGATAACTTATTTTTCTCTTGGACACTTCTAGTAATTAATATAAAAAAGTAGATATCTACATTTTTAGTTTGTAATGCCTGTTTCTACAATTTTACCTTTTATATGCCAATTATCAGACATTATTCTATATTTTAAAACAGCTTTACGATTTACAAGATATACAGATCAGCTTATATAAAAAATATACATAATAAATACAGAAACGAAGACATTTAGAAAGTCGAACTGAGGATGCTCTTTTAGGAGTGAAAGTGTTTTTGTCAGGTATTTTAGGTAGGGGAGACAAGGGAGGGTTGACCTACTTTTTACAAAATGATTTTTTATTTTTTAAATATTGAACGTAGAAGAAAGCTTTATATATCATTTTATTAGTTATACAAGCAGTTATCAAAATAAAATTGCTACATAATTGTAATATATAAGAAATTTGAAAAAATATTGATTTTAATCATGAGAAAATAATGGATCAAAGCTCCCCACATATGGAAGGGTTGACCCACTATACGGGAATCTTGGCACACTTTGTTTTATGTTGAAATATTTGCGAAAAGAAATAAAATCAGATTAAAAAAAGCAAAATAACTTTATGCTACATGCTTTAATTATTATAAAAAAATATTTTTGAAAATATAATGCTTAAACAACCTATTTAGTCGCAATCGCATGTCAGAGAGGAGGATTTTGTCGGAACCGGTATAATTGTACAGCTGGGAAAATGAAATTTTAATATTTAAAACAGTATTCCGCTAGAAACAGGTTCCCTTTTCATTGGGTTTCATGCTACTGTCCCGCTTTTTTTTGTCTTCTTGTCCTACTTTTTGTGACAACTCTAGTTGTCACATTGTTTGGCTTCATCTTACTCTACTCATCATGTTGAAATTTATCTACATATCTACCTAGTTTTCCGATTATTTTCAGCCGCATGAGCCTATAACTTGTCATTAACATATTTTAAACCTTTCATGACTAAAATGTTGAAATAAATGACTGGCACCGGAATATACGAACAAATTTATTTGGAAATATGAAAAATGCTATATGTCACATATGTATTAAATGGAAAAGATTTTTAAAAAATTTTGGTGCCACTCTGGCGTTTGGAAATTAAAATTAAGTATTCTTATAAACATACCACATCCCCTGAAACGGTTAAGACTGCTGCTTTCGTACTTTCTAGTCATATCTAGTGTTTTCCACTTTCTATTTACCTATTGTAAGTAATTTTAAAATGAAAAAAAATTCCTTTCAACTTTCCCATTTACATTTCATTTTTTTCGTGCAGGGGATACTATAGCAATTTTTCACATCTTTCTTTAAACAGTTTTAAACGTTTTCATTTCTATCACCCCATTTTACTGTAGCTTTGCAGAACAAATTTACATTCATTTTTATATATAACCATTAACCTTTCATTATGCACAGTGCATAATAAAAAGGATTTCCAAAACCCCCTAATTAACACATTGCCGAAGGGCAATTTTATCAAGTCTGAATTTTAAAACAGTAGCAGCTCCTCCTTATTCTGAAAGTTTTTTGTAAATTTATGTTCCAGATAGGTTTCCAAAATTTACATATCGGTAAATATCTTTCAATGCACGAATTTAATATAAAATGTCTTACAATCTCAAGAGATATGGACAACATGATATAAATGTATTTTCTGTAAGATAGAAGCCACGCCTTTAGTCAATGATGTTTATTGAATGAAAACGAGAATTCTCGTTTCCCGTCGTGATTGTGTTAAGGGAGCCTAAAACATGTGGTCATCTCTCCCTCACATTGACTGGGTCAAGCCTCCTCACATAGCCCTTTTCTAAAGAAACACACATTGTTATATTAAATCTAACTTACAGTAGAATCTGTATGCCTGGAATGAAAGCTCGATATTTCTGCATTACTTAAAACCTACTTACTTAAATTTCTATCATATATTTTATCTGTAAAAAGCTTACAAAATATTTCTAAAAAACAAATTTTTAGGTTGAAAACGACTCGGAATTGATTTTTTTCCACATCTATTTCAATTTTCTGTATGAAACAGAGACTGTTGTTTAAGCATTTCAGTAGCCTTGGTTGACACCTATTGATAAAACTCTGAAATTCTTTTAAATATGAAAACTGATGGGTGGGTTAAGCCTCCCGTATGGTCAACCCTCCCTAGTCTCCCATATTATATGGGAATTAACGAATAAGTTTTTTTTTTAACGTTACGTCTTCTAAATTTTATATATAACATGGTTTAGTATATTTTTATTATAAAATCTGACCTGTACGTCTTTCAGATAGTAAAATTGTTTAAAACTATACATATACAATAATGCCTGATAATATAATTGGTATATAAATGGAAAATTAATAATACTTTGAAATTGTTACAATTATATTAATTTTTAAACGGCAGCTGCACACATGTTTAGTTGTTCTATTGAGCTGAATTTTCAATTTACATTAGTTAGAAATTTTCTGTTATTCGAAAGTTATAAAAAAGATTTTTTACAAGAGATTTTTCTGTTAGAAACTTCTAATAATTAATTATAACTTTGGATATTTTTAAATTATAGTAATTTTAAAATAAATTTGCAATGTCATTTTTTGCACATTGATTATTTCCAAATCATAGTGATTTGTAAATATATAATACTAACTAATTTTTCCAACTGGATGGGAAAATGTTCAGTTCAGGATTGGGAACAAATATTTTGAACACTAGAGCTACCGTAAGTCGTCATTTTGACGGCTACCATATGAATATGTTTCGGTTCAAACCAAAATTTGATTATGAAATAAGTTTTAAAGATACAAAGAAGATAAATGTTAAATTATAAAGTTAAACTGTTTTAAATCAAAATTATGGTATGAAATATTTTGATAAAATTTGACTCAATTTTCCAGTAGTTCTAGTGTATTTTAAATAGTTATTTTAAATAGTTATTTATCTATTGTTATTTTTAAATAAATTTACAAGGTCATTTTTCGTTCACTGATCATTTCCAAATCATAGTGATTGGTATATATATAATTTTAACTAATTTTTCGAACCGGATGGAAAAGTGTTCAGACCAGGAGTCGTAACGAAGACCTTTTGACTTAAATTGTTGGTTGTCAGACCAGGCTATTAAACAATTAACAAATAATCGCGATTTCTGTGCCACGTACAATAGCGTAATAGATATACATATAGATTTTTTTAGTATAATAAAATCAGTATAAAATATGATTATTCATTTTTTTTAATTAGCATTTATAAAATTTTAAATAAATAAATATATATATAATAATGCCAATTTTTTTAATTAGCATTTATAAAATTTTAAATATATATATATATATATATATATATATATATATATATAATGCCAATTTTTTTATTAGCATTTATAAAATTTTAAATAAATATATATATATATATATAATAATGTCAATAGGTAGAGGTGTTTGAAATTCAAGTTAGAAGGTTTTGGGTTGAATTCCCTGACTGTTAATTTTTTCACCCAGTTGGAAAATTTCACTTCATATAAATAAGTTCTTCAGTTTCAACTATGTGGGTTTGAGACAAGCTCAGTTAATCTAAATCAATGAACTTTCTGTAGTTTCAATTTATTTTGATTTTTAATCTCAATTATAATAGTGCTGCAAATATTCAGCTACGAGACACCATTTACACGCGTGCCATGGTTTCACTGTCCGTGGTCTATCCTAATCACGAAGTTTCAGTTCCTATTCCTCCATATTTTACTAATTTAAACTGTAATGCAGCAGTAGGTATGTCGAATAACAAAATTTTTTGATAAAAATGGGTTATTACTGTTTAATTTAAATGTTGTAATTATAATATGCAGATTGTAATTTCGCTTACATATCATAGAAAACACGTTTACTCAAAAATGGTACGTGCCATGCTATTTTTATTTCAGTTTTTAAATACAGCACCAAACATTACATGAACACCTGATAATATTATAGTAAAATATTTTTTCATTCTGGAAGCGTGTAATTTTTTACATATTTAAACATATTACATTCTTCCAATTATGTTGAAGAAAATACTTATTTGATAATATAACTTTCAAAACTGATATGGAATATCCTGATATGGCAGAATATACATTACGACTCAGAAATCTTATTTCTCTAGAAGCTATGATTTCGGAAGGAAGATACATTACAAAAATTCTAATGCAACAGCAAATGGAACCCTAGTAAGAATAATGTTTCTTTCTTGCGAAATATACGAGTGGGGCTTTGAAAATTCTAACATTTCATTTTTCATCTAACGTTTTGATAACAACTATACTGAGAGATATGTAAGAAGTATTGCGATTTAATTTTCCACACTTTCAAAAGTAATATGATGAAAAACTTTTGTATAATATATATATTCACATATATTTAAAATTTTGTAAATGCTAATTGAAAAAATGAATTATCATATATTATACTGATTTTATTATACTAAAAAAATCTATCTATCTATATGCATATATATATATATATATATTACGCTATCGTACGTGGCACAGAAATCGCGATAATTTGTTAACTGTTTAATGTCGACGCACGAATGAAACGCATCTAATTGGTTATTGAACAGCATTTAATGCATCTATTTAACCCATAGACTTCCACTGTAAACCAATAGGGCTTACTTGCTTGCAGAAAATCAACAAATTGAGATATTTTAGCATGCTTTCTCAAAAATAAATTTTCAGGGAGAACAAATTGGTCACCAAGGTCGGCTAGTTAATTTAATTTTTAAAAGACACAGTTTTACCTTATTCAGTACATTATATTCGTTTCAAAGAAAATAACTATTAAAATATGCAGGACAATTGAACCATAAAATATACGAAAAAAGATGTTTACGTTAAAAACACATAATCTTGCTCAGTGGTACACATAAACAAAAACTTTTATATGAAGTTATACAAAGAAAATTAGTGATAAAGCATAATATCGACGGTTCGAACTGCTTCTGCAGTGGTCTTCAGGAGAAATATGATCTAATCACAAACAACTCGTTATAAATGATCTCGCCAAGACACAAACCTAAATCGTTAGTCACAAAAAGGAGAGATATCACATAAAAGAAACGATATAGAAGTGACTCCGACTGCCGTGTAAAAATCCATCGCTACTCATAATGTTTCCAAAGGACTCGGAATAAGATATAGTATGTGAAAACTGTTTGGCGACCTGCAGATTTTATAATGTTTGTTCTTCCTGTACTTACATATGGCTATTTGCTTAACAATTTTCTTCTTGTATTACTGATCCCATTAAACTGTGAAAAGTTGAAGCTTTTGGTGTTTACATGCCCATTCTTATTTAACATCATGGAATCGATTTGTTGATTTTATTTACCATTATTCGAACGAGAAAGACCACTTTCACGGGGAGGACTTTTGATGTAAACATGTAATTAACATTTTGAGTTTGCAAAATAATAATAAAAAATAATGATCATAATATTACTAACAATGCACCTAATAATAGACGTTAACTAAACTAAGATATATTGCAGTAAATCCTGCGTAAACGCAATTGCACATGGCAGGGAAAAAATATGTTCTAGTAAGGCTTCTGTCACAATATGTAATATTTCTTACTTTGGAAACACGACATTTTACTTTTAAGAAATAATTCTCTCGTAAACAGGATTCATTTTACCAGTTTTCCCTTTAATTTTGAAACAGCGTATTATTAAACCTATTTATGTAATTAAAAATTATGTTTAAAATATTGAAAAGTATAATTGTAATAATATGTGATTACCACAATTAAATAACATTTACGTGGCATGATAAATTTTTACGCGGTACTCGAAGTATGCACTTCTATATCGCTTCTTCTTATGTGATATAACTTCTTTTTATAACTAATGATTTAGGTTTGTGGCTTGGCGAGATCATTTACTACGAGTTGTTTTGGATTAGATATCACTTCGTTTTGTAAGGTATTTCATTTGCATTATACATATTCCATTTTAATTCAGAAAAGAAAAGATAAACGAAAGATGATAAAAGGAAAAAAAAATAATTTAATAGTGACGCTAAAAATTTTTCAAAAGTGTGATATATCTAGAAAGTCATAATGTTAAACTTTTTAAAAATAATTCAAAACCATTTTATCGATTCTTACAAATCTCAGAAGTCAACATCTATTTTTTTAGAAATGATGAAATGTGTCGAACTAAAATACATTTTGCTCTTGTTCTATAAGCTATATAGTGATTCCCTAAATAACTCAGAAAGGATTTTATCCCAATAACTTTTGAAAAACTGCCTTTACATTTTCAAAATTCACATCATTTAACACAAAATATGTAAAGATTTAAAAACAGACTGAATAATGAGCATTTGTTTTATCACCGGGCGTGCTTAAAGTGATTTTGAAATAAAATTAGTTTTTTTTTTAACCATTTGGAAAAATGGTTATTGTTCTCGTCAGGAGGGGAAATTAAAAGCATATCCGAAGGTTTTCATTGGTTTAATCCGCATTTTATTCGTTTTATGATTGGTCTATACAGTAATCTGTATTTTCCTTTAATTTCAACAACGATGGATACCTTCTGTTGCCACTATGACAAAAAAATTTTTTTTTGAGATACAGCTTTAAATAAATTGCATTTAAAAGCACATTTTGTTCTCTATCCGACGGTGTAAAAAGTAATATTGTCGGATGTTTAGAAGTTTAATAATGAAATTTCATTTAAAATTGGCCGTCAGATTTCTTGAAAATCTGACGGTGGAAAAGCCTGTTCCCGAACAGCCATTGAAATGCTTGGATATTTACGTAAGTTTCAGGTGGATAATACTTAAGTTTCATGAAATCTTATGGGTCGCAGGCGATATTTTTGGCTTGCAATTTTTACGTGTAATAACACTATTAATGTTTAATTCATGGCGTACGTAATGTATGATCTACTCCGTGCGATTTTTTATGTATTAAATTTTAGTCTTCAAAAAAATCGTTTTCCAAATGGTCGTTGTAATTTGATAAATTGCGATTTTTTTTTCAGGAAATCCAACGTCCCTACGATAAGCGCGGCAGAAACTCAGATTATCTGATTAAGCTTTTTTTTTTTCCTTTTTAAATGTTTTCATAAGCTCTAACGCTTGTTGGATTTTCTTAATTTTCAATGCATTTAGCTTTCTAAATTCTTAATTGTTTTATACGTGACGTATATTTTCCAAGTATTTTCTCATATACAGTGAAACCTCTCTGTAAGGGCCACCTGCCGTTCCATTCAAAATTGGCCTTTATGAGGGGTGGCCCTTGAATAGGAGTGACAAAAACAACAACAACTAAAATAAGGAAATAGGTGAAAAAACTGTTTATTAAAAATTTCAAACTCTATACATGATTGAAAAAAATTTCTATTGAAATTTGCTTACTTGACATAATTTTTTCGCAGACAATTTTGGTTTCTAATGGTTCTTTTACTTTGTGTTGAATCCACATGTACTCTTTGGCTTGATTAGTGCCATAATTTTAAATTTTACATAAGCCTGAGCATAAAATTTCTAGTGTAAAAATTGTGCTTCAATATGCATTCACAGTTTTAGTAAATGTGGAATCAGTTTTTTCTAGATAACATGTTATCCTTTGTGTGCCCACAACAAAGGGTTAAGTTTCCCCTCCAACACAACGCCTACAGGTTTAAAGGTCAAACAAAGTGTGAGGAATACCTGTTTGTCTCACTTGTGGAAAAGTTTGTGGTCCTTCATTATGTTACTAAATCCTCCCCATATCCCCCTGCCTTCTTTGTTGCAAGTGCAGTTGTTTGCTGAACTTTTATCTTTCGGTTCGGGAATTCAATACACCTGTTTAGGATTTAAGGCACATATGAAAAAAATGGCATTTATGAGGGGTAGGTGCGGCCCCTAATAGGAGTAAATTTAATATTATGTCTAAGAGAAATATTTTCGTTCCTAAAAATATTGGCCCTTAATAGAGGTGGCCCTTGAATAGGGGTGACCTTTAAAAGAAGTTTCACTGCATTTCGGATAATTCATCCGATAAATTATAATTCATTTCAATAAAAGTTCAGAATTCGCTATTTCATCGTTATGAAATGATTTTCCCTATTTTCGGTCATATTTGAAAAATTTTATGCAGTTCTATAATATGATTAATAATTAACTAAAAGCTATTTATGGCATATTGATAGCCTTCTTTAACTACCAAGTTCAAAATAACTGAGTCGATTAGTTTAATATATCTCCTTATTCATGATTTTAAATAAACAAAATAACGAAAAATTCCAATAAAACTATGTCAAAAACCGTTGTAAGTTTTCGTAAAAACTCAAACAAATTTTACTTTACTACTGGTACCCAGTGTCATTCATTCATTTCTATTCATTATGTGTGTGTTATGATTACGGTTTTTACGATTAAACCGAAACATGTCAATATATTTTGATTTTTATTTGTGACACCTATTTAAGTAAAATAAATGTATGTTTTTATCCAATAAAACTAACAAAAATTCACATCATTTTACACAAAATATGTAAAAACTTTAAAACAGATTGAATAATGAGCATTTGTTTTATCAGCGGGTGTGCTTGAAGAAATTTTTAAATAAAATTATTATTTTTTGTTTCAGGAAATCCAACGTCCCTCCGATAAGCGCGGCATAATCTCAAATTATATGATTAAGCTTCTTTTTTTTTTTTTCATAAGCTCTAATACTTGTTGGATTTTCTGAATTTTCAATGAATGTACTTTCTAAATTCCTAATTGTTTTTTACGTGACTAACAGGACATACTAAGTCCTATGCTTTTCAAATATTTTCTCATATATTTCGGATAATTCATACGATAAATTATAATTCATTTCAATAAAAGTTCAAAATTCGATATTTCACCGTTATGAAATGATTTTCTCTAATTTCGGTCATATTTGTAAATTTTTAAGTAGCTCTATTATCTGATTAAAAATTAACTAAAAGCATGTATGGCATATTCATAGCATTCTTCAATTACCAAGTTCAAAATAATAGAGTCGATTAGTTTAATAAATCACGTATTAATCTTCTTAAATGAAAAGAAAAACGAAAAATTCCAATAAAACTGCCAAAACTTTATTTGTTATAAAAGGATTGTCAAAAAAAAAAAAAAAAAAAAATTACAAAATAATATATAAAAAACCAGACTGACTGTATTATCTTTGTAAAATGGTTTAAATTGAATAAATTGCAAAGTTAGGAATATTGAAAAAAAATATTTGAGTACATGTGCGTTTTAGTATAATAGCAATACAGAAGAAAACATTTTCCTGCTTATTTCAATATGATAAACAGTAATCCTATGTTCCGCCGAATTGTTTTCATGACTATAAGTACTCTGTGATTCACTAAAGTGCTTACGTTACCTATCTGACCATGTTCTCTATTTTTCTCGATAGTCGGTGTTTACCTAAAAACTTTCCATAATCGAGGTCCACTGGCACATTTCTATAATATGGTTTCTCCTCAAATATTAACAGGACATTCCGCGACGAATATTGTGTACAGTGCGTTCGTCAAAAATCATTCCGATTTCGTGCAAAATAAAATTTCATTTAATTGTTATCTAAATTTTGTGTGCAAAAATACCCATAGTATTCGAATTTTAGAAGGGTATGTGCTGAAATCTAGAAACATCTTTTATAAAGTAGAAAACTGCATCGTTGAGCTTTTAGATGTACAAATTGAATTCATATTCAACTTTCAAGTAACATGATAAAATTTTCTAGAGAATGAAATACTACAAATACGTTAAAATACAAGCCACTCAGTAAGTATCCATCGGTTGTAATGTAATCAAGATCATTTAAGTGACCTTTTAAACGAACCGTAAATGCGTCAATGCCGCTTTACAATAGAGAGCTTAACTGGGTTGTATGCAATAACATCTACCCTATTAAAATCCGTGCGCGTATCTATATATGTAACTTCAAAACCTCGGAAACAATAGGTTGTAGGGCTACGAAATTTGGCACTCGTGTTGCTTGTAGGGGGCTCATGAACGATTGGGGCCAAAAATTCGAAAATTAAAAAAAAAAATTATGTTTTTGAAGAATTTTTGCATTTTTTTATGTTCCCACGTAATCACACGAGTTCTAACAGTTTTAAATATCCACTGCAATGTGAGATATACATATTACATACGCCACGCTGCAATAGTGAGAAGCTATAGCGGATATTACAATAATTATTTTAGCTCACATGCAAAAATATGTAGATATATATATATATATTACGTACGCCACGCTGCAATATAAGAACTAATTATTTAAACTGGTATAAATCAAAAACTAATTAAAATTTTTACATGAAACTTTCAAAGGTTTGAACCACTCATAAAAATAAATCAAATGCCGTAAACCACGTAAAAATCCGATAATTACACATTGCTGTAGCCCTGTCAACAGATTTTGGTCTGAACAAGAATGTAAAAAGTGCCAAAAACAGCACTTTTAAAATCGCATCTATTTAAAAAAAATTCGACGGATTCCACTTTACTTTGTTTTCTGAGTCACGTGGCACGCCCTATTCCCTATAAACAAGTATTTTGTTTCTATCATAAATACAACTCGAGCTATAGAGGTGTCAAATTTTCTTTTTTGGTCAGTCCGGAAAATATTAACTAGACAGAGTACTAAAAAAATTTGAAAAATCGTTCGGCATCAATTGGGGGAAATTCGTTTCATTTTTGGTTCATTGCACTGTCGTTTCTTTTGCTTGGCGAGAAACTCTGTCGATTTTCTATGATGTTGAAATGTTTAAAATTCTAGAGACGGAAGCTTTCTGTCGAGTCTTGATCAATTAAATGAATACAAAAATGCAGAGAGTTGATCAGAAAAAAATTAAATGAAATAAGTTGAGATGTATTGAAAGTTCGCTTGAGGGCCATGGAGTGTCACAAGACATTAAGGGGAACGGATTATAGTCAAACAAGTTCGTGGTTAAAGAGGGGAGAAAAAATTGAAATATCGCAAACAAGTACAGAATTAAGACTTCTCTGTAATACTAAGCCAGATTTTTGGTATATTGTAAAATAAATTATCGTTACATGCATTATGCTCACGTAAAATGACGTTTTTAACGTATTCAGTAACCGTCGCTTAATAAAATCATACTCGTTCTGAGGTATATTGATTGTAATAAGCGGCTGATTTTTATATCCTGTGAACATTTCAGAACCCCAAAACGAAGGTGGCACCCCGCAAACTCGGAAATAAATTGCAAAATGTGACATCTAATGATATTAACAAACAGGATTAATTATTTTTTGTTTAAAATTAGTTAATTATTCATTCAAAATTAATAATTAGCATATATATAAAATTAATAAATACTTACTATACATAAAATTAAATTAATTACGAATTATTACTTACGTTATTGGACTTTATAAAAAACTGATCAATCAACGTTTAATTTTTTTAGCAAAAGAGTAATACTGGCTGTAAAGTTTCTGTTCTGACCCTCGATTCTCTAGTATCCGTCTGAGTGTATAAAGGACTTTGCACGAGCCAGCAGCAGTGGGTGGAGGATCTGGCTCTTCGTCTACGTCGGAATCTTCATCTTCGCGAGCTGGTCTGCTTGAAACTTGCGAACAAAAGAACTGCTCCATTATTTCTGTGTCAGATATTTCGATGAAATTTGGGAGATTTTGTTAATTTCAACATATTGAAGGAAAACTCTTGTCAAACCTTGTCAAACTCTTCCTTATCTTCAGATGTGGCGCAATATCTTGTGACTCTTCGGGTTTAAATCCGCAATAAAAGAGGCAATTTTTTATCGTGTCTTTTAGCCACACTGTCCTAAGACATTATAATGTAATGCATTGCATGCAACAAACTGACGGTTTTTCTACACTGTTAAAAATTTGCAGCATTCTGCCCAGTCATTTGACCGTTTTTGTCGAAATCGGTTACACAAGTTTCAAATTTATGTTTTTAGAGAACGAGACAGATAAAAATAACATTCATGGCAGCTTTTAATCGTCGTGTAGTTTAAAAATAAATAAATAAATGAAAATAAATATTGCTATTTTAAAAAAAATGAGGCCGTAGTAAGTAAAAATAAATTCTCTACCCGGTATTTTTAAGTACATTTCTTATAAAAAGCAAGCATAATTGTTTGTAAATTATAAACTTAAAATTCTTTTACTTCATTGAATAGGTTAGCCTGACAGCTCCATCTATCGCCTTAAAGAAATAGGAATCACTTATGCAATATAGAAATTCGTCATTCAACAATTAATTTAAAAGCAACTAATTCAATAAAAATTCAAGAATTTTTCTGATAAATTCAAGTTATTTACCGTCAAATCTTGACGGGCACTATCTAGTTTATTTTAAATCACTCTGTATTTTAAATATATGCATTCTACGTCCATTGGTTTAACTTTAGAGAAAGAGTTTGGGAAGTTGAACTGCCTTAACACTTTATAATAGATGCCAATTACGAATTCTTACGTCACAAGTGATTAGAATGAAAAGTGGAGACTTGGTAACATGTCTTGGAGTTTCAGAAAGTTACTAAAAGAACACGGCGCGGACAGCTAAAATTAGGAAGTGGGTGCTGGAAAACTTTATATAAGGTAAATAAATTGCCGTCTGTGTGACTAAAAAATCTAATAATTTTTATAAGTTGCAGAAAATCGTGAAGATAAAGTGATAAAACATCAACATAGACATAATGTGGCATTTTACTATTTCTAACTAGAATGAAATCTGGAAAACGAAACATATAACTGCTTGTTACTAGGCTTTCGTTTTACACTCTGTTGAACTGAACTTTTTTTATATGTAAATATGTAATTTTGCAAACGATTTATAACCTACTTGATAGGCTAGAATTATACAAATTGTGTACAAAGGTGTGTTTTCAATGACAATACAAAGATTCAATATTTTTAGAACTTAATTAGCCTTGGTATGCTATTTCTTTCTCCCAGCTTATTTTGTGTCCAAAAAATAACGTTACCTTACAGAAGCTATAGCCGTAAAACAAAGCATTACGATTAAATACTCTTTAGCAATTTTTTTAACTTCTAAGCATCGCACATTTTCAATTTTTATACCGTCTTATTGGAAAAAAAGTTCTTTTAAATGCATTTTGTTTGAAAACTGTATCTCCATTTATTTTGGAAATATTAATTTTTTTGTAGTTTTTGGAGCCATTTGCTTAATATTGGCAACGGAAGTACTCCATTTCAGTAGAAAGTAAAGGAAAAAATCGTTTTAAAATAGTAATTATATATTTTTGTTGCCATTTTCTCGTAACAATCGAAAAAAAATGTAATTAAAATACGTGCTATTTTGAAAAAAATATAAACGAATGATTTCTGTTAAAACAATGGAGCTATTATATACTATATTTAATTGTATCTATGAATCATTAGATAGCTTTTTTTTTCGATTTTCTTGAATGAAGGAATCTTTTTGCTGCATTTGTGCATTATTTCGCGATAGTGATGTATTATGCATTCTTTACTGTAGATGTTTAAGAGTAAATCGTAAATGTGGAATTCTTAAGCGGATACGAATGACGTCATTTTACATAAAATAAAACGTGTGCTTTAAGTCCTAAAATTGAAATATGTTTTGTACTGCAGTAGAGTCCCGTTTAACCGTGTTATTTTCTTCTGATGGACTGGTGGCTTCTATTATTATGAAACAGCCATTATAAATGAAGTGTTAGGTGAAGATGAAAGAGCAGCCGTAAAAAAAAATATGACCATTCTTTTCCCCCATTCTGACCAGAAATTCAGAGTTCTAACTTTCTACGGCTGCTCTTTCATCTTAACCAAACACTTCATTTATAATGGCTGTTTCATAATAATAGAAGCCATCAGACCATCAGAAGAAAATGAAGTAATGGAAATGCAGGGGGCAACACTAAATTCTGAAAAAGCTGAATTCCTGTTCTCTAGTTATTAATTAATAAATTAATTTCAAGCATTTTCCAATTATCCCGCCACAGGTGATAAATCGACAAATATTTTCTGTAACTCGTACAATTCTATGGGTATTTAAAAATATAATGGATTCAATCATGCGCCAATAAATGCTCGCCAAAATATGACAAAGCTCTATAAACGTGCAACAAGGGAACAGTTTAAAGAGTTAAAAGTAGAAATTAAATTTTAAATACCAAAATAAGAGAGTAATATGTAAAAACAAAATACGCTTTTATCAATTTATTGTTACATATTAATTAATTAATGATTACACGCTGACAAATTCATTCATAAATCTTAAAAGATAGCTAAAATAATATTTCACTCTTTCTTTCCTGTTTCCCTTTCTGAAAAAATAAACAGAGCAAAGATTATACATTTTATACTAAATTCATTTGATTGAGCTTTCAACCTAGCTTAACAAAAGCAGTGTTTTTTTATAGTCGAGTTCATTGACCCCGCCAATCAGAATGTGTTGTAATGGGAATTTTTTGGAAAAAAAACGAGAATTGCAATAAAAAAAATTGGGCAATATTTTCAAGATGACCATTGCATGTTAATAAAAGAGCGTTTTATATATTTAAAAAAAATTACTTTTCTTTTATTATTTAGCATAGCAAAATTCGGAAAAATAATTATAAAGGATACATTTAAACTGGCTGTTAAAATCTAACGTCCACCCAACCAATCAGGGATCTCTTTGCCTGCTGTGAACCCCACCAGAGTAAGATCGGCAAGCTCAGAGGTCAGAATAAGATGGCCAAACTACGCAGGAACTCCAAATGCTTGTTTGACTCGTTTTCCAATGTTTTGTGATCAACTCATAAAACTGCTACAGAAAGCAGTGGAGAAAGCAGTAATCTAGGCTTATCAGTTCAATGAAATGGGGGGGGGGGGGTGATATAAAGAAAAACTTACTAAGACAAAATTGAAAAAGACAGGGGAATTTTTCGTTTTAAGCAGGTTTTTGTCATAACAGGTAGCGCAATTCTAATACAATGAAATCTGCTTAGACGGAATCACATGGGACCAAACGAATTCCGTTTTAGACAGATTCCGGTCTTACAATAAAGGTGCAGATTCCCAAAATCTCGAAGGGCCCAGTGGTTCTAAACTTAAAAAATCCAGTGACCACATTGTGAAACAAATGAATAAAAAGAAAAATAGTGTTTATAAGGGGGAGGGGGGACTAAAAAAAACGCTCAGGAGTTCAAAGTGAAAAATTTGAAATTGGATGTATGACATGTATGTACATGGGTAATGATATTAAATGAGACGAAGGATTACTAGTTTTTGAATATTTAGCAACATTTAATGAGCTGACCGCCTATGAAAAAAAACATGTAATTTTTTTCTTTTTGATCTTAGTTCAGTTTATATATGTTTTTGCACTAAACATGTAACAATTTGATCGCGTGACCTTAATTGATTTATGTACTTGAAATTATAGTATATAATTTATTTAATAAATATTTCAACATTAAAACAAAAATTCAATATTTTAATTTTTAATATTTGATATAAAAAGGTTAATTCTAAATTAGAATCTAAAGTGTGTAACATGACTGAATTAATGTATTATTGTTGTTGCGATTCATTACTATGAATTTTCAAATTAATAAACAATAGTGCCAATTTTGAGTAATATTTCAAATGAAAATATGACTATTTCGATAAGTGCAAAAACTATTTAAAAAAAAATATATATATCAAAATTGGTGTTTTGAAGCAATTTTTCAGCACAAACAAAGCGAAAAAAAGGTTCCCATGAGACATTAATCACACATGACATAAACCAAAATGAAATTGCAATGCATTTATCGAACAATAAAAAACGACATTCCATTCCAAAGTACAATCTGCTAATTTCATGCTTTATGTTTAAGAATGAGTTTGCAAATGTCAGAAAATTTGTCACTGTTAAACGAATTTTTTTAGGAAAGGGGGAGGGTATGTTTGGTTGGGTTGATTTTTGACGGCCGATTTATCTACTCGAGGGATAGGCCCCAGGTAGAGTGCCCTGTGTGGGAATCTTTCTAAGGGAGCCTAACCCGTATTTACGCTTGGAAATCCAAGGTTCGATGAAAACCACGAAAACTCTGAACGATTAGGCCAACGGGCGCGATTGAGTTCGAACCCAGCATCCCCCGTCTACTTGCTTCGAGAGCAGAACCTCTCGGCCACTGGTGGGGCGGGGGGTGGAGATTAAGTATAATCTACTTTTAAGTGTACTGTTGTACAGGGCTTGCCTTCACCTTAAAGTTAAAATAAAACGGAATTTAGATCTCGTTAGGTGCAGGGCATAGTGCAAACCTTTTTAAGACCCAATTTATTTAATTCTTTATTATGTTTTTCATGTAGAAAAAAACGTTTTTTAGTCTCCTCAGAGGTCCCTATAATTGCGAGGCCAGGCTGCATTACACCTGCCACTTCCCTTTTCTGGTGTCCTTTTTTTTGTATTACAGAATATGTGAAAATATACCCATAACAGCATGTGTTTACCTAAAAATGCGAATTACATGAAAAAATATTTTTATATATTAAATACACGTAAGAATCGTTAAAACATTTGCAATTCTAGACTTCGGGTAACTTTTTGAAAAAAGCAATGGACACATTAATTTCAAAATTTTTATGCCTCCTGAAAATTCATCATAAAAGAATAATAAGCATCAAATACATATTAAAAATAAAGTAAAATATATATTGTGGCGAATTTTGAAAATCATTGAAATATTTTTACGATTTATCTTCGCAATTTTTATGCTGTTCTAAAAATATTTTTTATGTGTAAAGAAACAAAATAAAATTAATAAGCATTAAAATTTTCAATCGGGAAAAGAATAAATAAAGGAAAATTTTCAAAATCCATACGATGCAATACAGTGTTCACATATTCAAGATTAAAAAGTCCTTCCGGCCAGTGCCGGGAGGAAGAGGTAGCTTTCATATTCCTTATTTTTAAAAAGCAAGCTTATATTATTCAAACACACGAAGCTCAATTTAGTGGAAACCGATTATAGGAGATTCAATACTAATCTTTATCAATATTAAATCATTATGAATGAGAATTTCGCGAAATTAGTCAGCTTTATCGAAGCTGCTTTTATTTAAAGTAACTTATATTTGGCTGCCAAATTCGGCGATTTCTTAAAGTGCCTGCCATTTTAAGACAACATGGGGGATGAGGCTAACCAGTGAACTTGGTAGGACCTTAGTAATTGCTGTGCACATGCTCACTCACATCGGAATCGGTTGATATATACGAGTGCTGTCGCAGGCAAAAAATCAGATTTTTCAAAATGTCACCCACGTTAGAAATTGAAACTGCTATATCTGAGCCATTTTTTAAGATAAAGACAAACAAAAAATGCTCCTGAATCCTTATATCAAGGTCAAATACTTAAGAAAGAAACCTTTTTCAATTTCTAATTTTTTTGCACCTCACTTTAAATATATATATTTTTTAATTTAATGGCCTCCATTTTGAAACAAGATGGCTGATGAAGCTGGCCAGCGAACTTGGTCGAGATATTATGATATACTATCCACATGCCTTCTTACATCGAAATAGGTTAATGAATACGCGTGTTATCACGTGACAAATATCAGATCATTTCAAAATGTCAGCCATGCTAGAAATTCAAAGTGCTATAATTCAACCATTTTTTAAGATATATACAAAACAAAAACTGCTCCGGAATCTGTGTATCAAGGTCAAACACATAAAAAAAATCTTTTTCATTTTTCAATTTTTTGATAACTCATTTTAAATTTAAAATTTAATATTTTTTTTAAATGGCAGCCCTTTTGAAACAAGATGGCGAAAGAAGCTCACCAACGAACTCGGTTCAGACATTGGTATGTACTATGTACACACCAAGTTACATCCAAATCGGTTCATAAATACGCCTGTTATTGCGTGACAAAAATCAGGTTGTTTCAAAATGTCAGCCACAATAGAAATTCAAAATGCTATAACTCAGCCATTTTTTTAGATATAGAAGAAACAAAAACTGTTCCGGAATCTTTGTATTAAGTTCAAACACATACAAAAAAATCTTTTACATTTTCCAATTTTTTTTTTTTTTGGTACCTCATTTTAAATTTTAAACTTTTAAAAATTTTTTAAATGGCCGCCATTTTGAAACAAGACGGCGGATGAAGCTGGCGAACGAACTCGGTCGAGAAATTGGTACGTATTATGTATACACCAAGGTACATCCATATCGGTTCATAAATACGCCTGTTATCGCGTGACAAATATCAGGTCGTTTCAAAATGTCAGCCCCGCTAGAAATTCAAAGTGCTATAAATCAGCCATTTTTTAAGATATAGACGAAACAAAAACTGCTCCAGAATCTTTGTATCAACGTCAAACACATATAAAAAAGATATTTTTCAATTTTTCGGTACCACATTTCAAATTTAAATTTTTTTTTAATTTAAATGGCCGCCATTTTGAAACAAGTTGGAGGATGAAGCTGGCCAACGAACTCGGTCGAGACATTGGTACGTATTATGTATACACCAAGGTACATCCAAATCGATTCATAAATACGCCTGTTATCGTGTGACAAAAATCAGGTCGTTTCAAAATATCAGCCAAGCTTGAAATTCAAAGTGCTATAACTCAGCCATTTTTTAAAATATAGACGAAACAAAAACTGCTCCGGAATCTTTGTATCAAGGTCAAACACATAAGAAAAAAATATTTTTCAATTTTAAATTTTTTGGTACCACATTTCAAATTTTAAATTTTTTAAATTTTTTAAATGGCCGCCATTTTGAAACAAGATGGCGGAGGAAGCTGGCCAACGAACTCGGTCGAGATATTTGTATGTACTATGTACACACCGAGTTTCATCCAAATCGGTTCATAAATACGAGAGTTACAGTATGACAAAGATCAGATATATATATATATATATATCAACTTTTGAATGGAGGGTGGTTTCGGGGTCTGGGGGTCATGATCGATGAAAATATACCAAAATTTTTTGAAATCGCTTTCCTCCGAACGGCTGCAATAGGTAGCTTTTTGTAATGAAAGCTACCTAAAAAGATGACGTGACATTAGCAGCAATAGTAAAAGGCAAGTTCTGGGATATTTACTCATTGTTAATTTAAAATGCCTTATCACATATGAACAGCTACTTTGAAATTTTCATTTAAGGATGTTCTCAAATCCAAATTTGTCTACTTTCTGACGCATTTTTTAATTCATTTTGTTCGCAAACGCATGAAATTGGCAGTTGCTCTTAGTCAAAAACTATGCTATCAAATAGTTTTTTTCCTTTTTTTAAAATCTATTTTTGATCATTTCCTAGCATGTCCAATTTCTATTTTTTCTATTTCATTACATTTTTAATTATTATTTAATTATTTATTTTTCAGCCTGGAACAAAATTTATTTTGCCAATGACCACCTGTTTTCGTTCTCTGACTGACACCCAGAAATCCCAAATGACTGACATGTTTTGCTCCATGTTTAACTTTTTGCCTTTTCAATTTGTAGTTATATTCATAGTATGATGAAATTATAAATATTAGTGTCTTTATTTGGAAAAACGCGCGAAAATATGATTTGATAAAATTACAACTTTATTAAAACATGGTAACTTGACTTTGAGTTGTCATCTTTCACAATTTGTCCACCCGTCAAAGAAAAACAAACTGGCCGTGCCATTTTACTAAAAATCGTTTTGAGCCCACTCAATATGTTTGAAAATTTGGAGCCACTGTTATGTGTGATTCATGTCTCATGGGGACCTTTTTTTCGCTTTGTCTGTGCTGAAAAATTGCTTCAAAACACCAATTTTGATATATATATATACTTAAAATAGCTTTTGCACTTATCGAAATAGTCATATTTTCATTTGAAATATGGCTCAAAATTCGCACTATTGTTTATTAATTTGAAAATTCATAGTAATGAATCGCAACAGCACTTTAGATTTTAATTTAGAATTAACCTTTTTATATCAAATGTTAAAAATTAAAATATTGAATTTTTGTTTTAATGTTGAAATATTTATTAAATTATATACTATAGTTTTAAGTACATAAATCAATTAAGGTCACGCGAACAAATTGTTACATGTTTAGTGCAAAAACATATATAAACTGAACTAAGATTAAAAAGAAAAAAATTACATGTTTTTTCTCATGGGCGGTCAGCTCATTACATGTTGCTAAATATTCAAAAACTAGTAATCCTTCGTCTCATTTAATATCATTACCCATGTACATACATGTCATACATCCAATTTCAAATTTTTCACTTTGAACTCCTGAGAGTTTTTTTTAGCCCCCCCCCCCCCCCCTTATAAACACTTTTTTTTTTATTCATTTGTTTCACAATGTGGTCACTGGATTTTTTGGGTTTAGAAAGCCACTGGGCCCTTCGAGATTTTGGGAATCTGCACCTTTATTGTAAGACCGGAATCTGTCTAAAACGGAATTCGTTTGGTCCCATGTGATTCCGTCTAAGCAGATTTCGTTGTATTAGAATTGCGCTACCTGTTAGGACAAAAACCTGCTTAAAACGAAAAATTCCCCTGTCTTTTTCAATTTTGTCTTAGTAAGTTTTTCTTTATATCACCCCCCCCCCCTCCTTTCATTGAACTGATAAGCCTAGATAACTGCTTTCTCCACTGCTTTCTGTAGCAGTTTTATGAGTTGATCACAAAACATTGGAAAACGAGTCAAACAAGCATTTGGAGTTCCTGCGTAGTTTGGCCATCTTATTCTGACCTCTGAGCTTGCCGATCTTACTCTAGTGGGGTTCACAGCAGGCAAAGAGATCCCTGATTGGTTGGGTGGACGTTAGATTTTAACAGCCAGTATACATTTAAAATGAAAAATTAATTTTAGGAAATGGAAAGACTGTGACTAAATAATTTTGTAAGTTGACAACTGAATTATTGTTTAAAATAAAATTTATTAACAAATAATATTATTTTGAGGTGGGGGGATAATATAAATGGTTAATTTAAAATGCAATATGTGACATTACACCTTAGTCACAATTGTAGACCAGTATATTGAAGGGGAACCTCTAAAATGGGATTTCTGGAACAAATTAATCGTATTATCATTGTTTTTTATGAGTTTGTAAGTTCGATTCCGTTTTCGGACAATTTGGTTCTCGAACAGTTATTCTTTGAAATAAATTGTGTTCGGAAACCGAGATGCAATTATATAAAGTTTCTGCATGCAAAACAAGATCAATTTTCTACTTGAAATCATATCTCTTTTGAATAAAAAGATGGAGCTTTCACAAAAGCTATGGAAATTTTATATCGATAGCATTTTCATTTTTCGGCCACTTTCAGCTATTCCATTACCTTTCTTATGAAAATTCTATTTTCTACGCAAACGCCTTCTTACTTCTAGAAACTAGAAATGGAAAACTCTATAAAATATAGAATAAAAGGAATCAAGGGAAAGAAATATAAAATGTTTGGAAAAATATAATTTTTACGGTGATTTTTCGATTGAAAGATTTGATAAAATCCTAAAATTTTTAATGTATTAAAAACTGCATCTTTAGCATTTGATGTGCAGGAAGTTAAATGAGAAAATAAATAAATAAATACATAAACTAGTAGATTATTTTTTTTTAAATAAGAAAGTTATTTAAAAGTGAATGTTTGGCGTTTTAGAATTGAAGAGCTAAGTGGAAGAACATGTTAAGTAACAAAAATTACATTTGAAGAAATTTGATGTGAAAGTTTTTGTTGCCAATTTTAATGATTTATTTTCTGTTTGATACCATGGGTTTAAAATATAAACAGTTGTGGTACTAAACTCTCTCAGAAAAACTTGTTCATATTTAATTTTTAAATATTAAAAAGTATTAATATTATTTGGATTATGAAATATTAAAATATTAAATATTAATGAATAATGTCTTAAATATTCAAGGGTAAATAGAACTTTGGTATTTCAGCTTTACCATGTGATAGAATACCTCATAACGCCTTCATCCAAAAGATAAAATAATTTTTAAGAAAATGTAGCATAACATGTTCTTCCACTCAGCTCTTAAATTATTTCTGGACATTTGACCTCTATTTACAACACAGGTGCACTCTGCAAAAGAAGACAACGTTTCTAAACCATGAAAATATAATATAAAAAAAAGCAATTTAACAAATTACAACCACCATTTGGAAAATGATTTTTTCGAAGACTAAAATTTAAGACATAAAAAATCGCACGGAGTTGATCATGCATTACGTACGCCATGGATTACATCTTTCGATACTGTAAAATTTTAAACTTCTACGGAGCTGGTCATACATTACGTACGCCATGGATTAAACATTAATAATCCTGGACCAATTTTAAATGAAATTTCATTCTTAAACTTCTAAACATCCCACAATATTACTTTTTACACCGTCGTATAGAGAAAAAAATGTACTTTTAAATGCAATTTGTTTGAAAGCTGTATCTCAATTTGTTTCTGAGTTCTTTTTTTTTGTAGTTTTTATTACTTTTTTGTGATAGTGGCAACAGAAGTATCCGTCTCTGTTGAAAGTAAAGGGAAAATACAGTTTACTGTATAGACCAATCAGAAAACCAATAAAATCGATTCAATTATTAAAAGGCTTCAGATATGTTTTTGATATCCTACCATGACAGAGGACAATAACCATTTTTCCAAATAGTTAAAAACCACGAAAGTATAATATAATCACAAATGAAAACACACAATACACGCTCAGAAATACTTTCTTCAAACCACGAAAATTGTACTGACAGCAGCGCTGGCGGCAAATTTCCGTTATTTGATGAAGCTTCATTTCTTTTTTCTCCGTTACAGGAGGTAAAATATACTTCAATTGATGAAAGGGGGATAAAAAAATGTAGCTGACCTTGGTGTCGGACAGGGTGTCTTGCTGTTATGAACCGATTATCCAAACCATTTGGCTGTAGTTGTTCGGCAATGGGAGAGTTCGAAGTAAATATATGATGTGTATCGTTTTTAAGTTATTTTCCGGAAGATTTCGTTGTTAATGAGATTGTGAATGGGATTTTAACCCTTTAGTATAAATATAAGATAAAAATATGAATTATAAATATTTTTAAGTCGATTGTTAGATGTAAAATGTGAATATTATATTTTTATTCGAGAAGAAATGATTTTTTTTTCTAAGTAAAATGTATTTATTTCCAGTTACTATTTTCATTCTAATTTATATCTATTTTAAAGGTGTTCATTTAGAGTATATTTTAAATGCGAATACTTTTATAACTTTGAATAAAAATTCTGAGTACTTTTAAATGAATGAGAAAAATATTATATATTTTTAATTTTGAAAATTTTTTTGTTTTTTCTTATTTAAGTAAATTAGAAAACTTAATTTATAGAATTTTCGGTTATTCCTTTTATAAATAAATTCGAATTGTAGTATTAATAGAGAAAATGCGCATGCTTACTGGTAATGAACGGATTTCTCCACGCTTTTTCAGATTTTCGGAAGGAATTCATGGATAAAACAAGTTTTCTAGGAGTTCGAAAATTATTTGTTAAAACCCCTTGGGGACGAGCGACACGTATACGTGCCGCATGAAGCGCTCAGAATCCTTGTTTTTCCTCACAAGAAAAAGTATTCTGTAAAATTTGCCCTATTTAATCAGCGCATTTTCGCGATTCAAGAAGACACTAATTTCTATTTTTAAAAAACGGTGACGAAAGATTAAAAATTTCGTAAAAGGCTCCCGTCCCGAAGGGGTTAAAATATGAGTTATAAATTAGTGTAAAAAGACGAGGTAGGTTGGAAGTATACCTAATGCAATTTGCCCACGATTCCAAAAACTATCTTTCATCTTTAGAAAGATCAAAAACCAATCTGTTTTCTTGATTTATAGAAGCATTTATGAGAACAAAAAATACAACAGTTTTTTTGGCCCCATCTATCGACGGTTTTACAAGAGAAAGAATTATAATTGAAGATTTACTTTTATTTTTTTATTCTTTTTTAGTATGAATAAAAGAAACCCTTAAAATAGTTTTAAAAAAATGAAATTTTTTAAAATTAAATCCAGTGGACAATGAAATTTATGAATAGAAAATTTCCACTTTTGTCCTTCGAGTTTCAAACCGATGAGCTTTCGTTTAAGAAGACCTGCGCTTTAAAACAGAGTTACTATGATCGCAAAAAAAATAAATAAATAAATAAATAAATAAAAAACTGAAATTAAGGTTCTGTTGTCTGAGTTAAGGTTTCTGAGTTAAGGTCTGAGGTAAGGTTTAAGGTGAGTTAAGGTTTCGCGAGGGGATGAAATGGATCATTTTTTATGTGAGTGCATTGCGATTTTAATTCATAACTCAGCTAATTATTATAAATTTAAAATTCTGAGATCCAGGTTCAATAGAAGAGGCCTTGTATTACTTTCACACAAATTTTCAGCTTTGTACGTGGAGCATATTTTCCTAGCCATCGTTCACAGACAGACTGAGCTTTTATTAGTATAGATTTCAGTGGTTTAAGAGTGGTTCGATTACATGTCTGAAATTTGTGTTTTATTTATATTTTATTATTTTACTTTTAGATTGATAAAGTTGGACGATAAGCCGGAAATAAATGCTGAACTATTTTATTTATTGTATATTAATTTAAGTGCAAATAGATTTGTCTTTTGTAATCGTCTGCTTGCAAGTGACAGAAATAGATAAAAAAAAATGTGCTTGAAAATTATTTTAAAGGCAATAAAATTTGAGTAAATTGCGGTACAGTATTCAAACAAATTGCATTTAAATGTATATTTTTTTCTTTATTTGACGTTGTAAAAATGAGAAATATGTGGTATTTAGTAATTTAAAAAATTGCAGTAAGTATTAATAAAAGTTTAGTTTAATCATCTGCTGTTGCCACCATCAAAATGACGTCAGCATTATTCAAGTACACTTTTGTCCTTTATAATATAGATACACAGAAAACGACATCCCGCCCCATATAATACAATGTAATGGTATTCGTTTTTGCGTTCGCGTAAACAAACTAAAAATGCTACACACTCCATTTACAATACCGAATATGCTGTAATGAACCTCAAAGATACATATCAATTACTTACCAAACTGAGCATATTTACAACAGTTATGCGGTAGACGGTAGACGGCAGACAATCAGACAGATTCATAAATACTTTTCAATTGTTAAAATGCCTTTTTTTTCGCATTTTGAGATAAACCACTTTAAAATATCCTTCAAATTATCGCCTATCAGAGGGGAAAATTTGTAATCTCAATTATCCTCAGTGTAATTACAGGTTAATTGCATGTAATTGTTTATAGTTACATACATTCAAACACAGAAATTTTGTCAAACCATGGGATAAGGGCGGTTCCGGCTACAGTGCTGCAAGTTTTTTTTTTTTTTTTTTTTTTTTTTTTTTTTTTTTACTGCATGTAATTTTAACTATAATTAATTACATACAATTAAACTGTAATTACATTGCAGATAATTGGAATTATAAGTTTGCCCAACTCTGTCGCCTATATTAAGAGTATCTAACGCATTTTTAGTCCCAACTAATGAAATTATAGGAATTCCTAGTTTTTTTTTTTATATGCTCTTAAAATATTTTTCTTTCATGTATATTATTTTCGAAAAATCGATTTTTTTATGATTTAATAGTTCTATGCCCTCTACAGATACTTGTACATGTAAAAAAGTCCATTATACTCTATTATCGAATTTAAATTAATATTAGAAATAGCGAAAAGTTCTCTAAATAAAACTAAAAAGAATAAAATAACTTAAGAAATAACTGAATGCTTGCGTGAAGTGGCTCAATATTTTCAGACATTTTTTTTCCAAAACATACTTTTACAGATTGCTACATTTTAGTAATAAATAGTTGAGGAAAGGCACACAATTTACTATTTTGATGCTTTAGGCATTTTCCGTTTATTTCGTGACTAAACATATAAACTTTTTATGAGTGCAGCTCTAAATTCAATTGCTTTTATTTATTTTATTGTTTAAACTACTCACAAAAAAAATCTAAAGTCATTTTTTGAACTATTTAAAAGAGAAAAATCCTATTGTTATTCAAAAGTTTTGAGATTTTTACCTTTATAGATAAAATATACTTATGTGCCTACATAATATACTTATATCTGTCTGTGTAGGACTTCAAATGATGTGCATTGATACCGAGATGAGATACACTTTCTGTAGTGATTGTAGAAATTTTTTAAACTGATATATTTTAAAGGAAATATTTAAAAAGTATTTTTTTTTCATAAAGAATTATTGAACGCAGGTATCTTGACGTAGGTGACTTATTTCGAAAATAGAGTTAGCTGTACGATATCTAGAGACATCAATCTAGGGTATCTAGACGTATATCTACATATATACCACATGCACACGCATATATATTACATATATATATGGATTTTTTATATAAACATGCATACATTTATATATATATATTTACGAAGGTAGATACCTATAAAAATGTTACAAGCAACAGCACTTAAAAATTAGTTATTGCGGAGGGAATATTTTTTCTCCTGAGTGGAGACAGATGGCGCTAGTTTTCTTACATCGATTGTGCTAGCACGCTGTGTAAGTTCGCAGTGGCGTCAGAGCATTTAAAATGGAAAGACGTTTAGAAAAGTGTTCTCGCTTAGAGATGGGAGCCATGATTTCTTTATTGCGGGCAGATAATGAGTTCTGGCACCTTGGGTGATGATGTCATCTTCTTGAGTGACAATGCTGAGCCCCATACAGCTTGCCAAACCCATGAATTGCTACAGAAATTCAAGCGGGAGGTCTGATACTATCCTCCATACAGCCCAGGTTTAGCACCCAGTGAAAAATGAATTAAAATTTTTCGAAATTGAAGAAACACTTATCACGAACAAGGTGAACTTCAGACAGTGATGTGAAAACAGATGGCGAGTACAGACTGAAACAGCAAGAACTTGATATTGATTGGTAGATATCAATCCGGGTAAGCACATTTGTTCTGCGCTCACATACTCAGAAGTAGATACTCAGATTTCACGAAATTTTCTTCATTTTTGACGAAACCGTTTCTTGGGAAATGCTCCGAGAGAACATTTTGTCAAATTGAGGAAATTACTTTCATCTCTTGTTTCAGGAGACATATTTCGTCAAAAGTGCTTGTTCAAAAAGTGCCAAAAAAAGTTCAGTGGTTCCTTCTTTGCGCATTTTAGAAGCATCTGTATTCATTGGCAGCGAAAAAATTATGCCGGTTATCTTTTCCTTTAAGGTGGTTTGAACTTACTTCCTCGTGACTGAGTCCATCGCGTTACCTATCTTGCTATTGTGCCCTTGGATGGATGTGATTTTAGATGCATGTAGTAGATTTTGCCATGTCTTTATGTTTTCATAAGGAAGATTGTAACTTTATCGGTACTGTTATAATTCCTGCAAGTTTAAATTAATAAGGCTAATTTATTAATATGGGGGTCATTCCATGTAAAATGAGCAAAAATTTTAAAGAAAGTCTCGCGGCTACATAGTATCCGATTTTAATAAAATTTGATACACTGGTTCAATTCATATTAAAATAGAGCACTTCAAAATATCTTCACAAAAAAAAAAAAAAATTATTTTAGCAGTTTTGGACATTTAAAAAACATGTGATAAAAATGAAATGTGTGTAATCGTCCAAATTTGCAAGTTTGAAGTTCCGTATCTAGAAAACTATTTAACAGAAATTAATTTTTTTATAATATTATAACCCCTGAAAAATTATCATCCTATTTATAGAGTAATAATAATCTGGTAACACCATGATTAATCTTTAATTGGTTGTAAAAATTGAAAATTTCTGAATTCTGAGGAAATTAGAAACGTTATAAAAATAAAAGGAATTCATAAACATCTGTGAAATTTATGCCTCATGTAGTATTACATACGAAGATCAAATTCCCTAAGTTTGAAAGTTGCCATTTATTTCCTTCATCTTCAAAAAAACTTAAACATCATAATTTTTCCTCTTATGTATGAGCAAAAATATAAATAATAGAATGATCCGACATTAATAATATCGCACAGACATAAAGATCAATAACTCCATGCTCAAAAAATTCAAGATTGCCTTTTAATTCCTAACACATCAAAAATATGTTCAAAAAGGTAATATCTGTTACATTCCATGAGCTTTTCCACTTTGAATTCGAGCTCGTTTCTTAAAATATTGCACGGTTTCAAAGCGAAAAAAATGAGTGCTGCCATTTATTTTTGGAATCTGGATTTAGGATTAATTAGGATAGGGATAGGTAATTTTTTGTCTAAATAAATGATTTTTTCTACTTTAATTAAAAATATTCTTGAGGTAAAAATAAACTGAAAGCAAGAATACAAGTTTCTATATTTAAAATATACACATTTATCCATAATATCAAATATTTTAAAAGTTTTGAAAAGCTTCCCTTCACTTTCAAAGAAGTGATACAATTATGGCATTTTACCCTCAACATTTTTTACTATTTTTTCCCTATTAAGGAATAAAAAGGCAAGAAGGAAAATTTCGATATTTAAAATATATACTTTTAGCTTGTCAGAGCTGTCCTTCATGTTTAAATAAACAATAGAAATATTGCATTTTTCCCTCAAAAAATTTCATTTTTTTTCTTCAAATTACGGAATAAAAATTTTCATTTCAGTTGAACGGAATCTAAGTATTTAAAGCATTATATTGCATGAATTTCATTTTTATTTTTTAATGTTCAATTGGTTTAGCTTATTTGTTACAAAAATTTAACATTAAATGTAGAACGAATTGAATGAAATATCTTAATATCTGCCCCTTCTCGGGCTTAAACAATTTAGGAAATAAATTTTGTTTTTTTAATTTGTTCTACAAATTAGGTTTTTGTTTAATATCTCAAGTTTTTTAAGAACTACTGCATTCAGACAAACACATTTCAAAATTAATGGAGGGTGTCATCATCAGGCTTTGATTTGTGCGATATCGCATGACAATTTGTGATGGAATTTACCTATGTATAATTCAAAATGTTTCACCAGTGCAGTAATGCAGGTTGTTGTAGTCTGGTCAAAAAATTACAATCGGAACTTAAAAAATCTGCTTGAAAATGTCATTTTTTTCCACTATGACGTCATATTCATCTTCTTTTTAATTCTTTAAAAAAAAAAAAAAAAACTATTTCAGTTTCTTTAGTTTCATGTTTCACGTGAAAATCATTCAACTAAAAATAGGCAAATTATTATTACGGCTTTTGAATTATTTACAACAATGAAGGAAAAATGTTAAATTTTATTAGAAAATGTCCGTTGTTTCTGAATGAAAAAAGCGAAATTTGGAATTATTAAGAAAAATATTTGAATAATGTAAATAAAAATTAGCCCATGTTACTCTCTAGATTATAATCCACCTATATGCAAAGGCATTTTATGATCCGTTTTGATCCTGACGCCTGGCAAATGTTTTTACACTTTGAATTTATAATATTATTCTAATTAGCAAAGAATTAAAAATGAGTGGCATCAGGGACAAAAAGGTGGGAAGAAAAAATGAAAAAGTTATGATCTCCATAGGCTTTTCTATGTTAAATTAACATCGAGAAGTGACACTGGAAATAAATAAGTATTGCGCTGGTGCACAATACTTAAATAAATTAATAAACTAATTATCAAAATTATTTATATAACAATATTAAAACTAGAATTAATATCTATATTTGTAAGTGTCTGTAATACATTTTTAGTGGCGACATCTAGTGAGAGATTTTTAAACCTAAGTTATTTATAATCGTTTTTAGTGCTGTCATCTTTTGTTAGAAATTTAACCTTTAACTGATGTCACGCGGTCTCCCAGACCCCGCGACTCCCAGCTGTAAACACTTTTACAGCTTTTTACTTTTCTGTACTGAAGTTAAATAATATGTATAAAATACTTTTTTCATGCAATTTATTCACATGCTCCTAAGCGAAGTACAACGATATCGTTAGGACAAAATTTAAGTAAATTCAAACATTTGCGTTATTTTTTTTATTCATTTTATTCGAGGGGTCTGAGAGACCGGATCACATCAGTTGTGTGACAAATTTTGGTCACATCAGTTAAAGGTTAATCATAAAATAAATATAGTCTTATAAAGTATTTTTAAATCTCAAACCTCTTTTGAAATAATTAAGTAGAATAAAATTATCTACATGAAAAATTAATAATATGTATATAACTATATATTGAAGATATGAACATAAGTGAGTTTATATAAAAAGCAAATGGATCTCAACATTAGTAATATATAGTAATAAAAAATAAAAAGGCACATATACACATGTGTGTATACCTATATACTACATGCATACTGATATATGTATATCATACGACCAAGCCCTGGCGCAGCCAGGGTGGGAGTTTTGAAGCTCGATTGACCAATTTGAAATATAGTAATTTTAATATAGTAAAAATCATTTAATTTAATTGCAAATATTTTCGCTTAAATAAAGCAAAGAAAACCCTTAGAAACAAGTTAGAACTTGCACATCAAACGTGGCAAATGAGGTGCGTTCGTAGTAAAACTGATTTTATAAGTATTTAGTTCCTGTTGAAATAGCTGTCGCAGTCTTATGCAAAAATGAATGAATACAAAATTTATTAGGATTCTATGCATTAAATTCATAATATTGAACAAATAAGACTCCGTCTTAAATAGGAAGCAATCAACATGACAAGCCTAATATCATTACCTATCATGGAATATCATTGAATTAATTTCGTATGATAGGATTTGGTAAAATGAAGAAAACTTTTATTATTATCTTTTAAGTTCTGATTCGATTTTCATAAAACTTGAAATGACTCGACAAAATTCTCCAACGACTATATAAATTAAATTTCAAACCATTCGGTTGGGTAGATTTGCGCTGTTATATGCGGACAGACGGATAGACCAAATGACGATTATAAGCGCAACATATTTATATAAATACGATATGACCAAAATGTAATGGAATACTTTTTAATGTCTCTGTAAATAAACTATGAAAGTTACGTACTTTATTTTCAATACCGAACATGGCATAGTAAATCTCAATAACTTATATCAATTACAGAGCAACACAACTGTATTAACCCAAGTTAGAGTTCGGACAGACAAATAGAATTCTTAAACACTTTCAACTATGTTGAAAAGTGTTAAAACGCATAATATATTGAAATTTGACATTCAGAAAATTATATTAATAGACTGTAGCATAATTGACTACTTTTGTACAGCCCTGTATTTTACCTACTATCTTTATATACATGACACTATTTAGCTAAAATTTAATTAACACTAACTACTTAACGAGACTAACACGCTTAAATCTAGGGAAATCCCACTTCCACAGATGGATTATCTTCCATAGACGGCCATGTATCTAATTCTTTTATTGGCCCTGTATGCCATTTTTTCTATATTTCACAAATATATCTAAATGTATTTCAGAGTAGAAATGTATAACTCATTTAAAAATCACCTTTACGCAATTTTCGTTCATACTCTGTAACCCTTACGAATTCTTTTGTGTTATCCTGTATATCATCTACATCATTTATACACACAACATAATATGCAAAAATTTAGATAAACATAAAAACTCAAATCACAACTAAAAATGCATTTCCAAAAATCATAGCTAATATACAGTATTTCGGGTACAGTATAATATCCGAAATCTTTTGTGCGTCCCTATAAATACTGTGCACTTTCTATTATACAGGAAGTAACTTGTAGTAAACATCAGCAACGTATATCAATTTCATTATAAGCAAAATAGTTTAATGCAATTAAAATACGCAATTTAATAACGCAATTTAAAGAAGGCGTGCGATATTACGGACATTACCCATATTATTTAAATTTAAAAGCGCATACCGAAATTGAAAACGCACTTCTAGCAATTATTGCTCTAAGATAGTACTGTAACCGATTTTTTTTGTGTGTCACTGTAAATTGACGATAAATTCTGCCCTTACCCTATTCTATAGTAATCATCTTGTACGGAAATTCAGTTTTTATATCAATTTCAATGCATTTGAAATAGCGTAATGTCATTAAAATACATTGCAAACGATTTTTCTACATAACATAATTTGAACATCGGTTTACTGAAGAAATAAAAAAGTAGTTTCAACCCACGTGGATCAAGGATCAAGTGCATCTACTCACCACTCTGGCACCATTTCTTGCTGTTCAGTTCGTTGCATACCCATGACCGTGCATGCACAATACCCTTTCGCCACTTTCAACAAGTAGCTCATATTTAGACCTCAGCACGTTTTTTTATCTATTTCCTCTACCATATTTGTTACCTATTAAAATATTCTGCAACTGAGACATTTTGATCGGGAAAGTTTAAACTTTTGAATTCTAAACATGCATTATAATATCTGAAGCATTATACACAAAACGTTTTCAATTTTTATCAAAACTCGTAGTATTGAGCCTCATCTAATGACGGCATTTAGCTAGAAAATATTCCTTTTCTCAGACAAGGGGGCATGATTACTTCCGATTTTAAGTACACTGGTTATCAAATATTAAGGAAAAGTCACAAAATGCTAATTTTCAAATACACGAACACTCAAAAGGAAATAATATAATTCACGTAATTGCTATCTCTAAAACACAGCTAGTCCATATAACGTCTCATTCATGTCACACATGGTCACAAATGTCACAGTCACTACGGTGAAGCAAAAAAATAGGAAATTCCATACATCTCTTTATGAGTCTCAAATGATCACTATATGTGACTCCACGGAGACGTCACTGTGACTGCTGCTTTGTGACGAGTCACCATGTAAATTTACAATGTAGTTACATTGTGACTCTCATGTGACTGCCATCTGTAGACTCAATTTCATAGTCCTCATGAACGTTGCATTATGATAAGTTGCCAAATAATATCTATCATATTATAGTCACATGGAGACTTTTCCCAAAAGAACACAATGGTGACTTCACAGCAGTCTCTCTGTCACCTGAAAGTCATCATGTGACTTTAATGTGACATTATTTGGTAACTTATCACAATTCAGCGTTCACGATGACTTTGAAATTGAGTCTACAAATGACAGTCACATGAGAGTCAAAATGTAACTACATTGTAAAGTCACATGGTGACTCGTCACAAAGCAGCAGTCACAGTGACGTCTCAGTGGAGTCACATATAGTGATCATTTGAGACTCATAATGAGATGTCTGGAATTTCTTATTTTTTTGCTTCACCGTAGTGACTGTGACACTTGTGACCATGTGTGACATGAATGAGATTTTATATGGACTAGCTGTGTTGTAGAGATAGTAATTACTCGAATTATATTATTTCCTTTTGAGTGTTCGCGTATTTGAAAATTAGCATTTTGTGACTTTTCCTTAATTTTTGATAACCAGTGTAATTTCTAATACAAATAAATCATAAAAACTGTAAACTATAAACATAGAAATAGCTACAAATCAACAATCCTTTACTTATTGTACAAAATCCGCAATGACGCTATATAAAACGCAAGACATATGCAATTAAACTGTCTGTTAGCCTGTCCATCTATACACTTTTAAATTCCTAAAAAACTCTAACAGTCAAGCATTTTTATTATGATTGCGGAGTAAATTACACCGTGTTTCTGCTAATGGATAAATTGGTGAAATTATTCAACGCGCCAATCTGTTATAGGTTCGGGGTTGGTGCACAAGCGACGCAAGGTCAAGGCTCTTAAGTATATACCGGGTGTCCTAAAAAGGACTGACTGATTTTAAAATTCAATAACTTGCAAATGGTGAAAGATATTAAAAAAATTCTTGCAAGAGAGTTATGCATAAGGTCAAAAGTTTTCTCACAGTGATTTTCGATTTTTGTTCGAATTACAAACAATAGATGGCGCTGGGATCAATATACGCTAAATTCATGCTCGATTTTTGGTACTTCGGGACCCATCCAATACATTTTAACCTCCCTTTTCCGTCCCTATTGCTTACAGCGCCATATATTGTTTGTAATTCGAACTAAAAGCGAAAATCACTGTAAAAAAAACTTTTGACATTATGCATAACCCTCCTGCAAGAATTTTTTAAATATCTGTCACCGTTTGCAAGTTATTGAATTTTAAAATCAGTCAGTCCTTTTTAGGACGTATATTATAAAGGACAAACGTGCCTGTGCGTAATGCTGACGTCACTTTGAGAATGGCTACAGCAGACGATCAAATTTTGCTTTTACTGAAATTTAAAATTTTTTTAAAGATCTAAACATCGCACATTTTCAATTTTGACATCGGAAATTAGGTAGAAAAATGTACTTTCAAATGAAATTTATTTGAAAACTCTAGCACAGTTTGATTCAACAATATATCGCAATTTGTTTGAATACTATATCTCAATTTACTCGTTTTTTATTTTTTTTAAGTAATGCTCAAGCTTGAATTTTGTTTTAAAATCTCTATCGCCTACAGATGATTGCGAAAGATAAATCTGTTTGCATTTAAATTAATATAAATAGCTCATTATTTCTTTCCAGCTTATATCCTATAACGAAATTAAAACATCTATTAATTAATAGGAAAAACAATAAAATATAAAAAAAGCAATTTAACAAATTACTACGACTATTTGGAATATGGTTTTTTCGAAGACTTAAATTTAAGACATAAAAAATCGCACGGAGTTGATCATACATTACGTACGCCATGAATTAAACATTAACATTCCTGGACCCATCATGAACAAATTTTAAAAGGAATTTCAGTTTTACATTTTTCGGTACTATCAATTTATTAAACTTCTACGGAGCTGGTCATACATTACGTACGCCATGAATTAAACATTAATAGTGTTATAACACGTAAAAATTGCAAGATCTCTTGAAACTTATGTATTATCCACCGGAAACTTACGTATTATCCAAGCATTTCATTGGCTGTTCGGGAAAAGACTTTTCCATCGTAGAAATATGACGACCCATTTTAAATGAAATTTCATTCTTAAACTTCTAAACATCCCACAATATTACTTTTTACACTGTCGTATAGAGAAAAAAATGTACTTTTAAATTCAATTTGTTTGAAACCTATATCTCAATTTGTTTCTGAGGTATTAATTTTTTTTTGTAGTTTTTATTACTTTTTTTGTCATAGTGGCAACAGAAGTATCCATCTCTGTTGAAAGTAAAAGAAAATAGAGGTTACTGTATAGATCAATGAGAAAACGAATAAAATGCGGATTAAACCAATAAAAAGCTTCAGATATGCTTTTGATTTCCTAACCTGACGAGCACAAAAACCATTTTTTCAAATGTTTAATAAAACACAAATTTAAGACATGTAATCGAATTTCGCGCTTAAACCACTGAAATGAACAGAATAAAAAAGGCTGATTGTAAACAGCGATCTTTGAAGACTTCTTCATCTGTTAAATCTTGACAGGAGACTAATATGGAAATATCGCTTTTAATACAAGCTTTATTTGGACGCATTATTGCTGTTTTTCATATAAACTAGCCGCCCTTGGCGACCAGCTTGGTCTCCCTTAAAATTAATATAATACCTTAAGCTAATATTAGTTTTGTTGTATTAAAATATCTGAATTTGTTGATTTTTTGTAAGCAAGTAAACACCTATTGTTTTACAATGGATGTCTATGAGAATTTGGCGAAATATTAGAGATATTGCCAAGTTGGCGTCACTTCTGGAAACTAATTTCGGTCGCGAAATTTGGCAATATATCGTTAAGTTGGCGACAGAACAGGATACCCCCTCCCCGCTATAGGTATGGTGATGCATTAAATGCTGTTCACTAACCAATGAGTTCCGTTTCATTCGGGCGTTGCCTTTAAGCAATTAACAAATAATCGTGATTTCTGTGCCACATACGATAGCGTAATATGTATATAGATATAATTTTTAGTAGTGTTAATGGACTTGCTAAAAATATATTAAATCTAAAAAATCTGTTAAAGTTGTAACAAAAAAAAAAAAAAAAAAAAAAATATATCCGTGTTAGGCCTTTTTACCCCAATCATTGCATTTTTTTTTAATCAAACGATGCGTTTTAACGATATATAAGCTTACTACATTAAAATCCGCTTGCAGAACCTTTCGAAAAAATGCCTCATTCATCGTAATGCCGGTAGCATGTAGCATGTGCAGAGGGAAATAATACTGACGTCAGAAATAAGATACTTGATGGTTTTCGCCTATATTCTGTAACCCTGGAAGACCGTGTTTGTCGCCTAAGTATGTGTAAGTTTCGTAAATAGAAAAAATATACATTCTGTGGTTCGTTGATTGCAAGCAAAAATTTGTGCTTCTGCGCTGTAATTCTGCGGATATCTTGAAATATAGAATAATAAATAAACTTTTCAAATTGATTTATTTTTCTAGTAAAAGAAACAAAACAAAATAGCAAATTGTTCTTGGAAATAAAAGTAAAAAAAGTATATAAACCACTTAAGATAGAAATAACTAAACGCGTGAGTGAAGTGGTTGAGTATCTTCAGATATTTTTGGCTTTTTCCAAACTCATTTTTACAGATCGGTGAGTTTTAGCAATAACGAGTTTAGAAGAGACAAAATATTTACTTTCTTTTTTCTGCTCTAGGCATTTTCCGTTTATTCGATAACTAAACAAATAAACTTTTATAAGTGCATTTCGAAATCCAATTGGATTTTTGTTGTTGTTGTTAATTTCTTTTTTGAATACATTTAAGGAAGTCAAGTCCTTCTTTTTCGTAACTCAATGAGAAAATAACAATTAAATGAAAAATCACCGAACAAAGAATTATACTCCTTTAAAAAATTAAAATATCACATTTATATTTTTTTAAGTGTATGTCTACCGAATTTATATAATTTTTTTTAAATTCAATAATTATCTCCGCGATTTCCTTTTATGATAAGAAATCTTCTACAGCCAGTTCTTTTATATGATGATGCTCTAATAAAATTTATAAAATCAAATACATCTTTATATTTTTTATCAAATATAATTTCGCTTCTGAAATAAATTCAAATTTCAATATACTTAATAGCTCGCAAGGCAGCGATATTATTTACTTAAACATTTTAAACAAGCTGCTTTTCAAATGTATATTTTATCTTACATAATCAATCATGAAAACATACGTTAAATCATGACTGCAATTGATACGGCCTTGGGAACCGTAAAATTGCACAGTAAAATGAAATGTACGAGAACCTGATTACAGAAGATTGCCATTGCAGGTGATAATGATTTAATTATCCGTAACCGAGTATCTTTTTAACGGAGCAAATTAAAGCATTTTCAGTGCTTGCGGGATCTTGAGCTCATAGTGCACCTTAGTTCTATACAAAAACGAAGCCCAACTTCAGGACAATGAATATGATTCATATATCACAGGTAAAAACGAATAAAAATAATTCTAGTGCCAGTGTCTGTCCGATCTGTGACGCCTTCCAGGCTTGTCTCGATACGCCCATTACAGACGATACATGATACAGTCGGATTGGATGCGTATAGGAATTGTTTGATCGGAGTCATGGAGAAACAATTGACACAATCGAAGACAAGCGAGAGAATCGATTAAAACGTCACAGCATCGTGTAACACTAGATAGAAGTTCCTTTGAATGGTTTACAAAGGCAGATAAATTTTAGAACAGTTTTTGAATAATACAAAGAACTTAAATTTATCTGCTTGTCTGTCAGCGATTGGAATTTTCTGTCGTCACCAAATGGTCCTTTAATCTGATAACATTGAGTGAAATGCCAAATGTCGCGTAAAAATTTCTTCGTTAAATGAATTGCTAACTTTATGATGATGCGCAAATTTTGCTACAATCTTTGGCGAGCATTAAGGACACATTGACATTTATCTATTTTCGTCACCAATTAAAATCTTCTGAAACTGAGTAATTTTCATTGAGAAATTTAAATTTTGGATTAGTAGACCTGCACGACAATATCTAAAACATAACATATATGTATCTGTTTTTTCAGATTTTGTTGCGTTGTCCCAATTTTATAGAATGCATGGCACAGGAAATATCACTTTTCTGAGACAAGACGTCATGATTAGTTTCCATTTTAAGCAATTTATAAAAAAGACAACTTTTAAAAATACTAAATAATGAACATGGAAATAACTACATATCACTAATCTTTCTCGTATTAGAAAAAATGAGCTAAACTGGTACATAAAACATAAAAATTCAAGACATATTTGATTAACCCTTTCTTGCACAAAAAAATTTTGTTCGCAAAATGATGAAATGATTGAGTGACACCGGAATTTACAAACGACTTTTTTAGAATTTAAGAACTTGTTACATTAAATTTTCACTGTAAAAGCAAACTTTTATTAAAATATTTTTGGTGTCATTTGTAAGTTTGGAATTAAAAGTAAGTAGTCCGGACGTGGGATCACAGTGCCTGAAATGGTTATTCTGGCTGTCATTCTATCCTTGTATATGTTACGGTCTATATGATTAATCAGTAATTATTAATAATAACCGGTTATTATTAATAATTAACTAATAATGTCCAAATAAACCTTTAATGTTATTAATTTATGATAATTTATCAAATTAACTCGTTATTATTAATAATTACCAATCAAGTTCGGTCAATATAATAAATTTTAATTCATTTAGCTTGAGACTTTTATTACATATGGGTATATTTATTCCCTGTCAGCGACTCACTATTGGGCAATCAAATAATAGCATTTGTGAGCGCGCAAGTTTGCTTTTGTCTGGCGGCCACAGCTTGACGATTTCGGTTGATTGTTCATTTTAGATGCAGGCGGCCGCATTTTACGGGACTCTCACTAATATCTATTTTTCGCCAGTTTCGATTGTTTTGGCTCGCCAAGTGGTGTTAATTTGATGTTATTTTTTGTTGTGAGTTCAAAATTTATTCAATTAAGAGCGTTAAATGCAAAACGAGCCGAGAAAATTGCTTATCACATACTACACCTTACATATCCACTTCACCTACTGTTCATAATATTTGGAGAACCGTGTATTTTGTGAAGTGGCAATAGTCTAGAATGTGCTAATAAAATTATTGAAGAAGTTTGTGGATGTGGAACTCAAAATCTTTCATTGAAAGTCAAGACACAGTCAACCGCATGGCTCTACTGAAAGAGCAAACCAAAACTTTGAAAAGATGTTATCCACTTGCCTTTAACTAACATTACAACAAAGTGGTCAGTAGGAATAAAATTCTTTCAATTTATGAAAAATAGAGCACATCACTCTGGCATAGATCGCAGTCTATGTGAAGTTGTGTTTCGCTGTAAAGCGAATGTAAGTTAATAACATATTTGCCTGATGATACTTTGTCAGGAATTACAATTGAAAAAGATCTTGTCGTATAAGAAAACAGTCTAGTAAAAATGTTCAAATTCAGGCAGCAATCTCAACGAAGATTAGGATATAAGCTCAATGAATGATGACAATATGGACATGGAGCTGGATAATTCAAAGGAAGACTTGGAGGGAACTTTTTCAGATTCAGAAAAAAAACATTAATAAATGTGTTGGCTAAATTGAAGGTAACGAGATAATTCTAAAAAAAAAGTTTTGACGATATTAAAATGAAACTAATGAATGGACAAAAGAAGACCCGAGCTGGGGCTACTTTGTTCCAAAACTTAAAAAAATAAAATCCTCTTCAAAAAACCATACAGTTTGCTTTATTGTTTCCTGTTAATTGTTTACAACTCCATTTCGACGTTGGAAAATCACATATAATATATTTAATAATGGAAATGTGAGCGGAACCAAGAAAAAGTGGTCCAAAGTATTCGACGGTATGCTTTTTGAGTAAATTACAGCTTGTTGTTGCTAATGGATAAATTAGTAACAAGTTTCCAACGCATGAATCGGTTGTAGCTTCAGGAATTTACAACGAACGGTCCACTAGTATACACTATATGGCCTTTAATGACCGGAAACTTTCAATTTTAGAGATTTTGTCGAATATTTAAAGCTATATTAGTCGGATTTTTCTGGAACTTCAGCATTATGAAGAATATGTTCCACTTCGTATTTATCAACGGCGATTTGATTAAAGGGACAATTAGGGGGCAACAAAAAATCAAAGAAAAATAATAACGTTTGGATAACCCTGTAAAATAAATTGCACAAAATGATCTATCGCCATAGCTTACGAATATATGGATATCGCACAATATATGTATCCATTTGGGGAAGAATAGAACGTATATTCATGGAGATATATCGATTTTTTTTATAAAAAAATGCATGTTTTCATACTTTTGGGTGCAGGAAAACACAATGGTAAACCTAAGAGTCATCCTTTCGACTCCCGGTCTATACGTACCCTGAACCTAGGATTTATCAGATTTCGGGCTTTTACAGAAACATGTCTATAAGTTTAATAAATATAAAAATATGGATTCAGCGGATTATTGATTTGCAAGCAGAATATTTTGCTTCCATGCTGTTTTTCTGCGGAGATCCTAAAATGTACAAAATTAAGTAATTTTTCATCAAAGGATTTAATTTTGCTGGTAAAAAAAGCAAACCGGCAAATTGGTTTTGGAAATAAAAATATAAAAAATATATAAAGCACTTAAGAAATACATACTTAAATGCGTGAGTGCTGTGGTTAAATATTTTCAGATATTTTTTTCCTTTTTCTAAACACATTTTGACAGATCGGTGAATTTTAGCAATAAAGAGTTTAGAAAGGACAAAATATTTACTTTTTTGTGCTCCAGGCATTTTCTGTTTATTCGAAAACTAAACAAATAAACTTTTATAAGTTAATTTCGAAATTCAATTGCATTTTTTTTCTTGTTGATTTCTTTTTTGAAAATATTTTAGAAAGTCAAGTCCTTTTCCACAAAATAATGAGAAAATAACAATTAAATGAAAAACCACTGAACGAAGATTTATGTTCCTTTAAAAATAAAAGATATCATATTTATATATTTTTTAATGCCTATGTGACTTTAATAAAACATTTTAAAATTCAACAAACCGCACTTTCAGTTTTATGTTTAAAAAAAACCCCCTCCTGACGACTTTTATTTTATGCAATGATGCTCAAATAAAATTTATATAATCCAATATATCTTTATATATTTTTAATAAAATACGATTTCCTTTAAGAAAATTTAAATTTTGAATTACGTACTAGCCCGTCAGGTAGCGACACTTTTTTCTTAACTATTTTAGACAAGCTTCCAACAGACTTACAGCTTGGAACTACGGTTAGGATTTCTTTTTAATGTTTTACCTCTTCTTCAAATATATAATTTGTCTTACTTTATCTTACACGAAAACAGTCGTCAACCATCGTCACACTGGTGAATGGGGCCTCACTATCACCCAGTCAAAGAGAAATGACCATAGAGAAATGAACAAAGAGAAATGAAAAAAGAGAAATGAAAAAAGAGATGTTTAACAAAACGTCTAAAATCGCAAATGGCCGGTCACCATTGGCCATATAGTGTATCTATTATTCAAATTATTAAGAAAAACACCTAATCTCTTCATATTAGATCATTACAACACGCTTAATAAAAGCATAGAGGGACCTTGAACTTTTTGATTATCTCAGAATGAGTGGAAATATCAGGTCATAAACATAACATTTTCACTCCCCAAGATAAAATAACTTTAATCTGTAACTACGATTTTCTCCCTATTGCTCAGGATATATTATTCACTCAAGAACCTTTCTTCTTTATGTCATATTTTTTTTTAAGCTAGAAATTACTTTTCTAATGCAAGGAGCAAAATGTGTGCTCCAGATATAGATACGTAAGATTTAGTGTAATATGAATTTACTTTTTTAAAGTCACATCAGTATTAATATTTCAAACACGCAGCACATTAGACTAATATTCTTCTATATATTTAAAACGCTAAGCGTTTTCTTTAGACAGTCCGTGAGAAGAAACTACTGCATCAAATTACACCAATCTTTTTTTAAATGAAAGATATTTGGCCACAGATTTCTTATTGTTTGTTCAAATATTTTATTAATTAGCGGTAATTTTAAATTAAAATTCTACAATTGCGAATGCGCAGTAAGTACAAGTCTGCCATTAGAGTGACGCGCTGCATATGCGCAAAGATGCTCGCTCAGTTGAACTATTACATCACAGGTAAAAGTTCTTTTAAGTTCGTCTGCTATTCGATCAACTGTAAACAAGCTTTTCTTTCTTTCACAAAGTTAATATTATTTGGCTCTTTCAGCATTATTAACATTTAAAAATGTATTGTGTCGATATTAAGGGTTATTACGGTTTATTTCGGGGTGTCATATTGTTTTGGTCATATTACACACAGAAGGAAAAAAACACAGGGTTTTGATGCTAAAAGCTATCGCTGTGATGCATTTTATGAATTTCCGATAGTTACACACAGTGATTGGGAAATTAGTAGGCTAATTTGTGGCTGCTTCTTTGAAAAAGTAAGGTATAATAAATATCAAAACGCAAAACTATTTCTGTAAAATTAGAACTCACGTTCCAGACAATTGCGTATGCAACAACTGTTTTTCGAACCTCTTTAATTCAGAAGGAAGAAAAACGAGTTACCGCTAGCGTAGTTGGTTAAAGCGGCAGTTTAAAACTCTGAATTTTATAAAGGATGCAGGTTCCAGCCCAATTCTGGAAAAATGTGTAATATTTTTGTCAATAATTCATTTCACTAATGACATATTTTATTAGGAAGAGACGTTATAGGATTTATTTTATTATTATTATTATTATTTGAATGTTTTATAATTAAATAAAATTTAACACTCAATATTACTTCGAAAAAATAATGATTTTATATTAAAAATATTTAAGCTAAAATATTTTGCATGTAATTATCAAATAAATAAATTGAGGTGATCTACAATTTTCGTTATATTTTCTTATCATTATCAAGAATATATATGTGCAAAGTTTGTCATTCATTTGCGTAAAAAATAAAACGGAAAGAAAGAAAAATATTCGCATAACAGCTATAAAAGAAATTACCTTGTTATCCAGGTTTAATATTTAAAAAAATGTATAAAAATGTAAAATAAAATTCAAGTAATGCTATATATTATAAATCGTTAGCTGCATCAAGTTTCAAATTTAGGTTTTTAGAGAATGAGACAGATGAAAATAAAATTCATGGCTGCTTTTAATGGTCGTGTAGTTTAAAAAAATAAATATTGTTATTTTTTCAAAAAAAAAAAAAAAAAAAATATATACAAAAATACAAAAAATACAAAAAATACAAAAATAGAAATTTAACAAATTACAACGACCATCGGGAAAATGATTTTTTCGAAGACTAAAATTTAAGACATAAAAAATCGCACGGAGTTGATCATACATTACGTACGCCATGAATTAAACATTAATAGTGTTATTACATGTAAAAATTGCAAGCGACAAAAATCGCCAGCGACCCGTCAGATTTCTTAAAACTTACGTATTATCCACCTGAAACTTACGTATTATCCAAGCATTTCATTGGCTGTTCGGGAAAAGGCTTTTCCATAGTCAGATTTTCAAGAAATCTGACGACCCATTTTAAATGAAATTTCATTCTTAAACTTCTAAACATCCCACAATATTACTTTTTACACCGTCGTATAGAGAAAAAAATGTACTTTTAAATGCAGTTTGTTTGAAAGTTGTATCTCAATTTGTTTCTCAGTTATTGCTTTTTTTTGTAGTTTTTATTACTTTTTTGTCATAGTGGCAACAGATATATCCATCTCTGTTGGAAGTAAAGGAAAATACAGATTACTGTATAGACCAATCAGAAAACGAATAAAATGCGGATTAAACCAATAAAAAGCTTCAGGTATGCTTTTGATTTCCTACCCTGACGAGGACAATAACCATTTTTCCAAATGGTTTTAAAAAATGAGACCATAGTAAGTAAAAATAACTTCTCATTCATAGTATCTCCAGCCTTTATAAAAATCTTAGAATCATGAAGTGACATGATTCATACAATTCTGTGGATATATCATCATGAAGTACTTGTGTTGAACTGAAATTATTTTTGATAAAACAAGGGAAATACTGAATTTGCACCTGCCAGTTTAAAGCTCAGTTTCGTTTAATAATAATAATAATAAAATAAACAATGCAATAATTAATGAATAAAAAAATTGCAAGTGTAAAATTTTATGCCTAGAAATTACTACAAAACTCATGTCTTATTTTTTCCCAATATTATTGTTTCTCCATGCTGCCAGTTAGCAATAAGAGATACTATTTTACTCATACTTAAATATTTAATACATAATAATAATATTGAGTGTTTCAGTAATTTCTTTAAAAAAGTATTGGCTTTGAAATAGCCAATACTTTCTTAAGCGGCTGATACTTATACAAAACACAAGCATAATTGCTAACCTCTCGATTTTTTTAACACCAATATTTTTTTGCAGAAATAGTTGCTTTATACAATCGCACATTTTCTGCTGTTATGTAAAGCAAAAATTGTCCTAAGAATTTATTGGTATTAAAAAAATCGATAGCTTGGCAACTATGTAACAAGAAAGATGGTAAAGAAAAGTCAGAAATATTTAATTCAATTCGGTTTTGCGTTCAAACAGGGTTGCCAGATTGGCCTCCAATCTTAATCCGAAACTTAAAATACATACAGTAAATTTCGAAATATTTTTTTTACTTTATGTGATCATTAAACCTCTCTTATTAAATAAAGCTTAAAATACTATTCTTTATTTCTGGTATGAGCTCGAAATTTCTAAATAAAAATGGAGGCTAAACTTGCAACCGTGGTTCAGAATAACAAAGCATGCCTTATTCGAAATAAGTATTTTCTTTGGAAATAATTTCAATGCTTACGCAAAAAAAAGATGAATAAAAGACACTTAAAAATTCAGAAATATTCGTTGAGTAATATTTCTGAAAATTGTGAAAATAAAAATCGTTGAATACAGTTTGAAAATATTAAAATTTTAATATTTTAAAATTTTTATGAAAGGAGCAACCCACATATAAATCTTTCTGGAGAATTCTTGAAAACGTGGTCTGCTTTAGAATTTTTTTATTTTATTTATTTATTTTTTTTTTTTTTTTGCTGGAGGGTATCATCAACTTAAAAAGACTAAGTTGATGATACCCTCCGGTTGGGTATCCGGTTGGGGTGTTGACGAGCTACGCTCGCCAACACCCGTTCAGACACCGCAGTCTCTAAAAGCACGCTAATTTGGTTGGCTTTAAAAAGATTTTGAAAGATTGTATTTTAATTTAAAAAACAGCGGCGATCCCCCTATAAATGTGTTTCTATTCATTTTTCTTCGATTGGAGAATTTTAAGGAAAAATCAGCTGCTGTTAAAAGATACAATGACTGTTTTCGTCTTTGATTAAATAAAATCAGTTAAACATTTCAAAATAAGCTAATATAATAAGCAAATCTGCATCAAAATGCAAATATATTTTACAAATACCAATGCTTACAATACGACACAGAAGGCTAACGAATCTTAACGAAACCATTTAAGCAACTTCTATATTTTCTGCTTCACAGATTTTTCTCTTTCAAATCATATTTTTTGTTGATGACACTTAATTTTAAGCTTGTAATCTTTTTTATTTTTATTACATTACTGAATAATTGTTCGAAAGCTGTCTAAACGCGTTCAATAAAATTAATATTAATCTTATTAATATAATCTCAAAATATTAAATTAATGTATCGCGCAATTTTTTAATTTAAACTGTTTTGCAATATTACTTTTTGTTCATTTTACGTAATAAGTGTAATGTGACATAAATGTGACGTAATTTCTCCTATTTAAGTCTTCTAACGCATATTGATGAATTTATTATTTTACAATATCCTTATAAAATTCACGTGTAAATATAGTTTTTCTGAAGTAATTTTCAATAAGTTCCTGCTTTTCACACGTAATTATTTAATTCTAATTTGAAAGTTTTTTTCCTGTTAATAATAGTCACGTGTAAATAAATTTTTAACTTGAAGCAAACATTATTATTTGCGCTGTTGATACAGTTGGCAACAGTTTAAATCAATACCACTTCCTAAAATAAGTAAAAAATACCTCTCGAAATGCTGAAAATTTGAATTTAAAATAGAAATAAAACCTCAAAAAATGAGTCAAATTAAAAAAGTGAATGCAGTCTGCACACCGGGAAATTCTAACGTATAAAATGATCTAAAAATGAATTAATTCCCATGTATAGTTTTTGCTACTGTAAAACGTTTTTAATGGAATGATTTTGTCCAACTTTAGCATTAAGTATCTATTAAAATAATTATTCGATTTGGAAACTGTCTACATCAGCGTGTTTATCAAACATTTTTCTATAATACTGCCGATTTTCATATTTTTGTATGCGGTATTTTTCTTAATATAAACTGAGAAAGACCTCCGGTCACAAAAAATTCAAAACCGGCGGCGGCGGTGACAGCGTAAGGTTATTATTATTATTATTATTATTATTTTTTAGAATAGAGAGATTCCAACACTGTCACAAAAACTCGTCAATACACACTAAATTATTCCTCTTTTTTTAACAAATAATTTCTGTACTCCTAGAAAAAATATTTTTTCTCTTAAATGCTTCCTAAAAGTCTGAAAAACAGGCAGAAATCCAGTTAATTCCTTGCACGCATGCGCTCTATCTATATTATAAAGGACAAACATATCTGTGCGTAACGCATACGTCATTCTGCAAATGGCAACACTTTGAAATTTAAAATGAAATTTCGATTTTGCAATTTTCGCTACGGAAAATTTTTAAACTTCTAAACATCGCACAGTTTCATTTTTACACCATCGTATAGGGAAAAAAATGTACTTTTAAATGCAATTTGTTTGAAAGCGCTATCTCAATTTATTTTTGAGATATTAATTTTTTTTTATAGTTTTTAATACCAGTTTTGTAATTGTGGCAACTGAAGTACTCGATTTCTATTAAAAGTAAAGGGAAATTAGTCATGGTTTATTTATTTTTATTGATTATATCCTTATTGATGCCATTTTCATATTACAAATAAAAGTAACTTTTTTCTAATTTTTGAACAAAAAATGACGTCAGCCATTAAAAATAACACGCATTCTTCTTCATAAATCAAAAGATTGAAGAAGATATTTCAATATTTTTATATTACGCTGATACTGAGTTTGAGACGCTAGCAAAATTATTCAGTGAGTAAAAATGATGTCATATTTAAAACAAAACGATTATTTTCTTTGATAAAACTAAATATTTGACCAATACTAAATTGCCAATACTGTGGCAACTAAAGGCAAATTTCTGATTTGAAGTTTTTTGCGGATACTGAGATTAGGACTTAAAGTTTGTGCGAATCTTCACATGAAAAGTTGTATCGGACACACGTGACTTTAAATTTGGAAATACATTCATTAATAATGTATTGCGCGTTAAAATACTTTTAAATTGTGATTTGAGTGGTGCGTATGTAAATTTTGAGAATGTGAAAATAAGGTACAGTTTAGATTTTATGAGGGGGAATTTTATGATGCGACAAAGCGAAATCCTTTTTACTGATATTACTTATTTGTGTTAAGAGTTAGACAACCAATGCAAGATGAATTTTTTATAGTAATTATTTTTGTAGGCTTATTATAAATTCGATCTAACAGTTCCATTCTAAACATTTTAATTCCTCGAATTTCGACGGGATCCAACACGTTAATACTAAAATCCGAATTTATTTTAAAAGGAAAATCCAAAAATTATATAAATTAAGATTTATAATTTAATTAAAAAAGAGAAATTGATTTCGAATTAAAAAATAAATAACAATTACTTTTTTCATTCATTCAAGAGTACTGACAATTTATTTTTTTTTAAGGTGAAAAAAGTGATAAAAAAAATAATTTATAAAGTTTCTTATAAAAAAAAATATTCGCATTTAACCACTTGAGGGGCGGAGAAATTTTTTTTGAAATTTTACTTTTCTAATTTTGGTGGAAAAAAGTCGTAAAATTGCTTTTCCTTATTTTCCAAAAAATCATTTTGCAGATTCTGGTGTGTATTCGACATTAGAGAAACACAATTACTTGCTCCTCACAGGGTTAAAATATATATTAAATGAGGGAAAAATCGATTTTACTCAAAAAAAAAGTTTTATTTAATAAAAATATAATATACATATTTTACATTTTGCAATCTACCTTACCCGTGGCCCTAATTCTTTGCGCACCAGTTTAAAAGGGAAACTTTTCAAAGAAAGAAAAGCAAACTTAATATTATCAAAATAATTAATCAAATTCTTGAAATGTCAGCCGTCTAAAATGAATTCCATTGAATAAAAAAATAAAAGAAGTCGCACACTTAGATTTGTTTGTGTAAAACCTTCTCCCTCTGAAAAATAGATAGTCCTAATTTCATGCGCATGTGCATTTAAAGAAACTTTTTTACCATTGTGATTGGCTGGTTGTTTCCAACTATGCCAATTATCGCATTCGGGACTGATGGCATGTGCTGTTTAAAAGAAAAGCGATTTCAAATCAAATAATAAGAAGAAATTTTGTGTTATAAAAGATTGACGGTAGAGTTGCGTAAAAAGATAATCGAAAAACGAAGTAGTGGGTGTCTAATGAGGAAAATAGGCAGGGATTTAATTATTTCTGAATCAACATTGCGTAATGTTTGGAAAACTTTCATTGCAACCGGAGAAATACAGCCAAGAAACAGTACTAGTCGCCTAAAACAACAACGGCTTGAGAAGATCGAATGTTCCGTCGAGTGGTAATGAAGATAAGATCAGGAGCAATGACAAAAGCCGCATCCCTATGGCAAGACAGCATAGGGCGATCAGTAACTCGTAAAATGGCTACAAAACGATTGCTTAAAATGGGCATAAAATCTTATAAAAGAAAACGTAAGCCGATGTTAACTCCAGCTCAGAAAAGGAAACATTTTTTGTGGACTGTTGACCACTTAAAATAGACATATCAGCAATGGCAAAGTGTTATATGATCGAACAAATCCTCTTTTCCAGTTTTGTAAGGAAATGTCGGTTGTCTGTTCGTACGCAAGCAAATAAAGCTTTAAACCCAAACAAGAGAGCAAAAAACGTCAAACAAGTGTGCAAGTTTCCGTCATATGTTCAAATTTGGAGGTTTTGATTATTCTGGTGTCAGCTAAATGCTACCATATGACGGGATTATCAATTCACAATGTTATCGGGATATTTTGCATAACACAGACCTGCAAAAAATGCTTTTTGAAAATTGCATTAATTTTGATAACTAATTTTTATGTTTTTTTTTTTTTTTTTTTTTTTATTGCTGATTCCGAAAATGAAATCCGTTTTTTTCTATCACGTAAGGATTTTTCACAAAATGATTGCATATTTTTAAAGAAACAGCTGAATTCACGAAATTTTGACATTTCATTTAAATGTCATTTATTTATAAATCCATATAAATTACATTTATATCTGAGTTCAAGTAATAGTTAAGTATATGTAGAAGGTCACAAGTACTTAGAGTAATGTTTTTACTTTACATCAAAAGTTTATTTTTGACACTTTTCCTATTGTGAACTTTGCAGGGATTGTCTTTTTGTAGCATCTGCAGTAGACGGCTATCATGCTGATATTCCATTTGCCTTGGCATCCTGGTGAAATATTGTTCCTCACTAACTGCACCTAAATATCCAAGAAAATAGCCTAGATGTGAATCGAGAAAAGGAACTTTTAAGGCTGTTCTCAACCGCTCTGCTCAACAAGCGGAAAAAGTTTTGACACATTTACAAATTCATCTTTAACGAAAAGATATAAAATTGGAAAGCCTGACCATGGAAGCAAATTGGAATCAAACTGTATTTTCTATTTTTTGATCAATCAATTACCTACTGAGTTATAAGCGATTTTGATCACGTGACATGGCATTTTTCTCCACTTATTGACTGGATTTCCTTCTTTCGTTCGGAAGCTCAGTTCAAAATGCCAACTTCGACAGTATTTTCTGAAAGATCTATTGTGTTTACAAGGTAACGGAAAGAAAAGTTCGATGACATGGTTTCTGAATAAAAACACCTGCTAGTTTCATACGTTTCCGAAAAAAAAATTAATTAAAACTTATGTCAGAAAGTTGACCCCTTGGATTTGAGAACAGCCTTAAGCCCATATTACACCCTAAAATCTTGAAATTTTGTACCATCTCTTCTACAATAGATTTGTAGTTTGGGTCCCTTTTGTTGCCAAGAAAGCTAGTAATAACTAGTTTGAAAGATTTCCATTGTTTTCTATCGTTTGTTTTCATTTTATCCTCAAAATTTTCATCTTTCATCCTTTTCCTGATGTCTGGTCCTACAAACACACCTTCCTTCACTTTTGCTTCGGATAAACCAGGGAACTGCTCACATTGGTGGAAACATGGTGGTATTTGAAACATTCCCCTTCTTTTGGTAAAGCCTTGACAAATTGTTTCATAAGACCTAATTTTATTTGAAGCGGTGGAAGTAACACTTTTTTTTGGATAAACAAGATTTTTCCTTTACCAGGTCCATGAGGACAGAACGTATGGCAGACAGAATGGCAGGATAAAATATTTCCTTTTTGTTCTTTAAATTGAAACATTTCACATTACAAATACAAAAATAGCAATCATCACTGTGATTTTTAGGGTCTCTCCAAACCATTGGTATACCAAACCGAAAATATTGTTTTTTACCTTTAAACCATTGTCTTAATTCTTCTACACAAATACGGCAAACTTTGTGTGGAGCCCAAGGCTTGTCTTGACCGCCCAATTTCATGCCAAAATAAGTGAAATACACATTTTTTACAAAATCAGAAATGCTTCTTTGTTGTTTTTTCGCTGTATAGTTACCGCAAATATAGCAGAAACAATTCGGTAGATTAGCACATCCTCTGGAAGCCATGTTCTCAATGCAGTAAAAACTAGAAGAAAAAATTACTACTATAACTTATAACTCACAGGTCGGAATAAAAACACATGTGTACAGCACAAAGTAAAGAAAGACAATGATTCAAGAGTAGAGATAAGGTCAGTGAAAAGGGGTGTGAAGAAGGGGTTTCGAGCAAATACCTGCAAGCAGGAGAGATCCGATTTCAACTGGTTTCCTCTGTCTTGAATATTGTATTTAATAGGCAGTTTACCGATTAAGAGAAATATTCTGTATTGAAATAGTTTTTTCTTTCTTTTCAATTAGTTTAAAGCACCAATTTACTATTTTAAGTCCATAAATTTATTTATCATATTACATATATATATATACATATAAATAATTTTTGGTCTGAAATATACTACATAAAAAATTGATTGCGATTTCTGATGAAACTGTACGTGATGGAGTTTGTTCATTATTTTTCTCGTAATCAGCATCCAAAAAACTATAAAAAATACCACTTATATACCCGCAATTTTTCCATCGCAGGCTTGTGTAATCAGTTTGTCGCCTTCAATTCAACAACTTGGCCTTCAATCCTGTTATCTTTTTCAACAAGACTTAGCCAAACCGCATACAGCTAGGACAACAAAAGCCTGTCTTCAACAAAATGGTTCCCTGAGCAGATTGGGTTCCGAATTACCCGGACATCAATTCTACCGCGGATTTGTGGCGATAATTAACGAAGGAAGTTCGAAAAAGGACACCACAAATCAGCTACAGTGACAATCAGCAGTTGAAAAGAATTCTTCTTGAAAAATGGCAAAAAAATTCAATTTCTGAGTGGCAACGTTTCTTTCAACTATGCCAAGAAGAGTGAGAGATGTTTACGCTGCCAAAGGAGGACCAACGAAGTTGTTAGACTTACTAATTTTGTCTCAATTGAACATGCGCAAAACATTAGGGACATAAAAAACTTCCAAGGAAATGGATTTCATTGGCCACAAAGTTTGTTTCATTTATTATCTTTTGTTAAGTATCACTATGTAATAGTGAAATGTATCCTTTTTCCTTAAAAATATTTTACATAAAATATTTTGAATTATTTTTTACTTTTATTGTCAAAAAAGCATCCATAAACTAATACGCGAAAAATTAGAGCCACGCGTAAGGTACTTTAAAATATTTATAATTCATATTTTTATCCTTTTTTTAATATTAAAGTATTAAAACCCCAGCCACAATCTTATTAAAGACGAAATCTTCCCGAAATTAACTGCAAAATGCAAGGTTTTTAAAATAAATTAAGAAAACCATCCCCATTTGAAGCAAACATATTTATTTCAAAGCGTTTCACTCTTATCCAAATGTAGCGCGATCGTTAACGTACACGTCTCGTAATGCTGGGATGGCTGGTTCGTTGCCAACGTCGGCAAATTAATTTTTTTTTCAGACTTTCTTCAATTGACGGATATTTTATCTTCTGTAACGTAAAAAAAAATTAACGGATATTCGTCAATTAACGGAAAAATCCTGGCAGCAGTGCTGCCAGTACAATTTCCGTGAATTGAAGAAAGTACTTCTGAGAGTAAAAATACTTGAAAAGTGTTTATGAATTAAGTTTGACTGTTTGTAAGACGTCTGTCCGTGCTCTAATTCTCGTAAATACACTCAGATTGTCTACTCATTGATATACGGTAATTTCGTTTACTATGGCGTGTGTTGAAAATGAAGAGGGTAGGTTTTACACTTCGTTTGCGCGGACATCGAAAGGTATTCTATTACATAATGGTCGATGTGGCAAATAATAAGCGGTGTGTTTTAATTATATTACTCTTTTATAAGCATAATGAAATTGATATAAATTTATGAGGTGTACTAAAACTTGCTTTCTGTAGATGATGGAGTGTTCTGCGTTTATAGCTCATTTACAGGAAAATCAAATATCCCATTATCCGGCCGATTATCCGCCGATTATCCGGATCGGTCAGGACCGAGGTAGATCCGGTTAATGAAAAATCCGGATAATTCGACAACTTTATAAAATGGCTATGACAATGTTTTTTAGGTAACTTTCCTTCACACTTTTTCCAGGTTTAGGAAGGGAAATTGTTTCAGTACACATTTCACATATTACAAATGGCGTGTTTAGAAATAATTTTTTAAAAACTTTTTTCAAATTTTATTTTCAACAAAAGTGGTACAAAGTTATACATAGAAGTACACATAGTAATTATTGCACTTTCCGAGGACACCAAGGGACAAAAGAAGCAATTTTTAGACCCTCTTCAGAGAATTTGAGGATAAAGAGTGAATTTCCTCGGGGAGGGGGGGGGGACTTAAAATGCATAGTACTATTGCACTTTACAAGTGAAGCTTCTTATGCTCTAGAAACAGTTGATTTTATGCGTTGCTGTATTTGCATTTATTGTGATTTTATTATTTCAGAATTAGGAAATGGTTATTTAACGGTTAACGGTCGTGACATCCAGCTGAATTTACCCAACCGCGCCTAAAGAAGTTTGTTTGTGGAGAATTTGTGAAGAAAATGTGGGAAATTGTGAAAAAGGTGGGGGAAAAAAAACGTACGGTCTCTGATCGATCCTGTTAATTAAACAATCCGGTTAATCGGCGTCCAGATAATCGGCACTCTACTGATTCCATTACATTATGACGTATGGGGATAACCATTTTCGGTGAATTTTTATGATATTTATTACTCTATAACAAACATAGTGAATAAAATATGAATTTCTGACGTGCACGTATACATCTGGAGTGTAAAGCATTTATCATTCAATTACAGGGTCACACAAAAGAATTCATTTACATAATGGTCTATAGGGTAAAACGTTTTGCAGCGTATTTTAATGATGCCACAATGTCTCAAACATAATGAAATTGATGTACATTATTGCGGTTCGCTATAAGATGCTGGCTCTAGAAATAATGTGCACAGCATTTATTGTTAGTTTGTAGAGACATACAGAAGATACCGGATATAGTACTCTCCATTACCGATAATTGCTGTAAGTGCGTTTCCATTTATATTATGCGTTTTTAAGCTTAACTAATTTTGTAAATATTACGTAGTGTGTATGAACACTATAAATCATATACATGCTATACCAACGTGTATAATAATCATTTATAAACAGATTAAGTTAAATAATGCTATAAAAAGTGATAAAATATCTTTATTTAGATTGACGAACGTTTCATCGCACAAACGGCCACATTTTCAAAATCCTTCATGATAGAAAATATTTTCACATAATTTAAAGGACTGTTTTTTAAATTATGTGAAAATATTTTCTGGGTGCGATGAAATGTTCGTGAATCTAAATAAAGATATTTTATAACTTTTATAGCATTATTTAACTTAATTATATACATGCTTACAGAAACTAATTCGTAAGCATAAATGAATATGTGAGTGAATAACTTAAAGGAGGTTTTTAATTGAGTTAAGCATTTTACAACTGAACCATATTAAGTATACGAAGAAATGTTTGTATAGCAGAAATAAATTTATATACCGGGCTGCACAAAAAAACTGTATCCATTGCGGTCTACAATTAATAATTTTTGCAAGTGTAATTTTAGTAGTATTAATCGGTTTATTTTTCCTGAATTAAATTTTAGCTAAATATGGGGCATGCATAAAAATCTGTAGATAATACAGGATGTTGTCCAAAAGAAATCCAGTACATTTCCGTCTATGGACAAAATTGACTGAAGGTGTGAGATAACGTGTTATGCGTTTTCTAACGATAGTAAATTTTAATGTACGATGCAGAATATATACATATATATACTATAGATAATATACAGGGCTGCACCAAAGAATTTGAGTGATAGATAAGTGGTAGGAGCTTAGACCTAGTTTTCCAAAGTGTATGCGTATTTTTTTACTTGGGAATCCTGTTTACCTCATTAAGTGGTCTCATATCTTTTAAAATCTCCGTCGACAGTACAAAAGTGATGTAATTTCAATACCACAAAACAAAAATAGATTGCGACATTAATTGAACTGTATTTTTTATCACATTATATTGTAAGGGTTTATTTTTATATTTTATAAAACCTTAAATCTGGCTTAAATATATTGCAAAGTTTTATGTAATTTCAATTAGTATTTAAAAAGTTGTGATAATTAGAAACCACGTCATTTTTGCACTGGCGAAAGAGATTTTAAAAGGTATGAGACCCCTTAAACGGTGAGGTTTTGTAGTGTATTATGAAAATGTTGGAAACTGTTTCATAATCTGTGCTTGATGCAGGATTTTTATATTTTTTAATCTATTTTTTAAATTGTTTTTAAGTGTTGACACATCGCAGAGTGGGTTATTCTTTTACTCATATAAACATGTTCAAAACATTATAATAAAATACAGTACTTAACTAATTGATTAAAAAATAGCTGGTTTTATTTCCCAAGCCCTTTCAGCACACCACAGCTGTTACTGATTACGAAAAATAAAGAAATATAGAAACAAGTGAATGTTTAATTCGTTTCATATCTGTTTAGTACTCAGAATAGCTAACTACTTTGTAAACATATAAACATATTCAAAATTTAAATTTTCGTTTGAGAAATTTTGATTCTTTTTCAAAAAAATAAAAAATGGTTATTTGCATAGTTTGAAAATGAGAAGAATTGGCATTTGGCTCTCTTCTTCCATTTTCTGCAAAACAATTTTCGCTTATACCGTTATTTTATATCAGACTTACAATATCCTTTAATTGTTTTGAGCAGTGTAATAGATAGAGATTATTTTAAAGTGTTTTCTAAACTACATACACTGTAAAAAAATAATTAAATAAAATAAAACAAAAGGACTAAAATACGGAAATACTACTGGCAATCTAGACGCCAGTATTATTTCCGTATTTTAACGCAAATTTTCCCCGGTAAATTACAGAAAATTTTCCGTTAAATTCCAAAAAAACGGAAAATTTTCTGCAATTTACCGGGAAAAAGTTTCGTTAAAATAAGCAAATAGTACTGGCGTCTAGATTGCTGGTAGTATTTTCGTATTTTAGTCCGGTTTTTTTTTTTTTTTTTTCAGTGTTATTTTACCAGATATAGCCTCAATTTGTAAAAAATAGAAAAAGTGAAAATCTTTGTTTGATACTGGTAAAACCGCGTCCTTTTTTTAACTCAATCAAATGCAAAATATTAGAAACACATACATGGGGCATAAGAATATAAAAATTATTATTTTATATGTGAATTATCAAAACTTGGTTGATGTGTATTGTGTTTCTATGTTTAAATCAAAAGAAAAATTGTTTACATAATTTTCCTAAGAATAGGTACATATTTCTTGTTATAAAATGTTTTTAAAAAGTGCAATGAAATGTTGTACAGTTTTCTTATTTTCAAAACTGTGAAACATTTTTTCAACTACATTCACCCAACTGTTCTAAAAAGTACCAATTCAGTTTATTAGCTCTAATTAATATATTTTTTTTTTCATTTTATATTATTACTGTATTAATTATCTGATTTGCTTTTTTAGTAAAACAGAAAAATCTTTTGAGTATATAATCTTTTAAGCTCATAGATTGAATCAACAGATCCAAATAAGAAACTTAGATATTATAATATGAAATAAGAAACCTTATACTAGTTAAAAGACAAAATTTATTTTTACAATAACACTACGAAAAACAAATAAATGTTAGGCAACTATTCCTTACCAGTACTCAATAATAAGAAAATACGAAAAACAAATAAATGATAGGCAACTATTCCATAGCAGTACTCAATAATAAGAAAATTTCAATAAAATACTATATAGAAGGAAACGTTATTTTTTCTCTACTCAGAATTTTAAATTTCAACTACCACACTCGTCCTTTAAATGTCATTGTTCAAATACCATTTTCGATGCGTATAACTTTTAGAAAAGTGGATAACTTTGTTTAAGGCTTTTTCAGATACTTCACGAAACAATTATTTGTAAATATTCTTTGTAACAAACAAAGAACTTTGAAGAAAATCGACTTCTAAACTTTAAAGCTAGTTAAAATGTACGCAGTTTATTGGATTCATTTTTATATAATGTTAATGTAAGTTTTATATTCTATTTTGAGAAATATCCTATAAAGTTCGGGAAATGCGTAATGAATTAAATATGAAAAAAATAATCAAATATTCAAAATTAATCGACGTTAGAGAAATTAATTTTGATTCTATTGATTTTTTCCATATTTTTTGGACAAATTTTTCCTCAGAAACGGTTGTTCTTTTAAATATTAAATGTATGTTTTCAAACAAACAATGTAAATATCAGTAATTTTGAGTAATAAACTTTTATTAATACATTTTTTGAAATTATACATCTAACTATATATGTATCTAAATCTTTATATATATATTTGTATAAATTAATAAATAAATTTATCCTCTTTAATAAAACTAAGCGTTGTTGACGACTGGCTTTTTCAATAATCGTTGCCACAGATGAATGAAAATGAAACACTTCAGAAAATGAAACACTTGAAGTTACTGAAAACATTAATAGCTCAAAAATTATTTGTCAGAAAAATGTTAGACAAACTGCGTTAGAAAGATAAAACATTGTATTTTTCTACCAACAACAGATTACCGATGTAAACGAACGGACATTTCAGAAATTGTGATTAATTTTTCAAATGTAATCAATATGTAGTGAGTCATTTATTTTTCAAAATTCATTGATAAAAGTTTAAAAACTTTCGCGTATTGAATATTTTAACCCTTAAATGCCGGGTGTTGTCTTTTGGAAACATACCAATTTAGGCTCCTAAAATACTATTACAATTACATTGAAGCTATAATGTCTAATGTTGCCAATTAAATTCTGAAAATATTATTAAATCGATTTTCAACATGTGCAACACTTTTGGTGTTTAAGAATAAATACATTTATTTTTTCAATTGTTCCTACATTTTCTTTTTGTTTTGTTTGGAAGCTTGCGAAATACCCTATTTTGTTCTGCAGTGAACAAGTATAATTTATTTAAACTTAAACTTACACTATGTGCAAAAACACTTAAAATATGAGACAATATACAACCTGAAACAGCCCTGTCAAGACTTAACCAGAAGCAGAATATACAAGTTAAATTCGAAGACGCAAAAATTATATATCCCTCAAAGAATTATCATGATTTAATCATCCGCGAATCAATAGAAATTATTACTAAAGAAAATACTGTTTGCAATGACGTTTTATCCTACAACATACCCAGAATTTGTCTCAATTTACTTAAATAATCATAAAACGAGTAATATTCCACTTCCCTATATCCATGTTTTATTTTCTCAATGTTTTCCGGATCTAAAAATTAACGCCCACTTTCACTCCTTTCGTCACCATCTACGTGAATTTTGAAAATTAAGCGTCAATAACAATTATATTTCTTATATTTCTCTGACGAAGACTATATTTTTATAGTTGAAAGTACTAAGGTATTAAAATAATTTAACATCTTTTTAATATTGTCTCATCTTTTAAGTAGTTTTGCACATAGTGTAAGTTTAAGTTTAACTTTTTAAAGATGAATTAAGCATTTTTATAATTTTCAAATACGCGAACACTCAAAAGGAAATAATATAATTCGAGTAATTACGATCTCTACAACACAGCTAGCCCATATAACATCTCATTCAGGTCACACATGGTCATAAGTGTCACAGTCACTACGGTGAAGCAAAAAAATAGGAAATTCCATACACCTCTTTATGAGTCTCAAATGATCACATGTGACTCCACTGAGAAGTCAATGTGACTGCTGCTTTTCGACGAGTCACCATGTGACTTTACAATGTAGTTACATTGTGACTCTCATGTGACTGTCATTTGTAGAATCAATTTCAAAGTCATCGTGAAGGCTGCATTGTGATAAGTCACTAAATAATGTCACATTAAAGTCACATGATGACTTTTCCCAAAAGAGCACAATGGTGACTTCACAGTAGTCTCTCTGCCACCTGAAAGTCATCATGTGACTTTAATGTGACATTATTTGGTAACTTATCACAATGCAGCGTTACGCTGACTTTGAAATTGAGTCTACAAATGACAGTCACATTTATTCACAGTATTATTTCCTTTTGAGAGTTCGCGTATTTAAAAATTAGCATTTTGTGACTTTTCCTTAATTTTTGATAACCAGTGTATAATGAAAGATTGGTAAAGTATTTGAAAAAAAGTGGTAGATTTTTGCATTATACGCGCCAGTCGTATGCACATAACGCCCCACATTTAGGACTGTGATTATCAATTCATACGGTATCATCGATTGCTTGAGCAAAATGTTTTTCCAGATCTTTTCGTGATTTTATCACATTTCACACAATACAAAATACACATCGTTGCATTTTCATTACAATGTTTTTAGTTTTCACGAAATTATTACCGTCAACCCGAGTTCAGTTAGGATGAAACACCATGTATTTGTGACTAAATAAGTGGTTTCCGACTCTATGTCCCTATGTGATTTTTTTCTCCTTGTTGAATGCCTGATTTACCATGTTATTATGTAAACTTTTTAGAATCACCCTGTATTTTAATTGTATGCAATATATGTTTTGTGAATGTTTGTATTTTAAATAAAAGTAATTCTTTTTAAATAAAATGTGTCAAAGGTTTATAATTTATGTTAAATTAATGCAAAATCAATAATGTCAATAGGAACAATATTTGGCGATTTATCAGAACGCCAGGCTAACATAAACGTACTCTATTTTCTGAGTATTAATGTAACAAACATAGACTTTAGATTTTTTTTCAGGTTTGTATGTTTAATTTATTTTGAAAAAGTTGATTTGACGAATAATTAAACCATTTTCCTTTTTTTTTTCAAACTTAATTGCTTCTTAACATTACATAATTATAAATTTTACACTGTTGTTACACTATCTGTAAATTGGACAATTTTCGTCCACTACCAATAATATTTCAGTAATTGTGCTAAAACCAAAAACTGAAAAGGGTAATATATTTTAACATTTGTTACAATGATTGCCAATGATAAGTGGACATATAATGATGTATAAATAATTAATTTTAAGGTTTAAACAAACGAAATCATATCATCATTTAAGTCCCTGTACCCAGGTACATATATCCAATAATAAATGTATGCTGTAAAAATTTCTATAAGTATTATTAACTTTTGCTATTATATATTTATACCTATATATATATATACAGTATGGGAAAAACTATTCTCCTATATTAGTATAGATTGTATAGTAAAATATTGCAGTAAATATATTTGTCCCTGAAATTGACCATCATCACAGTCAGGTAAATAAATGCTAGGTGACGCTGGCAAAATAATTTTCATTGCAACAGCAATTAAAGTTCAACTGGCCACCATGGATGAAGGTAAGTTCTTATTCTCTTTGTTTCATAATTTGAAATATTTAGTTTTTGTTCTGAATAGGGATGAGTATTTTTTATAGTACCATTCATGTCCCCATATTTAACTTTTTATTTATAAAAAAAAGCTTATTGCAACTTTATTTATTTACCATACAAATGTCACATGGCATATTTAATAAATAACATGCGCGCAAAATGATTCAACAAAATGGCTCTGCAGCTGTTAAGACAAAAACATTATGTCATTCCCCATCATTTCAGTCCCAATTATTAGACATTGATTATGATGTTAACAGACACCTTCATCCATAAATGTTTATCTTACGCATAATATATACATTCTTGATCTGAAAACACTAAGGCATTTAAATGACAAAACATGTATCATAGTATATAATTGTATGTGTTGTTGGTACAGTCATGGAAAAAAAAAAGTAAACACCCCCTTCTAACTCCTCAACAAATTATCGTAGAAGAAAGTTACTGGTACAGAACGATTGGAAATAAAGTCTACTTTTAAATGATGTATATAAAATTGGCTTAGGGGGCCATCTACATATTAAAACGAACCATAACTTTATTTTTTTCAATAGCAGTACCCAATTCTGACAGCATAAATGAACTCTACACCCTTCAATTAGCCTAAAGACGAATTTTTATGCAATTCGTACCATAAGTTTCCGAGAAATTAATTTTAAGAAATTTTAAAACGAGCGTATTTTAAGGGCCGTATTCAAATTGAAGTTCCGTACTGGATTGTTAACCGAGAGAGCCGCCTTCTTGATCAAGGCACGTTTAAGCGTCAATGAAACCTGTTTGATTACAGTACAGCAGAAAATCACTAACTGTTTATTTTATGTTATTTTCCTAAGTTCTTGTATATATTTTTTTTTCTAACTGATATAGCTGTTTCAAGTTTTTAACCAAAAAATAGCATAATATTTCGTCGCCAAGATGAAAAACACATACCAATGTGTTTCTTTCAAAATAAGACAACATACGAAAATAAGCATTTTCCTTCAAAATAAGAAGAAAATACGAAATTTTACCATAAAAAAATATATTTATATCGTTTTATTATGCATACAAATAAGAGCTGGAAAATTCTCTATTCAGTGGTGCAAACCATAAACAAATCAATCCCGTAGTTTTTAAATTCGCTTGTGCATACAGACAAACACTTTCAGGCCCTCTTGCTTTATAAAATTTGTGTATTATTTATTAGGAAGAAAAAAACGATTTTCTATTAGAATTTAGTAGCTTGGAACACCTTAAAAACTTATTATTTTCCTTCCATCCTTCCAATTAAACGCCATTTCCCAAATTCAACGAAGAAATGTAATTGGATGTAAAATAAAATACTACATTAAATATTAGCGATCGATCACAGACTGAAGTCGATTTTGAGGCCAGTTAACCCTTTATCTACTAATGGTAGGGTAGACCGGGGCTAATTGGCCCGCTTTTTCTTCTAATAATTTAAAAAAAATTACAATTGAACACTTTAAATTTCTTTTTATGTTACCACTATCAGTGTACTTTCAGGAAGAAGTAGTAATAGTAAAGTTTGAAAATATTAACTATAAGTATTAGTTTAGAAGCTCAAATTGACACCAAGTCGCTTGGGCCAACCTGCCCCGATTGCGGGGTAAGTTGACCCACGTCAATTTTTAATGTTCTGATAGTGTAAAAGTTTAAGAAATGATCAAAATTTTACCAAATATTAATTTTTATTTCTTTCGAACGAAAACACAATATAGCCTCCTAAATTAAAATAAAAATTTTTGTCAATTCACAAGATGTCAAACTCATTTAAGTTTATAATGAATCCTCTTAATATTATCCACAATTTTTGTACTGACAAGCTTTCGATAGGAGCAATTCTTACAGCAAAAAGAAATTAAAAACAAAAAAAGTGTGTGGGGGGGGGGGGGGCAGGGAGGTTGTATAAGAAAAAAAATCACATTTTTCTTAATCCGTTGCGGGCCAACATGCCCCGTGCCGAATGGGCCAACTAACCCCGTACCGCCATTTTTGTTTTTCATGACTGTAACGAATTATTCTGAAAGTATTTCAATAAAACAACATGCTCTACAATAACTACGAACAATTATTTTTCTGAATTATTATATATCAAAATCTAAAATGTAATTTACAAACAAATAAAAAACGATTATTTATAAGAAAGGAAATTTACTCACCTTTGCAAAATTTTGAAAATTCTCAATAATTCTTTAACGGACGCTCCGACTTCAATGGTGCTTATGTTGCAGGAGGAAAGCAAAGAAACTCATACTTGGCTGGACTGACAATGTTATCTAACGCAAAGTTAAAAAAATATTGCGAGTGGGCCAACATGCCCCTATGGCCAACTATCCCCTCTCTACCCTACTTATAAGTACCATTAAAATAACTTGTTATAAAATTCATTTAATACGTCGATTAGTTATAATATGGTTTAGAATGAATTATAGATACATTACTTTATCTTGTTCCATAAACATTATGGGTTGCACAAAACAAAAATATTTTTAAAAGGAAGATTTCTTTTGCCTTTGCATCTTTTCAGCTTTCCTGTCGCATTGGGGGGGGGGGGTCAATCCGGAAATATTTCTATTATAAGAACATTATATTTGTACATTTCCTAATTCTAGAAAATACTAAGAAAAATATTTAAAATAAAAGATTTGAGTGGGCTTATAAATATTGCACAAAATCCCTATAAATTCCAATTTACTTAATTCATATAAATCCTTCATTCCTTCTAAAATCCTTCTAAAATTTATTAAATGATTATGTAAGTCTTCAGATGTAGTTTAAACAATTAACGAAGAATGCTTTAGAAGATAAAATTTTCATGAATTCACAATTCAATACATAAAGTATTAAAAAGTGATAAATTTATTAACAATGAAATTGTGACTAATAAGATATAATTTTTAAAAATTTTAATAAAAGATAAAAGTTTACAAAATCTTTGTGAACACTTTTAAAGCACATTTTCAAAACTGTGAAACATATATTTTGCAATTGTGCATCCAAACATTTGACTTCTACTGATAAATGTTCTCTTACACATATTTAATTATACATACGACGTCCTTTATCAAGGATGATTCAGTTCCACTTATTGTTCAGAACGTACTGACTAATTTGAAATCTAAAGAGGCCTCGATAAATTCGATCTCACGCCGGCGATCACAAGCATGCCTGTTATGTTTAATCTATGCGCCTTTTCTAAAGGTAATTTGAATGGTAGAAAGGTACGATTTGATAGAAATTTTCAGATTCTATGCTATAGGAAGGATACATACACCTATACGAGGGGGGTAATAAGTTTTGCCCTCACAGAGAAATAATTGAGTAAAATTTATGAAATTACTACTTTCTGTCTGTGTGTAACACAAATTTTGTGGGCGCTCTATCTCAAGAACTAATGCATGGAATTTAATAAAAATTTATAGTCAGGTATTTCTGATATAGATTGATGCTGATTAGTTTTTGGTGTAAATCGCTCTGCAGGTGTCGCTGCTATGTAGCATTTTGCAGGATTTCCGCAAAAGCTCTATCCCAAGATCTATGGCACGGAATTTTATAAAACTTCAGATTCCATTAGTCCTTGACATGAATGGATGCTGTTAACTTTTTAGTGTAAATCGCACAACAGGATGCGCTGCTATGCTGCATTTTGCAGGATTTACACTATTTTCGCAGTAGCTGTATCTCAAGAACTAATGCACACATTTTCATCAAACTTCGGATTTAGTTTGTCCTGCATATGAAATGATGCTGACTACGTGTTGGTGTAAATCGCCCAATAGGTGGCACTGCTATGCTGCATTTTGAACTATTTCCTCAATAGCTCTATATCAAGAACTAATGCACGAATTTTCATCAAAATTTAGATTTAAGTATAACTTGATTAATATTGCTGCTGATTATGTGTTGTTGCAAATCGCTCAACAGGTGGCGCTTCCATGCTGCATTTATCATGATTTGGCAATACCTCTATCTCAAGAACTAATGCACGAATTTTCATTAAACTTCATATTCAGTTAGACGTTGACATAAGTTGGTGATAATTAGGTTCTGGTGTAAATAACCCAATAGGTGGCGCTACTATGCTGCATTTTGCTGGATTTACACGATTTCAGCGACAGTCATACCTCGAGAACTAGTGCATGGAATTTCATATTTTTAGAATTCTCATGATGAACACAGATTGCCATTTAATTTGGCACTGAGATAGTGAATTTTGAAGTATTGACATGTATGAGATAGAAGAAAGTTTTGTGACGGTCAAAACATACTAGTTTTATATAGCCACCTTGCACAGTAATAAAACATTTCTTCAAACGATATTTCAAAAAGAGGGGGGAGGATGTATTCCAGGAGGCGCGATAATAGACATAAAGGGGGCATTTTTGTAACGTTTACCGACCCCCACATATGACATATTGTTGGAAAGGCCTGTGACCACTTATTTATGTTATGCACATCCGGAGCCCCTTCCCCCAATTTGACCTCAGGGGGGCACTTTTTCAAATTTTGTGGACACCATTCACGCCCTCCGGGGGACAAATTTGGTGGGAGGGGCTCGGGGGTGCATAACATGAATAATTGGTCACAAGTCTTTCCAACAATTTGTCACATGTTGGGGTCGGCGAAAGTTAGAAAAATGCCCCCTTTGGGTCTACTATCAAGCCTACTCTAATACATCCTATGCCCTCTTTTTGAAATACCGTTTGCAGAAATGTGTTACTGTGCACGATGACTATACAGAAAAGGAATAATACAATGTAGCAATTTCGTAAATTTTACTCAGTTATTTCTATAAGAGGGGACTTATTGATACCCACTTGTATAGAGATAGACTGGCAATTCGGTATCATTTTCGAGTTTCGCTGAAAATTCGTTTTTGGCGTAAATGCTGCCAAAAATTTGGCCGGACTGAAACTCGACCGAAACTATCTGCATTCCAAAAAAAAATATGGTTTCTTCGTTTGGAAATTTTCAATATTACAAATTGATCTGAGCTCAAAAGAGAAATTCTTTATTAAACGACATCGAGAAAAAGAAGAGGTTATCAATTCGTCGAGTATGTATTTTTTTTATGTATGTTTACCGATTACTCCGAAACTATGCTACTGATTAATATGATTTTTCTTTTAATTGAAAGAGGATACTCTCGAATTGTTACCACTTCCGTTTCATCAAATTTGGTTCTGTACTTCTTTAGTAATTTAACAAAATCTAATACAAACAATGATTTCTCACAAATTTTCTTTCATTGTTGTAACCGATTTCCTAATCATAAGCATAAATCTATGTATTCATATACTTTAGCGTCAAGTTGTCACCAAGCCTGGTGCCATTTGGTGAAATATCGCCAAATTTCGCGAACAAACATTCGCCATAAATTAAGCCAACTTGGCTGTAGCAGACAAACTGGCGAAATTCCCATTCAAATTCAGAAATGGATCTTCTCCAATTGGTTTCTTCGCATTTGGTAATCACCAGTCATATTTACAACAAGATGACAGCCCGTCAGAATGACGAGTATGAATTTTTAAAGAATTTCAATTTCTAATAAATAAAACAAAACCCGGTAAGGTTTCAATTCCTCATAAATATATTAGCTATTAGTAAAAAAGAACACAAGTATGTAAGATTGAAATCTAAAAAATCTAAACAGTATACATTCACTCGTGATGTCATTTGAAAGAATATATTTGAGGTCAGTTTTATTTTTGGTAAAAAAGTTTATATTATTTATCGCTCTGAACTTCACAATTTATAATTATCAGTAATCACTGACTAAAGACGTGAGGGCAAATTATAAAGCAAGCAATCGATATATGACTAAACTTTGAAGACGCTTATCATGTGCTCATTAAAAGAAGCAAACTTAACAGTAATCCCAAAGTTTTTCTAATACTCTTTGAGAAAGTTCTAGTAGGGGAGACCGGGGCTAGTTGGCTACAGGGGTAAGTAGGCGCAGTCCCCATAAATCTCCTGTTTGTGGATAGATTGTGCAACCAATCACAGAGTACATTTCTTCTTGCGTTTTACAATCCTCATTGTAGTTTTGCAGCGTTACCTACGTGCAGTGGACATTTATTACGATTTTTCTGTTTTTTGCGCTCAAAAGTAATTTTTTGTTGCTTCATTCTTTTTCTAATTTCTAATACTTATCTTAATAATTGCGATTTAACTTGTGCAATTTTTCTTAGTGTATGATTAACTGTACCTACCCCATATGTGATTTACTTGGATTATTTATGCTTAGATGGCTACGTGTCCCTTTTTTGAAGAAATTTATTATGGGGCTAGTAGGCGCATTGAACACGGGGCAAGTTGGCTCGGTGTCTGGTGTATGCTGGTAGCTTGAAAAACAGCAAACACCGAAAAAAGTGGTTGCAATGCAAGATTTTGGGCACACGGGGCTTGCCCAAACGGAGACACTCGATTTTTTATTTGTGACAACTGTAACTCTGATGATGTTATCGAGTAGGATAGAAGTTACTCAATGTTAATGTTTTATTCATTATTTTTATGTCTGTATAATTTAGAATTTACATTGTACGGCGATAACGCCTTCGATTAAACCTACTGGTAATAAGGAAATTGATTTCTCTTAACTGCGTGTCTTATTTAAATTTTTATAAAACGTGTGCTAACTTACCCCATTGGTATATGCAACTTACCCCGTGACGGGGTAAGTTGGCGCACAATTTTCCTTTTACTTTAGGCTTCCGTTAAACATAAACTACAAAAGCTACAAACTCAAAACTCCGGGTATTTATAACCCAATGCCTGTTATTTAAAAGTACAGTTAAAGTTTCATAAAAAACTTAAACAAAAAATTAAGAAAAATCAATAACGAAAAACTGCGCCCACTAGCCCCAGTCTCCCCTATAATCGATGATCATTTCCCGAAATCATTATAAAAGATAATTTGAGGTATGTATACTAAAACAGTTTTAATTAGATGAAATTTCAATAATTACAAAATCATTCGGTGTTGTTGATGAATTAATGTAAATGTGACAATTTCATCTAAAATGCTTTTTGATTTTGTTAATGACAGTCTAAAAAAATACAATAAACGTAAAAAAAACTACCAGACTTTTTATTTTAAAAAGGCTTTAACTAAGTAATGTACACTGAGCTGTATATTCTAGACCTGGGGAGTTCCGGGTTGATTAGTTGGTTAAAGTAAAGGTATAAATCATAGAAGAATTGTAAGAGATATTTTTATAGTATAAATTTAAATTTGTGTTTATTTTGTGGTCGACATAAGCGAAAATCAGTTTGTAATTGACAGGTTTCAATTTAGAGCTAAATTGTTCTCTCAGTGTCAGTCTATTCATATAGTTAATCTTCCGTAAGAATAGATCTATGGTCAAATGGCGTATTTCGGTTCATGTAACTTTGCGCAAGAGCATTAAAAATTATTAATGATACTCACATTTTTTTAAGAATAGTTTTTCAGTAACGCAACGCTTGAAATTGATGCATTTAAAAAGATAAATAGAATGTGAAATAGATACATAAATAAATAAAAGAAAAATGAAAAAAATCACGTTGGAAGTTTGAACGTGGATAATCTTCATCGTCGGATTTCCGCACAACGTATTATTTCATAATATAATGTTTTGGGTTGAAATACATTTTCTAAAATAATTTATAAAAGGTCGTGAAAAGATGTAAAATATTCATCAAATTGCTAAAATTTTAAACGTATGAAATAAAATTAACAAACCAATTTCATATAATCTTTAATTTAATTGTAATTGTATCTGGAATTTGAAAACAAATGTACAATTCATTTATAGAAAATATGATAAATTTCTTACAAAATACAAAATAACTCATCTGAGAAATGTTTCTGCTCCTGGATATGTCATATGATGAGAAGGGATAGTATTTCTTAAAAAAAAATACCGAATCAAAACTTTCAGTTGATTTTCATTTTTCTCTCTGGACATATTGCCTGTTTGAAAAAGAAACATAAATCTTCTGACAATAAATAAGTTTTAAATGTAATTTATTTTATTTTCTCCCAAACTGCTTGACAAAATACTTTAAATCAGTGTTCCTCTAAAGAATTTTGAAGTAACACTTCACTTTATATTGTAGAAAACATTTATTGATTTTGAAAAACGAAAAGTTAAAAATATATTTTCGAGATAAATGAATGTTTTTAATTAAAAAGTAACATTTATGGTACTCTAGCATTTTAGTAAGTTAGTAAGTAATATTTTATATATTGAGACTATTTAATCTTTTCTGGCTGATATAAAGGCGAGATTGTATTGATATTTGGGTGCAATATACAGGGTCATTTAAATAGGTTTCCGTGATTTGAAACTAGCATAGATAAGATTATTTTAAACTCAAGTTGTTTCTATTAATCTATCAAGGAATGCAGACATCATTAAAGTTTTTTATACATTAATGAGAAAGTTTATATGGGAGCTCCCTCAGTGGCTTAGCAAGCATTTCTATCAGCGATTATTAATCTTAAGTTCGTGAAATTAATATTGAAATAACGGCAAGTGCTAAAATATAAAGACTTAAATGAAAATAGAACAAAAATGTTATTGGATTTTGAAGTCGTATCTAAGACGTGATTAAAACCCAGTAGTCTACTCCTGAAACGAGAAAAAAATTATAGGCCTAGTGATTGATTTATAATTATGAATACGCCGCAGGATTCAAGCTAAATTAAGACTAGTTTTTCTATCAGTATTAAGAAAGTTTCGATGTGAGCTATTCCAGTTGCTCAGCATGGATCTGGACCAGCGGTTCTCAGTAAGGGGTTCGCGAAATTTACATTCATAATGACAGAAAGCACATAAATAAAAAAGTTAAATTGAAAACCGAGAAACAATGTTTATGGTTTTAGTTTTCAACAAAATACGTATATAAAAGCTCTATGGAAAATGTCTGAAAAAAGTAAAAATTCTTAGACCTAGGAATTGATTTATAATGCGTTGTTATTAGCCAAAATCAACTTATATAATTATGGAATTTAAATTTTGTTAATTTTTGGGGGGCTAGTAATTCTAAATATATAAATGTACGTGTTTAGGTAGTATTTATTGTTTTCAAAGATCCTTTTATTATGGGTTTTGTTTTGAGTGAAATGGATAAGTGATTAAAACCTAGAAATGTTTGGAGAACTGCAAGTAACACAAGAACATTATTTACTAACAAAAACAGAAGGTATTTGATTTAATTTGATAGCCTAAGAGGGACTACTAAAAAAAAATGCAATGTTTAGCCGGAACTGTACTTAGTTGTGTAAGGTTTATGAGTGGAGGGATAAACGTAAATAAATAACCTAAGCTAGAGGTACAAGCTTTAAAATAGTTGGTAACTTCTGATCTACGGGATAGTCGATCTCCTGCCATGCATTCGAAATCATGTCTAAATTCACAGTCGTTATCGTGATGTTGATTTTTTCCCTTTACAAACCTCTCTTTTTTGTATTCTATACCTCAAAAGAAAAAAAAGAAACAGAACACTCTATACGATCGCTTTATTAGACCGCTGTCTGTCAAGAACAAATTAATAGAAAATAATATGGTCTATGAACCTATTGTTTGCGTAACAATTGGGAGCTCCTAACTAAATGCAATAAAAGTGAATGCAAAAAGTACTTAAAATATCTTTTTATGGCCATGCCAGAAAAGTTTCTCATAAAATAAAACATAGAATTAAATATTAATGATTTTTGGCATTTTAATTTGTATGTGCTATACGTCCTTCTTTGTGCTAAATTTCAAGATGTTGGGTTCGCGGGAAATACCCCATAGGTTCTAAGAGCGAACTCGCAGTTATCCGTCTGTCTCTCAAGACATATTTTTCCGGGAACAGCTGACGATATCCAGTTGAAGTTGATATTGAGAAATAAGGTCAACGATTCCATAGTTTTGTAAAAATTTCGAGCTTTTAACTCAATGCAATAAACCATCACGGCCTTAAAAAATCTTCGTTCCATACAAACTCTCTCTCAAAATCTACAGGGCATTCCTACTTGAACTAGACGCTTGAAAGTGAACCCAAATAACTGTCTTATAGCACATGTAAAGGGAAAAATCTGATAATCATTAATTTATAATTCTATGTCGGTGTCAAGAACGGCTGATAGTATTAAGTTGAAACTAATATCAAATAATAAGGTTTAGAACACTATTGATTTGTAAACTATTTGAGCTTTTAACTGAATGAAATAAAAAAGTAATAAAAATAAATAATAAAATAAAAATAACTTTTTTCAATATTTGAATTTTTTTTAATGGTGACTCATGCCAAATTAATTACACGATTTTTTTTTATATTTCTATTCAATAGGCATGCAGTCATTAATAAACGAAAGCCCTAATAGAAGAAATAAAATAAAACTAAAGCCAATGTTTTCTTGACTTTGACATACAATGTGGTATAATCCGTTCTTTCTTCCGAAAAGATTCGTTCTTCAGTCATAACAAAGAAATCTGGTTAAAATTTAATAGATAAATAAATTACAGCATTAAGATATAATTACTAGGAACATCTGTTTATTAGTAGGCAGTTCTCATATTAATATACTTGTAGATAAACAGTGTACTTAATAAACTTTACTGTAATATAGTATTACAGCACAGAACTCTCAGCGTGCGAGTCAAATTCGCACTTGTCCTGTTTTTTCAATATAAACAGTGTTTTTGAAGAAAAGAAAAAGGACTAAAAGTTGAAGGCAACTGAATATTGATACAGATGACGTGCGATGTGAGAGCGTGCTCTCAGTGACTTCATGCGAAAATCAATCACAGATCACAAGAATCATCAGTTAAAATGATAGGAAAAACCACGTTCTAGTGATAAGTCCAAAAATTAAGCAACGAAGGAGAAACTGGCGACAACCCATGACAGAGATAGCAATTTAAAAAAAAATGAGTGATTAGCATAACTACGATCAGTGCAACTCATCCAGACAAAAAAGAACTAACCCCAAGAACAGAGTGAAGCACTTAAGAACACAAGCTAAGTGGGAAATATAAACAGACATAGGAGCGACTAACAAATAGTAGTTACAAAATAGTCAGTAAATAGTCCATTATCTGACATCCGTTTAGCATGGTTTTGCTGTTCTTTTCAGTGCCGAATCCACTCAGTTAAACATCAATTAGCAACCTGCTAAGTTAGGTAAATCAATGAAAAAGACAAGGAGCACTGCTGCCACGACGACCTGGAGGCTTGTCAGTTAGATGTCATTGTCACTGCCATGCTGTGATCAGGTGAATATTCGTACCGGTAAAAAGCAACGATCCGCTCAACTAGGAAAATTCCCTGCAGTTACGGCCTGGTCAACGGTCTCAAAAGAACCAACACTAACAAGGAAGGTCTCCTTACAGGGCATACTCAGAATATGTTGAAAAAAATACTAGTGAAACTACTTATGTATGTAATAAGGGATCAGTCAAATTTAGCGGCGGAATTTCAATAGAAAGTCTGTAAAAAAATAAATACTTTCAAATATTTGGCGCGAAAATATGGAAGTGACATGCGATTTGGCGAGCAAGATTTTTCATTGCCAAAAGCAAACGATTTTAATGCATCGGAAAATTCTTTATTAATTGTTTTTTAGAATGCACGGTATTTAATGAATGTAAACTTAATGAAATAGGTTATTACATATTTTTTATGTTACATATATATGTTGCTTGTTGCTGTAGTTATTTAATTATGTCACTGTAAAAATATTTTCCAGTCTTTGCAAGTTGCAAATATCTGTTTTAAGTTATAGCCAGCTGACACTTGATTGCTATAATACATTTCCATATCGAAGTAGTCGTTACCATTGCAACAAAATGAAATCGAAAGTGTTCTATCTGCCTTATTTTTGAGCTTGAAAGAATTTAAATCAATTTAAATTGTGTTTTAAATCGTAAAATACAATATTTAAAGTTTATTATAAATACATAGACAAACTATAGTTAAAACAAACTAAAAATGACAAAACTAAAGTTATTGAAATTAGACTTTTATAAACAAATTCAACATAAAAAGTTTTTCCTTAAAGAGTATTCAACATAAAAAGGTATTTTAGTTTCATCGCCAACCGGTGATAAATCGCCAAATAAATGAAAATTTCGTTATTTTTTTTACGGACGCTGTATCGGTGTTCCGCCAAAATTTTTTTATAAACATATATATCCATATGAAAAGAACATTCTATATTTTTTTTCAGATTTTTCTGAGTATGCCCGTATGGAGACCTTCCTTGTAAGTAATTGAAAAAACTAGAATGTTCTTTGCATCATTTGGCCTATTAATAGGTTTGTTATACGTTAGCATACTAGTTTCGATGACCCTGTGCTCTCAGCAAACGTTATTGGTACGGTTTGAGAGGGAAATTTCAATAAAATAAATAACCTATAAAAATATTATATTTTAGTAAACATAAATTTATCAACTTAAATTGAATAATGTTTAATGCTTAAAGAATAGATAAAAATATTTATTTTGTAGATTTTGTTTAGTTGTCTTCTCCCGTATCTTTTCTGATTAATTATAGCGTGAAACAATGCATTTGTCATCAAATTCGAAATAACTCATGTAGAGAAAGTTTTCGCGTTTGGAGATGTCACAAGATGGGCAGAGATAGTTTTTCAAGAAGAAAAATGTCAAAATCATAAGTTTTTGAAAATTGTCATTTTTCTATTTCGAAACAGAGACGAAATTTATTAACTTGAATTGAATAATTTTTAATGCCTAAGGAATAGGTAAGAGTATTTCTTTTGCAAATTTTTTTTCTATCGTCTTCCCTGGTATCTTTTCTGATTAATTATCGCTTGAAACAATGCATTTGTTATCAAATTGAAAAAAAAAATCATGTAAGAAAAGATTCCTCCCGTGGAGATGTCACGAGATGTGCAGAGATAGTTTTTCAAGGAGAAAATGTCAAAATCACAAGTTTCAGAAAATTGTCGGTTTTCTATTTAGAAAAAGAAATTTAAATTCTCTGATTATAAATATTGGGAAAAGTTTTTATTTTGTTTTACACTAGGGGGCTCTGCCCCCTACGAGCTATGCTCGCCAACCTCCGTTCAGACACCCCAGAATTCTAAAAGCATATTAATTTCATCGGCCTTAAAAAGATTGAATTATAATTTAAAAAAACAGTGGCGGTCTCCCAGTAAACGGGTTTTCATTCATTTTTCTTTGATTGGAGATTTTAAAGACGAAATCAGCCGCTGCTAAGAGATGCAATGGCTGTTTTCGTCTTTGATTAAAAACAAGAAAGAAAGAATCATGCGTACGGCATAGATTATGAAACACTTTCCAACACTCCCTGAAAGCTTTAACAAAACATCGTTATTTAGGAAAATAAGGCAAATAAGATAACTAACTAAACATTTAAAGAACTGATTTCAGCAGTTACCATCCATAGCCAAATATTTATTCCAATTCTTTCGAACAGCCCTTTATTTGATCTGCAGGCTGATATATATACCATATACTAATAGAAAATTTAGTTTCGCAAGAAAACGCATAACAGGTTGAAATTTCTCTTTCAGCAATTTATACTAATATATGGAAACATACTTGAATACTTTTGTTCAGCCCTGTTGTTTACCTAGTACTTTTATTACATGCCACTATTTAGTTAAACTTTAATTCTTTGCGTGGGCCCTGTATATCATTTTATCTATATTCTACAAACATTTCATAGAAAACTACATGCAGTTCAGCATAACATATTTTAAACCCACCTTTCAGCAATTTACGGCCATACTCAGTAACCTTTACGAATTCTTTTGCGTAGCCCTGTATATCAACTATAACATTTACACACACCATATAGTATGGATAAATATAGTGAAACTTAAAGGCGCATATCATAATTAAAAATGCATTCCCTGCCATCGCCGCTAATATACAGTACTTCGGATAGAAAATACTTGTCTGAAATGTTTTGTATGTTCCTGTAAATGCTATGCACTTCCTATTATGCATGAAATAACTTAAGTAAGCCTCACCGACGTATATCAATTTTATTATATATGAATTTGTATAATTAAAATATGCCGCAAACAATTTCCTCCTATACCATTTGTAATGGAATTCTTTTGTGTAGTCCTGTAAATGAATAGTAACTATTCGTTGCACCGCATATGCTACAGAATATTCTACATATTTTAGTGCACTTCGTAAATGCACATATTTTTTATTAGGTTTTAAAGGGTGTAACATCTTTAAAATTCATTTGAAATGATTTTTTCCCATTGGCCGTAATGTAACGGAATACTTTTGACTGTCCCTGTAAATGAACTAAACATGCTACAAACTTCATTTGAAATAGGGTTCGTGCTAGCCTAAACGTCAATAACCAAAAGTTTCAGTGCGATCCGTGTACATTTACGAGAGTTAGAGCGCAAACAGACAAACTGAAACCAATAACACTTTTCAACTTTGTTGGGAAGCGTTAAAAATTTGAAAGTAAGCTAATGTAAAATGAATTAAGTACACAGAGTCATTGACTCACGGTACTTTTTAACAATGCTATGAGAAAGTTCTTTTAAATGTACCGTTTTAAATCTTACGTAATTTTCACCAAAGTTGCCTTTCTCTTTTAATATTCACATGAAAATATTTTTGTTGTTAGAAAGAAATATTATTTGCTCTGTCTTAGAATTCACAATAATAGTTTAAAAGATTATCTCGAAATATGAAATAAATGTCTTGTGCAAATATATTTTTTAATTTAAAGTGTTTTGCCAACTTTTATTTATTTGGCCTTTTTAAGTATGACGTAATTTCCTTCATTTGTGACTTTTAACGCATAATAATGAATTTTGTATTTAAAAATTTTCTTTCTCTTTTAAAATTCACGTGTAACTGTAGTTTTGATGATGTAATTTTCAATATTTTCCCGATTTTTAACACGTAATCACTTAATTCTAATTTGAAAGTTTTTTTCTGTTTATAATAGCCACGTGTAAATAAATGTTTTATTTAAAGGAAATATTATTCTTTGCACTGTTTTTAGAATTGGCAACAGTTTAAAATAATTACCCTTTTCTAAAATGTGTAAAACATATCTCTCGAAATGCTGAAAATTTGAATTTAAAATGGAAATAAATCCTCAAAAAATGAGTCAAATTAAAAAGATAATTGCAGTCTCCGCATCGGGAACTTCCAATGTATAAAATGATCTATAAATGTTTAAATTCCTATGTATAGTTTTTCTCCTATCAAACTTTTTTAATGGAACGATTTTGACTATCTTTAACATTAAATATCTCTTAAAATAATTATTCGATTTAAAAACTGTCTGCATCAGCGTGTTTATCAAACATGTCTCTATAATACCACTGATTTTCATATTTTTGTATGAAACAGTTTTCTTAATATTAACGAAGAAAGACCCCCGATCATAAAAATATGGATGCCGATGTAGTAGGAGTATACCCGGATGATCTACGCAGATTTTCATTTGTACATTTCCAAATCAAAACTTTTTTTTATATATAGAAGGATTTGTCTTCAAATTATTTTTCGTAATAGTATTTCATTCTTGTGTTTCGTTTGAATAAGTTTAAAGTAAAATATCTTAGAAGGGTACACTCTAAAATTGGGAGCAGTGAAAAGTTCACTCTTTGAAAGAGTGACAGACACTTTCACTCTTTTTGGAGTGAATTTTATAAAAATACATTCCTTAAAGTGTGGAATTTTCCACTCCCTAGAAATGAGTGAAATATTTCACCCGATTGCCGAGAGTGAAATATGTCACTCCATTGTCGAGAGAGAAATATCTCACTCCACAGACGAGAACGAAATACTGGCATTATACACTTTAAAAAAATTTTCGATCAACTTTTAACCTATATATATGAAATAAAATAATGAAAAGCACCAAAATACGTCACTTCTTAATTTTCAAAAACTCCTCTTCATAATGTAATCTCGGAAATTACGCTGATTTGGTACTAAACCGCATTCCTTTTGAAGAGTGAATAGTTAATCCTTTTTAGAGTGACTATTCGCTCCTGCTTAGAGTGAATAGTCACTCTAGAAATGAGTGAGTATGTATGTATTGGTATTATCAGCCAATCAGAACAGCAAGTCTACAATGCTATTTTTAATATAAGAGACAGACGTCTGACATTTTAGGATTAAAATACACGGATATTGTTAAAGTTATTATTTATAGAACGAAAAGGTAAGCCTTATTTAATTTTAATCTTTTATTCCTGTAGTTTTGTACGTTATGATCATGAGATTAATTGTTTTATGTTATATAGAAAAAAACTGATCTGGAATTGTTTTCAGAAGCGATTTTTCCTATTCGATACTGTGATGTAAAATATCTTAATCTGTTATCGCTCGAAAACAAAATGCTGAAGCTGAGACTGATTCATGCGCACATTCAGAGTAGAATGTAAACATTAATTGGCAGCTACTTGAGATTGAAAACGCGTTGAGACAGTGATTTGGATTTTTTCAGATTTTTACTTTTTTCCGATTACCAAAACTTACAATATTTATCGTCATTATTATTTTGGAGTTAAATATGATATTCGTTTATTAGGATATTACGAAACTGTTTCAGATCAGAAATTAGCATTATACTAGGAAAAAGTTTTTATACGTATTACACTATTTCAAAAATATATATTCTAAAAACACAATCAAAATATATATTAAACATTTAATTGCTAAAAATGACGTCAAATGTTAATAAAATACATTAAAAGATCTTAATAATTTGACATGTTTCGATTAAATTTACTCAATCATCATCAGAAAAACAAATAAACACTAAGATGGAAAATGACAATAAACTATTACGAATGAAATTTAAAAATAAATAAAAATTACGCGCGTAATATTTTAACATGTTTCACGTTGCCCTATTTTATTTTCAAATTATCTAACAATTCAATCCAAATATTTGGGATTTGAAATGACAAGGAATCATTGCAGACCATTGAGTTTCTGACGTAAGTTTCAATAGATTCTCTAATAAAAAGTTGAAAATAAAAATCTGACCTATAAACCTGTTTTTAGCAATTAAATGTTTAATATATATTTTGAGTGTGTTTTTAGAATATCTATTTTTGAAATATTTTTAATGGACGTATAAGAGAACTTCTGTTTATAATTTAATACGTATTACACTAGTGAAACTTATGAAAGATTCTTTTTTAAATTACTAAAATATTTTAAATTATTGTTTAAAATCCTAAATCTTCATACCAATGTTTTAAGATTTAACATTTGCCAATTTTATAAAATAATAGGAATTCCTTATAATATATAGCAGGATTTTTGAGAAACTGTTAAATCTAATTATGCATTTAATTCATTTATTGTAGTTTGTTGTTGTTTAATAGTACGATTATAAAATACTAATTGTTATTTTTAGTGTTTTTCAAATTGGTATATATATATATATATATATGTGTGTGTGTGTGTGTGTGTGTATTAATTGTGTGTAAGCATTTTTTTGCTGTTTGTGATTTTAATCAAACATTTAATTATAGACATTCTGAATCAGTTATTAAATTTCCTTCTATTGTAAATGCATTTTCTACGCTTTTGATACACGTAATTATTGACCTTAAGAAATAAAACATAATATTTAAGCATTTAAATAAAGTGTTTTCTATTCCTGATGTTTATAGTAAAACTGCTTTAGCATATTTTTTAAAAAGTTCATAGTATCACTTATATAATATAAGATTGAGTACATTTTAAAGTGATAAGTAACTATTTTTTACATTAAATATTCTTTTTCAAACAATAAGAACAGTACACAATGTAGTCATTTCTTTCCTTTTTGTATTTCCTTCTTTTTACTATTTCTTAGATCAATTTTTTCCAATAAAGCATATTAAATCTATTTAGCTCATATTTACAAAGTACAATATATACGGGAATAAAAAATTTAAATAAATATGGCTTATATAAATAAATTTAAATGAATATGGCGTTCTATAAATAAGCCTTGTATTAATATCCGTTTTGCAGCAATAGCGGAAGAACATTCGAAATTATGATTAAGTTAAGAAATATGTTTAAAAAAATATATATATACACATTCCACAGAATATAAAACTCTAGACTCCATGTTCATGTTTCATAAAACAAATCACAACACATAAAAAACTTACACATTCTCAATATTTAGATTAAGCTTTGAACTTATTAAAAAAAAGATGTCAGTTGATAAGCATTGTTTTTTAAGTGGACAAATTTTAAATATTTTAGAATAATATGACTCCGAAATAGGGATATTTTGTTAAAAACTACGGTAAAATGATAAGACTTTATATATATATATATATATATATATATATATATATATATAAGAAAAAAAAACCTAAAATGAATTCGCGCGTTGTTGTTAATATAACATTCACCTATTATACAGTTATTAATAAAACTTAAAAAAAAAAAAACTAAAATACACTAAACAATAACGTTTGATTAGATTGAATCAATACCAATGAATACTGAGATCTAAATACGTCAAATTTGAACTACGCATGAAAAAGAAGAAAATAATTAACGTATATCGCGGGAATTATTAAAATACTATATGGGTATCTGAAAAGAAAAACTAATATTAACTGATTAAGATTTCGGTTTGTTACTTGCCCTTATGGACAACAACGGATAAGATTGTAATAAAATATATTTTTTTTTTCTGTCAATCTATTTCAATTTGCATGTATTTTTGAGTTTTTCCTTAAAAGTTCAATGGTTGTTACAAACTGCAAATTAAAATAATTATTTTCAATAAAGTATTTTATTCCAATCTTTACCATGCTTGTATTTATTTTCATTGCTTGCTCTAAAAAATGTTATTATTTTAAAATGCCCATAAAACAACATAAAAAAAGAATTCACTGCATAAAAATTGAACATTCACTCTTACCAGGTGTGAAAGAATGCACACCTTTAGCAAGATTGAATAGTCACTTCTCCGAAAGAGTGATTATTCACTCTGTTTCGAGTAAATATTCACTTCCTAGGAGTGAGTATTACTTCTTTCAGAGAGTCAGGAATTCCACTTTTGCTCAGAGTGAATAGTCACTCTAATGAGGTTGGGCATATTTCGACTCTGAAATAGTGAATATTCACTCCTGCGAAATGAATAGTCAATCCTTTTTATTTAGAGTGATCAATATGAAATAAGAATTTACCTGACACATTTAAGAACAGACATTCGTTTTAAACATTCGAATAATCGATATTTGCTTATAATATTTTTAAAGAAATTATACAATTCTGAATTAAAGAAACAAAGCATGTTAAAATATTCAAATTTTGAATCGGATGAAATTTAAATGAATGGGCACATTTTAATAGTGACTTTAGTTGATGTTTGTTTTTCTCAAAATTGTGGGTATTTTTCATTTATTATTATTATTATTATTATTATTACACGCAATCTAAAAATAATTAATTTTGAAACATATTATTTAATTTTCTGATATGTTTAAAATAATTATTCATATAATCCTTACTTGATTTTTTTATATATAAAAAATTGGTGTAAATTTTAATACTGCCTTGTTATACTGAATTTTGCATAACTGAGTCAATAAAGCGCTGTTTTGCGCCAAATTTAATAAACAATCACAAAAATGAAACGGCGGATAATAAAAAAAAAATTAATCTTTTGAGCTTTATTTGTGTTGCATATTTTATTTTACATTTTTGTAAATCTTATTTGTGTATAAATTAAACAATCTCCTTCTCAATTTAAGTAATATACGGTATAAATAAAAATAAAATATTTGTGTAATTGATGCATTGACAGTTAGTATATCTATAATATAATAAGTCATGTGACTGCCATTAATAGTTACGGACTGACCGCTTCGCTTTTTATATACTAAGCGGCCATTTTTATTTAACTCTTTTTTTTTTTTTGTAAAAAAGGTGTATTTTTAGAAAGATCGTTTAAAACAAATTAATGTCTTTTGATAAATTTGATGAAACCTCATTGCCCCCACGTGAAGCCTTTTTCAGTGATTTAACGCAGCAGCATATTACGGAAGCTGATTATGCACATGCCCAGGCTGTTTGGGACACGTTCCATCTTCAAACACTGGGGGATTATCACGACTTATATGTCAAATGTGGTGTTCTCCAGTTATCGGACGTGTTCCAAAATTTTCGCAAGCTGTGTGCGCAGTTTTATGGATTGGACTGCGCACATTTTGTCACGGTTCCCAGCCTTGCGTGGCAAGCATCGCTAAAAATGAGCCAGCAACCCCTCGAATTGCTCACAGATGTGAATATGCATCTTATGATTGAACGTGGGATTCGAGGGGGTATCGCCATGATTAGCCATCGCTGGGCATGTGCTAATAATAATTTAGTGCCCAACCCAGACCCTAACAAAGAATCCTCATATATTATGTATCTCGACACTAATAATTTGTATGGGCATTCTATGTCTGAACCCCTACCGTACGGCGAATTTGAATGGATCACCCATGAAGCCGACACCAATTGGATCCAATCATTGGAGGATTATGGCGAAGATGGTTACATTTTCGAGGTGGATTTGGCTTGTCCACCTCATTTACATGACCTCCCCAACGATTATCCACTCGCCGCAGAAAAAATTAAAATTGAAAAAGAAATGCTGTCTCCCTACACGCAAGAATTGATAAAAAATATGCAGTACGTTGCTACAGAGAACTTTGTGCCAAATCTGAATGACAAAAAGAATTATATTGTATATTATAGAAATTTGAAATACTATTTGAGCCTGGGGATGGAATTGCAACATGTTCATAAAATCATGAAATTTAAACAGAGGGCGTGGCTTAAACCGTACATCGAGTTTAATACTGAGCAGAGAAAACATGCAACCTCTCCTTTCCAAAAGGACTTCTTCAAATTGATGAATAACTCGGTGTACGGAAAATCAATGGAATCCGTTAGACGGCGAGTGGACATCCAATTGGTAAATAAAGAAAAGAAATTTAAAAAACTTGTGGCAGCACCAACATATCAATCCGTTAAAGTCTCTGATGAAAATTTAGTAGGGGTTCAGAGGATGAAGCAAGTAGTCACCCTCGACAAGCCCCTGTATGCCGGTTTTGTCATTTTGGAACTGAGCAAACTCCATATGTACAAATTTCACTATGATTTTTTGAAACGTACATATGGAGATAAATCAAAGCTCCTCTTCACTGACACTGACTCGTTAACCTATCATATAGAGACCCCCGATATTTATGCAGATATGAAAAAACATCACAAATTATTTGATACCTCCGAATATCCCCAGGCTCATCCCCTCTATAGCACGGAAAATAAAAAGAAAATTGGATGCTTCAAAGACGAGTTAAAGTCAGTGCCGGCATACGAATTTGTGGGGCTGCGAGCCAAAATGTACTCGCTTCCTTCAGCAGAGGGTGGGAAGAAGAGAGCCAAGGGGGTCTCCAAAAGTGTGGTGTCCAAAAAAATAAAACATGAGAATTATAAAAATGTGCTTTTCGAATCAAAAATTACGAGAGAAATCCAATACAGAAAGTGAGCGTCATAAAATATTTACTATCGAACAAAATAAAGTGGCACTATCTCCCCTCGATGATAAAAGATATATATTGGAAGATGGGGTACACACCTATGCTCATGGGTACTATCAAATAAAAAATCATCAAAATAATCATCAATAAATCATCTTCTTCTTTTGTTGTGATACCTTATCCAAAGGTATCGGGTGGTTGGTGGGAAATTCTTCTTCTTCAAGAAATCATGTGAACGTAGTCTTTTCTCCAAGAAATCCAGGACATTCATCATTCTTCCAAGAAACCTAGGAGGACTTTCATTGTTCTTCCAAGCATGTCTTCATCACAACAAAAACTGTTATCATTCAAATAGTTTCCTTCAAAATACCATCATCATCATTCTTTTAAATAGTTGTCTTCAAAAATTTCTTTCAAATATTTAACATCATTTAAATTATAAAGGCTTCACGAAAAAGGGGGCAATGAGTATAATCTTCTTCTTCTTTTGTTGTGATACCTTATTCAAAGGTATCGGGTGGTTGGTGGGAAATTCTTCTTCTTCAAGAAATCAAGGACATTCATCATTCGTCTTTGAAATCCGGGACATTCATCGTTCTTCCATGAAATCCAGGCCACTCATCGTTCTTCCATGAAATCCAGGACACTCATTCATCTAATAAATCATCATTCCTTCTTTTAATAAAATTCTTGTTGCAAAGGGGGGTGCATTGAAATATGTTTAAATAAAGCTTCTTCTACTATACTTCAAAGAGGCAAAAGTCTTCCACTATTTTTCAGGAAGTGAAATTCAAATCTTCTTCAATATTTTTTTCATAAAGTGAAAAAAGAATTGTTCAATCATTTTTCATGAACTGATTTCTTCAAAGGTGCAAACATTTTCAAAGGTGCAAAAGTGCACCTTTGAAAGGTGCTTTTCAAAGGTGCAAAGGTGAATGTAGTAAACAAATACAAGTTAAATCCGTACCTTCATTGGAGGTCTATAACTTTGTTGATATATTTCCGAAACACAATTTTTCAACTGGCGAAAAATCGCACACAAAATCTGCACGCACAAGAATCGCAGATTTTCTTCAACCTACTTACACAAAGTAAATTTATAACTAACGTCCTCTGCTAGTTTTTATTGCAAGGAACATATTTATTACATTGTTGTTCAGTAATTCTTTATAAATGAATTATCCATTCCTGTTGATACCTTAAATAATCATTCACTGTTACGTCGTCATTTTAGGATTGACGTTTGTTTTGAGTATGTAAAAATGCGGCATTAAAAGCGACAATTGAATGGTGTAAAAAGCACACGTTCCATTTTATAATAAGAAACCGTTTCATGAAAAAAAGAGAAAGTACATGTTTAAAAATTAAAGTAAAAAAATATTACATGGTTTGATTACATTTGAAAAAAAAGTAACTGGTGTTCATGAAATAAATATCAGGTCGTCCGATCACAAATCAGATTGAAACATATTGAGTTGATCTTTAAAATAGAATGTAGTAAACAAACGCAAGTTAAATCCGTACCTTCATTGGAAGTATATAAATTGGTTGATATATCCCCGATCCACAATTTTTCAACTGGCGAAAAATCGTACACAAAATCTGCACGCACAAGAATCGCAGATTTTCTTCAACCTACTTCCACAAAGTAAATTTATAACTAACGTCCTCTGCAAGTTTTTATTGCAAGGAACATATTTATTGCATTGTTGTACAGTGTTTCCTTGTAAATGCATTGTTCATTCCTGTTGATACCTTAAAAAATTAAGATTCCCCTTTATCAAAAAATCCCCGCAAATTCCCGCAAATCCCCGACTCGAAATCGCAAATTCCCCGCAAATTCTCGCTTAACTCGCAAATTCCCTCAAATCCCCGACCGAAACCGCAAATTTCCCGCAAATTCTCGCAAAACCCCTTTACCCTTGAGTCGCTGCACGAAGCGAACGTGCAGCCATCGACCTCCCCACGCATTACACATGTCGTGGTCGATGGCTTCACTTAGGTCATCGACCTCCCCCGCTTTACGCATGTCGTGGACGATGACACCGGTCCTGATGACGCCACATTCGCGGCGTGCGTAAGACATGTCCTATCGGCTTACCCTTGTTGTTGAAATCGATCCGAACCCGCAAATTCCCCTTTGTCGCAAAATCCCCCCAAATTCCCGCAAATCACCGACACGAAACCGCAAATTCACCGCAAATTAACGCTTAACCCGCAAATTCCCATTTATTGCCATTCGCGAACCCGCAAATTCCCGCAAATTATCGCTTAACCCGCAAATTCCCTCAAAACGCCTTTACCCTTGAGCCGCTGCACGAAGCGAACGTGCAGCCATCGGCCTCCCCACGCATTACACATATCGTGGTCGATGGCTTCACTTAGGTCATCGACCTCCCCCGCTTTACGCATGTCGTGTACGATGCACCGGTCCTGATGACGTCACATTCGCGGCGTGCGTAAGACATGTCCCATCGGCTTATCCTTGTTGTTGAAGTCTACCCGAACGCGCAAATTCCCTCAAATCGCCGACCCGAAACCGCAAATTATCGCTTAACCCGCAAATTCCCATTTATCACCATTCGCGAACTCGCAAATTCCCGTTTATCGCAAAATCCCCGCACATTCCCGCAAATCCCCGACTCGAAACCGCAAATTCCCCGCAAATTATCGCTTAACCCGCAAATTCCCACAAATCCCCGACCGAAACCGCAAATTCCCCGCAAATTTTCGCAAATCCCCTTTACCCTGAGCCGCTGCAAGACGCGAACGTGCAGCCATCGACCTCCCCACGCCTTACACATGTCGTGGTCGATGGCTTCACTTAGGTCATCGACCTCCCCCGCTTTACGCATGTCGTGGACGATTACACCGGTCCTGATGACGCCATATTCACGGCGTGCGTAACACATGTCCAATCGGCTTACCCTTGTTGTTGAAATCGAGCTGAACCCGCAAATTCCCCTTTATCCAAAATCCCCCCAAATTCCCGCAAATCACCGACCCGAACCCGCAAATTTCCGCAAATGCCCGACCCGAAACCGCAAATTCCCCGCAAATTATCGCTTATCCCGCTAATTCCCGCAAATCCCCTTTACCCTTGAGCCGCTGCACAAAGCGAACGTGCAGCCATCGGCCTCCCCACGCATTACACATGTCGTGGTCGATGGCTTCACTTAGGTCATCGACCTCCCCCGCTTTACGCATGTCGTGGCGATGACACTGGTCCTGATGACGTCACATTCGCGGCGTGCGTAAGACATGTCTCATCGGCTTACCCTTGTTGTTGAAGTCTACCCGAACCCGTAAATTCCCCTTCATCGCAAAATCCCCGCAAATCACCGCAAATCGCCGACCCGAAACCGCAAATTATCGCTTAACCCGCAAATTCCCATTTATCGCCATTCGCGAACTCGCAAATTCCCGTTTATCGCAAAATCCTCGCAAATTCTCGCAAATCACCGACCCGAAACCGCAAATTCACCGTAAATTATCGCTTAACCCGCAAATTCCCATTTATCGCCATTCGCGAACCCGCAAATTCCCGAAAATCCCCGACCCGAAACCGCAAATTCCCACAAAACCCCTTTACCCTTGAGCCGCTGCACGACGCGAACGTGCAGCCATCGGCCTCCCCCGCTTTACGCATGTCGTGGACGATGACAGCGGTCCTGATGACGCCACATTCGCGGCGTGCGTATGACATGTCCCATCGGCTTACCATTGTTGTTGAAGTCGACCCGAACCCGCAAATACCCCTTTATTGCAAAATTCCCGCAAATCACCGACCCGAAACCGCAAATTCACCGCAAATTATCGCTTAACCCACAAATTCCCATTTATCGCCATTCGCGAACCCGCAAATTCCCGCAAATCCCCGACACGAAACCGCAAATTCCCCGCAAATTATCGCTTAACCCGCAAATTCCCGCAAATCCCCGACCGAAACCGCAAATTCCCCGCAAATTCTCGCAAATCCCCTTTACCCTTGAGCCGCTGCACGACGCGAACGTGCAGCCATCGACCTCCCCACGCCTTACACATGTCGTGGTCGATGGCTTCACTTAGGTCATCGACCTCCCCCGCTTTACGCATGTCGTGGACGATGACACCGGTCCTGATGACGCCACATTCGCGGCGTGCGTAAGACATGTCCAATCGGCTTACCCTTGTTGTTGAAATCGAGCCGAACCCGCAAATTCCCCTTTATCGCAAAATCCCCCCAAATTCCCGCAAATCACCGACCCGAAACAGCAAATTCATCGCAAATTATCGCTTAACCCGCAATTTCCTATTTATCGCCATTCGCGAACCCGCAAATTCCCGCAAATCCCCGACCCGAAACCGCAAATTCCCCGCAAATTATCGCTTATACCGCAAATTCCCGCCAATCCCCTTTACCGTTGAGCCGCTGCATGAAGCGAACGTGCAGCCATCGGCCTCCCCACGCATTACACATGTCGTGGTCGATGGCTTCACTTACGTCATCTATCTCCCCCGTTTTACGCATGTCGTGGCGATGACACTGGTCCTGATGACGTCACATTCGCGGCGTTCTCAAGACATGTCCCATCGGCTTACCCTTGTTGTTGAAGTCTACCCGAACCCGCAAATTCCCCTTTATCGCCATTCGCGAACTCGCAAATTCCCGTTTATCGCAAAATCCCCGCAAATTCCCGCAAATCACCGACCCGAAACCGCAAATTCACCGTAAATTATCGCTTAAACCGCAAATTCCCATTTATCGCCATTCGCGAACCCGCAAATTCCCCGCAAATTATCGCATAACCCGTAAATTCCCGCAAAACCCCTTTTCCCTTGAGCCGCTGCACGAAGCGAACGTGCAGCCATCGGCCTCCCCACGCATTACACATGTCGTGGTCGATGGCTTCACTTAGGTCATCGACCTCCCCCGCTTTACGCATGTCGTGGCGATGACACTGGTCCTGATGACGTCACATTCGCGGCGTGCGCAAGACATGTCCCATCGGCTTACCCTTGTTGTTGAAGTCTACCCGAACCCGCAAATTCCCCTTTATCGCAAAATTCCCGCAAATCGCCGACCCGAAACCGCAAATTATCGCTTAACCCGCAAATTCCCATTTATCGCCATTCGCAACTCGCAAATTCCCGTTTATCGCAAAATCCTCGCAAATTCCCGCAAATCACCGACCCGAAACCGCAAATTCACCGTAAATAATCGCTTAACCCGCAAATTCCCATTTATCGCCATTCGCGAACCCGCAAATTCCCGCAAATCCCCGACCCGAAACCGCAAATTCCCACAAAACCCCTTTACCCTTGAGCAGCTGCACGACGCGAACGTGCAGCCATCGGCCTCCCCCGCTTTACGCATGTCGTGGACGATGACAGCGGTCGTGATGACGCCACATTCACGGCGTGCGTAAGACATGTCCCATCGACTTACCCTTGTTGTTGAAGTCGACCCGAACCCGCAAATACCCCTTTATTGCAAAATTCCCGCAAATCACCGACCCGAAACCGTAAATTCACCGCAAATTATCGCTTAACCCACAAATTCCCATTTATCGCCATTCGCGAACCCGCAAATTCCCGCAAATCCCCGACACGAAACCGCAAATTCCCCGCAAATTACCGCTTATCCCGCAAATTTCCTCAAATCTCCTTACCCTTGAGCCGCTGCACGACGCGAACGTGCAGCCATCGCCTCCCCAAGCAAGAATTGAATGGTATTAAAAACAACAGTTACATTTTATAATAACAAACGGTTTCATAAAAAAGGAAAAATTACATGTTTAAAATTCTATTGAAATGTAAATCATATGAAATAATCTTTTTAAGGGGACACAGTACCTTTTAAACTACTTTTTCAATTTTGAATAATACTGTAAAATACTTAAATATAATGTCACTACAGATATTAGGTACTATAAATCAAATACAATTTCATATAATTTTTAAAAAATATCTTATAGAACAGCCTATTTAACTAAAATTTAAATTTTAAAAAAATAAAAAAATAAATTTAAAATCCCTACTACTTTTTTAAATATGAATATTTTTGTTTCGAATTTATTTTACATAATTTTAAAAACGTACTACATAAAATTGTGCATGGAATTAACATTCAAGTTTATAGTTTTTTTTTTAATTTTCAATTAATTTTCGTTGATTTTTTACCATACAAAAGAGAAAAAGATTGATATTGAATGCAATATCCCATACATTTAAAAATCCATGCACAGTTTTGTGTAGTATAATCCAAGGAATATTGAAAAAAAATTGAAGCAAAAATATTCATATTTAAAAAAGTAGTAGGGATTTTAAAATTAAAAAAAAAACCTTCAAATTTAAATTTTAGTTAAATAGGCTGTTCTACAAGATTTTTTTTTTTAATTATATGAAAATATATTTGCTTTATAGTGCTTAATATCTGTAGAGACACTATATTTAAGTATATTACAGTATTATTCAAAACCGAAAAAGTAGTTTATAAGGTACCGTGTCCCCTTAAATGAATAATTTTTTTAAAAGTTCATTTTTGCCTTTTATCAAAATTATATGTAAAAAAAGATTCACGGTTATATTAGAATAATTTTATTAAATAAAAAGTAAAAAGTAGTACATGGATTGATTACATGTTAAAAACGTAACTCGTGTTCATTAACTACTATCAGGTCGTTCGATCACAAATAAGATTCAAACATATTGAGTTTATCTTTAAAATGGACTGTAGTAAACAAATGCAAGTTAAATCCGTACCTTCATTGCTGGTCTATAAATTAGTTGGTATATCTCTGATCCACAATTTTACAGATGACGAAAATAACACCCACAAAACTGCGCGAACAAGAACAGCAGATTTTCTTCAACTTATTTCCACAAAGTAACTTTATAACAAACGTCCTCTGCTAGTTTTTATGGCAAGGAACATACTTATTGCATTGTTGTTCAGTAATACTTTGTAAATGCATTGTTTATTCCAGTTGATACCTAAAACAATCATTCATTGTTACGTCGTCATTTTTGGCTCGAAGTTTGTTTTCAGTATTTAACAATGATGCATTTAAAGCCAGAATTGATTGGCGTAAAAAGCACCAGTCATATTTTGTAATAGCAAACTGTTTCATAAAAAACAGAAAATACATGTTTAAAATTCTATTCAAATGTAGATCATATGCAATAAACTTTTTAAATGAATATTTTAGATTGAATAGTTTTTTTCAAGTTTATTTTTGCCTTTTATCAAAATTATATGTAAAAAAAGATTCATGGTTATATTAGTATAATATTAAATAAAAATTAAAAAAATATTACCTGGATTGTTTACATTCAAGAAAAGGTACCTCGTGTTCATGAACTACTATTAGGTCGTCCGATCACAAAGCATATTGAAACATATTGAGTTGATCTTTAAAATGAACTGTAATAAACAAATGAAAGTTAAATCCGTATCTTCATTGCTGATCTATAAATTGTTTGGTATATCTCGGATCCACATTTTTACAGCTGACGACACACTGCACACACAAAAACTGCACACAAGAGTCGTAGATTTTCTTTAACCTACTTCCACATTGTAAATTTATAAGTAACGTCCTCTGCTAGTTTTTATTGCAAGGAACATATTTCTGTAGTGAAAAAATGGACTGTAGTAAAATGCAAGTTAAATCTGTACCGTCATTGCAGGTCTATAAATTGATTGATATATCCCAGATGCACAATTTTTACGCGGATGAAAAAACACACACAAAAACTGCACACACAAGAATTGCAGATTTTCTTTAACCTATTTCCACAAAGTCACTTTATAACTAAAGTCCTTTGCTAGTTTTTATAGCAACGATATTTCTTGAATTGTTGTTCAGTAATTCTTTGTAAATGCATTGTTTATACCTGTTGATACTTTAAACAATCATTCATTGTTACGTCGTCATTTTTGGCTCGACGTTTGTATAGATTATTTAACAATGCTGCATTTAAAGCCAGAATATAATGGTGTAAAAAACACGTTACATTTTTTAATAAGAAACTGTTTCATGAAAAAAGAGAAAGTGTATGTTTAAAATTCTATACAAATGTACATCATATGCAATAACTTTTTAAATGAATATTTTAGATTGAATAATATTTTTAAGTTCATTTTTGCCTTTTATCAAAATTATATGTAAAATAAGATTCATGGTTATATTAGTATAATTATATTAAAGTAAAAAAATATTACATGGTTTGATTACATTTGAAAAAAAAGTAACTGGTGTTCATGAAATAAATATCAGGTCGTCCGATCACAAATCAGATTGAAACATATTGAGTTGATCTTTAAAATAGAATGTAGTAAACAAACGCAAGTTAAATCCGTACCTTCATTGGAAGTCTATAAATTGGTTGATATATCCCCGATCCACAATTTTTCAACTGGCGAAAAATCGTACACAAAATCTGCACGCACAAGAATCGCAGAATTTCTTCAACCTACTTCCACAAAATAAATTTATAACTAACGTCCTCTGCTAGTTTTTATCGCAAAGAACATATTTATTACATTGTTGTACAGTAATTCTTTGTAAATGCATTGTTCATTCCTGTTGATACCTTAAAAATTTAAGATTCCCCTTTATCGCAAAATTCCCGCAAATTCCCGCAAATCCCCGACCGAAACCGCAAATTCCCCGCAAATTCTCGCAAATCCGCTTTACCCTTGTGCCGCTGCACGACGCGAAAGTGCAGCCATCGTCCTCCCCCGCTTTACGCATGTCGTGGACGATGACAGCGGTCGTGATGACGCCACATTCACGGCGTGCGTAAGACATGTCCCATCGACTTACCCTTGTTGTTGAAGTCGACCCGAACCCGCAAATACCCCTTTATTGCAAAATTCCCGCAAATCACCGACCCGAAACCGTAAATTCACCGCAAATTATCGCTTAACCCACAAATTCCCATTTATCGCCATTCGCGAACCCGCAAATTCCCGCAAATCCCCGACACGAAACCGCAAATTCCCCGCAAATTATCGCTTATCCCGCAAATTTCCTCAAATCTCCTTACCCTTGAGCCGCTGCACGACGCGAACGTGCAGCCATCGCCTCCCCAAGCAAGAATTGAATGGTATTAAAAACAACAGTTACATTTTATAATAACAAACGGTTTCATAAAAAAGGAAAAATTACATGTTTAAAATTCTATTCAAATGTAAATCATATGAATAATCTTTTTAAGGGGACACAGTACCTTTTAAACTACTTTTTCAATTTTGAATAATACTGTAAAATACTTAAATATAATGTCACTACAGATATTAGGTACTATAAATCAAATACAATTTCATATAATTTTTAAAAAATATCTTATAGAACAGCCTATTTAACTAAAATTTAAATTTTAAAAAAATAAAAAAATAAATTTAAAATCCCTACTACTTTTTTAAATATGAATATCTTTGTTTCAAATTTATTTTACATAATCTTAAAAACGTACTACATAAAATTGTGCATGGAATTAACATTCAAGTTTATAGTTTTTTTTTTAATTTTCAATTAATTTTCGTTGATTTTTTACCATACAAAATAGAAAAAGATTGATATTGAATGCAATATCCCATACATTTAAAAATCCATGCACAGTTTTGTGTAGTATAATCCAAGGAATATTGAAAAAAAATTGAAGCAAAAATATTCATATTTAAAAAAGTAGTAGGGATTTTAAAATTAAAAAAAAAAACTTCAAATTTAAATTTTAGTTAAATAGGCTGTTCTACAAGATTTTTTTTTAATTATATGAAAATATATTTGCTTTATAGTGCTTAATATCTGTAGAGACACTATATTTAAGTATATTACAGTATTATTCAAAACCGAAAAAGTAGTTTATAAGGTACCGTGTCCCCTTAAATGAATAATTTTTTTTAAAGTTCATTTTTGCCTTTTATCAAAATTATATGTAAAAAAAGATTCACGGTTATATTAGAATAATTTTATTAAATAAAAAGTAAAAAGTAGTACATGGATTGATTACATGTTAAAAACGTAACTCGTGTTCATTAACTACTATCAGGTCGTTCGATCACAAATAAGATTCAAACATATTGAGTTTATCTTTAAAATGGACTGTAGTAAACAAATGCAAGTTAAATCCGTACCTTCATTGCTGGTCTATAAATTAGTTGGTATATCTCTGATCCACAATTTTACAGCTGACGAAAATAACACCCACAAAACTGCGCGAACAAGAACAGCAGATTTTCTTCAACTTATTTCCACAAAGTAACTTTATAACAAACGTCCTCTGCTAGTTTTTATGGCAAGGAACATACTTATTGCATTGTTGTTCAGTAATACTTTGTAAATGCATTGTTTATTCCAGTTGATACCTAAAACAATCATTCATTGTTACGTCGTCATTTTTGGCTCGAAGTTTGTTTTCAGTATTTAACAATGATGCATTTAAAGCCAGAATTGATTGGCGTAAAAAGCACCAGTCATATTTTGTAATAGCAAACTGTTTCATAAAAAACAGAAAATACATGTTTAAAATTCTATTCAAATGTAGATCATATGCAATAAACTTTTTAAATGAATATTTTAGATTGAATAGTTTTTTTCAAGTTTATTTTTGCCTTTTATCAAAATTATATGTAAAAAAAGATTCATGGTTATATTAGTATAATATTAAATAAAAATTAAAAAAATATTACCTGGATTGTTTACATTCAAGAAAAGGAATCTCGTGTTAATGAACTACTATTAGGTCGTCCGATCACAAAGCATATTGAAACATATTGAGTTGATCTTTAAAATGAACTGTAATAAACAAATGAAAGTTAAATCCGTATCTTCATTGCTGATCTATAAATTGTTTGGTATATCTCGGATCCACATTTTTACAGCTGACGACACACTGCACACACAAAAACTGCACACAAGAGTCGTAGATTTTCTTTAACCTACTTCCACATTGTAAATTTATAAGTAACGTCCTCTGCTAGTTTTTATTGCAAGGAACATATTTCTGTAGTGAAAAAATGGACTGTAGTAAAATGCAAGTTAAATCTGTACCGTCATTGCAGGTCTATAAATTGATTGATATATCCCAGATGCACAATTTTTACGCGGATGAAAAAACACACACAAAAACTGCACACACAAGAATTGCAGATTTTCTTTAACCTATTTCCACAAAGTCACTTTATAACTAAAGTCCTTTGCTAGTTATTATAGCAACGATATTTCTTGAATTGTTGTTCAGTAATTCTTTGTAAATGCATTGTTTATACCTGTTGATACTTTAAACAATCATTCATTGTTACGTCGTCATTTTTGGCTCGACGTTTGTATAGATTATTTAACAATGCTGCATTTAAAGCCAGAATATAATGGTGTAAAAAACACGTTACATTTTTTAATAAGAAACTGTTTCATGAAAAAAGAGAAAGTGTATGTTTAAAATTCTATACAAATGTACATCATATGCAATAACTTTTTAAATGAATATTTTAGATTGAATAATTTTTTTTAAGTTCATTTTTGCCTTTTATCAAAATTATATGTAAAATAAGATTCATGGTTATATTAGTATAATTATATTAAAGTAAAAAAATATTACATGGTTTGATTACATTTGAAAAAAAAGTAACTGGTGTTCATGAAATAAATATCAGGTCGTCCGATCACAAATCAGATTGAAACATATTGAGTTGATCTTTAAAATAGAATGTAGTAAACAAACGCAAGTTAAATCCGTACCTTCATTGGAAGTCTATAAATTGGTTGATATATCCCCGATCCACAATTTTTCAACTGGCGAAAAATCGTACACAAAATCTGCACGCACAAGAATCGCAGATTTTCTTCAACCTACTTCCACAAAATAAATTTATAACTAACGTCCTCTGCTAGTTTTTATTGCAAGGAACATATTTATATCATTGTTGTACAGTAATTCTTTGTAAATGCATTGTTCATTCCTGTTGATACCTTAAAAAATTAAGATTCCCCTTTATCGCAAAATTCCCGCAAATTCCCGCAAATCCCCGACTCGAAATCGCAAATTCCCCGCAAATTATCGCTTAATCCGCAAATTCCCGCGAATCCCCTACCGAAACCGCAAATTCCCCGCAAATTCTCGCAAATCCGCTTTAGCCTTGTGCCGCTGCACGACGCGAACGTGCAGCCATCGACCTCCAAACGCCTTACACATGTCGTGGTCGATGGCTTCACTTAGGTCATCGACCTCCCCCGCTTTACGCATGTCGTGGACGATGACACCGGTCCTGATGACGCCATATTCGCGGCGTGCGTAAGACATGTCCTATAGGTTTACCCTTGTTGTTGAAATCGAGCCGAACCCGAAAATTCCCCTTTATCGAAAAATCCCCCCGAATTCCAGCAAATCACCGACCCGAAACCGCAAATTCACCGCAAATTATCGCTTAATCCGCAAATTCCCATTTATCGCCATTCGCGAACCCGCAAATTCCCCGCAAAATATCGCTAAACCGGCAAATTCCCGCAAAACACCTTTACCCTTGAGCCGCTGCACGAAGCGAACGTGCAGCCATCGGCCTCCCCACGCATTACACATGTCGTGGTCGATGGCTTCACTTAGGTCATCGACCTCCCCCGCTTTACGCATGTCGTGGCGATGACACTGGTCCTGATGCCGTCACATTCGCGGCGTGCGTAAGACATGTCCCATCGGAGTACCCTTGTTGTTGAAGTCTACCCGAACCCGCAAATTCCCCTTTATCGCAAAATCCCCGCAAATTCCCGCAAATCGCCGACCCGAAACCGCAAATTATCGCTTAACCCGCAAATTCCCATTTATCGCCATTCGCGAACTCGCAAATTCCCGCAAATCCCCGACTCGAAACCGCAAATTCCCCGCAAATTATCGCTTAACCCACAAATTCCCGCAAATCCCCGACCGAAACCGCAAATTCCCCGCAAATTCTCGCAAATCCCCTTTACCCTTGAGCCGCTGCACGACGCGAACGTGCAGCCATCGACCTCCCCACGCCTTACACATGTCGTGGTCGATGGCTTCACTTAGGTCATCGACCTCCCCCGCTTTACGCATGTCGTGGACGATGACACCGGTCCTGATGACGCCACATTCGCGGCGTGCGTAAGACATGTCCAATCGGCTTACCCTTGTTGTTGAAATCGAGCCGAACCCGCAAATTCCCCTTTATCGCAAAATCCCCCCAAATTCCCGCAAATCACCGACCCGAAACAGCAAATTCACCGCAAATTATCGCTTAACCCGCAAATTCCTATTTATCGCCATTCGCGAACCCGCAAATTCCCGCAAATCGCTTTTACAGTTGAGCCGCTGCACGAAGGGAACGTGCAGCCATCGGCCTCCCCACGCATTACACATGTCGTGGTCGATGGCTTCACTTAGGTCATCGACCTCCCCCGCTTTACGCATGTCGTGGCGATGACACTGGTCCTGATGACGTCACATTCGCGGCGTGCGTAAGACATGTCCCATCGGCTTACCCTTGTTGTTGAAGTCTACCCGAACCCGCAAATTCCCCTTTATCGCAAAATCCCCGCAAATTCCCGCAAGTCGCCGACCCGAAACCGCAAATTATCGCTTAACCCGCAAATTCCCGCAAATCACCGACCCGAAACCGCAAATTCCCCGCAAATTATCGCATAACCCGCAAATTCCCGCAAAACCCCTTTACTCTTGAGCCGCTGCACGAAGCGAACGTGCAGCCATCGGCCTCCCCACGCATTACACATGTCGTGATCGATGGCTTCACTTAGGTCATCGACCTCCCCCGCTTTACGCATGTCGTGGCGATGACACTGGTCCTGATGACGTCACATTCGCGGCGTGCGTAAGACATGTCCCATCGGCTTACCCTTGTTGTTGAAGTCTACCCGAACCCGCAAATTCCCCTTTATCGCAAAATCCCCGCAAATTCCCGCAAATCGCCGACCCGAAACCGCAAATTATCGCTTAACCCGCAAATTCCCATTTATCGCCATTCGCGAACTCGCAAATTCCCGTTTATCGCAAAATCCCCGCAAATTCCCGCAAATCACCGACCCGAAACCGCAAATTCACCGTAAATTATCGCTTAACCCGCAAATTCCCATTTATCGCCATTCGCGAACCCGCAAATTCCCGCAAATCCCCGACCCGAAACCGCAAATTCCCACAAAACCCCCCTTGAGCCGCTGCACGACGCGAACGTGCAGCCATCGGCCTCCCCCGCTTTACGCATGTCGTGGACCATGACAGCGGTCCTGATGACGCCACATTCGCGGCGTGCGTAAGACATGTCCCATCGACTTACCCTTGTTGTTGAAGTCGACCCGAACCCGCAAATACCCCTTTATTGCAAAATTCCCGCAAATCACCGACACGAAACCGCAAATTCACCGCAAATTATCGCTTAACCCACAAATTCCCATTTATCGCCATTCGCGAACCCGCAAATTCCCGCAAATCCCCGACACGAAACCGCAAATTCCCCGCAAATTATCGCTTATCCCGCAAATTTCCGCAAATCCCCTTACCCTTGAGCCGCTGCACGACGCGAACGTGCAGACATCGCATCCACAAGCAAGAATTGAATGGTATTAAAAACAACAGTTACATTTTATAATAACAAACGGTTTCATAAAAAAGGAAAAATTACATGTTTAAAATTCTATTCAAATGTAAATCATATGAAATAATCTTTTTAAGGGGACACAGTACCTTTTAAACTGCTTTTTCAATTTTGAATAATACTGTAAAATACTTAAATATAATGTCACTACAGATATTAGGTACTATAAATCAAATACAATTTCATATAATTTAAAAAAAATATCTTGTAGAACAGCCTATTTAACTAAAATTTAAATTTTAAAAAAATAAAAAAATAAATTTAAAATCCCTACTACTCTTTTAAATATGAATATTTTTGTTTCAAATTTATTTTACATAATCATAAAAACGTACTACATAAAATTGTGCATGGAATTAACATTCAAGTTTGTATATATATATATTTTTTAATTTTCAATTAATTTTCGTTGATTTTTTACCATACAAAAGAGAAAAAGATTGATATTGAATGCAATATCCCATACATTTAAAAATCCATGCACAGTTTTGTGTAGTATAATCCAAGGAATATTGAAAAAAAATTGAAGCAAAAATATTCATATTTAAAAAAGTAGTAGGGATTTTAAAATTAAAAAAAAAATATTTAAATTTAAATTTTAGTTAAATAGGCTGTTCTACAAGATTGTTTTTTTAATTATATGAAAATATATTTGCTTTATAGTGCTTAATATCTGTAGAGACATTATATTTAAGTATATTACAGTATTATTCAAAACCGAAAAAGTAGTTTATAAGGTACCGTGTCCCCTTAAATGAATAATTTTTTTTAAAGTTCATTTTTGCCTTTTATCAAAATTATATGTAAAAAAAGATTCACGGTTATATTAGAATAATTTTATTAAATAAAAAGTAAAAAGTAGTACATGGATTGATTACATGTTAAAAACGTAACTCGTGTTCATTAACTACTATCAGGTCGTTCGATCACAAATAAGATTCAAACATATTGAGTTTATCTTTAAAATGGACTGTAGTAAACAAATGCAAGTTAAATCCGTACCTTCATTGCTGGTCTATAAATTAGTTGGTATATCTCTGATCCACAATTTTACAGATGACGAAAATAACACCCACAAAACTGCGCGAACAAGAACAGCAGATTTTCTTCAACTTATTTCCACAAAGTAACTTTATAACAAACGTCCTCTGCTAGTTTTTATGGCAAGGAACATACTTATTGCATTGTTGTTCAGTAATACTTTGTAAATGCATTGTTTATTCCAGTTGATACCTAAAACAATCATTCATTGTTACGTCGTCATTTTTGGCTCGAAGTTTGTTTTCAGTATTTAACAATGATGCATTTAAAGCCAGAATTGATTGGCGTAAAAAGCACCAGTCATATTTTGTAATAGCAAACTGTTTCATAAAAAACAGAAAATACATGTTTAAAATTCTATTCAAATGTAGATCATATGCAATAAACTTTTTAAATGAATATTTTAGATTGAATAGTTTTTTTCAAGTTTATTTTTGCCTTTTATCAAAATTATATGTAAAAAAAGATTCATGGTTATATTAGTATAATATTAAATAAAAATTAAAAAAATATTACCTGGATTGTTTACATTCAAGAAAAGGAATCTCGTGTTCATGAACTACTATTAGGTCGTCCGATCACAAAGCATATTGAAACATATTGAGTTGATCTTTAAAATGAACTGTAATAAACAAATGAAAGTTAAATCCGTATCTTCATTGCTGATCTATAAATTGTTTGGTATATCTCGGATCCACATTTTTACAGCTGACGACACACTGCACACACAAAAACTGCACACAAGAGTCGTAGATTTTCTTTAACCTACTTCCACATTGTAAATTTATAAGTAACGTCCTCTGCTAGTTTTTATTGCAAGGAACATATTTCTGTAGTGAAAAAATGGACTGTAGTAAAATGCAAGTTAAATCTGTACCGTCATTGCAGGTCTATAAATTGATTGATATATCCCAGATGCACAATTTTTACGCGGATGAAAAAACACACACAAAAACTGCACACACAAGAATTGCAGATTTTCTTTAACCTATTTCCACAAAGTCACTTTATAACTAAAGTCCTTTGCTAGTTTTTATAGCAACGATATTTCTTGAATTGTTGTTCAGTAATTCTTTGTAAATGCATTGTTTATACCTTTTGATACTTTAAACAATCATTCATTGTTACGTCGTCATTTTTGGCTCGACGTTTGTATAGATTATTTAACAATGCTGCATTTAAAGCCAGAATATAATGGTGTAAAAAACACGTTACATTTTTTAATAAGAAACTGTTTCATGAAAAAAGAGAAAGTGTATGTTTAAAATTCTATACAAATGTACATCATATGCAATAACTTTTTAAATGAATATTTTAGATTGAATAATTTTTTTTAAGTTCATTTTTGCCTTTTATCAAAATTATATGTAAAATAAGATTCATGGTTATATTAGTATAATTATATTAAAGTAAAAAAATATTACATGGTTTGATTACATTTGAAAAAAAAGTAACTGGTGTTCATGAAATAAATATCAGGTCGTCCGATCACAAATCAGATTGAAACATATTGAGTTGATCGTTAAAATAGAATGTAGTAAACAAACGCAAGTTAAATCCGTACCTTCATTGGAAGTCTATAAATTGGTTGATATATCCCCGATCCACAATTTTTCAACTGGCGAAAAATCGTACACAAAATCTGCACGCACAAGAATCGCAGATTTTCTTCAACCTACTTCCACAAAATAAATTTATAACTAACGTCCTCTGCTAGTTTTTATTGCAAGGAACATATTTATTGCATTGTTGTACAGTAATTCTTTGTAAATGCATTGTTCATTCCTGTTGATACCTTAAAAAATTAAGATTCCCCTTTATCGCAAAATTCCCGCAAATTCCCGCAAATCCCAGACTCGAAATCGCAAATTCCCGCAAATCCCAGACTCGAAATCGCAAATTCCCCGCAAATTATCGCTTAATCCGCAAATTCCCGCGAATCCCCGACCGAAACCGCAAATTCCCCGCAAATTCTCGCAAATCCGCTTTACCCTTGTGCCGCTGCACGACGCGAACGTGCAGCCATCGACCTCCAAACGCCTTACACATGTCGTGGTCGATGGCTTCACTTAGGTCATCGACCTCCCCCGCTTTACGCATGTCGTGGACGATGACACCGGTCCTGATGACGCCATATTCGCGGCGTGCGTAAGACATGTCCTATAGGTTTACCCTTGTTGTTGAAATCGAGCCGAACCCGCAAATTCCCCTTTATCGCAAAATCCCCCCAAATTCCAGCAAATCACCGACCCGAAACCGCAAATTCACCGCAAATTATCGCTTAATCCGCAAATTCCCATTTATCGCCATTCGCGAACCCGCAAATTCCCCGCAAAATATCGCTAAACCCGCAAAGTCCCGCAAAACACCTTTACCCTTGAGCCGCTGCACGAAGCGAACGTGCAGCCATCGGCCTCCCCACGCATTACACATGTCGTGGTCGATGGCTTCACTTAGGTCATCGACCTCCCCCGCTTTACGCATGTCGTGGCGATGACACTGGTCCTGATGACGTCACATTCGCGGCGTGCGTAAGACATGTCCCATTGGAGTACCCTTGTTGTTGAAGTCTACCCGAACCCGCAAATTCCCCTTTATCGCAAAATCCCCGCAAATTCCCGCAAATCGCCGACCCGAAACCGCAAATTATCGCTTAACCCGCAAATTCCCATTTATCGCCATTCGCGAACTCGCAAATTCCCGCAAATCCCCGACTCGAAACCGCAAATTCCCCGCAAATTATCGCTTAACCCGCAAATTCCCGCAAATCCCCGACCGAAACCGCAAATTCCCCGCAAATTCTCGCAAATCCCCTTTACCCTTGAGCTGCTGCACGACGCGAACGTGCAGCCATCGACCTCCCCACGCCTTACACATGTCGTGGTCGATGGCTTCACTTAGGTCATCGACCTCCCCCGCTTTACGCATGTCGTGGACGATGACACCGGTCCTGATGACGCCACATTCGCGGCGTGCGTAAGACATGTCCAATCGGCTTACCCTTGTTGTTGAAATCGAGCCGAACCCGCAAATTCCCCTTTATCGCAAAATCCCCCCAAATTCCCGCAAATCACCGACCCGAAACAGCAAATTCACCGCAAATTATCGCTTAACCCGCAAATTCCTATTTATCGCCATTCGCGAACCCGCAAATTCCCGCAAATCGCTTTTACCGTTGAGCCGCTGCACGAAGCGAACGTGCAGCCATCGGCCTCCCCACGCATTACACATGTCGTGGTCGATGGCTTCACTTAGGTCATCGACCTCCCCCGCTTTACGCATGTCGTGGCGATGACACTGGTCCTGATGACGTCACATTCGCGGCGTGCGTAAGACATGTCCCATCGGCTTACCCTTGTTGTTGAAGTCTACCCGAACCCGCAAATTCCCCTTTATCGCAAAATCCCCGCAAATTCCCGCAAGTCGCCGACCCGAAACCGCAAATTATCGCTTAACCCGCAAATTCCCGCAAATCACCGACCCGAAACCTCAAATTCCCCGCAAATTATCGCGTAACCCGCAAATTCCCATTTATCGCCATTCGCGAACCCGCAAATTCCCGCAAATTATCGCATAACCCGCAAATTCCCGCAAAACCCCTTTACCCTTGAGCCGCTGCACGAAGCGAACGTGCAGCCATCGGCCTCCCCACGCATTACACATGTCGTGATCGATGGCTTCACTTAGGTCATCGACCTCCCCCGCTTTACGCATGTCGTGGCGATGACACTGGTCCTGATAACGTCACATTCGCGGCGTGCGTAAGACATGTCCCATCGGCTTACCCTTGTTGTTGAAGTCTACCCGAACCCGCAAATTCCCCTTTATCGCAAAACCCCCGCAAATTCCCGCAAATCGCCGACCCGAAACCGCAAATTATCGCTTAACCCGCAAATTCCCATTTATCGCCATTCGCGAACTCGCAAATTCCCGTTTATCGCAAAATCCCCGCAAATTCCCGCAAATCACCGACCCGAAACCGCAAATTCACCGTAAATTATCGCTTAACCCGCAAATTCCCATTTATCGCCATTCGCGAACCCGCAAATTCCCGCAAATCCCCGACCCGAAACTGCAAATTCCCACAAAACCCCCCTTGAGCCGCTGCACGACGCGAACGTGCAGCCATCGGCCTCCCCCGCTTTACGCATGTCGTGGACCATGACAGCGGTCCTGATGACGCCACATTCGCGGCGTGCGTAAGACATGTCCCATCGACTTACCCTTGTTGTTGAAGTCGACCCGAACCCGCAAATACCCCTTTATTGCAAAATTCCCGCAAATCACCGACACGAAACCGCAAATTCACCGCAAATTATCGCTTAACCCACAAATTCCCATTTATCGCCATTCGCGAACCCGCAAATTCCCGCAAATCCCCGACACGAAACCGCAAATTCCCCGCAAATTATCGCTTATCCCGCAAATTTCCGCAAATCCCCTTACCCTTGAGCCGCTGCACGACGCGAACGTGCAGACATCGCCTCCACAAGCAAGAATTGAATGGTATTAAAAACAACAGTTACATTTTATAATAACAAACGGTTTCATAAAAAAGGAAAAATTACATGTTTAAAATTCTATTCAAATGTAAATCATATGAAATAATCTTTTTAAGGGGACACAGTACCTTTTAAACTACTTTTTCAATTTTGAATAATACTGTAAAATACTTAAATATAATGTCACTACAGATATTAGGTACTATAAATCAAATACAATTTCATATAATTTAAAAAAAATATCTTGTAGAACAGCCTATTTAACTAAAATTTAAATTTTAAAAAAATAAAAAAATAAATTTAAAATCCCTACTACTTCTTTAAATATGAATATTTTTGTTTCAAATTTATTTTACATAATCATAAAAACGTACTACATAAAATTGTGCATGGAATTAACATTCAAGTTTGTATATATATATATTTTTTAATTTTCAATTAATTTTCGTTGATTTTTTACCATACAAAAGAGAAAAAGATTGATATTGAATGCAATATCCCATACATTTAAAAATCCATGCACAGTTTTGTGTAGTATAATCCAAGGAATATTGAAAAAAAATTGAAGCAAAAATATTCATATTTAAAAAAGTAGTAGGGATTTTAAAATTAAAAAAAAAATATTTAAATTTAAATTTTATTTAAATAGGCTGTTCTACAAGATTGTTTTTTTAATTATATGAAAATATATTTGCTTTATAGTGCTTAATATCTGTAGAGACATTATATTTAAGTATATTACAGTATTATTCAAAACCGAAAAAGTAGTTTATAAGGTACCGTGTCCCCTTAAATGAATAATTTTTTTTTAAAGTTCATTTTTGCCTTTTATCAAAATTATATGTAAAAAAAGATTCACGGTTATATTAGAATAATTTTATTAAATAAAAAGTAAAAACTAGTACATGGATTTATTACATGTTAAAAACGTAACTCGTGTTCATTAACTACTATCAGGTCGTTCGATCACAAATAAGATTCAAACATATTGAGTTTATCTTTAAAATGGACTGTAGTAAACAAATGCAAGTTAAATCCGTACCTTCATCGCTGGTCTATAAATTAGTTGGTATATCTCTGATCCACAATTTTACAGCTGACGAAAATAACACCCACAAAACTGCGCGAACAAGAACAGCAGATTTTCTTCAACCTATTTCCACAAAGTAACTTTATAACAAACGTCCTCTGCTAGTTTTTATGGCAAGGAACATACTTATTGCATTGTTGTTCAGTAATTCTTTGTAAATGCATTGTTTATTCCAGTTGATACCTAAAACAATCATTCATTGTTACGTCGTCATTTTTGGCTCGAAGTTTGTTTTCAGTATTTAACAATGATGCATTTAAAGCCAGAATTGATTGGCGTAAAAAGCACCAGTCATATTTTGTAATAGCAAACTGTTTCATAAAAAACAGAAAATACATGTTTAAAATTCTATTCAAATGTAGATCATATGCAATAAACTTTTTAAATGAATATTTTAGATTGAATAGTTTTTTTCAAGTTTATTTTTGCCTTTTATCAAAATTATATGTATAAAAAGATTCATGGTTATATTAGTATAATATTAAATAAAAATTAAAAAAATATTACCTGGATTGTTTACATTCAAGAAAAGGTACCTCGTGTTCATGAACTACTATTAGGTCGTCCGATCACAAAGCATATTGAAACATATTGAGTTGATCTTTAAAATGAACTGTAATAAACAAATGAAAGATAAATACGTATCTTCATTGCTGATCTATAAATTGTTTGGTATATCTCGGATCCGCATTTTTACAGCTGACGACACACTGCACACACAAAAACTGCACACAAGAGTCGTAGATTTTCTTTAACCTACTTCCACATTGTAAATTTATAAGTAACGTCCTCTGCTAGTTTTTATTGCAAGGAACATATTTCTGTAGTGAAAAAATGGACTGTAGTAAAATGCAAGTTAAATCTGTACCGTCATTGCAGGTCTATAAATTGATTGATATATCCCAGATGCACAATTTTTACGCGGATGAAAAAACACACACAAAAACTGCACACACAAGAATTGCAGATTTTCTTTAACCTATTTCCACAAAGTCACTTTATAACTAAAGTCCTTTGCTAGTTTTTATAGCAACGATATTTCTTGAATTGTTGTTCAGTAATTCTTTGTAAATGCATTGTTTATACCCGTTGATACTTTAAACAATCATTCATTGTTACGTCGTTATTTTTGGCTCGACGTTTGTATAGATTATTTAACAATACTGCATTTAAAGCCAGAATATAATGGTGTAAAAAACACGTTACATTTTTTACTAAGAAACTGTTTCACGAAAAAAGAGAAAGTGTATGTTTAAAATTCTATACAAATGTACATCATATGCAATAACTTTTTAAATGAATATTTTAGATTGAATAATTTTTTTTAAGTTCATTTTTGCCTTTTATCAAAATTATATGTAAAATAAGATTCATGGTTATATTAGTATAATTATATTAAAGTAAAAAAATATTACATGGTTTGATTACATTTAAAAAAAAAGTAACTGGTGTTCATGAAATAAATATCAGGTCGTCCGATCACAAATCAGATTGAAACATATTGAGTTGATCTTTAAAATAGAATGTAGTAAACAAACGCAAGTTAAATCCGTACCTTCATTGGAAGTCTATAAATTGGTTGATATATCCCCGATCCACAATTTTTCAACTGGCGAAAAATCGTACACAAAATCTGCACGCACAAGAATCGCAGATTTTCTTCAACCTACTTCCACAAAATAAATTTATAACTAACGTCCTCTGCTAGTTTTTATTGCAAGGAACATATTTATTGCATTGTTGTACAGTAATTCTTTGTAAATGCATTGTTCATTCCTGTTGATACCTTAAAAAATTAAGATTCCCCTTTATCGCAAAATTCCCGCAAATTCCCGCAAATCCCCGACTCGAAATCGCAAATTCCCCGCAAATTATCGCTTAATCCGCAAATTCCCGCAAATTCCCCGCAAATTCTCGCAAATCCGCTTTACCCTTGTGCCGCTGCACAACGCGAACGTGCAGCCATCGACCTCCCCACGCCTTACACATGTCGTGGTCGATGGCTTCACTTAGGTCATCGACCTCCCCCGCTTTACGCATGTCGTGGACGATGACACCGGTCCTGATGACGCCATATTCGCGGCGTGCGTAAGACATTTCCTATAGGTTTACCCTTGTTGTTGAAATCGAGCCGAACCCGCAAATTCCCCTTTATCGCAAATTCCCCCCAAATTCCAGCAAATCACCGACCCGAAACCGCAAATTCACCGCAAATTATCGCTTAATCCGCAAATTCCCATTTATCGCCATTCGCGAACCCGCAAATTCCCCGCAAAATATCGCTAAACCCGCAAATTCCCGCAAAACCCCTTTACCCTTGAGCCGCTGCACGAAGCGAACGTGCAGCCATCGGCCTCCCCACGCATTACACATGTCGTGGTCGATGGCTTCACTTAGGTCATCGACCTCCCCCGCTTTACGCATGTCGTGGCGATGACACTGGTCCTGATGACATCACATTCGCGGCGTGCGTAAGACATGTCCCATCGGCGTACCCTTGTTGTTGAAGTCTACCCGAACCCGCAAATTCCCCTTTATCGCAAAATCCCCGCAATATCCCGCAAATCGCCGACCCGAAACCGCAAATTATCGCTTAACCCGCAAATTCCCATTTATCGCCATTCGCGAACTCGCAAATTCCGGTTTATCGCAAATTCCCGGCAAATTCCCGGAAATCCCCGACTCGAAACCGCAAATTCCCCGCAAATTATCGCTTAACCCGCAAATTCCCGCAAATCCCCGACCGAAACCGCAAATTCCCCGCAAATTCTCGCAAATCCCCTTTACCCTTGAGCCGCTGCACGACGCGAACGTGCAGCCATCGACCTCCCCACGCCTTACACATGTCGTGGTCTATGGCTTCACTTAGGTCATCGACCTCCCCCGCTTTACGCATGTCGTGGACGATGACACCGGTCCTGATGACGCCACATTCGCGGCGTGCGTAAGACATGTCCAATCGGCTTACCCTTGTTGTTGAAATCGAGCCGAACCCGCAAATTCCCCTTTATCGCAAAATCCCCCCAAATTCCTGCAAATCACCGACCCGAAACAGCAAATTCACCGCAAATTATCGCTTAACCCGCAAATTCCTATTTATCGCCATTCGTGAACCCGCGAATTCCCGAAAATCCCCGACCCGAAATCGCAAATTCCCCGCAAATTATCGCTTAATCCGCAAATTCCCGCAAATTCCCCGCAAATTCTCGCAAATCCGCTTTACCCTTGTGCCGCTGCACGACGCGAACGTGCAGCCATCGACCTCCAAACGCCTTACACATGTCGTGGTCGATGGCTTCACTTAGGTCATCGACCTCCCCCGCTTTACGCATGTCGTGGACGATGACACCGGTCCTGATGACGCCATATTCGCGGCGTGCGTAAGACATGTCCTATAGGTTTACCCTTGTTGTTGAAATCGAGCCGAACCCGCAAATTCCCCTTTATCGCAAAATCCCCCCAAATTCCAGCAAATCACCGACCCGAAACCGCAAATTCACCGCAAATTATCGCTTAATCCGCAAATTCCCATTTATCGCCATTCGCGAACCCGCAAATTCCCCGCAAAATATCGCTAAACCCGCAAATTCCCGCAAAACACCTTTACCCTTGAGCCGCTGCACGAAGCGAACGTGCAGCCATCGGCCTCCCCACGCATTACACATGTCGTGGTCGATGGCTTCACTTAGGTCATCGACCTCCCCCGCTTTACGCATGTCGTGGCGATGACACTGGTCCTGATGCCGTCACATTCGCGGCGTGCGTAAGACATGTCCCATCGGAGTACCCTTGTTGTTGAAGTCTACCCGAACCCGCAAATTCCCCTTTATCGCAAAATCCCCGCAAATTCCCGCAAATCGCCGACCCGAAACCGCAAATTATCGCTTAACCCGCAAATTCCCATTTATCGCCATTCGCGAACTCGCAAATTCCCGCAAATCCCCGACTCGAAACCGCAAATTCCCCGCAAATTATCGCTTAACCCACAAATTCCCGCAAATCCCCGACCGAAACCGCAAATTCCCCGCAAATTCTCGCAAATCCCCTTTACCCTTGAGCCGCTGCACGACGCGAACGTGCAGCCATCGACCTCCCCACGCCTTACACATGTCGTGGTCGATGGCTTCACTTAGGTCATCGACCTCCCCCGCTTTACGCATGTCGTGGACGATGACACCGGTCCTGATGACGCCACATTCGCGGCGTGCGTAAGACATGTCCAATCGGCTTACCCTTGTTGTTGAAATCGAGCCGAACCCGCAAATTCCCCTTTATCGCAAAATCCCCCCAAATTCCCGCAAATCACCGACCCGAAACAGCAAATTCACCGCAAATTATCGCTTAACCCGCAAATTCCTATTTATCGCCATTCGCGAACCCGCAAATTCCCGCAAATCGCTTTTACAGTTGAGCCGCTGCACGAAGGGAACGTGCAGCCATCGGCCTCCCCACGCATTACACATGTCGTGGTCGATGGCTTCACTTAGGTCATCGACCTCCCCCGCTTTACGCATGTCGTGGCGATGACACTGGTCCTGATGACGTCACATTCGCGGCGTGCGTAAGACATGTCCCATCGGCTTACCCTTGTTGTTGAAGTCTACCCGAACCCGCAAATTCCCCTTTATCGCAAAATCCCCGCAAATTCCCGCAAGTCGCCGACCCGAAACCGCAAATTATCGCTTAACCCGCAAATTCCCGCAAATCACCGACCCGAAACCGCAAATTCCCCGCAAATTATCGCGTAACCCGCAAATTCCCATTTATCGTCATTCGCGAACCCGCAAATTCCCGCAAATTATCGCATAACCCGCAAATTCCCGCAAAACCCCTTTACTCTTGAGCCGCTGCACGAAGCGAACGTGCAGCCATCGGCCTCCCCACGCATTACACATGTCGTGATCGATGGCTTCACTTAGGTCATCGACCTCCCCCGCTTTACGCATGTCGTGGCGATGACACTGGTCCTGATGACGTCACATTCGCGGCGTGCGTAAGACATGTCCCATCGGCTTACCCTTGTTGTTGAAGTCTACCCGAACCCGCAAATTCCCCTTTATCGCAAAATCCCCGCAAATTCCCGCAAATCGCCGACCCGAAACCGCAAATTATCGCTTAACCCGCAAATTCCCATTTATCGCCATTCGCGAACTCGCAAATTCCCGTTTATCGCAAAATCCCCGCAAATTCCCGCAAATCACCGACCCGAAACCGCAAATTCACCGTAAATTATCGCTTAACCCGCAAATTCCCATTTATCGCCATTCGCGAACCCGCAAATTCCCGCAAATCCCCGACCCGAAACCGCAAATTCCCACAAAACCCCCCTTGAGCCGCTGCACGACGCGAACGTGCAGCCATCGGCCTCCCCCGCTTTACGCATGTCGTGGACCATGACAGCGGTCCTGATGACGCCACATTCGCGGCGTGCGTAAGACATGTCCCATCGACTTACCCTTGTTGTTGAAGTCGACCCGAACCCGCAAATACCCCTTTATTGCAAAATTCCCGCAAATCACCGACACGAAACCGCAAATTCACCGCAAATTATCGCTTAACCCACAAATTCCCATTTATCGCCATTCGCGAACCCGCAAATTCCCGCAAATCCCCGACACGAAACCGCAAATTCCCCGCAAATTATCGCTTATCCCGCAAATTTCCGCAAATCCCCTTACCCTTGAGCCGCTGCACGACGCGAACGTGCAGACATCGCATCCACAAGCAAGAATTGAATGGTATTAAAAACAACAGTTACATTTTATAATAACAAACGGTTTCATAAAAAAGGAAAAATTACATGTTTAAAATTCTATTCAAATGTAAATCATATGAAATAATCTTTTTAAGGGGACACAGTACCTTTTAAACTGCTTTTTCAATTTTGAATAATACTGTAAAATACTTAAATATAATGTCACTACAGATATTAGGTACTATAAATCAAATACAATTTCATATAATTTAAAAAAAATATCTTGTAGAACAGCCTATTTAACTAAAATTTAAATTTTAAAAAAATAAAAAAATAAATTTAAAATCCCTACTACTCTTTTAAATATGAATATTTTTGTTTCAAATTTATTTTACATAATCATAAAAACGTACTACATAAAATTGTGCATGGAATTAACATTCAAGTTTGTATATATATATATTTTTTAATTTTCAATTAATTTTCGTTGATTTTTTACCATACAAAAGAGAAAAAGATTGATATTGAATGCAATATCCCATACATTTAAAAATCCATGCACAGTTTTGTGTAGTATAATCCAAGGAATATTGAAAAAAAATTGAAGCAAAAATATTCATATTTAAAAAAGTAGTAGGGATTTTAAAATTAAAAAAAAAATATTTAAATTTAAATTTTAGTTAAATAGGCTGTTCTACAAGATTGTTTTTTTAATTATATGAAAATATATTTGCTTTATAGTGCTTAATATCTGTAGAGACATTATATTTAAGTATATTACAGTATTATTCAAAACCGAAAAAGTAGTTTATAAGGTACCGTGTCCCCTTAAATGAATAATTTTTTTTAAAGTTCATTTTTGCCTTTTATCAAAATTATATGTAAAAAAAGATTCACGGTTATATTAGAATAATTTTATTAAATAAAAAGTAAAAAGTAGTACATGGATTGATTACATGTTAAAAACGTAACTCGTGTTCATTAACTACTATCAGGTCGTTCGATCACAAATAAGATTCAAACATATTGAGTTTATCTTTAAAATGGACTGTAGTAAACAAATGCAAGTTAAATCCGTACCTTCATCGCTGGTCTATAAATTAGTTGGTATATCTCTGATCCACAATTTTACAGCTGACGAAAATAACACCCACAAAACTGCGCGAACAAGAACAGCAGATTTTCTTCAACCTATTTCCACAAAGTAACTTTATAACAAACGTCCTCTGCTAGTTTTTATGGCAAGGAACATACTTATTGCATTGTTGTTCAGTAATTCTTTGTAAATGCATTGTTTATTCCAGTTGATACCTAAAACAATCATTCATTGTTACGTCGTCATTTTTGGCTCGAAGTTTGTTTTCAGTATTTAACAATGATGCATTTAAAGCCAGAATTGATTGGCGTAAAAAGCACCAGTCATATTTTGTAATAGCAAACTGTTTCATAAAAAACAGAAAATACATGTTTAAAATTCTATTCAAATGTAGATCATATGCAATAAACTTTTTAAATGAATATTTTAGATTGAATAGTTTTTTTCAAGTTTATTTTTGCCTTTTATCAAAATTATATGTATAAAAAGATTCATGGTTATATTAGTATAATATTAAATAAAAATTAAAAAAATATTACCTGGATTGTTTACATTCAAGAAAAGGTACCTCGTGTTCATGAACTACTATTAGGTCGTCCGATCACAAAGCATATTGAAACATATTGAGTTGATCTTTAAAATGAACTGTAATAAACAAATGAAAGATAAATACGTATCTTCATTGCTGATCTATAAATTGTTTGGTATATCTCGGATCCGCATTTTTACAGCTGACGACACACTGCACACACAAAAACTGCACACAAGAGTCGTAGATTTTCTTTAACCTACTTCCACATTGTAAATTTATAAGTAACGTCCTCTGCTAGTTTTTATTGCAAGGAACATATTTCTGTAGTGAAAAAATGGACTGTAGTAAAATGCAAGTTAAATCTGTACCGTCATTGCAGGTCTATAAATTGATTGATATATCCCAGATGCACAATTTTTACGCGGATGAAAAAACACACACAAAAACTGCACACACAAGAATTGCAGATTTTCTTTAACCTATTTCCACAAAGTCACTTTATAACTAAAGTCCTTTGCTAGTTTTTATAGCAACGATATTTCTTGAATTGTTGTTCAGTAATTCTTTGTAAATGCATTGTTTATACCCGTTGATACTTTAAACAATCATTCATTGTTACGTCGTTATTTTTGGCTCGACGTTTGTATAGATTATTTAACAATACTGCATTTAAAGCCAGAATATAATGGTGTAAAAAACACGTTACATTTTTTACTAAGAAACTGTTTCACGAAAAAAGAGAAAGTGTATGTTTAAAATTCTATACAAATGTACATCATATGCAATAACTTTTTAAATGAATATTTTAGATTGAATAATTTTTTTTAAGTTCATTTTTGCCTTTTATCAAAATTATATGTAAAATAAGATTCATGGTTATATTAGTATAATTATATTAAAGTAAAAAAATATTACATGGTTTGATTACATTTAAAAAAAAAGTAACTGGTGTTCATGAAATAAATATCAGGTCGTCCGATCACAAATCAGATTGAAACATATTGAGTTGATCTTTAAAATAGAATGTAGTAAACAAACGCAAGTTAAATCCGTACCTTCATTGGAAGTCTATAAATTGGTTGATATATCCCCGATCCACAATTTTTCAACTGGCGAAAAATCGTACACAAAATCTGCACGCACAAGAATCGCAGATTTTCTTCAACCTACTTCCACAAAATAAATTTATAACTAACGTCCTCTGCTAGTTTTTATTGCAAGGAACATATTTATTGCATTGTTGTACAGTAATTCTTTGTAAATGCATTGTTCATTCCTGTTGATACCTTAAAAAATTAAGATTCCCCTTTATCGCAAAATTCCCGCAAATTCCCGCAAATCCCCGACTCGAAATCGCAAATTCCCCGCAAATTATCGCTTAATCCGCAAATTCCCGCAAATTCCCCGCAAATTCTCGCAAATCCGCTTTACCCTTGTGCCGCTGCACAACGCGAACGTGCAGCCATCGACCTCCCCACGCCTTACACATGTCGTGGTCGATGGCTTCACTTAGGTCATCGACCTCCCCCGCTTTACGCATGTCGTGGACGATGACACCGGTCCTGATGACGCCATATTCGCGGCGTGCGTAAGACATTTCCTATAGGTTTACCCTTGTTGTTGAAATCGAGCCGAACCCGCAAATTCCCCTTTATCGCAAATTCCCCCCAAATTCCAGCAAATCACCGACCCGAAACCGCAAATTCACCGCAAATTATCGCTTAATCCGCAAATTCCCATTTATCGCCATTCGCGAACCCGCAAATTCCCCGCAAAATATCGCTAAACCCGCAAATTCCCGCAAAACCCCTTTACCCTTGAGCCGCTGCACGAAGCGAACGTGCAGCCATCGGCCTCCCCACGCATTACACATGTCGTGGTCGATGGCTTCACTTAGGTCATCGACCTCCCCCGCTTTACGCATGTCGTGGCGATGACACTGGTCCTGATGACATCACATTCGCGGCGTGCGTAAGACATGTCCCATCGGCGTACCCTTGTTGTTGAAGTCTACCCGAACCCGCAAATTCCCCTTTATCGCAAAATCCCCGCAATATCCCGCAAATCGCCGACCCGAAACCGCAAATTATCGCTTAACCCGCAAATTCCCATTTATCGCCATTCGCGAACTCGCAAATTCCGGTTTATCGCAAATTCCCGGCAAATTCCCGGAAATCCCCGACTCGAAACCGCAAATTCCCCGCAAATTATCGCTTAACCCGCAAATTCCCGCAAATCCCCGACCGAAACCGCAAATTCCCCGCAAATTCTCGCAAATCCCCTTTACCCTTGAGCCGCTGCACGACGCGAACGTGCAGCCATCGACCTCCCCACGCCTTACACATGTCGTGGTCTATGGCTTCACTTAGGTCATCGACCTCCCCCGCTTTACGCATGTCGTGGACGATGACACCGGTCCTGATGACGCCACATTCGCGGCGTGCGTAAGACATGTCCAATCGGCTTACCCTTGTTGTTGAAATCGAGCCGAACCCGCAAATTCCCCTTTATCGCAAAATCCCCCCAAATTCCTGCAAATCACCGACCCGAAACAGCAAATTCCCCGCAAATTATCGCTTAACCCGCAAATTCCCGCAAATCCCCGACCGAAACCGCAAATTCCCCGCAAATTCTCGCAAATCCCCTTTACCCTTGAGCCGCTGCACGACGCGAACGTGCAGCCATCGACCTCCCCACGCCTTACACATGTCGTGGTCTATGGCTTCACTTAGGTCATCGACCTCCCCCGCTTTACGCATGTCGTGGACGATGACACCGGTCCTGATGACGCCACATTCGCGGCGTGCGTAAGACATGTCCAATCGGCTTACCCTTGTTGTTGAAATCGAGCCGAACCCGCAAATTCCCCTTTATCGCAAAATCCCCCCAAATTCCAGCAAATCACCGACCCGAAACCGCAAATTCACCGCAAATTATCGCTTAATCCGCAAATTCCCATTTATCGCCATTCGCGAACCCGCAAATTCCCCGCAAAATATCGCTAAACCCGCAAATTCCCGCAAAACACCTTTACCCTTGAGCCGCTGCACGAAGCGAACGTGCAGCCATCGGCCTCCCCACGCATTACACATGTCGTGGTCGATGGCTTCACTTAGGTCATCGACCTCCCCCGCTTTACGCATGTCGTGGCGATGACACTGGTCCTGATGCCGTCACATTCGCGGCGTGCGTAAGACATGTCCCATCGGAGTACCCTTGTTGTTGAAGTCTACCCGAACCCGCAAATTCCCCTTTATCGCAAAATCCCCGCAAATTCCCGCAAATCGCCGACCCGAAACCGCAAATTATCGCTTAACCCGCAAATTCCCATTTATCGCCATTCGCGAACTCGCAAATTCCCGCAAATCCCCGACTCGAAACCGCAAATTCCCCGCAAATTATCGCTTAACCCACAAATTCCCGCAAATCCCCGACCGAAACCGCAAATTCCCCGCAAATTCTCGCAAATCCCCTTTACCCTTGAGCCGCTGCACGACGCGAACGTGCAGCCATCGACCTCCCCACGCCTTACACATGTCGTGGTCGATGGCTTCACTTAGGTCATCGACCTCCCCCGCTTTACGCATGTCGTGGACGATGACACCGGTCCTGATGACGCCACATTCGCGGCGTGCGTAAGACATGTCCAATCGGCTTACCCTTGTTGTTGAAATCGAGCCGAACCCGCAAATTCCCCTTTATCGCAAAATCCCCCCAAATTCCCGCAAATCACCGACCCGAAACAGCAAATTCACCGCAAATTATCGCTTAACCCGCAAATTCCTATTTATCGCCATTCGCGAACCCGCAAATTCCCGCAAATCGCTTTTACAGTTGAGCCGCTGCACGAAGGGAACGTGCAGCCATCGGCCTCCCCACGCATTACACATGTCGTGGTCGATGGCTTCACTTAGGTCATCGACCTCCCCCGCTTTACGCATGTCGTGGCGATGACACTGGTCCTGATGACGTCACATTCGCGGCGTGCGTAAGACATGTCCCATCGGCTTACCCTTGTTGTTGAAGTCTACCCGAACCCGCAAATTCCCCTTTATCGCAAAATCCCCGCAAATTCCCGCAAGTCGCCGACCCGAAACCGCAAATTATCGCTTAACCCGCAAATTCCCGCAAATCACCGACCCGAAACCGCAAATTCCCCGCAAATTATCGCGTAACCCGCAAATTCCCATTTATCGTCATTCGCGAACCCGCAAATTCCCGCAAATTATCGCATAACCCGCAAATTCCCGCAAAACCCCTTTACTCTTGAGCCGCTGCACGAAGCGAACGTGCAGCCATCGGCCTCCCCACGCATTACACATGTCGTGATCGATGGCTTCACTTAGGTCATCGACCTCCCCCGCTTTACGCATGTCGTGGCGATGACACTGGTCCTGATGACGTCACATTCGCGGCGTGCGTAAGACATGTCCCATCGGCTTACCCTTGTTGTTGAAGTCTACCCGAACCCGCAAATTCCCCTTTATCGCAAAATCCCCGCAAATTCCCGCAAATCGCCGACCCGAAACCGCAAATTATCGCTTAACCCGCAAATTCCCATTTATCGCCATTCGCGAACTCGCAAATTCCCGTTTATCGCAAAATCCCCGCAAATTCCCGCAAATCACCGACCCGAAACCGCAAATTCACCGTAAATTATCGCTTAACCCGCAAATTCCCATTTATCGCCATTCGCGAACCCGCAAATTCCCGCAAATCCCCGACCCGAAACCGCAAATTCCCACAAAACCCCCCTTGAGCCGCTGCACGACGCGAACGTGCAGCCATCGGCCTCCCCCGCTTTACGCATGTCGTGGACCATGACAGCGGTCCTGATGACGCCACATTCGCGGCGTGCGTAAGACATGTCCCATCGACTTACCCTTGTTGTTGAAGTCGACCCGAACCCGCAAATACCCCTTTATTGCAAAATTCCCGCAAATCACCGACACGAAACCGCAAATTCACCGCAAATTATCGCTTAACCCACAAATTCCCATTTATCGCCATTCGCGAACCCGCAAATTCCCGCAAATCCCCGACACGAAACCGCAAATTCCCCGCAAATTATCGCTTATCCCGCAAATTTCCGCAAATCCCCTTACCCTTGAGCCGCTGCACGACGCGAACGTGCAGACATCGCATCCACAAGCAAGAATTGAATGGTATTAAAAACAACAGTTACATTTTATAATAACAAACGGTTTCATAAAAAAGGAAAAATTACATGTTTAAAATTCTATTCAAATGTAAATCATATGAAATAATCTTTTTAAGGGGACACAGTACCTTTTAAACTGCTTTTTCAATTTTGAATAATACTGTAAAATACTTAAATATAATGTCACTACAGATATTAGGTACTATAAATCAAATACAATTTCATATAATTTAAAAAAAATATCTTGTAGAACAGCCTATTTAACTAAAATTTAAATTTTAAAAAAATAAAAAAATAAATTTAAAATCCCTACTACTCTTTTAAATATGAATATTTTTGTTTCAAATTTATTTTACATAATCATAAAAACGTACTACATAAAATTGTGCATGGAATTAACATTCAAGTTTGTATATATATATATTTTTTAATTTTCAATTAATTTTCGTTGATTTTTTACCATACAAAAGAGAAAAAGATTGATATTGAATGCAATATCCCATACATTTAAAAATCCATGCACAGTTTTGTGTAGTATAATCCAAGGAATATTGAAAAAAAATTGAAGCAAAAATATTCATATTTAAAAAAGTAGTAGGGATTTTAAAATTAAAAAAAAAATATTTAAATTTAAATTTTAGTTAAATAGGCTGTTCTACAAGATTGTTTTTTTAATTATATGAAAATATATTTGCTTTATAGTGCTTAATATCTGTAGAGACATTATATTTAAGTATATTACAGTATTATTCAAAACCGAAAAAGTAGTTTATAAGGTACCGTGTCCCCTTAAATGAATAATTTTTTTTAAAGTTCATTTTTGCCTTTTATCAAAATTATATGTAAAAAAAGATTCACGGTTATATTAGAATAATTTTATTAAATAAAAAGTAAAAAGTAGTACATGGATTGATTACATGTTAAAAACGTAACTCGTGTTCATTAACTACTATCAGGTCGTTCGATCACAAATAAGATTCAAACATATTGAGTTTATCTTTAAAATGGACTGTAGTAAACAAATGCAAGTTAAATCCGTACCTTCATTGCTGGTCTATAAATTAGTTGGTATATCTCTGATCCACAATTTTACAGATGACGAAAATAACACCCACAAAACTGCGCGAACAAGAACAGCAGATTTTCTTCAACTTATTTCCACAAAGTAACTTTATAACAAACGTCCTCTGCTAGTTTTTATGGCAAGGAACATACTTATTGCATTGTTGTTCAGTAATACTTTGTAAATGCATTGTTTATTCCAGTTGATACCTAAAACAATCATTCATTGTTACGTCGTCATTTTTGGCTCGAAGTTTGTTTTCAGTATTTAACAATGATGCATTTAAAGCCAGAATTGATTGGCGTAAAAAGCACCAGTCATATTTTGTAATAGCAAACTGTTTCATAAAAAACAGAAAATACATGTTTAAAATTCTATTCAAATGTAGATCATATGCAATAAACTTTTTAAATGAATATTTTAGATTGAATAGTTTTTTTCAAGTTTATTTTTGCCTTTTATCAAAATTATATGTAAAAAAAGATTCATGGTTATATTAGTATAATATTAAATAAAAATTAAAAAAATATTACCTGGATTGTTTACATTCAAGAAAAGGAATCTCGTGTTCATGAACTACTATTAGGTCGTCCGATCACAAAGCATATTGAAACATATTGAGTTGATCTTTAAAATGAACTGTAATAAACAAATGAAAGTTAAATCCGTATCTTCATTGCTGATCTATAAATTGTTTGGTATATCTCGGATCCACATTTTTACAGCTGACGACACACTGCACACACAAAAACTGCACACAAGAGTCGTAGATTTTCTTTAACCTACTTCCACATTGTAAATTTATAAGTAACGTCCTCTGCTAGTTTTTATTGCAAGGAACATATTTCTGTAGTGAAAAAATGGACTGTAGTAAAATGCAAGTTAAATCTGTACCGTCATTGCAGGTCTATAAATTGATTGATATATCCCAGATGCACAATTTTTACGCGGATGAAAAAACACACACAAAAACTGCACACACAAGAATTGCAGATTTTCTTTAACCTATTTCCACAAAGTCACTTTATAACTAAAGTCCTTTGCTAGTTTTTATAGCAACGATATTTCTTGAATTGTTGTTCAGTAATTCTTTGTAAATGCATTGTTTATACCTTTTGATACTTTAAACAATCATTCATTGTTACGTCGTCATTTTTGGCTCGACGTTTGTATAGATTATTTAACAATGCTGCATTTAAAGCCAGAATATAATGGTGTAAAAAACACGTTACATTTTTTAATAAGAAACTGTTTCATGAAAAAAGAGAAAGTGTATGTTTAAAATTCTATACAAATGTACATCATATGCAATAACTTTTTAAATGAATATTTTAGATTGAATAATTTTTTTTAAGTTCATTTTTGCCTTTTATCAAAATTATATGTAAAATAAGATTCATGGTTATATTAGTATAATTATATTAAAGTAAAAAAATATTACATGGTTTGATTACATTTGAAAAAAAAGTAACTGGTGTTCATGAAATAAATATCAGGTCGTCCGATCACAAATCAGATTGAAACATATTGAGTTGATCGTTAAAATAGAATGTAGTAAACAAACGCAAGTTAAATCCGTACCTTCATTGGAAGTCTATAAATTGGTTGATATATCCCCGATCCACAATTTTTCAACTGGCGAAAAATCGTACACAAAATCTGCACGCACAAGAATCGCAGATTTTCTTCAACCTACTTCCACAAAATAAATTTATAACTAACGTCCTCTGCTAGTTTTTATTGCAAGGAACATATTTATTGCATTGTTGTACAGTAATTCTTTGTAAATGCATTGTTCATTCCTGTTGATACCTTAAAAAATTAAGATTCCCCTTTATCGCAAAATTCCCGCAAATTCCCGCAAATCCCAGACTCGAAATCGCAAATTCCCGCAAATCCCAGACTCGAAATCGCAAATTCCCCGCAAATTATCGCTTAATCCGCAAATTCCCGCGAATCCCCGACCGAAACCGCAAATTCCCCGCAAATTCTCGCAAATCCGCTTTACCCTTGTGCCGCTGCACGACGCGAACGTGCAGCCATCGACCTCCAAACGCCTTACACATGTCGTGGTCGATGGCTTCACTTAGGTCATCGACCTCCCCCGCTTTACGCATGTCGTGGACGATGACACCGGTCCTGATGACGCCATATTCGCGGCGTGCGTAAGACATGTCCTATAGGTTTACCCTTGTTGTTGAAATCGAGCCGAACCCGCAAATTCCCCTTTATCGCAAAATCCCCCCAAATTCCAGCAAATCACCGACCCGAAACCGCAAATTCACCGCAAATTATCGCTTAATCCGCAAATTCCCATTTATCGCCATTCGCGAACCCGCAAATTCCCCGCAAAATATCGCTAAACCCGCAAAGTCCCGCAAAACACCTTTACCCTTGAGCCGCTGCACGAAGCGAACGTGCAGCCATCGGCCTCCCCACGCATTACACATGTCGTGGTCGATGGCTTCACTTAGGTCATCGACCTCCCCCGCTTTACGCATGTCGTGGCGATGACACTGGTCCTGATGACGTCACATTCGCGGCGTGCGTAAGACATGTCCCATTGGAGTACCCTTGTTGTTGAAGTCTACCCGAACCCGCAAATTCCCCTTTATCGCAAAATCCCCGCAAATTCCCGCAAATCGCCGACCCGAAACCGCAAATTATCGCTTAACCCGCAAATTCCCATTTATCGCCATTCGCGAACTCGCAAATTCCCGCAAATCCCCGACTCGAAACCGCAAATTCCCCGCAAATTATCGCTTAACCCGCAAATTCCCGCAAATCCCCGACCGAAACCGCAAATTCTCGCAAATCCCCTTTACCCTTGAGCTGCTGCACGACGCGAACGTGCAGCCATCGACCTCCCCACGCCTTACACATGTCGTGGTCGATGGCTTCACTTAGGTCATCGACCTCCCCCGCTTTACGCATGTCGTGGACGATGACACCGGTCCTGATGACGCCACATTCGCGGCGTGCGTAAGACATGTCCAATCGGCTTACCCTTGTTGTTGAAATCGAGCCGAACCCGCAAATTCCCCTTTATCGCAAAATCCCCCCAAATTCCTGCAAATCACCGACCCGAAACAGCAAATTCACCGCAAATTATCGCTTAACCCGCAAATTCCTATTTATCGCCATTCGTGAACCCGCGAATTCCCGAAAATCCCCGACCCGAAATCGCAAATTCCCCGCAAATTATCGCTTAATCCGCAAATTCCCGCAAATTCCCCGCAAATTCTCGCAAATCCGCTTTACCCTTGTGCCGCTGCACGACGCGAACGTGCAGCCATCGACCTCCAAACGCCTTACACATGTCGTGGTCGATGGCTTCACTTAGGTCATCGACCTCCCCCGCTTTACGCATGTCGTGGACGATGACACCGGTCCTGATGACGCCATATTCGCGGCGTGCGTAAGACATGTCCTATAGGTTTACCCTTGTTGTTGAAATCGAGCCGAACCCGCAAATTCCCCTTTATCGCAAAATCCCCCCAAATTCCAGCAAATCACCGACCCGAAACCGCAAATTCACCGCAAATTATCGCTTAATCCGCAAATTCCCATTTATCGCCATTCGCGAACCCGCAAATTCCCCGCAAAATATCGCTAAACCCGCAAATTCCCGCAAAACACCTTTACCCTTGAGCCGCTGCACGAAGCGAACGTGCAGCCATCGGCCTCCCCACGCATTACACATGTCGTGGTCGATGGCTTCACTTAGGTCATCGACCTCCCCCGCTTTACGCATGTCGTGGCGATGACACTGGTCCTGATGCCGTCACATTCGCGGCGTGCGTAAGACATGTCCCATCGGAGTACCCTTGTTGTTGAAGTCTACCCGAACCCGCAAATTCCCCTTTATCGCAAAATCCCCGCAAATTCCCGCAAATCGCCGACCCGAAACCGCAAATTATCGCTTAACCCGCAAATTCCCATTTATCGCCATTCGCGAACTCGCAAATTCCCGCAAATCCCCGACTCGAAACCGCAAATTCCCCGCAAATTATCGCTTAACCCACAAATTCCCGCAAATCCCCGACCGAAACCGCAAATTCCCCGCAAATTCTCGCAAATCCCCTTTACCCTTGAGCCGCTGCACGACGCGAACGTGCAGCCATCGACCTCCCCACGCCTTACACATGTCGTGGTCGATGGCTTCACTTAGGTCATCGACCTCCCCCGCTTTACGCATGTCGTGGACGATGACACCGGTCCTGATGACGCCACATTCGCGGCGTGCGTAAGACATGTCCAATCGGCTTACCCTTGTTGTTGAAATCGAGCCGAACCCGCAAATTCCCCTTTATCGCAAAATCCCCCCAAATTCCCGCAAATCACCGACCCGAAACAGCAAATTCACCGCAAATTATCGCTTAACCCGCAAATTCCTATTTATCGCCATTCGCGAACCCGCAAATTCCCGCAAATCGCTTTTACAGTTGAGCCGCTGCACGAAGGGAACGTGCAGCCATCGGCCTCCCCACGCATTACACATGTCGTGGTCGATGGCTTCACTTAGGTCATCGACCTCCCCCGCTTTACGCATGTCGTGGCGATGACACTGGTCCTGATGACGTCACATTCGCGGCGTGCGTAAGACATGTCCCATCGGCTTACCCTTGTTGTTGAAGTCTACCCGAACCCGCAAATTCCCCTTTATCGCAAAATCCCCGCAAATTCCCGCAAGTCGCCGACCCGAAACCGCAAATTATCGCTTAACCCGCAAATTCCCGCAAATCACCGACCCGAAACCGCAAATTCCCCGCAAATTATCGCGTAACCCGCAAATTCCCATTTATCGTCATTCGCGAACCCGCAAATTCCCGCAAATTATCGCATAACCCGCAAATTCCCGCAAAACCCCTTTACTCTTGAGCCGCTGCACGAAGCGAACGTGCAGCCATCGGCCTCCCCACGCATTACACATGTCGTGATCGATGGCTTCACTTAGGTCATCGACCTCCCCCGCTTTACGCATGTCGTGGCGATGACACTGGTCCTGATGACGTCACATTCGCGGCGTGCGTAAGACATGTCCCATCGGCTTACCCTTGTTGTTGAAGTCTACCCGAACCCGCAAATTCCCCTTTATCGCAAAATCCCCGCAAATTCCCGCAAATCGCCGACCCGAAACCGCAAATTATCGCTTAACCCGCAAATTCCCATTTATCGCCATTCGCGAACTCGCAAATTCCCGTTTATCGCAAAATCCCCGCAAATTCCCGCAAATCACCGACCCGAAACCGCAAATTCACCGTAAATTATCGCTTAACCCGCAAATTCCCATTTATCGCCATTCGCGAACCCGCAAATTCCCGCAAATCCCCGACCCGAAACCGCAAATTCCCACAAAACCCCCCTTGAGCCGCTGCACGACGCGAACGTGCAGCCATCGGCCTCCCCCGCTTTACGCATGTCGTGGACCATGACAGCGGTCCTGATGACGCCACATTCGCGGCGTGCGTAAGACATGTCCCATCGACTTACCCTTGTTGTTGAAGTCGACCCGAACCCGCAAATACCCCTTTATTGCAAAATTCCCGCAAATCACCGACACGAAACCGCAAATTCACCGCAAATTATCGCTTAACCCACAAATTCCCATTTATCGCCATTCGCGAACCCGCAAATTCCCGCAAATCCCCGACACGAAACCGCAAATTCCCCGCAAATTATCGCTTATCCCGCAAATTTCCGCAAATCCCCTTACCCTTGAGCCGCTGCACGACGCGAACGTGCAGACATCGCATCCACAAGCAAGAATTGAATGGTATTAAAAACAACAGTTACATTTTATAATAACAAACGGTTTCATAAAAAAGGAAAAATTACATGTTTAAAATTCTATTCAAATGTAAATCATATGAAATAATCTTTTTAAGGGGACACAGTACCTTTTAAACTGCTTTTTCAATTTTGAATAATACTGTAAAATACTTAAATATAATGTCACTACAGATATTAGGTACTATAAATCAAATACAATTTCATATAATTTAAAAAAAATATCTTGTAGAACAGCCTATTTAACTAAAATTTAAATTTTAAAAAAATAAAAAAATAAATTTAAAATCCCTACTACTCTTTTAAATATGAATATTTTTGTTTCAAATTTATTTTACATAATCATAAAAACGTACTACATAAAATTGTGCATGGAATTAACATTCAAGTTTGTATATATATATATTTTTTAATTTTCAATTAATTTTCGTTGATTTTTTACCATACAAAAGAGAAAAAGATTGATATTGAATGCAATATCCCATACATTTAAAAATCCATGCACAGTTTTGTGTAGTATAATCCAAGGAATATTGAAAAAAAATTGAAGCAAAAATATTCATATTTAAAAAAGTAGTAGGGATTTTAAAATTAAAAAAAAAATATTTAAATTTAAATTTTAGTTAAATAGGCTGTTCTACAAGATTGTTTTTTTAATTATATGAAAATATATTTGCTTTATAGTGCTTAATATCTGTAGAGACATTATATTTAAGTATATTACAGTATTATTCAAAACCGAAAAAGTAGTTTATAAGGTACCGTGTCCCCTTAAATGAATAATTTTTTTTAAAGTTCATTTTTGCCTTTTATCAAAATTATATGTAAAAAAAGATTCACGGTTATATTAGAATAATTTTATTAAATAAAAAGTAAAAAGTAGTACATGGATTGATTACATGTTAAAAACGTAACTCGTGTTCATTAACTACTATCAGGTCGTTCGATCACAAATAAGATTCAAACATATTGAGTTTATCTTTAAAATGGACTGTAGTAAACAAATGCAAGTTAAATCCGTACCTTCATTGCTGGTCTATAAATTAGTTGGTATATCTCTGATCCACAATTTTACAGATGACGAAAATAACACCCACAAAACTGCGCGAACAAGAACAGCAGATTTTCTTCAACTTATTTCCACAAAGTAACTTTATAACAAACGTCCTCTGCTAGTTTTTATGGCAAGGAACATACTTATTGCATTGTTGTTCAGTAATACTTTGTAAATGCATTGTTTATTCCAGTTGATACCTAAAACAATCATTCATTGTTACGTCGTCATTTTTGGCTCGAAGTTTGTTTTCAGTATTTAACAATGATGCATTTAAAGCCAGAATTGATTGGCGTAAAAAGCACCAGTCATATTTTGTAATAGCAAACTGTTTCATAAAAAACAGAAAATACATGTTTAAAATTCTATTCAAATGTAGATCATATGCAATAAACTTTTTAAATGAATATTTTAGATTGAATAGTTTTTTTCAAGTTTATTTTTGCCTTTTATCAAAATTATATGTAAAAAAAGATTCATGGTTATATTAGTATAATATTAAATAAAAATTAAAAAAATATTACCTGGATTGTTTACATTCAAGAAAAGGAATCTCGTGTTCATGAACTACTATTAGGTCGTCCGATCACAAAGCATATTGAAACATATTGAGTTGATCTTTAAAATGAACTGTAATAAACAAATGAAAGTTAAATCCGTATCTTCATTGCTGATCTATAAATTGTTTGGTATATCTCGGATCCACATTTTTACAGCTGACGACACACTGCACACACAAAAACTGCACACAAGAGTCGTAGATTTTCTTTAACCTACTTCCACATTGTAAATTTATAAGTAACGTCCTCTGCTAGTTTTTATTGCAAGGAACATATTTCTGTAGTGAAAAAATGGACTGTAGTAAAATGCAAGTTAAATCTGTACCGTCATTGCAGGTCTATAAATTGATTGATATATCCCAGATGCACAATTTTTACGCGGATGAAAAAACACACACAAAAACTGCACACACAAGAATTGCAGATTTTCTTTAACCTATTTCCACAAAGTCACTTTATAACTAAAGTCCTTTGCTAGTTTTTATAGCAACGATATTTCTTGAATTGTTGTTCAGTAATTCTTTGTAAATGCATTGTTTATACCTTTTGATACTTTAAACAATCATTCATTGTTACGTCGTCATTTTTGGCTCGACGTTTGTATAGATTATTTAACAATGCTGCATTTAAAGCCAGAATATAATGGTGTAAAAAACACGTTACATTTTTTAATAAGAAACTGTTTCATGAAAAAAGAGAAAGTGTATGTTTAAAATTCTATACAAATGTACATCATATGCAATAACTTTTTAAATGAATATTTTAGATTGAATAATTTTTTTTAAGTTCATTTTTGCCTTTTATCAAAATTATATGTAAAATAAGATTCATGGTTATATTAGTATAATTATATTAAAGTAAAAAAATATTACATGGTTTGATTACATTTGAAAAAAAAGTAACTGGTGTTCATGAAATAAATATCAGGTCGTCCGATCACAAATCAGATTGAAACATATTGAGTTGATCGTTAAAATAGAATGTAGTAAACAAACGCAAGTTAAATCCGTACCTTCATTGGAAGTCTATAAATTGGTTGATATATCCCCGATCCACAATTTTTCAACTGGCGAAAAATCGTACACAAAATCTGCACGCACAAGAATCGCAGATTTTCTTCAACCTACTTCCACAAAATAAATTTATAACTAACGTCCTCTGCTAGTTTTTATTGCAAGGAACATATTTATTGCATTGTTGTACAGTAATTCTTTGTAAATGCATTGTTCATTCCTGTTGATACCTTAAAAAATTAAGATTCCCCTTTATCGCAAAATTCCCGCAAATTCCCGCAAATCCCAGACTCGAAATCGCAAATTCCCGCAAATCCCAGACTCGAAATCGCAAATTCCCCGCAAATTATCGCTTAATCCGCAAATTCCCGCGAATCCCCGACCGAAACCGCAAATTCCCCGCAAATTCTCGCAAATCCGCTTTACCCTTGTGCCGCTGCACGACGCGAACGTGCAGCCATCGACCTCCAAACGCCTTACACATGTCGTGGTCGATGGCTTCACTTAGGTCATCGACCTCCCCCGCTTTACGCATGTCGTGGACGATGACACCGGTCCTGATGACGCCATATTCGCGGCGTGCGTAAGACATGTCCTATAGGTTTACCCTTGTTGTTGAAATCGAGCCGAACCCGCAAATTCCCCTTTATCGCAAAATCCCCCCAAATTCCAGCAAATCACCGACCCGAAACCGCAAATTCACCGCAAATTATCGCTTAATCCGCAAATTCCCATTTATCGCCATTCGCGAACCCGCAAATTCCCCGCAAAATATCGCTAAACCCGCAAAGTCCCGCAAAACACCTTTACCCTTGAGCCGCTGCACGAAGCGAACGTGCAGCCATCGGCCTCCCCACGCATTACACATGTCGTGGTCGATGGCTTCACTTAGGTCATCGACCTCCCCCGCTTTACGCATGTCGTGGCGATGACACTGGTCCTGATGACGTCACATTCGCGGCGTGCGTAAGACATGTCCCATTGGAGTACCCTTGTTGTTGAAGTCTACCCGAACCCGCAAATTCCCCTTTATCGCAAAATCCCCGCAAATTCCCGCAAATCGCCGACCCGAAACCGCAAATTATCGCTTAACCCGCAAATTCCCATTTATCGCCATTCGCGAACTCGCAAATTCCCGCAAATCCCCGACTCGAAACCGCAAATTCCCCGCAAATTATCGCTTAACCCGCAAATTCCCGCAAATCCCCGACCGAAACCGCAAATTCCCCGCAAATTCTCGCAAATCCCCTTTACCCTTGAGCTGCTGCACGACGCGAACGTGCAGCCATCGACCTCCCCACGCCTTACACATGTCGTGGTCGATGGCTTCACTTAGGTCATCGACCTCCCCCGCTTTACGCATGTCGTGGACGATGACACCGGTCCTGATGACGCCACATTCGCGGCGTGCGTAAGACATGTCCAATCGGCTTACCCTTGTTGTTGAAATCGAGCCGAACCCGCAAATTCCCCTTTATCGCAAAATCCCCCCAAATTCCCGCAAATCACCGACCCGAAACAGCAAATTCACCGCAAATTATCGCTTAACCCGCAAATTCCTATTTATCGCCATTCGCGAACCCGCAAATTCCCGCAAATCGCTTTTACCGTTGAGCCGCTGCACGAAGCGAACGTGCAGCCATCGGCCTCCCCACGCATTACACATGTCGTGGTCGATGGCTTCACTTAGGTCATCGACCTCCCCCGCTTTACGCATGTCGTGGCGATGACACTGGTCCTGATGACGTCACATTCGCGGCGTGCGTAAGACATGTCCCATCGGCTTACCCTTGTTGTTGAAGTCTACCCGAACCCGCAAATTCCCCTTTATCGCAAAATCCCCGCAAATTCCCGCAAGTCGCCGACCCGAAACCGCAAATTATCGCTTAACCCGCAAATTCCCGCAAATCACCGACCCGAAACCTCAAATTCCCCGCAAATTATCGCGTAACCCGCAAATTCCCATTTATCGCCATTCGCGAACCCGCAAATTCCCGCAAATTATCGCATAACCCGCAAATTCCCGCAAAACCCCTTTACCCTTGAGCCGCTGCACGAAGCGAACGTGCAGCCATCGGCCTCCCCACGCATTACACATGTCGTGATCGATGGCTTCACTTAGGTCATCGACCTCCCCCGCTTTACGCATGTCGTGGCGATGACACTGGTCCTGATAACGTCACATTCGCGGCGTGCGTAAGACATGTCCCATCGGCTTACCCTTGTTGTTGAAGTCTACCCGAACCCGCAAATTCCCCTTTATCGCAAAACCCCCGCAAATTCCCGCAAATCGCCGACCCGAAACCGCAAATTATCGCTTAACCCGCAAATTCCCATTTATCGCCATTCGCGAACTCGCAAATTCCCGTTTATCGCAAAATCCCCGCAAATTCCCGCAAATCACCGACCCGAAACCGCAAATTCACCGTAAATTATCGCTTAACCCGCAAATTCCCATTTATCGCCATTCGCGAACCCGCAAATTCCCGCAAATCCCCGACCCGAAACTGCAAATTCCCACAAAACCCCCCTTGAGCCGCTGCACGACGCGAACGTGCAGCCATCGGCCTCCCCCGCTTTACGCATGTCGTGGACCATGACAGCGGTCCTGATGACGCCACATTCGCGGCGTGCGTAAGACATGTCCCATCGACTTACCCTTGTTGTTGAAGTCGACCCGAACCCGCAAATACCCCTTTATTGCAAAATTCCCGCAAATCACCGACACGAAACCGCAAATTCACCGCAAATTATCGCTTAACCCACAAATTCCCATTTATCGCCATTCGCGAACCCGCAAATTCCCGCAAATCCCCGACACGAAACCGCAAATTCCCCGCAAATTATCGCTTATCCCGCAAATTTCCGCAAATCCCCTTACCCTTGAGCCGCTGCACGACGCGAACGTGCAGACATCGCCTCCACAAGCAAGAATTGAATGGTATTAAAAACAACAGTTACATTTTATAATAACAAACGGTTTCATAAAAAAGGAAAAATTACATGTTTAAAATTCTATTCAAATGTAAATCATATGAAATAATCTTTTTAAGGGGACACAGTACCTTTTAAACTACTTTTTCAATTTTGAATAATACTGTAAAATACTTAAATATAATGTCACTACAGATATTAGGTACTATAAATCAAATACAATTTCATATAATTTAAAAAAAATATCTTGTAGAACAGCCTATTTAACTAAAATTTAAATTTTAAAAAAATAAAAAAATAAATTTAAAATCCCTACTACTTCTTTAAATATGAATATTTTTGTTTCAAATTTATTTTACATAATCATAAAAACGTACTACATAAAATTGTGCATGGAATTAACATTCAAGTTTGTATATATATATATTTTTTAATTTTCAATTAATTTTCGTTGATTTTTTACCATACAAAAGAGAAAAAGATTGATATTGAATGCAATATCCCATACATTTAAAAATCCATGCACAGTTTTGTGTAGTATAATCCAAGGAATATTGAAAAAAAATTGAAGCAAAAATATTCATATTTAAAAAAGTAGTAGGGATTTTAAAATTAAAAAAAAAATATTTAAATTTAAATTTTATTTAAATAGGCTGTTCTACAAGATTGTTTTTTTAATTATATGAAAATATATTTGCTTTATAGTGCTTAATATCTGTAGAGACATTATATTTAAGTATATTACAGTATTATTCAAAACCGAAAAAGTAGTTTATAAGGTACCGTGTCCCCTTAAATGAATAATTTTTTTTTAAAGTTCATTTTTGCCTTTTATCAAAATTATATGTAAAAAAAGATTCACGGTTATATTAGAATAATTTTATTAAATAAAAAGTAAAAACTAGTACATGGATTTATTACATGTTAAAAACGTAACTCGTGTTCATTAACTACTATCAGGTCGTTCGATCACAAATAAGATTCAAACATATTGAGTTTATCTTTAAAATGGACTGTAGTAAACAAATGCAAGTTAAATCCGTACCTTCATCGCTGGTCTATAAATTAGTTGGTATATCTCTGATCCACAATTTTACAGCTGACGAAAATAACACCCACAAAACTGCGCGAACAAGAACAGCAGATTTTCTTCAACCTATTTCCACAAAGTAACTTTATAACAAACGTCCTCTGCTAGTTTTTATGGCAAGGAACATACTTATTGCATTGTTGTTCAGTAATTCTTTGTAAATGCATTGTTTATTCCAGTTGATACCTAAAACAATCATTCATTGTTACGTCGTCATTTTTGGCTCGAAGTTTGTTTTCAGTATTTAACAATGATGCATTTAAAGCCAGAATTGATTGGCGTAAAAAGCACCAGTCATATTTTGTAATAGCAAACTGTTTCATAAAAAACAGAAAATACATGTTTAAAATTCTATTCAAATGTAGATCATATGCAATAAACTTTTTAAATGAATATTTTAGATTGAATAGTTTTTTTCAAGTTTATTTTTGCCTTTTATCAAAATTATATGTATAAAAAGATTCATGGTTATATTAGTATAATATTAAATAAAAATTAAAAAAATATTACCTGGATTGTTTACATTCAAGAAAAGGTACCTCGTGTTCATGAACTACTATTAGGTCGTCCGATCACAAAGCATATTGAAACATATTGAGTTGATCTTTAAAATGAACTGTAATAAACAAATGAAAGATAAATACGTATCTTCATTGCTGATCTATAAATTGTTTGGTATATCTCGGATCCGCATTTTTACAGCTGACGACACACTGCACACACAAAAACTGCACACAAGAGTCGTAGATTTTCTTTAACCTACTTCCACATTGTAAATTTATAAGTAACGTCCTCTGCTAGTTTTTATTGCAAGGAACATATTTCTGTAGTGAAAAAATGGACTGTAGTAAAATGCAAGTTAAATCTGTACCGTCATTGCAGGTCTATAAATTGATTGATATATCCCAGATGCACAATTTTTACGCGGATGAAAAAACACACACAAAAACTGCACACACAAGAATTGCAGATTTTCTTTAACCTATTTCCACAAAGTCACTTTATAACTAAAGTCCTTTGCTAGTTTTTATAGCAACGATATTTCTTGAATTGTTGTTCAGTAATTCTTTGTAAATGCATTGTTTATACCCGTTGATACTTTAAACAATCATTCATTGTTACGTCGTTATTTTTGGCTCGACGTTTGTATAGATTATTTAACAATACTGCATTTAAAGCCAGAATATAATGGTGTAAAAAACACGTTACATTTTTTAATAAGAAACTGTTTCACGAAAAAAGAGAAAGTGTATGTTTAAAATTCTATACAAATGTACATCATATGCAATAACTTTTTAAATGAATATTTTAGATTGAATAATTTTTTTTAAGTTCATTTTTGCCTTTTATCAAAATTATATGTAAAATAAGATTCATGGTTATATTAGTATAATTATATTAAAGTAAAAAAATATTACATGGTTTGATTACATTTAAAAAAAAAGTAACTGGTGTTCATGAAATAAATATCAGGTCGTCCGATCACAAATCAGATTGAAACATATTGAGTTGATCTTTAAAATAGAATGTAGTAAACAAACGCAAGTTAAATCCGTACCTTCATTGGAAGTCTATAAATTGGTTGATATATCCCCGATCCACAATTTTTCAACTGGCGAAAAATCGTACACAAAATCTGCACGCACAAGAATCGCAGATTTTCTTCAACCTACTTCCACAAAATAAATTTATAACTAACGTCCTCTGCTAGTTTTTATTGCAAGGAACATATTTATTGCATTGTTGTACAGTAATTCTTTGTAAATGCATTGTTCATTCCTGTTGATACCTTAAAAAATTAAGATTCCCCTTTATCGCAAAATTCCCGCAAATTCCCGCAAATCCCCGACTCGAAATCGCAAATTCCCCGCAAATTATCGCTTAATCCGCAAATTCCCGCAAATTCCCCGCAAATTCTCGCAAATCCGCTTTACCCTTGTGCCGCTGCACAACGCGAACGTGCAGCCATCGACCTCCCCACGCCTTACACATGTCGTGGTCGATGGCTTCACTTAGGTCATCGACCTCCCCCGCTTTACGCATGTCGTGGACGATGACACCGGTCCTGATGACGCCATATTCGCGGCGTGCGTAAGACATTTCCTATAGGTTTACCCTTGTTGTTGAAATCGAGCCGAACCCGCAAATTCCCCTTTATCGCAAATTCCCCCCAAATTCCAGCAAATCACCGACCCGAAACCGCAAATTCACCGCAAATTATCGCTTAATCCGCAAATTCCCATTTATCGCCATTCGCGAACCCGCAAATTCCCCGCAAAATATCGCTAAACCCGCAAATTCCCGCAAAACCCCTTTACCCTTGAGCCGCTGCACGAAGCGAACGTGCAGCCATCGGCCTCCCCACGCATTACACATGTCGTGGTCGATGGCTTCACTTAGGTCATCGACCTCCCCCGCTTTACGCATGTCGTGGCGATGACACTGGTCCTGATGACATCACATTCGCGGCGTGCGTAAGACATGTCCCATCGGCGTACCCTTGTTGTTGAAGTCTACCCGAACCCGCAAATTCACCTTTATCGCAAAATCCCCGCAATATCCCGCAAATCGCCGACCCGAAACCGCAAATTATCGCTTAACCCGCAAATTCCCATTTATCGCCATTCGCGAACTCGCAAATTCCGGTTTATCGCAAATTCCCGGCAAATTCCCGGAAATCCCCGACTCGAAACCGCAAATTCCCCGCAAATTATCGCTTAACCCGCAAATTCCCGCAAATCCCCGACCGAAACCGCAAATTCCCCGCAAATTCTCGCAAATCCCCTTTACCCTTGAGCCGCTGCACGACGCGAACGTGCAGCCATCGACCTCCCCACGCCTTACACATGTCGTGGTCTATGGCTTCACTTAGGTCATCGACCTCCCCCGCTTTACGCATGTCGTGGACGATGACACCGGTCCTGATGACGCCACATTCGCGGCGTGCGTAAGACATGTCCAATCGGCTTACCCTTGTTGTTGAAATCGAGCCGAACCCGCAAATTCCCCTTTATCGCAAAATCCCCCCAAATTCCTGCAAATCACCGACCCGAAACAGCAAATTCACCGCAAATTATCGCTTAACCCGCAAATTCCTATTTATCGCCATTCGTGAACCCGCGAATTCCCGAAAATCCCCGACCCGAAACCGCAAATTCCCCCAAATTATCGCTTAACCCGCAAATTCCCGCAAAACCCCTTTACCCTTGAGCCGCTGCACGAAGCGAACGTGCAGCCATCGGCCTCCCCACGCATTACACATGTCGTGGTCGATGGCTTCACTTAGGTCATCGACCTCCACCGCTTTACGCATGTCGTGGCGATGACACTGGTCCTGATGACGTCACATTCGCGGCGTGCGTAAGACATGTCCCATCGGCTTACCATTGTTGTTGAAGTCTACCCGAACCCGCAAATTCCCCTTTATCGCAAAATCCCCGCAAATTCCCGCAAATCGCCGATCCGAAACCGCAAATTATCGCTTAACCCGCAAATTCCCATTTATCGCCATTCGCGAACTCGCAAATTCCCGTTTATCGCAAAATCCCCGCAAATTCCCGCAAATCACCGACCCGAAACCGCAAATTCACCGTAAATTATCGCTTAACCCGCAAATTCCCATTTATCGCCATTCGCGAACCCGCAAATTCCCGCAAATCCGAGACCCGAAACCGCAAATTCCCACAAAACCCCCCTTGAGCCGCTGCACGACGCGAACGTGCAGCCATCGGCCTCCCCCGCTTTACGCATGTCGTGGACCATGACAGCGGTCCTGATGACGCCACATTCGCGGCGTGCGTAAGACATGTCCCATCGACTTACCCTTGTTGTTGAAGTCGACCCGAACCCGCAAATACCCCTTTATTGCAAAATTCCCGCAAATCACCGACACGAAACCGCAAATTCACCGCAAATTATCGCTTAACCCACAAATTCCCATTTATCGCCATTCGCGAACCCGCAAATTCCCGCAAATCCCCGACACGAAACCGCAAATTCCCCGCAAATTATCGCTTATCTCGCAAATTTCCGCAAATCCCCTTACCCTTGAGCCGCTGCACGACGCGAACGTGCAGCCATCGCCTCCACAAGCAAGAATTGAATGGTATTAAAAACAACAGTTACATTTTATAATAACAAACGGTTTCATAAAAAAGGAAAAATTACATGTTTAAAATTCTTTTCAAATGTAAATCATATGAAATAATCTTTTTAAGGGGACACAGTACCTTTTAAACTACTTTTTCAATTTTGAATAATACTGTAAAATACTTAAATATAATGTCACTACAGATATTAGGTACTATAAATCAAATACAAATTCGTATAATTTTTAAAAAAATATCTTATAGAACAGCCTATTTAACTAAAATTTAAATTTTAAAAAAATAAAAAAATAAATTTAAAATCCCTACAACTTTTATAAATATGAATATTTTTGTTTCAAATTTATTTTACATAATCTTAAAAACATACTACATAAAATTGTGCATGGAATTAACATTCAAGTTTATAGTTTTTTTTTTAAATTTTCAATTAATTTTCGTTGATTTTTTACCATACAAAAGAGAAAAAGATTGATATTGAATGCAATATCCCATACATTTAAAAATCCATGCACAGTTTTGTGTAGTATAATCCAAGGAATATTGAAAAAATATTGAAGCAAAAATATTCATATTTAAAAAAGTAGTAGGGATTTTAAAATTAAAAAAAAAAAATATTTAAATTTAAATTTTAGTTAAATAGGCTGTTCTACAAGATTGTTTTTTTAATTATATGAAAATATATTTGCTTTATAGTGCTTAATATCTGTAGAGACATTATATTTAAGTATATTACAGTATTATTCAAAACCGAAAAAGTAGTTTATAAGGTACCGTGTCCCCTTAAATGAATAATTTTTTTTAAAGTTCATTTTTGCCTTTTATCAAAATTATATGTAAAAAAAGATTCACGGTTATATTAGAATAATTTTATTAAATAAAAAGTAAAAAGTAGTACATGGATTTATTACATGTTAAAAACGTAACTCGTGTTCATTAACTACTAATAGGTCGTTCGATCACAAATAAGATTCAAACATATTGAGTTTATCTTTATAATGGACTGTAGTAAACAAATGCAAGTTAAATCCGTACCTTCATTGCTGGTCTATAAATTAGTTGGTATATCTCTGATCCACAATTTTACAGCTGACGAAAATAACACCCACAAAACTGCGCGAACAAGAACAGCAGATTTTCTTCAACCTATTTCCACAAAGTAACTTTATAACAAACGTCCTCTGCTAGTTTTTATGGCAAGGAACATACTTATTGCATTGTTGTTCAGTAATTCTTTGTAAATGGATTGTTTATTCCAGTTGATACCTAAAACAATCATTCATTGCTACGTCGTCATTTTTGGCTCGAAGTTTGTTTTCAGTATTTAACAATGATGCCTTTAAAGCCAGAATTGATTGGCGTAAAAAGCACCAGTCATAATTTGTAATAGCAAACTGTTTCATAAAAAACAGAAAATACATGTTTAAAATTCTATTCAAATGTAGATCATATGCAATAAACTTTTTAAATGAATATTTTAGATTGAATAGTTTTTTTCAAGTTTATTTTTGCCTTTTATCAAAATTATATGTAAAAAAAGATTCATGGTTATATTAGTATAATATTAAATAAAAATTAAAAAATATTACCTGGATTGTTTACATTCAAGAAAAGGTACCTCGTGTTCATGAACTACTATTAGGTCGTCCGATCACAAAGCATATTGAAACATATTGAGTTGATCTTTAAAATGAACTGTAATAAACAAATGAAAGTTAAATCCGTATCTTCATTGCTGATCTATAAATTGTTTGGTATATCTCGGATCCACATTTTTACAGCTGACGACACACTGCACACAAAAAAACTGCACACAAGAGTCGTAGATTTTCTTTAACCTACTTCCACATTGTAAATTTATAAGTAACGTCCTCTGCTAGTTTTTATTGCAAGGAACATATTTCTGTAGTGAAAAAATGGACTGTAGTAAAATGCAAGTTAAATCTGTACCGTCATTGCAGGTCTATAAATTGATTGATATATCCCAGATGCACAATTTTTACGCGGATGAAAAAACACACACAAAAACTGCACACACAAGAATTGCAGATTTTCTTTAACCTATTTCCACAAAGTCACTTTATAACTAAAGTCCTTTGCTAGTTTTTATAGCAACGATATTTCTTGAATTGTTGTTCAGTAATTCTTTGTAAATGCATTGTTTATACCTGTTGATACTTTAAACAATCATTCATTGTTACGTCGTCATTTTTGGCTCGACGTTTGTATAGATTATTTAACAATGCTGCATTTAAAGCCAGAATATAATGGTGTAAAAAACACGTTACATTTTTTAATAAGAAACTGTTTCATGAAAAAAGAGAAAGTGTATGTTTAAAATTCTATACAAATGTATGTACATCATATGCAATAACTTTTTAAATGAATATTTTAGATTGAATAATTTTTTTTAAGTTCATTTTTGCCTTTTATCAAAATTATATGTAAAATAAGATTCATGGTTATATTAGTATAATTATATTAAAGTACAAAATATTACATGGTTTGATTACATTTGAAAAAAAAGTAACTGGTGTTCATGAAATAAATATCAGGTCGTCCGATCACAAATCAGATTGAAACATATTGAGTTGATCTTTAAAATAGAATGTAGTAAACAAACGCAAGTTAAATCCGTACCTTCATTGGAAGTCTATAAATTGGTTGATATATCCCCGATCCACAATTTTTCAACTGGCGAAAAATCGTACACAAAATCTGCACGCACAAGAATCGCAGATTTTCTTCAACCTACTTCCACAAAAAAAATTTATAACTAACGTCCTCTGCTAGTTTTTATTGCAAGGAACATATTTATTGCATTGTTGTACAGTAATTCTTTGTAAATGCATTGTTCATTCCTGTTGATACCTTAAAAAATTAAGATTCCCCTTTATCGCAAAATTCCCGCAAATTCCCGCAAATCCCCGACTCGAAATCGCAAATTCCCCGAAAATTATCGCTTAATCCGCAAATTCCCGCAAATCCCCGAACGAAACCGCAAATTCTCGCAAATCCGCTTTACCCTTGTGCCGCTGCACGACGCGAACGTGCAGCCATCGACCTCCCCACGCCTTACACATGTCGTGGTCGATGGCTTCACTTAGGTTATCGACCTCCCCCGCTTTACGCATGTCGTGGACGATGACACCGGTCCTGATGACGCCACATTCGCGGCGTGCGTAAGACATGTCCTATAGGTTTACCCTTGTTGTTGAAATCGAGCCGAACCCGCAAATTCCCCTTTATCGCAAAATCCCCCAAATTCCAGCAAATCGCCGACCCGAAACCGCAAATTATCGCTTAACCCGCAAATTCCCATTTATCGCCATTCGCGAACTCGCAAATTCCGGTTTATCGCAAATTCCCCGCAAATACCAGCAAATCCCCGACTCGAAACCGCAAATTCCCCGCAAATTGTCGCTTAACCCGCAAATTCCCGCAAATCCCCGACCGAAACCGCAAATTCCCCGCAAATTCTCGCAAATCCCCTTTACCCTTGAGCCGCTGCACGACGCGAACGTGCAGCCATCGACCTCCCCACGCCTTACACATGTCGTGGTCGATGGCTTCACTTAGGTCATCGACCTCCCCCGCTTTACGCATGTCGTGGACGATGACACCGGTCCTGATGACGCCACATTCGCGGCGTGCGTAAGACATGTCCAACCGGCTTACCCTTGTTGTTGAAATCGAGCCGAACCCGCAAATTCCCCTTTATCGCAAAATCCCCCCAAATTCCCGCAAATCACCGACCCGAAACAGCAAATTCACCGCAAATTATCGCTTAACCCGCAAATTCCTATTTATCGCCATTCGCGAACCCGCAAATTCCCGAAAATCCCCGACCCGAAACCGCAAATTCCCCGCAAATTATCGCTTATCCCGCAAATCCCTTTTACCGTTGAGCCGCTGCACGAAGCGAACGTGCAGCCATCGGCCTCCCCACGCATTACACATGTCGTAGTCGATGGATTCACTTAGGTCATCGACCTCCCCCGCTTTACGCATTTCGTGGCGATGACACTGGTCCTGATGACGTCACATTCGTGGCGTGCGTAAGACATGTCCCATCGGCTTAACCTTGTTGTTAGAAGTCTACCCGAACCCGCAAATTCCCCTTTATCGCAAAATCCCCGCAAATTCCCGCAAGTCGCCGACCCGAAACCGCAAATTATCGCTTAACCCGCAAATTCCCATTTATCGCCATTCGCGAACTCGCAAATTCCCGTTTATCGCAAAATCCCCGCAAATTCCCGCAAATCACCGACCCGAAACCGCAAATTCCCCGCAAATTATCGCGTAACCCGCAAATTCCCATTTATCGCCATTCGCGAACCCGCAAATTCCCGCAAATTATCGCTAAACCCGCAAATTCCCGCAAAACCCCTTTACCCTTGAGCCGCTGCACGAAGCGAACGTGCAGCCATCGGCCTCCCCACGCATTACACATGTCGTGGTCGATGGCTTCACTTAGGTCATCGACCTCCCCCGCTTTACGCATGTCGTGGCGATGACACTGGTCCTGATGACGTCACATTCGCGGCGTGCGTAAGACATGTCCCATCGGCTTACCCTTGTTGTTGAAGTCTACCCGAACCCGCAAATTCCCCTTTATCGCAAAATCCCCGCAAATTCCCGCAAATCGCCGACCCGAAACCGCAAATTATCGCTTAACCCGCAAATTCCCATTTATCGCCATTCGCGAACTCGCAAATTCCCGTTTATCGCAAAATCCCCGCAAATTCCCGCAAATCACCGACCCGAAACCGCAAATTCACCGTAAATTATCGCTTAACCCGCAAATTCCCATTTATCGCCATTCGCGAACCCGCAAATTCCCGCAAATCCCCGACCCGAAACCGCAAATTCCCACAAAACCCCCCTTGAGCCGCTGCACGACGCGAACGTGCAGCCATCGGCCTCCCCCGCTTTACGCATGTCGTGGACCATGACAGCGGTCCTGATGACGCCACATTCGCGGCGTGCGTAAGACATGTCCCATCGACTTACCCTTGTTGTTGAAGTCGACCCGAACCCGCAAATTCCCCTTTATCGCAAAATCCCCGCAAATTCCCGCAAGTCGTCGACCCGAAACCGCAAATTCCCCGCAGATTATCGCTTATCCCGCAAATTTCCGCAAATCCCCTTACCCTTGAGCCGCTGCACGACGCGAACGTGCAGCCATCGCCTCCACAAGCAAGAATTGAATGGTATTAAAAACAACAGTTACATTTTATAATAACAAACGGTTTCATAAAAAAGGAAAAATTACATGTTTAAAATTCTATTCAAATGTAAATCATATGAAATAATCTTTTTAAGGGGACACAGTACCTTTTAAACTACTTTTTCAATTTTGAATAATACTGTAAAATACTTAAATATAATGTCACTACAGATATTAGGTACTATAAATCAAATACAATTTCATATAATTTTTAAAAAAATATCTTATAGAACAGCCTATTTAACTAAAATTTAAATTTAAAAAAAATAAAAAAATAAATTTAAAATACCTACTACTTTTTTAAATATGAATATTTTTGTTTCAAATTTATTTTACATAATCTTAAAAACATACTACATAAAATTGTGCATGGAATTAACATTCAAGTTTATAGTTTTTTTTTTAAATTTTCAATTAATTTTCGTTGATTTTTTACCATACAAAAGAGAAAAAGATTGATATTGAATGCAATATCCCATACATTTAAAAATCCATGCACAGTTTTGTGTAGTATAATCCAAGGAATATTGAAAAAATATTGAAGCAAAAATATTCATATTTAAAAAAGTAGTAGGGATTTTAAAATTAAAAAAAAAAACTTCAAATTTAAATTTTAGTTAAATAGGCTGTTCTACAAGATTTTTTTTTTAATTATATGAAAATATATTTGCTTTATAGTGCTTAATATCTGTAGAGAAACTATATTTAAGTATATTACAGTATTATTCAAAACCGAAAAAGTAGTTTATAAGGTACCGTGTCCCCTTAAATGAATAATTTTTTTTAAAGTTCATTTTTGCCTTTTATCAAAATTATATGTAAAAAAAAGATTCACGGTTATATTAAAATAATTTTATTAAATAAAAAGTAAAAAGTAGTACATGGATTGATTACATGTTAAAAACGTAACTCGTGTTCATTAACTACTATCAGGTCGTTCGATCACAAATAAGATTCAAACATATTGAGTTTATCTTTAAAATGGACTGTAGTAAACAAATGCAAGTTAAATCCGTACCTTCATTGCTGGTCTATAAATTAGTTGGTATATCTCTGATCCACAATTTTACAGCTGACGAAAATAACACCCACAAAACTGCGCGAACAAGAACAGCAGATTTTCTTCAACTTATTTCCACAAAGTAACTTTATAACAAACGTCCTCTGCTAGTTTTTATGGCAAGGAACATACTTTTTGCATTGTTGTTCAGTAATACTTTGTAAATGCATTGTTTATTCCAGTTGATACCTAAAACAATCATTCATTGTTACGTCGTCATTTTTGGCTCGAAGTTTGTTTTCAGTATTTAACAATGATGCATTTAAAGCCAGAATTGATTGGCGTAAAAAGCACCAGTCATATTTTGTAATAGCAAACTGTTTCATAAAAAATAGAAAATACATGTTTAAAATTCTATTCAAATGTAGATCATATGCAATAAACTTTTTAAATGAATATTTTAGATTGAATAGTTTTTTTCAAGTTTATTTTTGCCTTTTATCAAAATTATATGTAAAAAAAGATTCATGGTTATATTAGTATAATATTAAATAAAAATTAAAAAAATATTACCTGGATTGTTTACATTCAAGAAAAGGTACCTCGTGTTCATGAACTACTATTAGGTCGTCCGATCACAAAGCATATTGAAACATATTGAGTTGATCTTTAAAATGAACTGTAATAAACAAATGAAAGTTAAATCCGTATCTCCATTGCTGATCTATAAATTGTTTGGTATATCTCGGATCCACATTTTTACAGCTGACGACACACTGCACACACAAAAACTGCACACAAGAGTCGTAGATTTTCTTTAACCTACTTCCACATTGTAAATTTATAAGTAACGTCCTCTGCTAGTTTTTATTGCAAGGAACATATTTCTGTAGTGAAAAAATGGACTGTAGTAAAATGCAAGTTAAATCTGTACCGTCATTGCAGGTCTATAAATTGATTGATATATCCCAGATGCACAATTTTTACGCGGATGAAAAAACACACACAAAAACTGCACACACAAGAATTGCAGATTTTCTTTAACCTATTTCCACAAAGTCACTTTATAACTAAAGTCCTTTGCTAGTTTTTATAGCAACGATATTTCTTGAATTGTTGTTCAGTAATTCTTTGTAAATGCATTGTTTATACCTGTTGATACTTTAAACAATCATTCATTGTTACGTCGTCATTTTTGGCTCGACGTTTGTATAGATTATTTAACAATGCTGCATTTAAAGCCAGAATATAATGGTGTAAAAAACACGTTACATTTTTTAATAAGAAACTGTTTCATGAAAAAAGAGAAAGTGTATGTTTAAAATTCTATACAAATGTACATCATATGCAATAACTTTTTAAATGAATATTTTAGATTGAATAATTTTTTTTAAGTTCATTTTTGCCTTTTATCAAAATTATATGTAAAATAAGATTCATGGTTATATTAGTATAATTATATTAAAGTAAAGAAATATTACATGGTTTGATTACATTTGAAAAAAAATAACTGGTGTTCATGAAATAAATATCAGGTCGTCCGATCACAAATCAGATTGAAACATATTGAGTTGATCTTTAAAATAGAATGTAGTAAACAAACGCAAGTTAAATCCGTACCTTCATTGGAAGTCTATAAATTGGTTGATATATCCCCGATCCACAATTTTTCAACTGGCGAAAAATCGTACACAAAATCTGCACGCACAAGAATCGCAGATTTTCTTCAACCTACTTCCACAAAATAAATTTATAACTAACGTCCTCTGCTAGTTTTTATTGCAAGGAACATATTTATTGCATTGTTGTACAGTAATTCTTTGTAAAAGCATTGTTCATTCCTATTGATACCTTAAAAAATTAAGATTCCCCTTTATCGCAAAATTCCCGCAAATCCCCGACTCGAAATCGCAAATTCCCCGCAAATTATCGCTTAATCCGCAAATTCCCGCAAATCCCCGACCGAAACCGCAAATTCCCCGCAAATTCTCGCAAATCCGCTTTACCCTTGTGCCGCTGCACGACGCGAACGTGCAGCCATCGACCTCCCCACGCCTTACACATGTCGTGGTCGATGGCTTCACTTAGGTCATCGACCTCCCCCGCTTTACGCATGTCGTGGACGATGACAGCGGTCCTGATGACACCACATTCGCGGCGTGCGTAAGACATGTCCTATAGGTTTACCCTTGTTGTTGAAATCGAGCCGAACCCGCAAATTCCCCTTTATCGCAAAATCCCCCCAAATTCCAGCAAATCACCGACCCGAAACCGCAAATTCACCGCAAATTATCGCTTAATCTGCAAATTCCCATTTATCGCCATTCGCGAACCCGCAAATTCCCCGCAAAATATCGCTAAACCCGCAAATTCCCGCAAAACCCGTTTACCCTTGAGCCGCTGCACGAAGCGAACGTGCAGCCATCGGCCTCCCCACGCATTACACATGTCGTGGTCGATGGCTTCACATAGGTCATCGACCTCCCCCGCTTTACGCATGTCGTGGCGATGACACTGGTCCTGATGACGTCACATTCGCGGCGTGCGTAAGACATGTCCCCGCAGAATATCGCTAAACCCGCAAATTCCCGCAAAACCCCTTTACCCTTGAGCCGCTGCACGAAGCGAACGTGCAGCCATCGGCCTCCCCACGCATTACACATGTCGTGGTCGATGGCTTCACTTAGGTCATCGACCTCCCCCGCTTTACGCATGTCGTGGCGATGACACTGGTCCTGATGACGTCACATTCGCGGCGTGCGTAAGACATGTCCCATCAGCGTACCCTTGTTGTTGAAGTCTACCCGAACCCGCAAATTCCCCTTTATCGCAAAATCCCCGCAAATTCCCGCAAATCGCCGACCCGAAACCGCAAATTATCGCTTAACCCACAAATTCCTATTTATCGCCATTCGCGAACTCGCAAATTCCAGTTTATCACAAATTTCCCGCAAATTCCCGCAAATCCCCGACTCGAAACCGCAAATTCCCCGCAAATTATCGCTTAACCCGCAAATTCCCGCAAATCACCGACCGAAACCGCAAATTCCCCGCAAATTCTCGCGAATCCCCTTTACCCTTGAGCCGCTGCACGACGCGAACGTGCAGCCATCGACCTCCCCACGCCTTACACATGTCGTGGTCGATGGCTTCACTTAGGTCATCGACCTCCCCCGCTTTACGCATGTCGTGGACGAGATGACACCGGTCCTGATGACGCCACATTCGCGGCGTGCGTAAGACATGTCCAATCGGCTTACCCTTGTTGTTGAAATCGAGCCGAACCCGCAAATTCCCCTTTATCGCAAAATCCCCCCAAATTCCCGCAAATCACCGACCCGAAACAGCAAATTCACCGCAAATTATCGCTTAACCCGCAAATTCCTATTTATCGCCATTCGCGAACCCGCAAATTCCCGCAAATCCCCGACCCGAAACCGCAAATTCCCCGCAAATTATCGCTTATCCCGCAAATTCCCGCAAATCCCTTTTACCGTTGAGCCGCTGCACGAAGCGAACGTGCAGCCATCGGCCTCCCCACGCATTACACATGTCGTGGTCGATGGCTTCACTTAGGTCATCGACCTCCCCCGCTTTACGCATGTCGTGGCGATGACACTGGTCCTGATGACGTCACATTCGCGGCGTGCGTAAGACATGTCCCATCGGCTTACCCTTGTAGTTGAAGTCTACCCGAACCCGCAAATTCCCCTTTTTCGCAAAATCCCCGCAAATTCCCGCAAATCGCCGACCCGAAACCGCAAATTATCGCTTAACCCGCAAATTCCCATTTATCGCCATTCGCGAACTTGCAAATTCCCGTTTATCGCAAAATCCCCGCAAATTCCCGCAAATCGCCGACCCGAAACCGCAAATTCCCCGCAAATTATCGCGTAACCCGCAAATTCCCATTTATCGCCATTCGCGAACCCGCAAATTCCCGCAAATTATCGCTTAACCCGCAAATTCCCGCAAAACCCCTTTACCCTTGAGCCGCTGCACGAAGCGAACGTGCAGCCATCGGCCTCCCCACGCATTACACATGTCGTGGTCGATGGCTTCACTTAGGTCATCGACCTCCCCCGCTTTACGCATGTCGTGGCGATGACACTGGTCCTGATGACGTCACATTCGCGGCGTGCGTAAGACATGTCCCATCGGCTTACCCTTGTAGTTGAAGTCTACCCGAACCCGCAAATTCCCCTTTTTCGCAAAATCCCCGCAAATTCCCGCAAATCGCCGACCCGAAACCGCAAATTATCGCTTAACCCGCAAATTCCCATTTATCGCCATTCGCGAACTCGCAAATTCCCGTTTATCGCAAAATCCCCGCAAATTCCCGCAAATCACCGACCCGAAACCGCAAATTCACCGTAAATTATCGCTTAACCCGCAAATTCCCATTTATCGCCATTCGCGAACCCGCAAATTCCCGCAAATCCCCGACCCGAAACCGCAAATTCCCACAAAACCCCCCTTGAGCCGCTGCACGACGCGAACGTGCAGCCATCGGCCTCCCCCGCTTTACGCATGTCGTGGACCATGACAGCGGTCGTGATGACGCCACATTCGCGGCGTGCGTAAGACATGTCCCATCGACTTACCCTTGTTGTTGAAGTCGACCCGAACCCGCAAATACCCCTTTATTGCAAAATTCCCGCAAATCACCGACACGAAACCGCAAATTCACCGCAAATTATCGCTTAACCCACAAATTCCCATTTATCGCCATTCGCGAACCCGCAAATTCCCGCAAATCCCCGACACGAAACCGCAAATTCCCCGCAAATTATCGCTTATCCCGCAAATTTCCGCAAATCCCCTTACCCTTGAGCCGCTGCACGACGCGAACGTGCAGCCATCGCCTCCACAAGCAAGAATTGAATGGTATTAAAAACAACAGTTACATTTTATAATAACAAACGGTTTCATAAAAAAGGAAAAATTACATGTTTAAAATTCTATTCAAATGTAAATCATATGAAATAATCTTTTTAAGGGGACACAGTACCTTTTAAACTACTTTTTCAATTTTGAATAATACTGTAAAATACTTAAATATAATGTCACTACAGATATTAGGTACTATAAATCAAATACAATTTCATATAATTTTAAAAAAATTATCCTGTAGAACAGCCTATTTAACTAAAATTTAAATTTTAAAAAAATAAAAAAATAAATTTAAAATCCCTACTACTTTTTTAAATATGAATATTTTTGTTTCAAATTTATTTTACATAATCATAAAAACGTACTACATAAAATTGTGCATGGAATTAACATTCAAGTTTATATATATATTTTTTTTTTAATTTTCAATTAATTTTCGTTGATTTTTTACCATACAAAAGAGAAAAAGATTGATATTGAATGCAATATCCCATACATTTAAAAATCCATGCACAGTTTTGTGTAGTATAATCCAAGGAATATTGAAAAAAAATTGAAGCAAAAATATTCATATTTAAAAAAGTAGTAGGGATTTTAAAATTTAAAAAAAAATAATTAAATTTAAATTTTAGTTAAATAGGCTGTTCTACAAGATTGTTTTTTTAATTATATGAAAATATATTTGCTTTATAGTGCTTAATATCTGTAGAGACATTATATTTAAGTATATTACAGTATTATTCAAAACCGAAAAAGTAGTTTATAAGGTACCGTGTCCCCTTAAATGAATAATTTTTTTAAAAGTTCATTTTTGCCTTTTATCAAAATTATATGTAAAAAAAGATTCACGGTTATATTAGAATAATTTTATTAAATAAAAAGTAAAAAGTAGTACATGGATTTATTACATGTTAAAAACGTTACTCGTGTTCATTAACTACTATCAGGTCGTTCGATCACAAATAAGATTCAAACATATTGAGTTTATCTTTAAAATGGACTGTAGTAAACAAATGCAAGTTAAATCCGTACCTTCATTGCTGGTCTATAAATTAGTTGGTATATCTCTGATCCACAATTTTACAGCTGACGAAAATAACACCCACAAAACTGCGCGAACAAGAACAGCAGATTTTCTTCAACCTATTTCCACAAAGTAACTTTATAACAAACGTCCTCTGCTAGTTTTTATGGCAAGGAACATACTTATTGCATTGTTGTTCAGTAATTCTTTGTAAATGCATTGTTTATTCCAGTTGATACCTAAAACAATCATTCATTGTTACGTCGTCATTTTTGGCTCGAAGTTTGTTTTCAGTATTTAACAATGATGCATTTAAAGCCAGAATTGATTGGCGTAAAAAGCACCAGTCATATTTTGTAATAGCAAACTGTTTCATAAAAAACAGAAAATACATGTTTAAAATTCTATTCAAATGTAGATCATATGCAATAAACTTTTTAAATGAATATTTTAGATTGAATAGTTTTTTTCAAGTTTATTTTTGCCTTTTATCAAAATTATATGTAAAAAAAGATTCATGGTTATATTAGTATAATATTAAATAAAAATTAAAAAAACATTACCTGGATTGTTTACATTCAAGAAAAGGTACCTCGTGTTCATGAACTACTATTAGGTCGTCCGATCACAAAGCATATTGAAACATATTGAGTTGATCTTTAGAATGAACTGTAATAAACAAATGAAAGTTAAATCCGTATCTCCATTGCTGATCTATAAATTGTTTGGTATATCTCGGATCCACATTTTTACAGCTGACGACACACTGCACACACAAAAACTGCACACAAGAGTCGTAGATTTTCTTTAACCTACTTCCACATTGTAAATTTATAAGTAACGTCCTCTGCTAGTTTTTATTGCAAGGAACATATTTCTGTAGTGAAAAAATGGACTGTAGTAAAATGCAAGTTAAATCTGTACCGTCATTGCAGGTCTATAAATTGATTGATATATCCCAGATGCACAATTTTTACGCGGATGAAAAAACACACACAAAAACTGCACACACAAGAATTGCAGATTTTCTTTAACCTATTTCCACAAAGTCACTTTATAACTAAAGTCCTTTGCTAGTTTTTATAGCAACGATATTTCTTGAATTGTTGTTCAGTAATTCTTTGTAAATGCATTGTTTATACCTGTTGATACTTTAAACAATCATTCATTGTTACGTCGTCATTTTTGGCTCGACGTTTGTATAGATTATTTAACAATGCTGCATTTAAAGCCAGAATATAATGGTGTAAAAAACACGTTACATTTTTTAATAAGAAACTGTTTCATGAAAAAAGAGAAAGTGTATGTTTAAAATTCTATACAAATGTACATCATATGCAATAACTTTTTAAATGAATATTTTAGATTGAATAATTTTTTTTAAGTTCATTTTTGCCTTTTATCAAAATTATATGTAAAATAAGATTCATGGTTATATTAGTATAATTATATTAAAGTAAAAAAATATTACATGGTTTGATTACATTTGAAAAAAAAGTAACTGGTGTTCATGAAATAAATATCAGGTCGTCCGATCACAAATCAGATTGAAACATATTGAGTTGATCTTTAAAATAGAATGTAGTAAACAAACGCAAGTTAAATCCGTACCTTCATTGGAAGTCTATAAATTGGTTGATATATCCCCGATCCACAATTTTTCAACTGGCGAAAAATCGTACACAAAATCTGCACGCACAAGAATCGCAGATTTTCTTCAACCTACTTCCACAAAATAAATTTATAACTAACGTCATCTGCTAGTTTTTATTGCAAGGAACATATTTATTGCATTGTTGTACAGTAATTCTTTGTAAATGCATTGTTCATTCCTGTTGATACCTTAAAAAATTAAGATTCCCCTTTATCGCAAAATTCCCGCAAATTCCCGACTCGAAATCGCAAATTCCCCGCAAATTATCGCTTAATCCGCAAATTCCCGCAAATCCCCGACCGAAACCGCAAATTCCCCGCAAATTCTCGCAAATCCGCTTTACCCTTGTGCCGCTGCACGACGCGAACGTGCAGCCATCGACCTCCCCACGCCTTACACATGTCGTGGTCGATGGCTTCACTTAGGTCATCGACCTCCCCCGCTTTACGCATATCGTGGACGATGACACCGGTCCTGATGACGCCACATTCGCGGCGTGCGTAAGACATGTCCTATAGTTTTACCCTTGTTGTTGAAATCGAGCCGAAACCGCAAATTCCCCTTTATCGCAAAATCCCCCCAAATTCCAGCAAATCACCGACCCGAAACCGCAAATTCACCGCAAATTATCGCTTAATCCGCAAATTCCCATTTATCGCCATTCGCGAACCCGCAAATTCCCCGCAAAATATCGCTAAACCCGCAAATTCCCGCAAAACCCCTTTACCCTTGAGCCGCTGCACGAATCGAACGTGCAGCCATCGGCCTCCCCACGCATTACACATGTCGTGGTCGATGGCTTCACTTAGGTCATCGACCTCCCCCGCTTTACGCATGTCATGGCGATGACACTGGTCCTGATGACGTCACATTCGCGGCGTGCGTAAGACATGTCCCATCGGCGTACCCTTGTTGTTGATGTCTACCCGAACCCGCAAAATCCCCGCAAATTCCCGCAAATCGCCGACCCGAAACCGCAAATTATCGCTTAACCCGCAAATTCCTATTTATCGCCATTCGCGAACTCGCAAATTCCGGTTTATCGCAAATTCCCCGCAAATTCCCGCAAATCCCCAACTCGAAACCGCAAATTCCCCGCAAATTATCGCTTAACCCGCAAATTCCCGCAAATCCCCGACCGAAACCGCAAATTCCCCGCAAATTCTCGCAAATCCCCTTTACCCTTGAGCCGCTGCACGACGCGAACGTGCAGCCATCGACCTCCCCACGCCTTACACATGTCGTGGTCGATAGCTTCACTTAGGTCATCGACCTCCCCCGCTTTACGCATGTCGTGGACGATGACACCGGTCCTGATGACGCCACATTCGCGGCGTGCGTAAGACATGTCCAATCGGCTTACCCTTGTTGTTGAAATCGAGCCGAACCCGCAAATTCCCCTTTATCGCAAAATCCCCCCAAATTCCCGCAAATCACCGACCCGAAACAGCAAATTCACCGCAAATTATCGCTTAACCCGCAAATTCCTATTTATCGCCATTCGCGAACCCGCAAATTCCCGAAAATCCCCGACCCGAAACCGCAAATTCCCCGCAAATTATCGCTTATCCCGCAAATTCCCGCAAATCCATTTTACCGTTGAGCCGCTGCACGAAGCGAACGTGCAGCCATCGGCCTCCCCACGCATTACACATGTCGTGGTCGATGGCTTCACTTTGGTCATCGACCTCCCCCGCTTTACGCATGTCGTGGCGATGACACTGGTCCTGATGACGTCACAGTCGCGGCGTGCGTAAGACATGTCCCATCGGCTTACCCTTGTTGTTGAAGTCTACCCGAACCCGCAAATTCCCCTTTATCGCAAAATCCCCGCAAATTCCCGCAAGTCGTCGACCCGAAACCGCAAATTATCGCTTAACCCGCAAATTCCCATTTATCGCCATTCGCGAATTCGCAAATTCCCGTTTATCGCAAAATCCCGCAAATCACCGACCCAAAACCGCAAATTCCCCGCAAATTATCGCGTAACCCGCAAATTCCCATTTATCGCCATTCGCGAACCCCCAAATTCCCGCAAATTATCGCTTAACCCGCAAATTCCCGCAAAAACCCTTTACCCTTGAGCCGCTGCACGAAGCGAACGTGCAGCCATCGGCCTCCCCACGCATTACACATGTCGTGGTCGATGGCTTCACTTAGGTCATCGACCTCCCCCGCTTTACGCATGTCGTGGCGATGACACTGGTCCTGATGACGTCACATTCGCGGCGTGCGTAAGACATGTCCCATCGGCTTACCCTTGTTGTTGAAGTCTACCCGAACTCGCAAATTCCCCTTTATCGCAAAATCCCCGCAAATTCCCGCAAATCGCCGACCCGAAACCGCAAATTATCGCTTAACCCGCAAATTCCCATTTATCGCCATTCGCGAACCCGCAAATTCCCGCAAATCCCCGACCCGAAACCGCAAATTCCCACAAAACCCCCCTTGAGCCGCTGCACGACGCGAACGTGCAGCCATCGGCCTCCCCCGCTTTACGCATGTCGTGGACCATGACAGCGGTCCTGATGACGCCACATTCGCGGCGTGCGTAAGACATGTCCCATCGACTTACCCTTGTTGTTGAAGTCGACCCGAACCCGCAAATACCCCTTTATTGCAAAATTCCCGCAAATCACCGACACGAAACCGCAAATTCACCGCAAATTATCGCTTAACCCACAAATTCCCATTTATCGCCATTCGCGAACCCGCAAATTCCCGCAAATCCCCGACACGAAACCGCAAATTCCCCGCAAATTATCGCTTATCCCGCAAATTTCCGCAAATCCCCTTACCCTTGAGCCGCTGCACGACGCGAACGTGCAACCATCGCCTCCACAAGCAAGAATTGAATGGTATTAAAAACAACAGTTACACTTTATAATAACAAACGGTTTCATAAAAAAGGAAAAATTACATGTTTAAAATTGTATTCAAATGTAAATCATATGAAATAATCTTTTTAAGGGGACACAGTACCTTTTAAACTACTTTTTCAATTTTGAATAATACTGTAAAATACTTAAATATAATGTCACTACAGATATTAGGTACTATAAATCAAATACAATTTCATGTAATTTTTAAAAAAATATCTTATAGAACAGCCTATTTAACTAAAATTTAAATTTTAAAAAAATAAAAAAATAAATTTAAAATCCCTACTACTTTTTTAAATATGAATATTTTTGTTTCAAATTTATTTTACATAATCTTAAAAACATACTACATAAAATTGTGCATGGAATTAACATTCAAGTTTATAGTTTTTTTTTTTTCAATTAATTTTCGTTGATTTTTTACCATACAAAAGAGAAAAAGATTGATATTGAATGCAATATCCCATACATTTAAAAATCCATGCACAGTTTTGTGTAGTATAATCCAAGGAATATTGAAAAAAAATTGAAGAAAAAATATTCATATTTAAAAAAGTAGTAGGGATTTTAAAATTAAAAAAAAAACTTCAAATTTAAATTTTAGTTAAATAGGCTGTTCTACAAGATTTTTTTTTTAATTATATGAAAATATATTTGCTTTATAGTGCTTAATATCTGTAGAGACACTATATTTAAGTATATTACAGTATTATTCAAAACCGAAAAAGTAGTTTATAAGGTACCGTGTCCCCTTAAATGAATAATTTTTTTTAAAGTTCATTTTTGCCTTTTATCAAAATTATATGTAAAAAAAGATTCACGGTTATATTAGAATAATTTTATTAAATAAATAAAAAAAGTAGTACATGGATTGATTACATGTTATAAACGTAACTCGTGTTCATTAACTACTATCAGGTCGTTCGATCACAAATAAGATTCAAACATATTGAGTTTATCTTTAAAATGGACTGTAGTAAACAAATGCAAGTTAAATCCGTACCTTCATTGCTGGTCTATAAATTAGTTGGTTTATCTCTGATCCACAATTTTACAGCTGACGAAAATAACACCCACAAAACTGCGCGAACAAGAACAGCAGATTTTCTTCAACTTATTTCCACAAAGTAACTTTATAACAAACGTCCTCTGCTAGTTTTTATGGCAAGGAACATACTTATTGCATTGTTGTTCAGTAATTCTTTGTAAATGCATTGTTTATTCCAGTTGATACCTAAAACAATCATTCATTGTTACGTCGTCATTTTTGGCTCGAAGTTTGTTTTCAGTATTTAACAATGATGCATTTAAAGCCAGAATTGATTGGTGTAAAAAGCACCAGTCATATTTTGTAATAGCAAACTGTTTCATAAAAAACAGAAAATACATGTTTAAAATTCTATTCAAATGTAGATCATATGCAATAAACTTTTTAAATGAATATTTTAGATTGAATAGTTTTTTTCAAGTTTATTTTTTCCTTTTATCAAAATTATATGTAAAAAAAGATTCATGGTTATATTAGTATAATATTAAATAAAAATTAAAAAAATATTACCTGGATTCTTTACATTCAAAAAAGGTACCTCGTGTTCATGAACTACTATTAGGTCGTCCGATCACAAAGCATAATGAAACATATTGAGTTGATCTTTAAAATGAACTGTAATAAACAAATGAAAGTTAAATCCGTATCTTCATTGCTGATCTATAAATTGTTTGGTATATCTCGGATCCACATTTTTACAGCTGACGACACACTGCACACACAAAAACTGCACACAAGAGTCGTAGATTTTCTTTAACCTACTTCCACATTGTAAATTTATAAGTAACATCCTCTGCTAGTTTTTATTGCAAGGAACATATTTCTGTAGTGAAAAAATGGACTGTAGTAAAATGCAAGTTAAATCTGTACCGTCATTGCAGGTCTATAAATTGATTGATATATCCCAGATGCACAATTTTTACGCGGATGAAAAAACACACACAAAAACTGCACACACAAGAATTGCAGATTTTCTTTAACCTATTTCCACAAAGTCACTTTATAACTAAAGTCCTTTGCTAGTTTTTATAGCAACGATATTTCTTGAATTGTTGTTCAGTAATTCTTTGTAAATGCATTGTTTATACCTGTTGATACTTTAAACAATCATTCATTGTTACGTCGTCATTTTTGGCTCGACGTTTGTATAGATTATTTAACAATGCTGCATTTAAAGCCAGAATATAATGGTGTAAAAAACACGTTACATTTTTTAATAAAAAACTGTTTCATGAAAAAAGAGAAAGTGTATGTTTAAAATTCTATACAAATGTACATCATATGCAATAACTTTTTAAATGAATATTTTAGATTGAATAATTTTTTTTAAGTTCATTTTTGCATTTTATCAAAATTATATGTAAAATAAGATTCATGGTTATATTAGTATAATTATATTAAAGTAAAAAAATATTACATGTTTTGATTACATTTGAAAAAAAGTAACTGGTGTTCATGAAATAAATATCAGGTCGTCCGATCACAAATCAGATTCAAACATATTGAGTTGATCATTAAAATAGAATGTAGTAAACAAACGCAAGTTAAATCCGTACCTTCATTGGAAGTCTATAAATTGGTTGATATATCCCCGATCCACAATTTTTCAACTGGCGAAAAATCGTACACAAAATCTGCACGCACGAGAATCGCAGATTTTCTTCAACCTACTTCCACAAAATAAATTTATAACTAACGTCCTCTGCTAGTTTTTATTGCAAGGAACATATTTATTGCATTGTTGTACAGTAATTCTTTGTAAATGCATTGTTCATTCCTGTTGATACCTTAAAAAATTAAGATTCCGCTTTATCGCAAAATTCCCGCAAATTCCCTTAAATCCCCGACTCGAAATCGCAAATTCCCCGCAAATTATCGCTTAATCCGCAAATTCCCGCAAATCCCCGACCGAAACCGCAAATTCCCCGCAAATTCTCGCAAATCCGCTTTACCCTTGTGCCGCTGCACGACGCGAACGTGCAGCCATCGACCTCCCCACGCCTTACACATGTCGTGGTCGATGGCTTCACTTAGGTCATCGACCTCCCCCGCTTTACGCATGTCGTGGACGATGACACCGGTCCTGATGACGCCACATTCGCGGCGTGCGTAAGACATGTCCTATAGTTTTACCCTTGTTGTTGAAATCGAGCCGAACCCGCAAATTCCCATTTATCGCAAAATCCCCCCAAATTCCACAAATCACCGACCCGAAACCGCAAATTCACCGCAAATTATCGCTTAATCCGCAAATTCCCATTTATCGCCATTCGCGAACCCGCAAATTCCCCGCAAAATATCGCTAAACCCGCAAATTCCCGCAAAACCCCTTTACCCTTGAGCCGCTGCACGAAGCGAACGTGCAGCCATCGGCCTCCCCACGCATTACACATGTCGTGGTCGATGGCTTCACTTAGGTCATCGACCTCCCCCGCTTTACGCATGTCGTGGCGATGACACTGGTCCTGACGACGTCACATTCGCGGCGTGCGTAAGACATGTCCCATCGGCGTACCCTTGTTGTTGAAGTCTACCCGAACCCGCAAATTCCCCTTTATCGCAAAATCCCCGCAAATTCCCGCAAGTCGCCGACCCGAAACCGCAAATTATCGCTTAACCCGCAAATTCCCATTTATCGCCATTCGCGAACTCGCAAATTCCGGTTTATCGCAAATTCCCGCAAATCCCCGACTCGAAACCGCAAATTCCCCGCAAATTATCTCTTAACCCGTAAATTCCCGCAAATCCCCGACCGAAACCGCAAATTCCCCGCGAATTCTCGCAAATCCCCTTTACCCTTGAGCCGCTGCACGACGCGAACGTGCAGCCATCGACCTCCCCACGCCTTACACATGTCGTGGTCGATGGCTTCACTTAGGTCATCGACCTCCCCCGCTTTACGCATGTCGTGGACGATGACACCGGTCCTGATGACGCCACATTCGCGGCGTGCGTAAGACATGTCCAATCGGCTTACCCTTGTTGTTGAAATCGAGCCGAACCCGCAAATTCCCCTTTATCGCAAAATCCCCCCAAATTCCCGCAAATCACCGACCCGAAACAGCAAATTCACCGCAAATTATCGCTTAACCCGCAAATTCCTATTTATCGCCATTCGCGAACCCGCAAATTCCCGAAAATCCCCGACCCGAAACCGCAAATTCCCCGCAAATTATCGCTTATCCCGCAAATTCCCGCAAATCCATTTTACCGTTGAGCCGCTGCACGAAGCGAACGTGCAGCCATCGGCCTCCCCACGCATTACACATGTCGTGGTCGATGGCTTCACTTTGGTCATCGACCTCCCCCGCTTTACGCATGTCGTGGCGATGACACTGGTCCTGATGACGTCACAGTCGCGGCGTGCGTAAGACATGTCCCATCGGCTTACCCTTGTTGTTGAAGTCTACCCGAACCCGCAAATTCCCCTTTATCGCAAAATCCCCGCAAATTCCCGCAAGTCGTCGACCCGAAACCGCAAATTATCGCTTAACCCGCAAATTCCCATTTATCGCCATTCGCGAATTCGCAAATTCCCGTTTATCGCAAAATCCCGCAAATCACCGACCCAAAACCGCAAATTCCCCGCAAATTATCGCGTAACCCGCAAATTCCCATTTATCGCCATTCGCGAACCCCCAAATTCCCGCAAATTATCGCTTAACCCGCAAATTCCCGCAAAAACCCTTTACCCTTGAGCCGCTGCACGAAGCGAACGTGCAGCCATCGGCCTCCCCACGCATTACACATGTCGTGGTCGATGGCTTCACTTAGGTCATCGACCTCCCCCGCTTTACGCATGTCGTGGCGATGACACTGGTCCTGATGACGTCACATTCGCGGCGTGCGTAAGACATGTCCCATCGGCTTACCCTTGTTGTTGAAGTCTACCCGAACTCGCAAATTCCCCTTTATCGCAAAATCCCCGCAAATTCCCGCAAATCGCCGACCCGAAACCGCAAATTATCGCTTAACCCGCAAATTCCCATTTATCGCCATTCGCGAACCCGCAAATTCCCGCAAATCCCCGACCCGAAACCGCAAATTCCCACAAAACCCCCCTTGAGCCGCTGCACGACGCGAACGTGCAGCCATCGGCCTCCCCCGCTTTACGCATGTCGTGGACCATGACAGCGGTCCTGATGACGCCACATTCGCGGCGTGCGTAAGACATGTCCCATCGACTTACCCTTGTTGTTGAAGTCGACCCGAACCCGCAAATACCCCTTTATTGCAAAATTCCCGCAAATCACCGACACGAAACCGCAAATTCACCGCAAATTATCGCTTAACCCACAAATTCCCATTTATCGCCATTCGCGAACCCGCAAATTCCCGCAAATCCCCGACACGAAACCGCAAATTCCCCGCAAATTATCGCTTATCCCGCAAATTTCCGCAAATCCCCTTACCCTTGAGCCGCTGCACGACGCGAACGTGCAACCATCGCCTCCACAAGCAAGAATTGAATGGTATTAAAAACAACAGTTACACTTTATAATAACAAACGGTTTCATAAAAAAGGAAAAATTACATGTTTAAAATTGTATTCAAATGTAAATCATATGAAATAATCTTTTTAAGGGGACACAGTACCTTTTAAACTACTTTTTCAATTTTGAATAATACTGTAAAATACTTAAATATAATGTCACTACAGATATTAGGTACTATAAATCAAATACAATTTCATGTAATTTTTAAAAAAATATCTTATAGAACAGCCTATTTAACTAAAATTTAAATTTTAAAAAAATAAAAAAATAAATTTAAAATCCCTACTACTTTTTTAAATATGAATATTTTTGTTTCAAATTTATTTTACATAATCTTAAAAACATACTACATAAAATTGTGCATGGAATTAACATTCAAGTTTATAGTTTTTTTTTTTTCAATTAATTTTCGTTGATTTTTTACCATACAAAAGAGAAAAAGATTGATATTGAATGCAATATCCCATACATTTAAAAATCCATGCACAGTTTTGTGTAGTATAATCCAAGGAATATTGAAAAAAAATTGAAGAAAAAATATTCATATTTAAAAAAGTAGTAGGGATTTTAAAATTAAAAAAAAAACTTCAAATTTAAATTTTAGTTAAATAGGCTGTTCTACAAGATTTTTTTTTTAATTATATGAAAATATATTTGCTTTATAGTGCTTAATATCTGTAGAGACACTATATTTAAGTATATTACAGTATTATTCAAAACCGAAAAAGTAGTTTATAAGGTACCGTGTCCCCTTAAATGAATAATTTTTTTTAAAGTTCATTTTTGCCTTTTATCAAAATTATATGTAAAAAAAGATTCACGGTTATATTAGAATAATTTTATTAAATAAATAAAAAAAGTAGTACATGGATTGATTACATGTTATAAACGTAACTCGTGTTCATTAACTACTATCAGGTCGTTCGATCACAAATAAGATTCAAACATATTGAGTTTATCTTTAAAATGGACTGTAGTAAACAAATGCAAGTTAAATCCGTACCTTCATTGCTGGTCTATAAATTAGTTGGTTTATCTCTGATCCACAATTTTACAGCTGACGAAAATAACACCCACAAAACTGCGCGAACAAGAACAGCAGATTTTCTTCAACTTATTTCCACAAAGTAACTTTATAACAAACGTCCTCTGCTAGTTTTTATGGCAAGGAACATACTTATTGCATTGTTGTTCAGTAATTCTTTGTAAATGCATTGTTTATTCCAGTTGATACCTAAAACAATCATTCATTGTTACGTCGTCATTTTTGGCTCGAAGTTTGTTTTCAGTATTTAACAATGATGCATTTAAAGCCAGAATTGATTGGTGTAAAAAGCACCAGTCATATTTTGTAATAGCAAACTGTTTCATAAAAAACAGAAAATACATGTTTAAAATTCTATTCAAATGTAGATCATATGCAATAAACTTTTTAAATGAATATTTTAGATTGAATAGTTTTTTTCAAGTTTATTTTTTCCTTTTATCAAAATTATATGTAAAAAAAGATTCATGGTTATATTAGTATAATATTAAATAAAAATTAAAAAAATATTACCTGGATTCTTTACATTCAAAAAAGGTACCTCGTGTTCATGAACTACTATTAGGTCGTCCGATCACAAAGCATAATGAAACATATTGAGTTGATCTTTAAAATGAACTGTAATAAACAAATGAAAGTTAAATCCGTATCTTCATTGCTGATCTATAAATTGTTTGGTATATCTCGGATCCACATTTTTACAGCTGACGACACACTGCACACACAAAAACTGCACACAAGAGTCGTAGATTTTCTTTAACCTACTTCCACATTGTAAATTTATAAGTAACATCCTCTGCTAGTTTTTATTGCAAGGAACATATTTCTGTAGTGAAAAAATGGACTGTAGTAAAATGCAAGTTAAATCTGTACCGTCATTGCAGGTCTATAAATTGATTGATATATCCCAGATGCACAATTTTTACGCGGATGAAAAAACACACACAAAAACTGCACACACAAGAATTGCAGATTTTCTTTAACCTATTTCCACAAAGTCACTTTATAACTAAAGTCCTTTGCTAGTTTTTATAGCAACGATATTTCTTGAATTGTTGTTCAGTAATTCTTTGTAAATGCATTGTTTATACCTGTTGATACTTTAAACAATCATTCATTGTTACGTCGTCATTTTTGGCTCGACGTTTGTATAGATTATTTAACAATGCTGCATTTAAAGCCAGAATATAATGGTGTAAAAAACACGTTACATTTTTTAATAAAAAACTGTTTCATGAAAAAAGAGAAAGTGTATGTTTAAAATTCTATACAAATGTACATCATATGCAATAACTTTTTAAATGAATATTTTAGATTGAATAATTTTTTTTAAGTTCATTTTTGCCTTTTATCAAAATTATATGTAAAATAAGATTCATGGTTATATTAGTATAATTATATTAAAGTAAAAAAATATTACATGTTTTGATTACATTTGAAAAAAAGTAACTGGTGTTCATGAAATAAATATCAGGTCGTCCGATCACAAATCAGATTCAAACATATTGAGTTGATCATTAAAATAGAATGTAGTAAACAAACGCAAGTTAAATCCGTACCTTCATTGGAAGTCTATAAATTGGTTGATATATCCCCGATCCACAATTTTTCAACTGGCGAAAAATCGTACACAAAATCTGCACGCACGAGAATCGCAGATTTTCTTCAACCTACTTCCACAAAATAAATTTATAACTAACGTCCTCTGCTAGTTTTTATTGCAAGGAACATATTTATTGCATTGTTGTACAGTAATTCTTTGTAAATGCATTGTTCATTCCTGTTGATACCTTAAAAAATTAAGATTCCGCTTTATCGCAAAATTCCCGCAAATTCCCTTAAATCCCCGACTCGAAATCGCAAATTCCCCGCAAATTATCGCTTAATCCGCAAATTCCCGCAAATCCCCGACCGAAACCGCAAATTCCCCGCAAATTCTCGCAAATCCGCTTTACCCTTGTGCCGCTGCACGACGCGAACGTGCAGCCATCGACCTCCCCACGCCTTACACATGTCGTGGTCGATGGCTTCACTTAGGTCATCGACCTCCCCCGCTTTACGCATGTCGTGGACGATGACACCGGTCCTGATGACGCCACATTCGCGGCGTGCGTAAGACATGTCCTATAGTTTTACCCTTGTTGTTGAAATCGAGCCGAACCCGCAAATTCCCATTTATCGCAAAATCCCCCCAAATTCCACAAATCACCGACCCGAAACCGCAAATTCACCGCAAATTATCGCTTAATCCGCAAATTCCCATTTATCGCCATTCGCGAACCCGCAAATTCCCCGCAAAATATCGCTAAACCCGCAAATTCCCGCAAAACCCCTTTACCCTTGAGCCGCTGCACGAAGCGAACGTGCAGCCATCGGCCTCCCCACGCATTACACATGTCGTGGTCGATGGCTTCACTTAGGTCATCGACCTCCCCCGCTTTACGCATGTCGTGGCGATGACACTGGTCCTGACGACGTCACATTCGCGGCGTGCGTAAGACATGTCCCATCGGCGTACCCTTGTTGTTGAAGTCTACCCGAACCCGCAAATTCCCCTTTATCGCAAAATCCCCGCAAATTCCCGCAAGTCGCCGACCCGAAACCGCAAATTATCGCTTAACCCGCAAATTCCCATTTATCGCCATTCGCGAACTCGCAAATTCCGGTTTATCGCAAATTCCCGCAAATCCCCGACTCGAAACCGCAAATTCCCCGCAAATTATCTCTTAACCCGTAAATTCCCGCAAATCCCCGACCGAAACCGCAAATTCCCCGCGAATTCTCGCAAATCCCCTTTACCCTTGAGCCGCTGCACGACGCGAACGTGCAGCCATCGACCTCCCCACGCCTTACACATGTCGTGGTCGATGGCTTCACTTAGGTCATCGACCTCCCCCGCTTTACGCATGTCGTGGACGATGACACCGGTCCTGATGACGCCACATTCGCGGCGTGCGTAAGACATGTCCAATCGGCTTACCCTTGTTGTTGAAATCGAGCCGAACCCGCAAATTCCCCTTTATCGCAAAATCCCCCCAAATTCCCGCAAATCACCGACCCGAAACAGCAAATTCACCGCAAATTATCGCTTAACCCGCAAATTCCTATTTATCGCCATTCGCGAACCCGCAAATTCCCGAAAATCCCCGACCCGAAACCGCAAATTCCCCGCAAATTATCGCTTATCCCGCAAATTCCCGCAAATCCATTTTACCGTTGAGCCGCTGCACGAAGCGAACGTGCAGCCATCGGCCTCCCCACGCATTACACATGTCGTGGTCGATGGCTTCACTTTGGTCATCGACCTCCCCCGCTTTACGCATGTCGTGGCGATGACACTGGTCCTGATGACGTCACAGTCGCGGCGTGCGTAAGACATGTCCCATCGGCTTACCCTTGTTGTTGAAGTCTACCCGAACCCGCAAATTCCCCTTTATCGCAAAATCCCCGCAAATTCCCGCAAGTCGTCGACCCGAAACCGCAAATTATCGCTTAACCCGCAAATTCCCATTTATCGCCATTCGCGAATTCGCAAATTCCCGTTTATCGCAAAATCCCGCAAATCACCGACCCAAAACCGCAAATTCCCCGCAAATTATCGCGTAACCCGCAAATTCCCATTTATCGCCATTCGCGAACCCCCAAATTCCCGCAAATTATCGCTTAACCCGCAAATTCCCGCAAAAACCCTTTACCCTTGAGCCGCTGCACGAAGCGAACGTGCAGCCATCGGCCTCCCCACGCATTACACATGTCGTGGTCGATGGCTTCACTTAGGTCATCGACCTCCCCCGCTTTACGCATGTCGTGGCGATGACACTGGTCCTGATGACGTCACATTCGCGGCGTGCGTAAGACATGTCCCATCGGCTTACCCTTGTTGTTGAAGTCTACCCGAACTCGCAAATTCCCCTTTATCGCAAAATCCCCGCAAATTCCCGCAAATCGCCGACCCGAAACCGCAAATTATCGCTTAACCCGCAAATTCCCATTTATCGCCATTCGCGAACCCGCAAATTCCCGCAAATCCCCGACCCGAAACCGCAAATTCCCACAAAACCCCCCTTGAGCCGCTGCACGACGCGAACGTGCAGCCATCGGCCTCCCCCGCTTTACGCATGTCGTGGACCATGACAGCGGTCCTGATGACGCCACATTCGCGGCGTGCGTAAGACATGTCCCATCGACTTACCCTTGTTGTTGAAGTCGACCCGAACCCGCAAATACCCCTTTATTGCAAAATTCCCGCAAATCACCGACACGAAACCGCAAATTCACCGCAAATTATCGCTTAACCCACAAATTCCCATTTATCGCCATTCGCGAACCCGCAAATTCCCGCAAATCCCCGACACGAAACTGCAAATTCCCCGCAAATTATCGCTTATCCCGCAAATTTCCGCAAATCCCCTTACCCTTGAGCCGCTGCACGACGCGAACGTGCAGCCATCGCCTCCACAAGCAAGAATTGAATGGTATTAAAAACAACAGTTACATTTTATAATAACAAACGGTTTCATAAAAAAGGAAAAATTACATGTTTAAAATTCTATTCAAATTTAAGTCATATGAAATAATCTTTTTAAGGGGACACAGTACCTTTTAAACTACTTTTTCAATTTTGAATAATACTGTAAAATACTTAAATATAATGTCACTACAGATATTAGGTACTATAAATCAAATACAATTTCATATAATTAAAAAAAATATCTTGTAGAACAGCCTATTTAACTAAAATTTAAATTTTAAAAAAATAAAAAAATAAATTTAAAATCCCTACTACTTTTTTAAATATGAATATTTTTGTTTCAAATTTATTTTACATAATCATAAAAACGTACTACATAAAATTGTGCATGGAATTAACATTCAAGTTTATAGTTTTTTTTTTTTTAATTTTCAATTAATTTTCGTTGATTTTTTACCATACAAAAGAGAAAAAGATTGATATTGAATGCAATATCCCATACATTTAAAAATCCATGCACAGTTTTGTGTAGTATAATCCAAGGAATATTGAAAAAAAATTGAAGCAAAAATATTCATATTTAAAAAAGTAGTAGGGATTTTAAAATTAAAAAAAAAATATTTAAATTTAAATTTTAGTTAAATAGGCTGTTCTACAAGATTGTTTTTTTAATTATATGAAAATATATTTGCTTTATAGTGCTTAATATCTGTAGAGACATTATATTTAAGTATATTACAGTATTATTCAAAACCGAAAAAGTAGTTTATAAGGTACCGTGTCCCCTTAAATGAATAATTTTTTTAAAAGTTCATTTTTGCCTTTTATCAAAATTATATGTAAAAAAAGATTCACGGTTATATTAGAATAATTTTATTAAATAAAAAGTAAAAAGTAGTACATGGATTTATTACATGTTAAAAACGTAACTCGTGTTCATTAACTACTATCAGGTCGTTCGATCACAAATAAGATTCAAACATATTGAGTTTATCTTTAAAATGGACTGTAGTAAACAAATGCAAGTTAAATCCGTACCTTCATTGCTGGTCTATAAATTAGTTGGTATATCTCTGATCCACAATTTTACAGCTGACGAAAATAACACCCACAAAACTGCGCGAACAAGAACAGCAGATTTTCTTCAACCTATTTCCACAAAGTAACTTTATAACAAACGTCCTCTGCTAGTTTTTATGGCAAGGAACATACTTATTGCATTGTTGTTCAGTAATTCTTTGTAAATGGATTGTTTATTCCAGTTGATACCTAAAACAATCATTCATTGTTACGTCGTCATTTTTGGCTCGAAGTTTGTTTTCAGTATTTAACAATGATGCATTTAAAGCCAGAATTGATTGGCGTAAAAAGCACCAGTCATAATTTGTAATAGCAAACTGTTTCATAAAAAACAGAAAATACATGTTTAAAATTCTATTCAAATGTAGATCATATGCAATAAACTTTTTAAATGAATATTTTAGATTGAATAGTTTTTTTTAAGTTTATTTTTGCCTTTTATCAAAATTATATGTAAAAAAAGATTCATGGTTATATTAGTATAATATTAAATAAAAATAAAAAAATATTACCTGGATTGTTTACATTCAAAAAAAGGTACCTCGTGTGCATGAACTACTATTAGGTCGTCCGATCACAAAGCATATTGAAACATATTGAGTTGATCTTTAAAATGAACTGTAATAAACAAATGAAAGTTAAATCCGTATCTTCATTGCTGATCTATAAATTGGTTGGTATATCTCGGATCCACATTTTTACAGCTGACGACACACTGCACACACAAAAACTGCACACAAGAGTCGTAGATTTTCTTTAACCTACATCCACATTGTAAATTTATAAGTAACGTCCTCTGCTAGTTTTTATTGCCAGGCACATATTTCTGTAGTGAAAAAATGGACTGTAGTAAAATGCAAGTTAAATCTGTACCGTCATTGCAGGTCTATAAATTGACTGATATATCCCCGATGCATAATTTTTACGCGGATGAAAAAACACACACAAAAACTGCACACACAAGAATTGCAGATTTTCTTTAACCTATTTCCACAAAGTCACTTTATAACTAAAGTCCTTTGCTAGTTTTTATAGCAGCGATATTTCTTGAATTGTTGTTCAGTAATTCTTTGTAAATGCATTGTTTATACCTGTTGATAGTTTAAACAATCATTCATTGTTACGTCGTCATTTTTGGCTCGACGTTTGTATCGAGTATTTAACAATGCTGCATTTAAAGCCAGAATATAATGGTGTAAAAAACACGTTACATTTTTAAATAAGAAAGTGTTTCATAAAAAAGAGAATGTACATGTTAAAAATTCTATTCAAATGTAAATCATATGCAATAACCTTTTTAAATGAATAATCTTAGACAGAATAATTTTTTAAAGTTCATTTTTGCCTTTTATCAAAATTATATGTAAAATAAGATTCATTGTTATATTAGTATAATTATATTAAAGTAAAAAAATATATAACATGGATTGATTACATTGGAAAACAACGTAACTCGTGTTCATGAATTTACTATCAGGTCGTCTGATCACAAATCAGATTGAAACATATTGAGTTTAACTTTAAAATGGACTGTAGTAAACAAATGCAAGTTAAATCCGTCCCATAATTGTAGGTATATAAATTGGTTGATATATCCTCGATCCACAGTTTTTCAGCGGACGAAAAAGCACAAAATCTGCACGCACAAGAATCGCAGATTTTCTTCAACCTACTTCCACAAAGTAAATTTCTAACTAACGTACTCTGCTAGTTTTTATTGCAAGGAACATATTTATTACATTGTTGTTCAGTAATTCTTTATAAATGAATTATCCATTCCTGTTGATACCTTAAATAATCATTCACTGTTACGTCTTCATTTTAGGATTGGCGTTTGTTTTGAGTACGTAAAAATGCGGCATTTAAAGCGACAATTAAATGGTGTAAAAAGCACACGTTCCATTTTATAATAAGAAACCGTTTCATGAAAAAAGAGAAAGTACATGTTTAAAATTCTATACAAATGTACATCATATGCAATAACTTTTTAAATGAATATTTTAGATTGAATAATTTTTTTTTAAGTTCATTTTTGCCTTTTCTCAAAATTATATGTAAAATATGATTCATGGTTATATTAGTATAATTATATTGAAGTAAAAAAATATTACATGGTTTGATTACATTTGAAAAAAAAGTAACTGGTGTTCATGAAATAAATATCAGGTTGTCCGATCACAAATCAGATTGAAACATATTGAGTTGATCTTTAAAATAGAATGTAGTAAACAAACGCAAGTTAAATCCGTACCTTCATTGGAAGTCTATAAATTGGTTGATATATCCCCGATCCACAATTTTTCAACTGGCGAAAAATCGTGCACAAAATCTGCACGCACAATTTTCTTGAACCTACTTCCACAAAGTAAATTTATAACTAACGTCCTCTGCTAGTTTTTATTGCAAGGAACATATTTATTGAATTGTTGTTCAGTAATTCTTTATAAATGAATTGTCCATACCTGTTGATACCTTAAATAATCAATCATTGTTACGTCGTCATTTTTGGCTCGACGTTTGTATCGAGTATTTAACCATGCTGTATTTAAAGCCAGAATATAATGGTGTAAAAAACACGTTACATTTTTTAAAAAGAAACTGTTTCATAAAAAAAGAGAAAGTACATGTTTAAAATTCTATTCAAATGTAAATCATATGCAATAACCTTTTTAAATGAATATCTTAGATAGAATAGTTATTTTTAAGTTCATTTTAGCCTTTTATCAAAATTATATGTAAAATAAGATTCATTGTTATATTAGTATAATTATATTAAAGTAAAAAAAAAATATTACATGGATTGATTACATTGGAAAAAAACGTAACTCGTGTTCATGAATTTACTATCAGGTCGTCTGATCACAAATCAGATTGAAAACATATTGAGTTGGTCTTTAAAATAGAATGTAGTAAACAAGTGCAAGTTAAATCCGTACCTTCATTGGTGGTCTATAAGTTAGTTGATATAATTCCGATCCACAATTTTTCAACTGGCGAAAAATCGCACACAAAATCTGCGCGCACAAGAATCGCAGACAAGAATCGCATTGTTCATTCCTGTTGATACCTTAAAAAATCATTCATTGTTACGTCGTCATTTTTGGCTCGACTGTTGTTTTCAGCATTTAACATTTATGCATTTCAATCCAAAATTGAATGGTATTAAAAACAACAGTTACATTTTATAATAACAAACAGTTTCATAAAAAAGGAAAAATTACATGTTCAAAATTCTATTCAAATGTAAATCATATGAAATAACCTTTTTAAAAGAATATTTTTTTAAAAGTTCATTTTTGCCTTATATCAAAATTATATGTAAAAAAGATTCATGGTTATATCAGTATAATTATATTAAATAAAAAGTAAAAAATATTACATGGATTGATTGCATTGAAAAAAACGTAACTCGTGTTCATTAAATAATATCAGGTCGTCCGATCACAAATCAGATTGAAACATATTGAGTTTATCTTTAAAATGGACTGTAATAAACAAATGAAAGTTAAATCCGTATCTTCATTGCTGATCTATAAATTGTTTGGTATATCTCGGATCCACATTTTTACAGCTGACGACACACTGCACACACAAAAACTGCACACAAGAGTCGTAGATTTTCTTTAACCTACTTCCACATTGTAAATTTATAAGTAACGTCCTCTGCTAGTTTTTATTGCAAGGAACATATTTCTGTAGTGAAAAAATGGACTGTAGTAAAATGCAAGTTAAATCTGTACCGTCATTGCAGGTCTATAAATTGATTGATATATCCAAGATGCACAATCTTTACGCGGATGAAAAAACACACACAAAAACTGCACACACAAGAATTGCAGATTTTCTTTAACCTATTTCCACAAAGTCACTTTATAACTAAAGTCCTTTGCTAGTTTTTATAGCAGCGATATTTCTTGAATTGTTGTTCAGTAATTCTTTGTAAATGCATTGTTTATACCTGTTGATAATTTAAACAATCATTCATTGTTACGTCGTCATTTTTGGCTCGACGTTTGTATCGAGTATTTAACAATGCTGCATTTAAAGCCAGAATATAATGGTGTAAAAAACACGTTACATTTTTTAAAAAGAAACTGTTTCATAAAAAAAGAGAAAGTACATGTTAAAAATTCTATTCAAATGTAAATCATATGCAATAACCTTTTTAAATGAATAATCTTAGACAGAATAATTTTTTAACCCTCTGAGCGTCTTGCAAAAGGGTAAAATTTTAATGTTGTTTTCTTTGCATTTTGTTTTAAATGTTAATAAAATATGATTCTTTCAACATTATAAAAAAAAACTCAATTACAAATATGAATGTAATTCTTAAGATTATTAATAATTCTTCAATATATTTAAAATTCCATAAATCTATAGAATTATATTATCTTAAATATTGCTTGTATTGCTGTGAACCTTGGAGCTTAGTGAACGGAATAATACGCCCCAAACACTTAGAGGGTTAAAGTTCATTTTTGCCTTTTATCAAAATTATATGTAAAATAAGATTCATTGTTATATTAGTATAATTATATTAAAGTAAAAAAATATATAACATGGATTGATTACATTGGAAAACAACGTAACTCGTGTTCATGAATTTACTATCAGGTCGTCTGATCACAAATCAGATTGAAACATATTGAGCTTAACTTTAAAATGGACTGTAGTAAACAAATGCAAGTTAAATCCGTCCCATAATTGTAGGTATATAAATTGGTTGATATATCCTCGATCCACAGTTTTTCAGCGGACGAAAAAGCACAAAATCTGCACGCACAAGAATCGTAGATTTTCTTCAACCTACTTCCACAAAGTAAATTTATAACTAACGTACTCTGCTAGTTTTTATTGCAAGGAACATATTTATTACATTGTTGTTCAGTAATTCTTTATAAATGAATTATCCATTCCTGTTGATACCGTAAATAATCATTCACTGTTACGTCTTCATTTTAGGATTGGCGTTTCTTTTGAGTACGTAAAAATGCGGCATTTAAAGCGACAATTGAATGGTGTAAAAAGCACACGTTCCATTTTATAATAAGAAACCGTTTCATGAAAAAAGAGAAAGTACATGTTTAAAATTCTATACAAATGTACATCATATGCAATAACTTTTTAAATGAATATTTTAGATTGAATAATTTTTTTTTAAGTTCATTTTTGCCTTTTATCAAAATTATATGTAAAATATGATTCATGGTTATATTAGTATAATTATATTGAAGTAAAAAAATATTACATGGTTTGATTACATTTGAAAAAAAAGTAACTGGTGTTCATGAAATAAATATCAGGTTGTCCGATCACAAATCAGATTGAAACATATTGAGTTGATCTTTAAAATAGAATGTAGTAAACAAACGCAAGTTAAATCCGTACCTTCATTGGAAGTCTATAAATTGGTTGATATATCCCCGATCCACAATTTTTCAACTGGCGAAAAATCGTGCACAAAATCTCCACGCACAATTTTCTTGAACCTACTTCCACAAAGTAAATTTATAACTAACGTCCTCTGCTAGTTTTTATTGCAAGGAACATATTTATTGAATTGTTGTTCAGTAATTCTTTATAAATGAATTGTCCATACCTGTTGATACCTTAAATAATCATTCATTATTACGTCGTCATTTTTGGCTCGACGTTTGTATCGAGTATTTAACCATGCTGTATTTAAAGCCAGAATATAATGGTGTAAAAAACACGTTACATTTTTTAAAAAGAAACTGTTTCATAAAAAAAGAGAAAGTACATGTTTAAAATTCTATTCAAATGTAAATCATATGCAATAACCTTTTTAAATGAATATCTTAGATAGAATAGTTATTTTTAAGTTCATTTTTGCCTTTTATCAAAATTATATGTAAAATAAGATTCATTGTTATATTAGTATAATTATATTAAAGTAAAAAAAAAATATTACATGGATTGATTACATTGGAAAAAAACGTAACTCGTGTTCATGAATTTACTATCAGGTCGTCTGATCACAAATCAGATTGAAAACATATTGAGTTGGTCTTTAAAATAGAATGTAGTAAACAAGTGCAAGTTAAATCCGTACCTTCATTGGTGGTCTATAAGTTAGTTGATATAATTCCGATCCACAATTTTTCAACTGGCGAAAAATCGCACACAAAATCTGCGCGCACAAGAATCGCAGACAAGAATCGCATTGTTCATTCCTGTTGATACCTTAAAAAATCATTCATTGTTACGACGTCATTTTTGGCTCGACTGTTGTTTTCAGCATTTAACATTTATGCATTTTAATCCAAAATTGAATGGTATTAAAAACAACAGTTACATTTTATAATAACAAACAGTTTCATAAAAAAGGAAAAATTACATGTTCAAAATTCTATTCAAATGTAAATCATATGAAATAACCTTTTTAAAAGAATATTTTTTTAAAAGTTCATTTTTGCCTTATATCAAAATTATATGTAAAAAAGATTCATGGTTATATCAGTATAATTATATTAAATAAAAAGTAAAAAATATTACATGGATTGATTGCATTGAAAAAAACGTAACTCGTGTTCATTAAATAATATCAGGTCGTCCGATCACAAATCAGATTGAAACATATTGAGTTTATCTTTAAAATGGACTGTAGTAAACAAATGCAAGTTAAATCCGTACCTTCATTGCTGCTCTATAAATTAGTTGGTATATCTCTGATCCACAATTTTACAGCTGACGAAAATAACACACACAAAACTGCATGAACAAGAATATCAGATTTTCTTCCACATATTTCCACAAAGTAACTTTATAACAAACGTCCTCTGCTAGTTTTTATTACAAGGAGCATACTTATTGCATTGTTGTTCAGTAATTTTTTGTAAGTGAATTGTGTATTCCAGTTGATACCTTAAACAATCCTTCATTGTTACGTCGTCATTTTTGGCTCGACGTTTGTTTTCAGTATTTAACAATGTTGCATTTAAAGCTAGAACTGAATGGTGTAAAAAGCACCAGTCACCTTTTATAATAAGAAACTGTTTCATAAAAAAAGTGAAAGTACATGTTTAAAATTTTATTCAAATGTAAATCATATGCAATAACCTTTTTAAATGAATAATCTTAGACAGAATAATTTTTTAAAGTTCATTTTTTCCTTTTATCAAAATCATATGTAAAATAAGATCCATTGTTATATTAGTATAATTATATTAAAGTAAAAAATATTACATGGATTCATTACATTGAAAAAAACGTAACTCGTGTTTATCAACTTACTACCAGGTCGTCCGATCAGAAATCAGATTCAAACATATTGAGTTTATCTTTAAAATGGACTGTAGTAAACAAATGCAAGTTAAATCCGTACCTTCATTGCAGGTCTATAAATTGTTTGATATATCCCCGATCCACAGTTATTCAGTGGACGAAAAAACACACACAGAATCAGCCCGCACAAGAATCTCAGATTTTCTTCAACCTACTTCTACAAAGTTAATTTATAACTATCGTCCTCTGCTAGTTTTTATTTCAACAAACGTATTAATTGCATTGTTGTTCAGTAATTCTTTGTAAATGCATTGTTCATTCATGTTGATACCTTAAATAATCATTCATTGTTACGTCGTCATTTTTGGCTCGACGTTTGTTTTCCGTGTTTAAAAATGATGCATTTAAAGCCAGAATTGATTGATGTAAAAAGCACCAGTCATACTTTGTAATAGCAAACTGATTCATAAAAAATAGAAAATACATGTTTAAAATTCTATTCAAATGTAGATCATATGCAATAAACTTTTTAACTGAATATTTTAGATTGAATAGTTTTTTAAAAGTTTATTTTTGCGTTTTATCTAAATTATATGTAAAAAAAGATTCATTGTTCTATTAGTATAATTATATTAAATAAAAAGTAAAAAATATTACATGGATTGTTTACATTGAAAAAAAGGTAACTCGTGTTCATGAACTACTATCAGGACGTCCGATCACAAAGCATATTGAAACATATCGAGGTAATCTTTAAAATAGACTGTAATGAACAAATGCAAGATAAATCCGTATCTTCATTGCTGAACTATAAATTGGTTGGTATATCTCCGATCCACAATTTTACAGCTGACGACACACTGCACACACAAAAACTGCACACAAGAGTCCTAGATTTTCTTTAACCTACTTCCACATTGTAAATTTATAAGTAACGTCCTCTGCTAGTTTTTTTTGCAAGGAACATATTTCTGTAGTGAAAAAATGGACTGTAGTAAAATGCAAGTTAAATCCGTACCGTCATTGCAGGTCTATAAATTGACTGATATATCCCCGATGCACAATTTTTACGCGGATGAAAAAACACACACAAAAACTGCACACACAAGAATTGCAGATTTTCTTTAACCTATTTCCACAAAGTCACTTTATAACTAAAGTCCTTTGATAATTTTTATAGCAACGAACATATTTCTTGCATTGTTGTTCAGTAATTCTTTGTAAATGCATTGTTTATACCTGTTGATACTTTAAACAATCATTCATTGTTACGTCGTCATTTTTGGCTCGACGTTTGTATCGAGTATTTAACAATGCTGCATTTAAAGCCAGAATATAATGGTGTAAAAAACACGTTACATTTTTTAATAAGAAACTGTTTCATAAAAAAAGAGAAAGCACATGTTTAAAATTCTATTCAAATGTAAATCATATGCAATAACCTTTTTAAATGAATATCTTAGATAGAAAAGTTTTCTTTAAAAGTTCATTTTTGCCTTTTATCAAAATTATATGTAAAATAAGATTCATTGTTATATAAGTATAATTATATTAAAGTAAAAAAATATTACATGGTTTGATTACATTTGAAAAAAAAGTAACTGGTGTTCATGAAATAAATATCAGGTCGTCCGATCACAAATCAGATTGAAACATATTGAGTAGATCTTTAAAATAGAATGTAGTAAACAAATGCAAGTTAAATCCGTACCTTCATTGGAAGTCTATAAATTGGTTGATATATCCCCGATCCACAATTTTTCAACTGGCGAAAAATCGTACACAAAATCTGCACGCACAAGAATCGCAGATTTTCTTCAACCTACTTCCACAAAATAAATTTATAACTAACGTCCTCTGCTAGTTTTTATTGCAAGGAACATATTTATTGCATTGTTGTACAGTAATTCTTTGTAAATGCATTGTTCATTCCTGTTGATATCTTAATAATTTAAGATTCCCCTTTATCGCAAAATTCCCGCAAATCCCCGACTCTAAACCGCAAATTCCCCGCAAATTATCGCTTAATCCGCAAATTCCCGCAAATCCCGGACCGAAACCGCAAATTCCCGCAAATCCCCGACCGAAACCGCAAAATCCCCGCAAATTATCGCAAATCCGCTTTACCCTTGTGCCGCTGCACGACGCGAACGTGCAGCCATCGACCTCCCCACGCCTTACACATGTCGTGGTCGATGGCTTCACTTAGGTCATCGACCTCCCCCGCTTTACGCATGTCGTGGACGATGACACCGGTCCTGATGACGCCACATTCGCGGCGTGCGTAAGACATGTCCTATCGGCTTACCCTTGTTGTTGAAATCCATCCGAACCCGCAAATTCCCCCCAAATTCCCGCAAATCACCGACCCGAAACCGCAAAGTCACCGCAAATTATCGCTTAACCCGCAAATTCCCATTTATCGCCATTCGCGAACCCGCAAATTCCCGCAAATTCCCCGCAAAATATCGCTAAACCCACAAATTCCCGCAAAACCCCTTTACCCTTGAGCCGCTGCACGAAGCGAACGTGCAGCCATCGGCCTCCCCACGCATTACACATGTCGTGGTCGATGGCTTCACTTAGGTCATCGACCTCCCCCGCTTTACACATGTCGTGCCGATGACACTGGTCCTGATGACGTCACATTCGCGGCGTGCGTAAGACATGTCCCATCGGCTTACCCTTGTTGTTGAAGTCTACCCGAACCCGCAAATTCCCGCAAATCTCCTACCCGAAACCGCAAATTATCGCTTAACCCGCAAATTCCCATTTATCGCCATTCGCGAACTCGCAAATTCCCGTTTATCGCAAAATCCTCGCAGATTCCCGCAAATCACCGACCAGAAACCGCAAATTCACCGTAAATTATCGCTTAAACCGCAAATTCCCATTTTTCGCCGTTCGCGAACCCGCAAATTCCCGCAAATTCCCACAAAACCCCTTTACCCTTGATCCGCTGCACGACGCGAACGTGCAGCCATCGGTCTCCCCCGCTTTACGCATGTCGTGGACGATGACAGCGGTCCTGATGACGCCACATTCGCGGCGTGCGTAAGACATGTCCCATCGGCTTACCCTTGTTGTTGAAGTCGACCCGAACACGCAAATACCCCTTTATTGCAAAATTCCCGCAAATCACCGACCCGAAACCGCAAATTCACCGCAAATTATCGCTTAACCCACAAATTCCCATTTATCGCCATTCGCGAACCCGCAAATTCCCGTAAATCCCCGACACGAAACCGCAAATTCCCCGCAAATTATCGCTTATCCCGCAAATTTCCGCAAATCCCCTTACCCTTGAGCCGCTGCACGACGCGAACGTGCAGCCATCGTCTCCCCAACCAAGAATTGAATGGTATTAAAAACAACAGTTACATTTTATAATAACAAACGGTTTCATAAAAAAGGAAAAATTACGTGTTTAAAATTCTATTCAAATGTAAATCATATGAAATAATCTTTTTAAGGGGACACAGTACCTTTTAAACTACTTTTTCAATTTTGAATAATACTGTAAAATACTTAAATATAATGTCACTACAGATATTAGGTACTATAAATCAAATACAATTTCATATAATTAAAAAATATATATATCTTGTAGAACAGCCTATTTAACTAAAATTTAAATTTAAAAAAAATAAAAAAATAAATTTAAAATCCCTACTACTTTTTTAAATATGAATATTTTTGTTTCAAATTTATTTTACATAATCATAAAAACATACTACATAAAATTGTGCATGGAATTAACATTCAAGTTTATAGTTTTTTTTTTTTAAATTTTCAATTAATTTTCGTTGATTTTTTACCATACAAAAGAGAAAAAGATTGATATTGAATGCAATATCCCATACATTTAAAAATCCATGCACAGTTTTGTGTAGTATAATCCAAGGAATATTTGAAAAAAATGGAAGCAAAAATATTCATATTTAAAAAAGTAGTAGGGATTTAAAAAAAAAAAAAAAAACTTCAAATTTAAATTTTAGTTAAATATGCTGTTCTACAAGATTTTTTTTTTAATTATATGAAAATATATTTGCTTTATAGTGCTTAATAACTGCAGAGACATTATATTTAAGTATATTACAGTATTATTCAAAACCGAAAAAGTAGTTTATAAGGTACCGTGTCACCTTAAATGAACAATTTTTTTAAAAGTTCATTTTTGCCTTTTATCAAAATTATATGTAAAAAAAGATTCACGGTTATATTAGAATAATTTTATTAAATAAAAAGTAAAAAGTAGTACATGGACTGATTACATGTTAAAAACGTAACTCGTGTTCATTAACTACTATCAGGTCGTTCGATCACAAATAAGATTCAAACATATTGAGTTTATCTTTAAAATGGACTGTAGTAAACAAATGCAAGTTAAATCCGTACCTTCATTGCTGGTCTATAAATTAGTTGGTATATCTCTGATCCACAATTTTACAGCTGACGAAAATAACACCCACAAAACTGCGCGAACAAGAACAGCAGATTTTCTTCAACCTATTTCCACAAAGTAACTTTATAACAAACGTCCTCTGCTAGTTTTTATGGCAAGGAACATACTTATTGCATTGTTGTTTAGTAATTCTTTGTAAATGCATTGTTTATCCCAGTTGATACCTAAAACAATCATTCATTGTTACGTCGTCTTTTTTGGCTCGAAGTTTGTTTTCAGTATTTAACAATGATGCATTTAAAGCCAGAATTGATTGGCGTAAAAAGCACCAGTCATATTTTGTAATAGCAAACTGTTTCATAAAAAAAAGAAAATACATGTTTAAAATTCTATTCAAATGTGGATCATATGCAATAAACTTTTTAAATGAATATTTTAGATTGAATAGTTTTTTTTTAAGTTTATTTTGCCTTTTATCAAAATTATATGTAAAAAAAGATTCATGGTTATATTAGTATAATATTAAATAAAAAGTAAAAAAATATTACCTGGATTGTTTACATTCAAAAAAAGGTACCTCGTGTTCATGAACTACTATTAGGTCGTCCGATCACAAAGCATATTGAAACATATTGAGTTGATCTTTAAAATGAACTGTAATAAACAAATGAAAGTTAAATCCGTATCTTCATTGCTGATCTATAAATTGGTTGGTATATCTCGGATCCACATTTTTACAGCTGACGAAACACTGCACACACAAAAACTGCACACAAGAGTCGTAGATTTTCTTTAACCTACTTCCACATTGTAAATTTATAAGTAACGTCCTCTGCTAGTTTTTATTGCAAGGAACATATTTTTGTAGTGAAAAAATGAACTGTAGTAAAATGCAAGTTATATCTGTACCGCCATTGCAGGTCTATAAATTGACTGATATATCCCCGATGCACAATTTTTACGCGGATGAAAAAACACACACAAAAACTGCACACACAAGAATTGCAGATTTTCTTTAACCTATTTCCACAAAGTCACTTTATAACTAAAGTCCTTTGCTAGTTTTTATAGCAACGAACATATTTCTTGAATTGTTGTTCAGTAATTCTTTGTAAATGCATTGTTTATACCTGTTGATACTTTAAACAATCATTCATTGTTACGTCGTCATTTTTGGCTCGACGTTTGTATCGAGTATTTAACAATGCTGCATTTAAAGCCAGAATATAATGGTGTAAAGAACACGTTACACTTTTTAATAAGAAAGTGTTTCATAAAAAAGAGAATGTACATGTTTAAAATTCTATTCAAATGTAAATCATATGCAATAACCTTTTTAAATGAATATCTTAGATAGAAAAGTTTTTTTTTAAAGTTCATTTTTGCCTTTTATCAAAATTATACGTAAAATAAGATTCATTGTTATATTAGTATAATTATATTAAAGTAAAAAAAAATATTACATGGATTGATTACATTGGAAAACAACGTAACTCGTGTTCATGAATTTACTATCAGGTCGACTGATCACAAATCAAATTGAAACATATTGAGTTTTTCTTTAAAAGGACTGTATTAAACAAATGCAAGTTAAATCCGTACCTTCATTGTAGGTCTATAAATTGGTTGATACATCCTCGATCCACAATTTTTCAGCGGACAAAAAAGCACAAAATCTGCACGCACAAGAATCGCAGATTTTCTTCAACCTACTTCCACAAAGTAAATTTATAACTAACGTCCTCTGCTAGTTTTTATTGCATGGAACTTATTTATTGCATTGTTGTTCAGTAATTCTTTATAAATGAATTGTCCATTCCTGTTGATACCTTAAATAATCATTCATTGTTACGTCGTCATTTTTGGCTTGACGTTTGTTTTGAGTATTTAAAAATGATGCATTTAAAGCCACGGTTGAATGGTGTAAAAAGCACAAGTTCCATTTTATAATAAGAAACCGTTTCATGAAAAAAGAAAAAGTACACGTTTAAAATTCTATTCAAATGTACATCGTATGCAATAACATTTTTAAATGAATATTTTAGATTGAATAATTTTTTTTAAGTTCATTTTTGCCTTTTATCAAAATTATATGTAAAATAAGATTCATTGTTATATTAGTATAATTATATTAAAGTAAAATGAAATATTACATGGATTGATTACATTGGAAAAAAACGTAACTCGTGTTCATGAATTTACTATCAGGTCGTCTGATCACAAATCAGAGTGAAAACATATTGAGTTGATCTTTAAAATAGAATGTAGAAAACAAGTGCAAGTTAAATCCGTACCTTCATTGGTGGTCTATAAGTTTGTTGATATAATTCTGATCCACAATTTTTCAACTGGCGAAAAATCGCACACAAAATCTGCGCGCACAAGAATCGCAGATTTTCTTCAACCTACTTCCACAAAGTAAATTTATACCTAACGTTCTCTGCTAGTTTTTATTGCAAGGAACATATTTATTGCATTGTTGTACAGTAAATCTTTGTAAATGCATTGTTCATTCCTGTTGATACATTAAAAAATCATTCATTGTTACGTCGTCATTTTTGGCTCGACTGTTGTTTTCAGCATTTAACGTCGATTCATTTAAAGCCAAAATTGAATGGTATTAAAAACAACAGTTACATTTTATAATAACAAACAGTTTCATAAAAAAGGAAAAATTACATGTTCAAAATTCTATTCAAATGTAAATCATATGAAATAACCTTTTTAAATGAATATTTTTTTTAAAAGTTCATTTTTGCCTTTTATCAAAATTATATGTAAAAAAGATTCATGGTTATATCAGTATAATTATATTAAATAAAAAGTAAAAAATATTACATGGATTGATTGCATTTAAAAAAACGTAACTCGTGTTCATTAACTACTATCAGGTCGTCCGATCACAAATCAGATTGAAACATATTGAGTTTATCTTTAAAATGGACTGTAGTAAACAAATGCAAGTTAAATCCGTACCTTCATTGCTGGTCTATAAATTAGTTGGGATATCTCTGATGCACAATTTTACAGCTGACGAAAATAACACACACAAAACTGCACGAACAAGAATATCAGATTTTCTTCCACCTATTTCCACAAAGTAACTTTATAACAAACGTCCTCTGCTAGTTTTTATTACAAGGAACATACTTATTGCATTGTTGTTCAGTAATTCTTTGTAAATGAATTGTTTATTCCAGTTGATACCTTAAACAATCCCTCATTGTTACGTCGTCATTTTTGGCTCGACGTTTGTTTTCAGTATTTAACAATGTTGCATTTAAAGCTAGAACTGAATGGTGTAAAAAGCACCAGTGACCTTTTATAATAAGAAACTGTTTCATAAAAAAAGAGAAAGTACATGTTTAAAATTCTATTCAAATGTAAATCGTATGCAATAACCTTTTTAAATGAATAATCTTAGACAGAATAATTTTTTAAAGTTCTTTTTTTCCTTTTATCAAAATCATATGTAAAATAAGATCCATTGTTATATTAGTATAATTATATTAAAGTAAAAAATATTACATGGATTCATTACATTGAAAAAAACGTAACTCGTGTTTTTGAACTTACTACCAGGTCGTCCGATCACAACTCAGATTCAAACATATTCAGTTTATCTTTAAAATGGACTGTAGTAAACAAATGCAAGTTATATCCGTACCTTCATTGCAGGTCTATAAATTGTTTGATATATCCCCGATCCACAATTTTTCAGTGGACGAAAAAACACACAGAGAATCAGCTCGCACAAGAATCTCAGATTTTCTTCAACCTACTTCTACAAAGTTAATTTATATCTAACGTCCTCTGCTAGTTTTTATTGCAACAAACATATTAATTGCATTGTTGTTCAGTAATTCTTTGTAAATGCATTGTTCATTCCTGTTGATACCTTAAATAATCATTCATTTTTACGTCGTCATTTTTGGCTCGACGTTTGTTTTCCGTGTTTAAAAATGATGCATTTAAAGGCAGAATTGAATGGTGTAAAAAGCACCAGTCATACTTTGTAATAGCAAACTGTTTCATAAAAAATAGAAAGTACATGTTTAAAATTCTATTCAAATGTAGATCATATGCAATAAACTTTTTAACTGAATATTTTAGATTGAATAGTTTTTTAAAAGTTTATTTTTGCGTTTTATCTAAATTATATGTAAAAAATGATTCATTGTTATATTAGTATAATTATATTAAATAAAAAGTAAAAAATATTACAGGGATTGTTTACATTGAAAGAAAGGTAACTCGTGTTCATGAACTATTATCAGGACGTCCGATCACAAAGCATATTGAAACATATCGAGGTAATCTTTAATATAGACTGTAATGAACAAATGCAAGATAAATCCGTATCTTCATTGCTGAACTATAAATTGGTTGGTATATCTCCCATTCACATTTTTACAGCTGACGACACACTGAACACACAGCACACACAAAAACTGCACACACAAGAGTAGTAGATTTTCTTTAACCTACTTCCACGTTGTAACTTTATAGCTAACGTCCTCTGTTACTTTTTATTGCAAGGAACATATTTCTGTAGTAAAAAAAAAATGGTCTGTAGTAAAATGCAAGTTAAATCCGTACCGTCATTGCTGGTCTATAAATTGTTTGATATATCCCCGATGCACAATTTTTCAGCGTACGAAAAAACACGCACAAAAGCTGCACACACAAGAATCGCAGATTTCTTTAACCTATTTCCACAAAGTAACTTTATAACTAACGTCCTCTGCTTGTTTTTATTGCAACATATTTCTTGCATTGTTCTTCAGTATTTCTTTGCAAATTCATTGTTCATTCCTGTTGATACCTTAAACTATCATTCATTGTTACGTCGTCATTTTTGGATCGACGTTTGCTTCGAGTATTTAACAATGTTGCATTTAAACCCAGAATATAATGGTGTAAAAAACACGTTACATATTTTAATAAGAAACTGTTTCATAAAAAAAGAGAAAGTACATATTTACAATTCTAATCAAATGTAAATCATACGCAATAACCTTTTTAAATGAATATCTTAGATAGAATTTTTTTTTTTAAGTTCATTTTTGCTTTTTATCAAAATTGTATGTAAAATAAGATTCATTGTTATTTTAGTATAATTATATTAAAGTAAAAAGAAAAAATATTACATGGATTGATTACATAGGAAAAAAACGTAACTCGTGATCTTGAATTTACTATCAGGTCGTCTGATCACAAATCAGATTGAAACATTTTGAGATTATCTTTAAAATGGACTGTAGTAAACAAATTCAAGTTAAATCCGTACCTTCATTGTAGGTCTATAAATTGGTTGCTATATTCTCGATCCACAATTTTTCAGTGGACGAAAAAGCACAAAATCTGCACTCACAAGAATCGCACATTTTTTCAACCTACTTCCACAAAGTAAATTTATAACTAACGTCCTCTGCTAGTTTTTATTCCAAGGAACATATTTATTGCATTGTTGTTCACTAATTCTTTATAAATGAATTGTCCATTCCTGTTGATACCTTAGAAAATCATTCATTGTTACGTCGTCATTTTTGGCTTGCCGTTTGTTTTGAGTATTTAAAAATGCTGCATTTAATGCCACAATTGAATGGTGTAAAAAGCACAAGTTCCATTTTATAATAAGAAACAGTTTCATGAAAAAAGAGAAAGTACATGTTTAAAATTCTATTCAAATGTACATCATATGTAATAACATTTTTAAATGAATATTTTAGATTCAATAATTTTTTTAAGTTCATTTTTGCCTTTTATCAAAATTATATGTAAAATAAGATTCATGGTTATATTAGTATAATTATATTAAAGTAACAAATATTACATGGTTTGATTACATTGGAAAAAACGTAACTGGTGTACATGAAATAAATATCAGGTCGTCCGATCACAAATCAGATTGAAACATATTGAGTTGATCTTTAAAATAGAATGTAGTAAAAAAATGCAAGTTAAATCCGTACCTTCATTGGAGGTCTATAAATTGGTTGATATATCCCCGATCCACAATTTTTCAACTGGCGAAAAATCGCACACAAAATCTGCACGCACAATTTTCTTCAACCTACTTCCACAAAGTAAATTTATAACTAACGTCCTCTGCTAGTTTTTATTGCAAGGAACATATTTATTGCATTGTTGTTCAGTAATTCTTCATCAATGAATTGTCCATTCCTGTTGATACCTTAAATAATCATTCATTGTTACGTCGTCATTTTTGGCTCGACGTTTGTATCGAGTATTTAACAATGCTGCATTTAAAGCCAGAATATAATGGTGTAAAAAACACGTCACATTTTTTAATAAGAAACTGTTTCATAAAAAAAAGAGAAAGTAATGTTTAAAATTCTTTTCAAATGTAAATCATATGCAATAACCTTTTTAAATGAATATCCTAGATAGAATAGTTTAAGGTCATTTTTGCCTTTTATCAAAATTATATGTAAAATAAGATTCATTGTTATATTAGTATAATTATATTAAATTAAAAAAAAAATATTACATGGATTGATTACATTGGAAAAAAACGTAACTCGTGTTCATGAATTTACTATCAGGTCGTCTGATCACAAATCAGATTGAAACATATCGAGGTAATCTTTAAAATGGACTGTAATGAACAAATGCAAGATAAATCCGTATCTTCATTGCTGAACTATAATTTGGTTGGTATATCTCCCATCCATATTTTTACAGCTGACGACACACTGAACACACAGCACACACAAAAACTGCACACACAAGAGTAGTAGATTTTCTTTAACCTACTTCCACATTGTTACTTTATAACTAACGTCCTCTGTTAGTTTTTATTGCAAGGAACATATTTCTGTAGTAAAAAAATGGTCTGTAGTAAAATGCAAGTTAAATCCGTACCGTCATTGCAGGTCTATAAATTGGCTGATATATCCCAGATGCACAATTTTTCAGCGGACGAAAAAATACACACAAAAGCTGCACACACAAGAATCGCAGATTTCTTTAACCTATTTCCACAAAGTAACTTTATAACTAACGTCCTCTGCTTGTTTTTATTGCAACGAACATATTTCTTGCATTGCTGTTCAGTAATTCTTTGCAAATTTGTTGTTCATTCCTGTTGATACCTTAAACTATCATTCATTGTTACGTCGTCATTTTTGGCTCGAAGTTTGTTTCGAGTATTTAACAATGCTGCATTTAAAGCCAGAATATAATGGTGTAAAAAACACGTTACATTTTTTAATAAGAAACTGTTTCATAAAAAAAAGAGAAAGTACATGTTTAAAATTCTATTCAAATGTAAATCATATGCAATAACGTTTTTAAATGAATATCTTAGATAGAATAGTTTTTTTTTTAAAGTTCATTTTTGCCTTTTATCAAAATTATATGTAAAATAAGATTCATTGTTATATTAGTACAATTATATTACAGTAAAAAAAAAATATTATATAGATTGATTACATTGGAAAAAACGTAACACGTGTTCATGAATTTACTATCAGGTCGTCTGATCCTAAATCAGATTGAAACATATTGAGTTGATCTTTAAAATAGTATGTAGTAAACAAATGCAAGTTAAATCCGTACCTTCATTGGACGTCTATAACTTTGTTGATATATTTCCGATCCACAATTTCTTAACTGGCGAAAAATCGCATAAAAAATCTGCGTGCACAAGAATCGCAGATTTCCTTCAACCTACTTCCACAAAGTAAATTTATAACTAACGTCCTCTGCTTGTTTTTATTGCAACGAACATATTTATTGCATTGTTGTACAGTAATTCTTTGTAAATGCATTGCTCATTCCTGTTGATTCCTTAAAATTATTCATTGTTACGTCATCATTTTTGGCTCGACGTTTGTTTTCAGTATTTAACAATGTTGCATTTAAAGCTAGAACTGAATGGTGTAAAAAGCACCAGTCACCTTTTATAATAAGAAACTGTTTCATAAAAAAAGAGAAAGTACATGTTTAAAATTCTATTCAAATGTAAATCATATGTAATAACCTTTTTAAATGAATATCTTAGATAAAATAGTTTTTTTTTAAGTTCATTTTTGCCTTTTAGCAAAATTATATGTAAAATAAAATTTATGGTTATATTAGTATAATTATATTAACGTAAAAAAATATTACATGGTTTGATTACATTGGCAAAAACGTAACTGGTGTTCATGAAATAAATATCAGGTCGTCCGATCAGAAATCAGATTGAAACATGTTGAGTTGATCTTTAAAATAGAATGTAGTAAACAAATGCAAGTTAAATCCGTACCTTCATTGGACGTCTATAAATTTGTTGATATATTTCCGATCCACAATTTTTCAACTCGCGAAAAATCGCACACAAAATCTGCACCCACAAGAATCGCAGATTTTCTTCAACCTACTTCCACAAAGTAAATTTATAAATAACGTCCTATGCTAGTTTTTATTGCATGGAACATATTTATTGCATTGTTGTTCAGTAAATCTTTATAAATGAATTGTCCATTCCTGTTGATACCTTAAATAATCATTCATTGTTACGAGGTCATTTTTGGCTTGACGTTTGTTTTGAGTATTTAAAAATGCTGCATTTAAAGCCACGGTTGATCCTGTTGATACCTTAAATAATCAATCATTGTTACGTCGTCATTTTTGGCTCGACGTTTGTATCGAGTATTTAACCACGCTGTATTTAAAGCCAGAATATAATGGTGTAAAAAACACGTTACATTTTTTAATAAGAAACTGTTTCATAAAAAAAGAGAAAGTACATGTTTAAAATTCTATTCAAATGTAAATCATATGCAATAACCTTTTTAAATGAATATCTTAGATAGAATAGTTTTTTTTAAGTTCATTTTTGCCTTTTATCAAAATTATATGTAAAATAAGATTCATTGTTATATTAGTATAATTATATTAAAGTAAAAAAAAAATATTACATGGATTGATTACATTGGAAAATAACGTAGCTCGTGTTCATGAATTTACTATCAGGTCGTCTAATCACAAATCAGATTGAAACATATTGAGTTGATCTTTAAAATAGAATGTAGTAAACAAGTGCAAGTTAAATCCGTACCTTCATTGGTGGTCTACAAATTTGTTGATATAATTCCGAACCACAATGATTCAACTGGCGAAAAATCGCACACAAAATCTGCGCGCACAAGAATCGCAGATTTTCTTCAACCTACTTCCACAAAGTAAATTTATACCTAACGTCCTCTGCTAGTTTTTATTGCAAGGAACATATTTATTGCATTGTTGTACAGTAAATCTTTGTAAATGCATTGTTCATTCCTGTTGATACCTTAAAAAATCATTCATTGTTACGTCGTCATTTTTGGCTCGACTGTTGTTTTCAGCATTTAACATTGATGCATTTAAAGCCAAAATTGAATGGTATTAAAAACAACAGTTACATTTTATAATAACAAACAGTTTCATAAAATAGGAAAAATTACATGTTCAAAATTCTATTCAAATGTAAATCATATGGAATAACCTTTTTAAATGAATATTTTTTTTAAAAGTTCATTTTTGCCTTTTATCAAAATTATATATAAAAAAGATTCATGGTTATATCAATATAATTATATTAAATAAAAAGTAAAAAATATTACATGGATTGATTGCATTGAAAAAAACGTAACTCGTGTTCATTAACTACTATCAGGTCGTCCGATCACAAATCAGATTGAAACATATTGAGTTTATCTTTAAAATGGACTGTAGTAAACAAATGCAAGTTAAATCCGTACCTTCATTGCTGGTCTATAAATTAGTTGGTATATCTCTGATCCACAATTTTACAGCTGACGAAAATAACACACACAAAACTGCACGAACAAGAATATCAGATTTTCTTCCACCTATTTCCACAAAGTAACTTTATAACAAACGTCCTCTGCTAGTTTTTATTACAAGGAACATACTTATTGCATTGTTGTTCAGTAATTCTTTGTAAATGAATTGTTTATTCCAGTTGATACCTTAAACAATCATTGACATAGGCGTAGAGTTTTCAAAGTTATTGGAGGGGCTCAGCCAGTGGCGCAGACAAGAGAGGGGGAGGCTACCCCCCTGAAACAGGGATTTAATTTACTAAGTAATGAATACAAAAATAGTAAAACCTGCTAAGACAAAATTACAAATAACCGATGAAAGTTTCCGTTTTATACAGGTTTTCGTCTACTTTAGCTGGTAAAAATTCAAAGAGTTCCTTTCGATCGATCATGAAATGTTTGCCATTAGACAAGATTTCGTTTTAGACAGGTTCCGTTTACACAGGCTGACCTTATATCTATATCAATACAGTAAAACCTTTTGTAAAAGCAATCATAAGCGACTGAAACAATATTCCGTTTAAGACAGGCTTCTGGCTAATTAAATAAAATTGTACGACAATCAATCTGGAGCATGAACAGTTTCCCTTTACGACAGGATTATGCCATAGACAGGTTCCGTTTTGACATGTTTTACTCTACATATATCATAAATATCTCTATATCGAATAATAAAAGACAAGATCTCTGTTTGTGTGTTTATTGCCGATGGCTAAAAAAATCTACTGCTCGCAGAGTTCTGAAAATTTATATGAGAATAGTTCATTGGAGGTATGGATGCCTCTGAGGCTCACATTTTTAATTTTTTGATAATTAGCCAAGATATTAATTAAAAACTCATCAACAAAGAGATCGTTTTTTGAAAATTGGCGGAGGTGCGCTCGTACATGACCAGAACCTGCTTTTCGAGAGGAAAGGAAGGAAGAACTAAATTTTTGTTTTGCCGTTTTGTTTTAATGCCCATCAACCGTGCCATTTAAAATACGGAAAAACGGACGACATATTCTTATAGTTCGCACTTTTACGTCTCAAACGCCGCAATCAGTTAAAAAAATATGGTTCTTAACTCTTTGAAAATTTTTTTTTCAATAAACGATTTCTCAGTCGACTTTTTCTCCCTTTCGCCAACGCTTACTCAGGGCTCAATTTTAGAGGTACCTATTCACAAAAAATACGCATTTAAAGCTAAGATCTTGTTCTTGTCGCCGGTGCAATCGGTTTTGTAAAAGACTAATTTTAATTTTTTAAACAAACTCGCGACCCCATAGGTCACTTCGCGCTTCACCGTGACGAGACTATCTTTTTTTCACAATCTTTTTAGATCATTTTGACAGACTGGATTTTACACCTATTACAAAAATTTCGTAATATTCGAACGAATAGAAGTATTTAAAAAAATAATAAAATCTTAGAAAATTTCGACGAAAAAGCTAAAAAATGGTTTCGGCGCGGTTTCGCTTGGCTTCGGCACACGTTTTCACTATTAAATATGCGTTTTTCATCAAATTTTATAGAGTGCATGGGTACAGTTATACGTATTTATAACATATTAAAATTTCGGACGACGAAAACTATATATATTTTTTTTGTTATGTTAAAGAACCCGACGCGAAAACAAGAAAAAATAGTCGAATGTGACAATCCCAAAACTTTCTTCTATCTCATACATGTTAATACTTCAAAATTCGTTATCACAGTGCCAAAATTAAATGACAATCTATGCTCATCTCAATCATAAGGATTCAAAAGATGTAGATTCATTAAATTGTGTGCATTTTAAAAGGAGATATAAGCATCGCATCTTTGAAACAAACAATTGAATTTTGGCATCCACCCTCTTAGATGTCTGCAAGAAAAATTCTCAGCTCAAAGAGCATAAAAGCGACACCTGTCAATTGTATGACATATACGACAAATGTATGACAAATACGACATATGCTGTCGCACTGTATACACCGAAGCCTAAAAAAAGATCGATTTATGTGAAAGTGTAACAGAATATGAAGTCTGATTAAATTCCGTGTATTAGTTTTTGAGACAGCACAATTGCGGAAATCGTAAAAAACTGAGCATAGCAGCGCCACCTATTGCGCGATTTACACCGAAACATAATAAAGAACGTCATGTATCAACGTCGAACTGAATTTGAAGTTTGATGAAAATTTGTGCATTAGTTTTTAAGATAGAGCTATTACGAAAATCATGAAAAATTCTGTATCGCAGCTCTACCTGTTGACCAATTTACACCAAAAAGTAATAAGTACCATTTTATATTACAGACTAATCTAAAGTACGTGCATTAGTTCTTGAGAAAGAGCTATTGCGGAAATCGTAAAAAATGCAGTATAGCAGCGAAACCTGTTGGACGATTTACACGAAAACGTAATCAGCACGAAATAATATCAAGATATAACTGAATCTGAAGTTTGATGAAAATCTGATTATTAGTTCTTGAGGTATAGCTATTGCGGAAATAGTGATAATGCATCATAGCAGCGCCACCTATTGAGCAATTTACACCAAAAATTAATCAGCACCAAACAATACCAAGGACTAACAGAATCTGATGTTTTATGAAAATCTGTGCATTAATTTTTGAGACATAACGCGATTTGTACCAACAACTGTTCAGCACCAATTTATATCAGGGACTAATTGAACCTAAAGTTTTATTAAATTCCGTGCATTAGTTCTTGAGATAGAGTGCCCAAAACATTTATGTCACATACAAACTCACAGATTCACAGATAGTCATTTTGTAAAAACATATTTTTCGGGATCTGTGACCGCTAAAAATTGTAAATCTGTCGAAAACCGGAATTTGAAAATTTTCTTGATTCCAATACTTTCTTCCTGCAAAGAAAGTAAAAAGGAAGAAGAAAGCATTTCTTTTAGAAGTAGATATCAATATTTTTTATCACGATAATTTTACACCGGCTGAGAAACTTTTTTTTTTTTTTTTTTCTTTTTTTTTTTTTTTTTTTTTTTTTCATGAAACGACCGTACGTGAAAAACAGAAAATGACTTCTTACGAGCGCTTTCACTATTAAAGTCAATATTTTTTGGAGATTTTTTTCGTTTAAAAATATAAATTCGGACAAAATCGGATTAAAGGTATAAAATCATACAAGTTTGCACTTTATTAAAGGTTATTATCACGGGCCCGGGCAACGCCGGTCGGGTCAGCTAGTCTATAATAATAAGGAAAGAAGTTTGTCTGTCTGTCGGCCATGTTCTGAAAAAACCACTGCAGGCAGAGCTACAAAATTTGGTATGAAGGTACCTCTATGTATTTAGTTAAGCACCCCAAAGCCCGATTTCGAACTTTTTGAATAGACGTTTTCAATATAATTTTTAATGCAATTTTTAGCGCTTTTTCACGGTTCGAGGCGATTTTTTTAATTATTAAAATAAATTCGTTTTCAATGTTTTAGCGTATAATATAGTAAATTTTCTCCTCTTTTCAAAAAAGTTTATTCGGAATTCGTACAGCGATTTTTGAATTTTTTGCAAATATTTGTATGCGATTTTTAGCGTTATTTTTTGTTTCGTAGCGGTTTTTTAAATATCGATAAAAGGAATTCGGTTTCAGATTTTTAGCATTATACAGTAAATTTAGTCCTCCGAAATTTTTGAATTTTTAATTTGATTTTTAATGCGAGTTTTTGCGATTTTTCGCAACGAGTTTCGACACTCGTGAAAGAATTCCGGTTAAAATGTTTTAGAGCACTTGTAGTAATTTTTTACCTTTGTGACTTTTAGAATTTTCAGCGCTTTTTAATGCAATTTTCAGCGGTTTTTCGCGTTCCGCAGTGACTTTTTTACATTGGTATAAGGAATTCGGTTTTAAAATTTTAGCCTAATGTAGTAAATTTTGTTCACTTTGAGCGATTTTTTGCATTCCGTGGAGTTTTTTTTGACATCGTGAAAATATTCCGGTTTATGTTTTAGTCCACTATAGTGAATTGTGTTTAGCGACTTTTTGACATTCATAATATTTTTTCGGTTTTGAACTTTCAGCTTAATATAGCAAATTTTCTCTTCCGCAATTTCTGAAAAAAATTTCTCCATTTCAACACGATTTTTAGCGTTTTTACGCGTTCTGTACCCTTTTTTTTACATTTATAAAAGAAATTCCTTTCAAACTTGCAACACGCTGTTGTAATTTTTTTCCTCTGCGATTTTTGATTTTTTATCGATTTTTAATGCGATGTTTAGCGTTCCCCTGCTACCTTTTGACATTCGTAAAAGGAATTGGGTGTCAAAGTTTTAGCCCAATACAATAGATTTTGTTATATTTTCAATAAAGTTTACTCGAAATTCGTACAGCGATTTTTGAATTTTTTACGAATTTTTATGCATCGTTTAGAGATTTTTCGCATTCCGCGGTGATTTTTCTACATTCGTATAAGGAATCCTGTTTTAATCTTTTAGCCCATAATAACAAAATTTTGCCATCTGCGATTTTTGAATTTTTAGCGATTTTTAGAGTTTTCTCGCGATTTGGTACAATTTTTCCAAATTAGTAAAAGGAATCCGGTTACCTTCTAACCCAAAATAGTAAATTTTGTTTTCTTTTCATTTAAATTTATTTGGAATTCGTGCAGCTTTTTTTTTTTTTTCGCGATTTTATCAGTTTTTTCGTGTTTTGTACTATTTTTCAACGGACCGGACGACGCCGGGCATGTCAGCTAGTTAGTGTATGAATGCATAATATAAGTACTATAGGGATGTGCACGAAAAAGCGGCACTGCTGTGTTTGCCATTAATGCGCATGTACAGATAGATACTTTTATATGAACATCGAAAAGTTTGAAAATATCACGAAAATCGAATCAAATGTCAGTCCGAAACGACACGGAAAGTTTATGTCTGGACCGGGTTTACAGAAAAAATGTAGACCCGGTCCCTACTCAGCTTGATATTAATGAAAGAAAATGGCCCTGAGAAAGGGTTTCTTGCTCGGCCTCAATAAGAACAACTAAATATGTACTGTTTATTGTTACCAGATCCTGGTGAATCGTCTTTTACTATAGAGAGAGACCACTTGATAGATTAGACTATTTTAATAAATATGAGTTTTATGCATGATTTAGAGACAAAGAATTTCTCCCTTTATATTCTATATGCTTTGGAGACACTGGTGATTCTTCCTGGCTTCCAAGTTTCATCATTTGCAACAAAACTTAAGTCCTCTCCCCCCTCCTCCCGAGTTCTAGCTCGTAAATTGGAGTCAGTTTCTTTGTAGGTTCGGGAAACGGCGAACTATCTTATCTGTGCTCTAATCAGATCATATCGGACACGATTTGTTGTCCGTTAAAAATGTGAATTTATTGCCCTATGTCTATGACGCTGAATCAGAAAAAGAAATTCTTCCCAGAAAGTGAGCCCCACAGACTTCTAATATAAGATTAGATTCTTATAATAGAAGTCTGTGGTGAGTCCATGCCCAGTGTCCAAAGAAGGGAGAAAAAACCACCATGGAGAGTGCTTAGTTATTCCCCATACGCCACGCCAAAATTTTCCAGTTTTTTACTTGTTTACAAAGAATAAAAATAAACAGCGAATTTAGCGAAAGAACAATTATCCATCGAAAACATTATATGTAAAAACTTTTGTAAATTATATGAAATTGCAAAATCCGAGTTTTTTTTTCTATGTCAGTTAGCGTAAAAAAATATAGCCCATCTGAAAAAAATATTGGAGGGGCCCGAGCCCCACGGGCCCATATAACTCTACGCCTATGATCATTGATTGTTACGTCGTCATTTTTGGCTCGACGTTTGTTTTCAGTATTTAACAATGTTGCATTTAATGCTAGAACTGAATGGTGTAAAAAGCACCAGTCACCTTTTATAATAAGAAACTGTTTCATAAAAAAAGAGAAAGTACATGTTTAAAATTCTATTCAAATGTAAATCATATGCAATTACCTTTTTAAATGAATAATCTTAGACAGAATAATTTTTTAAAGTTCATTTTTTCCTTTTATCAAAATCATATGTAAAATAAGATCCATTGTTATATTAGTATAATTATATTAAAGTAAAAAATATTACATGGATTCATTACATTGAAAAAAACGTAACTCGTGTTCATGAACTACTATCAGGACGTCCGATCACAAAGCATATTGAAACATATCGAGGTAATCTTTAAAATAGACTGTAATGAACAAATGCAAGATAAATCCGTATCTTCATTGCTGAACTATAAATTGGTTGGTATATCTCCCATTCACATTTTTACAGCTGACGACACACTGAACACACAGCACACACAAAAACTGCACACACAAGAGTAGTAGATTTTCTTTAACCTACTTCCACATTGTAACTTTATAGCTAACGTCCTCTGTTAGTTTTTATTGCAAGGAACATATTTCTGTAGTAAAAAAAATGGTCTGTAGTAAAATGCAAGTTAAATCCGTACCGTCATTGCAGGTCTATAAATTGGCTGATATATCCCCGATGCACAATTTTTCAGCGGACGAAAAAACACGCACAAAAGCTGCACACACAAGAATCGCAGATTTTTTTAACCTATTTCCACAAAGTAAGTTTATAACTAACGTCCTCTGCTTGTTTTTATTGCATCGAACATATTTCTTGCATTGTTGTTCAGTAATTCTTTGCAAATTCAATGTTCATTCCTGTTGATACCTTAAACTATCATTCATTGTTACGTCGTCATTTTTGGCTCGAAGATTGTTTCGAGTATTTAACAATGCTGCATTTAAAGCCAGATTATAATGGTGTAAAAAACACGTTACATTTTTTAATAAGAAACTGTTTCATAAAAAAAGAGAAAGTACATGTTTAAAATTCTATTCAAATAAAAATCATATGCAATAACGTTTTTAAATGAATATCTTAGATAGAATAGTTTTTTTTTAAAGTTCATTTTTGCCTTTTATCAAAATTATATGTAAAATAAGATTCATTGTTATATTAGTATAATTATATTAAAGTAAAAAAAAATATTATATAGATTGATTACATTGGAAAAAACGTAACTCGTGTTCATGAATTTCCTATCAGGTCGTCTGATCATAAATCAGATTGAAACATATTGAGTTGATCTTTAAAATTGAATGTAGTAAACAAATGCAAGTTAAATCCGTACCTTCATTGGACGTCTATAACATTGTTGATATATTTCCGATCCACAATTTCTTAACTGGCGAAAAATCGCATAAAATATATGCGTGCACAAGAATCGCAGATTTCCTTCAACCTACTTCCACAAAGTAAATTTATAACTAACGTCCTCTGCTTGTTTTTATTTCAACGAACATTTTTATTGCATTGTTGTACAGTAATTCTTTGTAAATGCATTGCTCATTCCTGTTGATTCCTTAAAAAATTATTCATTGTTACGTCGTCATTTTTGGCTCGACGTTTGTTTTCAGTATTTAACAATGTTGCATTTAAAGCTAGAACTGAATGGTGTAAAAAGCACCAGTCACCTTTTATAATAAGAAACTGTTTCATAAAAAAAAGAAAGTACATGTTTAAAATTCTATTCAAATGTAAATCATATGCAATAACCTTTTTAAATGAATAATCTTAGACAGAATAATTTTTTAAAGTTCTTTTTTTTCCTTTTATCAAAATCATATGTAAAATAAGATCCATTGTTATATTAATATAATTATATTAAAGTAAAAAATATTACATGGATTCATTACATTGAAAAAAACGTAACTCGTGTTCATGAACTTACTATCAGGTCGTCCGATCGTAAATCAGATTCAAACATATTGAGTTTATCTTTAAAATGGACTGTAGTAAACAAATGCAAGTTAAATCCGTACCTTCATTGCAGGTCTATAAATTGTTTGATATATCCCCGATCCACAATTTTTCAGTGGACGAAAAAACACACAGAGAATCAGCTCGCACAAGAATCTCAAATTTTCTTCAACCTACTTCTACAAAGTTAATTTATATCTAACGTCCTCTGCTAGTTTTTATTGCAACAAACATATTAATTGCATTGTTGTTCAGTAATTATTTGTAAATGCATTGTTCATTCCTGTTGATACCTTAAATAATCATTCATTTTTACGTCGTCATTTTTGGCTCGACGTTTGTTTTCCGTGTTTAAAAATCATGCATTTAAAGCCAGAATTGAATGGTGTAAAAAGCACCAGTCATACTTTGTAATAGCAAACTGTTTCATAAAAAATAGAAAGTACATGTTTAAAATTCTATTCAAATGTAGATCATATGCAATAAACTTTTTAACTGAATATTTTAGATTAAATAGTTTTTTAAAAGTTTATTTTTGCGTTTTATCTAAATTATATGTAAAAAATGATTCATTGTTATATTAGTATAATTATATTAAATAAAAAGTAAAAAATATTACATGGATTGTTTACATTGAAAGAAAGGTAACTCGTGTTCATGAACTATTATCAGGACGTCCGATCACAAAGCATATTGAAACATATCGAGGTAATCTTTAATATAGACTGTAATGAACAAATGCAAGATAAATCCGTATCTTCATTGCTGAACTATAAATTGGTTGGTATATCTCCCATTCACATTTTTACAGCTGACGACACACTGAACACACAGCACACACAAAAACTGCACACACAAGAGTAGTAGATTTTCTTTAACCTACTTCCACGTTGTAACTTTATAACTAACGTCCTCTGTTACTTTTTATTGCAAGGAACATATTTCTGTAGTAAAAAAAAATGGTCTGTAGTAAAATGCAAGTTAAATCCGTACCGTCATTGCTGGTCTATAAATTGTTTGATATATCCCCGATGCACAATTTTTCAGCGTACGAAAAAACACGCACAAAAGCTGCACACACAAGAATCGCAGATTTCTTTAACCTATTTCCACAAAGTAACTTTATAACTAACGTCCTCTGCTTGTTTTTATTGCAACATATTTCTTGCATTGTTCTTTAGTATTTCTTTGCAAATTCATTGTTCATTCCTGTTGATACCTTAAACTATCATTCATTGTTACGTCGTCATTTTTGGATCGACGTTTGCTTCGAGTATTTAACAATGTTGCATTTAAACCCAGAATATAATGGTGTAAAAAACACGTTACATATTTTAATAAGAAACTGTTTCATAAAAAAAGAGAAAGTACATATTTACAATTCTAATCAAATGTAAATCATACGCAATAACCTTTTTAAATGAATATCTTAGATAGAATATTTTTTTTTAAAGTTCATTTTTGCTTTTTATCAAAATTGTATGTAAAATAAGATTCATTGTTATTTTAGTATAATTATATTAAAGTAAAAAGAAAAAATATTACATGGATTGATTACATAGGAAAAAAACGTAACTCGTGATCTTGAATTTACTATCAGGTCGTCTGATCACAAATCAGATTGAAACATTTTGAGATTATCTTTAAAATGGACTGTAGTAAACAAATTCAAGTTAAATCCGTACCTTCATTGTAGGTCTATAAATTGGTTGCTATATTCTCGATCCACAATTTTTCAGTGGACGAAAAAGCACAAAATCTGCACTCACAAGAATCGCACATTTTTTCAACCTACTTCCACAAAGTAAATTTATAACTAACGTCCTCTGCTAGTTTTTATTCCAAGGAACATATTTATTGCATTGTTGTTCACTAATTCTTTATAAATGAATTGTCCATTCCTGTTGATACCTTAGAAAATCATTCATTGTTACGTCGTCATCTTTGGCTTGCCGTTTGTTTTGAGTATTTAAAAATGCTGCATTTAATGCCACAATTGAATGGTGTAAAAAGCACAAGTTCCATTTTATAATAAGAAACAGTTTCATGAAAAAAGAGAAAGTACATGTTTAAAATTCTATTCAAATGTACATCATATGTAATAACATATTTAAATGAATATTTTAGATTCAATAATTTTTTTAAGTTCATTTTTGCCTTTTATCAAAATTATATGTAAAATAAGATTCATGGTTATATTAGTATAATTATATTAAAGTAACAAATATTACATGGTTTGATTACATTGGAAAAAACGTAACTGGTGTACATGAAATAAATATCAGGTCGTCCGATCACAAATCAGATTGAAACATATTGAGTTGATCTTTAAAATAGAATGGAGTAAAAAAATGCAAGTTAAATCCGTACCTTCATTGGAGGTCGATAAATTGGTTGATATATCCCCGATCCACAATTTTTCAACTGGCGAAAAATCGCACACAAAATCTGCACGCACAATTTTCTTCAACCTACTTCCACAAAGTAAATTTATAACTAACGTCCTCTGCTAGTTTTTATTGCAAGGAACATATTTATTGCATTGTTGTTCAGTAATTCTTCATCAATGAATTGTCCATTCCTGTTGATACCTTAAATAATCATTCATTGTTACGTCGTCATTTTTGGCTCGACGTTTGTATCGAGTATTTAACAATGCTGCATTTAAAGCCAGAATATAATGGTGTAAAAAACACGTCACATTTTTTAATAAGAAACTGTTTCATAAAAAAAAGAGAAAGTAATGTTTAAAATTCTTTTCAAATGTAAATCATATGCAATAACCTTTTTAAATGAATATCCTAGATAGAATAGTTTAAGGTCATTTTTGCCTTTTATCAAAATTATATGTAAAATAAGATTCATTGTTATATTAGTATAATTATATTAAAGTAAAAAAAAAATATTATATAGATTGATTACATTGGAAAAAACGTAACACGTGTTCATGAATTTACTATCAGGTCGTATGATCCTAAATCAGATTGAAACATATTGAGTTGATCTTTAAAATAGTATGTAGTAAACAAATGCAAGTTAAATCCGTACCATCATTGGACGTCTATAACTTTGTTGATATATTTCCGATCCACAATTTCTTAACTGGCGAAAAATCGCATAAAAAATCTGCGTGCACAAGAATCGCAGATTTCCTTCAACCTACTTCCACAAAGTAAATTTATAACTACCGTCCTCTGCTTGTTTTTATTGCAACGAACATATTTATTGCATTGTTGTACAGTAATTCTTTGTAAATGCATTGCTCATTCCTGTTGATTCCTTAAAATTATTCATTGTTACGTCATCATTTTTTGCTCGACGTTTGTTTTCATTATTTAAAAATGTTGCATTTAAAGCTAGAACTGAATGGTGTAAAAAGCACCAGTCACCTTTTATAATAAGAAACTGTTTCATAAAAAAAGAGAAAGTACATGTTTAAAATTCTATTCAAATGTAAATCATATGTAATAACCTTTTTAAATGAATATCTTAGATAAAATAGTTTTTTTTTAAGTTCATTTTTGCCTTTTAGCAAAATTATATGTAAAATAAAATTTATGGTTATATTAGTATAATTATATTAACGTAAAAAAATATTACATGGTTTGATTACATTGGCAAAAACGTAACTGGTGTTCATGAAATAAATATCAGGTCGTCCGATCAGAAATCAGATTGAAACATGTTGAGTTGATCTTTAAAATAGAATGTAGTAAACAAATGCAAGTTAAATCCGTACCTTCATTGGACGTCTATAAATTTGTTGATATATTTCCGATCCACAATTTTTCAACTCGCGAAAAATCGCACACAAAATCTGCACCCACAAGAATCGCAGATTTTCTTCAACCTACTTCCACAAAGTAAATTTATAAATAACGTCCTATGCTAGTTTTTATTGCATGGAACATATTTATTGCATTGTTGTTCAGTAAATCTTTATAAATGAATTGTCCTTTCCTGTTGATACCTTAAATAATCATTCATTGTTACGTCGTCATTTTTGGCTTGACGTTTGTTTTGAGTATTTAAAAATGTTGCATTTAAAGCCACTGTTGATCCTGTTGATACCTTAAATAATCAATCATTGTTACGTCGTCATTTTTGGCTCGACGTTTGTATCGAGTATTTAACCACGCTGTATTTAAAGCCAGAATATAATGGTGTAAAAAACACGTTACATTTTTTAATAAGAAACTGTTTCATAAAAAAAGAGAAAGTACATGTTTAAAATTCTATTCAAATGTAAATCATATGCAATAACATTTTTAAATGAATATCTTAGATAGAATAGTTTTTTTTAAGTTCATTTTTGTCTTTTATCAAAATTATATGTAAAATAAGATTCATTGTTATATTAGTATAATTATATTAAAGTAAAAAAAAAATATTACATGGATTGATTACATTGGAAAATAACGTAGCTCGTGTTCATGAATTTACTATCAGGTCGTCTGATCACAAATCAGATTGAAAACATATTGAGTTCATCTTTAAAATAGAATGTAGTAAACAAGTGCAAGTTAAATCCGTACCTTCATTGGTGGTCTACAAATTTGTTGATATAATTCCGAACCACAATGATTCAACTGGCGAAAAATCGCACACAAAATCTGCGCGCACAAGAATCGCAGATTTTCTTCAACCTACTTCCACAAAGTAAATTTATACCTAACGTCCTCTGCTAGTTTTTATTGCAAGGAACATATTTATTGCATTGTTGTACAGTAAATCTTTGTAAATGCATTGTTCATTCCTGTTGATACCTTAAAAAATCATTCATTGTTACGTCGTCATTTTTGGCTCGACTGTTGTTTTCAGCATTTAACATTGATGCATTTAAAGCCAAAATTGAATGGTATTAAAAACAACAGTTACATTTTATAATAACAAACAGTTTCATAAAAAAGGAAAAATTACATGTTCAAAATTCTATTCAAATGTAAATCATATGGAATAACCTTTTTAAATGAATATTTATTTTAAAAGTTCATTTTTGCCTTTTATCAAAATTATATATAAAAAAGATTCATGGTTATATCAATATAATTATATTAAATAAAAAGTAAAAAATATTACATGGATTGATTGCATTGAAAAAAACGTAACTCGTGTTCATTAACTACTATCAGGTCGTCCGATCACAAATCAGATTGAAACATATTGAGTTTATCTTTAAAATGGACTGTAGTAAACAAATGCAAGTTAAATCCGTACCTTCATTGCTGGTCTATAAATTAGTTGGTATATCTCTGATCCACAATTTTACAGCTGACGAAAATAACACACACAAAACTGCACGAACAAGAATATCAGATTTTCTTCCACCTATTTCCACAAAGTAACTTTATAACAAACGTCCTCTGCTAGTTTTTATTACAAGGAACATACTTATTGCATTGTTGTTCAGTAATTCTTTGTAAATGAATTGTTTATACCAGTTGATACCTTAAACAATCATTGATTGTTACGTCGTCATTTTTGGCTCGACGTTTGTTTTCAGTATTTAACAATGTTGCATTTAATGCTAGAACTGAATGGTGTAAAAAGCACCAGTCACCTTTTATAATAAGAAACTGTTTCATAAAAAAAGAGAAAGTACATGTTTAAAATTCTATTCAAATGTAAATCATATGCAATTACCTTTTTAAATGAATAATCTTAGACAGAATAATTTTTTAAAGTTCATTTTTTCCTTTTATCAAAATCATATGTAAAATAAGATCCATTGTTATATTAGTATAATTATATTAAAGTAAAAAATATTACATGGATTCATTACATTGAAAAAAACGTAACTCGTGTTCATGAACTACTATCAGGACGTCCGATCACAAAGCATATTGAAACATATCGAGGTAATCTTTAAAATAGACTGTAATGAACAAATGCAAGATAAATCCGTATCTTCATTGCTGAACTATAAATTGGTTGGTATATCTCCCATTCACATTTTTACAGCTGACGACACACTGAACACACAGCACACACAAAAACTGCACACACAAGAGTAGTAGATTTTCTTTAACCTACTTCCACATTGTAACTTTATAGCTAACGTCCTCTGTTAGTTTTTATTGCAAGGAACATATTTCTGTAGTAAAAAAAAATGGTCTGTAGTAAAATGCAAGTTAAATCCGTACCGTCATTGCAGGTCTATAAATTGGCTGATATATCCCCGATGCACAATTTTTCAGCGGACGAAAAAACACGCACAAAAGCTGCACACACAAGAATTGCAGATTTTTTTAACCTATTTCCACAAAGTAAGTTTATAACTAACGTCCTCTGCTTGTTTTTATTGCATCGAACATATTTCTTGCATTGTTGTTCAGTAATTCTTTGCAAATTCAATGTTCATTCCTGTTGATACCTTAAACTATCATTCATTGTTACGTCGTCATTTTTGGCTCGAAGATTGTTTCGAGTATTTAACAATGCTGCATTTAAAGCCAGATTATAATGGTGTAAAAAACACGCTACATTTTTTAATAAGAAACTGTTTCATAAAAAAAGAGAAAGTACATGTTTAAAATTCTATTCAAATGTAAATCATATGCAATAACGTTTTTAAATGAATATCTTAGATAGAATAGTTTTTTTTTAAAGTTCATTTTTGCCTTTTATCAAATTTATATGTAAAATAAGATTCATTGTTATATTAGTATAATTATATTAAAGTAAAAAAAAATATTATATAGATTGATTACATTGGAAAAAACGTAACTCGTGTTCATGAATTTCCTATCAGGTCGTCTGATCATAAATCAGATTGAAACATATTGAGTTGATCTTTAAAATAGAATGTAGTAAACAAATGCAAGTTAAATCCGTACCTTCATTGGACGTCTATAACATTGTTGATATATTTCCGATCCACAATTTCTTAACTGGCGAAAAATCGCATAAAATATATGCGTGCACAAGAATCGCAGATTTCCTTCAACCTACTTCCACAAAGTAAATTTATAACTAACGTCCTCTGCTTGTTTTTATTGCAACGAACATTTTATTGCATTGTTGTACAGTAATTCTTTGTAAATGCATTGCTCATTCCTGTTGATTCCTTAAAAAATTATTCATTGTTACGTCGTCATTTTTGGCTCGACGTTTGTTTTCAGTATTTAACAATGTTGCATTTAAAGCTAGAACTGAATGGTGTAAAAAGCACCAGTCACCTTTTATAATAAGAAACTGTTTCATAAAAAAAAAGAAAGTACATGTTTAAAATTCTATTCAAATGTAAATCATATGCAATAACCTTTTTAAATGAATAATCTTAGACAGAATAATTTTTTTAAGTTCTTTTTTTCCTTTTATCAAACTCATATGTAAAATAAGATCCATTGTTATATTAATATAATTATATTAAAGTAAAAAATATTACATGGATTCATTACATTGAAAAAAACGTAACTCGTGTTCATGAACTTACTATCAGGTCGTCCGATCGTAAATCAGATTCAAACATATTGAGTTTATCTTTAAAATGGACTGTAGTAAACAAATGCAAGTTAAATCCGTACCTTCATTGCAGGTCTATAAATTGTTTGATATATCCCCGATCCACAATTTTTCAGTGGACGAAAAAACACACAGAGAATCAGCTCGCACAAGAATCTCAAATTTTCTTCAACCTACTTCTACAAAGTTAATTTATATCTAACGTCCTCTGCTAGTTTTTATTGCAACAAACATATTAATTGCATTGTTGTTCAGTAATTATTTGTAAATGCATTGTTCATTTCTGTTGATACCTTAAATAATCATTCATTTTTACGTCGTCATTTTTGGCTCGACGTTTGTTTTCCGTGTTTAAAAATGATGCATTTAAAGCCAGAATTGAATGGTGTAAAAAGCACCAGTCATACTTTGTAATAGCAAACTGTTTCATAAAAAATAGAAAGTACATGTTTAAAATTCTATTCAAATGTAGATCATATGCAATAAACTTTTTAACTGAATATTTTAGATTGAATAGTTTTTTAAAAGTTTATTTTTGCGTTTTATCTAAATTATATGTAAAAAATGATTCATTGTTATATTAGTATAATTATATTAAATAAAAAGTAAAAAATATTACATGGATTGTTTACATTGAAAGAAAGGTAACTCGTGTTCATGAACTATTATCAGGACGTCCGATCACAAAGCATATTGAAACATATCGAGGTAATCTTTAATATAGACTGTAATGAACAAATGCAAGATAAATCCGTATCTTCATTGCTGAACTATAAATTGGTTGGTATATCTCCCATTCACATTTTTACAGCTGACGACACACTGAACACACAGCACACACAAAAACTGCACACACAAGAGTAGTAGATTTTCTTTAACCTACTTCCACGTTGTAACTTTATAACTAACGTCCTCTGTTACTTTTTATTGCAAGGAACATATTTCTGTAGTAAAAAAAAATGGTCTGTAGTAAAATGCAAGTTAAATCCGTACCGTCATTGCTGGTCTATAAATTGTTTGATATATCCCCGATGCACAATTTTTCAGCGTACGAAAAAACACGCACAAAAGCTGCACACACAAGAATCGCAGATTTCTTTAACCTATTTCCACAAAGTAACTTTATAACTAACGTCCTCTGCTTGTTTTTATTGCAACATATTTCTTGCATTGTTCTTCAGTATTTCTTTGCAAATTCATTGTTCATTCCTGTTGATACCTTAAACTATCATTCATTGTTACGTCGTCATTTTTGGATCGACGTTTGCTTCGAGTATTTAACAATGTTGCATTTAAACCCAGAATATAATGGTGCAAAAAACACGTTACATATTTTAATAAGAAACTGTTTCATAAAAAAAGAGAAAGTACATATTTACAATTCTAATCAAATGTAAATCATACGCAATAACATTTTTAAATGAATATCTTAGATAGAATATTTTTTTTTAAGTTCATTTTTGCTTTTTATCAAAATTGTATGTAAAATAAGATTCATTGTTATTTTAGTATAATTATATTAAAGTAAAAACAAAAAATATTACATGGATTGATTACATAGGAAAAAAACGTAACTCGTGATCTTGAATTTACTATCAGGTCGTCTGATCACAAATCAGATTGAAACATTTTGAGATTATCTTTAAAATGGACTGTAGTAAACAAATTCAAGTTAAATCCGTACCTTCATTGTAGGTCTATAAATTGGTTGCTATATTCTCGATCCACAATTTTTCAGTGGAAGAAAAAGCACAAAATCTGCACTCACAAGAATCGCACATTTTTTCAACCTACTTCCACAAAGTAAATTTATAACTAACGTCCTCTGCTAGTTTTTATTCCAAGGAACATGTTTATTGCATTGTTGTTCACTAATTCTTTATAAATGAATTGTCCATTCCTGTTGATACCTTAGAAAATCATTCATTGTTACGTCGTCATTTTTGGCTTGCCGTTTGTTTTGAGTATTTAAAAATGCTGCATTTAATGCCACAATTGAATGGTGTAAAAAGCACAAGTTCCATTTTATAATAAGAAACAGTTTCATAAAAAAAGAGAAAGTACATGTTTAAAATTCTATTCAAATGTACATCATATGCAATAACATTTTTAAATGAATATTTTAGATTCAATAATTTTTTTAAGTTCATTTTTGCCTTTTATCAAAATTATATGTAAAATAAGATTCATGGTTATATTAGTATAATTATATTAAAGTAACAAATATTACATGGATTGATTACATTGGAAAAAAAACGTAACTCGTGTTCATGAATTTAATATCAGGTCGTCTGATCACAAATCAGATTGAAACATATTGAGTTGATCTTTAAAATAGAATGTAGTAAACAAATACAAGTTAAATTGGTACCTTCATTGGAGGTCTATAAATTTGTTGATATATTTCCGATCCACAATTTTTCAACTGGCGAAAAATCGCACACAAAATCTGCGCGCACAAGAATTGCAGATTTTCTTCAACCTACTTCCACAAAGTAAATTTATAATTAACGTCCTCTTCTAGTTTTTATTGCAAGGAACATATTTATTGAATTGTTGTTCAGTAATTCTCTATAAATGAATTGTCCATTCCTATTGATACCTTAAATAATCATTCATTGTTACGTCTTGAATTGTGGCTCGACGTTTGCATCGAGTATTTAAAAATGCTGCATTTAAAGCCACAATCTAATGGTGTAAAAAGCACAAGTTCCATTTTACAATAAGAAACCGTTTCATGAAAAAAGAGAAAGTACGTGTTTAAAATTCTATTCAAATGTACATCATATGCAATAACCTTTTTAAATGAATATGTTAGATTGAATAATTTTTTTAAAGTTCATTTTTGCCTTTTATCAAAATTATATGTAAAATAAGTTTCATGGTTATATTAGTATATTTATATTAAAGTAAAAAATATTACATGGTTTGATTATATTGGAAAAAACGTAACTTGTGTTCATGAAATAAATATCAGGTCGTCCGATCACAAATCAGATTGAAACATATTGAGTTGATATTTAAAATAGAATGTAGTAAACAAGTGCAAGTTAAATCCGTACCTTCATTGATGGTCTATAAATTTGTTGATATAATTCCGATCCACAATTTTTCAACTGGCGAAAAATCGCACACAAAATCTGCGCGCACAAGAATCGCAGATTTTCTTCAACCTACTTCCACAAAGTAAATTTATAACTAAAGTCCTCTGCTAGTTTTTATTGCAAGGAACATATTTATTGCATTGTTGTACAGTAATTCTTTGTAAATGCATTGTTCATTCCTGTTGATACCTTAAAAAATCATTCATTGTTACGTCCTCATTTTTGGCTCGACCGTTGCACTGTGGGGTATTTGAAGAATCTGGCGGGCCAAAAGTCGATTTCATAAAGTAGAATGCAGGATCGAACGGATGGATATAAGTTGAAACTGAATCATTGGGGAATCATGTGGTGTGATTTTTATCTCCTTTAAGTGAACGATGACCTCCTGTTATCGGTTGAAACTGGAGTGTTGCGTTAAGTGCATGAGTGTCAAATCGTTCTTCATTGTGACTTTCTATTTTTGAATGTGAATAACTTCAGTTTTGGAAGTATTTAAAATCTAATCGTTATGGATAGTGACGAGGCAGGTATGTATCATTATTTTTTTAAACTTTGAATTGAGAAAGAAATAGTTTTATTATTTACAAAATTAATTTAAAATAACGCATATTTTTCTATTACTTTTTTCCCTTGTTTCCCAATTCACGAAGGGTTTAGTTATATTTCCAAACATTTGCAAGCAAAGTTACTTGTTGTACCAATAAATATACATCCTTCTAATTGTGTTTTCATTTAAAGTAGTTCCACCTTCGTCCCCTTTTTAAAATGAAGGCGATATAAATATGCTCTTCCAAAATTCTGAGTAAGCATACAAAATTACTATATATTTACTTTAACTGATATTTATCATAAAAATTTTAATATGAAAAAAATTGTTATGATTCATTAGATAGTGATCACATTTGTTTATTTTTCAGTCATTCTGATTGAAATTAAATTTATATAATTAAAAAAAAATGCTTTAAAGTAATGTATTCATTCCCTTTATCTCTTGTTAAGCTCTTTTCAGATAATTGAAATAATTTATTGCTGGTTATTAACATTTGTTTATCTAAAAAATAAGTCGAGGCAATTTTCCATATGTTTTTGTTAAAAGTTAGCGAAAGATTGTGAGATTTTTAAAAAAAATAAGGGATAAAATGATGTTATCTATCTAAATTGCATATAATTATTATGCATTCTTTTTTCTTCATATTTTGTATTTATTTTTATTTAGGGCCTTCGAATGTCAGAGTAATGACTCGAAAAGAATTTTTAAACATTATGCAACAGCAGAATTTGCCAAATATTAATCATAGATTAAATTTCCTTGAAAATTACCTTCTTAATAGCGATAATTTTGATGATGATGAAATTAAAAACTTCAAGCACAATTTCTCCCAATTTAAATCTCAGTTCAAGAGCAAATGGATCGAAGCCCATTATATGTTAGATAAATTTGTGAAAAATAATAAAGAATGACTTGAAGGTACAGCAGAAATTTCAAGAAAAATAAATCGACCAGGAAAGCCAGCAAAAGCTTTCACTGAATCAAGTGACAGGTGAAAGCGAGGAAGTCTGAAAGTTTGAGGAGCTCGACTGATGTGGAAGTTCTTACACATACTTTACACAGAAGATTCTTTACTGACCTATCTCTAGAAGCGGAAATTACCGGCATTGATGAAAATTTAATATATCGATTTAAAGTTATTCTTGAAACCATATCCGGTGGCCCCAAAATTCACCTTGATAACTTTAAGAATATACAGAAAAAACAACAGAGCTCTACGTCCAGTTATATAAATGGTATCCAATGTCACCCACAATGCATAAAATATTAATCCACTGACGCATTGTGATAGAGAAAGCTTTTCTACCAGTAGGCCAATTGTCTGAAGAAACAGCCGAAGCACGGAACAAACATTTTCGATTATTTCGCCAAAGTCTATCGCGTAAATTTTCAAGAATTTCTTGTAACCGTGATATTCTCAACATATTGCTTTTGAGTTCAGATCCAGTTTTAACTGGAATGAGACCCACGATAAGAAAAAAATCAAAATTGTTCCGTAAAGAAACTCTAGAAATGTTACTGCCTATGGAATCTTCTGAAGCTCGTGATCCAGAGGATTCTGATTACTATTTACTGAGAAACAGATTACGATTCTGAATTATCATCTGATTAAAAGATCCCACCTTGGTGATTTACAAACTAATTCTTCTTATCATTAATAATTTGTTTTTATAATTTATTCAATTATTCAATATATTATTCCATTTTTTTATCATGATTATCATTTATTTTATAGTACTGTTTTTCATAATTATCATTTATTTTATGATACTGCTTATCATAAATATCATTTATTTTATAATACTAATTTGGATCAATAAAAATCAGTACGAAGTTGCAAATCATCCATGATTTTCAAGTTATTAAACAATATTTATTTCAAAAAGTGCATTTATTTACTGCTTTAAACGTTTAAATTAGTTTAAAAGAAAAAAATAATTGTGGCCGCCCAGATTTGTAAAATACCCCACTGTGCGTTGTTTTCAACATTTAACATTGATTTATTTAAAGCCAAAATTGAGTGGTATTAAAAACAACAGTTACATTTTATAATAACAAACAATTTCATAAAAAAGGAAAAATTACATGTTTAAAATTCTATTCAAATATAAATCATATGAAATAACCTTTTTAAATGAATAATTTTTTTAAAAGTTCATTTTTGCCTTTTATCAAAATTACATGTAAAAAAAGATTCATGGTTATATTAGTATAATTATATTAAATAAAAAGTAAAAAATATTACATGGATTGGTTACATTGAAAAAAACGTAAGTCGTGTTCATTAACTACTATCAGGTCGTCCGATCACAAATCAGATTGAAACATATATAGTTTATCTTTAAAATAGACTTTAGTAAACAAATGCAAGTTAAAACCGTACCTTCATTGCTGGTCTATAAATTAGTTGGTATATCTCTGATCCACAATTTTACAGCTGACGAAAGTAAGACACACAAAACTGCACGAACAAGAATATCAGATTTTCTTCCACCTATTTCCACAAAGTAACTTTATAACATATGTCCTCTGCTAGTTTTTATTGCAAGGAACATACTTATTGCATTGTTGTTCAGTAATTCTTTGTAAATGCATTGTTCATTCCAGTTGATACCTTAAACAATCATTCATTTTTACGTCGTCATTTTTGGCTCGACGTTTGTTTTCAGTATTTAACAATGTTGCATTTAAAGTTAGAACTGAATGGTGTAAAAAGCACCAGTCACCTTTTATAATAAGAAACTGTTTCATAAAAAAAGAGAAAGTACATGTTTAAAATTCTATTCAAATGTAAATCATATGCAATAACCTTTTTCAATGAATAATCTTAGACAGAATAATTTTTTAAAGTTCATTTTTTCCTTTTATCAAAATCATATGTAAAATAAGATCCATTGTTATATTAGTATAATTATATTAAAGTAAAAAATATTACATGGATTCATTACATTGAAAAAAACGTAACTCGTGTTCATGAACTTACTATCAGGTCGTCCGATCGTAAATCAGATTCAAACATATTGAGTTTATCTTTAAAATGGAATGTAGTAAACAAATGCAAGTTAAATCCGTACCTTCATTGCAGGTCTATAAATTAATTGATATATCTACAAAGTAAATTTATAACTAACGTCCTCTGCTAGTTTTTATTGCAACAAACATATTTATTGCATTGTTGTTCAGTAATTCTTTGTAAATGCATTGTTTATTCCTGTTGATACCTTAAATAATCATTCATTGTTACGTCGTCATTTTTGGCTCGTCGTTTCTTTTCTGTATTTAAAAAGGATGCATTTAAAGCCAGAATTGAATGGTGCAAAAAGCACCAGTCATATTTTGTAATAGCAAACCGTTACATAAAAAATAGAAACTACATGTTTAAAATTCTATTCAAATGTAGATCATATATATGTAGATCATTTTTAACTGAATATTTTAGATTGAATAGTTATTTTAAAGTTTATTTTTGCGTTTTATCAAAATTATATGTAAAAAAAGATTAATTGTTATATTAGTATAATTATAATAAATAAAAAGTAAAAAATATTACATGGATTGTTTACATTGAAAAAAAGGTAACTCGTGTTCATGAACTACTATCAGGACGTCCGATCACAAAGCATATTGAAACATATCGAGGTAATCTTTAAAATTGACTGTAATGAACAAATGCAAGATAAATCCGTATCTTCATTGCTGAACTATAAATTGGTTGGTATATCTCCCATCCACATTTTTACAGCTGACGACACACTGAACACACAGCACACACAAAAACTGCACACACAAGAGTAGTAGATTTTCTTTAACCTACTTCCACATTGCAACTTTATAACTAACTTCCTCTGTTAGTTTTTATTGCAAGGAACATATTTGTGTAGTAAAAAAATCGGTCCGTAGTAAAATGCAAGTTAAATCCGTACAGTCATTGCAAGTCTATAAATTGGCTGATATATCCCCGATGCACAATTTTTCAGCGGACGAAAAAACACACACAAAAGCTGAACACACAAGAATCGCAGATTTCTTTAACCTATTTCCACAAAGTAACATTATAACTAAAGTCCTCTGCTTGTTTTTATTGCAACGAACATATTTCATGCATTGTTGTTCAGTAATTCTTTGCAAATTCATTGTTCATTCCTTTTGATACCTTAAACTATCATTCATTGTTACGTCGTCATTTTTGGCTCGACGTTTGTTTCGAGTATTTAGCAATGCTGCATTTAAAGCCAGAATATAATGGTGTAAAAAACACGTTACATATTTTAATAAGAAACTGTTTCATGAAAAAAGAGAAATTACATATTTACAATTCTAATCAAATGTAAATCATATGCAATAACCTTTTTAAATGAATATCTTAGATAGAATAGTTTTTTTTTTTAAAGTTCATTTTTGCCTTTTATCAAAATTATATGTAAAATAAGTTTCATGGTTATATTAGTATATTTATATTAAAGTAAAAAATATTACATGGTTCGATTACATTGGAAAAAACGTAACTTGTGTTCATGAAATAAATATCAGGTCGTCCGATCACAAATCAGATTGAAACATATTGATTTTATCTTTAAAATAGACTGTAGTAAACAAATGCAAGTTAAATCCGTACCTTCATTGGAGGCCTATAAATCGGTTGATATATCCCCGATCCACAATTTTTCAACTGAGGAAAAATCACACACAAAATCTGCACGCACAAGAATCGCAGATTTTCTTCAACCTACTTCCACAAAGTAAATGTATAACTAACGTCTTCTGCTAGTTTTTATTCCAAGAAACATATTTATTGCATTGGTGTACAGTAATTCTTTGTAAATGCATCGTTTATTCCAATATATACCTTAAACAATCATTCATTGTTACGTCATCATTTTTGACTCGACGTTTGTTTTCAGTATTTAACAATGATGCATTTAAAGCTAGAACTGATAGAATAGAATGCTGTAAAAAGCACCTGTCACATTTTATAATAAGAAACTGTTTCATAAAAAATAGAATGTACATGTTTAAAATTCTATTCAAATGTAAATCATATGCAATAAACTTTTAAATGGAAATTTTAGATTGAATGTATTTTTTTAATTTCATGTATTTTAAAACAAAACAGTTTTACATCATCGTATTCGAGATCAGTGTTTTAGAAACAGACACGTGTAGAGAATGATGCAGAAATAAAAAAAAATTATTTTTAATATTTGAAATAAACAGAAACTTGTTATTACATCAACGGTTTACGTGCTACTGTTTTTAAAATTGACGGGTATAGGGAGTGATGTAGAAAATGAAAATTTGGAAGGAATTGTTCGACTTATAAATACATTTACATATATATATATATATATATATTTGCGTGTATAATATTTGTTCCATACAATATTTATATATAATTATTTATAAATTATTAAATATTTCTATAAGTGAAATATTGAAAACTTCTTATGAGTAAATTGTATATTCATTTATGCTTTTCTCAATGAGCGTCTCTTATGCAGGGCTCGCAGCGTTCCTAAAATTTTCACACTTTGCTACCAGTATTTTAAATCAAAAAATTTTCGTGACGAATTTCTTTAACATCTACAATAGAATTTTACTATAAATATTATCGTTTTAAAATTGCGGTAGGAAAGTGTGAAAATTTTAGGAACGCTGCGAGCCCTGCTTATGCTTCTTAATATTTACTACATATTTGTGTGTATAAATACCCTTTACAAACAGTATTTATGTACTTTATTATTAAAATTTATGAAATATTTCAACGTTTAAATACTGAAATCTTTTTATGAGTAAAGTATAGGTTCAATTATGCCATTCTCACTGCGCGTCCGTTATTTCTTTTAACATTTTGCCATCACTATTTTTGACTAACTTGTATTTATATACAGTTTTATAACTTTATCATGTAAAGATTAATATGAATAATTTTATTGATACTAAACATTTTAGACATTGTGTGTATGTATGAATAAGATTTTCTGAGCCCTCAATATTTGAAACGTTCTATAAAATATTTACTCTAATTCGGTATTTTATACAGTTTGCAATGGCTTATAGTAATTATCAATTTACTGCTAGTTATTTTTTCTGAAACTAATCCTACTGACATTAGACATAAATAAAATAAAGATTAAACTATTTATTACGTGTAAAACGCATGTTTTTATAATTTAAATTAAAATATTATTTCATTTAATTTGAATATTTAACTATACGCAAACTTGTTTATTTCATTAGCCAAACGTACTTGTATTATTTAATTGAGGTCCACATAATCATAAAACTTTTCCCGTCCCTTGTTCTTTAAACATGCTAACTCCACTTCCAACCCAACGTCTAACTAAATAATTTATTACTCTCTCGGTGTTATTGTTAGCTTCATTTGTTAACATGAACAAACAAACAGTATTACATCATCGTTTTCGAGATCACTGTTTTTGTAATAGACAAGTGTAGAGAATGTTGCAGAAATAAAAATTTGTTATTTTTAATTGTTGAAATAAACAGAAACTTATTGTTACATCAACGGTTTACGTGCTACTGTTTTTAAAATTGACGGGTATAGGGAGTAATGTAGAAAATGAAAATTGGGAAGGAATTGTTTGACTTATAAATATTTTTACATATATATATTTTTGTGTGTATAATATTTGTTACACACAGTGTTTATATACATTGTTATAAATTATTAAATACGTCAATAACTGAAATATTGAAAACTTCTTCTGAGTAAATTGTATGTACATTTATCCCCTTCTCAATGCGCGTCTTTTACGCTTCTTTACATTTACTACATATTTTTGTGTATAAATACGCTATTTATGTACTTTATTAAAATTTATAAAATATTTCAACATTGAAATACTGAAAACTTCTTATGAGTAAAGTATAGGTTTAACTATGCCATTCTCACTGCGCGTCGGTTATTTCTTTTAACATTATTTATATAAAATTTTATAACTTTAATATGTAAAGATTAATATGAATAATTTTATTGATACTAAACATATTAGACATTGTGTTTATATATAAATAAGATTTTCTGAGTTCTCAGTATTTGAAACATTCTATAAAATATTTACTCTAATTCGGTATTTTATACAGTTCGCAATGGCTTATAGTAATTATCAATTTACTGCTAGTTATTTTTTCTGAAACTAATCCTACTGACATTAGACATAAATAAAATAAAGATTAAACTATTTATTACGTGTAAAACGCAAGTTTTTATAATGTAAATTAAAATATTATTTCATTTAATTTGAATATTTAACTATACGCAAACTTGTTTATTTCATTAGCCAAACGTACTTGTATTATTTAATTGAGATCCACATTGTCATAAAACTTTTCCCGTCCCTTGTTCTTTAAACCTGCAAACTCCACTTCCAACCCAACGACCAACTAAATAATTTATTGCTCTCTCGGTGTTATTGTTAGCTTCATTTGTTAACATGAACAAACAAACTGTGTTACATCATCGTTTTCGAGATCACTGTTTTTGTAATAGACACGTGTAGAGAATATTGTAGAAATAAAAATTTGTTATTTTTAATTGTTGAAATAAACAGAAACTTATTGTTACATCAACGGTTTGCGTGCTACTGTTCTTAAAATTGAGTTTAATAGAGAGTGATGCAAAAAATGAAAATTGGGAAGGAATTGTTTGACTTAAAAATATATTTACATATATATATATGTGTGTGTATAATATTTGTTACATACAGTATTTATATACATTGTTATAAATTATTAAATACTTCAATAAGTGAAATATTGAAAACTTCTTATGAGTAAATTGTATGATCGTTTATCCCCTTCTCAATGAGCGTCTCTTATGGTTCTTTACATTTACTACATATTTGTGTGTATAAATACCCTTTACATACAGTATTTATGTACTTTATTAAAATTTATAAAATATTTCAACGTTTAAATACTGAAAACTTCTTATAAGTAAAGTATAGGTTCAATTATGCCATTCTCACTGCGCGTCCGTTATTTCTTTTAACATTTTGCCGTCACTATTTTTGACTAACTTGTATTTATATAAAGTTTTATAACTTTAACATGTAAAGATTAATATGAATAATTTTATTGATACTAAACATTTTAGACATTGTGTGTATGTATAAATAAGATTTTCTGAGCCCTCAATATTTGAAACGTTCTATAAAATATTTACTCTAATTCGGTATTTTATACAGTTCGCAATGGCTTATAGTAATTATCAATTTACTGCTAGTTATTTTTTCTGAAACTAATCCTACGGACATTAGACATAAATAAAATAAAGATTAAACTATTTATTACGTGTAAAACGTATGTTTTTATAATTTAAATTAAAATATCATTTCATTTAATTTGAATATTTAACTATACGTAAACTTGTTTATTTCATTAGCCAAACGTACTTGTATTATTTAATTGAGATCCACATAATCATAAAACTTTTCCCGTTCCTTGTTCTTTAAACCTGCAAACTTCACTTCCAACCCAACGACTAAATAATTTATTACTCTCTCGGTGTTATTGTTAGCTACATTTGTTAACATGAACAAACAAACAGTGTTACATCATCGTTTTCGAGATCACTGTTTTATAAATAGGCACGTGTAGAGAATATTGCAGAAATAAAAATTTGATATTTTTAATTGTTGAAATAAACAGAAACTTATTGTTACATCAACGGTTTACGTGCTACTGTTTTTAAAATTGGCGTGTATAGGGAGTAATGTAGAAAATGAAAATTAGGAAAGAATTGTTTGACTTATAAATATATTTACATATATATATATTTGTGTGTATAATATTTGTTACACACAGTCTTTATATACATTGTTATCAGTGGCGTGGCGTGAAAATTTTCGGTGGTCATCGCAATTATTTAAGTTTGTGGTGAAAAATTATTAACTCTAAAATTCAATGGTTGAATGTTCAAAAAAGAAACTTTAAATCTTATCTTCACTTATACATGAACTCCAAATGTTCTGCTAAAACTGGATCGTAGAGTTTTAAAAGCTTATTAAGAGTTTTAAAATATTGCTTGGTCATCGCCGCATCCAGCGATGACCGGACGCCACGCCACTGATTGTTATAAATTATTAAATACGTCAATAAGTGAAATATTGAAAAATTCTTCTGAGTAAATTGTATGTTCATTTATCCCCTTCTCAATGAGCGTATCTTATGTTTCTTTACATTTACTACATATTTGTGTATATAAATACCCTATGTACTTTATTAAAATTTATAAAATATTTCAACATTGAAATACTGAAAACGTCTTATGAGTAAAGTATAGGTTTAATTATGCCATTCTCACTGCGCGTCCGTTATTTCTTTTAACATTTTGCCATCACTATTTTTGACAAACTTGTATTTATATAAAGTTTTATAACTTTAATATGTAAAGATTAATATGAATAATTTTATTGATACTATACATATTAGACATTGTGTTTATGTATAAATAAGATTTTCTGAGTTCTCAATATTTGAAACATTCTACAAAATATTTGCTGCAATTCGGTATTTTATACAATTCGCAATGATTTATAGTAATCATCACTTTAGAGCTAGTTATTATTTCTGAAACTAATCCTACTGACATTAGACATAAATAAAATAAAGATTAAACTATTTTTTACGTGTAAAACGCATGTTTTTATAATGTAAAGTAAAATATTATTTCATTTAATTTGAATATTTAACTATACGCAAACTTGTTTATTTCATTAGCCAAACGTACTTGTATTATTTAATTGAGATCCACATTGTCATAAAACTTTTCCCGTCCCTTGTTCTTTAAACCTGCAAACTTCACTTCCAACCCAACGACCAACTAAATAATTTATTACTCTCTCGGTGTTATTGTTAGCTTCATTTGTTAACATGAACAAACAAACTGTGTTACATCACCGTTTTCGAGATCACTGTTTTTGTAATAGAGAAGTGTAGAGAATATTGTGGAAATAAAAATTTGTTATTTTTAATTGTTGAAATAAACAGAAACTTATTGTTACATCAACGGTTTACGTGCTACAGTTTTTAAAATTGACGGGTATAGAGAGTAATGTACAAAATGAAAATTGGGAAGGAATTGTTTGATTTATAAATATATTTACATATATATATATTTGTGTGTATAATATTTGTTACATACAGTGTTTATATACATTGTTATAAATTATTAAATACTTCAGTAAGTGAAATATTGAAAACGTCTTCTGAGTAAATTGTATCTAACAAAAACATAGCTGTGAAAAAAGGGAGCCAAGTCCTGTAAAGACAACGGCAAGAAAAGAAGTGATATCTAAGTGGGTGCCAAGTTCAAATAAAATTCACTCAAACTTACCTACTGAAGTATTATAGCATTTTTTAAATTGTTTAGAAATAAAAATTATTGATAGCATATTAATAATAAATCTAGAACTTGGCAAGTTTTTACCTACAAGTCATTTATTTTTATTAATGACATTATTATATCTAAACTTGTTATTTCATATTTGGAAGCCTTCATTTGACTGAGCTCCTTCCCCTTGGAGGATGGTGGGATAAAATATACCCCACCTAAATTTAACTGCAAAATGCCACATTGACACTAGAATTCAGGACTAAAAAGTTTAATTTTATTAAATACCTGAAAAGAAGCTTTTACCCATTTTGAAATAAATTTGTTTTTAAATTCTGGTGTGATTGAAAAGCTCTTTGCCCCTGAAGGGTTAAAGAGGTGCAGTCTCTAGAGGTATGACCAAGAACAAGCGCAAAGGTATCTGTCTCTTTCTCAGGCCTTTTAGTCTGTTTGCATTGAGGTTTCCGAAGGGTGGGTGCTAGAGTGATAACCAAAGACGAGCGGGAATGTATTTGTGTATTTATTGGTTTATCAAATCTTTAACATGAGTCATTTGTTTATAATAATAACTATATTAATTTTTTTATAATGACATTGTTGTTATATTAACATCATCATTTTATTAAGACACGAAATTGATAGGCATAACATTTATCAAAAACTTGCCAAGTTCTAGATTTATTATTAATATGCTATCAATAATTTTTATTTCTAAACAATTTAAAAAATGCTATAATACTTCAGTAGGTAAGTTTGAGTGAATTTTATTTGAACTTGGCACCCACTTAGATATCACTTCTTTTCTTGCCGTTGTCTTTACAGAACTTGGCTCCCTTTTTTCACAGCTATGTTTTTGTTAGATATCATTACTTTTTGTACAGTTACAATATATTTAGACACTTTACTTAATGCTTTTTAATGTGTTTACATGAGACTATTTTATTCGCCAAGCAACATTCAATTTTAATTTAAATTTCCTATAACAAACTATTTGGCTGTCAATTTGCGGCAGAAATCTATATTTTAATACTGCTACACTGAATGCATGTTTTAAAACGAAATGTATTGATTCGAAATTTTTATTGTTTCTGAAACAACAATTCCTATTAAATTCCTATGTTAAATTTTCCTATTCAATTTTCCAATTAAATATCCTATAGCGGGGCCTGCTTTTTTGTACTGAAAGTGAAAAATAAAGTTATGTGCTTATGCCACACTATGTATCATTCATCCATGGGTGCGGGCAAAGAGGCAGTGCAGAGTAAGGACATTACCCCTCCCTGGATTTTCAAATTTAATTAACTAAATAAACATTTCTCTGATGATTTTGAAAATAACAAGTGGGTAAGTGTGATCACAGATCGCACAGAGGGTTTCGTTTAATATTCCTTTCAAAACACTTTATCCTTTTGAAAAATCTGTTAGTTCCAAATTTCGCAACCAGGGGTGCACTCTATTCTAAACAAACCTCTATCCGAATGAAACTCCGTTTTACATACTATCCGTAGATATTTTAGTCGAGGGGATTGAGCCCATAGCACCCGAGATCAGTAGGCGCCTCTGGCGATAAAAAGTGGAACTAAAATATGTAAGACTATGGTGCATAATATGAAAGAATGGTCAAAGGGGTGTCGGCAAAAGTTGAAAAAGTGCTCCCCCGCGTGAAAAGGGCGGAGGTTAGAAAAACTGCTTAAAATACACAAGTTAGAGCCCGGAGGAGTAAATAATATAAGACTTTTTGAAAATTTTATGATTTGTCGTGTGGTCTGAGGTATTCAGCTATACGTATGAAAAAAGTCATGTCTTCAACTTAATTAATGACTCCCTTAGAAAGAATTGCTTAAAATACATATGTGGTAGCTCAAAGGGTTAAGCATAAGACTTTTTCAAGATTTTATGATTTGTCGCCTGGCCTCAGGTGTTCTGCTGTAAGTATGCAAAATTTCAAATCTGCAATTTAATAAGGGGCTCAGTTAGAAGGAATTGGTTAAAATACGCATGTGGAAGTCCAAAGGGTTAAATGTACAACTTTTTCAAAATTTTATGATTTCTCGTTTGATGTGAGGTTTTCATCTATAAGTGTGCAAAATTTCACGCCTCCAACCTATTTAGGGGCTCACTTAGAAAGGATTGTTTAAAATACACATGTGACACCCAAACGGTTAAATTTACAACTTTTTCAAAATTTTATGATTTGTCATTTGATGTGAGGTGTTCAGCTGTAAATATGCAAAATTTCACGCCTCCAACATGTATAGTTTCTGAGAACGGGCTCTGTGACGGACATAATATCTCAATTTGTTGATTTTCTGTAAGCAAGTAAACCCAGATAAACCCCCAGTAAGTAGATAGGTTTACAATGGAAATCTATCGGAATTTGGCGAAATATTAGAGGTATCGCCAAGGCGGCGTCACTTTTGGCGACTGATTTTGGCCGCCAAATTTGGCTATATATCGCCATGTTGGCGAGAAACTTGGCGGTATTTGGCGACAGAACAGCGTCCCTTCCTACGGCAAATTAAAATTTCGCCTAATAGACGCAATGGTAAAGTAAAAATGGGCACCCCTAGGTGGGTAATTCATAGATTTTCACAATTTTTTTATTTTTTTCCTTAGTTTTATAGTGTAAACGAACTTCGCACCAAATTTGAATTCTGTAGCTGCAGTAGATATACGAGATCTTTTTGATGAGTGAGTCAGTCAGTCAGTGGTAAAATTATCGATTATCAGACATTTTCAAATGTCATTATCTCGGAAACTAATTATGCGTTATTTATAAAATTTTGGATTTTAGGTAATTAGGGTGGCCATTTCGTATAACAAGTACGTAGGTCACATAGATTTTCAGTTGTAGAGCATTGAAATTTGATGAAAACAGCTCGAAATGGTTTGTGTAAATAACACACGGCTATGTCAGGCGAACTTGGCTGACACACTGCCGTGTGTCTAGATGTTCATTTATTCCCTTCTCAATGAGCGTCTCTTATGCTTCTTTACATTTACTACATATTTATGTGTATAAATACCCTTTACATACAGTATTTATGTACTTTATTTAAATTTATAAAATATTTCAACATTGAAATGCTGAAAACTTCTTATGAGTAAAGTATAGGTTCAATTATGCCATTCTCACTGCGCATCCGCTATTTCTTTTAACATTTTGCCATCACTATTTTTGATCAACATGTATTTATATAAAGTTTTATAACTTTTATGTGTGAAGATTAATATGAATAATTTTATTGATACGAAACATATTAGACATTGTGTGTATGTATAAATAAGATTTTCTGAGCCCTCAATATTTGAAACATTCTATAAAATATTTGCTGTAATTCGGTAGTTTATACAGTTCGCAATGATTTACAGTAATCATCACTTTACTGCTAGTTAGTATTTCTGAAACTAATCCTACTGAGTTGCCGGGCAAGTATTATTTACTTAAGCAATTAAAAAATTATGCCTCAACTGATTATAATATAAAATGCCGTAGACTGTTGCGTTATGTCGACACAAGAAAATCATTGGTTATGAAACACCGTCAAACGGTTTCAGAAAACTGCCAACGGAACCTCACTGTTTAATAAGGTGAAAAATGATATCCAAATAATAATTTGTGAAACACATAATACATTTGAAAATACACACATTTCAACACATTTGGATATATGTATGTATGTATCATGTGTATGTTCTATAAAAGTTATATATACCAAGTAATGTAAAAGAAGTTAAATTTAAGTATTTACTCGAATCCAAACTGCTTACTTTCTGTCTCATTTTTAAATTCATGTTTGTTCTGAAACGCATCCAATTGGCAGATTCTCTTATTCAGAAACTATATAATGTGCCATGTTGATTTTTTTTATATAAAGGCAGAATACAGTGCAAAAAGATGCTGTCAAAGTTGTCGTTTTGAACCAAATTTCCCGAAGCGTGAGATTTGGGACGAAAAAAAAATACGGTTATACTGAAAAATATAATTGTTTATAAATCGAGTTCTAATTAATTGAGTGAAAAATGAAAACACACAGCCTCTTATACATCTCTTCAAAAAGCATGCCAGCAAGCTTCATGTTTTCACCTTTAAAATGAGTCTGGCAACGTTGAGAGTGGGAAAATATTTTTGTTAATACCGCTTTAAAAGTATATATTACAAGTGTAAACGCATTTTCAACAATTACCGTTCTTAGGCAGTATTGTAACCGAATTCTTTTGCGTACCTGTAGAATGATACTGCATTCACCGTTCTGCGGATTGTATAAGCATAAAAAAAGAAAAAAATGCCTGACGGCCTGGCCGACAGGCGGAGGTAGATTTCGAAGTTAAGTATACTAATTTCACAAAAAAAAAAAAAAAAAAAAAAAAAAAAAAAAAAAAAAAAAAAAAACTAAATCATGATTAGAGATTTATCCACTTTAAAAATTTTATCTGGTCGCTTTTGACGAGTTTTTATTTCATTTTTATATAATAACTGGTTTTATCAGAACCATGTTAAGGAGGTATTCAAAAAAGTACTTTTCCATGCTCAACAACTCGCAATTTTCTGGCACATTTTCAAATTCATTTTTAATAGAAAAAAATATGAAACTTGCGGACGTGATTTTTGAAGAGATTTATAAGCGACCTGTGTTTTTATTTTTCGCTCAATTAATTAAAACTTGATTAATGAACAATTATTTTCTCAGTAGGACAATATTTTTCGTTCCTAACACAATCGCTTCGGGAAATTCTGTTCAAAATGCCCACTTTGACGTCATTTTTTGAAATATATTCTGCCTCTATCAAAAAATCGATCATTACGGTACATTATATAGTTTCTGAATAAGAGAATCTACCAATTGGATGCGTTTGAGAGCAAAAATGAATTTTAAAATGAGTAAGAAAATAACCAGTTTGAATTTGAATACACCCTTAATAAGATGATTTTTTTCTTCAACCGCTATGTATTTTTAATTTGTTTTTGCTATAAGAATGGGTCCTATCAAAAACTTGTCTATATAAATATTGTAGACAATATTAAGAAGATATATGACAGATTCATGGGGATTTTATGTCTTGTGACTTGACGGAGATTTTTCTTCTTCTACCCCCCCCCCCCCCTTTTTGTTTTCGCTTTAAACATTTTTGGGGTTACGAATTGGTCCTATCAAAAACTTGTGAATATAAAAGTTGTAGATAATATTAAAGAGATTTATAATAAAATTAATTGGACTTGAGATCTTCAGAATTGACGAAGTTATGATTTTTTTTTCTCCCGAAAATCCTATTTTTTGCGCCCCTTGAGCCCATTTTTAAGTTGATCAAAAATCTGTGATACATAAATTTTTGGCCCTATTTTTAGAAGTAATAAAAACTTTAAACTGATTTCATATGTACAAAAATTAAGAAGTTATGGGGTTTTTTCGGTTTTCACAAAACCCCTCCCTATTTCCATCCCCTTGGTCCGATTTTGCCCATTAATGAACTTGACCGAGATTTTATGCCCTTTGATTTTATGTATCAGTTTGGAAGAGCTTTGTGCAGAATTGTGGAAGTTACCGTGTCCAGAAGAAAGTGATATATATATATAGATAGATACATACATATATATATATATATATATATATATATATATATATATATACTTGAATATTTTAATCAATGGAAAATATTAGTAATTGAAAAATTAACTATGGCTTTAAAAATAATATTTCTGATTTGGTTTCTATTAACACAAAGCATTTTTTCCAACAAATTACTAAATTACAAAATAACTACGTTATTACATATGTAGACAAATCTCCTAATAATTATGCAATCATATGTAAATCTTATTATCACCAACTTCTTACAACCTGTATTTCTTCTAATAAATCTTTTGAAGAAACTAATGAAAATGTAATTATAAATAATCGTAAAATTCAAAGTTATTATAAACTATTAAATATTATATCTACTAACTTTAATTATCCTTATTTAGTTCTTATTCCCAAATTTCATAAAAGTCCAATTAAATTTAGGACTGTAACTATTGGTTGCAATACATATAATAATAAAGCCAATAAACTTCTATTAAAAATTCTTAATCAATTATATATCCTTACTACAAACAATGATAATTCACATTGTATAAAAAATAGCTATCAACTGGTCAATATTTTAAGAAATCTTCATTGTGTATATAATATCAATGCAAAAACCCTTGACGGGTTAAAAGTTTCTGACGCAGCACTTTATCTTATGCTCTAAGAATTTTAAATATGGAACTTAAAAATACTGATATCAAATTTTGAGTGACGTTATGCTATTTCTTAAAAAATATATTTGTATTTATTTCACCATTTTATTTTTGTTTTATTTATAATCGCATGTGCAAAAGTTATGTTCAACATGAAAAGCTGCATAAAATTTTATTCGCTGTTGCTTTATCATTTACATCTCTCATAAATTCAAAATATGTGTTTTAAAAGATATGATATAAAATTTAAGTGACGCCTTGATGTGACTTTAAAAGGTTTGTTTTTTAAAATTCAATTTAAATTATTTTTGACTTGGTTAAAATATTTTTTTTTACATCTACACAATACTTTTAATTTTCCAATTCACTGTTAAATATATCACTTTCATTGAATCTATACTATGCATTGAAATGTATTTATTTCAATAAATTGATTTATCTTTTGTATCACGCTATTCAAAATTGTGAGTAAGATTTATGTAAATGGTTTATTTGCGTCAAACTATCCTTTTTCATACATTTCATGTAGTTTGGACACAATGACGCAAAGAAACCATTTACATAAATCTTACTCACAATTTTGAATAGCGTGACACAAAAGATAAATCAATTTATTGAAATAAATACATTTCAATGCATAGTATAGATTCAATGAAAGTGATATATTTAACAGTGAATTGGAAAATTAAAAGTATTGTGTAGATGTAAAAAAAATATTTTAACCAAGTCAAAAATAATTTAAATTGAATTTTAAAAAACAAACCTTTTAAAGTCACATCAAGGCGTCACTTAAATTTTATATCATGTCTTTTAAAACACATATTTTGAATTTATGAGAGATGTAAATGATAAAGCAACAGCGAATAAAATTTTATGCAGCTTTTCATGTTGAACATAACTTTTGCACATGCGATTATAAATAAAACAAAAATAAAATGGTGAAATAAATACAAATATATTTTTTACGAAATAGCATAACGTCACTCAAAATTTGATATCAGTATTTTTAAGTTCCATATTTAAAATTCTTAGAGCATAAGATAAAGTGCTGCGTCAGAAACTTTTAACCCGTCAAGGGTTTTTGCATTGATATCATTACTTTTTTGAGGTTAGTGATAAAATGATTAAAAAAAAGATACTTATGGAATTTAATGCAGATTTAATTTTTACTATTTTATTACAATTTTCCTTATAGCAGTTTGTATATAAAAACAACTGGGTAAGTATAATCGCAGATCGCACAGAGGGTTTCATTTGATATTCCTTTAAAAACACTTTATCCTTAAATTAATAAATACAAAATGTTAATTTATAATTATTAAATCCTTACATAGATGTAGCACCAATAGTTCCAATTTTCATGGGGCAGGGAACGCACTCTTTTAAACAAACCACCTTCCAATTGAAGTCATCAAAAACCAAGTTGAATAAGCCAGAGCCCGTTGTGTTGTTTGACAAACAGCAGTCTCATGTCCCCTCCTTTCCCTTTTTCAAAATTTTTCAGACCAGTACGTAAGAATGGAACCGAAATAATTTTTTCTCTTCAGAAATTACGATAAAAAATAGTATGCAGTACTCATAAATTTACTTTAATGCTATATAGGGTGATTATTAAATTAATTATAACGTTTGGAATCTGTTGCATTGATGTCCGAAAGGTAGTTTCTAAGTTATGGAAGCTGTACCCATAAGGCGCCATAGAGGGGCGAAGCCCGCTAGTGTCTATCATAATTATATCTGCCATGTAGACTAATTGCGATATTTAATCAAAATAGCCCCCGCCCCCTCCTCATCCCCGGAAATATAACAAATACAAAATGTGTCTTTATAAACCTATCGTCAAATAGGTTTTTATTTCTTTTTCCCTAAAAAAAACATGATTTTTATATCCGTAACGTAAATAGCGAACGAAGCCCGCTAGTTCCTATCATAATATATATTTTTAATAATTTTATATAGTCTATAATAAAAATCAGACTTAAAATAGCCTTGTTCCATGAGTACTTGTAGTGTCAGTTACATGCTACGATTTTTGGATACCAGTATTTTAGAACGGGAAAATGTGACTTATTTTATCGGAGATATCTCATTAATTGAATAAGGTGAAGCAAACTTTTTGAAAAAAAGGTGGCCAACAAGCATGGCAGTTATCAGCTATGTGACTTTGTGCTAAAGTCCATTAATTTGATCTGCTTTAAAAAGATTACGGAAGATTGAATTATAGTAGAACCTGGATTAACAGAGCTTCGATTAATCGAGGTTTCTGTTAACCGAGCCGATAACAAAGTCTGATTTTTTTCCCCTTTTGAATGAGCCTTAAAAATAACCACACTCTTCAGCTCACTGTCCGTGCTATACAGGCCCTTCAACCCCCCAAAAGCCCTCAACTCCAAAGAAACATTGGACCCTGAGAAGTCAATAGCGAACAATGCTTTGTTTCCAGTGCTGTGTGAACTTTCGTAAATTTTTCAATTTGCATTTTAAAATTTACTACTGGTAGTTGATTTTCTTTTTAAATTTGTTAAGCTGTGAAACAGAACTTTACATATATTTACTTTTATTATTTAAAAAACGTTCTATATATTTTTTAAAAAGAGATGTTAAATTCGCAAGCACGGCGAGTTTTTACACACAGTTTCTATTAACCGAGATTTCCGATTCCGATTTACTAACAGTCCCAATTAGCTCGGATAATCGAGGCTGCTCTGTATAATTAAAAAATCAATGGCGATCTTACTGTAAACGGGTTTCCCTTTTACTGAGGGATTTCAAAACCGAATCAGCTGATGTTAGTTGCTGTTTCCCTGCTTAATTAAATAAGATTAGTGAAACATTTGAAAATTACCAAATATAAAAGGGACTAAGTCAACAGAGTCTTTGCTTTATGGTATTTTTTAACAACGCTATAAGAAAATGATTTTAAATAAGAGATTTTAAACGTAACGTTTTAAATCTGACATAATTTTCACCAAACTTTCCTTTCTCTTTGTAACATTCAACTGAAAATATTTTTATTATTAGAAAGATAATATTATTATTTGCTCTACCTTAAAATTAGCAACTATAGTTAAAAATATCATCTCGAAATTTGAAATAAATCTCTCATATAAATATATTTTTTGATTTACACTGTTTTGCAATATGTTTTGCAATGTGTTTTGTAAACTGTTTTGACCACTTTGGCCAATATGACGTAATTTCCTCCATTTACGACTTTTAACACGTACCAATGAATTTAGTATTTAAAAATTTTCTTTTTCTTTTAATACTCACGTGTAAATATAATTTTTATGACGTAATTTTCAATGTTTTCCTTCTTTTAATGCGTAATCATTTAATTCTAATTTGAAAATAATTGATTATTTTATAATTTTCTTTCATTTTAAGTAAGCATGTGAAAAACAATTTTTATGACGTAATGTTTAATATTTTCCTGCTTTTAACACGTTATCATTTAATTCTAATTTAAAAGGATTTTTTTCTGTTTATAATAGTCACGTGTGAATAAATTTTTAATTTAAAGGATATATTATTCTTTGCGCTGTTTTAACATTTGGCAACAATTTAAAATAACCTTTTCTAAAATATGTAAAAAATATCTCTGGAAATTCTGAAAATTTTAATTTAAAATTGAAATAAACCGTCAAAAAATTAGGCAAGTTAAGAATAATAAATGCACTCTGCAAACTTAGAGTTTCTATTGAATGATTAAATTGAATGAAAATGATTAAATTCCCATGTATATTTTTTTTCCTATGAGACTTTTTTAATGAGACAATTTTATCCAGATTTAACATTAAATATCTCTTAAAATAATTCTTCGATTTAAAAACTGTCTGCTTCAACGTTTTTATTAAACATTTCTCTATAATACTACGCAATTGCGTCAAAAGATGGCGACACCAGAATTCTGATATGCTTATTATGTAAACTGTAAATATTGCAAAGTTAAATAAAAAGAATTGTCTCGGGGTTATCAAACGTCATTGATATTTATAAATAAAACATTTCAACTAAATTATTTATTATAAAAGAATTATTACATCACAATAGCTTTTATGCAAGGAAAATAATAATTATAATAATAATAATAATATTATGGATGTCAGTGATTATATATTGATTGACCGTCATAATAATAAAAAATGATATTATAAAAAGAAGAGCTGAAATGAATTATTTTTTTACGTTTCTGATCGTGTGATTTATATTCAAATAATAATTATTAATGTATATTTTTTGTAAAGTGATTGAAATTAAATATATTTATAAAATTTATGGTAATATTTTTATTGTTGAAAAATTGCCAAGAAATAATCATCATCAAATTGGCGTCATTATAATTGTAATTTTATTTAACTTAATAGCAATTAAAAAAATTACAAAGGAACTGAGAATAATGGTCAACTAGCAGACTTTAAAAAAAAAGAAAATATTCACATGTGAAAACACGTACCACAGAGTATCGAACTGCCTATCTTAAGGTCAGTAAACGATGGCCCTTAGCCACTCAGCCAGTGGGAAGACAAAATTTTTCTCCCCAAAAGTGGTTAAAAAGAAAGCATGTGTATGAATACAGTGTCATGCATTTTCGGTGAAATTTCCATAGAATGGCGAAGAAATATAGTCCGATTTTTCATGCGGATTATAAAACGAACAAGAGTCTTGCTGGAAACAAGTAAATTGTTATTTGGTTCATCTGAAACATATTTATTTGATTTTTAAAAAATCGCCCGTGTCATTTTCGAGAGAAAAAAAAATCGAATTATTTAACGAACGAGAGTTTTCCCAGAAAAAAGAAAAGTGTTATTCACCTCGCCTTAATCACATTTATATTATGTATCAATTTAAAAATAATCGTTAGAACCGTTTTCGAGATTTTCAAATTAGGAACTTCCTCGATATTATACCAACGTTTTCACTTTAAAAATGGCTATTTAGATCTCAAAATATACTGCACGTAGAAATGCAAAAAATTCAGTATACGATTAGACTGCAGATATAAGACTGTTCTACAAAATTCAGAACAATAAGACACATATCTGCTGAGTTATTAAAAGGCGGCTTTTCGCGTTTTCTTTGATGTCGAGTTAGCTGTATATATGAGTTCCGCCATCTACGAATTCTATGATACGATACGATTTTAACGATACGATACGATTTTAGGCTTAAGGCTGCGTCACTCGAAATACTACCGTCTTCCATGATAACGACATATGACTTCAAAGATCTTTTTTAATAATATAGACTTATTAGATTTACATAATATTATAAATGCATTATTTAAAAAGTATTATAAAAAACTGAAATTACCATCTAATATTGATATCGCTTATTTTAAATCTTTAACAAACTTCATTATCTATAATAATTATATATTGCAAGATAACACATTATACACTGACGGAAAAAAAATCCCAACACCAAGAAAGACTTGTGTTAGATAAACGAAATTTAGTAGGCGTGTTTATACATCTGAAAGATGACATCGATTGAAATTTCGCGCTTCGCGCATAAGTGTGGTGCTAGTAGCGCCACTCAGAACTTGCAGATCAGGTTTACTTTAAATGCGTGCTATAAAGTTCGTGGACGTTATTTAGCTTCGAAATGTGACGTATTGAGTTGATGTTAGCCAAGAATGCCTTTAACAAGACGAAGAAGCCACTGTCAACAGTTCACCGAGCTAGAACGAGGTCTCATATTCGGGCTACGAGAAGGTGGATTTTCTTTCCGCGATATTGCAGAAAGATTTGGCTGGAGTGTATCCACTGTGCATGATTGTTGGAAGCAGTGGTCAAGGGATGGTACTACCTCAAGAAGACCGGGTTCCAGGCGGCCACGTGGCACTCCTGAGAGGGAAGATCGCCGTATTCGGCGTACGCCTGTGGTGCGTCGTACTGCATCTGGGGCAGAAATTCGAGCTGCAGTTGGTACCACAGTGACACAACGAACTGTTCGAAATCGGTTACTTCAAGAACCGCTCCGAGCTAGGCTCCCTGTAGCGTGCATTCCACTGACTCCAAACCATTGCCGTTTGCGAAGTCATTCGTGTCAAGCCAGAGCTCATTGGTGGGCGGAGTGGAGATCTGTTGTGTTTCTTTGTCATCAAAAACACAACAGATCTCCACTCTGTCACCACTTTTTTATGTAGATTTTTTTTAACATTCAATATTCTTATTATATTAAAATATATTTCAGGAAACAAATTCATAACAAAATCTCTATAAATAAAAAAATATGTATAATTTTGAGCCCCGGTTCCACTTAAATAAGTTGTTTATCAATTTATAAGTGATTTTTGTCGCGTGGTTATAGGTTTTACTTTTCCGCGCTGTCGCGTCCGTAAATTCTGTTTAAAACGCCAACTTTGACAGACTTTTCTAATTTTTTTGCCTTTACTAAAACATTGAAAACTTCATTCGATTACATAATTTCTGAATCAGAAAATCTGCCAATTACATAAGTTTTCGAACCGCAATGAATTGAGAACGAGTCTGAACCGCGTCACGAAGTACATCCTTTAGATTTGAGAATAGCCTTAAGAGTTTTGTAACTTGTTTTTTTAATCTACAAAAGAAAAAATAGAAAACTAATTTTTGTTTGATTAATTATGCTATTACAAAATGCTATAAAATTACTGTATTTTTATTAAAATAGTAATATTTATAACCATATGATCTTTCTTCGGTTCAATATATAAAATTACGCACATAATTTAAGAAATCCTGTGTGTTAGTGAGAAATAAAAATAATAATAATGCTACATTTGACATTCTAAGAACAGAAACTTTAGCAAATTTAACAGCACTAGACTGCTAAAACAATTTACTGAAAATAATCTACTCACTACCATGTCTAAAGTGTCACTATCATGTCTCTCAAACAAGAACTATCTTCGAATAATTTGTAGCAACTGGGAATAGAAACATCTTTAGGTCGTATCTCTTCTCTCTATTCTAAAAAAAAGTAACTACCGCTGTCACCGCCGCCGCCGCCGCCGGTTTTGAATTTTTTGTGACCGGAGGTCTTTCTTCGTTAATATTAAGCAAAATATTGCATACAAAAATATGAAAATCGGTGGAATTATAGAGAAATGTTTGATAAACACGCTGATGCAGACAGTTTTCAAATCGAAGAAATATTTAAAGAGATATTTAATGCTAAAGTTGGACAAAATCGTTCCATTAAAAAAGTTTTATAGGAGCAAAAACAGTACATCGGAATTTAATCATTTTTAGATCATTTTATGCGTCAGAATTTCCCGGTGTGCAGACTGCACTCAGTTTATTAATTTGACTCATTTTTTGAGGTTTTATTTCTATTTTAAATTCAAATTTTCAGCATTTCGAGAGATTTTTTTTACACATTTTAGAAAATTGTATTAATTTAAACTGTTGCCAGCTGTATAACCAGCGCAAATAATAATATTTGCTTCAAATTAAAAATTCATTTTACACGTGACTATTATAAACAAGAAAATATAAAAAGCAGGAACTCATTGAAAATTATCATAAAAACCATATTACACGTGAATTTTAAAAGTGAAAGAATGTTGTAAAATAATAAATTCATTAACATGCGTTAGAAGTCTTAAAAAGGAGAAATTGCGTCACATTTACGTCACATTACACATTACGTAAAATGAACAAAAACTAATATTGCAAAACAGTTTACATTTAAAAATTGCGCGAGACATTTATGTAATATTTTAAGATGATATTTTCAACTATTTTTATTAGGATAGCGCAAACAATATTTCATTTCTAACAAAATTATTTTCACGTGAATAGTAAAAGGAGAAAGAAAAGTTTAGTGAAAATTACGTCAGATTAAAAATGATACATTTAAAGTGTCATTAAAAAAAAACTTTCTTTTCGCTTTGCTAAAAAATACCAGAAGGCAAAGACTCTGTTTATTTAATTCATTTTATATTAGCTTATTTTAAAATGTCAACTGATTTTATGTAATCAAAGACGGAAACAGCCATTGTATCATTTAACAGTCGCTGATTTGGCTTTAAAATTCCCCAATCAAAGAGAAATGAATGGAAATCCGTTTATAGGGAGATCGCGCTTTGTTTTTAAACTTATAATTCAATCTTCCGAAATATTTTTTAAGCCGATCAAATTAGCGTGCTTTTAGAGTCTGCGGTATCTGAACGGGGGTTGACGAGCGTAGCTCGTAGGGGGCAGCGCCCCCTAGTGCGTAAAAAAAATGTTTAATTTCTTTACTGCGAAAAAAATTTCTGATTATTCCTAGGATAATTAATATATTCCTTGCAGAATTTTTCTTCTCCGATACGCAGCTCGAGACCTGTTGAGCAAAACGGTCTTAATGATTTCCTGCACAGAATCTTCGAGGGGTGGAAATCTTCGGGAAGACGGTAATCCCAACCCCGTATTTTTCAACACTCTTTTTTCTTGGGATTACGGTAATCCCCCCGTAAGCTAAAGGTTAAGGGGGGAGATCTGGTTGAGCATCCGAAAAATGTCAATAATTTGACCATTACTAAAAGCTCTGTAGTTTCAAAACCAATTAATGGAATAGAACAATTTTTTTATATACTTTCATATAATACTAATGGTTAAAAAAACATTCATATATATATATATATTTAGTGATATTAATTGGTTAAATTTTAATGACATAATTGACGTTTTAAAAATATGAATTTTCAAACATGGATTTTGCGCTCAGGAATTAAAAAATTCTACTGCAGATATATATTTAATATTGCATTTATATTTACTTATACTATTATATTTTACACTGAACCTCAATTTAGCCTGAGTTTTGTCATAGAAAATTTTTTTTTGAATAAGTAGACGTAATTTTTTTTTCTAAATTTAATAAATAGGATTTTTAAAGCCATTAATTATGCAAATGAATTTGAATATACTTTTAAATTTAGGTTCAGTGTAAAATATAGTAGTATAAGGAAATATAAATGCAATATTAAATGTATATCTGCAGTAGAATTTTAAAAATTTGCGCGCAAAGTGAATATTTAAGAATTCATATTTTTAAAAAGTTAATTTTGTCATTAAAATTTAACTAATTAATATTGCTAAATATATATATTCGAATGTTTTTAAAAACCATTAGTAGTTTATGAAAGTACAAAAAAAAAAAATTATTGTATTCCGTTATCTGGTTTTGAAACTACAAAGCTTTTAGTAATGTTCAAATTTTTGTCATTTTCCGGCTGCTTAAACCTGATCTTTCCCCGTAAAAAGCATCAGCAGATGTTTCTCCACAATTAGTTGTGCTACATCTTGCTAGATCGTCCAGTTTTATTATACCTTTTCATTCAATGTATGTATCGAATTAAAATGTATAAATTTCTGTCCGAGACCATATTCACTTTTTTGGTGAGCTAGCGTTGAATATATATCTGATATTGACTATATTTATCGTTGTCAGCACTTCATTTTGAATATTATATATTTATTTGTTTTTATTTTATTATTTGTAACCAGCATTTTATTTCTTAAAAATGGGAGGTTTTTCATAGTGTTTTACTTAGTAAAGGTGGAATCTATTTATATAAAATCCAAGTCTCTGTGTGTCCCTCACAATTCCGGTAGGACCGCCTCATTGTAATGAATAATTTTTGAAAAATACTAATGTAGGGTTACCACAGTAGTGCCAAATGTTGAACAACTTGGCGGATTATCGCCATATTTTATGAAATATCGCCAAATTTGTTGACAAAAATAAGTCGTAATATATGAAGCCAACTTGGCGATAGCTAGCTAATTTAACGAAATTCCCATTTAACCCATTAAGGACTAGCGTTACCATATGGTCACAGCATAACTGTCAAACCTTTTGCTGTTTGAATACCAGTAATTTATAACAAAAATTTTCATTTTCTTTAATGACAGAAATTCTGCTATAAAATAATATGTTTTTTTCTTTTCCAAAAAAGTGGTGCGAAATGCAATTTTCGTATTTTGAAAAGAAAAAATAATTCCGTCTTTAATGGGTTAAAACCATTAATATTTCATTCGAGGTCACCGCAATTTAATTTAAACTCCGGCTTCTAAGGGGTTTTTCTTCCAAAATGTATGGGTGAGAATTTAAAGTGTAATATACGAAAATATACGTTTTTACATCATCATCCCTATGCTTCAAATAAAATGTGACGTGCTGTACCATCTGAGCTCCTAACTGTCCGATTTTAATGAGCTTTACATAGCCGGATACAGAAATTAAATTGTCGGTAGTTTTCAGCAAAGGGGCCTTGGTGAAATAGCGAAATCTGCCTTGGCGAAGAAGGGAATTTTCAACATATTTTCTGGCAACCTATTCACTATTTTATTTCATATACACACGGATTTTTTGTTCAACATTTATACAATGCATTTAACATAAAGAAGCCATTTGTCTAATTTTATTCCGAAACAGAAGTTATTTGTGTATAAAAAACAACAATAATATATACATTTAATTAAAATATAAACAAATTTATAGAAACAAACAAAAAATTCATCAAGTTTGTTTCATAGCTGTTTTTAACATTTGGCAACAAATCTTACTTTCTGATGTCTGAATTCCATCAAGTTTTTAAAAAAAAAAACGCCAAGACCCCTATAGTGGAAAAGTACCAAATTATCTCCTATTTTGCACTATCTGCACGCATTGTAATATATGCAAGGCGGTGAGAGCGAAAAGTTTAAATATTAAATTTTAAATCTATTTATATAAAATCAAAGTCTTTGTGTGTCCCTCACAATTCCGATTGGGTTGCCTCATTGATCGCGGCAATGTTAGGCTTTGTTTAACTTAGAAAAATCGGTGCTACATAGTTATCCCGTCGACCAAAAATCTATCGCCGAACTATAAGATTAAATGTCAATACTGGTTGATCGTAAATGTCACATCACTTGACTTTAAGCAAGTTACACGTATTTACGTCATCAAGTGATTTTTATTTCGACGTTTTATTTATATTTTTATTAGTGTTATACTAATTTATTTGTTCTTTCGTTATTTATACGAAAAATTATGTCAATTTGTATAACTTGACGAGTGGTTTGGCGTTTTACATAATTTGGCGAAATTGGTCGACGGGATAACTAAGTAGCACCCAAAAATCCAATATATAATTTCTTCTATCTGAAATCCCGTCTATAAAATATTCAAAATTGGAAAAGTTTAATGTTTTACGCTATCGTTAAAACCATTTCAGAAACCGTGTTTAATTTTGCGGTACTACTTGATTATCCCGTTGACCAAAAAACTATCGCCAAATTATAAGATGGATGCCAATAATGAATGATTGTAAATGTCATATTCACTTGACATTAAACACGGTGCACGTGTTTGTTACATGATCAAATGATTTTTGCTTCAACTTTTTATTTTTATTATTATTAATGTTTTTCTAATTTATTTGTTCTTTCGTTATTTAAAAGAAAAATTATGTCGATTTTTATAATTTGGGGAATAGTTTGGCAACAAATCACGCATTGAATATCTGTCCCAGCGCCACGTAATAGCCTGCATGAGAAAAAGTGAACCGATGTTAGCACTCATCCAATAGTGAATTACCTCAATTGTTTTTATAGTTTTATTTACTTTTTTTTTAATCTTTTAACGTTGCATTAAATGTGTATTAAATAAAAATAGGTGCAGATGTCACAGACGCACCGGGGTTTATTTTTAGCACCAAAAGAGCGATTTTTTGCCTGGCGTGGTAACCTGCAAATTTTTGCTTTGAATGAAAACTTGTTGTTTTATAATAAAATTAAATGTGCGTGTTAAATTAAAATAATGTGTATGATAATGGCAACTCAAAGCGGCAACTGTTTTTTTTTACGTTTATTTTGTTTTTTGAGTGAAAAAAGAATAATGAAGTAGAAATGTAATATAGAATATTCTGTTCAACAATTTATTGTATTTTTCATTTGAAATGAATGAAACTGCATCCGAACGTAAACGGCGTTCAGACAGAGAACGTAGAATCCAATGGCTAGATCGGCAGTTGCAAGAAACATAAAATTCTGTCCGAGAAAAAAATAGATTACGGCATTCAAATCAAAGAGCTAATGAAAGCAATAGTGATCGATCTGTGAGATTATCTCATAACTCTTTGCGTATTTCTATACAGCGTTCAAGTGAAAATGAAGAACAAAGGTTAATCAGACGTAGTGATGATGCTGAACGTCATTCTCGGCGGTTTTTGACTCAATGACAAAACTACTACGAAAATCAGCAACAATTAACTTCTGAAGCCTCTCAGTCTCAAGTTATTGAGCCTCATACGTGTGGACAATTAATCATTATCAGCCAATTTTGCAAAGCGCGCCATTTTCAAGCTGAGAAATCCAGAGATGGAAAATTTAACAGTTGTTGCCATAAAGGTAAAGTTAGGCTTCCACAACGTCATCGGTTTCCACCATACCTCCAAAACTTGATGAGCAATTCAAATGCACTTAATTATTGTAATTTCAAAGAAAATATTCGCTCATACAATAGTGCCATTTCATTAGCTTCTATAGGTGCTAAACTTGCTTGAAATGCTCCCGGGAACGGCCGTTATTGTTTTAAAGTTCAAGGCCAAATTTATCACCGAACTTCCCACTTGCATCCTCCTGATGGCCAACAAAGAAAATTTGCTCAACTGTATGTTTTGGATACAACACAAGCTGTCGAAGAGCGTCTTAACATTCTCGAAAATGACAACTGTTTACCAAATGTTTTGCGTGAATTTGATTTACTTATGTGGGAAAATCCTTATGCTCAAGTTTTCAAAAAATTGAGTGAGGTGGAGACTGAGCAGCAACAACATGCACAAAGATACAATTTACAAATGCCAAGAGTTAATATGGTATTGCGTCGAGATCGCCATTCATACAACAAACGATATAATTTGCAGACATCAAACGAAGTAGCTATGGTTTTTCTAAATGACGATGGTGAACCACCCTTTCAACGCGATATCAGAATTTATCCAAGAAAAAAGACCAACCTTTTGTAAACTTGAATATTTTAAGCCCTAATTTAGATCCAATGACTTATCCTATATTGTACCCAAACGGAGAGCCTGGCTGAACAACAAATTTATCACTATCACCTTATCCAGGATTTTCACCTGGTGTTCGAAGTAATATATCAATGCTTGAGTTCAAAGTTGCTCAAACAGCGATTCGTGATAATGAGTTTAATCCAATATTGCATGGTGGAAAACTTGCTCAACAGTGGATAATAGACTCTCACTTACAAGTGGAAGCTAATAATCTCAATTTCATAAGACATAAGCAAAAAAAACTTCGTGCAGACGATTATTTTGGCCTCAGGGACTTTGTTGCCCAAGGAGCAGCTGATGCAGGTGTTACTGCTGGAAAAACAATAATTCTACCTTCTTCATTTCAAGGGTCTCCTAGAAATATGAGAGAGAGATACAATGATGCTATGTCCATCGTTACAAAGTTTGGAAAACCAGATGTGTTTTGTACATTCACGTGCAATCCACAATGGCCAGAAATAGTAAAAAATCTACTGCCCGGACAAACGTCATCAGACTTACCTGATTTAGTAGCGAGAGTGTTTAAAATCAGACTATCAGCATTAATGAATGATATAACAAATGGGGAACTATTTGGTAAAGCTGTGGCCTTTGTATATACTATTGAATTTAAAAAAAGAGGTCTTCCACATGCTCATATTCTTTTGATTCTAGCAGAGCCCTATAAATTTCGCAATGCTGCTCAAGTTGACCGCTGTATTTCTTCGGAGTTACCAGATCCTGAAACTTATCCACAATTATCAGATATTGTTCTCCGTACTATGGTCCACGGGCCACGCGGAACTTTGAATCCGAATTCTCCATGCATGGATGGTAATAAATGCACAACAGAGTTTCCAAAAGAGTTTCAAGAAACGACTAAAGTCAATCTGAATGGGTATCCACTCTATCAAAGACGGCAAGGCCCAACTGCTATAGGTCGCGGCAAGCAGATATATAATCGCTACATCGTACCATATAATGCATATTTACTGCTCAAATATGATGCGCATATCAACATTGAAGCCTGCACATCCATCAAATCTATTCTATACATTTACAAGTACATATACAAGGGTTATGATGCAGCAAATGAAGTAGTTCTTGCAGGAAATAATGAAAGCAACGAGTTTGTGTAGGATGAACTATCCTCACATGTTGATTCTAGATATGTGAGTGCAGTAGAGGTAATGTGGCGGTTATTGGAAAATGAAACGCCTGATCATTCTCATGCAATAATTCGTCTTGCCATTCATTTGCATTTAAGACAACAGGTTTATTTTCATGCTGGTGGTGAAAATGCTCCTCTGGAGCAAGCTGCCATCCGCGAAACGATGCTGACTGCTTGGTTCAAGTTGAATAGAACAGATAATGAAGCAAAACAATATCTTTATGTTGATATACCATATCATTATGTGTACGAGAAAAATGCTTGGAAAAAACGACAAAGAGGTAGCGATAAAATTGTTACAAGATCATATTATGTTAATCCAAAAGATATTGAACGTTTCTGCCTTCGGTTACTTCTCCTTTATGTTCCTGGTGCTAGATGCTTTGAAGATTTACGAACATTTGATGGAGATCTGTACAACACATTTCAAGAAGCTGCACGTGCACGTTGTCTTCTTGCTGAAGATAATGAATGGGATCAATGCTTAGAAGAGGCTACTTTAACTGCAATGCCATTACAAATGTGTCAAACTTTTGCATTTATTTGTATATTTTGTAATCCAACAAATGCATCTAATTTGTGGGAAAAATATAAAAATTCAATGAGCGAAGATTACTCAAGAACTTATAATGAATCAGCTATTCAGAACCGAGCTTTGCAAGATATTAATTGCATTTTAAAATCTCATGGGTTAAACTGTACATCATTTAATCATCCTACACCCGATATACTGCAGGAAATTCAAAATGAAGAATTCGATTATTTTAATGAAGCTGAAGTAGCTGTCGAACAAATACCAACTTTAAATTTCTTACAACGAGAAGTTTTCAACCAAATAAAATCAGCACTTGAAAATGATTCTGTTACGAGACGTTGCTTTTACTTAGATGGTCCTTGAGGGTCTGGTGAAACGTATTTGTACAACGTACTCATGCATTTTGTTAGAGGTAAATACCAAGCAGTACTTCCACATGGAACAACAGGAATTGCATCAATTTTATTAGAGCTAGGTAAAACTGTTCATTCTGGCTTCAAATTACCAGTGCCGATTTTGGAAACTTCCACTTCTGCCATTCGAACATCTTCAAGTGAAGCTCAAATATTAAGTGAAACAAAATTAATTATACTTGATGAAGTGTAAATGATGCCATGCCATGCTCTTCGTTGTATAGAGGTCTTACTGCGGGAAATGATGTTGAATAACATGTCATTTGGGGCAAGGTTATGCTATTAGGTGGAGACTTTCGCCAGACATTGCCAGTTGTTATAAGAGGAAACAGAACAGAAATTATCGAAACATGCTTGAAATCAAGCCCACTTTGGCAAGAATTTATACAACTTACACTATCTGAAAATATGAGATCTGAAGGGCAAAATTCCTTTAATGAGTGGCAGCTTAAAATTGGTGAAGGAAAAACACCCGATATACCAAATTTACCTGCATTTACAATAGAAATTCCACCATCAATGGTTTGCAAAGATTCAATTATTGCAAGTGTATATGGAGATCATACAAACTATACCGATTTTGAACAACTTGAACAAAAAGTAATTTTGACAACAAAAAACAAACACGCATTATCATTAAGTAGCAAAATTTTGAATTTGCTGCCTGAAGATGGAAGAGCTTAATATAGTGCAGATTCAGTCGTGTCTGACAACCAAGATAATGTTAATAATTATTCACCTGAGTTCTTGCATGAACAAACTCCATCTGGGATGCCTCCTCATAAGATTACTCTGAAAAAAGGAAGTATCATCATGCTTCTCAGAAACATGAATCCAAGAAAAAATTGTGCAATGGAACCAGATTAATTGTGCACTCTCTCCACAACCATTTTATTGATGCTTTCATTTTAACCGGAACAAATCAAAATGATAGAATTCACATACCAAGAATTGATTTGACACCAAGTGAAACTTCTCTACCTTTAATTCTTAAACGCACCAATTTCCAGTTATACTGTCATTTGCAATGACTATAGATAAGTCAGAAGGACTAACATTTTCTACAGTTGGACTGTATTTAAAAGAACCGGTTTTTTTCTCATGGACAACTATATGTAAGTATTTCAAGAGGTAAAGACGAAGAGCAGTTAAAAATTTATGTAGAAGATACTGAAGAGCAAGGTCGGCTTTTAAATAATGAAAGAGTTTTTACAAAAAACGTCGTATATCCTGAAGTTTTGTGAACATATTTTAATTTCATTTTTTCTTTATTCATTATTACAGTTTTTCATAAATTTATTTTGTTTTTAAATTGTGTTATTTTCATCTATTACTGCGGAACAAGAGAGGGAAACTCATATTCTTGCACATGTCTTTTATCCCTTTAAGATCTGACCTACACTACTGTATAGGTGATCCTAAGGCAAAAGGAAAAACAATTTCCTCTGTTTCTGGCACTAAAGCAGAGCCTGCAGCAAACAATTGTGTGGATCCTCCCTTGACGTCACCTGAGATCGAAAAAAATTTTAAATGTCTTTTTTCAATTAAATATGATCTTATTAATTTGGGTTAAAAACCAAGACATTTAATTTCTACTAAAACTCTTTAGGTCTTAAAGGTTTATATATCTTTCTATCTCATTTTCCGTCATTTTTGACGGACTACCTTTCTAGTTTTCAATATAAAATTCCGGTGCCAATGTGGCAATTAGGGATTAAAATTATGTGATGCCATAAACGGCATCACCGCCTCTCAAAGGATCAAGAAATTTGGTTTGATACCACTCAATATGCTTTTTAAAAATTGTATTACGTAATTTTAATAAGGTATTCTTTAAGTTTCTTTATTGTGAGCAAAAATAAAATATTTCCCGCAGTAACAGAAACTCAAAACATTATTTATAACTATTGGGGTAACTGGATCCAGCATGGCTCAGTTACCGTGGATACATCTCCCAGTTACCCCATTCTTGAAAATGTTATGGGGTAACTGGTACACCGGGCTTACATTTGAAACATGAAGTAAATATGTATAGATACCCAATAATATTAATGTAGTTCTATGCCTAATCATTAAAAAAAAAGTTTGTTTAATAAAAATACTTACAGTATTTTAATAAAAAGCCGATTAAGTTCAACCATATTGAGGTTATTTAAAAAAAAAAGAAACGTAAATTTTTGACAACCTATTACAGCATACACATAACCAGACGCATAAGTAAGAGTTATGATTGAGTTAACACACGTTGTTTTAGGAAGTAGAGATTAAGGTGCATTGTTCACAAAAGCTAAAACTTAAAAAACATCAACAGTTTTTTATAAAATAGCCTATGGCCCTGTTACCTCGTGGGTCCAGTTACCCCAACTAACCTTAATTTATTTATTCTTTCGTTATTTAAAATAAAAATTATGCCAGTTTGTATAATTTTGCTAGTAGATTGGCGATTTAAATTTGTTGAAATTGTTTGACAAGATAATTAAACAGTACCCGCAATTCAGTAATATAGTGCGTCTCATAAGTATATGGACAAGCGATTTTTTGAAATAACAGCTCAAAATATGAAGCCATAATCACGAAAAAAATACTAAGCATATGGAATCATAATTTATGTTTGTTACAACAACGAAATACACTATAGGTTTTACAGAATTTTTGTAAAAAAATAAAATTTAAAATAAGCTGTCCCAAAAATATATGGACAATGAAGAGAATTGCTTTTATTTCCAGCGTATGAAAAGAAATTGTATTTTCTGAGTTCTGTACATGTGAAGTACCCACTGCGAAATACAAAATCACTGCTCATTCTTCAATTATAGAATAGTGGAAAAATGCCTCGCAACGTTCAATTCTCAGCTGCCGATATAGCCAAAATTTGGCGTTTAAAGACTCAAATGTTAAAATTTCTTATATTGCTAAACACATAAAGAGTAACAGATACGGAATTTATGAAATATTATCAAAAAGTGACAATGCGATTGCAAAACAACGTTTAGGTCGACCAAAAAAAGCAACTCTATGACAAGCCAGAGAGATTTTTCGAACAGTTTCAATACAAAAGAAGTTTGTTCTTGAAATTTCGAAGACTTCAGCGTTTCCTATTACGAGATCTATTGTTCACCGTTGCATATAGGTATGAAAAATCCTTAAATATCGCAGAACGTGCGCAGAATCTATGCTGAAAGTGCACCATAGAAATTCACGCGTTCTTTGAACTAAAAAACACACGCCTTGGGAAGATGAATTGTTAAGTGTTTCTTCAGTGACGAAAACAAAACCAATTTGGATGGCCCTAGTGACTGGGTATACCATCGGCATGATCTGCGACTTGAATCTCGGGTGTTCTTTAGTCGACAACAAGGAGGGGATTATCTCATCGTGTGGGGCGCGATTTGTTTTAATGGAACAACGGATATTGCTTTTCTTAATGGTCGACAGTGCTCTGAGGATTAATAAAATGTCCTTAAAAGCAATCTACTTCCATTCGGAAACATTTTAGGAAGGGAAAACTGAAAATCCCAAGAGAACAATGCGTCGATTCACACCTGCCACTCAACAACAGATTGGTTTACGCAGAATCAAGTGACTGTTATAGACTGGCCAGCCAACAGCCCAGACCTAAATCCATATGAAAACCTTTGGAGAACCTTGAAAACCTTGCACGAGATTTGTATGTTCATGGTCACCAGTTTTCTACTATTCAGGAATTAAAGCAACAAGTAGAGCAGAATTGGGCTCTTTACAGCCACACATTCTCCAAACATTATTTTGGACCACACTTGATAAGGTTTGCATGATAATTCAAAGGAACGGATCGAAAATTTGAATTTAAATGCAAAATTCTCGAAAAGTCCATATATTTTTGGGAGAGCCTATTTATGATTTTTATTTTTTTACAAAAATTCTGTAAAACCTATACTGTATTTCTTTGTTGTCACAAACTTATATTATATGCTTACATATGCTTATTATTTTTTTCATGATTATGGCTTCATTTTTTGAACTATTATTTAAAAAAATCGCGTGTCCATATACTTTTGGGACGCACTATAGAGCATTACTATGTATTAAAAATATTTAAATATACGTTTAAATTTTATATTGGAATTTTCTGAACAATTGACACATGTTTTGTTTTCTTATTTTATATTATGTACATCCGTGATGGGTAAGTATTATGGTGGCTCCCAACGACCAGATTTTTTTTTTTCAATAATGTCATTTTAGAGAGGATCTCTTATAATCAATCTTATGAACGCAATTAGCAAAAATTTCATACCTTAATTTCTAATAAATTAAATTAATATTTATAAAGATTTATTTTAGGTGAAATACAACTATCATACAGAACATTATTATAAACTAGCTGTTGAGGGACACGTAATACTTACACATCATGGATATGCATAATAAAATACGAAAATAAAACATGTGTAAACTATTTATGAAATACATTGCAATTCCAAAATAACATTTAAACATATTTGTTGTCAATTTGTTCCGTAGATAGAGTGTTTAAAATAGTGGCTTGATGATGTTATAAACTTTAAACGCTCTATTACTGAATTGCGTAAAAGAAACATCCTTATAACTCCAAAAATGATATCATATTAACTAACATTTTACTGCGTTGGATTAAGGGTATAATTTCCAAATAAAATATATATTTGAAAGAAACAGAGTGTCATGAAAAATCGAAGAGTGTGGGAAATACGATTAAAAATATCTCGGCAACTAATTATCCGAGCGACAACACCATATATGTTTTTTTTTATTGTCTTTTATATCCACCCTTTAAGGCTGTTCTAGCTGTTAAGACTTAACTGCTCTGCTCAACAAGCGCAATACGTTTTGACACATTTATAAAGTTATTTTTTAACAGAAAGATATAAAATTGGGAAACCTGACCATGGAAACGATTTAGAAACGAACTGTGTTTTCCATTTTTTGATACACAAATTATCTATTGAGTTACAACCGATTTTGATAACGTGACAAACACGATTTTTCAACCTTTATTGAGTGCTTACTCTTGTTTCGCCCGAAAAAATAAAGTTCAAAATGCCCACTTTGACAATATTTTCTGAAAGATTACACTGTAAAACAATCCGAACAGTATTCTTGTAGGAATCGGAAAAATAGTTGCCCTTATCGTTACCGGAAAATTTTCCGACCCAGCTCGGAGTAAAACCATTAAAAAAAAAGGAAACTTTCATTAAAACGGTACTTTACGGATTTATATCCAATTTTATTCCGATTTTACTGATTTTATTCCGAGCTGGGTCGGAAATTTTCCCGGTACGATAAGGACAACTATTTTTCCGATTCCTACAGGAAATCTGATCTTATTATTATTTTTTTTTTTACAGTGAATTGTGTTTTTAAAAAAACTAAAAAAAAAAACAGCACGATTATATATTATCTGAACAACAACACTTGCTAGTTTCATGTATTTTCGCACAAAAATAAATTAAAACTTAGGTCTGAAAGTTGCCCTTTTGGATTTGAGAACATCCTTAAAATGAACAATTTCGAAAATTTTAGGTAGCTTTCATTACAAAAAGCTACCTATTGCAGCCGTTCGGAGGAAAGCGATTTCAAAAAATTTTGGTATATTTTCATCGATCATGACCCCCCATACTCCGAAACCACCCTCCTTTCAAAAGCTCATATATATATATTTGTCACACTGTAACTCTCGTATTTATGAACCGATTTCGATGTAACTTCGTGTATAGATAGTACATACCAATGCCTCAACCTAGTTCATTGGCCAGCTTCACCCGCCATCTTGTTTCAAAATGGCGGCCATTTAACTTTAAAAAAAAATTAAAATTTGATATGTGGTACCAAAAAATTTAAAATTTAAAAGTATTTTTTTCTTATGTGTTTGACCTTGATACAAATATTAAGGAGCATTTTTTGTTTTGTCTATATCTTAAAAAATGGCTGAGTTATAGCACTTTGAATTTCTAGCTTGGCTGATATTTTGAAACGACCTGATTTTTGTCACGCAATAACAGGCATATTTATGAATCGATTTGGATGTACCTTGGTGTATACATAATCGTAACAATGTCTCGACCAAGTTCGTTGGCCATCGTCATCCGCCAACTTGTTTCAAAATGGCGACCATTAAAATTTTTTTTAAAAATTTAAAATTTGAAATGTGGTACCAAAAAATTGAAAATTGAAAAAAAAAATTTCCTTATGTGTTTGACCTTGGTACAAAGATTCCGGAGCAGTTTTTGTTGCGTTTATATCTTGAAAAATGGCTGAGTTATAGCACTTTGAATTTCTAGCGTGGTTGAAATTTTGAAACGACCTAATTTTTGTCACGCGATAACAGGCGTATTTATGAACCGATTTGGATGTACCTTGGTGCATACATAATACGTACCAATGTCTCGACCGAGTTCGTTCGCCAGCTACATCCGCCATCTTGTTTCAAAATGGCGGCCATTTAAATGTTTTTTGAAAATTTAAAATTTAAAATGAGGTACCAAAAAATTGGAAAATGAAAAAGATTTTTTTTGTATGTGTTTGACCTTAATACAAAGATTCCGGAACAGTTTTTGTTTCGTCTATGTCTAAAAAAATGTCTGAGTTATAGCATTTTGAATTTCTATTCTGGCTGACATTTTGAAACGATCTGATTTTTGTCACGCGATAACAGGCGTATTTATGAACCGATTTCGATGTAACTTCATAGTACATACAAATGTCTCGGCCGAGTTTGAGGGCCAGCTACATTTGCCATCTTGTTTCAAAAGGGCTGCCATTAAAAAAAATTTCATTTTAAATTTTAAATGAATTATTAAAAATTTGAAAAATGAAAAAGATTTTTTTATGAGTTTGACCTTGATACAAAGATTCCAGAGCAGTTTTTACTTCGTATATATCTTAAAAAATGGTTGAATTATAACACTTTGAGTTTCTAGCATGGCTGACATTTTGAAACGATCTGATATTTGACACGGGATAACACGCGTATTTATTAACCTTTTTCCATGTAAGAAGGCATGTGGATAGTATATCATAATGTCTCGGCCAAGTTCGCTGGCCAGCTTCATCAGCCATCTTGTTTCAAAATGGAGGCCATTAAATTAAATAAAGAATTATATTTATATTGAGGTGCAAAAAAATTAGAAATTTTAAAAGGTTTCCTTCTTAAATATTTGACCATGATATAAGGATTCCGGAGCATTTTTTGTTTTGTCTTTATCTTAAAAAATGACTCAGATATAGCAGTTTGAATTTCTAATGTGGGTGACATTTTGAAAAATCTGATTTTTTGCCTGCAACAGCACTTGTGTATATTAACCGATTCCGATGTGAGTGAGCATGTGCACAGGAATTACTAAGGTCTCGACCAAGTTCACTCGTTAGCCTCATCCACCATGTTGTCTTAACCTCTTCAGACCCCAGGGTTTATTATTATATTTCTTTAAACTTCAGATATGAATTTTAATTAACAAACCGATAACTAAGAAAGTTTGAAAAACGAAAAATAAAAATAAAATGTATTTTTTGAACATAAAATTCGATGATACATGGGGACCCAATAAGTAAATTTTTTGACAGTTTGTTAGGATCTTTTATTTTACTTTTTTTTGTATTGCATTGAAAAAACAATGCAAAACGTGAAATAATTATACATTTAACATTTTTTTTTAAATTTCTAATGGACTCTACAAATGGTATCTTAACGTACTGTTAAACTATTTACGTTTTTGTTTTTGTACAATTTGAGCATTTTTGCTGCAAGCCATTTTGATATAACACGTATCTCACTAAAAATGCACTATAAGAAACAAATTGCTATTTTGCTTAGTCCTTCTATCTGGAAGGCTCCATACACACCAATTTCTTTTTTTTTTAACATTATTTATATACATGAAAAAAAAATTGTAAAGATGTGTATCCTATAGGATACATCGGGTCTGAGGAGGTTAAAATGGTAGGAACTTCAAGATATTGCCGAATTTGGCAACCAAATATAAGTTACTTTAAATAAAAGCAGTTTGGATAAAGCTGACTAATTTCTCGAAATTCTCATTTATAATGATTTAGTATTGATAAAAATTAGTATTGAATCTCCTATAATCGGGTTCCACTAAATTGAGTTTCGTGTGTTTGAATAATATAAGCTTGCTTTTTAAAAATAAGGAATATGTAAGCTACCTGTTCCTCCCGTCACTGGCCGGAAGGACTTTTTATATACCTTTTATCAGGACAAATGTTTCGAGAGTCCGAAAAAAAACATTTCCGGATAATCGAGGTTACCGAAATTCAATAGGCTTCTTCTCATTATTGCATACTAAGTACACACCAAAATTGAAGTCTCTATCTCAATTTTTCGGTAGATAGAGTAGTTACAGACGCCCAGCATTTTTTTTTCTCAAAACAGGTTTTTCGGAATCTCTAGTGCCTGAAACATGTATATCCGTCAAAACAATTTTCGTTTTTTAAAACGATTACAAAACTTACCTTATTCTACTTATGATGGATAAGTAAAAACGCTTTAATACAGGCATATGTGACAATATTTTCAAGAGATGTTCATTTCTAACATTCACATATACATTTTAACATCCAATAACGTAAAAAGTATATCAAAGAGAGTAATTAAGTGTTAAGGGATGACATTAAGTGCATTCGCCTTGTTTTACAGATTTTAAATACCACTATTTTCAATGAGTAATTTTTGACCTTATTAAATCACAGAACTCTGTGATTAAATAATGAAATATTACTATTGAAAAATATTTGTATTAGAAATCTTAATTCGTGGTACATATTCTTTATTGCTTATAGTTACGTTCACCTTTGTAATGGATTATTTTTATTCTTTTTTTTTTGGGGGGGGGGGCGTGGATTTTAAATATCTTGGGATTACCACCGATTAATGTTTTTTCTGCAAATGACGCAAATTGTTAGCAGCAACGGATGTATAAAACTATGTAATATTTGTCTTTCCACGTGAACCTATATTCAACGACAAGTATGCAATAAAATATGCATTTAGAAAATTAAGTACGATGGTAGGCTGATAAGTAGAGATGTGTCATTTGTTGAGGAACGACTCCAAAGGAACGATTCCGGCAGTGAAACTGAAGGAACGATTCCATTCTGTAAAAAGGAATCGGTCCTTTTCGGATTCGGTCCTTTTTGGAACGGTTCCTCGGATTCGGTCCTTTTTGGAACGGTTCCTCGGATTCGGTCCTTTTTGGAACGGTTCCTCGGATTCGGTCCTTTTTGGAACGGTTCCTCGGAATCGGTCCTTTTTGGAACGATTCCGAAAAGGAACGACTCCACGGAATCGGTCCTTTTCGGAACGATTCCTCGGAATCGGTCCAAAATGTACCGACTCCGAAAAGGACCGATTCCTCGGAGTCGTTCCGAAAAGGACCGATTCCTCGGAGTCGGTCCATTTCGGAATCGTTCCAAAAAGGACCGAATCCGAGGAAACGTTCCAAAAAGGACCGAATCCGAGGAACCGTTCCGAAAAGGACCGAATCCTCGAGAATCGGTTCTTTTCTTGTAGACTGGCCAGTTTTAATAAATTAAAATACGCTATTTTATTTCAAAATAACAGATTTTGATTCTATTAAAGCTGACTTTATTGCCAAAATATCCTTCTAATGTGTGTGCCACTCCCCCCCCCACCACCTCCTTAAAAAAAAAAGAAAAGTAAAGAAAGAAAGAAAAAAGAAATTGAAGTGCGGGGCGGAGTAGGTCGTTTAATAAACATTACTATTTCATCTTCTTGCGCTAAATTAATCTGAAAGAAATAATTAGAAAATATATTTTATACGAATTGGATTTTTTACACCTGAGAGAAAAAGTGCCCGAGATGGGATTCGAGCCCAGAAACTTTACGTGCTTTACCGATTGAGTACCTGGACCCCGAGGGTAATGGAACACCATGTGTACTTTAATACACTAATACATTTTCTAATTGGTAAATGTATCATACGAAATGAATTTTTTTCTAAATGAATTCTTAAGGCTGTTCTCAAATCCAAAAGGATAAATTTGTGACAAAAGTTTTAATTTATTTTTATTCGGAAATGCATGAAACGAACAGGTGTTGTTGTTCAGAAACTATGTAATCGAGCTGTTTTTCCCGTTTTTTTGCAAACGCAATAGGCCTTTCAGAAAATAGTGTCAAAGTGGGCGTTTTGAACCGAACTTCCGCGCGAAAGAGGCATAATTTCTCAAAAATGGGTGAAAAACATGTTTGTCACGTGATCAAAATCGATTATAACTCAATAGGTAATTTACTGATCAAAAGATGGAAAACACAGTTCGATTCCAAATCGCTTCCATGGTCAAACATTCCAATTTTATATCTTTCCGTTAAAAAATGAATTTGTAAATGTGTCAAAACGTTTTACGCTTGTTGAGCAGATCACTTAAGAACAGCCTTAAGAAAAACAAAGAAAATGCTTGTTTAATTACTAGTGAAAAATATTTTTTTAAATCTGACTAGAAACAGTTTTGAATAATGTAAGAAATATATCACTAGGCCATAAAAATTGCATTTTAATAGGATAATAATAACTGATTTTCAATTATTTTAATAATTGTAGAGAATTTGTTAAATAATTTCATGCATATTTCACTATTTCATGTTTTTTCCTCAAACATAATTTCAATTTGAGAATCCTCTTTGTCAAAATAAATATATGACCAGCTACGAGCGCTCGAGTACCACTTTATTTCCACAGTTTGGCGTCTTGTTTTTCTCTCCTGAAGAAGATGATTAAAAAAATCTCGAAACTCCCTAAGATTGTTGTTTTAATCAACTTACATTGAGGTTTATTACATTGAGTAAAATCTGTTAGAACAAGGAATTTTTGTAAAACGTTTCTTTCTTTCTTAAGATAATGAATATTTCAAAAAGCTTAATGTCTAATAATAATAATAAGATAACAGTAACATTGGTGGGTGGGATTGAAATAATTTAACCGCGGTTCGCTCTCTTAATGGCCGTTTTGAGTATAAAAACGGGAAAGAAAAATCACGTGCTACATATAGATTATCGGACTTTCTCCAACACTGCGACATATATAAAGCTGCATATTTTATGCTTGTTTCGGTTTAATAGATTTATGTTAACCCTCCGCCTACCAGAGGGGTTCAATGGCCCCGACAGGTACATTTATAATGATATTTCTAATTTATTTTAAAAACTGAAATTTCTGTAAATATGGGTTTTTTCTGGGATGTTCTATTCTTTTGAGTAGAACATTCCAGAAAAAGTCACATACTTACAAAATTTTCATTTTTTAAAATGTGAAAAATCAATTTGAATGTATCTATCGGGTCCTGTTGCACCGGTCTGGTATGCGGAAGGTTAATATTGCATTTAAAATTTTTACAATATACGAATTTAATTATTGGTTTCCAAAGAATGCACGTTGTGATTTTGTACAGTTTTTTCAATTGTTATTTTACTTCTATTTCTTGCTAAATAATTAGAATTTAAATAACTGTGACTTTGTTTTAATTCAACGTAAAATAAAAGCAAAAAAAATCGTTTATCGTAATAATTTCTTATAATAATTCAGATTTCTTGATCGTTATTGATACTCGTAAATCCCAAGTTCAATGCCACGATTAATGCCTGTTACTGTGGTGATGGATAATACATATCTGAGTTTAATTTCAATTTGAGCAAATCAAGGCTCCCTTCATGCTAAACTAAATTTAATGTTTCAAGCCTAATACCAAATTTCCGTTTTTATTGAGGTAAAACTTACTGCAAATACGATACTAAATTTTATGTATTTTCCTTTCTTATTGTTATTCTTTTCACTTAGAAGATTTATTTATTTATTTTCTTTTTTTTCTTAAATTACATAAAGTTTTCTGAAAAGTTCGAATTTAACAAAATGTTTTATCTATTCTAAATAGTTTTGACAATAAAAAGTTTAACTCCGAATAAAAAATAGTTAAATTCTCAAAAAATGAAGGTTGGTATTATCTATAATACGTTTACAACAGATATCTTTCATTCAACGGCCGAAACATCGTCAAAAGGATAGTTATTTATATAGTACTACACTCTGTAATAATAATGGACATACTTTTAATTTGTTTAATTTAATTAAACCAATAAACCGTTTTTCAGTTAAAATGTTAGCAAATTTCAAATTTAAAGAAATAGAACTTTGAAGTTTAGTGAATCACTATATCTTTTGGCGGAGATAATATGTACTATATATGAATAAAATCATATATATTACTATATATATATATATTATAATATTAATGCATATAATATTATCTTATAAATATCACTAGCCATAGCCCTGCTAATGAATCTGTTTACAAATCATCTGAAGGAACTTCTACCCTTTCGTGTAACACAAGTGTTCCATGACTTCATGAGTTATGAAGCTCCAAAGATCCCAATCCAAACAAACATATTAGCATTGCAATTCACTCACACCGAACTGAGGTTCTGTATCATACAAGTGAAGAGAGGGTGACGGCGGATGAGGGTGTGAAATTAGAGAAATTCCGGTAGGTTCTCGTGAAATTGGAGATTCAAAAAGAGTTGTAAGTTTATTGAAATTCTACATAGTTAACAGCAGTTCACAAATAGCGATGTTAGGGTAAAAGACAAGACATACATCAGTCACTCAGGAAAGACAGTGTGCAAAAACGTGCTTTACTTTTTAACTCTTTCCAATAAAGTTAGTGTTTATGAATGCGGTTTGTCTGTCCGTCAGACCGTCTGTTCACGCTCTAAGGCAAGTCACACACTAAGGCGACACATAAGACATTTCGCTTGAATTCGCTAGAAAAACTGGTTTAAAACAAGTTTGCAACTACTTCGTTCTTTGTTTCGACCGGTTTTTGCACTTCATGTTGCGCTTTGTGTCGTTGTGTGGTCTCAGTGTTAATATACCTAACTCCCGTAAATATACTCGGATTCCGATGCAATTGATATATGTTAATGATGTTTACCATGGGATGTTTGGTATTCAATATGAAGAGTGTAGCATTAATAGTTTATTTACAGGGGCACTCAAAAGTATTTCGTTACATTATGGTCAACGGGAAAAAATCGTTTGCAGCGCATTTTAATGACATTAAGCTATTTCAAATGCATTAAAATTGATATATATCACTGAATTGCACTACAAGATGATTGCTATAGAATAGGGTGTTTCACTTCTGAACCAGATCCTGAAGGCGGTGATAATAATGTTGATGAATTATGCGAAATATCCTGTGTGCGTAAAGTTAGGGAGCTGAGGAGAAAGACGATAAAGGGCATAAAGTTATTGAAAGTACGGACACTGGAACAAAAATGTAAACTGCTTTAACTAGTTACATATCCAAACCAGTAGGGCCATCCAAATGAAAAATGAGATTCAGAATGAAAAATGAAATTAAGATTACCTAGAGGTAGATTTTGAAGAGGAATCTATGAGACTAAAAATTCCTAGACCCTGGTGACAAATATCAGAGCAATAATAAAATTTCCTATACAGGATGTCCACTCTCAACGATGTCCAATAGCTAATTCCTAAACCGTTAGTCAGGGCCATATAGTTCCAATTACAAAAATGTTTTAAATGGGGGTAAAGAAGTATTTAAAAAGTGATTTGGGTCAATAGAATCATTTCTTGAAAAATTATGAAATTTAATTTTTTATACGATCCCCCGGTCCTTCAAGTTATAGTTAGTAAAACTTTCCTATTACACTTACAAGTAAGACAAATAAAAGTCCTATTATTCTACGACTAAAACTGACCGAAGTAATGGCTGTTTCAACTTGGAGCATATTTTTTGCTGCGAAATAGGGGTCATTTACAAATTTACTAGAAATATAAATAATCTTCAGATATATAAAAAATATAGTTGATAGTAAAATTAACATTGCATTATAAATTTGAAATCTATAATCATTCTGAAATATTAATGCAAAATATACAGCTTGTACTAAACATACAGGAAACAAATAATAGAATTTTCGTTAAATAAAATGTTGAAAAGCAACAGCCTCGATTCTTTACACACTGAATCCAAAAATGGCCTTCATTTTTTATCACAAAGTACAGATTTTTTGCAAATCGTAAATTTGAAAGCTAAAAAGTGAAAAAATTTCGGAAATCTGATTCTGATAGTATAAAATAGATGTGATTGTTATTTCTTTAACTTTTGATAATTGATTTTTATGTATTTTTTACTATTGAATCCGAAAATGACCTTCATTAGTTTTTGGTGTAAATCGACCTGCAGGTGGCGCTGCTATGTAGCATTTTGCAGGATTTCCGCAAAAGCTCTGTCTCAAGAACTAATGCACGGATTTTTATAAAACTTCAGATTCCGTTAATCTTTGATATGAATAAGTGCTGGTAAAGTTTTGGTGCAAATCGCCCAACAGATGGCGCTGCTATGCTGCATTTTGCAGCATTTACACGATTTTCGTAATAGCTCAATCTCATGAAATAATGCACGGATTTTCATCAAACTTCAGATTTAGTTAGTGCTTGACATGAATTGACGTTTTGCCCCTTGTGGCGTAAATCGCTCAACAGGTGGCGCTGCTATGCTGCGTTTTTTGAGATTTCCGCAATAGCTCTATCTGAAGAACTAATGCTTGGGTTTTCAACAAGCTTCAGATTTAGGTATACTGGATATGAATTAGTGCTGTTTATGTTTTGGTGTAAATCGCTCAATAGGTGGCGCTGGTATGCAGCATTTTTCACGATTTCCACAATAGCTCAATTTCCAGAACTAATGCACGGATTTTCATCAAACTTCAGATTCTGTTAGTCCTTGACATGAATTGATGTTTTGTACCTTTTCGTGTAAATCGCTCAACATGTGGCACTGCTGTGCTGCATTTTTGTGATTTCCACAATAGCTCTAGCTCCAGAACTAATGCACCGATTTTCATCAAACTTCAGATTCCGGTATACCTTAATATGAATTAGTGCTGTTTGTGTTTTGGTGCAAATCGTTCAACAGGTGGCGCTGCTATGCTGCATTTTTCAGAATTTCCCCTACAGCTCTATCTCAATAAGTAATGCACGAATTTTCATCAAACTTCAAATTCAGGTATACTTTGATACGAATTGGTTCTAAATTGATGTAATTTCTTTTACTATTTAAATGATTTAATTGACGTGATTTATTTAGAAGAAAGTTTTGTGATGGCCACAACATACTAGTTTAACTTTGAAATTTGCCATTTACAAAAAAAGTCTAACATGATGGTTAAATATGAAGGTAATTTTTACATTCAGTGCTAAAAAGCACATACAAATCAGTCGTAAAAGTTAAAAAATACAACCATCGACTCTATTTTATAGTATTAGCTATTTTTTAAATTTTTAAATTTACTAGTTGCGAAAAATTCTGACATGGTGGTTAAAAATGAAGATAATTTTCGGATTCAGTGCTAAAAAATACATAAAAATCATAATTTTAAAAATACATAATTTTAAAAATAAAAAAACACAACCACCGCAGTCTTGTGTTATGTAATCTAAAACTTTTTAGAAAACTTGTTGGCAGTAATCTATCCGAAATTTTGTGTTACCCTGTAAAATAAGTACATAATGGTAAGCACTGAAAATCATAATGATTTACGTCAATATGTAAAATTTAACCTCGATCGCATATTTTAAAGTGAGTTGAATTTCGAGTACAAATTTTGAACTGGAAAGACATACATACGATCGTTTCAAGTTAACCCGTTACCCGCTGGTGTTGCGTTCACGCAACGGTCAAAATAATTGCTCATGCTTACATTAATTACTTTGTCACCACTATTTTACAATTAAAAAAATTGCCTTATTTATTGGCAGAAATTTTGATATTTTAATAAAGCGGAAATTACCTTTCTGAATTTGTGGTGACAAGCGACTTTCAACAAGAAATTTGAAAATTCCTACTTATAGTTTTGGCGGTTAATAGGTTAAATAAAAGCTTATAAAAATAGCATAGTTTTTGTTAAAAAAAATCATGAAAAGAAACAGCTTCAAATCCTTACAAAAATCTGTCGTAATACGATTTCTTTCAAAGCGCAGCTACACATGAAATAAATCCTTCAAATACTTTAAGCACTTTGTTTACGACCCCTAGAAGCATGGCTAAACTCATGTGTATTCGGATGCAGAAAAGTGGCATAAGTCTTGCATTTCAAAGTTTCGTATAACTTCATGAATTTTAGTGTTAGATGAATGGGACTTTTTTTGTCTTTCTTTTAAGAGAACAGGAAATTTTTACTAAATATCTCTTATAGGGCGGAGGACCGTATAAAAAATTAAATTTCGTAACCTTTTTAGAAATATTTTTATTGATCCAAACGACTTTCAGAATAATTTTTTACCTTATTTAAAACATTTTTGTAATTGGAACTATAGATCTATGACTAACGGTTTAGGACTTAGCCACTATACATCGTTGAGAGTAAAGACACACTATATAAAATAATAATATAAATGGACGGTCATTTGACGACATATTTTCAAGAGAAACCAATGATTACACTGAAAATCGAATAGACCTTGCACCGCCCTTAAATTTCCAAGAGGAATTATGCTTTATACCATAAATCATAAAGTTAGAAATAACTGCAAATTAATTCCACACGCTTATCAATGAAATGAACTCTTAAAAACAAAATCATCTGTCCAAAACATTACAAAATTAAAGCGACTGGATGCCTAAGAAAATGGATGGGTACATAAGAAAATAAATTAGTAAAAAATATTATGGATTGCATGTGGTTCTCTTTATCTCGGAAGTGTTTTTTTCCCCTTGGAATCCTTTATTTTTCAAAATCGTTCTTTTTTTCTCGGAATCGTTCCTTTTTTCTCGGAGTCGTTCCTTTTTTCTCGGAATCGTTCCTTTTTCTCGGATTCGTTCCTTTTTCTCGGATTCGTTCCTTTTTTTCGGAACGATTCCGAAAGGAACGACTCCAATGAACTCGTTCTTTTCGGTGAACGATTCCGGCTGGAACGATTCCTTAAAAGGAACGATGTTGCCCATCTCTACTGATAAGAAATGCACACATGCTTCTAAAGCGCGAACGAAATGACCTTCAGAAGCGAGCCCGTTGGCATGTGGAAGTAACATTACCCGTTTATATTCATGCGCAAATTTGAGGTCGTGAAATTCATCCGGTGTATTGTCCGGTGAAGTATGGGGACGTGTTCTAGTGCTATTTCAACGCGATTTAAACAGCGTGCTGTTATCGAATTTTTAAATGCTTATAAAATGGCTCCTATTGTGATTCAGTGCCGTTTAAACGCTGTTTATGGTGACGATGCTTTTAATAGTTATAGAACAAATTAAAAAAAACAAAATTTATTTCCTACATTGTTTAAGACCGAGAAGGGACTGATATTAAGATATTTCATTCAATTAGTTTTACATTTAATGTTAAATTTTTGTAACAAATTAGTTAAGCCAATTGAAGATTAAAAAATGAAAATAAAATTCATACAATATGATACTTAAAACAACCTAAAAAATTAGATTCCGTTCAAATGAAATCGAAATAAATCTTAGACTTTTTTTTTAAGTTTTGTATTTTGCATGCATCTTATCATTTTATGCACAATTGTCATAAACATAATGCAAAATCTGCAATACAAATATTTTCAATTAAAAATGGAAGAAGTCTTAGATTTATTTCGATTTCATTTGAAAGGGATCTAATTTTTTAGGGTGTTTTAAGTATCATATTGTATGAATTTTATTTTTATTTTTTAATCTTCAATTGGCTTAACTAATTTGTTACAAAAATTTAACATTAAATGTAAAACTAATTGAATGAAATATCTTAATATATGTCCCTTCTCGGGCTTAAACAATGTAGGAAATAAATTTTGTTTTTTTAATTTGTTCTTCAAATTATGTTTTTGTTTAATAATATAATAACTAATTACGTTATATAACTTATTACGTAATTTAACTAACGTAAAAAAATAAACAAAAAATTTCAAAATAAAATGAAAATCTGTTTTCTCGTTGACAGATTTTATTTTAATTCCAAATAGCTGTAAATTTTATCAATCCTTATTATAGTAGTCCATATTTTTTTCTTTTTAATTTGCTTTGAGAAATCAGTTGAAAGTTGATGTAATTCTGCAAATAATTACTTTTTATGCCAATCAAAAATGAGTGCTTAAATTAATATTTGAATACATCCATGAGATAAAAAATGAGTACATAACCGTTCATATTTGAATATATTAATGAAATCAAAAATGTGTAAATGTTTTTTTTCAATTTTGAATACATTTGTATCGGAGCTGTTTTGAGTAAGTGGCGTATTTAATATTGAGCGCTGTTTAACCAATTTTGATAACCTATTTTTTTTTCAGTGTAAATATACAATTTTAAAAAATGGCAGCAGGGAACTTAATTTTAAAAGCAGATAATTTTTAAAGGTTCAGCCAATTAAAAGATTTCTTTTTAAAATACGGCTTCATTTCTATTCAAATGTAATATTTTGTTTAACAATGTTTAACTTGTCTATTAAAATATTAACTTTCCCTGTTTTAAGGTGTTAATTTAGTTAAGCAAGTGAACTACTGAAGTTACCGTTCAAGCACTCACATTTCATTGTGTTGGGACATTTGTCTGACAAACTTTTCTATGATATTTAATAAATGAACGTAAAATGATGAATGTAGTTTTGTAAATGTGCGCAGCTGTATGAAAAGACATAGGAATCAATTTAGATATTTGTGAAGTATAAGCCTTTGTTAGAATAATTTATTCAGAATGCAGTTTTGTAAATAGTTTATGACACATTTATTTCAAAGTGACATTTTGAAGCATGACATTTATTTAGGAATTTAAAGTATGTGTGTCCGAAACACAAAATATCGAAATAAAGTTACATAAATGAATTTATGATTTCAGTGAAATAATTTAAGGGGGCAGATCCATGTTGAGCAGCCAGAAAATGACCATATTTGAAATAGTATGACAAACTCTGTAAGTTTCTTAACAAATGAATGAAACGGAACAATTTTTTTCCTTTGCTTTCACACATTCTTACGGTTTGATAAAATATTCAAATGCACATATATTTAGTAACACTAATTAATTAAACCATAACGAAAAAAGCGGCTTTTGCAAAGTTTGAATATTGAAATATGCATTTTGCGCGCACTATTTTACAAATTTTACAGCAGATGTATGTTTAATGTTTCATATTTTGAAACATATAATACTATGTTTTACACTGAACCTTAATTTAAAAGTATATTCAAACTCTTTAGTTTAATTAATGACTTTTCTAATCATATTCACTAAATTTCATCAAAAATAAAATGTATACTTATTTTTTCAATCCACAATTTTCTATGACGAAAATTAGACTAAATTGAGGTCCAACATAAACTAACACATGTAAACTAAGAATATACATAATTTCAAGTTTCTATGAAAATCAATATTTAAATGAGAGTGCATGCAATACCAAAAAATCAATTATTTTAAAAACGGCTTCAGTTGGCGTATAATATTACAGCAAATTTTATGCAAGATATTTTTAGACATAATTTCTGTTCTAATTGGTATATTTGTAAAATTCTTTTTTGCAGTGGATTTGTAACTTTTGAAGATATCCATTCTGAAATTTATGAAAAATCATTTATTTAAACCGTCAACGTGCTCCCTTAGAGGAATTTATACATACTCCATCAAATAGAGCTCCAAAAGAGGACTTACCAGATAACAAGTAATATAAAAATTTTGTTTTTAAAGTCAATTCCTACTTAGGTCATCAAAGAAAAATTTAATATAATCCCTTAAGCTAATATTAGTTTTTGTTGCATTAAAATATCTTAATTTGTTGATTTTCTATAAGCAAGAAGGTTTACAATGGAAGTCTATGGGAATTTGGCGAAATATTAGAGAAATCGCCAAGTTGGCGTCACTTTTGGCGACTCATTTTGGCCGCCAAATATGGCGATATATCGCCAAGTTGGCGACAGTAAAAACCTACTCTTGGATAAGAAGCGTATTTGTATCGATTTCGAAAGATATCACGTTGTTGAATTTGTTTCAATAACAAGGTGCTATAAGTGTCAGAAGTTTGGTTACATGGTCAATAAATGTGACGGAGAAATTCATTGCTTAAAATGTGCAGGGGATCATAACATCAAGGATTGCGAGACCAAGAAGGAGAGCTGTGCAATTTGCTATTTTGAGGCTTCGGAAGACGATACTGAGCACAGGGCTGATAGTACAAGCTGCCCTGTATTTATTAAATATAGGGACAGTCTTGTCCCTCGGCGTAGCTAAGGGCGACCATATGGTCCCTGCTTCTGACTCTGGCATCAACTTTCTTCAAATAAACTTACATCATTGTGCGGATTCCAATGATGCTCTGGCTAACTATGTTATTTGTAATAATATAAATGTGGTTGCTTGTCAGGATCCTTTTATTGTAGATGGGGTGGCTCCTGGTGTTCCTCCCGAATGGCCTGCTTTCTATTCTTTTAACACTAATGCTGCAATTTTTATAACTAACATGGATTATGCTATTATAAGAAACTTGGTTCTAGAAAACAGTGTAACGGTCTCTTTAAATGTGTTTAATAATGTTATTTATGTTTGCTCCCAATATTCATCACCATCTGGCAATATTGACAAAGACTTTGTTGATTTGGGTAATCATTTTCCTCATTTTGAAGATGTACTAATTGCTGGAGACTTTAATGTTCCACTTTTGCAATTTGGATACACAAGACAGGGTGACCGCTCGGAAATACTTCTGGAACATCTGTCAGAAAAGAATCTCAGCATTGTTAATGATCCTGACGCCGTTTCTTCATTCGTCCAAGGTGCTCTCAAGGGTAGACCAGATCTGACTCTGGCTGGCTTAAATATTTGTGAAAAGATTATTAACTGGTCTGTAGATAGTGATACGTTTTCATTTAGCGATCACCGTTACATTAAGTTTTCTCTTGACTACGTACCTGAAAAAAGATATAATATTAGATATAAAACTAAAAACAAAAGTTTTTCAAGATTTAATAAAATAATGAAGACTATGGAGAAAGACCTTATGGAAGATATACTTGTAATACACAATACAGATGATTTGGACCACCACATTAATAGTTTGATGGAAAAATTGCTGAAGTCTCTACAACGTGTTTCAGAAAGGGAACACTTTCACACAAACCTACTATCAGATGGTTCTCGGACAATCTTAGAATACAAAGAAATAAAGTTGCTGCAAGCTACAAAAGACACCGGAGAAATTTGGAGGATGATTCTTTGAAAGAAATATACAAGAAATATAGAAATGAGTATAAGAAAAGTGTTAAAATGGCAAAAAGAGAAAATTGGTTGACCTATTGTGAAAAGACCAATGATGCATTTGGAAAAATACATAAATATATTTCTGGAAAAAACCTAAAGCATAACGATCTTATATTTACTAGGCTTGATGGATCAACTTCCTTCGATTCATATAATGAAGTCGCAGCAATGTTAATGAATGAACATTTTGCAGTAGATAATATACCTGAAAACATTTTCGAATATAATTCTGATACTGTTTATCGAGGAACAAATTCTCCGGATCCGGTTACAAGTAGAGAATTGAAATACGCACTCAATAGGCAAAACAATGGAAAAGTCCCAGGTTATGATATGTTAGATGCATTGATTATTAAAAATTTCTGCAACTCCTGCCATACTTACGTTAAAAGAATGTTTACAGCTTGTTTAAGACATGGACATTTCCCTAAGCCCTTGAAAAGAGGTCTAGTAATCTTCTTCAGGAAAAGAAACAAGGATGGGAAGACGGTTCGCTCATATCGTCCAATTACTTTGCTGTGTATTATAGGAAAAATACTAGAAAGAATAATAAAGATTAGAATTGTTCCAAATCTTGAAAGTAAAAATTATTGGGATGAAGCTCAACACGGTTTCCGTGAAGAACACAGTACAGTTACCGCTATGCGAGCGTTGAAAGATATTATAAATCGAAGATTATACGAATTCAAATACGTATCAATGGCATCAATAGATATCCAGGCGGCTTTTGACGCAGTTGTCTGGGAAATTTTAGCTAGAATTATTGATGATCTTCCAATTCAGAATTACTTGAAATCTATTCTAAAAAATTACATCAGCAATCGGAAAATTGGTTTTAGTTTTACAAATGGCATACGTTGGTTCAATATTTTCAGAGGCTGTCCACAAGGGAGCTGCATTGGACCTTTACTTTGGTTAATAATTGCTGATTATCTTATCAAAAGGTACAAGATTAAATTTGAAGATTTGTTATCATACGCTGATGACTTCGTGGTGATAGCCCATGGCGATACAAGGAAAGAGTTGGAAACAGATATGAATTCGAAGATCGCTTGGTTCAGTGAATTATGCCAGGAGTTGGAATTGACAATAAGCAATGAAAAATGCTTAAGTATGATGTTTGGCAGTTATACCTTAGAAAGTAGACATCCGATTTTTAAAATTGGAACAACATCTATCACAGTCAAGGATACAGTCTTATTTTTGGGGTTTCATCTTGATAGTCGATTTAACTGGATAACACATCTTGAAAATATTAGAGAGAAAATTAAAAACTATACCTCATCAATTAAGAAGACGACAAGAAGAGACAGAGGCTTGAATACAATGTACAGAAAAATTTGGTATACTCACATAATTGAGAAGCAAATCATTTATGGATCGGAAATATGGTATAACGATTTAAAATCCCATGCTTTACTTAAGTTAAGCTCTTGCCAGAGAATAGGATTGATGTCAATAATTTCAACATATAGATCAGTCTCAACCGATGCATTATGTGTTTTAATGGGTATAATTCCATTGCATATTCATTTGAAATATGAGAGTTTAAAATACCAAGTGATTAATGAAGGTGAGCAAATAATGATTGATGGCGATGTAATAGGCCGCACAAATATAATGAATAACCTAGCCACGAAGAATTTCCCGTATTATAATGCTGTGAAGAATTTACATTTTACAGTAGATAAAGATTCGGATTATTTGAGCAAAAGCATTCCAGTTATATATACAGACGGGTCGAAGACGATTCATGGTGTTGGCGCTGCATTTACAGTGTATTACGATGGCATATTTATACAAGATTTTAAAGTTACCTTACATTCGAAGAATTCAATATATCAGGCTGAATTACTGGCAATTAGATATGCAATTAACTGGTTATCAATTAAAGATTTCATGATGCAGTGATTTTTATGGATAGCAGAGCCTCATTTATGGTCCTTCAGAGAACCTTTCCGGTTAACAGCATAGTTAAAGAAATATTTGATATGTTAATACAGAGTACTAGAAAAAGGATTACAGTTGGATGGACGAGGGCGCATATTGGAAATATTGGCAATGAACGAGCAGACGAACTTGCAAAGAATGCTATTAATGAAAATGAATCCGACTTAGTTGATATAAAGAATTTTCCTATTTCACTAATTAAGCAGTTTTGTCGTGAAAAAGCGATCCTGGATTGGCAAAGCTATTGGGAACATTCTGGCAAGGGTAGAGATACGTATAGTATTATGAAAAGAGTAGACACTAAATATATCTGCGCAAATCAGATCGTACAATACTTTATAACCTCACATGGAAGTTTTCCTGTTTTTCTTAATAAAATTGGTAAGCGTGGCACCCCAAACTGCGATTGTGGCAAGAGAGGTGATACAACACACTACCTTTTTGGAAGATGCCCTCTGGTCCACTACTTTTTCTACTTTGACAACTCTGCAAGTATTAGTACAAATATTAAAAGAGTCCTTTTTAATCAAGATAATTATCGAAAATTGTGCCACATTTATAATTCTCTAAACGAACATTATTCGTTTATTAAATATAAATTTTAGTGTTGTAATGGGACTATTCTCTTTTACTAGTTTCGCATTCTGTATCTTAGGCTTGACTAAGAGTGCCGATGTGTTGCTGTGGGTATATTGATTGAATAGAATGAGCTATTCTTTTAACTTAATCATCAGGATATACAGAACTACCTTTTTAAAGTTCTATACTTATTGGAAGTCATCATGAAAATTATTGGGATAGATGGACTATTCTTTTACCTTACTTTATGAAAATAAAAGTCGTTACTGACGTACATCTTGTTTGAACCATTTACCTGCTTTTTGATGGAAAGTCTATAACTGGGGATCATTTTGATTTATGCATATTATTAATTTCAATATTTGTACGGTTGTATGAGTATTAGAGAAAAAAGAAGGAAAAAAAAGAGAAAAAAAAAATACATTTTGACATTTATCCAGCTGATTGTTAGTAGTTTTCAAGTATGTGATGTTTCCTTTTTTCGCATAACTCATAGATTCTTCTCATTTGAATAGAATGGACTATTCTTTTAACTTATCTTTAGGATATATTGAACTATCATTTTAATGCTCTATATTATTGGAGTCAGAACGATTTCAACTATAATATAATGTGTAATACATGTCAGATGGTCTACTACCTACAGTGTTCTTACTGGTATCAGTGTCTCATCTTCTGTATTAGTGATACTATCTGAAACTATCATATGATATTATTGGGATAGATGGACTATTCTTTTACCTTATTATTTAAGGTATAAGACTACTTTTTTACATGCGATAAGTTTGAACCTATTACTTGTTTCTTGTTGGAAAGTTTACCGTAACCAAGTTGGTAGACATCATTGTTAGCAGTCCCCAAGTATTTAGTGCACCTTCTTTTGATTAGTTTTGTGAACCTCATCATTAGAATAGAAGAGATTATTCATTTTCCCTATCATTGGGATTTATTGGATTATCTTTTTATTGCTTTGTACTATTGGAACCTGAACCATTTTAACAGCAGTTTAATATGTTTTATCATGTGATTTTTAGTTGCTATGTTTTTGTTAGAGAAAGTGTTATAAACCAACCACTTAATCCTTTTGAAACTTTATAAGAAGATTTGGTATTATGAATTTTTTTTTTCATAGTGGCATTTCCTGATTGGGAATATTCTCTGAGGGTGTCTGGACATTTCATTTTTATTGACTTAACTTTGATTTTTTTTTTTCAACACTCAAGTGGTGAACTTCTCTTTTAAACCTTAATCACTTGTTTAGAATCTATATGAATATCAGATTTTAAGTTTAATTGTTTTTGGAAAAGCCTGATATATACTGAAATTTTTTTTAATATTGTTTCTTCTTCTCCACATGTGATGTTGATATTTCGATTGGTGAAAACTTCATTCAGCTTGCTTGTTACTAGACATCTTCTACAGAAATGTTCTTCTACTAAGAAGCTGCAGTTTACTTGAGACTTTCTGACATGCTACCTGTTGAGGAAGTTTGACTATTGATTCTTTATGAACTTTATGAACTTTACTTTTCAGTTGTGCGTTACCTCAAACCATCAAACTATGTAAATTGTCCTTATTTTGGTATTTTATGTTAGTTGTAGGTAACCTATAAACCTACATTTGTTGTTTAATTTAGTTTTGTTGCAAGAATCCTATAAACTTGCATGATTTGTACTTTTTGTCATAGCGAGCTGCTATTTGCATAATTAGGATTATGCACCTGTTCTTTTTCTTATGTTAAATAATTGTCGCTTGTTTAGCCCGTTTCTTGGATAGGGTGAAGCTGGATGGTAGAGAGGTTTTTTCCTGCCAGGACATTCAGTCCATAAACCTCACGGTTGGCGTCCTGGCCAGGTGACCAAGTAAGTGAACAAAAGCATTTTTGTATTTCGAAATTTGTTTGTACATTCTGGTGCCATTCACTGATTTCAAGATTTTACGAATAGAAGTGCCTTGTCCGTGAAAGGGTTAAACGCATATTAATGTATTTATTATTTTAAAGTTTCCTTTCCCTTTTAATATTCACGTGTAAATACAATTTTCGAGACATAATTTTCAATATTTTCTTGCCTTTAACACGTACTCATTTAATAGTAATTTTAAAGTCTTTTTTTTCTGTTTTTAATAGTCACGTGAAAATAAATTTTTAATCGTTAGGAAATATTATTCTTTGCGCTGTTTTTAAAATTGAAAACAATCTCTATATTAATAGCCTAAGTCATGTGACTATCATCAACAGCTCCAGGCGGATCCCTTCGCTTTTTGTATTCCAGGCGGCCATTTTGGTACTTTAATGTTAGCCAGCCACAGGTGTGATAAGTCGCCAAATATTATTCTATCGCCATTATTTCGTTCATATTATAATAGTGCAAGTCATGTAACTGCCATAAACAACCGGCTGATTCCTTCGCTTTTCATAAGAAAGGTTTCCATTTTGATTAAAGAATCAAAATTATTTTTTCGAATAAAACTACATAAAAGTTGCCATGATCACAAAGAATTCCTGGTACTTTTATGTTAGCCGGGTGAAAATCTCGCCAATAGCTTTTTTTAACTTGCCAGTTAGCATTTTTTTATTTTTCGAGTGGTAAATTAAAACGGTGCTACTTGGTTATCCCATCGACAAAAATTCGGTCGCCAAACTATAAGATTAAATGCCAATAATGGTTGATCATAAATGTCACATTCACTTGACTTTAAGGAAGTTACACATGTTCACGCCATCAAGTGATTTTTATTTCGACGTTTTATTTGTATTTTTATTAATGTTATACTAATTTATTTGTTCTTTTGTTATTTAAAAAAATATATATTTCAATTTGTATAATTTGGCTATTTATATATTTTGGCGAAATTGGTCGATGGGAGAAGTAATAACATTAAAACGTTGCTTTGAAGTGGAAATTAAATCACATGATTTGTTGCATTGTCACATACGCACCGGGTTTCGCGTGATTTTTTTTTTTTAGACAATTTAGCGAAAACCTCGTTTTCAAATACATGTTACATATGTATTTTTAAATTATTTTCTGTTATTTTTAAAATGAAATAACAATAAATAAAAAAATAATTAATAACTATAGAACAAAGCAATTTATAACATTTTTTGTAAATAAAAAGAAAATAATTTCAACTAAACATTTATTAATAAATAAGCAACAATAGCCGGGTTACCATGTCAGGTAAAATAACGCCATTTTGGGCCAATTAGGTATCCTGTTGCGTATATGACATCTGTGTGTAATATTTTTCTTTTCGTTTCGTTTAAAAAAAAGAATGAAGTAAAATCCATTTATTTTAAAGGTTTCAATTTTAAATGAAAGTTTTGTATTAAATAAAATGATAATGAAATACAAATTGAATTCTGAATAAAAGTAACATGATGCATTTCTTAGCATGCATTTAAGGGAGGCCAAACTCGTCGCCAAATTAATTTAAAATAACCTTTTCTAAAATATGAAAAAATATATATGTTTTGATTAAAATTTGAGTTGCCATCATTAGAAAAAGTATTTAAAATTAGAAAAAAATTAATATTTCGAAAACTAATTCGAATTTAAAAATTCTAATACCAGTTTTGAGATCTGTGGATCATTAGGGTTTTTTGGTGTTAATTTCATCGCAAAGTATTTCATATTTTAGGAGAAATCGCCGTTAAACGTAATCAGTTGTTTAATCAGTCGTTTCATAGAATCGTTACATAAATTCGTTTCAATTCGATTCATTAGGATTTTACATATAAAGGGTAGAAATATATATATAAATAAATATAGGGCGAGTGTGAACTAATAGTAGGAATTGAAAAAGCCGTGCAGTTCTGCTTTTTGAATATGTGGCATAGGTTGATGCTTAAGAAGTTTAAATTTTTGACCTCGCCCCATTGTCTGCGTGAGCCACCATCTTGAATAAATGTAAAAAAAAGGCTCTTTTCAGGACTGTTTTTTTATAATGTCGTTTTAGAGATGAACATGTAAGCTGAATCTTATGTCCGATAAAATTAGCAATAAATTTCGTACCTAAAGTCTAATAAAATAATGTTTTATAGATTAATTTTAAATCAAATATCATGTGGTACAATATTATAAAAAGTATTTTAACACGGGCATATGTGAAAATATTTTTGAAAAATGTGCATTTGTAACATACATATTTAAATTTGAACCATCCAATAATGTAAAAATGACCGCTGAGCGAGTACTTAGTTGTTGAGGAATGACAATATGTGCATGTTCATTTATCACAGATTTTGAATACCACTATTTTCAATCAGTAATATTTCGACTTATTAAACCGCAGAACTATGCGATTAAACGATGCTGTTCAAAAATATTATTACGAATGTAACAATATTGTGAGATATCTGAAAATATTTTCGAAAATAAATTATGCGACTATTACTATGCAATAATAATAATATTACAAATCTTAATCTTTCTTAACTATTCATTAAAGCTTTTAGTCACATCCTAAATTGTGTTCGATAATTTTTTTTTTTTTTTGTTGGCAGTTTGGTTACATCTTGGGATTGTTACTGACTAGCAGTGTTTATGCAAGTAACGACAATTTTGAGTGCACTCGGATAAATAGATAGCTTTTGGCCTACACATGTTAACCTTCCTCTTAATCTTTGTTAACTATTCATTAAAGTTTTTAGTCACATCCTACGTTGTGTTCGATAATTTTTTTTTCTTGTTTTTTGTTGGCAATTTGTTTATATCTTGGGATTGTTACTGACTAGCAGTGTTTATGCAAGTAACGGCAATTTTGAGTGGACTCGGATAAATAGATAGCTTTTTGCCTTCACATGTTAACCTTCCTCTTAATCTTTGTTAACTATTCATTAAAGCTTTTAGTCACATCCTAAGTTGTGTTCGATATTTTTTTTCTTGTTTTTTGTTGGCAATTTGGTTATATCTTGGGATTGTTACTGACTAGCAGTGTTTATGCCAGTAACGGCAATTTTGAGTGGACTCTGATAAATAGATAGCTTTTGGCCTACACATGTTAACCTTCCTCTTAATCTTTGTTAACTATTCATTAAAGCTTTTATTCACATCCTAAGTTGTGTTCGATAATTTTTTTCTTGTTTTTTGTTGGCAATTTGGTTATATCTTGGGATTGTTACTGACTAGCAGTGTTTATGCAAGTAACGGCAATTTTGAGTGAACTCGGATAAATAGATAGTTTTTGGCCTACACATGTTAACCTTCTTCCAAGGAGAAGAAGGCAGAAAAATAGGGTTTTAGTTTTAGAATTTAATGCTTCAGTTTAGGACCCATTCATTAAGAACTATATTAATCTTCCCTAGTAGGTTTCCACGCTAATTGGCTATTAGTTTGTGTGGCAATATTAGCTTGTATGATTTGTTGTTTACGCCGATGCTTGTGTTGCATAACAATTATGTTGTCAAAATCTTAAAATATTGGGTGTACCTGAAAAAGTGGGCAAAATTTTACGGGGTGAGAGAGCGCAGCTATGCGAGCAAATTTCGTCATAGAATGTATGGTCAGAACGTAAGCAGTGAGAAGTTAAATGGTAGTTTTTCACTGTCCCAGAGCGATAGATTGGTCGAGGTGGTCACGTAGCTTGGCCACCATGATTGCCGAATCTCTCGGGTTTGGACTTTTTCCTGTGGGGCCATATGAAAAGCCTAATCTAAGCGTGCCTAATTGAAACAGATATGGATCCAGTCACCAGGATTGCCGTTGTTGCCGGCGATATTTGGGAAATGACTGGTATTTTCGCAAATTTTCGTCATTCCCTATCCCGCAGGTGTGAAGCGTGCATTAAAGCTGGCAGAAGATCTTTTGAGCATGTACATTAATTACATTCCTGTTAATATAATGTCTTCAAAAGTATCTCTTCCTATTCTTGTGTTAATTCCTTAACTGCGACAGTGGGAAACTACCTTTCAACTTCTCACCGCTAGCGTTCCGACGATACATTCTATGAAGAAATTTGCTCGTATAGCTGCGTTCTATCTCCCCGTAAAGTTTTGCCCCTTTTTTAAAAATACGTCCTGTATAATTTATTTTCCGTAGAACGATAATTCTTTATAACTTTTCTCAGGCAGTTTTAACTTTCATTCTAAAATTAAGCTTTCTAGAAGTCAAATTTGTAAATATTTTCATAAAATGAAACATGTGGCATATATAATAATTTTTATTGGGAAAATAGTCCGTTAGGAGATATAATGACATGTATGATAATTTAAATAGGAGTAATATAGTGTAGTTTTAAGAGACCAGATTTAGCAGCAAAATTATATTGTGTTGATTTTATTGAAATTTTCATGCAAAATTTTGAAAATAAATAAGGCAGTAGCTTTTCTTAGAAGTTAAATTTGGCAAAAACAAGAAATTATAAAATTAAATTTAATCTTAATAAAAAAATAACCACTTAATTTTTTCATCAAATTTCTCAGAAAGCTTTAGTTTGCATTTTCATTTCAAAATTCCAGAAATCAAATATCTAACGAGGTTCTTTAAAAGATACATGCGGTATATCTGATCATTCATATGTAGACAATAGTTCATAAGGACAAAATGTAATAAATATGAACTAATTTACGCAGAAACAATACGATATATACTAAAACAAATATTGACTCTGAACGGTGTCCAATGGGTAATTTCTAAACCGTTAGTCATAGACATATAGCTCCAATTACAAAAGTGTTTTTAATTCGGTAAAAAGTTATTTTAAACTTTCAATGAAACTTTCAATTGCATGAGTTATACCAATTACCTGCATCTGAGCACCGATGAGTTGGACGATTCTACGAGGGATCGTACACAAAGTGCCTAAAGTATTAGTAGGACTTATTTTGCGTATACATTTCCGCATTATAGCCGAAAGGTGTCACTTCGAGAATGCTTTAATATAGCATTTTAAAATGTGTATCATTTTGTGAAGAATTGTGACTGGTGCTTTTCATTATTTCATTTAACAAAAAAAAAAAAAACCCTTTTATTTCTGAACTTATATTTCTTAGTACAAGTTTCATATATTTTTAATATGTCAGAAGGAAAATAGATTTCAAATTTAACTTATTTTCTATATGTGCTCGTATTTGAATACTTTTATCAACCATTTATGATTATGTTAATTTTTTAAATCTGAAATATTTATACCTTTAAGTACTAGTTTTTGAATGCATAGATGAACTGATAATGAATATATTTGGCCTCGAATCTAAAATTTCTTTTTTGTATGTACTTATTTTTGAATACATAAATGAATCTAATATTAATATTTTTGGTTTCAAATTTGAAAAACTTTTGTATTCCTAGATAAATACATACAAGAATATACATCGATTACATGTGGGTTCAAATTTGAAATATTTCTGCTATATATAAACTCATTTATTATATACACACATAACTCTTCTATGAATCTTTTAAAAGTTTTAAATATGAAAACTATTTATACTTTTTTTAGGGTAATAAATTGTATAAATTATATACTTTTCAAATTTAACTTTTTGATGCATATACTCACTTTTGGGTATAATCAGGGCATTTAGATAAATAATTAGGTTATGTGTAAAGTGGAAGCCACTGGCAATATATTTTATTAGCAAGTTTTTGAATAATCAGATTTGTTGCCAAATGATGAACCACATAATTATGACAAATAAAAGTATGAGATTTTACCTTCAAAATTGGAATAAATGTTCCCCACAATAATTTATACATAATTCAAAAATTTGCATCAGCAACTTCATTGCTGCATATTTTTTTCTTTTTTATAATAACATGCACATATTTTTACTGTAACTACCTCATTATGTTGGAAAGTGTTTCATAATCTATGCGTGATGTATGTCTATAACCTGGATTTGTCTACTAAAACATTTTTTCAAATCTTTTCTTTCAATATTTAATATTCATGCGTCTCATTTGAAAGCAAGGTTTATTGTTCGTTAAATTCATTCTTTGCACATTCTTTTGTTAGGCTATTTTTAGTTACCCTCCATCAAAGGGGTAAAAATGGAGAATGTATTGGCTACAAGTAGTTCAATAACATCCAATAATGCAAGTTTGCACTAAAGTACTGCTACTGTTACACTACTAACCACAAAGCCATACATTCTACTTGTCATTCTGGTTTGATATTCAAATTATAAATTCTCATACTTTAGAAATTCTACATTCAAAACATTTTACTTTCCATTTTCTGTCTTTAGCAAAGATTAGCTAATCTATTTTTGTGTGATGTAATACTTGAAATAGCTGCAAGAACAGGAGGAAAACATATTGCCTTAAACAAAAACTAACTTTACTTTATAATGAACTAACTTTTTATGAAACGAATTATGCATTTTGTAAGGAGAAATGTTATTCCTTAAGTGAAATCTCAGTTTTACTTAGTTTTCTTTTTTTAAATTAACCCTTTTGCTACTGGCGTCCTTGATCAAGCAAAAAATATTAGTAAGTTTTTATGCTTGTTTAGTTTTGTTGCAATACGATATTTTCCAAAGTCTTTAAAAAAATCTTCCCCAGATTAGTGTCATATGAAAAATACGCATAATAACTATTTTCAGTAGATTTCATGAAATGACCAATTCGTGAGATTTCAGTAAACCTTAACTACTGTGATTAGGGAAGTTATTTTTAATTGTATTTATAATTATTTATTATATTATTTTTCAAAAAAGTAAAAAAGAGTTCAGTAACGAAAGTGTTAAAAAAATAGTCATAGAAAGGGTTAAAAAAATTAGTCTTAATTGTTTTCCAATAAAACCAGTTTGAATGTAATAAAAGTAAAATGACTTAAATTACATTTTAAATGCGCTAACCTTATTATTTATAAGAAACTACAAGCAACACATTCGTATTTGATTTGAAAGCAAGTATTTATTTTTCATCCATCTTAACAAATAAAATTATATACATATGTTTAAAATTATTACGAAAATTTCAACAATGTTTACAAATTAACACCTTTTTTGGTCCATAAAAATGTTTGGAATCCTAAAATTCAAGAAATATAAATATTAATTACATAATCATATTTACAATATCTTTCATTTTAATAAAAAAACATTTTTTCATTACTACTGTTTTTTTAATTACACAAATACACATTATAAATCGCGCCCAAATGCATAATTTTCAACAAGATACACTTTTCAAATTGATATAAGTTTTATTATGAGTAAGGCTACATAATTTAAAAAAAAATTCCGAAAAACTATTTAAATTTCTTACATTTAAAATACTTAGATGGTTTTATTTATTGGAAATGAAGTCTTAATTTGACATCAAATGTTGTTTTCGAAAGTTTCAATTAGCTTTTCGCAAAATATTAAATAACAATATTATAAAAAAAGGGGAGGGGGGAGAAATCTAAGTAAGGACATAACTTTTACTTCATAGATTTGCTAAACAATAGACTAATTTAGATGAATAAGACATAAATCCATATTTTAAATTAACAAAAATACCATTCTGCAACAAGGTTTTGTTTACTATCTAATATACATTTTATTATCATTCAGGCAGCCCGATTTTCTAATATAGAGAATTACAAAACTTTTACTTCATAGATTTGCTAATGAATAGTTAGACTAATTTAGATGAATATGAGATAAATCAATATTTTAAATTACACCAAAATTCCCATTTGCGCAACAAGGTTTTGTTTTGTATCTGATGTACATTTTATTATCATTCAGGCAGTCCGATTTTCCAATACAGAGAATTACAAAACAGTATAGTTTTTAATATTTATAATATTTTCGTTATCTGGTTTTTGTACTGTCTATGAGTGAAAATGTTCCTCAAATTCCGTTGATACAAAACCAATGTAAACTACACAGGCATTTTCATTAAATTAGAACATTTAAATTTTTCCTAACAAAAGAAATTCATTTTCATGATTGATGAATATGGTCATAAAAAATAATAGATATAATTGTTTTCATGATTTTATTTAGAACCAGAATTTAATAAAAGCATATTAATAAAACAAACTCGTCATTTTCAAATTGAATTTGACAATTAGGATATTAATAATTAATTAAATATTTATAATAATTATTCATTGCTTAAATTAATTATTGTCATTATCACAAGATAAATAAATTATTTTAGATAGATCATTTAACCCGTAACTGGAGACGGGAATCAAAATGACTCCGCGTTGTTCCTTGGCTCTGATTATCACGTGGCTTTTCTCCTTGAATAAAATCATTTCCTCAGTACCGCCAAGTAGTTTTTCTGTCATTACATGTTCTCCAGAATATATTGCGTTTCCAAAATAAATTCCAATGCTGTTTACAAAAAAAGCAAAAAAGGAAAATAACATTGGAGTCTTTTTGACTCTATGTCTCTGATCGCGTAAGGAAATTCATGTCTCCAGTTACGGGTTAAAATACTAAATGTGAATCAAAATGGACATGGAAACTCTCTGTCATAATATATATCGGACGCTCTCTCTAATTACAATTATTAAATTATTGCGAAAATGGCGATTTAAAAAAACTTAATTATAATAATTTAAAAAACTCATGCTTGATTCCACTTATCTGCAGATTTACTAGTTTCATTTTTATTTTAAATTTAATTAATATTACAATATTTTTTATATACTGAGTAGTTTTGTCAAAGATTAATAATCAAACATATAAGACAGAAAATATCACATGATTAAGAACTCCTGGAACATAAAAAATTGTGTTAATTTAAATGGGGTGTGATATCGTACCTTCGCCACAAATTTTCGACGGGGGAAGCAACAGGCATTTCCGTGGAGGACAATAGTCTTTTGTGTAAAGGCATGCAGGGGAAATACCAGGCATACTTCTGCCCTTGGGATCTGCTCAACAGGGTATTTCCACTTTTCCAAGAAATAGGGAGGGCTAGACGATGTGTGGGAACTCATCCCCAAAGTGAAAGTAAAAAGAAGGCTCAGGCAGAAGCTAGTGTGGAGGCTGATGATTAGACTGGGAGACACTGATGAAGGGAGGATCTTTTTTACCAACGGTAGAGATGCGAGTAAAAATGGTTTTACTCAGGTTGGCTATGAGAAGTATAGAACTGTTAATAAAAAGTGAGAGTGTCTACCTATGAATGGTAAAGTTTGTTATTACATTTTTTCAAATCTATTTTAGTTGTTCTAATAAAGGGCTTTGGTAAGAAATATGTATTATTTTTCAATGATCATCTCAGAAGAGCTTAGTGAACCAAAAAGCTCTGGCCCACTACATCACAGCTATAGTATTATAAATGGTGGCAGCTTACGGATTAATTAGGTCTAGCATAAATTAGACTGGACCCATGTGAACTTGATGTACAGAAGGAAACTGTGTTAGAAACAAGGATAATCGGTGATGAAATCTTGTGTTTGACGAGAAAGATTTTCAAGTGTATCCGGTGAGGAACGGTGAAATCTGGAGTGTCGAATATGTTAGCTGGTATGTAACAAGGACTAAGGATCCGACGATATAGAAAATTTCTTCAGTAAACGTCTAGTGCAGTGGATAGAAGACTATTCATCGATCGCCCTTAGGAATCCAAGGAGACAGCTTGTGTGTAAATTTCCCGGCGGAAATCAAGTTATATTCGGAGATACGACAGTACCTGAAAAAAAAGTGCAGGAAAGCCTTGGAGCAGTGTGGAGAAATGTCTACATTTGAAGGTAAGCCCTTTTATGAAATTTTCCAGAGAGGTCTGTTAGGATTTAATATTGTATATGTCTGTTCTTAGTAATTTGTATATGTTTAATAGATAAAAAGTCTAGGGTAGCTATTAATTTGGGATCGAAATTTTTAGTTAAATTTTTTATATTAAACGGGTTTCTTATGGTCTGTACGGTAATTCATTTGGTTTTGAAAATTTAATATTTATGTATTTCATAATTTACTTGAGGATAGTAAATTACGGTTGATTAATAAAAGAATACTAATCATTAAAATTAATCATAGTTGTAAATGTAACTTTTAGTTATAAAGTTGGGCCATATACAGCTTTTGTTTATTACAGCAATAAAGTTATTTGAAATTTTATGGGTATGCTGTAGGAAAAAGCGGGATTAGTTGTTTTTATATAAATTGTATTTATATAGTACTGTGAGTATCAAAATAATTTTGAGGATTTACTCAGTTTTAAAGGATATAACAAGTGCATGAAAATTTTCGGTAGGAAAATTGTATTATTGTTTTATGCATTGAATATATCTAAAGGATAAAATCCTATTCCTTATTGTGTTTTGGTTTTTGATGTTTTACAAATTGTATATATTTGTGTATTTTTGGGGAAAATCATGGAAGAATTTCTAGGGAAATATACTAAAAATATCTTGCTTTTGCTGGCAGAGGAATTTGAGACCAACGTGTCGGCAACTGATAAGAAAAAAACTATAATTCAGGCTATTTTAGCAGCATCGGATTATAATGAGAGTTTTAATAAATCGAATTTGGAATGTATTCTTAAAGAGGATGCAGAACGTAAAGAAAAATTAGTTTTGGAACGGGAAGACGAAGAGCGTGAAAAAACAAGACAGTTTGCGTTAGAAAAATTAAGAATTCAAAATTCTTCGGAAACTGTTAGTCTTTCGTCTAGTGATATGAATTTAGGTTCGCATAGGAATCCAAAAATTAATTTGAAAGAATTAGTTCCACGATTTGATTCTAAATTAATTGACATCACTCTTTTCTTTATGATCTTTGAAAAACAGGCGGAAAAAGCTAAAATTTCGCAAGAGGATATGGTTAGCCAATTAATTCCCTTATTGCCATCAGATATCGCGGAAATTATAGTGAAACAACCAGCAGAATTAGGAGATGATTTTCAACATGTAAAAAAAGTTTTATTAAATCGTTTTAGATTGGGAACAGGTGCTTTAAAACAGAAGTTTGAAAATCACCAAAGGAAACCTGGAGCGTTATGGGTAGACTTGGTATATGAATTAAGGGGTTATCTGGATAATTGGTTGGAATCATTAGAAATAAAGGATTTCGAGTCTTTAAAAGAACTCATGCTCACTGAGCAAGTAAAAACACGCGTTCCTTTTGAAGTAAAAGAAAAATTTATGGATGAATGGGATGAAATAAAAGAGGCTTCGAAGCTTGCTGATAAATGTGACAAATATGAGAGTATTAGAAGTAGTTTCAGGAAATCAGAAACAAAAACCTTATTCAGAGATGCAAAGAAGCAATTTAAATCCGAAAATTAAGGCTGAAGTAAAAGGTAAATCGGAGTTAGAGAATAAAACGGAAAATTTTAAAAATGATAAAATTAAACAAGACCAGGCTTTTGAGAGGAAAAGGCAGAATAGGTGTTTTTTTGTAATCAACCAGGGCACAAAAAACCAGATTGTGCGGAATGGTTAAAAAGGAAAAATCAGTTCAATACAGTTAATCATTTAAGTAATGATGTTGATTTAGGGGATTGTTTTAAACCTTATCTAAAAAAAGCTCTAATAAATGGGGTTGAAAGACACTATTTGAGGTACACGGGAGCAGGGATTGATCTATGCGATAGAAATTGGGTTAAAACAGAGGATTTTACTGGAGATATAACTTGGGTACGTCAACCTCTTGATAATGAATGTAAATGTTTACCATTAGCATGGGTGACTATAAAAGGGGATTTTGGTTGCATCACCACTAAGGCGGCGATTAAACCATCGGTGTCGGAGCACGGTTACTATCTCTTAGGTAATAAAACTGCGGAGCTTATTGAGCAAAATAAAGGAAATGGTGTTCCTATAAATATGGTAGTTACCCGTAGTAGGACGGATTCTTTAAAAAAAGAATGGAGCAACGGGATGCTGATAATGAAATGTCGTTTATTGAGCAGGCAAAGTTAGAAGAGCAACCAGGTAGGGTAGAGAAAATTGGGGACTGCTCACAGAACAAAGAAACGCAGGTAGTTCAAATGGATGAGAATAGACAGGATGAAAGTCAAATTGAAGATCTTATGTTATTACCGAAATGGGAGGTGAAAGATAATGTGGGATTGAATAAAATTACAGCGAAAGATTTCAGCTTAGCTCAGAAACAGTGCTTATCTTTAAAAACATTATGGGAAAAGGCGAATAATGTAGAAGAAAAGGAATTTAAAATAATGGGAAATAAATTAGTAAGAGTTTCACATTCAAATAGTGGGGATGAGAAATTACAATTATGTTTGCCATTAAAATTTAGAGAGAAAATAATGAAAATGTGTCATGAGGAAGTTGCGGGACATTTAGGGGCGACTAAAACAAAAGATAGGGTAATTAAATGCTATTTTTGGCCAAATTGTTACAAGGAAATTGCAGCATTTGTAAGAACTTGCGATATGTGTCAAAAGGTTGGTAAAAATAGAGATAAAAAGAAATCTCCCTTGAAGCTCGTGCCAATAATTTCAGAAGTTTTCTCCACGATAAATATTGATGGTGTAGGCCCTTTGAGTTTAAGCGAGAAAAATAATAGATACTTGATTACTTCAATTTGTGTTGCGTCAAAATATCCAGATGCGATTCCAGTAGAAGATTTAACTTCTCCGTCAGTGATTGAGGGGCTAATACAAATATTTTCTAGGACTGGTTATCCAAAAGAGGTACAATGCGATTTAGGTAGGTTATTTACAAGTGAGTTGGCATCGGAATTTTATGATAGGTTTGGTATTAAAGTTGTACATAGTTCAGTTTGCCACCCAGAATCGAATAGCGTCGAACGGATGCATGGTAGTTTAAAAAAGGTTATAAAGACATTATGTTTGGAGGCAGGAAAAGATTGGGAAGCAGTCTTGCCAATGGCTTTATTTGCTTTGAGGACTGTAAGTCATGAAAGCACGGGATTTAGCCCTGCTGAGCTTGTACATGGTAAGAATTTACGAATGACACATACTCTTGTATATGAAAATTGGATGGAAAAGGAAACGGTAAATCAGAATGTAGTGGACTATATTTTGAACTTAAGTAATAGATTGAAACATTGTCAAGAATTAGCGTGTAAAAGAATGAAAGAGTGTCAGGAGAAACGAAAACAATGGTATGATAAGAATGCGGTGTATAGAAAATATAATGTTGGAGATAAAGTGTTAGTTCTGGCTACTTCGAAACCAAATAAAATGGCGGTTAATTGGGTAGGGCCGGGAACTATTACTAGTGTAATATCTCAAACTAATTATACTATCGATATTCCGGAAAAGAGAAATAAGTCTACTATTTATCATGTTAATTTAATTAAACCATATTGTAGTAGACCTGAATTTGTAAATTTGTTGATTGATGAGGAGTGTGGGGAAATTGAGGATCAAACGGAAATTCCTTATCCCATTGCGGATCCCACTCAATTAGACTTTTGGGAATTAGTAAAAGAACGTAATTTGGAAAAACGTGTTTCTACAGAGCAAATAGGAGATTTCAGGACAATGATTGAGCGTCATATGACAGTTTTTTCTACGGACCCTGGAAGTACCCCGTTAGTTAAAATGGACATTGTTTTAACGGATGATGTGCCGGTAGGATCAAAACCATATCGTATGTCGCCGAGGCAATTAGAGATTATGCGTGAAGAGATTCGGAGGCTTTTAGATTTGGGTGTGATTGAAGTCGGTCAATCAGATTATGCTTCGCCTATGATTTTGGTTGAGAGTGCGGGTAAAGACGCTCGCCCTTGTGTGGACTATAGGAAATTAAATGCAAACACCAGAACTGAATTTTTCCTTTTGCCAAACATTGAAGAGGTCGTTGAGAAAGTGAGTGCAGCGCCTTTTATTACTATTATGGATCTGACGAAAGGTTATTTTCAGATTCCTCTCACGGAAGAAGCTCAGAGATATGCGGCTTTTGTAACACCATTTGGGACTTTTTTTATCTAAAGTCATGATGTTTGGACTTTTAAATTCAGCATATTATTTTTGTAAATTGATTGCCATAGTTTTATATGGGTTAGAGTCATTTGCGGTTCCATATATCGATGATATAGCTATATTTTCTTTGACCTGGGAACAGCATTTAAAAGATGTGGAGGCGCTTCTTAAGCGGTTAAAAGAAGCAAATCTAACGGTGAAACCATCCAAATGCCAATTCGCGCAAGATCACGTAAAATTTCTGGGACACGAAGTTGGGTCAGGAAAAAGGTCTCCTAGTGAAGCTAAATTGCAGGCTATTAAAGATTTTCCAATTCCGACGACGAAAACGCAGCTAAGAGTATATCTGGGAATGGTAGGATATTACGCGAGGTACATAAAGAATTATGCTACCATAGCAGTGCCGTTAACAGATGCTTTAAAAGGGAAAATAAAAAAAGAAAAATCATATGGGACGAGAAGTGTAATAATGCATTTGAAGAATTAAAGTTAAAATTAATGAAAAGTCCTGTGTTATATGCGCCTAATTTTAAGCAGAAATTCATTGTGCAAACAGATGCGAGTTTGTATGGGGCAGGAATTGTTTTATCTCAAATTATTGCAGTTGAAGAGCATCCAATTTTGTATCTTCGCAAAAAAATTTCTCGTGCGGAGCGAAATTATAGCACGATAGAAAGAGAATTAGCGGCTATAGTATATGGATTAAAAAAGTTACATTATTATTTGTTGGAAATCTGGACAAAGTCTTGTCCCCCAAAATTTGTCGTTTGGTTTGTTCGGAAGTTATATCGTTCCGAACCAGTTTTTATTTTTCCATTTCGGTCGTAAAGGCACTCTCTTTTAACTGTAACTGTATGCATATTTTTATTCCAGTTTTGATGTACTCAGTAAGTATATTTAGTGTAAAACAACTCCATGGAGTATGATGTGTAGTGATGGAAGTAATGTAATGGAAGGACCATGGAGATGAAGTTTAAGCTTACTCCTTGCTATAACTATAATATGTCAATATGATTCGCAGCAAAAGCTGGAGGTGTATGTATATATCTTTATTATTTAAGTTTTTAAAATTCAAGTTGAATTTAATAAATGAACTGTTATTTTGAAATGAACTGTTTCGTCGACTGTGATTTATACTTCAACGCCACACCAAATGACCTTAAAACCTGCGTATTTATAACTCTGCTTTAATTATAACATGGTTAAGGGGCCATGTCATGCTATTTAAAGGTCAAATAGATAAAATATGGTGTGATTTAGATGAAATATATACTGCATAATGGCACAAGTTCCAGAGTTAACTTATTCCTTCCCGAAACTATCGGATTATAACTATCCTTCCTGGAAGCTCGACGTCAAATGTGTATTGATTGACCGAAATTGCTGGGAGTTTATTACAAAGCCAGATGTCGCATGTAAATCGGATGCCTCTGATCGTGAGAAAAGCGATTTTGAATGGCGTAAACGAAGAGCTTATACAACAATTTACCAATCCATCGAACGGAAATTCCAGATACTAATTGCTCAAACAGAAAGCGGCAAAGATGCCTGGGATATTTTAAAATTAAACTTCGAACCAACTTCACGAGCACGCTTGGCGGGATTAGTCGATGAATTTTTCGAGATGAAGTTAAACTCGCAAGAAGAAACTATAGGTTTATTTTGTAAAAAAATTGAAGAAAAGAAAGTTCAGATTAAAGATGCTGGATTTGAGATGCCAGAACTGTTAGTATGTTTTCAACTAATCCGTCGATTACCTGAGGAATATGATAATCTAGTTCAAGTGTTATACAGATTAGAAGATAAAGAATTTAAATTAGAAAATGTATCTAAGCAGTTAATAACTGAATATGGCAGAATTTGTTTAAAACAAAAAGATGAAAGTAAAGAGGTTATCGCTGTAGGTGATGCTTATGCAACTAAGTTTAAAAACCCTACCGTTAAACCAACCATTCCAGCGGAGAATTTTGAAAGCAGTAAAAAGCCATGGGTTTCACGTAGGGGAAGCGACCTGGACACCACCAGACGATCGTATACTTCACCAGCTAATCGTATGGGGCCGAGTTTAATATGCAGTTACTGCAAGAAACCTGGTCACATAGATACAAGGTGTTTCAAAAAGAACTCTAGAGGGAAAAAGCAAGTCTTCTACAGTGAACCTACAAAGCAATCTGAATTCACCATAATATCTTCAAATGGTAGAAAGTTCGTGGAATTTCTTCTGGACTCAGCGGCTACTTCTCATTTTACGAATGACAGGAGTCTATTTGTAACATATAGGAACCTCCCCCCCTCAACAAGTGCTGATAGGAGACAAGGACTGTTCGTCGGAAATACTGGGTATCGGTGATATTGACTTTACCATTCTAGATGTAACAGGTAATGTAGAAATAACTTTAAAAAATGTGTTATATGCTCCTAACATGAGGAGAAATTTAATTGGTGGGTCTAATATAGACATTGCAGGAAACCAAATTAAATAGGGAAATAATAAAATGATTGTGTATGATAAATTTAATAGATATTGTTTTACTGTACCCCGAGTTGATAAATTGTATATTGTTAAATGTTATGCTTCAAAATGTGAAAATTTTGCTTATTCTACTAGTTTAAATTCAGAGATTTTACATCGTAGATTTTGTCATACAAACTTACCTTTACTTGAAAAAATGAGTAAAAATAATTGTGTTAAAGGTATTGAAAATATTAACTGTAAAAACAAAAATAAGATGTGTGAAACTTGTGTAATTGCAAAATCTAACAGAAAATCGTTTAAAAAAATTATTTGTATAAACGCATTTCTAATCAAATCCTCGATAGGGTGTATATGGATTTGTGGGGTCCTAGCCCTGTTAACTCGTTAGGAGGGGGGAAATACTTTTTGTCAGTAATTGACGATTATTCTAGAAGGACTGAGGTTTATATAATTAAGGATAAAGCGGAAGTGTTTGAATGCTTTAAAAAGTTTTTAGTTAAAGCTGAGAGACAAACTGGTAAAAAGTTAAAATGTGTACGAACTGATAATGGGCTGGAATTTACCCATAAATTATTTGAGAAATTGTTAACCGATTTAGGTATAAGAATCGAAAGATCCTCCATTTATACTCCAGAGCTGGTGGGTGTTGCTGAAAATTTTAATAAAGTAGCAATGAATGCAGTTGGAGCAATGCTACACGATAGCGGGTTAAAACCGTCATTTTGGGGGGAAGCTCTTTTGGCGTTCGTTCATACAAAAAATAGGACTGAACACAGTTTAACCCAAGGTCTTACACCGCAAGAATTATGGACGGGATTCAAACCTTCGGTAAGACATTTAAGAATTTTTGGTTCTTTAGCATTTGTTCATGTTCCTAAAGTTAAGCAAAATAAACTTCAACCGAAAGCTTTACTAGGTATCTTAGTTGGTTATGCCATGAAAACTAAAGGATATAGAATTTACATTCCAAAAGAAAGGCGAATTGTAGAGACTATTCATGTGCATATAGATGAATCCAAAAAGGGTGTAGAAACATTATTTGGGGGAGAAAACAAATATAAGGATTTGATATTGAATTTTAATGAATCTCAAATTAAAACAAACGGTTTAAGTAACGCAACTTTAGATCTTAATCATGAACTACCAGGAGATAGCTTAAACGAAGATGAAGAGAAAAAGAGGGGTAAGGTAACTGTAAGTTCTATAAATATATCAGAGTGGAAAAGGATTGAAAGACCGAGAACGAAATGTAAGAGAATTGACGTATATTATTATACCCCAATAACAAATACGAGACTGAGATCTTTAAATGATGTTAAAAAATATTGTAAGGAAAATAAAATCCCGTTTGAGCCAGATAAGTTTGACTTTAAACCTAAAACCACTCATCCTAATACTGAAACTTTAAGTGAACCCTCAACTAGTGTTTCGAACGATCCATATTTAACTGAATTATTTCAACATGAATTTTACAATACCGAAATCCCTAAATCATTTGAGGATGCACAAATAAATCCAGAAAGGGGGAAATGGAATGCCGCGATGAGGGAAGAACTTGAGATGATGAGTAAGAGAAAAGTTTGGCGGTTGGTTGATCCACCGAAAAATTCCACAATAGTAGGAAGTAAATGGGTTTATAATATAAAAAACACGGAAAAAAATGGTAAAAAGTACAAGGCACGTCTCGTAGCTCAAGGTTTTAAACAGAAACCAGGTATTGATTTTAATGATATATTTTCACCTGTTGTAAATTTTTCAATTATAAAACTAATGTTTATTTTATTAGTTTCTATGTTAAATTGGTATCATATTCAATTGGATGTAAAATCAGCATATTTATATGGTTCTTTAAAAGAAACCGTGTTTATGAAACAACCTCCGGGATTTAAAATGAAGGGTGCTGAAAATAAAGTTTGTTTGTTAAATAAATCAATTTATGGATTAAGGCAAAGTGGCCGCGAATGGAATTCTGAATTAGATAATATATTACATAATCTTGGATTTTGTAAATTAAAATGGTGTAACTGTGTGTATAAACTGAATAGTAACGCAATTTTAGTTGCCTATGTAGATGATTTAGTTTTGTTTGCTAAAGATGAAAATGTATTGCAATCTGTAACTAATATGTTAAAAAATAGCTTGGAAATTACTGAAATAGGATTAACAAAGTATTTGCTAGGTGTTAACTTTGAACAGATTAAAGATTCATTATTCGTTCATCAAAGAACTTATATTGAAAGATTAGAATTAAAATATAAAGATTTACCTAAAAGTTATGTTAAATTACCTTTTAAAATTGGCTCTGTTTTGCCAGATAAAGTTAACGAAAATGAAATTATCGAAAATGAATTAATGAAAAAATTTCCATACCGATCTTTAATCGGGTGTCTGTCATTTTTGTCAAATAGATCAAGACCCGATATTAGTTTTTCTGTAAATGTAATGTCACAGTTTTGTAATGGGTATACATATAAACACTGGTTAATAGTAGTAGATATTATGAATTATGTTTTTGCTACTAAAAGTTTTAAAATAAATCTGTCTAATGTAAAATAACTAAGTTTGTGTGCATATTCTGATGCTAATTGGGGATGTCAACTTACTAAAAGACATTCAAGTAGTGGTTATCTAATTTACTTCAGTAACGTTCCGTTTGCTTGGAAATCATCGAAGCAGAAATGTATTACACTCAGTTCTATGGAATCTGAGTTTATCTCATTAACGGAAAGTGTAAAGGAACTAACTTGGTATTCAAGAGTTTTAAATGAACTTAATTTATACGATAGAATAAAACCAATTCAGTACTGTGATAATGAATCTGCCATTTATTTTTCTAAAAATAGCCAAGAGAATTTTAAAACGAAACACATTGACATAAGATGTCAATTTATTCGTCAGTTAATTAATGAAAATGTTTTTGAGTTAAAACATGTAAGTTCTAAAGATAATAAGGCAGACTTTCTGACAAAACCTCTTCTGTATGTAAAGTTTCAAAGAGCTATTTGTAATATTTTTGATTTTGATTATAAAAAGAAAGAGGAGGTATTTACGACCGATGGGGCCGCATGTTGGAAATCTGGACAAAGTCTTGTCCCCCAAAATTTGTCGTTTGGTTTGTTCGGAAGTTATATCGTTCCGAACCAGTTTTTATTTTTCCATTTCGGTCGTAAAGGCACTCACTTTTAACTGTAACTGTATGCATATTTTTATTCCAGTTTTGATGTACTCAGTAAGTATATTTAGTGTAAAACAACTCCATGGAGTATGATGTGTAGTGATGGAAGTAATGTAATGGAAGGACCATGGAGATGGAGTTTAAGCTTACTCCTTGCTATAGCTATAATATGTCAATATGATTCCCAGCAAAAGCTGGAGGTGTATGTATATATCTTTATTATTTAAGTTTTTAAAATTCAAGTTGAATTTAATAAATGAACTGTTATTTTGAAATGAACTGTTTCGTCGACTGTGATTTATACTTCAACGCCACACCAAATGACCTTAAAACCTGCGTATTTATAACTCTGCTTTAATTATAACATTATTTGGATGGGCAAAAATTTGAAATACAAACGGATCATAATCCATTAGTGTACTTAAAGAAAATGGTTGGTACAAACTCTCGTTTGACACGTTGGGCTCTATTTTTGCAGCCATTAAATTTTGAAATTACACATAAGCCAGGAAAATTACATGGAAATGCAGATGGTCTAAGTAGGAAGATTTAGAATCAGAGTTGGATTTTTTGTTTGGAATTTAGTGTTCAAAATTTTAATACTTGTAATTAGGGCGTTTTATTAAGATATTGTGCTGTATGTAAAAATTTAGTTACCTAGATTGTGTTATAGTGTTTTTTTTCTTTTTTGAGTTAGTATTATATTCAAATATTTTAAATTTAAATTAATTGTTCTAGCATCAAAAATGTAAATTCTTTTTATTCTTTTGATTAATTATGTGTAAGGGAAATTCTAAAAATTTCATATTTTGGTATGTCCTTTGAAACTGAGAGTGGGTATTCTTGAATTTAAGTAGAACTTTCATAATTGGGTCAAAAGTCTAAATGATATTTTATTGCTTATTTAATGGTGTGATTGACCTCTCGGGAAATCTATTAAAAGGGCTTATTACGTGAATTCATGCCAAATATTCCCTGTGGAAATCTCTTTTGGGGGTAGGTGTTGTGATATTGTACCTTCGCCACAAATTTTCGACGGGGGAAGCAACAGGCATTTCCGTGGAGGACAATAGCCTTTTGTGTAAAGGCATGCAGGAGAAATACCAGGCATACTTCTGCCCTTGGGATCTGCTCAACAGGGTATTTCCACTTTTCCAAGAAATAGGGAGGGCTGTAAAAGTGTGGGAACTCGTCCCCAAAGTGAAAGTAAAAAGAGGCTCAGGCAGAAGCTAGTGTGGAGGCTGATGATTACACTGGGAGACACTGATGAAGGGAGGTTGTTTTTTACCAACGGAAAAGATGCGAGTGAAAATGGTTTTACTCAGGTTGGCTATGAGAAGTATAGAACTGTTAATAAAAAGTAAGTGTCTACCTATGAATGGTAAAGTTTGTTATTACATTTTTCAAATCTATTTTAGTTATTCTAATAAAGGACTTTGGTAAGAAATATGTATTATTTTTCAACGATCATCTCACAAGAGCTTAGTGAACCAAAAAGCTCTGGCCCACTACATCACAGGGGAGTCCTTGAGCTCCAGTCAGCGCTCCCCTTCCCTATGCCCTTAAACAATATTTTCTGCTTCCTGATTGATATGATTTATTGCAACATTATAAAATACGCAAGGTAGAGATAGTTATACAAAAAATAATTTGAGAATAGCTCTAACCCTCCAGCATTTGCATCCTGTCGTTTTCGTTCGGGAACTTAAAATGTAAATTTCGTAGTTAAAAAACCTAGTAAAACAAAACAAAAAAACCCCTCAGATTCTGTAAAAAGGTTTAATTCTCGTTAATTTGATTGTAAAATTTGACGAATATACCCAATGTATATTTTTATTTTGAGAATAAAAATAATAAAAAAGAAAAGTTTCCAGTTAAACTGACGGCATTGAGTGCACAGTCTAGTTACACTAATTGTATATTATACTCTTACTTCAAAGAATAATGCCTTTTGAAAAATCAATTGAAATTGTGGAGAGGGTATTAGCCCCCCCCCCCCAGCTGTTTCACATATTTATACTTAACCTATGAGTTTCCAAATCTCATCAGGGAAGCGCCTTATCAGAATAAACCGATATACCAAATTTTAAGCAAATCGGATAGAAACAACCATTTATCTAAATTACGGGGGTAATAGCCGCCCTTCCCCCCGTTTATACTTAACGAATGAACTTCCAAATCTAATCAGGGAAGCACCTTATAATAATAAAGCAGTATACCAAATTTGAAGCAAATCTATAAGAAAATCCATTTATCTAAATTAAGGGGGTATTATCCCCCCCGAACTCCCCCTTTATACTTAAACGATGAACCTCCAATATCAAAACAGCGAAACTCCTTACCAGAATAAACCCGTATACCAAAATTGAAGCAAAATCTGACAATTTGCATGAAAAACCCATTTATCTAGGTTAAGTTACCCCCGTACCCCCCTCCCCCTTTATAACCAATGAACCCCCAAAACTAATCAGAAAATCGCCTTATGATAATGAAACTAGAAAAAAAAATTGAAGCAAATAGGATATTTCTATCAAGAGTTATCGCGTTACGCAAGTACGTACATACGTACATACATACATAACCTTCGGGAACATTAGCTCTCAGGCTTTGATAGCCTGTGAGCAAAAAGGCCATTAACCGGGTCACTATGACCGGACGCAAGTACTGGAGGGTTAAAAATTTTATTAATCATATGCAATAAATTAAAAGTGACTATTTATATATATAAATATATATTGTTCTAATTACATTCTAGTAAGTGCTATTTAGAAACGAAATTTCACTTTTAGTAATGTTCAGATGAGGCGTCCATTAATGGAAATTGGCCAGTTAAACATTCTAGTAATGTTCAGATGGGGCGTCCATTAATGGAAATTGGCCAGTTAAACATTCTAGTAATGGTCATTGGTCTTAAAACGTAAAAAATAAATGAAATTCTGCAAATAGCCATTAGTACATAAAATTCAAAGTTTTCTATTACTGCCAAAACAACAACATGTAAATTCTACAAGTAAATAAAGATTATATAAATTTATTAAGTGAAGCCAGCTCTTAGCCTGTCCATCTTAAGGATTTCATTGAAAAACAGCAAAACTATGAAACATTATTTTCTGCTTTTTGATTGGTTAAAATATAAGTGCCAACAATAAACCAGATGAAAGGGGAAGTTATGAAAATAATTATAAAAGCTAATTTTTCATTTGTTATTTTTTAGTAAACCAACAACTTTGAATGGTGTATATTACTGGAACGTTGTCCGTTACTGGCACATCTAACCTATGCTTAAAATTAAATCATGCTATATACATTCCAGTTTCTATAAATAGCAAATATGATTTTATAAGGATTTCAAATTAATAATAACAAAATATAAAATAATAATTCATGAGTAATATTTTATGCTGAATTCAACAAGAAATTTTCAGAATCGCAAGAAAATTATAAACTTATCAAAATTTAAATTCTCAAAAATATGAATTCGGAAAGAAAAAGGAAATTTCCTAACAGAAATACAACAACAAAATAAATAAATAAATAAATAAAATTAATAAAATCTGGTATATTTCACTACAGGGTTCGTGCAGTCTTTGAAAGAATTTAAATATTTTTAAGTAATTGTTGGTCCTTAAAGTACTTATTTCTATGCAAAATATTCAAAAATGCTTTATTTTTACTCTTGTGTTATTTTTTAATCAGGATTAAAACTTTTGTGTGTTTCTTTTAATTTCTGATTTAAAAAAAAAAATCGTCTAAACCCCCTCTTCCCTACCCTTCGTCCGAAATTCGCTTCAAACCTTTTGCAACCCCCTTCGCCCCACACACACGTAGTACCAAACTAAAACAACTTTAAGACTCCCTATAAGGGGTTTAAAAAAAATACATAATTTTCTTTAATTTTTTTGTGTTCTGTTTCTTATTTTATAGTGATAATAAATGATCAATCATAAATTTCATTAACCATTCATTCCATCACAATAATTTCATTAAAATTTCATCTAAATTTTCCTCTCCCAAAATTTCACTTCTGCTAACCCCCACCCCCAATCACAATACCCAAATTTTAAAAATTATAAAAACCCCTTTTTTAACAAATTTTTGCCCCATTGTCACTTTATTGTAACGATAAATAATAGATCATAAAAATTTTTCTTCCCCCTCCACTCGAAAGTGGCGTTTTCCCTTACCCCACCTTAGCAGACCCATAACATTTAAAGTTTTTAGAACTTCTTGTTTTATTTATTTTTTTTATATATTTACAAATCTCTAGTAAGTTAAATAAATAATAAGTCATCTAATAACCCCCCCTCACACACACACATAAAAAAAAATGCCAATAATCTGCTATTCCCCCTTTGCATACTCAGCTCACAAAGTTTTAAAAAATGTACTACATCTGTTGCTTTATTGTAAAAAGTAGTCGATCATATAATTTTACGTTTATCCCCCTATCGACATTGATTCTTTTCCCCTACTTTCACTATTACTAAGCACATACAATTTAGTCATTCAAACTCTTTTTTTTTCTTACTGCCCCAATTCTAAATGTTTAACAATCATAAATAACTAAGAAATCATCTAATCAACCCATTTCTTTTAATTCCCCCCTTTCCAAAAAAGAAAAAAAAAATGAAAATCTGTTATGTTTCTTTATTGTGATAATAAATAATCTCTCATCTGAATCTGTCTCTCTTGAATCCAGAAATACAGAAAACAAATTCAGAATAAATAACAGTTATTTTCTACTTATTGCTTAAAAAAAGTAAAATGATATTACTTACTTTCAAAGTTCGTGTAAAAATCCATCAGGCTCCACTCTTCTAACTTCTTTTTCACGAAATCCATAACGAGATTTTTCTGCGAGGACAGTGGAATTATAATGTGGTGTGTTGATGTGAATGAGTACGTATGTACTCAATTCGCAGATGTAGTCTTCCGCGCTATCTAACACATTTCTTCAAGATGTAGTTCGAAAATTTGAAGTGTGCAGCTTAAATATAATTCGCGCTGTAACGTTCATTATAGCATACACGTTCACTAAACAATTTCTATTGATTACTTTAATATGCGAATGGAGTAACCAGAGGTTATATTAAATTTAATCACAAGCTTACTTTTCAGTCTGGATTATCACTTATATTTGAAAACGTCAGGTACTCGTTTCTGAAGCAATTATACTTAAAACAAACGTGTACATAGAGGTTCTCATTTTTGAGTAGATTAATTGAGATAACTGATTATCTCATTTTTGAGTAGATTATTTTAATTTGTGTTATTCTGATAACTTTATTATTTAAACTAATCCACATTGCCTCATATTTAAAAAACACACCGAAATGCGGTCAAGTGAATTTTTTTATTTTGAACTTACTGACCTGGCCAGCGTTGCCCGGGACTGCCATATAAACATTAAATATATCAAAAATCAGTATTATATGACTTTATATATTTAAGTAAAACTCTTTTTAAGCAATCCTGATGCTGGAAGCCACACTACTTTCGTCAGCGTGCACCTTCGAGTTTTGTATGATCTTAAATTTCTAAATAACTAGTATGTTGTGGCCATCACAAAACTTTCTTCTATATAAATCACGTCAATTAAATCATTTAAATAGTAAAAGAAATTACATCAATTTAGAAACAATTCGTATCAAAGTATACCTGAATTTGAAGTTTGATGAAAATTCGTGCATTACTTATTGAGATAGAGCTGTAGGGGAAATTCTGAAAAATGCAGCATAGACGCGGCACCTGTTTAGCGATTTGCACCAAAACACAAACAGCACTAATTCCTATTAAGGTATATCGGAATCTGAAGTTTGATGAAAATGGGTGCATTAGTTCTGGAGCTAGAGCTATTGTGGAAATCACAAAAAATGCAGCACAGTAGCGCCACCTGTTGAGTGATTTACACGAAAAGGTACAAAACATCAATTCATGTCAAGGACTAACTGAATCTGAAGTTTGATGAAAGTCCGTGCATTAGTTCTGGACATTGAGCTATTGTGAAAATCGTGAAAAGCAGCTCCACCTGTTGAGCGATTTACACCAAAACATAAACAGCACTAATTCATATCCAGGTATACCTGAATCTGAAGTTTGTTGAAAACCCAAGCATTAGTTCTTGAGATAGAGCTATTGCGGAAATCTAAAAAATGCAGCATAGCAGCGCCACCTGTTGAGCGATTAACACCACAAGAGGCAAAACGTCAATTCATGTCAAGTACTAACTGAATCTGAAGTTTGATTAAAATCCGTGCATTATTTCTTGAGATTGAGCTATTACGAAAATCGTGTAAATGCTGCAAAATGCAGCATAGCAGCGCCATCTGTTGGGCGATTTACACCAAAACGTTACCAGCACCAATTCATATCAAGGATTAACGGAATCTGAAGTTTTATAAAAATCCGTGCATTAGTTCTTGAGATAGAGCTTTTGCGGAAATCCTGCAAAATGCTACATAGCAGCGCCACCTGCAGGGCGATTTACACCAAAAACTAATCAGCGCCAAACTATATCAGGGGCTACCTGAATATGAATTTTTATTAAATTCCGTGCATTAGTTCTTGAGATAGAGCGCCCACAAACAGACAGACTCACAGACAGACATTTTGTAAAAACATGTTTTTTGGAATCTCTGACCCATAAAACGTGTAAATCCGTCGAAAACAGGAATTCGAAAATTTTCATAAAACCAATACTTTCTTCTTGTCAAGATAGAAGAAAGTAAAAATCTATGAATCATACCTACAGTTGGGGTTCCCTCTGTTTTTGGTAACTTACAAATATGAATATGTAGATGTAAAAAGACGCATTAAAAAAAAATCTCATTTCACATAGAGGGTAAAATCCACCATCACATTCACGATCGAGGAAAGCGATTTTTATTAGTCTTAAGTACAATTGTCCGAATTTTTTAATTTTTTTATATTTGATAAAAACTACGGGTCAAATTACTCTGCAAAATGTTTGTGCTCAAATTGAAATATTTAGAACCTTTCCGCCCTGAAGAAAAAGTGTATCGAGGGGCCGAGAAACGACTTCAAGTTAATTATTTTTTAAAGTATTAAAATTGATATTTTTTAAAACAGAAGGCGTATTTTTAAAGATAAATGAACCTTTGTTAAGTGTGTGAGATTTTCTTTTTGTATCTGAATTTCCAAACCGGATTTAGAAACTTAAGGTATGCATTAAAAACAAAAAACGACAGTGTGTGTTTCGGAATGGAATTTTTTTCAAAGAGTTAATATTAACATTTTAAAAACAAGGATGTCGTTCTAAAGATGAATGTACGAGTATTACTTGTTTTTTCGTATATATATTAAAAACTGCGGGTCGCAGAACTGTAAACGATGCATAAAAGAGGAAATTTCAGGAAGTGAGCTTCGCAAAAATATTTGGAAATATTTCTAATTATATTTTTTTATTTGTATTCCCTTTTTTTTAAATATATATTTTGATTCGAAGTGCCGATGCACATTTTTAAAAAAGGGGAAAACACCGCGAAGAATTCGAGATACATTGAAAGACGTCTCTGGAAGAATGAAAGTGTGAATAAGATAATTTTCTGAAACAAAAGTCGTCTTTTGTAAACTGAAAATGCGATCTTGCAATCGTTTTTCTCATATTTCGTTTCATTCAGCGAATGCTAGCTTCGGAGGAACTGGGTAAACACGAAAATCGAAGTTTGGAATTATTTTTTAAAAGGTTAATATTAATATATTTCGAAATAGATTATGCCATTAGAGAGATTAAAGTATACTCTATAATATATTATCTGATTTGTTTTTCGTGTTTTTAAGAGTTTTCACGATGGGAGCTATAAAAACAAGCGTTCATATAAACAAAAGAATGTCAGAAATCTTTAACTTACCCCTTCCTTCAGGTAAGCTCTCAACACTTGCTTCTGGTTCGTACTGCCGCATTTGATTTAACCTAATTCTACTAACAACTGACTCAACTAAAATAAGACATAACTCGGTTAATCTACAATACCTATTTACAATATATTACAAACTATATACAGGTCTTGAACATTTAAAATGCTTTAACTTCAATCGGAACATCACGGAGGCGCAACTCCGTTCACAAACACAAGAATTATTCTAAAGTTTTTTAGTTCGTTAATTTAGACGTAAAAGTTTTTAAATTCAGGTGTCACTGTTACTGCAAAGGGATACAGAGGGAGCTGTCCGCGACATACTCCCCCCGTTGAGTTTTGCCAGGTCAAACTCAACCACAGTCGTGGACAAGTTTAGGAGGTCCAACCGTTCTGGTGTTCGTATCACTCGTCCAAATTTAGACATTCTAGGAGAATCCTTTTCACCAGAACCAGGAGAATCTTTAAGGTGAGCAGACTTGATGGTTTTCGGAGAAAAGTCATTTGCCTGGAAATTCGCTTCCATCGGATACAACCTTTGTACTGGTCGAAGCAACTCACCAAACTTAGTTCGTAACTTTGCCAATCGTACTATGCCGTCTTTACCTGGAAACAACTGGATGACTTTTCCTAGAGGCCAATTCATTCTCTTTTCTTTTGTATTAATTATAACAATATCTCCAACTGAGAGTTCAGGATACCTGTTTGACTTTTTACGATAATTTTTCAGCTGTCCCAAATATTCTAGTCGGAAACGTTTTCTCAAATCTTCACGAATTTTCATCCGATATTCATATCTTCTTTGAAGATAACTTGCATCTATATTGTCCAGATCAGGAACACCACCTTCTTTAATTTCACGAAGAAACATGGCAGGGGTTAAGGGTTCTAATTCAAGATCTTCAGATATGTATGTTAACGGTCTGGAATTTACAACATTTTCACAATCGCAAAGAATAGTATTAATTTCTTCATATTTCAATGATGCAGACATTGGAGTCTCTGACAACTTCCTTTTGGATAATTTATTACCATCTTTAGAATCAGCATTCAAACGAGTTGGTGTATTGGCACGACTACTACTGGCACTGTTATCTGAACCATTTTTCTTAGCTTGTTTCTGCATGAAAACACCTTTGAATTTTTGTATCATCGAAGTCAGAATCAGATGTGTCTGATGAAGATTCACCAAATGAATCTTTGCCTTCTTTTTTCTTGCTCTTGGTTTTTTGCTGTTCTTCTTTTTTCTCTTGTTCTTTATCCTCTTCATTCTCTTGATTTTCCTCTTCTTCTTCTTCCTCATCTGAATTGAATAACTTCCTCAAAGCTTCTTCATCTTCTACTCCTTTCAATTCTCTGTTAGTCTTCTCTTCAGCTAGTTCTGGTTCAGACTCAGAAGAATCTGTCATGTAATCCACTTTTCTATCATCAAAGTCACCTTCATCATCTGGTGTTTTCCTTTTCTTCTTCTTTTCTTTGCCTTTTTTAGCTGACTTAGGAGAAGAATCTTCTTCATCATGCTCTTCATCTTCTGATATACCAGAATCTTTAGCCCAATCATCCATATCAGAAATTTTAAAATCCTTAGACTGCTTCTTTTTTCTCTTTTTGCTGCTTTGTTTTTCACCATCTTCTTCTTCAATAATTTCTTTCTGGAGGCGCTTTCGAATCATAATGGAAAAGTAGTTCAAAACTTTATCCCTTCTGCCAAATTCCTCTTCAGCTTTATTTTTACATCTTAAATAAATGCATGCGGCATATGCCTTTTGGGAATCATCACAGAATACATGATAAGATAAATCTGTATTTGAATTACGATTAAGCATCATATACCGGGGAATTTTCAACTCTGTCAACTGACACAAATCTTTTTTCCATTTAAGAAATTTTTTACGCACATCTTCGGGGAGAGCTTCATCCCATGTAACCTTTAGCTCCCAACACTTTTGTAGTAAGAGTTTCGGAATCAGTGTCACACCACATGTAAAACCTATTGGATTATAAATTTTGTGTGCTTTGGATAAGATCACTCTTTTTGAAATGCATTGGTTATCGGATTCATTTATTCCTTTAATGTCGCAACTTAATGTATCTTCTTCTAAATCCCAAATGAGGCCAAGAATAGAAACCGTTTTCCTTTTATTTGAATTTTCGGACACTGAAATTTCCGAAAAAGTGTCATTACCTGTAATTTCGTTCTTCGTTGGCAAATTATAAGCCCAATCTTGCAACTCAAATTTAGCATTCGCTAAAATTTCAACAGAATCACTTTTAAGTTTTCGCAGTTCTTCTTCATTATTTACACTTGTAATTAAATTGTCAACATACCAAGCTTCAGAAATTTTTTCTGCCGTTGATCTAAGATGCTCAGGTACGTCATTTAGTAACTTAGTTAAACTAGCACTCAATAAGAAGGGACTACTGGAAATTCCGAAAACGACTCTCCTATGTCTATACATCTTAAAATGTTCCGGATTACCTTGTTCCCACCATAAGAATCTCAAAAAATCTCTATCATTCGGATTAAGTCCTATTTGAAGAAAAGCTTTTTTGATATCAGAACTTACACCGATGCATTTTTCTCGAAATCTGTTGATAATTGCAGGAATAGTTTCTAGCAAATTAGGCCCCTTTTCTACACAATCATTTATTGACGGAAACCCCTTAATTTTCGCTGACCCATCAAATACTGGTCTTATTTTTGTTGTTGTGGAATTCATTCTAATAACGGCACGATGGGGTAAATAATGGCAGGAATTATTATATTCATTTTCAGGTACAATTTCTATAATTTTTTCTTCCTCCCAAGATTTGAAAACCGCTTCATAATCTTCTAAGAAACCCTTGTCTTTCAAATTTTTTACTGTATTTTTTAATCTTCTCTCAGCGATCTCTAGGTTATTAGGGAGTGGGGGATGGCCCTCTATCCAAGGTAAACAGACTTCAAATCTGCCTTCGTTATCCCTTTTAACCGTTGAAAGAAAATGTTGCAGTGTTTGTTCTTGCAACTCTTTTTTAGTTTCATTTTCGGATGGATCTAAAATTCCTAGAGTATCAAGATTCCACAATTCAGAAATTTTATAATCTGATACGTGCATCGAAAATGTAAATGAGTTGTCAGTTTTATTTTCTATTTCCAAAGGAACTTTCCCCATAACTGTCCAACCTAAGTAAGTTTCGACACATACTAAACCACATTTTAGTTTTCTTATCTTACCGGTGAGTAATTTTCCTGCAATATCCGCTCCAATAAGAATATGAATTTCAGTTGGGGATGATTCAAACAACAATTTTTCCTTCATACGGCTAGTGTCATTCAAATATATTCTATGTTCTTTAAGCTCATGTAATATGGGTTTTATTTCTATTTGTGGTACATTGGAACAAATTTTAGTTTGATCAAAGGCCTTAAAATTACATTTATAGTCACCCTTTACATTACTAAGATTCACAATAAATTGTTTATGGATTTCAGAAACCTCCGTTCCACCAAATAGACTATGAATAATGTTGCTCTCACTTATAATTTTGTATTGCATCATTTCAGCAGCAAACTTCGAAATATAAGACTTTTGTGATCCGGTATCGATTAAGCACCTAACAAACTTATCTTCACTATTTCCGCAGATTTTTACAATTAAAGTTTGTAACAAAACTTTCTGTGTGAATGTTTTATTTGTTAAAGTGACATTTCTATCGTCAATTTGTTTTTTCTCATCTACTTTATTACTCTTGTCACAAATTAAAGAATTATGTTTTCCACTGCAAAACTCACATCTTATTTTTGAAAAGCAATCTTTTGCTAAATGATTTCCCTTTTTCATACATAGATAACACATTCCGTTTTTTCTCAAACGTGCTCGTTTTTCTGCTACGGACTTAGAACAAGCTGCAGAATTGTGATTAACTGATTCAGCGGAATCTCCGCAAAAAATACAATGATTTATCGAAACCTTCAATGAAGCAGCAGTAGGAACTGTAAACTTATTTATTTTTCTCTCCCTCTGCACTTGCGGTGGATTTTGAACGATAACCCTATCTTGTATTTGAATCGCAGTTTCTCTGCATTCTATTTCTGACCGTAGAAATTCAAGCAGTTCGTTGACTTCAAAAAGATTATCCTGAGTTTTCCGTTTACGTTGAAATTCCAAATTTAACTCATTGGGAATTAATTTAAGCAAAATTGGCGTTAGTAACGTACCATATGTTCCGGAAGTTACTTCAAGTGAATTTAAACTTCTTATTTGAATCTCAATGTTATCATACAGCTTTCGCAATGCAAAGGTATTATTTACATTTTTAACTGTTTCTAAATTCAATAATTTTCCCATATGAGCATTTATAATCAGGTCTTTACGACCAAAACGCTTTTTGAGTAGTTCAATTGCTGCTATATAATTTTCACTCGATAGCGAAAACCCACTAATTGCACTAGAAGCAGCTCCAGTAAGGAAGGAATGCAAATAATTAAATTTATCAATGTCAGTTAAGCTATCATTTTGATGTATCGCATTGTCGTATTGGTTCCAAAAGGATAACCAATAAGCAGGATCTCCATTAAATTTATTAATACTCAATTTCGGTAATTTAATTTTAGAATGAGAGCAAGAAGTCAAATTCTTTGTTGAAATACTTTCGTTAACCGAGTTTGTTTTCTTAATAGAACGTTCAGGTTCAACTTTCATTTTTAAAGCATACGTTAGTTTCGATTTCATAGAAATTATTTTTTCAGAATAACCTTCGGCAGTTTCAAATTCAGTTTCTAATTCGCCGTCATCATCCATTAAGTTTTGGATCTGCTCATCTAAAGTTGTTAAATTATTATTCTTTACGTTTAACTCATCAATATGTTCTGTAAGAACAAGAACTTCCTGTACCGATTCTTCAAGATACTGCTCACAAGTATTAATTAATTTCGTAGTCGCCGTTCTAGAAACAGCACGTTTCTTCTTTATTTTTTCAATATCAGACATATTTAATCCGTAATTTTAAATATAATTAATTTTATAACAACTTAATATAACAACAATAATATCACTTTCAAAATATATTCAATAACTTTCAAAATAACCCTGTTCTTAAAATACGCTATCAATCAATATTATTAATAATATTATCTTCAACAGAATTAAGCATTCAAGACTTTTATTTATTTTTATACTCAATTCTTCATTATATTCAAGGTCAAAACAAACCATCAACAATTCTTTTCCATAGAACTGAATATTCAAAACTTTCGTCTATAAATAATTTTTCATTCAATTAAGATCAAATCAAAACGGCGTCCCTGTTCTCGGGCGCCATAAAAATATAAAAACAAGCGTTCATATAAACAAAAGAATGTCAGAAATCTTTAACTTACCCCTTCCTTCAGGTAAGCTCTCAACACTTGCTTCTGGTTCGTACTGCCGCATTTGATTTAACCTAATTCTACTAACAACTGACTCAACTAAAATAAGACATAACTCGGTTAATCTACAATACCTATTTACAATATATTACAAACTATATACAGGTCTTGAACATTTAAAATGCTTTAACTTCAATCGGAACATCACGGAGGCGCAACTCCGTTCACAAACACAAGAATTATTCTAAAGTTTTTTAGTTCGTTTCAGTTCATTTAGACGTAAAAGTTTTTAAATTCAGGTGTCACTGTTACTGCAAAGGGATACAGAGGGAGCTGTCCGCGACAGGAGCTGCGAAAAACGGGTAACAAAAGAAACGTTTCTGGCCATCGGACATTCCCACCGCTCACCATTTTGAGATAATAATATCTTTTTGATGAGTTTTCCTTGTGGTTTGTAATTAGTATTGCGGCTAATTATCAAAAAAGGAAAATTCTGAGCCTCACCCTTACAAAAATTTCTTATAGAATTCTATAAATAAAATTTATAGAAAAAAGTATTATAGAATCCTATAGAATTATGGCCCGTTTTTCTATAAGCTAGTTTTACCAAAAGCTATAGAAATATCTGTAGAAGTTCAACAGAAATGTCTATAGATTATTTGAATATATTCGAACAGTGCCAATACGCAATTGCTTCCATGCGGATCTCCCAAGTAATTAACGCGCTCGTTGCTGTTTGGATTTCGTGATCGGATGTGAACCAGTGCTTTCAACGCATTCCACGGCCGCTTGCTCTATGGACGATTAATTTCGTTTTACGCTATTTCAAGTTTGTTTCTTTTGTGATTTGCATTTCCAATCATTAAATTTGTATAGAAATTTTTGTATTGTACATAAATAATATATATTCTATAAGCTGATTTATTCTCAACTTTATAAATTATGAAAACCGAAATCATTTGTAACTTAAAAAACCAGATTTAACCAGAAAAGAAAACACTAGATTAATTTTAACACAATTATTCTAATTGGTAAATAAATCATATTAGATGTAAATTTCCAACTGGGAGAAAAATGGCCGGACCAGGATTCGAACCAGGGTTCTCCCTGGCTGAAGCCGCCAGTGCTATGCCATCTGAGCTATCCCGGACGAATCTGGTCGAACTTTTTCACCCAGCTAACCTTAATGATTATAGCATCTGGTCTGAAACCTGGTTCAGCTCGACAGTATAAATCTCAGGTAATGGAACTCCAGAAATCGCTGATACGTAATTACACTAGATTAATTTTAACACAATTATTCTAATTCTAATTGGTAAATAAATCATATTAGATGTAAATTTCCAACTGGGCGAAGAATGGCCGGACCAGGATTCAAACCAGGGATCTCCCTAGCTTAAGCCGCAAGTGCTCTGCCATCTGAGCCATCCCGGACGAATCTGGTCGAACTTTTTCACCCAGCTAACCTTAATGATTATAGCATCTGGTCTGAAACCTGGTTCAGCTCAACAGAATAAATCTCAGGTAATAGAACTCCAGAAATCGCTTATACGTAATTACACTAGATTAATTTTAACACAATTATTCTAATTGGTAAATAAATCATGTTAGATGTAAATTTCCAACTGGGCGAAAAATGTCCGGACCAGCATTCGAACCAGGGATCTCCTGAGCTGAACCAGGTTTCAGACTAGATGCTATAATCATTAAGGTTAGTTGGGTGAAAAAGTTCGACCAGATTCGTCCGGGATAGCTCAGATGGCAGAGCACTGGCGGCTTCAGCCAGGAGATCCCTGGTTCGAATCCTGGTCCGGACATTTTTCGCCCAGTTGGAAATTTACATCTAATATGATTTATTTACCAATTAGTATAATTGTGTTAAAATTAATCTAGTGGAATTATGTATAAGCGATTTCTGGAGTTCCATTACCTGAGATTTATTCTGTTGAGCTGAACCAGGTTTCAGAACAGATGCTGTAATCTTTAAGGTTAGCTGGGTGAAAAAGTTCGACCAGATTCGTCCGAGATAGCTCAGATGGCAGAGCACTGGCGGTTTCAGCCAGGAGATCCCTGGTTTGAATGCTGGTCCGGACATATTTCGCCCAGTTGGAAATTTACATCTAATATGATTTATTTACCAATTAGAATAATTGTGTTAAAATTAATCTAGTGTAATTACGTATCCAGTGATTTCTGGAGTTCCATTACCTGAGATTTATTCTGTTGAGCTGAACCAGGTTTCAGACCAGATGCTATAATCATTAAGGTTAGCTGGGTGAAAAAATTCGACCAGATTCGTCCGGGATAGCTCAGATGGCAGAGCACTAGCGGCTTCAGCCAGGAGATCCCTGGTTCGAATCATCGTCCGGACATTTTTCGCCCAGTTGGAAATTTACATCTAACAGAAAAGTAAAGTCCATTAAAATTAAAAAAAATTATTAAATTATTTGGTTATTTGTTTTGTTGTTGTTAGTGGTGGTATATTATTTACAATTTAAAAAATGATCTTCATAGTGTTAAGATATTCATTTCAAATTTCTCTGAAAATTAATTAATCTCACGGCATCGGGCGCGGGGTGTTAAAAATAACTCTTATTTTAATATAGACTTGAAAATATATTTCAAAGTCTAAAATTATTATTTGTTAAACTTAAAACGTAGTTATTTAAATATATTTTTATACTTCAGATTAAAATAGTTGAATAAAAATTACAGTTAGTGAATAAAGTTTAGTAAATTAAATGAAGTACCATTAGTGTATAAAGTTTATTAAGTTAGGTCAATTACAATTAGTGAATAAAGTATATTAAATTAGTTGAAATACCGTTAGTGAATAAAGTGTATTAAATTAGATGAATATTTTTACGAGATTAACAGCAAATTAATGAATTATTATAAAATTAAAAGATAAATTAATGAATCAGAAACATAATTAAACATAATTTAAATCAGTGTAGTTCAATGATATATTATTACATTAACAATCGAATCACAGTGTATTAGAATTATTAATTAAATTATAATGATATTAAATCTATGGAATATCTACTATTATATTAAAGTGATGTATTACAAAATTAATTATCTTTATCAATTTTTTAATATATGAATAAATAAATTAGTATATATAAATTTTAAAAGACCGAAAAATATATTTTTTTATTAAAAAAATCTATAGAATCATTAGTTTATAGTGCTCTGTAGAAAACTTGGGTATAGAAAAAAATTTCTAACGAATTCTATAGAAACATTTTCTTTAGAAAAATTATTCTATAGAACTCTTCAAAATTCTATAGAAACAGTATTCTATAGAACTTGTAAAGAAATCTAAGAGTTCTATACAGCTGTATGAACTATTTTCATAAGGGCAGTTGCATTAGGACATCTTTTGGACTATACTTATCTAAATTTACACACGTTTACATGCGGTAGATTTCCTTAGCCATCGCAAAAAGGCAAACTCACCGAAAATGAAAGAGACAAACTCCTTTTTTTTTTGTATAAATTTAGCTTTGCAGAACGAATATAAAAAGAGCTTACAAATATGTTTCAAAATTAAATTTTGAAATATATATCTAAAAAGAAATGAAAAAGGGAGTTTAATTTTTGAAATATTTTATCGAAAACTACAAAACCTTTTTTTTTTTTTTTAATCTTGAATTTAACAGCATTTTGTATGTTCAGTACTAAAAATGCCTACATTTGCATACATGAGTTATTAAACCTTTCGGAAAATATAAAATCTAAATTGTTTTGATAACATTGCTGCAGAAAATAGCATGTAAAATTTGTTTTGATATGCAAAAATTCATTTTAGTTTGTTTATGCTTCGCATATGAAAAGTATGGCAACTTTTGTATTAAATTCATGAATGAAAATAATTCTTTGTTATATAAAATAGCACAAGCATAAATGAATTCTTATGAAGGTCATAAAATGGTATTTTAATATTTGTTTTCATTTTTTATCGATGTGTTGCTTTCACTGAATTGTTTGCATAAATATACTAATTTATCTTATATAAAAGGGCAATAACAGAGCAGAATACTCAAAATATTTTATGAAAGAAATTGCTAAGTAAGTACAATATTAAATAAGAGAAAAAAAATTATGCGTGATGCATGGATTCTAAAACACATACCAATATTTCCAGAATGTTTTAACAAAACTTCGCCTTTGAATAAGGTAAAGAAAATACCTTAGCAAACATTTTAGAAAACAAATAACACATTTGAAAACACCAGACTTCAACAATTACCGCCTATAGCCATAAAAGTACTCTTGTTCTTTATTAAAATTGTTTAGTAAGTATAATATTACACAAGAACGAAAAATCATGCATGAAGCATGGATTATGAAACACATACCAATATTTCCAGAATGCTTTAACAAAACTTCGCCTTCGAATAAGGTAAAGAAAATACTTAAGTAAACATTTTAGAAAACAAATAACACATTTGAAAACACCAGACTTCAACAATTACCGCCTATAGCCATAAAAGTACTCTTGTTCTTTATTAAAATTGCTAAGTAAGTATAATATTACACAAGAACGAAAAATCATGCATGAAGCATGGGTTATGAAACACATACCAATATTTCCAGAATGCTTTAACAAAACTTCGCCTTTGAATAAGGTAAAGAAAATACCTAAGTAAACATTTTAGAAAACAAATAACACATTTGGAAACACCGCAGACTTCAACAATTACCACCCATAGCCATAAAAGTACTCTTGTTCTTTATTGAAATCGCTAAGTAAGTACAATATTACCCAAGAACGAAAAAACATGCATTAAGCATGGATTATGAAAGACATACCAATAATTCCAGATTGCTTTAAGAAAACTTCGCTTTTTAATAAGGTAAAGAAAATATCTAAGTAAACATTTTAGAAAACATATAACACATTTGAAAACACCAGAAATCAGCAACTACCGCCCATAGCCATAAAAGTACTCTTGTCCTTTATTGAAATCGCGTAGTAAGTACAATATTACACAAGAACGAAAATCCATGCATGAAGCATGGATTATGAAACACATACCAATATTTCCAGAATGCTTTAACAAAACTTCGCCTTTGAATAAGGTAAAGAAAATCCTAAGTAAACATTTTAGAAAACATACAACACATTTGAAAACACCAGAGTTCAACAGTTACCACACATAGCCCTAAAACTACTCTTTTCTCTATGCCCTACTGCCAAGTAAGTACGATATTAAACAAGAAATAAAAATCATGCGTGAAACACGGATTATGAAACACATGCCAATAATTCCAGAATGCTTTAAGAAAACTTCACTTTTTAATACGGTAAAGAAAATACCTAAGTAAACATTTTACAAAACATATAACACATTTGAAAACACCAAATTTCAACAATTACCGACCATAGTCGTAGAAGTACTCTTATTCTTTGTGCATCTCTGTATGCTAACTGTAGATTTGTGCAGATTCTAGATAGTATGATAAAATTTAGTTTAGAATGAAATGCATAATACTGTTGAAAATTCTCCTTCAAAAATTTCTATGGATAGCTGAAAACGAGCTTGAATTCATTTGTGTAGCTCTTTATACTGCATGCAGATTTTTATGCACGCCACAGATTATGTTAAAATATATCAGGCAAAAACATGCTGAAAACTACTAAAATCACACTTCTAGGAATTACAATCCGTTGGTGACCAATTATACATTTTTTTACATAGTTCAGTATATGATTTTATTTATATGCTATAAACATCTCTTAGTATAACAAGTATAGTAACTAAACAACTTAGTATAACAAGTATAGTAACTAAATAACTTAGTATAACAAGTATAGTATTTAGTATAGTAACTAAATGTAGGTGAGCTTGAATATCAGCTGGACGTTGCATGACTCAAAGTAAAAAAAGTCCTTCCGGCCAGTGCCGGGAGGAAGAGGTAGCTTTCAAATACCTTATTTTAAAAAAGCCAACTTATATTATTCAAACACACGAAGCTCAATTTAGTGGAAACCGAATATAGGAGATTCAATACTAATTTTTATCAATACTAAATCATTATGAATGAGAATTTCACGAAATTAGTCAGCTTTATCCAAGCTGCTCTTATTTAAAGTAACTTATATTTGGCTCAGATGTTGATGCATACTATCCACATGTTTTCTCACATGGAAATAGGCGAATACGTGTGTTATCGCGTGACAAATACAAGATCGTTTCAAAATGTTAGCCATACTAGAAATTCAAAGTGCTATAATTCAACCATTTTTTAAGATACAAACAAAAGAACAAATTTTCAGAAACAAAATCTGATCCGGAATCTTTGTATCAAGGCCGAACACATAAAAAAATCTTTTTCATTTTCCAATTTTTTAATACCTCATTTTAAATTTTAAATTAAATTTTTTTTAAATGGCAGTCCTTTTGAAACAAGATGGCGAATGAAGCTGGCCAACGAACTCGGTCGAGACATTGGTATGTACTATGTACAGACCAAGTAACATCCAAATCGGTTCATAAATACGCTTGTTATCGCGTGACAAAAATCAGGTCGTTTTAAAATGTCAGCCACAATAGAAATTCAAAACGCTATAACTCAGCCACTTTTTTAGATATAGACGAAACAAAAACTGTTCCGGGATCTTTGTATTAAGGTCAAACACATACAAAAAAATCTTTTTCATTTTCCAATATTTTGGTATCTCATTTTAAATTTTAAATTTTTTAAATTTTTTAAATGGTCACCATTTTGAAACAAGATGGCGGATGAAGCTGCCCAACGAACTCGGTCGAGATATTTGTATGTACTATGTACACACCAAAGTACATCCACATCGGTTGATAAATACGCCTGTTATCACGTGACAAATATCAGGACGTTTCAAAATGTCAGCCATGCTAGAAATTCAAAATGCTATAACTCAGCCATTTTTAGAGATATAGACGAAACAAAAACTGCTCCCTATTCTTTGTATCAAGGTCAAATACATAAGAAAAAAATATTTTTTCAATTTTCAATTTTTTGGTACCACATTTCAAATTTAAACTTTTCTTAAAAATTTAAATGGCTGCCATTTTTAAACAAGATGGCGGATGAAGCTGGCCAACGAACTCGGTCGAGACATTGGTATGTACTATGTACAAACGAAGTTACATCTAAATCGGTTAATAAATACGCCTTTTATCGCGTGACAAAATTCAGGACGTTTCAAAATGTGAGCCACGCTAGAAATTCAAAATGCTATAACTCAGCCATTTTTTAAGATATAGACAAAACAAAAACTGCTCCGGAATCTTTGTCTAAAGGTAAAATACATAAGAAAAAAATATTTTTTCATTTTCAATTTTTTGGTACCACATTTCAAATTTAAAATTTTTAAGAAAATTTTAAATGGCCGCCATTTTGAAACAAAATAGCGGATGAAGCTGGCCAACGAACTCGGTCGAGACATTGGTATGTACTATGTACATACCGAATTACATCCAAATCGGTTCATAAATTCGAGAGTTACAGTATGACAAAGGTCAGATATATATATATATATATATATATATATGGATATATATATATATATATATGGATATATATATATATATATATATATATATATATATATATATATATATATATATATATATATATATATATATATATATATATATCAACTTTTGAACGGAGGGTGGTTTCGGGGTCTGGGGGTCATGATCGATGAAAATATACCAAAATTTTTTGAAATCGCTTTCCTCCGAACGGCTGCAATAGGTAGCTTTTAGTAATGAAAGCTACCTAAAAGTACCTTTAAGGAATTCGCTCTCATTCTCAGTAACATTTACGAATTCTTCTTTGTAGACCTGTATATGTTCTATAGAGTTTATGCACATCATGTAATATGCAATTATTTAGTTAAACTTAAAAAAAGCATACCATAACTAAAAACGCACTTTCAACAATCATACCTAATAGACATCACTTCGGATAATTTATTTTCTCCAAAATATTTTATGTGCCCCTGTAAATGAACGATAGATGCAATGTACATCATGTTCTACTGCAAGCATCTTGTAGTAAACGTCAGTAATGTATATCAATTTCATCATGTATGAAATAGTGCAATATATCTGAAAAACGCTGTGAACAATTTTTCCTGTGGACCATTATGTAATCGAAGTGTTTTGCGTAACCCTGTAAATGAATTATGCTTACCATATTCTTCAGGAAGCATGTATTGTGCAACTCAGAAATACATATGAATTTAATTTGTTCGTAGCAGAGTAACGTTATTAAAATATTTCGCAAACGATTTTCCTTCACAGATTATAATTTAATGGAGTACTTTTGCGTACCCATGCACGCGTACTGTAAGTTCTACACATAACATAATTTATAATAAAATCTTCTAATGCACTGCAATAATGCATATAACTTTCATTATACTTAAAATATTGTAACACTATTAAAATACACCCCAAATGATTTTCCCTCATAGACCAGAATGTAATAGAATGTCTTTGACCGCTCTGATGATTCTAGAAAACGATTATAAAACAGCTCTTCTTCATCCAGATCGCTGTCTCTTTAATTCAATAAAATATTCTCATCGACCTTTTACACATTAAAATGTGAATCGTGTATTCTGACAATAAAAGCTCGGAAATAAATTAAATTTAACAAATTTATTGTTACTAAGCCATAAGCCTGGTTCAGATAGAACCGGTTATAGCGCCGACCACTCGCTTCGAAAGTTACGTCACATCAGAATTGAAACTGAATCGCAGTAAGTAAAAAAAAGTAATAAAAATCATGCGTTAAGCATAGATTATGAAACACTTTCCAACACTTCCTCAATGATTTAACAAAACTGCGTTATTTAGGGAAATAAAGTATATAAGAGAACTAACTAAACATTTTAAAAAACGCATAAAACATTTGAAAAACTGATTTCAGCAGTTACCTTCCATGGCAAATATGTATTCCAATTCTTTTGAACGGCCCTGTATTTGATCTGTAGGTTGATATAGATACTATATAATGGAGAAATTTAGTTTAGCAAAAAAACATATAACAGGTTGAAATTTCTCTTTCAGCAATTTATACTAATAGATGGAAACATACTTGTATACTTTTGTACAACCCTGTAGTTAACCTAGTACCTTTATTACACACCACTATTTATCTAAAGTTTAATTCAAAGCAAAACAGTCTTAAAACTACTGGAATCACATTTCCAGAAATTATCATTTATAGACGGCCATGTATCCAATTCTTTGCGTGACCCTGTATATCATTTTATGCATATTGTACAAACATTTCTTAGTAAACTAAATTAAGTTCAGCGTAAAAATGCATACCTCATTTAAAAGCCCACCTTTAAGCAATTTGCAATCATACCCAGTAACCATTACGAATTCTTTTGTTTAGCCGTGTATATCAATTAGAGCATTTATACACACCATATACAATGCATGCATATAGTGAAACATAAAAGCACATACCATAATTAAAAATCGATTTCCAGCAATCATTGCTGATGTACAGTACTTCGGATACAATATATTATCTGAAATCTTTTGTGTGTCCCTGTAAACAATGCTATGCACTTCGTATTATACATGAAATAACTTATAGTAAACCTTAGCGACGTATATAAATTTCATTATACATGAAATAATTTAACATATCTGAAATACGCCGGAAAAAATCCCGTCCACCCCTTTAACATTATGTAACGGAATCCTTTTGTGTGGCCCTGTAAAGGAATAATAACTATTCCTTGCGCCGCATATTCTACAGAATGCATATTTTAGTGCACTTGATAAATGCATATCAATTTTGCTATGTTTGAAAGCATGTAACATCATTAAAAATAATTTTAAATGATTTTTCCCCATAGGCCGTAATGTAACGGAAAACTTTTGACTGTCCCTGTAAATGATCTAAACGTGCTACAAACTTATTTGAAATAGGGTTCGTGCTATGGTAGAGGTTACTAACATCCAAAATTTTCAGAACGACCAGAGTATACTTACGGGAGTTAGAGCGCGGACAGACGGACAGACGGACAGTCGGCCAGACAAACCGAAGTCATAAACACTTTTCAACTTTGTTGGAAAGTGTTAAAAAGGGTTACAATAATATTTGGCAATGCCTTTTTTTGCCAAGCCTTCAAGAGAAAGGGGGTTTTAACACACCCCTTAGAATAAACTATGAATGTTACACGATTTATTTTCAATACCGATCACGTCATAGTGAACATCAATAATTTATGTGAATTCCATGACATTCCGAGTATATTTACGCGAGTTAGAAAACAGACAGACAGACATGTAGACAGAGAAAAGGCCAGACAAACCCAATTCATGAAATTCATAACATTTTTTAACGATGTTGGAAAGTGTTAAAAAAAAGAATTTTATGATTTTCAAACTCTCTTTTTAATTTTTCTATCATCTTTATTGTTTCATTTTTATTTTATTTTATTTTTGTTATTTTAAAATATCCAATGTTTAGAAGTTATTAATTCTTTATAAAAACGGCATTTTATTATATATATATATATATTTAAGTTCTGTTGAATTTCAATTAAACATTTCTTTTTCTTTTTTTTGTATTTATTAGCACTTATGATTATGAATTATGACATGTATCATAAAAAATATTTATCGAGTAACTGAAATAAAAGAAACTATTTTGTATTAAATTTTCTGTAACATGTCCTCTCCAACTCTCTATGAAAATTAAGTAAACAGGGAATAAAATAAAACAAAACAAAATAAAATAAAATAAAAAGAAATAAATGAATAAACACCGAACTTTATTTATTTCCGAATTATATTTAACGGCAAAATATATTTTTTTGTTGATAGAAATGCGTATTAATAATTCAATATTAAAGAGACGTATATTTGTTTATGAGATATTTATTCTTTTACTGAATATAAAAATCAAAATGCTTATTCTAAACTGTAATGGAAAACGAGATTTTCAAAATTAATCCTCAAATGCAGAAGCATATTTTCTTCTGTTTATTATTTTTGTATATGAAAAGAGTTTCATCATAGGTTTTGTAATAAATTTACGAAAAACTAATATGACGCGATTTAAAATAACGTAAACATAAAAGAATTCAAATTACTAAGGATATAAAGAGACAGTTCAGTATGATTTTAGCATTTGTGGAAGTATTTATTTTCTTTATTGAATATGCTGAAAAAAAAAAGATTTTATGATGTAAAATATATTTACAGATCTATAAATCGTTTATATATTTTTTAAAAATAAATGAAACATGAAAAAAGGAAAAGCCATTCATGAAGTATAAACTGGGGAACACACATTTTGTTGACTTAGATCTGGCACTTGTTTTTGGCTAATTATTGGCATCTAAATCCAAAAATGACCCCAGATTTTTCTATCACGTCAACTTTTTAAGGTACAGGATACCCAAAAATCATACTTAATATAGATACAAAGGAAAATAAAGAAAAAATTACCAAACATAATATTCATACAACTGCTGTATATACTTACTGCCAGCTACCTTGTGTTCATACAAGTACAGTGTGTCTCAAAAGTATATGGACAAGCGATTTTTTTTAATAACAGTTCAAAAAATGCAGCAATAATCACGAAAAAAATAATAAGTACGTGGAATCATAACATAAGTTTGTTACAACAAAGAAATACAGTATACGTTTGGCAGAACTTTTGTAAAAAAATCAAAATTAAAATAGGCTGTCTCAAAAATATATGGGCTTTACGAGTATTTTGTATTTAAATTTAAGTTTTCGATCCATCCCTTTGAATTATCTTGAAAATTCTATTAGGCAGGCTTCGAGCTAGTGTTTGACGAATGTGGGGCTGTAAAGAGAACCAAATCTGCTGTACTAGTTGCTTTAATTCCTGATTAGTCCAAAATTCACGAATATGGGCTCACACCTTTGGTGTAAGTACTTCCTAAATGTTTTCAATTGGATTCAAGTCTGGATTGATGGGCGGTCAGCCTATAACACTCATTTGATTCTACGTAAACCATGCTGTTTTTGAGCGAGAGGTGTGAATTTACGCACTACCCTGTTGGAATTTCCAGTTTTCCCTTTCTAAGATACTTCCAATTAGAAGTAGATTGCTTTTGAGGACATTTTGAAAATCCTCTGAGCACCTTCAACCATTAGGAAAAGCAATATTCATTATTATATTGAAACAGAACGCGCCACACACCATGATAAAACCCCCTCCTTTTTGTCGACTAATGGACCCGCGAGATTCTCGTCGTAGACCATACCAATAGTATGCCGAGTCATCAGAACCATCCAAATTGAATTTATTTTCGTTAAAGAATAAAACATTTAACAATTAATCGGTCCAATTTATGTCTTTCTTAGCCCAAAGAACACGTGCCTTTCTAAGGTGCTATTTCACCAAAGGTGTCCAACACATTCAGCATATTTATAAAAATTGCTTCTCAGTATGCGATGTTAATCAGTAGATCTCGATATAGAAAACCCTAAAACCCTTGGAAATTCAAGAAAAGACTTATTTGTGTTAGAAACGGCTCGTAAAATCTGTCTATCTTGTCTCTGAGATGTCTTTCTTGATCGAACTGAACGCTTTTTTTTAATAGCATTGTGACCTTTGATAAAATTTTGCAGATCTTCTACCCTTCATCTGTTTAGCAATATTGGAAACTTTTAATATTTTGAGTCTTTAAACGCCAAATTTTCGCTATATAAACTGCAGGGAATTGAATATTGCGAGACATTTTCCAACTGTTCGACAATTGAAGAACAAGCAGGGATTTTATATTTTAAAGTGTTTACATTATATGTACAGAACGAAAAATATGCATTTTTTTTATACGGTGGTAAGAATAGTGATTCTTTTCATTGTCCATATATTTTTGAGACAGATTATTTTGAATTTTATTTTTTTACAAACAACTTGTGCAATAGGTCTGATATTTCTCTATTGTAACAGACTTAAAGTATAATTCCATATACTAATTATTTTTTTTCGTGATTATTGCTTCATTTTTTGAACTGTTATTTCAAAAAAACGCCTGCCCGTATACTTTTGAGACGCACTGTAGTAAAATCCTTTTACAAAAGGAAAAAAAATACATATACAGGTAACAAATTTCGCTTCTAACTTTTCCTGGAGTGTTCAAGTTGTGTACAATTTCGCTTAATGCTCCAACAATAGTCAGTCATCATATGTTCATCCCATCAACCTTGATACCGTTCTTCCATGAACTTCAAATCATGGTGGAATTGCTCACTTTGTTCTTCACTGATTGCACCAAGATTTACCGAAAAGTCATCAAGATGGCTATGCAGAAAATGAAGTTTGATGCCAATGGGGTAACCAAGCATTTTGAAGCTATCAAAAAGTTGCTGGACAATTACAGTGTAATTTTCTATCGCGTATTTATAAGAAAGATTTCGACAAGGTTTTTGAATGCCTACTAAGCATTATTTTTGAGTTCTGCCATTTCAGATGAACATTCAGATGAACATTTCATTGTTGCAATGAAATGTTCATCTCTAATTAGCAGCGAAATCGTTGGATCGTTAAATCAGCGGAATCGTTGGACCGTTAAATACACCTGCCTTTATCTTTTCAAAAGGCAGGTTTGGAAATTTCCCAATGAGATACTTGAAACAGTCTCCCTCAGTAGATAAAGCTTTTATGAACTGCTTCATTAGACCCAGTTTTATATGCAGAGGTGGAAATATGATGTTCTGTCTGTGGACAAGTGGCTCATACAAAATTTTTGAATCATCACGTTTAAGGTCAGATCTTGGAGGCCAATTCGATTGGAACCAATGCTTCTCAGGAGCTCTGCTGTCCAACATACACAAAAACAGGGTTACTTGGTATATCCATGTTGCTGGTCAAGAAGGAAGCAAACTCTTTTTAGGTCAACGGATATATTCATTCACGCATATTATACTGCAATAAATCATTGGCTCTCTTTATGTCCTCATATTCTTCGCGCAAATAAACTGAATGGCCTAATGAGATTGCTCCAAATAAGTTTCCATTGTGAAGGGGCACGCACTTCAAGCTCCTCTTTGAGCTATCGATGAACAGTCGCCATTCAGTTGCGGTATAGGCAGGGTCGGACTGGGTCAGTGTAAAGGGCGCAAACCTTGGATTTTCAGAGGGCGCAAAAATTTTAACGAACTCAAGTCAATTTGACTTGCTTGTGTTGTATCTGGCTTGACAAGGTTTAACACACTTGCATAGCACCAAGTAAAGGATAATGGCTTAAATTAAATCTCTAACTCTAGATAGAAGACTTCGCAATATTCTCCGCGCATGTTTAAAATTCCATCAATCCTACACAATATTACGCAATTTTTTAAACCACATCACATAACATCTAAAAGCTCCAGCAAGTTGTACAGATTAACTTGTAGTAGATTACTGATATCAAGACTGGAGCTTTCTTATTTTCTTCTATCGATAGACATCTTGCAGAAAAAAAATCATCTCCCCTACCAATTTTCCTGGAAATCGCTGTATGAAAAAAACATAGGATTGATTAGGATAACAATTGATTAGGAATAATATTTAATATTAAATACTTTTCGTAAATTTTGCTTTGGAGGCTGTCTACATATTAAATACGCGAACGTTGATTTTTCAAATTGTAACATCCACTTTTGACACCCTGTTTGAGTTCCTTTCTACCCAGGAAAGCGATATAGCTTATATGCTTTTCTTAAATCTTAATACTGTTATAAAAGAAAATGCGTTAGGGGTTTATCCCTAAACTTCAGAAAATAAATTGAAGATCTTACAAGAAAAAGTACCAAAAACTCTCAATTAGTCCCAGTAAAATTTTACTAGAATAATAAATTTATTAAAAATTTACTTTACATTAAAAAAAATCCTACAAAATATTTCTTGTAAGTTTCTACGATTTTTTTGTGGCTCCTTTGATAGCGGAATACGGACCCCTTAATTTATGGAAAGGAAAAATTTCTCTATATCTCCAAAACCAATTATTCAAAAGAATTGTACACATGAATGTTTTTAACAATTGTGGTTAGTTCATAAAATATATTTTTTTAAATGACTTTGTTAATAATTTCTAATTAAGAAAAGTTTTTGAATAGAAAAAAAATTTGAAATAAGTTTGGGTCTATTCACTATATCTCTAATGAATTAATAAAAATATCATCAGATAATTTTTATGAAGTTAAAAACTAAGTTTCTGAAATGGATTTATCTTTAGCATCCTCAAATTTAAACCCTTCTAACTCTACCATGATTTAATTTAATGCATATAAACTATGCCTTTTTCCGGGCTGTCTCGATCCAAGAAACTCAAATAATGTGTCAAAAATGGGGTATTATTGCGTGAAAAATAAAAGTTGGTAGAATTCTCAATAAGTATATGACTTCGGAAACATTAGTTATGCATAACAATAACTAGTAGATATTATTTTCAGTTGATTGGTACCTACATATTTTTTTACGATTATTTTTAGCAGAATTTGTAAGTTGTAAACCACATTTTTTTCCAGTATCACCGTTGATGCACTGAGGATCCTTAGAAAAGCTAACACTGTTTTTTGCACCTTTGCACCTAGCGCCAAATAAGGTTGCTGCGGTGCTGCTAAGGTCTTCAACCTTATATATATATATATATATATATATTTCTTTAATGTAATAGGAATTAGTTATCAAGCCAGTTTAAAATGTCATAAATTCAATTTCTGTTACAATCTGAGAGCCACTATCTACTGTTTTGTTATTATTCATATTATTAACCAAGTAGCATATTTACATGTGGTATCTACAAATATCTCCTTCAACACACAAGAAACGTTCGGTATGCAAACTTCGTCTAAAAAATATTTATAATTAGAACAAAAATATACTTTCCGTTTGGAAATAGAAATTATGAAAACTAAATCTCAAGCTTCTTTTGTACCACGTATTATAGGGTATTGGAATGCTGAAATATAAAGCTATTTGAATGTGAAAATAATACTTGCTTGTGAAAATAATTGGTATTTTTTATAATTAAAAAATTAATATTATGCGTCCATAAAGAACTGAATTGATATCACATTATGAAAAGGTTTTTACAGAAAAAGTACACCCTAAAACATTGCTTTGTTAGTCTAAAATCCCTAAAACAATTAAGTAAATTTACTATTCCCAGCACACTCTTCCCATTATTGCAAAACTTTTATCATTGTTAAAGATCAAGGGAAATATTTAAGTTTCCGTACTTGAGTGCAAGTGCCCCAGGGATTGTATTCATGCAAGCTGCAGGGTACATAGCCAGTACTTTTTAATCGACTTTAAAAAAGGAAGGAGGTTCTCATTTCGACGCATATGTATTTTTTTTATGTATTTTCACTGATTACTCGTAAACTAGGCGCGAGATTACTATCCGAAAATAACGGCAGATTTTGTGAATGAGAAAACGCTGTCCTCGAGATACCACAGCTTGCAGGATTGCAATCCAAAAGTATCATCAACTTTGTATTCCCCGAAAAGAAAGATCATCATGTTTTCCAATCAAAAACAAAAGCCATACAAAAAGTTTTTTGCCTTCTGATACGTCTCTTTTTTTTTTCTCTCTCTCTTTCAAAAAGCGCCATTATATGTGCATTTAAGGGCGGCTGTAAGGAAAGGGGGCGTAGAGTACTAAAAGCAAAAGGACTGAAAATATGTAAATTCTAAAACATATCATGAAAAGAAGCGATGAAAAAAATTTTGTCCAGGGTGCAATGGCTACTAAAGCTTTCGTTGGGTGCATATTTTCTCTTTCAATCGCATGCAAAGATGTCCGTTTTGGTTTCCGATCCTGAAATTGCTACGATATATCTTTAATTTCTTTGTGGTAATAATAAAAAATACATCTCTTGTGCTGTCTATTAATTGATGATTATCCCTAAACGAATTCTTGAAATTTAGTACACTAATCAGAATGTATGTATACAACAAGTGAAAAAATATTGGAACGGCTTAGGCACTTATGGGCGCGACGTTTTCCCTGGGCGAGGGCGGCCAACGGGCCGATGGGCCGGCGGGCCAGTCCGAGCCTGGGTATAGGATGGAATTCCCAACTCCTCTGTTAAACCATGTACGTTGTGGAAGTAAACAAATCCGCCGTCACTTTGAAAATATTGAAGAATTTCACTTTCCATTGATTGAAAGTAGGATACCTTAACTCCCTTTGCAAACAAATTGTTCACGTGCAGTCTTGATGCTAAGAGTTCTGAAGCTTTTTTTTCCTAAGACTCACGCCCAATTCATCGTAGACTGGTCACACTAATATAAGCTGTAGGGAACAAACTTGACGTGATAGAAGAAAATTAATTGCAATTTTGAAATCAGCACGCTTTTTTGACTTAACAACAGCTGAAAAATCGTAGAAATTGTGTTAAAAATTGTTCCCTAGTGTTAGCACTTTCCAGCTTTTAAAAAATTCTTTAATGAAATTTCACTGCTCAATAAGGTACAAAAATGGTAATTAAGGATTTTGGAAAAGGTATAACACATTTCGAAACCAGATTTCAGCAATTACCACCAACAGCCAGAAAAGTAGTCCAATTATTTTGTTCAGCCCTGTATTTAATATACAGATTTGTATATATTCTACACAGTATGTTAAAACTTGAAAAAATGCATAATAATTCAAAATTCACCCTCAGCATTTTCTACCAATAAACTTTATTCCAAACCGGAAACATAATTCAATTCTTTTGTATAGCTATGTATATTACCAACAGATTTTTATTTGCGCCACATATTAAGCTAAAATTTATTTCATACTAACATATGGTTAAAACTACTGAAATTACACATCCAGACATTACCATGTATCCAGTTTTTTGCATGGTCCAGTATATCATTTTATGTATATTATAGAAAAATCTCTAAATATAATTCAGCTTGAAAGTTCACAAGTCAATTAAAAGCCGCATTTAGCCATTCACGCTGATACTCTTCATTGTTTACAAATTCTTTTGTGAAACCCTCTATATGATCTGACCGTCCCTGTAAATGAATTATAAATGCTACACACTTCATTTTAAATAGTGATCGTGCTACAACAAACGTCAATAATTTACAAAGAATTCGTAGCGATCCGAGCATATTTGCGAGAATTAGAGCTCCGACAGACGGACCGATGTCATAAACACTTTTTAACTATGTTGGAAAGTATTAACAAGAAAGAAAAAATCATGCATCAAGCATAGATTATGAAACACTTTCCAACGCATTCAGAATAATGTAAAAAAATTGCATAGTTAAAAAAAATTAAAATATTACTCTAATTCAACCATATGGAAACGCATAACACATTTCAAAACCCAATTTCAGCTGTTCCCATCTACAATCGGAAAATTATCCGATTTTTTTCAGTAGCCCTGTATAGGATATATAAATTTGTAACTACTAACTGCATGCATACCAAAATTTAGTTCACTAATGAAATACATATAATTCAGTTGAAAATTCCCCTTCAGCAATTTCCCCTAATAAGGAGAATGGTACGTGAGTACTTTTGTGCAGCCCCGTATATGAGGTATAGAATGTATATATAGTGAGTAACATGCAAAACATTAGTCAAATTTAAAAGCGCATACCGAATTTTAAACCATATACTCCAGCAGTTATTACTCAAAGACAGTATTGCAACGGATTTAATTTGTGTGTCCCTGTAAATGAATAAAAACTTCTATGAATGCCCTGTTCTAACATGATCGTAGTGAAATTCAGTGGTTTATATCAGTTTCAATACATTTGAAATAGCGCAATGTCATTCAAATGCTCTGTAAACGATTTTTCCCCATATACCATAGTGTAATGGAATACTTTTGAGTGACCCTGTAAATGAACTATTAATCCTGCATACTTCATATACAATACCATACATGCTTTAGTGACCCTAAATAACCTTTTTCAGTTGCATGAAAATCTGAGTATATTTACTGGAGTTAGAGCGTGGAAAGTGGACAGACAAACCGAATGTATAAACACTTTTCAACTTTGTTGGAAAGTGTAAGAATACTTTCAATGAAGTATGATTCGCTTTTTAAAACTCTTTATCACATTTATGTTATTTTACTTTTGAATTCTTAAGGGGGCATAGGATCTTTGAGTTTGTCGAAACAATGAAAAACATCGTCGATTTCAAAGTACAAAACACAAATAAAATGCAATTAACATATTTTTTTCACTTTTTACCAAAAGTACATATTCTTATCTGTATTATCCAGAAAACTAAAGATTGTATGTACAAAATTAATTGTTAAATTTTAAATTTAAAAATTCATATCACTAATGCGTGAATTAAAATCATTAAACTCTGGGCGAACGATAAAACTTTATGTATATAGAAAATAATTTTTGAACAAAATAGAATCATAACTCACCTACTTCTAAATTAAAACCAAAATATATACAAATTGTTTTATTTAAGATTTAATTTTAGCACAAAATAAAAAAAAAAGATTCAACATTTCAAAAAAATATTCAAATTTTTCCCGCTCAAAAAAATAAACAGCCAAAATATCTGAATTTTTTTGGTTTTAGCATAAAGACTGTAAAGAAACGCATATTTTGTTAATTTTTTCAACCTGTAGCTTATAGGGGAAATTAGGGTAATAACGCTTAGCAGGAAAATCCCGCTCACCCAAATATTTCTAAACAGAATAGAATTGAAAACGTGTGATCGGTACCGGCACCTAGCGAACTTCATCGTAAGTTTCCAGTAAGGATATAGTGACCGTCAGGAGGAAAGTATTTTTATGTCCTCACGTTATTAGTTTGAAGTTGTTTTATAATAAAATTCTACAACATCTAACTTGAAGGTAAATGTACACTCTTATTTTCAAATGTTAATTTACTCATTATTTCTACAAAATATATACATTTAGCTGCACGTTCATTCTTTTATTTATTTTTGTAGTCTTTGTTACGCCAACTTAAATCTTGTATTCAAATTTTGAGCACAATTACCCTACCATGTCGGGCCTTACCGCTCAATCCATTGTTAATTAAATAAAACGATAAAATAATTCCTAAAACTTTTATGCAAATTAGTTGATTGCAAACTGTTCCTTATGCTTTGGAGTTATACTTCATTAATAAAATGTTCATTTTTTGTGTAAATTTCACTAGCTATTAATGTTTTCCCGTAAGTTAGCGTCATTATCCTACTTTCTCCTATAGTTTCAAAGTAACTGTGCGCTCAAATTTCAAATTTACTAATCTGAGAAAACGCGTCTTAAAATTTCAATACCTACGGACCTTCAATTGTACAAACCCTCTATGAATGATTATAGTTCAAGAAAAAATGCAGATTTTTGAATGGGGTTTAGCATATTATTGAGAAATTTTACAAAATTCCGAATAAAACAAAATCCAAAAACTGTTTTTTTTGAAAATTTAAAGGTCCTGTGCCCCCTTACAGAGTTAGTAAGTAGTTAATTTCGGTTTACGAATTCTGTATTTGACGAAGATTTTGTAAATGAAAATTTAATGTATTAAGTTAGATTTATCTGAATATTTGTTTTCCGTTTCGTCGGCATATACCACGTAAGAGTGAACATTATTTGGTTCCTATGATTACTTGTATTTAATAAGTAATAATATAAAACGAAAATATCACATAATAGAAAATTGGATAGACCTTTAAAAGAGTAAAACGAAATACAAAATCATCAAAAATAAAATAAAATAGAAAACTATAATTATTCACTTGCCAAAAAAGATAGAAATCAATGATATGACTGCATGTTAGAGATGCGGCCTGATTTCGTAACCGGGGCCCGAAATGGATTCAAACTGGCTCGCGCTCAAAATAAAAATTATATTTATTCCCAAACTCTGAAAACGAAACGAAAACTTGCTGTTTGAGGAACTAGAATGTTGTCAGTTTTAAAATCCTTTGAAAATCAATCTGAAAGGTAATTGAATTATTAATATAAAATTACACAAACGACGTGATTCACTACTTAAAAGATGATTAAAACAGTTTAAAAGATGTTAGAAAATTATATTGAAATCAAGTACTTTTGCCTCCGACCTTTTATCAAAAAGAGATGCTCTTGAAGTGCATGCAGCGGAGGTTGGGTGATGTTGAGGGGGCGGAGGATGTACGCTAAAGTACGAATGAGACCGTTTATCAAAAAAGAGTAAAGTGAAGGAAAACTAGGTGTTGTAATGTTTCTGCATAGTTCTTTTATTCAATTACTGATAATTGGAATCTTATAAAGAAGATATCATAGCTCCTAAAAAAATCCCCAACCTTGAGATATACGTGCGAAAGTTTCCAGATGTAAATCGGAAACATGTTTGTTGAGACCATTTATTTTCTTTTAATATTCTTTCTGATATTATTGGAACCATCTTAAGTATTAGACAGCATAGTGACACTGATGTGGTAATAACTCTAAGATACTTAAAATCCTCCTCAAGCCTATTAAAAAACTACTTGAATATCTAACTCCATATATATCTGCTATAAGGGGCCAAGAAAAAGTATTGCTTAGGCATCGTCCGAGAGAGTAGAGTAGATGGGAAACTGTCTCTGTAAGGCATGATCTGCCGATAAGATGGTTTACCTGATAACGAACACTGGCATTCTGACGAGCGTTTAACATAACTTTCCTAACTGAGTGTGTACTTGTCGCTTTGTAAGCCCATGTGCTGTACTTGTACCGCTTAAATAAACATAAGTTGATATTTATTGTACAAGAGATTTTTATTTTTAAAGTTAAGTGCGGTACAACGTCAAATTTGACAAGAAGGAATAATTTTGTGTTCGTGAAATGCAATTATTTAGTTCCATTTGGCGATTTACGACCGCTAAGAATATTACACCATTCAACTGTTGACATTGTTTAATGCAGACTTCGGTTAGTACGAACAACAAAAGTGTCCTCCCCCTAGTAAAACTGTACAAACGGGAGTTCATTGCATATGATGACACCGAAATTATAAACTTTGCTGAAATCAATTAATTTATTAATGATACAAAGCATTGAATTTAGTTTGAAATTAATTTATTATGTTTTAGCATACTTTGTAAAGGGATTTTTTAAAATCTTATTATTTATGAATTCCGCTCTTAGTAAGAGATTTTTTAAATGTAAATTTAACCATTTAATGCAGACTTCGGTTAGTACGAACAGAACAAATGTCCTTCCTTGGAAGTTCGCACAAACGGATATTCACTGTATATGATGATTTCGAAATTACATACTTAGCTGCAATTAGTTAATTTATTAATGATACAAATTGCTGAATTTAATTTTGAAATTTATTTAGAATGTTTTGTAAAGTCAATTTTTTGTTTATATCTCTTTTGATTAATTTATAAATTCTGCATATGATAAAAGATTTCTTTAAAAGAAAATTTAAGGTTTTGGGTCAAATTCAAATTTTACTTATTTTGCTTTTATTAACACATCAATCGTATGAGTTATAAAGATGGAGTATAGTATTTGAATTTTGAAACATTCTGGGTGTCAGGTTGAAATTTCGTAAAATAATGAAGAAAAAAGAATGCAAAAAAAAAAAAATAATAATCTGAAACGAGCTAAAAGTAATATAAATACATTTAAAAAGCCATATTAAACCTTTATTCTGATCTACAAGTTTCATCGCTCTAGCGGCGACATTTTCAAGGTCAATACCCATAAAAATATTTCCGCAAAAATTTTAAATTGAAACTGGTAAACAAAAATCATGAAAACACATGTATAATGAAATAAAGTGCAATAACAAAAATAGGTACTTATGAAGAATTATTTTATGACATTATTTCTTGTTCGGCAGAACATCTCTTTCCAAATTTTATGTGACTCCATGGAGCAGAATCCTTGAATACATTCTTACTACGTAAAAAGATTTCTATTGATTCTTGAATAATGGATGGGATCTTGATGGATAAATTGTACTATTATGTGAAAAATTAATCTGCAAAAGTTCTTTGTTATACAATTTATATCAAAGATCTTGAGAATGTTGCCATCAGAGCGATGAAACATGTAGATCAGCAAAAAGGTTCTTAAAAGACTTTTTAAATGTATTTTAACACTTTTAACATGCTTTTGCTTCCTTTTGATAATTTTAAGTGATTTTCATATATAATTTTATAAGAATGTAAATATCAAATATAATAGAATGATAAAGATATATAAATATATATCGATTTAATATTTTCGAAAATAGTAACACACAAAATATCTTTCTTATTGCTTGAATTCCGTATTTAAATTTCAATATCCACGATAAACATATTTGTTTATGAGATATTAAATCTTTTATCTTAAATCTTTCACCACATAAATCAAAATGTACATTTTGAAAATATTACAGAAAATGACATTTTTTTAAATACGTTTTGAGATGCAATAGCAATTTTTTTTTGTTTATGTTTAGTATAAGAAGTTTTCATCATAAGATTTTTAAAAAAAAATTTCGAAAAAAAAAATGAATACGACGCAATTATCAATAATTCAATATGAACAATGCATGCATTTGTTTATAAAATATTAAATCTTTTACTACTTAAAAACACATGAAGAAATCAAAATACGCATTCTCAAACTATTATAGAAAATCACGTTTTAATAGTAAATTTTGAAATGTAAAAGTACATTTTAATTTGTTTATGCATTGAAAATGACATTTTGTATCATAAGTTTTCAATGAAATGTATGAAAAAAAAAGTAATTTGATTCGAATTCTAGAACCAATGTCATACTAGGCGATTTACAAAAAAAATGAATGAATTCAAATACATAAAAGGATAAAGCAATAACTTAGTACGATTCCATCATTTATTTAAGTTTTTCCTTAATTGGATTTACCGAAGCAAAATGCAGATCTTCTTAGATAAAGTACATTTGCAAAAACTTTTGATTATTTTATTTTAACAATTAAAAAAAAAAATTATACCTTTTAAATAAATTTAAGCAAAATGTATTTTAAACGCAAGGTTTTACTCTAACGTACTAAAAAGGAAAAATATTGAATACCAATTATTTGAAATAAATATCTTTTTTAAAATAAATAAATTAAATTTCGAGTGATTTTCTTATCAGTTTGGTTTTTAACACTTCCAACATGGTTTAAAAGTGATTTCGGTTAGTCTGTCTGCCAACTATCCCTGCTCTAACTCACATAAATATAAGCGGATTGCCATGCAATATATTTGGTCTAGGAATTAATTCGTGCGGTTTTTAATAAAAAATTAAAGCTTTATTTCAAAAGCAAAATACATAAATACGTTAACAAAAATGTTGTCCATTGCTACCCACTGCTTTTTCTCATCTTGCAGGCAATTTACGAATTCCGTGTCGAAAGAAGTCCTCACTTTTTGAAGCGATCCAATCAGAGATCCATTTTTCTATATTTTCTGAAAAAGTGAACTGCTGTCCAATCAAATCGTTATTCATGCAATCAACAAGTAGCAGTCTGAAGGAGCAAAGTCTGGTGAATACGGCGGGTGGTGTAACACTTCCCATCCGATATTCTCCAAATATGTTTTGACAGGTTTTGCGACATGTGGTCAGGCATTATCATGTTGAAAAATAAGTTTATTTTGTCTGTTATCCCATTCTGGTCATTTTCTGGCCAGAGATTGTTCCAAACGAATCAACTGAAGTCGAAAACGTTCTCCGTTAATAGTTTCACCAGGTTTCAGAAGTTCATAGTACACCACACCTTTCATATCGCACCATATACACACCATAACCTTTGCACAAAATTTGACATTTTCAGTTGGATAAAAATTGTTGTTGTTTACCCTTAGACCAAATGGCATATACTACACTGGATGCGCAATAACAGTAGTTTTAAATGCATGTTTGAACAAACGAAAATATGGGACAATACGCTAGTTACGCCATCTCTTGTAAAACCGCACGAATTAATTCCTAGACCAAATATATATTTTTTTGAATTTTTACTATGGCATGTTCGGTATTGAAAATGAAGTATGTAGCAGTTACAGATTTTTTACAGGGACATTCGAAAGACTTCCGTTGTACTACGGCCTATGGGGTGAAATCGTTTGCGCTGTTTTTTAGGTGCGTTCGTAATTTATAAATACGTAGCACCTATAGTCGTCATTCAGTCCGTCTGTCCGCATATGACAGAGCAAAAAGTACCCTAACGAATGGTCTGAAATTTTAAATGTATAACTGTCGTAAATTTTGTCGAGTCATTTCAAATTTTATGAAAATCGGATGTATAGTTTAATGACAGTAACAGTCAAAAGTTTTCCGTTACATTACGGCCAATGGGAAACAATTATTTCAAGTGCATTTTAATGATGTTACAGCCCTTCGAATTGTCTGAAATTTTAAATGTATAATTGTTGCAAAATTTTGTAGAGTCATTTCAAATTGTATGATAATCGTATGTATAGTTTAATTACAGGGAGAGTCAAAAGTTTTCCGTTACATTACGGCCAATGGGAAACAATTATTTCAAGTGTATATTAATGATGTTACAGCCTTTCGAACATAATGAAATGGATATGTACTTATGAAGTGCACTAAAATATATATTCAATACAATATGCGGTACAAAAAACATTTATAAAACTCGTTATAGTACGAACGCACGTCATTTGCCACGTTTGACGAGTAATTTCAAACTTGTTAATAATGTTTCACAATTTCAAATTCATTGAAATATATATATTGCTTTGGAAATACACTACAAGATTATTACTCTGTATATTGTACGGGCACCGTACATCGTTCCTTTAGAGGGACACTCGAAATAATTCCATTACATTACGGTCTACGGAGTAAAATCGTTTGCGATTTATTGTATTCATGTTACATATTGCAGTTGATATAAACCTTTGAGGCGCACTGCAAGATATTTTCTATAGAATATAATGTGCATAGTATTCATCATTGATGTACGGGGGCATACAAAATAATTCGGTTACAGTACTCTGAATGAAAAATCATTGTTGAAAGTGAGTTTTCTGTTCTGGTACGTGTATTTAAAATAAACTTTTTTCGCACATTTTTCAGAGTGTATAAATTCTACTGATCATATACAGGGCTCCACAAAACATCTGGAGTACATTTCCGTTTATTAATGTAAATTGCTGAAAGAGAATTTTGAATTGTGTTATACGTTTTCTAATTAAACTAAATTTAGCATACTACGCTGAGAAAAAGAAATACCCCCTTCACCAAGAATGAATAGGTAGTCATTTTTTGAATCCCTTAACTAGAATGCAGATTTCCGAGTTATGCAAATATTATAAACAATTAAGCAGAATAGGCGAAATGATCTAGAATTTCTATTCCCTTGTTTCCTAGGGGACGAAACGATAATGAATCGTTTCAGTAGTGAGAAATTATCGCTTGATTTCTGGAATGGTTACATAAACTAGAATTACAGTTACTAAAACTTACGTTATGTGTTCGCATCTATTTGCAGTGATGTTTAAATAAGTTTGACCACAAGAATATAGAAAAACACTCTTCAATTCTAGGAAGAGACTAACTCTCTAGCAAAGAGAATTAAAATTTATAGGGATGATCAGGAACCATTTTTTCTAGAGCTACAATTTAGATTCTGTATGCCTCAACCATATGTTTCTCTCAGTGTACGTATTACATGATAAATCTATAGTTTATACACAGGGATGCACAAAAAATTCAGACTTTTTTAGGCTTTCGATAATAATTGGCGAAATTCTGCTTTCAAATCTCTTATGTGTTTTACAAATCATCTATTTAGATAGCATTTTTTACATTATTATAGTATTATGAGTATGTTGGAAAGTGTTTCCGTGTGTTCGAAAATGTAATCCATGATTAGCGCATGATTTTACGTTTTTGTTTTTAATAAAATGCATATGCAATGTTAAATCCAGATCCTTGGTCAGAAAAAAACTAGTATGTTGTGGCCATCACAAAACTTTCTTCTATAAAAATCACATAAACAGCACTAATTGATATCAAGAAATACCTGAATCTGAAGTTTAATAAAAATTCGTGTATTAGTTCTTGAGATAGAGCTATATTGGAAATTCTGAAAAATGCAGCACAGAAGCGCCACCTGTTGAACGATTTGCATCAAAACATAAACAGCACTAATTCATATCAAGGTATACCTAAATCTGAAATTTGTTGAAAATCCAAGCATTAGTTCTTGAGATAGAACTATTGCGAAGATTTAAAAAAAATGCAGTATAGAAACGCCACCTCTTGAGCGATTTAGACCAAAATGTACAAAACGTCAATTCGGGTCAAGGATTAACTGAATCTGAAATTTGATGAAAATCCGTGCATTAGTTCTGGAGATTGAGCTATTGTGGAAATCGTGAATAATGCTACTTAGCAGTGCCTGTCCACCTGTTGATCGATTTACACAAAAATGTATAAAACTTCAATTCATGTCAAGGACTAACTGAATCTGAAGTTTGATGTAAATCCGTGCATTAGTTTTGGAGATTGGGCTATTGCGAAAATAGTGAAAAATGCTGCATAGCAGCGCCACCTGTTGTTCGATTTACAACAAAAACTAATCAGAACCAATTTATATCAGGGAATAACTGAATATAAATTTTTATCAAATTTCGTGCATTAGTTCTTGAGACAGAGCACCCACAAAGATTTTGCCACATACAGAGAGACAGAGAGACTCACAGACGGACATTTTGTAAAACATGTTTTCGGAATCTCTGACCCCTAAAACATGTAAATCCGTCGAAAATCAAAAGTCGAAAATTTTCGCTTATCCAATACTTTCTTCTTGTAAAGATAGAAGAAAGTAAAAACGACCAACGTCATCAACGACTAATGATGGTAATAGCAGAAGTTAGAATTTTAAATGTGTTATACATTTTCCATGTTGCTTATTTAAACAGCATCGTTAACCTTAATAAAATTTGAAGTGTTGTTATAGTATTCTGAATGTGTTAGAAAGTCTTTCCACAAGCTCTTCTGGACACATGATTTTTCGTTCTTTTTTTATTTTCTTTTATCTTTACAAGAAGAAAGTATTGGATTCATGAAAATTTTTGATTCCGCTTTTCGACGGATTTACGCGTTTTAGTTGTCAGATATCCCGAAAAACATTGTTTTTACAAAATGTCTGTCTGTGACTCTGTCTATATGTGACACAAATTTTGTGTGCGCTCTATCTCAAGAACTATTGCACAGAATTTAATAAAAATTAATATTCTGTTAGTCCCTGATATAAGTTGGTGCTGATTAGTTTTTGTTGTAAATCGCTCAACAGGTGGCGCTGCTCTGCTGCATTTTTTACGATTTCCGCAACGGCTCTATCTCAAGAACTAATGCACGGATTTTTATGAAATTTCAGATTCAATTATCCTTGATATACGTTGATGTTTAGTGTGTTTTGGTGTAAATCGCCCAACAGGTGGCACTGCTATGCAGAATTTTTCACGATTACTGCAAGGGTTCTATCTCAAGAACTAATGTGTAGCTTTTCATCAAACTTCAGATTCAGTTAGTCCTTGATATGAGTTGGCGCTAAATGCGTTTTGGTGTAAATCGAACAAAAGGTGGCACTGCTATGCTGTATTTTTTCTGATTCCCGCAATGGTTTTATCTCAAGAACTAATGCGCGGATTTTAATCAAACTTCATATTTAGTTACCAAGTTGACTTAAGTTGTTGCGTATTAGGTTTTGGTATATATCGCCCAACAGTTGGCGCTGCTATGCAGAATTTTTTACGATTTCCGCCATAGCTCTACTCAAAAACTAATGCACAGATTTTCACGAAATTTCAGATTCAGTAAGAAGTTGACTTAAGTTGCTACTGATTAGATTTTGGTGTAAATCATCTAACCGGTGGCGCTGCTATGCTGCATTTTTCAAGTATTAACATGTATGAGATAGAAGAACGTTTTGTGATTGCCATATCCAACTACTTTTATTTTATGTTTAATCTTTGATCATGATTTAAGAATTCTGTACTTTATAAAAAAAAAAAGGCTAACGTTTCGCGCCAAATTGAACTGTTTTGTTTGTGATTAAACTATTTTGCGTTTTATTCTCATATGCATTACATAATGATTGTTTACTACGGAATGCAATTAAAAAGGAGCATTTTAAGTAATAAATGTATGTGATATAAAATCACTATGAGAAAAATTAATGAATGAAAATGAAGTGAAATAACACAAAATGTTTAATTTATTTCAGAATATTAAAAAATTCAATATGTTGTGAAATTATATTTGTATAATGAATCAAATTACTCATTTAAAATTCAATGTTAACGTTACTTACTACATTTTACGTAGTGTATTTATTTTATGAATTTTTAAATATTTCATGGCATAAAAAATCAAAATCCAGACATTGAAAATTTTACTTTAGGAGATAATATTTTTAAAAACTATTTTTGATGCAAAATAACATTTTTCACTTTCTTTTTTCATTATTATAGGCTTTGAAAATATGAACAATTTTTATTACAAATTTTATATAAAATGTAAGAAAAAAAGTAATTTTATGCGATTCGTATAACCGATTTCATACGATACGATTTATATAAACATGAATCAATTCAAAATAATAAAACGTTGAAGAGACATTTCAGGATGATTTCACCATTTATCTAAGTACGTTCTTAATTGAATTAACTGAATAAAAATACCAATCTTGTTAGATTAAATACATTTCAAAAACATTTGATCATTTCAACATAACAATATTTCAACAAGTATAACTTTTAAATGAAAGAATACATTCATCAAGTTTAAATTGATGTTTAAAAATTTTTAGCATCTTTTCTTTTTTTCCCTATTTGATGGTAAATGGTTGATTTCGATTTGTCATACACTCTCATATCATACACTGGTAAAAATCTGCAGGAAACCGTCCAGCCATTTGATTGTTTTTAAAGATAACGGTTACTTCACCATAGTGTATTCACCAGTAGTGTCACCATAAATTGTATCCGATCATATTACTGACCACATTATGGTCAAACTAGAATTAAATCACAGTTATGTAACCGTTCTCAATGATAACGGTCGAATGGCATTAGCTTTTGCTACAAATGTACACTGTTAAAAATTTGCAGCATTCTGGCAGGTCATTTGACTGTTTTTTTTTCTTCCAAAAACGGTTAAAACAACTGTAATTTAACACTATTATGACCATATTATTGGCTATTTTATGGTCTGAATATAGTTAAATTATGGTTATGAAACCGTTTTTTCAAAAAACGGTCGAATGACCTGCCAGAATGCTGCAAAAAGTTTAATAGTGTATTTCAGCGAAGTGCATAACCACTTTGCTTAAACTTGCCTATAATTCAAGCTTTATCCATTCAGAAGTTCCTAGAGTATTTATTGACTTTAATGTACACCCTGTGCAAACCGTTTACGCAAAAGATTGAAGATACAATTTGATACACTTAATTAATAAAAATACATAAAATAATGAAATGTAGGATTTACTGTAAATGTAACACGAAACAGATTTTCCTTTATTGCCATTTATTAATTTTAACTAATGATTGGCCGTTATACAAAGTACACAAATGCAAATCCCTATCTCTATCTAATATTGAAATTCAGAAAACGCAAAAATACTCTTCTTCTAAAGCACGTATCGCCATTTACATAATATCGAATAAACAAGATAATTTTAAATTCCCTTTGGCAAACTTAATGGAACCCTTTGTTTCTATAATTTAAGCTAATATCAAGCATATAATTTCGGATGTCGGGAATGAATGCCACTTTCAATGGCTCAATAGAGAAGTGATTCAATGACGGGTAACTAATGATCCTGCGGTGATTTCAAACAGAAAACCTAATGTATATAATTTAGAGTTTTATGAGATTTGTTCATTAAACAAGAGGCATTATTGTAAGAAAGATTTAAAGAAATAATAATTATAATTAAAGATTGATTAATAGTAATATATACGTAGGATATAACGATTATCCTTTCATTAAGTAATTTATTTCAACAATTTCTGCTTATTTAGAAAATTTTAAACCCTTGTTTTTTATTGCCTAAATAGTTTATATAAAAGCTATATATATATAATACACTGACCTTCAAAAATTAAGGTAGAATCAACCTTTTGAGTATAATTTAAAAGCAAATGAACATAAAATACATGAAAATTGGAATTTGTTTTCTTTAAACAGTTATTTATTGAATTTCACATAATGTTAACATCAAGCATGATTTACAATTAAAGAATTACTTTCTTTTCAAAAGTTTATTGTTTGAAATAAAAAAAAATGACAGAGTATTGTGAAAAAAGTTTTCAATAAATGTGTTTTAATAAGTAATGTGTCCGCACCTACTTGTAATGCATTAGTGGTATCGATTTTCTATACTGCCAATAAACTTGTCGGACACTGGAATGAGAATCAACTCCCATACGTTGAGAAAAGCTTGTTAAAATGTATGTAAAACCCTTGGAGGAGACTTCCAAGTAGCCACTTCTCTGCCGTAGTAGTCTAAAGAAACTCTGTCGGATCAAGGTATGCTTATAAAGCTGCTATTCCATTCCTCGGAAACTTTTATCCACAAGAGACTCACCAACAAGCTTAGATTGGTGCGGACGGAGATTAACATCCTTAAGGATAAATGTATCACCAAAAACATCAGCCTATCGTGCGGTATACAGAGCAAGGATCTCGTCACGATATGTCACAGGAGTCAGATTTCCTCACTCGCACACAAGTAGATCAGTGTAACTACCCAAATATATTGCAACACAAACTATGATTCCACCTCCTCTATAAACGTTACCTTTAAAAACGTTAAATTGGAATTATCTGCTGTCGTGTCTCTCCTGATCAGATCACGATGTGAATCACTCTCCAAAACGAATCTGGACTCGTATGTGAAGAGTACTGAATCTCAACGCTGTTTGGTCCAAGTACCGTGCTCTCTTGCCCAAACGTAAATATGCATTTCTTTGTCATCGAATCACAGGAACACACACTGAGGGTCATCTTGAATAGAGTCCTCGATTATGAAGTTGCGATAGAAAAGTACTCACGCTGCATAAAATTGTAAAATAATATCTGTATAACAATATCCATAGTGTCTTACTATTATTATGCTAATTTGTTGCAAATATTGCGATAGTGTACATCCTATGAAAACTGTCTCGCAGCTTTAATAGATATTTCAATAAATTCTACAGTTTTTTTTTCCTTTGCAAGAAAAATGGATAACTGTACAGCACACATCTGTGATATTGCTTATTGTTCCTTAATAAATTAGGCTAAAAGTGCAGCGAAAGACAGATCATCAATCTGGAAAGAATATGAAAAATCTTTCGTTTTAGATTCAACACCAAAAGTTAGACAAAGGCCATTTCCACTTGAAAAATGCCACAAAAACTTGCAGTACAAAAGAAACTGCAAAATGCAATTACATGAGCTATCGGTTTAGAATAAATCTTACTCAACACGGGACCATGTAAAATATATCAGAGAGCATTAATAAACCATGCAACAACGATTACGAACCATGGATATGATCCATATGGTTGGTGTCTGGGTTCTACATTAACTCATAGACTTCAATGCTATACAATGATTTAAACATTATTTTGTACTGCAAGCACATCACCGACGAATGATTTTCTCATAACATATAGTCACAAGCGATGAAAAGCAGTGCAAATTAAAAAATCTAATTGAAAGCTTGCATTGAAAGACCATCGTGAACAGATCACATCGATGCAAAAAGTCATAGTTCATGGCAAAAAATGTCGTTGTGAGTGTCATTGGATACACAAGATATCATCTGTAACGGACAATTGAAATTCGATGAAACAATAAAATGCTAATAGATATTATGCACATTGAGAACACCAAGGCGAACATCAAGCTACGCGAAGTGTAGTCACAAGCTGGGCATATTGGTCAATAAATAAATTTCTTGCAGAACAACGTTCCATTGTATATCACAACAGCAACGACGAACATCCTTTTCGATCTTGCACTGGAATTTATCCTTATTTAGTTTTAGTCATCGAGCCTATTCTTCAGAAGTGGCTCCCGAAGATTAAATTCTTCCAATCTTTCGAACATTCTTACATACTCTAGCACTTGGATCCTTCTAGACAGAAGTGTAAATACAATAGTGAAATGATGCTTTCATAGCATCCATACGTGCGTCTTTTTTTAATGATATGCATTAAATGTTCAGTACATTATGCATTAAATGTTCGTTTTAAATGTCAAAAATCACAAATGCCAGCGGTCAATACTTTGCCGATGAACTAGACTGAATTCTTCAGATGTGTCGATGAAATAGAGTGATACACATGTTTCTGATCTTACGAACGCCTTTCTGATTCAACAACGTGAGACGGGAAACTTATGCATTACCCTAATAAAATAATATTATTATAAAATAATATATGAGATATATGGTAATACAAAATGTATTCGAATAACTAGTCTATATAAAAATAGTGTATGTACCGTATGCATACTTAGAATATTAAACAGAATCTAATATTTATATGAAATGTACGCGTAAACTAGTGAAGAAGCTTTAGCCGAAGGTATAAATTTACATGATGCATAAAAAGATTAACCAATACTATAAACATATATCAGCAAATGTCATACTTATAAAATAAAATAATACCTGTATATTAGTAAAAACATCTTATCCATAGAAAAAATCTCTAAATATTATTCCTTATATTTATATCTAGCAGACATAATATGTATTAGATACTGCTAAATATTGCTAGAAGATATGTAGCAAATATTCTTTTACTAAGAAATACTAGTATAAAAAATACTTCTCCTAAATAAAGGAGGAAACTTCAATTAACGTTGTGCATTTACATATGAATGCCTGCATATGAATGTCAGTTCCGCTGTTTTCAATTATTTTCTGTCAAAATTCAAAATAGCAAAAATGTATTGTTTAAAGTACGTACAACAACTTTCATAAAATGAAATACTGAAAATAATTCTAAATTATCTTTGGCAAACTAATAATGGATCCCTTTGTTCCTATAAATTAAGTTAATTATAGCAGCATTAGCCATTATATATAATATTTAAATTTGGAAACGAATGCCAATTACATTACTTCCCATGAGAAATGATTCACAGGCGAATAAGTATTGATCCTACAGTGATTAAAAAATACAAAACCTGATCTATGCGATTTAGAGTTTCATGAGCGTTGTTTATTAAATGAGATACAACAAGAGAACAATTGCGTTATAAGCTGTAATAACTATAATTAAATGTTAATTGATAGCTATGTAGACGCAACATGTACTGGTGATTGTGCATGAGGTAATAAAATTCAACATGCACTACTTAACATTTTTATAGTCTTTAATGTACATTATGTAATTATTTTAGTTAAATGCTTGCAGTTTATCTAGGTTATCAAAACTGTCAAATTGCGATTATTAGTTTAAATTTATCCTTTTTTTAAGGTTTGTCTAAAGAAAAGAACACAACACACGAAAATATAGTAAGACAATTTCTGTAACTTTTTACAAAAAAATTTATTTTTATTTATTTCATAATTTATTAGGTTAGTTTTAATCTACTAAATAAAACAGCTTTTGTTTCAATCCTTATTCAAGGTTTTCTTAAGGCCAATTGAACGGAATAAGAAGTATGTTTTTACAATGTAAATCTAGAACACAATGTATTAAGTTAAAATTAGTCATTTTACCATGTAGAATATTTTACAGGGACACGTCAACTACGACGTATCAAACGTCAGATTAGCGACATAAAATACAAATTCTGTTTTGGCAAATATTGAGGTTATATTTAAAAATCACTGAACAGAATAAAAATAAATTTTTTGCAATGCAACTATACGTACAAGGGAATGTTTTAAGTTAAAATTAATCATTTTACCATGTAGAATTTTTTACAGGGACATGTCAAATATTTTTATACAGAGTTGTCTACGGCGTATCAAATTCAGAGTAGAGTCATACGTACAATAAATTCTGATTGGTAAGACCATTTAGACATAAACTTGGTCACTTAAACCTTACGCTTATTTACTTGTCTAACATGTCTATTAGAACCTGTCGATGTGAGTATTGCCAAGTTCAGAAATGTTCATTTCCTTCTGCCGACAATTTAACACATAATCTTGGGAAGCTCACATTATCACTATGTTTGAAATACGGCTTGTTTACTTATATAATATGTCTATTTGAATTTGTACATGTGAGTATTGCCAAGTTCTGGAATGTTTATTTTCCTCTGCGACAATTTAAGACACAATCTTGGGGAGCTCACATTATCATTAGGCTTGAACTAAGGCTTGTTTACTTGTGTAACATGTCTGTTCGAACTTGTCCATGTGAAAAAAATTTCAAGCAAAACTCCAGTAAAAACTGATGTTTTTACTGAAATAATCTGCATTAAGTACGAACTTACGGAAAAGATCTGTCAAAAACAGAAAGATAATAATAAATAGAGTTTATTGTCGTAAAATAAACTGTTATTTACCGGTGTACTGGCAGATAGTTTTTCATCCGTAAAATCAACAAATATATATTTTTTTTTATTAAGGAGACAATTCACCTTTATTTGAGCAGAAATCGGCCCAAGAATTTAAAATTATTTTTCTACATATTATTATTTTCCAGTTTGTTCTGAGCCATGTGCAAGAAATTGTATGCAGATGTGATTGATTACTTTTCGTCAAGTTACAAGAGTTTGATTTTTGTACATAAGCTATTTTTTGGCCCTTTAATATAACTTTGAATCCGTTTTTCTCAAAACTGAATTTTCAATGTTTTTATACTTTTTTTGAAATGCTTCATGCGTCATAATTTTTGATTAAAATTCATTTAATTGATAAGAAAGAATTTGCTTTCAAGGATAGAAAGAAAATTGCTTTCAAAGAAACTGTGTATGCTTTTTAAAATTGGACTTCATTAAGATAAATAAATTTGATTTTTAACTTATAAAAAGGCAAAAGTTTGATGAAAATTGATATTAATTCAGAAAAAAATAACTATTCAAGGGTTTAAAAAAGAGATACACAGTATTGTTCGTATTGTTAGCGTTAAGTGATTAAAATACAAAATCGAAGAAATACTTAAAAAATTATGACGCAAGGAGTATTTTGTTTTAAAAATGTTTTTTTAACCCTTAAATGCCAAAAATCATTGCAATAATGTTTTTCGGCTTTCATGTTTTAAATAAATCATGGGAAAAATACTTTAACAAATCATATTTTAGTAAATAAATACATAGAAATGCTTAATTCATCTTTAAAAAGTTAAACTTAAACTATGTGCAAAACTACTTAAAAGATGGCAGAATACTAAAAAGATGTTAAATTATTTTAATACCTTAGTACTTTCAACTATAAAAAAAAGTCTTCGTCTGAGGAATATAAGAAATACAATTAGACGCCAACAACAATTGTATTTCTTATATTCCTCAGACGAAGACTATGTTTTTTTATAGTTGAAAGTACTAAGGTATTAAAATAATTTTTAGTATTCTGTCATCTTTTAAGTAGTTTTGCACATAATGTAAGTTTAAGTTTAATCATATTTTCTTTTAAGTATGGTTTTTACGGCTAAAAAAACAGTTTGTTACTAATCGGCAATACTGGTCTTTAATTGAAAAAGTAATTTTCGTTGATAAAATTCTATAGTATTAAACACACAAGAATTTTAGGAACTATAATAAGAAATAAATTTTACTTGCTCACTGCAGAACAAAATAGGGTATTTCCAAGCTTCCGAACAGAACAAGTTGCAACATTTCAAAAAATAAGCGTATCTTTATTCTTAAACAGCACAAGTGTTGCCATCTACATGTTGAAAATCGATTTAATATTATTTTCAGAATGTATTTTATTGGCAACATTAGGCATTATAGATTCAATATTATTCTAATAGTATTTTAGAGCCTAAATTGGGCATGTTGCCGAAATGCAACACCCGGCATTTAAGGGTTAATCTTAAATTTATAATGAGTTTGGAAATTTCTTTTAAGGTGTTCTCTATATACTTATGATGAACATTGCCACAAAATTTCATACCTCTATGATAAAAAAAAAGAAAAAGAAAATAACTTGCAACATCCTCTTAAGAACAATACGAATATGTGAGCTGTGCATTTTTCCATTCTAATAGAGCCTAAAATTTTCTGACGTATTTAATTTAATGTATGTTTTAATTACGACATTTCTAAGACCAACTATTTAATAGCAAATATTTTTACAACTTCCGTATTTACATTTTATCTCTGAATATATAACACTCTATAGATTATTGATATACATTTAAGACATTATAGTATTCTTTTAAAAATAAATTAGCATCATAAATATAACATGCATGCTGCTTGAGTAATAATGAAAACAAAATAGCAAGTTATTTGTCTAATGTTTTCGAAAAATATCGCGCTTGTAAGTTCCTTTAAATTCCGTATTTTCACTATTTGCTTTTATTGTATTCATTAAAGATAGTTTTACTCCGCTAGTTTTAAATTCAATACACATTTTGAATAAAATTATGCATAGTTAAAGGATAAAATATACAATATAATACCTTCGACGTTATTAAGCATGAAGTAATTACTTTTATTTAAAATCAATTTTGACGGAGAAAATTTTCATTTGATTCAAATATCGATTCAAATACTTGCGAAAGTTTAGCCTTTAAAGATGAAAAATCGTTATAGATTATGCAGAAAAGCGGAAATTTGAAAGAATATAAATAAAGTAAATAGTAGTTAGATATGCACTAACATGTGATTATTTGCAAAGGGTTGATAGGAATTATTTGCTTAATTTGAAAAGATTTGTTTATATGTATGTTCATTCCTTGTTATGCATGTTTTATGTATTTATTTATTTACTGATATACCCTTACTGAAACAAATTTACAGGGGATGTATAGCTAATGGGGGAAATTTTAAGGAATATGATAATGTAAAGAAATAAGTACATTTTATAAAAGAATCTATGAAGTAAAAGTAAAAAGAACAGTTCAGCCGGCAAAAAGCTTTCTCTGATTGTGGAAAAAGTTTTATATTTCCCTATATAATGTATGTATAGGCCTTTGTTATTCTTATTTATCATAACGGCAGACCAAATCCTGACGGCGCTGGAACAATAGTGTAGCCGCTTTCATTTGAAGTGACAGGGTATCGGAGGAAAATTTATGAAATCTCAAAAATTTCCGACCATTTGAATCCTTGGTAGAAGGGAGTGTGTTTACCCGGGTTGATAGCTGTCTTCCATCCACAACTTAAGTACGGACTATGCTAGGTGCTGTTTCAATTCAACTGATCTCCTAAAATTAGATTTCGCAGCCTAATGTAATGTTGGCCCAAAGGGATTTATTTTGCAAAAAAAAAAATAAATAAATAAATAAATGCAATTTAACAAATTACAATTTGGTCAACTTAACAAATTACTATTTGGAAAATGATTTTTTCGTACGCCATTACGTACGCCATGAATTAAGCATTAATAGTGCTATTACACGTAAAAATTGCAAGCGACAGAAATAGCCTGCGACTCGTATACGTATTATCCACCTGAAACTTACGTAATATCCAAGCATTTCATTGGCTCTTCGGGAAAAGGCTTTTCCATCGTCAGATTTACAAGAAATCTGACGGCCAATTTTAAATAAAATTTATTTCTTAAACTTCTAAACATCCCCCAATATTACTTTTAATATCGTCGTATAGAGAAAAAATATATATACTTTTAAATGCAATTTGTTTGAAAGCTGTATCTCAAGTTGTTTCTGAGTTATTAATTTTTTTTGTAGTTTTTATTACTTTTTTGTCATAGTGGCAACACTCAGTTGTCCATCTCTGTTGAAAGTAAAGGGAAATACAGATTACTGTATAAACCAATCACAAAACGAATAAAATGATGATTAAAATAATAAAAACCTTCAGATATGCTTTTGATTTCCTACCCTGACGAGGACAATAACCATTTTTCCAAATGGTTAAAAAAAATTAGAAAAACTAATCGGAAGAAATTACCAAAATGTTTTAAAATATGGCTTTATTTGAACGAATTTTAAGAACAGTTTGTGGGATTAAGTAATGGTATTGCTACTTATTGGGACATCTAGTGCGGAAAGCAAAAATACAACATAGCAAGTTAATTTTCTTTGCAAAATGTGTGCATCTAAAAGCAGCAGTAATAAAGCAAGACTTATGCCTAAAAACATATATTCCCTGTTAGCTGAGAGCTAGTCTGCATCATTCCCCGTCTGAAACATTTCATCTTATTGACATCACCAGTACCATTTTCACTGAAATAAGAAACAAAAAGAAAACGTGTTATCAAATGTATCGTGTTCTCTTTATAGATCAACAATGGCATGTTATACACAATACCTGGTTAATTGAGTTTCATTTGGAAAAAATTGAAAATTTTCTTTCTGTACGCTTAGAAAACAATTGCAAAAATTTCTTCATCTATGGAAATATTATGTAACCAAGAATGAAAATAAATAACAACCTCTTCCAAATCACCCATGATTTCAAAAAGCCTTCAATATCTATAGAAACCTTACAAAGTACTGTATTTTGCAGGTTTAAAGGAGATTTCTTTAAAAAAAGAGTTTCTTTTGCTGCCATTGATTTTCGGAAAAATATTGAATACTTTTATAAAGCTTTAATCAATTTTCTCAAACCGTAATATCGGTTAGGATGCTATCAACTCTCACTGAAACATTTTCAGTGATAGTAAATGTTTCAGTGCTCTCACTTGAATAGCACGAGTTTGCTGGACATATGTCACAGGTTTGTCAAGGTCAAATTTAACCCGTTTTTGTTTGAAAATAAAATATATTAAATCCTCTTAACCGCTTTTTTCGAAGGTTGTAATTCTGGATGATACTTGATGTAGTTTACGAATTTCAACTTGACTTTTAACATATTATCCAGAATTATTCAGCAATAAACATTTTTTAAAATTAATGTGCCGTTTCTAAAGTATTCAAAAATTAAAAAAACTCCTGCAGATAGCTGCAGATCATTAAGTTTTTATTAATAAACAAGCATCATACTAACTTGCCGTGCATGTATATGTATGTTTAGTTCAAAACTTGCTAATCAAATTAAAATCAAATTTATTATCCAATTGAGCCGAAACAATGAAAACATGTGTAATTTGAATAACAATACAATGTTATTATTATAATTAAAGAATGTAGAAGTTTGTTCAGAATAATGTTTCTACAGGTCTTCACAAAAATTTAGATTAAAACTTGCAAGTTAATTTTAAACGAATTTCAAAAATTTGATTGAGCTAAAACTTTGCTCAGGCTATGTAGTTCTGATGACAATGCAACTTTATTATAATTTATGGTACTTATCAGTTACACTTCTTTTTACAGGGCCACATAAAAGATTAGTTCGAATCTTGCAAGACAATTTTAAACCACTTTCAATTATCTGATTGATCTGAAACTTTCCTCAGGATATGTAGTTCTGATGACAATGTAATTTTATTATAATTTATGGTACGTAGCAGTTACACTTCTTTTTACAGGGCTACATAAAAGATTAGTTCGAACCTTGCAAGACAATTTTAAACCACTTTCAATTATCTGATTAAGCTGAAACTTTGCCTACATGTGTTTTTTTCCGATGACTTGTTCTATTAAATTATAATTTGACGAATGTAGAAATTATGCATTTGTTACAGGGCCACACAAAAGATCGCGGAATGATTGTTGTTAAAAAGCAGAAATTTTAATTAAATTTAAACAAAATTACTATAGGTCATTGAGATATACAATAACACTTTTTTACTTGAAAATAAAGTGCGTATTACTTGTATTGCTTTTATTGGGACACATAAAAATTTCGCACAAATTACCGTCCATATGCGGAAATTTTATTTCAAATTGAATAAAATTTATGTAGGTTATTTATTACACAAAAGCATTTTTTCAACCGAAAATAATTTTGGTTGCATTTATATGTTTAACAAAGTACCACAAAACATTCAAGTTTTTTTTTTTTTTTAAATATGATTTTATTAAAAAAAAAAAAAAAAAAAATCAGGATGACTACTCAAATTTCTCGAGCAATTTTGAATAGACAAAAATACAAAAAAGAAATGAATGTTAACTTATATGCGTGCATAATTTTTTTTTTTACAATAAGTATGTTTAACGCATTATTTGTAATGCATAATACAGGGTGCCCACTGAAGTCCTTCCCACGTTCTTAATTGTGGAACGGTTGCAGCTATAGTCATAAAGGTGGTGTCTAGGAATAATAAAGTGGCTATACGCTACCAGATGAGACCGCTTCCAGCGCCACCAGGTGTAAAGCAGCTGAGATAGTAATCATATCTTTAAACGAGATTCATATTCAGAACGAGATTCATTTAGGATTCATGTTCGCAAGATGTCGTCATTCATTTTTTATCCCATACCTCGTTTTCGTGATAGGAACGCTAATGCGCCATTTTGTACCAGGTGTTGCTGTAAGCGGTCTCATCTAGAAGCGTATAGCCTCTTTACTATACCTAGACACCGCGTTTATAAATATAGACGCAGTCGTTCGGCAGTTAAGAGGGTGGACCCCCTGTATTTTTATTTTAAGACATTGTTGTTAAATAATCGAATATTTCTCACTGTTTGAGTATTTTATTAGTGATGCATTAAGAAAAAAAAAACGGCAAAAACTTCAACGAAATAATTTTGTCCACCTAGATCGTCAAAACGCCCCACTGTGCGACGGTCCGGTCCTACGAGCATCCACTACACACGAAGATCCTGGGGTAATCGGAGGCATGATGCGTGAGCTAAGAGGCTTGCTTAATCTTCGAGTACATGAATTTCGCTGACACCATGACTTCCAATAGCGTTTGGCGCGCAGGGAAATTCATACGTGCTGGACTTTGCTCTCCTTTGGGTGGCAGCAGCTGTCATGGCGGCACAACACTAATTCACAACAGTCCGCCTGTCATCTGTGCCTTTTTGGGTTGTTTAGAGCTTAAGCTGGTGGGGCAACTTTCCGTACACTGTAAAAAAAAAAAAATAAATAAATAAAATAAAATAAAAAATATATATATATATATATATATATATATATATTTAATTTCACACATTACAAAAACAAAACAAAAACAAAGCAACAAAAAGCAATTTAGCAAATTACAACAACCATTTGGAAAACGATTTTTTCAAAGGCTAAAATTTAAGACATAAAAAATCGCACCGAGTTGATCCTACATTACGTACGCCATGAACCTGAAACTTACGGATTATCCAAGCATTTCATTGACTGTTCAGGAAAAGGCTTTTCCATCGTCGGAGAAATCTGGCGACACATTTTAAAAGAAATTTCATTCTTAAACTTCTAAACATCCGACAATATTACTTTTTACACCGTCGGATAGAGAAAAAAATCTACTTTTAAATGCAATTAGTTTGAAAGCTGTATCTCAATTTATTTCTGAGTTATTAATTTTTTTGTAGTTTTTATTACTTTCTTGTCATAGTGGCAACATAAGGTATCCATCGTTGTTAAATGTAAAGGGAAATACAGATTACTGTATAGACCAATCAGAACACGAATAAAATGCGGATTAACCCAATAAAAAACTCCAGATATGCTTTTGATTTCCTTCCCTGACAGAGAACCAAAACCATTTTTCCAAATGGTTAAAAAAAAAAAAAATCTATAACGTTACTAAAGTTTTTCTTTGAAACTGGGATTCCTAGAACTTTTTATGCAACGGCAACAACAAAAATTCCTGTAACAGCGTCTGTTGCAGGAATTTTTCATGTTGCCGTTACATAAAAAGTTCTAGGAATCCCAATTTCGTAGAAAAAATTTAGTAACTTTACAGATTTTTTTTACAGTGAACGTATGTTAGTTTTAAATCATGTATATATCCGCCTCTGTGTTCCGTATCTGTGTTCTTGAAATTTGACATGTATTAATGACTTTACTAATGCCAGCACTTTTTTGTGTGTATATATGGGGCCTTCTCACAATCTTTTGACTTTCGGGAATAAAAATCCGGTAAAATTAAACTTGCTAAAATAACATTTTAATCTGATAGACGAATCCCTTAATGTTAAAATAAACAATCATTGTTTAACGTCCGATATACAAGTTAAAAATAGTAAATATATTACAAATCATCAGACATAGAAGTAATATTACATAAATACATTTAATACAATTAAAAAGCAAACGTTTCAAGCTAAATTTTAGCTTGGGACTGTCATTTGAATGTTTTGTTTCACTGATGAGGGGCTAAAATTTAGCTTGAAACGTTTGCTTTTTAATTGTATTAAATGTATTTATGTAATTTTACTTGTATGTCTGATGATTTGTAATATATTTATTATTTTGAATGCCTTAATGATTCAAAATAAAGAAAAAATGGTCAGCAGTGAAATTTTTTTTATTTAACTGAGGTTTAAGTTAAATTTGCGAGATTAATTTTACTTAAAATTTTAGCACTATAACTTTCTATTGTCTTCTAAATTTTTACTTATAAGGAATTTTCATAGTACCCACAGGGTATTCAAATAAGAAGTAATAATAATGTAGTATTTTTAGTATAAAATTTTTCTATAACATTGTCTTAAAGGGCTGTTAAAGAAGGGACGGAAGGAAAACAAGTTGGAAATTGCTCGTCAAACGTGGCAAATGAGGTGCGTTCGTACTATAACTAGTTTTATAATTATTTTTTGCACCCCATATTGTACTGAATGTGTATTTATTTGCAATTCATAAGTGCATAGTCTGTAACATCATTAAAATGCACTTGCAATAATTTTTCCCCATTCCCCTTAATGTAACGGAAAACTTTTGACTGTCCCTGTAATTAAGCTATACATCCGATTTTCATGAAATTTGAAATGGCTCGACAAAATTTTGCAGCAATTATATATTTAAAATTTCAGCCCATTCGGAAAGCTGTAACATCATTAAAATGCACTTGCAATAATTTTTCCCATTGGCTTTAATGTAAAGAAAAACTTTTGACTGTCTCTGTAATTAAACTATACATCCGATTTTCATAAAATTTGAAATGGCTCGACAAAATGTCGCAATAATTATATGTTTAAAATTTGAGACCATTCGGAAAGCTTTAACATCATTAAAATGCACGTGCAATAATTTTTCCCATTGGCCGTAATGTAAAGAAAAACTTTTGACTGTCCCTGTAATTTAACTATACATCCGATTTTCATAAAATTTGAAATGGCTCGACAAAATTTTACAACAATCATATATTTAAAATTTCAGACCATTCGGTTGGGTAGTTTTTGCTCTATTATATGCGGACGGACGGACAGACAGACGGACTGAACGACGACTATAGGTGCTACGTATTTATATAATTACGAACGCACCTAAAAATAGGGGATGGTATAGAAGAAAAGGGACTGTAATAGAAAAAAAAAGGATGTTAAGGATGGGACGGTAAGGAAAATTACCACTATTTTTGGGCAAATCATATTAAGACTAATTGATAGCCACAATGTTCATTGATTTTTAGAAACAGTTTTTTACATTGGATTAAATTAAAAAAAATAATAATAATTTACCTCGAAAAGTGCAGGAATAAACCTTGGGGACGGTAAGATTACCAATAACGCCACGAAGCTTGAAATTAATATTTAAATGCTGATTTAAATTCTGCAATAAATTTCTCGTCAAAGAACGTTAGATATTCTTTCTCTAGCGTACTTCTGCATGAGAAAAAGCTTGAAAAAAATTATGTGGCTGCATCTGAAGTGATTTTCTGTATAAGTTTAGCATGAGGAATGGTACGAAATCAAAATCCAGGGACTGAGTTCAAAACATAATATCAATCATATAAATGTGTGCATGTTAATTTTTTGCTACATATTTATTTAAAACAATTGTCCCAGTTTCGGATAAAAGTTACATCGAATTACTTTTATTGAAACAATTTTATACACTGTAAAAAAAAATCTGTAGTTCTACAGATGTAAAGTTACATGCTTACTAAACTTTCACCTGTAACTGTACGAAAAAAGCTGCAAATCTACAAAACTAGTTTTTGTAAAGCTACAAAAATCTGTAACTTTACAAATGAGTCTGCTAAAATTTCAGTAATCTTACTAAACTTTTATTTGTAACCCTGGCTGCAGTTACATGAAAAGTTCTCGGAATCCCAGTTTCCAAAAAAATTCTTAGTAACCTTACAGATTTTTTGATTTTCGGCGCAAAAGTGTGTCTGTTACATGAAATTTTGTTGTTGCCGTTACATGAAAAGTTCTAGGAATCCAAGTTTCCTAGAAAAACTTTAGTAACTTCACAGATTTTTTTTACAGTGTACAGACTACTCCAAACTTAAAAATCAGCATCAGGGACACGGGACGGTGTAGGAGTTTTCCTGGTATTTGGACCCCCAACATCGTTCAAAGCTTATTTGTCTCGTTAATAATGTTATGCAGTCATGCAATTTGATGTTCCTCAGTATATGAAAAAAAAAAAAAAAAAAACAAGAACATGTACTACACTGTAAAAAAAAATCTGTGAAGTTTCTAAAGTTTTTCTAGGAAACTGGGATTCCTAGAACTTTTCATGTAACGGCAACAACAAAATTTCATGTAACAGACACACTTTTGCGCCGAAAATCAAAAAATCTGTAAGGTTACTAAGAATTTTTTTGGAAACTAGGATTCCGAAAACTTTTCATGTAACTGCAGCCAGGGTTACAAATAAAAGTTAAGTAAGATTACTGAAATTTTAGCAGATTCATTTGTAAAGTTACAGATTTTTGTAGCTTTACAAAAACTAGTTTTGTAGATTTGCAGCTTTTTTCGTACAGTTACAGATGAAAGTTTAGTAAGCATGTAACTTTACATCTGTAGAACTACAGATTTTTTTTTACAGTGTACAACAAAATTATTATTCAGGGACATAAAAGTCAAAAGATTGTGAGAATGCCCTATATAAGCACATATTTCATTGGAATTTTTTATTGTATTGCCTATTTTATTAAATTTCTTTAATCTAAACCAATCTCCTAAGACAACCTTAAGTGTAAAATTTTACATTAACTGAAAAGCTTAGCACACAGAAAATATCTACGAAAACTGTCGAGTAAAATTACTCAGCGAAAAAAAATAATTTAATTAAACGACAAAAACACCTATTATACCGAAATTATATATGTAATGTTAGTGATACTTAATGAAAATCTTTATCGCTTTAGGAGCAAACTCATTTTCTAAATTCCTTCGTTTAATAGCCACATTAAGAAAACCTGATTAAATCTAGCATTTTACGTCAGGCCAAATTTTAAAACTAAATTATCATATTCAGGACTATAATATGTATCCCATGCCGGGGTTATTTGGATATAATGGAGTAAAATCATTATAAAATACAAGTTAATTTTAAAAAACTAACATTATTTTTTAGAGTTATTATTTTTATATATTACGTGTTAGTATCATGTATCACATTGTTTCAGTGTGAAATTTTTTTACACTCTTTTTAACACCTTTCAACATAGTTGAATAATTGTTAGGTGTGTGTTATTTATGACGGCCGATTATCTGCACGAGGGATATAGGCCCGAGGGGGAGTGCCCTCCGTGGGGTCTTTCTAAGGGAACCTAACCCTTATTTACGCATGTAAATCCAAGGTTCGAAGAAAACCACGGAAAACTGCGAACGATTAGGTCGACGGGCGCGATTGTGTTCGAACGCAGAACCTCCCGTCTGCCAGCTTCAAGAGTAGAACCTTTCGGACACTGGTGTGGCCATTCTTGAAAAGAGTTTATGAATTCGGTTTGTCTGGTCGTTTGACCGACAATCCGCGCTCTAATTCGCGTAAATATATTCGGATATCCATTAAATTGATATATGTTTATGATGTTTACCATGGCATGTTCTGTATTAAATATGAAATGTGTAGCATTAATAATTCATGTACAGGTGCACTCAAAAGAATTCGGTTACATTATAGCCAATGAAGAAAAATCATTTGCAAGGTATTAAACTATTTCCTGACATTAAGCTGTTTCAAATGTATTTAAATTGATATAAATCACTGAATTTCTCCACTATTACTATAAAATGGGGGCATTCATAGAATTTATTGTTCATTTAAAAAGACATATAAAATAAACAGGTTGCAGTACTATCTTTGAGCAATGACTGATGGAAGTGCGTTTTTAATTTTGATATGCGCTTTTGAATTTAACTATTTTTTTTGCATGTTATTCATTATGTACAAATTCTGTGCCTCGTATACAATGCTGATCAAAAGAATTCATGTACCCCTGCAATTATCAGCCGAAATTAGAGAAGGTTGATTTTCAACCGTTGTATGTATTTCCTAACTGAACTAAACTTTTTCATGCAAGTAGTTTATAGATAGAAATCTATACATCATATACAGGCTGCTCAAAGGATTCAGATGATTTTTAATTTTCTGGTTGTAGATGGGGCTTGCTGAAATCGGATTTTCAAATGTTTTATGCGTTTCCAAATGGTTCAATTAGGCATCCTATTTCATATTATTAAACAGTGAAGTTTTGTTATATTATTCTGAATGTTTTGGAAAGTGTTTCATAATCTGTGCTTGACGCATGATTTTTTTCTTTCTTATTTTTATTTTACCTGATTCTTTGTATATTGTGAAATATTTAACAAACCCCTCCCCCTCTCGACCAGGCGGCAGGCGCCAGATCACGTGGTCTGGCTAGAGAATTAATATTAAAAAACATTTTCTCTTGTTCTTATGATTCTAATGTAAAACTTGAACGCAGTAAGTAAACTGCATTGTTTCTCTTGGCTTCTTCTAGAAGAAAATAGTTGCTGAAATTTTAATTGTTTTTAGAATCATGAGTTCTAGAAGGAACAAAGAAAATAAAATGTCTTGATTTTATAAATTAATTATCTTGGATTCCCAGCGAGGAATATATATATATATTTAAACAAGCGATTTTCAATTATTAACCACGTGTTTCATCTATAAATATGTACATAGTGTAAATTTTGTATCTAATTGGATTTCCAATAATATGCTCTAAAGGATTTCTTGTTGGTGATTACTTACAAATGAAGAACACAAAAATGAAACATTTCGATTTTACTTTTTTTCAAACATAATACATGAAATTATGATGACTTTAAAAATGGTATAAATTCAAAATCTTGAACATTGCTCTCCCAACTTTGATTTAATTCACAATAACGTGAAACTCGTGGAAAACATGAAGATTATTCATTATATATAAAGGTGGAATTTAATAATAGTTTTTTAAACTACTTCCTGATATCCAAAAATTATACAAAGTAGGTAACATGTGGTTTCCGCTGACAAAACAACATTTTAATATTTTTAGAACTTTATTAAAAACTAATGCATTAACAGATGTAAATTTCCAACTGGGCGAAAAATGTCCGTACCAAGGATCTTTTAACTGAAGCTAATTGAGCATAAAACCAGATTCTATGATAAATAATGTTAGCTGGGTGAAAAAGTTCCTCCAGATTCGTCCGAGATAGCTCAAATGGCATTGGCGGCTTCAGCAAGAAGAGATCCCTGGTTCGAATCCTGGTCCGGACATTTTTCACCCAGTTGAAAATTTACATGTGACATGATTAATTTACCAATTAAAATAATTGTGAATCTAGTGTAATACATTAGCTATAAAGCATTTCCCCGATAACTTGCAACCCAAATAATATCGTGATAAAACCCAACTATTTTGTATAAGTCGTACAATTATATATGAGTTGAAACAACAGTGAATTTAATGATATGTCCATACACGCAATTGGCCAACTGTCTGTGAAACTGAAACAATAAAACCTTTTAAAGGCTAAAAAGTACAAAATAAATTATAAGGTAAAAAATAAAAAGCGTAATATTTTTCTAAAAAGGTACGCTTTCCTCAATTAATAATATAATAGTTATTAAGTTACGATTATAAGTTGAGAAAACAATTTAGACATAATAAAAAGATTGTTTAAATAATTCTTCATTTTTTTCTTTCTTGTTGCCCTGTTTAAAAAAAAAAAAAAATAGAGCAAAAATGATATGTACCTTAATAAAATCCTTTATTAGCGCTTTCTACCAAGCTTTAAAAAGAGGAGTGAATTTTTCATAATCGAGTTCGGTGCCCACTCCAAATTAATGTATTGTAACTGAAAGTTTTGGTGAAAAAACATGAATTGCAGCCAAAACATTAGGCGTGATTTACAAGATTAAAAGGACCGTGGACCTTTATTTGAGGGCGATTCTCAAAAGGTGGGCACTGGACACAAGTCACAACTTTAAGCCTTTCAAACATAACTTTAATTATCATTGAGTTTATTATTATTATTTTTTTTTTTTTTACACTGAGTTTTTAATTCTATTCAGAGATAAAAAATGACATAATTTATCGTAAAAGCTTTGTCGCCTTCCTTATTTCTTAACAAACCAAAATGTAGCTAGCTATACAAGAGTAATTTAAGAGTTGTCACAAAATAAAACATATATTTCTTCGTTAATACATATTATATACAATTTTCTCCACCAACAGAGAAATTTAAGTACAGTTGAATTTTAATTTATGTTGGTGTAATAAAAGGGACAATAAGTGTAACACTTTCATATTTAAAAGGCAGGAAAAACATCTCTTTTTGATGCCTTTTGATGACGATTAAAAAAAAAAAAAAAAAAAAATCCTTTCCCTCTCGGCAAGAGGTGGATTTCAAATTTAAGTAATAATTTCACCAAAAAAAAAAAAAAAAAAAAACGAAATCAAGATTAGAGATAAATTCAATTTAACAATTTTATCTCGCCGCTTTTTGCAAGATTTCATTTTCATTTTTCTATGAGAGCTAGTTTGATCAGAATCATGTTCAGGCCGTATTAAAAAAAAATACCTTCCCGCGCTCAACAACGCAAAATTTTCTGAAATATTTTCAGATTCATTTTGAAAAGTAAAACCATGAAACTTGCTGATGTGATTTTTTGAAGAGATTTATAAGCGGACTGTGTTTTTAATTTTCGTTCAATTAATTAGAACTTGATTTATAAACAATTATTTTCTCTTTACGACTATATTTTTCGTTTCCAGCACTATCGCTTCGGGAAATTCGGTTCAAAATTTCCACTTTGACAGCATTTTTTGAAATATATTCTGCCTTTATCAAAACTCGCCAATACGGCACATTATATTATGAATTTAAAAATGAGTCAGAAAATAAGCAGTTTGGATTTGAGTACAACCTTAATACGATATTTTTTTCTTCAATCCCTATCATTGTTTAAGTTGTTTTTCTCTAAAATTTCGCCATATCAAAAACTTGTGAATATAAAAGTTGTACATAATATTAAGAATATTTATAATAAATTTAAGCGCATTGGATATCTTGTGAATTTATGAATTTAAGATTTCTTTTTCTTCTTCAACTTCCCCCTTTTAGGTAGATTTCGTATGAAATACTACATATTGCAATCTCCACTATGTTGGTATTTCTGAAAATTTTTTGAGGATCTACACCGACCATGACCCCTAGAACCCAAAACCACCTTTAGTAAAAACTTTATATATATACAGCTCATATTCAAAATATTAGAATAATTACTTTTTTCCCAAACTGGAAATATCGTTTGGTAATTTAACATCTTTTAATGCAAATATGCAAACGATATTTTTATTAAGATCTTATTGTTGTTTAAACTTATTTATTATCTTAAAATTAATATCATTTCTGAAAAGATTAATTGAAAAAAATATTTTGAAAAGTCAAAATATTAGAATATTTATTCAAGTGGTTCAAAATATTAGAATATTTATTCAAGTAGTTCAAAATATTAGAATATTTCGCATTAATTCTCCTTTAATTATCACCAATTCATAACTGGTGGAATCATTGGTCAAATTCAAACAATTTTATTTAAAATCGGTGTTCTTTTTACAGTTTGTTTGCTTTTTCGTCTTAAAATGGGTCATGTGGTTGATATTTCTGAATCTATTAAACTTCGTATGGTTGATTTGTATCGGCACGGTAAAAATCAGTGTTATATAGGGAATTATTTACATTGTTCTCAATCAAGCGTTAGTAAAATACTAACACAATATTCAAAAAATGGAAAATTTCAGAATAATCGCCGAAATGGCGGCCGAAAACCAAACGCTTCTGCTAGAGCTGACAGGAAACTGAAGCATATAGTTAAGAAAAACCGTTTTAAAAGTGTGCAATTCTTGCACAGAAAATGGAAAGAAGAAGGAATTGAAGTTTCTACATCGAGAACATTAAGACGTCTCCATAAATTTAAGTTTGAATCTCCTGTACCGAAAACAAAATCTCTCATGACTGCAAAACAAAAACGTAAAAGATTCAATTGGTGTAAATCAAGACGATTTTGGAGCGAAGAAGATTGGAAAAGTATATTATTTAGTGATAAAAGTATGTTTTATATCTATACAACATAATTTCATCACTAACTAATATGTTTTTCCAATCTTCTTCGCTCCATAAACGTCTTGATTTCCCGCAGTTCAATGTTATACGCTTTTGTTTTGCAGTCATGAGAGGTTATGTTTTCGGTACACGAGATTCAAACTAAAATTTATGGAGACGTCTTAATGTTCTCGATTTATAAACTTCAATTCCTTCTTCTTTCCATTTTCTGTGCAAGAATCGCACACTTTTAAAACAGTTTTTCTTGACTATATGCTTGACTATATATCAGTTTCCTGTCATCTCTAGCAGATGTTTTTAGTTTTCGGCCGCCATTTCGGCGATTGTTTTGGAAATTTTTCATTTTTTAAATATTGTGTTAGTACTTTATTAACGCTTGATTGCGAACGTTGTAAAAAATTCGCTATATAACATTGATTTTTACCGTGCCAACACAAATCAGCCATTCTAAGTTTAAGGGATTCAGGAATATCACTCACACGACCCATTGTAAGACGAAAAAGCAAATAAACTGCAAAGAGAATGTTGATTTTAAATAAAATCGCCTTAATTTAATCCATGATGCCCCCAGTTATGAATGGGTGATAATTAAAGGAGAATTAATGTGAAATATTCTAATATTTTGAACCACTTGAATAAATATTCTAATATTTTGAACCACTTGAATAAATATTCTAATATTTTGACTTTTCAAAATAATTTTTTTTCAATGAATCTTTTCAAGAAAGATATTAATTTTAAGATAATAAATAAACTTAATCAACAGTAAGTTCTTAATAAAAATATCGCTTTCATATTTGCATAAAAAGACATTAAATTTACCAAACGATATTTTCAGTTTGTAAAAAAAAGTAATTTTTCTAATATTTTGAATATGAGCTGTACATAAAGTACGGAGAGTACGGAGGAGGGTGGCGTTGTCTGGATAATACGCAATGGTTAATTAAAAAAAAGAAAAAAGGGGGTTATTTGATTTATAACTACGTTGCTAATACACATTTTATAATGGATGTTGATTCGATACTTTTATATGTATAATGGTGTAGTTATATTTATATATTTATCAATTCATATTAAATTTATTCATATTCATTAATATTTAATAAAGTTAACGATTAACTTGTATTTAAATTTTAGCCTAATCAGGATAATATCATATTAATTTTTAATAGTATACAATCTTAAATGAGAATAAAATGCATAATGAGTGCATTTGTTATACCTAATGCTATGACAGCATGGATATTAATTTGGTAATTTGTTTTTTTATTTTTTCCCTATCCGTTTTAATCGTGTTTCATTTTGAACTCAATTGGATTTCAATCGTACATTTCTCGATTTTCTGTGTGTGGTAGTCCCAAATTGATATTCTTTAGCTAATTTATGGCTAAAATGAAGATTCAACCACACATTTTATTTGTGGAACTTAAGGCATTTCGGACCCGATGATTCTGTCTAAGTTCTACAAATTTCCATCATTATATTTCTGTTATTCAATATCTGCTGTTTTTTACTGTGTTTTTGGAATCTATGTTAAGTGTATTGGGGGGAACTGTATTTGTCAATGTGATTTTATTCATAATATCATACATACATATATATATATATATATATATATATATATATATATCACTTTTTATGGACACTATAACTTTCATCATTCTTCAAAAACCTCTTTCCAACTGATACATAAAATAGAGGGGTAAAAAATCTCGGTCAAGTTCGTTAATGGGCAAAATCGGAGCAAGTGAGGGGTTTTGAGAAATATGAAAAAAACAATCCATAACTTCTTAATTTTTATTCATATCAAATCAGTTTAAAGTTACTATTACGACTAGGAAAAGTTCCAAAAATTTATGTATTACAGATTGTTGATAAAATTTAAAATGGGCCCAAGGGGCTCAAAAATGGGGGTTTTAGGGAGAAAAAATTCATAACTTCACCAATTCTTAAGATATAAAATTCACTTAAACGTATTATAAATCTTCTTAATATTATCTAGAACTTTTATATTGACAAGTTTTTATAGGACCAAAATTTACTGCAAAATAAATAAATAAAATAAAAGCGAAAAAATGGGTGGTTGAAGAAGAAAAATATCGTAACTTCGTCAATTCACAAGATATCCAATTCGTTTAAAATTATTATAAATCTTCTCAATATTATCCACAATTTTCATATTGACAAGTTTTTGATAGAAACAACTCTTACAGAAAAAAAGGCAGTTGTTGGCGAAAAAATTATCGCATTAAGGGTGTACTCAAATCCAAACGGCATTTTTTCTGACTCATTTTTAAATTCATTTTTGCTCTCAAACGCATCCAGTTGGCAGGTTCTCTTATCCAGAAACTAAATAATGCGCTGTATTGGTCAATTTTTTGATAACGTCAGAATATATTTAAAAAAATACTGTCAAAATGTGCATTTTAAACAGAATTTCCCGACGCGATAGTGCTGGAAAATGAAAAAAAAATGGTCGTACTGAGAAAATAATTGTAAATCAAATTCTAATTAATTGAACTAAAAAAAAACAAAAAAAAAAACAACACAGGTCGCTTATAAATCTCTTTAAAAAATTACGTCAGCAAGTTTCATGTTTTTACTTTTAATAATGAGTCTGAAAGTGTGTCAGAAAATTTCTAGTTCTTGAGCTTGGAAAAATATTTTTTTTGAATACTGCATTAATATGATTCTGATAAAATGAGCTCTTACAGAAAAATGAAATTAAAAATTCGTCAAAAGCGGCCAGATACAATTATTCAGCTGGGTTTATCTCTAATCTTGATTTAGTTTTATTTGGTGAAATTGGTACTTAACTTCGAAATCTACCTCTACCTGTAGGCCGAGCCAGCAGGGATTTTTTTTTTTTTTTTTTTTTTTTTTAGATTTTAATTTTTTGTAGTGGTAAAAGTTTTGTAGCGGTATTGGGTCCTATCAATAGTATTATAACTTTTTATAAGAAACCAAATTGAATTTGATATCTTATGTATTAACGAAGTTAGGATTTTTTTTTTTCTCTCTAAAACCCTAATTTTCGCCCCTTGTACCATTTTTAAATTTTATCAAAAATATGTGATGCATAAATTTTCGGCCCTTTTCCTAGAAAAGTAATAATAATGTTGAATTGATTTGATATGTAACATAATTAAGAAGTTATGGGTTTTTCTCGGTTTTCACAAATCCCCTCCCTGTTTCCACCCCCTTGGTCCGATTTTGCCTATTAACGAACTAGACCGAGATTTTATGCCCCTTGATTTTACGTATCAGTTTGGAAGGGATTTGTGCAGAATTATGAAAGTGATCGTCTCCATAATAAAGTGATATAGATGGATAGATAAATAGGTAACATTTTTGGGTGGTGGTTTTGAATGTAGGGGTTAGGTTCGGTGTAGATCTGCAAATATTTTGCAGAATCTCCAACATAGGGAAGAATGTAATAGGTAGTATTTCTTACGAAATCTACCTAAAAATAGTAGCCAATAAGAAAAACTGACAGCAGATATAGATACGAAATTTTATGAACTGTTAGAGCTTCGCCTGTTCCGTTGGTCCGTTTTTCCCAAACGAACATCGAATTAAACGGCCCAGGGATTGGGACCTCGCCTTAGACAGCGTTCACTTATGTGGCTACACACGCTCCAGTTTCGAATTAAATGACCCTAGAATTATTCTGGTTTTTCATTTCGATCCAGATAATATTTAAATTTTGATAATCGTAGTTCACGTTGTTAAAGAAATGGATTTAATATTCTTCCAATTTGAATGTAATCATGCCCTTAGCAAAATTTACCAGATGGTTCTTTTCGTTTTAGTACAGACAAGAAAGAAAAAAAATCATGCGTCAGGCACAGATTATGAAACATTTTCCCACACATTCAGAATAATGTAACAAAACTGCACCGTTTAAAAAAAATAAAATTTTATGTTTATTTCAACCATATGGAAACGCATAACACATTTCAAAACCCAATTTCAGCTGTTCCCATATACTATCGGGAAATTAACCGAATTTTTTCAGCAGCCGTGTCTATGATATATAGATTTTTATTTACTAACTACATGAATGCCAAAATTTAGTTCACTTAAGAAATACATATACTTCAGTTGAAAATTCCCTTTCAGCAATTTCCTCTAATAAGAAGAATGGTACGTGAATACTTTTGTGCATCCGTGCATATCCGGGCATCCGTGCCGCATTGTGTATATCAGGTATAGAATTTATATATAACGAGTAACATGCAAAAAAATAAGTAAATTTAAAAGCGCATACCGAATTTTAAACCGTACACTGCAGCAGTTATTATTCAAAGACAGTATTGTAACTGATTTCTTTTGTGTGTCCCTGTAAATGAATATAAAAGTGCTATGAATGCCCTGTTTTAATGTGATCGTAGTGAAATTCTGTGATTTATACCAGTTCCAATACATTACAAATAGCGTCATATCATTAAAATACTCTGCAAACGGTTTTTCCCCATTACCATAATTTAATGGAATAATTTTGAATGCCCCTGTAAAAGAACTACTAATCCTACACACTTCATGTACAATACCAAATATGTTTTGGTGACCCTAAATAACCTTTATTAATTGCATGAAAATTCAATTATATTTACGGGAGTTAGAGCGTGGACAGACGGACAGACAAACCGAATGCATAAACACTTTTCAACTTTGTTAGAAAGTGTTAAAAATGAAAAATCGCCATGCAAAGAAAAAAGAAAAAAACTCTTTTGAATTTTTTTGCGTTTTGCATTAATTTTTCTACATTAGTAAAAGGAATCCGATGTCAGTCTTTTAGCCCAGATAGCAAATCACATAAAAGTATGGAAACAAATTCTTAAATCGTTCAGATTTTTTTTTACCTATAATGGGCTCTAAAAGGAAGGCGGATTTCTTTCACAAATGTAAAAATATTGCTGCGGAATGTACAAAAAAAGTATACAAATCCACAGAATATTCTAAAAGAAATCAAAAATTGTATCGTATACACCATTTTTAAAATATTAAAAAATTACTGCGAAACTAAAAAAAAAAGTTAACTGTCGCATAAAAATTTGCGAAAAATTCAAAAATCGTTGTACAGATTCTGAATAACTATACACTGAAAAAGAAAATTTTACTATAATATGATAAAATATTGAAAAGGGATACCATTGGCTATTTTAGTAAATCGCCAAATAACGCAAAAAAAAAAAAAAAAAATCAAAAATCGCATTAAAAAAAATATATATATATTTTTTAAATCTTCCTTCGAGGTGTACAGCATATGTACTGTCGTGGTAAAAAACATAAACGCCCGCTACTAACTCTGCAACTAATTATAATAGAAGAAAGTGACTGTCATATCAAATGATTGGAAATAGAGTCTACTTCTAAGTGATGTATATAAAATTTGCTTACGGGACCATCTACAAATCAAAACCAGACCACACTTTTTTTTTCAATGGCAACACCCGATTTTGGCAATATATTTTATCTCTTGGGTTCAAACTATACCTAGAAACGCAAGTTCTAGCCCTTTGGATTATAAGTTCATGAATTTATAAACAATCAAAATTTAGAGATTCTAATGTTAAATTACATTTTCATATTTTCATTAATGTCTCCTGAAATTATAATCCTAATGTGATATATATTTTTGTGGTTATAATACTAAAAAACCTACACATAAATACATTGAATTTATGGTTAAAAAATTGTAATAGAAATTATGAATTATGAAATTAATATTCGAAAAAATATGAATCGCAACCTACAAATTTTTTGATAGATTCATATTTATTTTGTGCGAATTCAACATTTAAAATTTTTAGTCCATGTAGTTTTCTAATTATGATAAAAAAAATGTTAAAATGATGGTTTAAGGGGCAGTATATAATGTGCAGAAATGAATAATTTGAATAAAAGTATATTTTACTCATTTTATCGAAACATTTGGTCTGGCAATAATAGAAATATATCAAGCGAGTGAAATGGTCACATTGGCAAGAAACATTAATAGAAATGACATAGTCATTTTATTAGAATTTCAACAATCGAGTACCAAACTTCAATTTGGATACAGCCAACTAAAACAGGCTCATTTTTAAATAATTAATTTCTCTAAAACTAATCGTACGAATTTCGTGTCTTTAGGCTAATTGAAGTGTGCAAAATTTATTTATGGGTCAAACTTAAGAACTGCTATTGAAAAAAAAGAAAAAAGAGTTAGGGGGCCAACTACAAATCAAAACGAACCGAAAGCGAATATTATATGCATCATTTAAAAGTACACTTTATTTCCAATCGTTTGGTACGAGTAACTTTTTTGATTTATTATGGCATTTTACTTTTCATTCAAAGAGTGTAGCTTCCTGCTATAACGTACAGTAGTGTTTTCTGAAAAGAGCACACATACACGCCCGTAGATACAAACACACACACAAATCTCTGTCAATATTCTTATAAATATAACAGGAATTTAAAATATTTAAAATTTTTCTGAGAAAGCAGAATTAGTTTATTTAAAAAATAGAATTCAAACCCTTTCTAAATATCCTTTATAGCATTCTTACATTAAAATTTATAAATTAACTGTAAAACATAAGAAAAGCAAAATCTAATAACCTTTAAATGCTGTCGAGAAAAATTACTTATTTATGAAAACGTAAACATTTAAATTTAATCAAATGACGAAAACTACGTATCATCGCAAAATTATGTAATATAATTGCTACATCTTGAAAATATTTATCATTATCAAACTCATTTTCGAAATTCTTTTGTTTAATAGGCGAATAATAATAATAAAAAAAAGTTGATTGAATTTTGCATTTTACGTCGGATAAAATTTTATAAACGCGTTCATATTCAGGATTATAATGTGTATATTATGAATGAACAGATTTTAATGATAACATATGATGTATAATTATACCCTCTATAGCAGCATAATATTTCTACAAATACAGCAAATTTGCTTTTCTATTTTTTACTATATCTGTATCATTAAATTAAAAAAATTAAAAGGAAGTTTTAAACTGAAAGATATAATATTTAAGAGCTAGCAAAATACAATGGAAATATTTTTTAATAGACAAGGCGTTGACACAACAGAAAGATTAAAGCGTTATAATGATTTTACAATATTTTAAACATACTATGGTAATATTTCATTGAACATTCTTTTTTAGGTAGATTTCATAAGAAATACTATTTATTACATCCAAATATATTAAATAAAAACAATTAAATTTGAAAAATTAAAAAATCCGACCGCGTAAAAAGCGAACTAATTAATTATTTCTCATAAATGTTAAACTATTTTTTTTTTCAATTCCTACTATTAGCCCACACTCTCGCTATGTATATATACATATATATATATATATATCTTTTTCAAATTTTCAATTGTTAATAAAATACTTATTATTCATTCAATCATGGTCAAATAATTTTTTTAAAACTTGAAGTGAATGACACTTGATGTTAATCCAGTTTTTTCAAATATTAATTAATTAATTAAATTAAATTAATTAATTTTCAATAATCGAGAGAGCCGTCTTCTTGATCAAGGTATTTTAAGACCAGGAGAGCCCTCTTCTTGATCAAGGTATTTTAAGCACCACTCAAGAGGAAAAAAGAATGAGAGAAAAAAAATCTCTTATTGACCTAAGTAGGAATTGACTTGAAATACTTTTTTTATATTGCTTGTTTATATTACTTATTTTTTTTATTTACTTGTATTGATGACTTTTAAGTTGTGTTTAATTGTTAGTTCCTATCTATAAACACTGTTTTGATGAGGTCTATAGATGTCTATGATGGCTAGAGTTGCAGTAAATCTAGAGATCCTACATACACAACTTCTAGGTTGTATAATATTTTAACGGAGCTTCTGACTGTAAAATAGTCAATGAAACATCGTCTTCATTTTGAAAGACCTATCCAATGATATGCCACTCAATAGAGTGCGTATTTTTTTTTTTTCGTCTCTACCACCCTTTTGTATTTTACGGCCGCCATTTTTAATTTATAAAAAAAAAAACTAGCCTATAATCATCGGGCTGTTAAATCAAATTGATAGAGACCTCATTTATTAAAATCAATCTAGCTGTTGGGATGTTTCGAGGGTATAAAGAAATCCACATACACGTATAGGCGTGAAACACATAACCCTTCTTTTCAGTCGGGAAATAATATATCTGTCACGCCCTTTTAAAAATGTAAACAACTATATAATGTTTAGAAAATTTATATCATTTTTTTTCATTAATGTTTGTTTAAATCAAGTCGCTTTATTCATTGACAGTATCCAAAAAATAATTGCATAAACATAATTCATAAACAATGACACTTAACGGTTTGTTGACTTACAGTATTACAAAAGTAGTACTTTTATTCCAAATAACTAATCGAATTTTTCAAAAACATTCAGTAACATTCCGTAATTAAAAATTGAAAATATTACAATTCAAAATTCTGTTATATGTACATAGTATATGTTTTGATTTTAAAGCATGCTAAATTAGTGACGAGTATACTCGTCACTGGACAACTAAGTAAATAAGTAACATTCATGTCTCACGTGGGATAAATTTTCTAATTATTTCATTTGCTTTTATTTCTATGTCTTATTTGTAGTGGATATGAGTGTTATTATTTGTTATAAATAGTATTATTACTTTTAGCTCTGTATCCAAATGATACGCAAATGCTATCAAAATATGTTTAAGTCTGCTTCCATATTATTTATAAAAATAAATTACATCGGTCCACACAGTTTTTTAAAAAAAAGTTTCGGTGAAAAAAACATCATGACGCATTGACAAATTTTAAAATGTTTTTTTCCTCATTATGCATTCCCCATGTTCTAGGAATAAAGAATAAATATATTAGATAATTCTACAATATTAGAAACATTTTAGTTGTAAAATTTTCAATAATTTACTGGGAAAAATTAATATTCATTACACTTAATTTTATAAAATATTAAAAATATGTTTGCTCTTTTATAGAGAATAAAATTAAAAAATGCATTTCCAGAACAGATTAATTACGTACATAGTAAAGCAATTTTTTAAAAGAAATTAAGTATTTTATAAGCCCAATATTTTAAATCAAAATCTACTTTGCAATTTAAATGTAATTTATATTGGATAAATATTTACAGCACTTACTCTTTTATGTAAATAAAATATTGAATGTAACTTTTAGGAATAACTTTATTGAATAACATTTAAAATTCCCTGTTTGTAAGAAGATTTGATTCCAGGACCTTTTTTAAAAATGTGAATCAGACTAAAATTAAATTCAGTTCATTTTAAAGCCTTTCATTTATTAAATGACCGCGTTTGTGTAACAGAGCTTTGGCTAGTTTAAAACAATTTGAATGAAATAGACTTATAAAACTCCCTCAGGGACAAAGGATACGCAGAAATACAATATTATATTTTCGATATTGAATATAATGATACTTTTGAAAGTATCGTACTCTTAACGATGAATCAAAAGTTTCGATCAAATATTTCAAAAACACACACTGTCAAAAAAATTCGTGAATTGGATTTCTTTTTCGGTTGCTTTTTTTTCGTTAAAAAACAAAATAATCCTTTTTATATGCTCATTTCCCTCAAAAAACAGATACTTGAGCGATTTTACACAAAAATTAACTGCAGTCCTTCAATTTAAAGCTGCATTTAGGTTAAATCATAGAGACGTTCCGGAAACTGCAATGCCTGTTACTTTTTTGTATTCTAAACGTAAATATTATGTATGTCAATTTTCTCATCAAACATGCAATTCACAAATTGTAGCTCAAATTTTCTTTATTGGTTTTAATATAATTTTCTTTTTCTTTTTTGATTTTGTTATTTATATATTTCGGAATGCCTGCGATTATTTATTTAAACCTTAGTACGTACTAAAATAACTTCTTAAAACACCACCAAAACCTTAAGTGCGCTAGACCTTTCGAAAGACCCCAGTCTTTCTTTATCAGGCGCAAAAAAGACGTGTTTCTACTATGAAAGCAGCAGCGAGACTGAAATGAGACAAGGGAAGGGAAAACAAGCTGAAGAAACAGCCAATAGGAAATTAGAAATCAACAGCCAATAGGATAGCAGGAGACAACAACCAATCACAGAAGAGTATAATCAAAACAAAAGAACATAGAGTAGAAGGGGTACAAGGAAGCAAAATGGGGGAAAAAAAGTACATGAAAATAAAAATTAATTATAATAAAGGGAAAACACATACATATATTAAACTATGAAAACACATGAAAAAGAAATAAATAAATGAATAAAAAATAAAAACAGACTAAAATTAATTAACACAAAAATTAACTTATATGGTAGTAGTGAAAAGGTTTTTCCAAGCTGCAGAGAGCATTGTGGAATCAGATTTTTCATTAACAATAACTTCACGATTAAGATAAATAGCTAAATTCTCAAGAAAGTCCAATCCAGAGATATTATTGGCATTAAAGATAATTTTAGCATTTTGAAAATTAAAACTATGGCTGGAATCCCAGGAGTGCTTGGCAATAGAAGATTTAGAAATTTCTTGATTAATTACATAACGAGAGTGTTCTTTTAAACGGATTTCAAGTTTTCTTTTAGTTTGACCTATATAATATAAATCACAGCCTTTACAGGGAACATTATAAATTCGCTTTTTTGCGCCTGACGAAGAAAGACTCAGATCTTTGGAAAGGCCTAGCGCATTTAAGGTTTTGATGGTTTATAAGAAGTTATTTTAGTTCGTATTAACTCACACCAGTTTCAGCTTATTTTCTTTCTTTTAAACGTTAGTATTTAAAAAAAAAAAAGTTTGCTATTTTCATTAAGTTTAAAAATCGTTTTAAATTCAGGTGTGTATTAGATATTTAGAAAAATTAATAAATTAACATAATTTGAATAATATTAAAATTTTGAGTTTATCTATATACAGTAAACATTCTCTAATCCGGCATCCTTAGGTCCGGTATGGTGGATAGTCCGGCACGAGTTTCGGAAGCAGAACTGAATCGAGAAGAAGTAAAGGATTGAGTTGAAGCAGATTTCGATGACCCGACTGAAGAAATTTCGACAAATGAGGCCACCATTCAGAGTGTTATCAACCCAACAGCTTCCACAGAGTCTGGCTCTGATGAAGATGATGTGGACGTGCCAAACAACATCAGTTGGAAACAAGCAGCTGATGTCATGTATACATTTTTGGAATTTTCTGAGCGTAGTAGTTTTTTCTCAACGTGCGAAATTTTGAAATTCCACACCTAAAAAATGACTTCCTAAAAAAGGATAGAGAATAAATACTATATTCGAGACTTCATTAAAATGGTTTCTACGAATAGGCTTACAGTGCAAGTATTCATTTTATAGTCGTGTAAATATGTTGTACTTTACATTATTGAGTATTTTTTTTTATTCAAGCTGTTTAAAGAATTAAAAATCATACTTTAGTGTTATTCTTTTATTAATTCTAACTTCTACACGTTTTACTCGACATTCATTCTGTAATCGGGAAAATTTCGTAATACGGCATTCTTCAAGTCCTGAACGTGCTGGATTAGAGGATGTTTACTGTACATAGATATACTATATTGAATGCATAGTTCGGCTTTATCATTTTTATTTCTAAAGCATAGAGAAAACCTTAATTTACTTTAATATATCTTAAAATAATATGCATATGACGACTATTTTATAGTTAAAAAATCTTAGCGCTGTCGTGCATTATTAATTATTTTTTATAACATTCTATTTGAAAATATTTTTTTTTTATAAAACTACGCTACAGTAAAAACTAATTGCATCTTGTATTTAACTGGCTAAATCTTCACCTATTATGTGATACGAAATGAGCAACGTGTCATTGTAAAAACAAGAAAACTATTAAGTTCCATACGATTAAAATAGAATATTGAATGTTACATGTCTGCGTTCAGTGCATTTCATCTTTAATCAAGCATGGAAGTTTCATGTAAAAAAAGTAAACACCCCTTACTAACTCTGCAACTAATTATAATATAAGAAAGTTACTGGTACCAAACGATCGGAAATAAAGTCTACTTTTAAATGATGTACATACAATTTTCGTAGGGAATCATCTACATATCAAAACGAACACAAACTTTGTTTTTTCAATTGCAATACCTAAGTTTGATACCATAAATAAATTCAGCAACCTTCAATTAGCCTAAATATAAATTTGCATGAAATTCGTATGGTGAGTTTTCGAGGAGTTAATTATTTTAAAATGGGATTATTTTAGGGGTTGTATCCAAACTGAAGTTCGGTTCTCGATTGTTGAAGTGCTACATAATGACTATGCCACTTCTATTAAAGTATTATTTCTTGCCAGTATGAGCATTTCACTCGCTTAATGTGTTTCGACTATTGCCAGCCAAAACGTTTTAATAAAATGAGTAAAATATACGTTTTTCAAATTATTCATTTCTGAGCATCATAGGACACTTAAACCACCATTTTGACGTTTTTTATTCATAATTCGAAAACTACTTGGAAGAAAATAGTTGAAATTGAGAATTCCCATAAAGTAGGACTTAATAAATATAAACCAATCAAAAAATTGTATGTTTTAATACAGATATTTTTCGAATAATAATTTCAAAATTCATTTATAATTACAGATTTAGTGCATATATGTTTTTGTTTTTACTATTATAACCACATAAAAAAATTATCACATTATGATTATAATTTCAGGAGATACTAAAAAACAATAAATATGTAATTTAACACTAGAAGCTCTAAATTTGAATGGTTATAATTCAAAAACTTATCAATCAAATGACTGGAAAATTTCGTTTCTAAGCGTAATTTGAACCGAAGATTTAAAATATAAATTAAAAATTGTGTGTTGCTATTTGAAAAAAAAAAAGTTTGGTGTGGTTTTGATTTGTAGATCCCCCCTAAGGAAATTTTACACAAATAATTTAAAAGCAGGCTTTATTTCCAATGGATTGGTACTAGTAGCTTTTTTCTATTATAATTAGTTGCAGAGTTAGTAGGTGGTGTTTACCTTTTTCCCACGACTGTATATGAAACTTCCATGCTTGATAAAATTTACTTTTTCTATCACGACTGTATATGAAACTTCCATGCTTGATAAAATTTACTTTTTCTTCCACGACTGTATATGAAACTTCCATGCTTGATAAAATTTACTTTTTCTTCCACGACTGTTTATGAAACTTCCATGATTGATTTAATTTACTTTTTTTTCCACCACAGTATATGAAACTTCCATGCTTGATTAAAGATGAAATACACTGTACACAGATATTGTTCCCCATGTAACATCCAATATTTTATTTTAATCGCAAGGAACTTAATAGTTTTCTTATTTTTGCAGTCAAACGTTGTTCATTTCATAGCACATAGTACGTGAAGATTTAGTCAGTTAATTAAAAAATGCTTCTAATAGGCCTCAGTTTACCCCTTACCCGCAGGCGTCGCGTTGACAAAACGGTAAAAATAAATGCGCGTGCTAAAATTAACTATGAAGCTACCACTATTTATGAATTACAAAATTTTCCTTATTTAAACAACATAAACTTTGACATAAAGTAAAGCGAATATTGTCTTTCACAATTTGTCGAGGCAAACGTATTTAAGCAAAATACTTGAAGATTCTTATCATATAGTTTCTGCGGTTATTGGGTTAAGGCAATTATGATCTTGAATTTGATTTCAGAAATGGCTAATGCAGTAGAATACACAGTAAAGCAATTAGGGCTAATGATATTATAATATGACTTGCAGAAATGTAGCGTATTTGATGATTAATACAGATGCCCAAAAAATGCTAGGGAAATTTTGAAAAATATATAAATAATTTCATAAAAATTATTTAGTTGTTCTAAAGAACAATAGTGTTCAAATTAAATGTACTATAACTTCTTGAAAAGCATTTTTAAGAAGACTGGTTTAAGCATGTGTCGTTATTGTATGATCATTAGGATATTGCTGCAGTAATTGATTAATTGTTGAGTCCGATAGCTTATACTCTACATCAGACATCTCACGAAACATTCTTCTTATTTCCTTAAATTTATTTTCTTATTTTCTCTGAAACTAATCATATGAAAATTATAATTTAGGATAAAAGAAGGATGTAAAATTTATTTATGGAGTCAAATTTGGATATTGTTATTGAAAAAAAAAAGTTTCGATTTGTTTTGATATGTAGATTAAGCAAATTTTATATACATCATTTAAAAGTAGACATTATTCCATTCCTTTGCTATCAGTAACTTTCTTCTAAGATAATTTGTTTGAGAGTTAATAGTGGGGGGTTACATTTTTTTCCACAACCGTACTATAACTTCTTGACAAGTATTTTTAAGGAGACCGGTTCAAGAATGTCTCGTTCTTGTATGATAATTAAGATTTCTTTGCAGCATTCGTTTAATTGTTGTGTCGGATAGCTCATACTCTTCTCGAGATTTCTCACAAAAAATTCTTATTTCTTTGAATTTTTTTTCTTATTTTCTCTTTGAAAAAAATGAGCATTACTCTTCATGGAAAAACATCATGTTGACTGTGGATCATTCTTATTAATTACGTCATAACAAAAAAGATAATAAGTAAATCCAAAGCGGTGAAAGTGCTTGATATAATTAAATGTGGGAAACTTAAATTTGAATATTTAAGAACATTTTCAGAAACGAGCTACACTCAAAACAGACTGTCTCAAAATAAAGTTTCCGATTATCTTCTTTATTATTTTTCTTAGAGAATAGTAAAGAAGATAATCCAAACAAGCAATTTAAGAAACAATTTCCAAACAAACATTTTAAGAAAGCTGGTTTAAGTATGTCTAGTGTTTTATTATGGTCTTTAGATCATCATGAAATCGTGGCATTATTCAGTTAATTGTTGAATACGATAGCTCACACGCTTCACAAAACTTATTAATAAGACTTAACTTAATAATAAGAATTTTCAGTATTTTTTTAAATGACGAACTATTTGAAAAACACTACACTGACATATCAGACGTGTGCGCAATTATCGGCATTACTGTGAACTTCGAGAGCAACACCGATTTATTAGCTATTATAACAGGCTTTATTGCTGTACTGAGGTTTACAAAATCTCTAACTGAGGTCTGACTAGCGTATGGATTATTATTTAAATCCTCACTAACGCTTTTTTCCTACGCCCTGTACACGGTAGGTAAAACAGGTTTATTTTAGAAAGATTCTCAATAGGAAATAATGTGTAAATAAAAACTGTGACAGATCTTCATATAATTAAATGTGTAATACTTAAATGTGCGTATTTCAAAACAGTTTTAATAAAAAGCTGACCAAAAGAAATGGCTGTTTAGAAGCAAGCTGGAAATTGTACGACAAACATGGCAAATGAGCTGCGTTCATACTATAATTAGTTTTATAAATATTCAGATCATCGTGCAATAGCTGTTGCACTCTTATTCAAAAATGTATGGATGCGAAATTTATTGCGGTTATTTGTATTAAATTCAGCAATACGGAAATTATGGTCTCCATCTTAAATCTGACGCAATCACCATGGCAACCTGGAGTCGTTACCTTCCTTGCTATATCATTGAATTTATTATGTATGATAGGATTTAAAAGAATGAAGAAATTATTAATATCTTTTTAATTTTTATTCGATTTTTCTACAATTTATAATGACTCGAAAAAAGTCTGCAACGATTATACAACGTAAAGCGTGGAGAGTTCGCGCGGTAGGAGAGATTCCGCACAAAGAGATTCGACGGAAAGGAGTAGAGTGCGCGCGCAGCGACTCCAGGTAGTTGTACAGCAGCATTAGTGCAGTGTCTACATGAATGTGCATATTGATTGTTCCAAGCGTCTTGGATAAAGCAGTGCTATTTTATTTTGTTTTTTTCTAAGTAAGTGCTTGAATTTTCATAACTGTTAGTCAGAATTTTTATAGAACGTCAGTAATACAAAATATTTTGAACTTAAACGATTTCTTATAAACTACTAATCTTGAATAAGTATGTAAACTGCAACAATTCATTTTAGAAGTGGCCATATTTAAATAAAAGGCCGCACAATTTCTCTCCTACCAAAATAGGAGAGTTAGCGCATCTGCTACTTAGGAGAGATGGCGCATTTCCTCATGAGTTTAAGTGCTAGGGAGATTACGCAGCTAATTGATAAATTTTTGTGAATTGCAAATTACGTGTAAAACATATAAATGAATCAATTTTGAAATAATTTCAGAAAAACACAATTATCAAAACTAAATTTGGCAATAAATTAATTTGCAAAAAATACTTTTGCAGATAAAAATTTTATTAATAAATTAATAATACAGTTGTTATTAAATTAATATTATGTAATTATTTTTGTTAATAAATTAATAATATATTTTTTAGTAATTTAATTAAATATTTATACATATTTTTTAATTTATGAACAATTAATTTCCTAATAAATTCATTTTGTTAGCTAAAATAAATTTTCTAATACAATGTTTTGGAAAAGCTTTCACCCATTCCAAGTAGTTTAATGCCACCGAAATCAAAAGGATACAGAGTGCAACTAATGTTACTGATACGCAAAATATACATGAAAAAAAGACTTAAGAAGGATGCCGCTACATAAAAAAAAACAGCTAAAGATAAGGTGCTTCCACAAAAAGTGGGATAAAAAAACTCAAGGAATAAAACTGAAGGTTAATGAGGATGAGAGCACTGAATGTCTGGAACTGTACCAGGAGACAACTTCGACAACTGACTGGATTCAATGGATTGCTTGTGGTAGGTGATTGCACGAAAGATGCACGATTTACAACAATAAGTGCATCGATTGTGGACGACGACAACTTCGGTTAGCAAACAAAATATAGTGAAACTCTGGAAATGGAAATGAAGTGATTTTGAAGTTAAACATGTTATCAACTAGATTAATGTTATTTTGTAATCTTAGTAGGGCTTGCTTTTTCTGATATTTTATTCTTCTTAAATTAAAATTTTTATCTGTTGTTAAAATTCTTTCTTTTATTTATTATTTAAACATTTGGTTGAAATATTCACTCCTAATACAATAATATTTACTCACAAAAACCTTTCAACAATTTCGATTAAGTGTAATTATTATTTTTAACAATTTAATTGTAGTAAATATTAATAATAATCTCTTCTACCTATGTGCGCAATCTCTCCTACCCATATGCGCATTCTCTTCTACCCTATAAGGAGAGATTTCGCAAAATGGTTTTTTTGGTTTTATTAATGCCGTTCTATTAAATTACAATATAACAACAAAATAACGATGGAAATGCATAAAAAACAAATGAAGTCAAAATTATTCATGCATAGTTTAGCAAAATATTAATATTTAGATTTTTTATTATTATTCTTTTGAAATGTGCTCAGACTCTGCTCGCTTTACGTTACATTAAATTTCAAACCATTTGGTAAGGTGGTTTTTGCACTGTTATATGCGGATAGATGGAGAAACAGATAGACGGACGGACCAGACAGCGACTATATGTGCTATGTATTTATATATTTACGAATACACCTGGAAAGTATATAAAAATAAAGATTCCGATTATATTCCTTCAAGCTGAACTAAGATTTACATAGCAAATCTTCTAGAACCTCAGTAAATATCATAACAATATTCCAGCATGTAACATTCAGTACTTTAATCTAATCACGATTAACTTAATTGTCTACATGCTGATATGCTGTAAACGGCAACGATAGGTTAAATTTATTTTATTATTATAATATCGTGCTGCTCTAGGCTTGATAAGTACAAGATTATTCTAATATCTCTTAGCAGAACCAATTATCATCTAGAATTTCATTTCGGAAATAATTAATGTAGTAAAACCATTCAGTGATGCAATTAAGATTAATGATATTATAATCGAAATGCTGAGATGCTGTGTAATTGATGATGAAAAGATGTTAGAATGGTTTATTATATAATAATACAGTATTTTTAGCAATATTATACTTTTAATGAGGATATTATACTTATTGGAATATTATTACATCATATTTTGTGGAATTTACTTTTGTTCACTGTTTCGTATGGCTTGAAGATATTAAAAAAGAACGAAAAATCATGGACCAGGTACTGTTTATGAAACACTTTGAAATACTAACATAATATAATACAGAAAAGCATTCTTGTATAAAATGAAATCGATAATGCTCCATCCTGTAATCGAATTATTTTTTGAATCTGTGTAAATGAAAAGTAAATACTACGAACTCTATAATCTACAGAAAGCATGTTACAGTCTACACTAGTAAGGCAAATGATTTGTATGTATGAAGCTAAAATCGCTAAAATGCATAGGAAATACCTTTTCCGCAAAAACCATATAAAATTTACGTGGTACTGTGAGTATATTTACTAGAGTTAGAGCAAGTATAGACAGCCAGAAAGGCAGACAGACGGCCTGATGACTAGACAAACCAAATTCATAAACACTATTCAACTTTGTTAAAAGTGTTAAAAAGATTCTTATTCGGATAAAACGTTGTATACATATAACATTCTGTGAGATATACAACAACAATAAAACTTAATTAAACGAACTTAAATTTGTTTAGGTAGATTAAAGTAAAATATGGCTTAGATGCCGTATATTCCCGCGGCCGACATCTTGGATGTTTTGAGATTTCTTGGCAATTTTTTGTTGGCGATGTTGGCGAACTTTATTTTCGTTAAGCCTAACATGTGCATAAATCGCTGCTTGGTGACATTTACTACTTTACAGAAAAGGAGTTTACACGCCAAGAAAAAATCCAAGATGACGTCCACGAGAACGTACGACATCTGTTCCTAAAATATTAAATATCTTCAGATTGACCTGAGTAATAAGGATCGTAATCATCCTGCGTAACCCTCCATACCTGAGAGCGGGTTCGCATACTACAAATTATGTTTTTTATTATTGCAGGTATCAACGCTTATCGAACGCTAGCTTTTTTACATGAATCTATATTTAAATTCCATTAGGACCACTATATTTCAAAAATAAATTTTGTGATGCATTTCTCTAGCACACACACTCAGAAATTAATACTCAGATTTCACAAAATTTTCTTTGTTTTTGACGAAACCATTTCCTGGGAAATGCTCCAAGCGAATATTTCGTCAAAGTGATGAAATCACTTTCTTTACTTGCTTGACGATATAAAATTCGTCAAAAGTGTCGTCGGCTGGGGGCGCAATCTATCGAACAGTTTGGAAGCTCCTGTATTTACTGACAGGGGTATAAAAAATCCACGTCTCGCTTTTCTCGTGGTGATTCGAACCTGCGATCTTTGGCATGAGAGACCTTTGTTCTTCCGACCTCGCTATAGGGGACTTGTATAGATGTGCATTTAGATTGATGTAATAAATTCTGTTGCGTGTTTATATATCAATAAGGTAGATTGTAATTTTATCGGTGCTGCTATAATTTCTGAAAGTTTTAAACAAGGCTAATTTATTATTATGGTTTTCTCGTGAATTATTGTAATGTGGCTTGATTAAATAATTTATTAGTGAAATCTTCTTTGCTCAATGAATGGTTAAAATATGGTCTGGTTAATTTGTTGCTTACAAATAACAAATTCTGAAGTGCATATTGCGTGAAATTTTATCACTTTGAGTAGGTGGCCAAGATTTTAACACTTTACTGTTTATAAAAGAGAGAGGGATCAATTATGTCTATTTTTAATTTGATTGAAAACAGAATATACTTTAATAATATATAATTTTTTAAAAAAAGATATCCTGGAAGTTTGAAATTTTATTGACCAATTTTTTTTTTTTTTGAGTGATTTTGAAGAAAACGGGAAATTTATTTTTTTCGAATTAAAACATAACGAACAACAACATATAAATAAATAAATAAAAATAATAAGAAGAATTCCTAAAAAAATTATCAGCTATAAAAAATAACTAATGAAGAAACAATAATTACCTATATTTCAGTATTTTCTGAAAACCACTGAAAAGTGCTGTTTTAAAATAAATTATTACAGGACTAACATAAACAAGCAAATATCTGCTTGCTAAAATCGCAAGATTTGAGGAGGTACAGCAACAGGTTCCTTAAAATGCATTGAGTCTGACCGTGATTGAGGCAAAACTTTCGTCAAATATTTAAGAGTTTACGTTTTGTTAAAAGTCACGTGATGTTGATAGGAAATTATCGTCAAAAATGATTAAATACAGCTTAAGGATTGCTGAATCGTCAAAAGTGAGAGTTTTATTTCTCATAGTGCATGTTGTCAAAGTACAAGTAAAAGATTTTCATTGCAAATAATATTCAGATGCTAATCCCGTTGTCGCATGTGGGAAGTGACATAAGATTGATAAGGGTTAATAAATAGCATTGTAGCAAAAGATACGCGTTTAAATTATGAGTTCCACTCTTGGATCTTGTCTGTAATATAACGAGCGGGTTGCTGTGCGCAAACCACAAAGTCATTATATTATTCATCCGCGATGTTTGAAACCAATTAAAAATACAAAATGGATATTAAAAGAGGACATTCGGGAAAACTCCACTCAAAACAAGTGCGAATGACACCTACAAGTCAACTAGAAACTACATCAGGTTTTAATCTTGAATGTAATGGGAGAGCTATCGCTGCGTGCTGGACCGAAAGCATCTAAAACATGCTCAGTAGGATTCAGATTATAAACCTGCTGAAAGCTATCTATATCCATCGTTTGCCTAAACAAGAACACTGCTCACCTTTTCTTTTCAAATATATGGTGTACGCTTACTCCTTAGGTGTACGAAAGAGGTTTGTAAAGGGATGTAATGATATTTTGTCCAGATTCAGGGGTAGGGCGCGGCGTAGTGGGTCATCTAATGAGTAGTTAAAAAAAGTTTTCGTATTGATTGCTTTGAAAACAAAATAAAAAAGCCACACTCGATATTAAAGATCTTACGCCATTGTTTTATTAAATTAACGCCAAAAATCCCAAAACTTCGCAAGGGGAAATAATCACACTTGAGACAATAGAAAAACCTCAAATTAAAGCTTAAATAGCATTTAAAGTAAAATTTATGGGTTTTTTTTTTTGCAACCTTTCGTTCTTCTTTTGTTTCTTTTTTTCTTAACTAGGGGGCTCTGCCTTTTACAAGCTACGCTCACCAACACCCGTTCAGACTCCGCAAACCAAAAACGGTTTAATTTAATCGGATTTTAAAAGATTACGGGCGATTGAATTATAATTAAAAAAACAAGCAGCGATCTCCCTGTAATCGGGTTTTCATTCATTTCCCTTTGATTGGAGAATTTTAAAATCGAATCAGCTGCTGCTAAAAATCCAATGGCTGTTTTCGTCTTTCATTATGTAACATCAGTTAAACTTTTGAAAATAAGCTAATATAAAATGAATTAAGCAAATAGGCAATTTTTGTCTCTTAGTATTTTTTAACAACCCTGTACGGAAGTTGTTTAAAACAAGACATTGTAAAGGTATCATTTTAAATCTGACGTAATTTTAACCGAAGTTTTCTTTCTCTTTTTAATATTCACGTGAAAATTCCTTTGTTGTTAAAAAGGAAATTTTTTTATTTGCGCTGCTTAGAATTTACAACAATAGTTTAAGAGATCAAATAGAACTGTGAAAAAAATGGTCTCGTGTAAATATATTTTCAAATTTAAACTGTCTTACAAAATTATCATTTGGCCATTTTTAAATAGGATGTAATTTTCTCCATTAAAAGCTTTTAACGCATATCACGGAATCTATTATTTTAAAATTTTCTTTCCCTTTTAAAATTTACGTGTAAATATAATTTTTATGGCGTAATTTTCAATATTTTCCTGCTTTTAATACATAATCATATAAATCCAATTTGAAAGTTTTTTTTTCTGTTCATAATAGTCACGTGGAAATAAAATTTTAATAAAAAAAAAGTATTATATTTTGCGCTCTTTTTACAATTGGCAACAATTTAAAATAATAACCTTTTCAAAACTATGTAAAAATATCTCTCGAAATGCTGAAAATTTGAATTTAATGAAAGTAAATCCTGAAAAAATTAGTCAAATAATAAAAAAAGCAATCTGCACACTTGTAGAATCTAATGTATGTCTTTAGAAAAAAATTATTAAATTCCTGTGTATAGTATTTGCTCCGATAATTTCTTTTAATGAAACGATTTCGACCAATTTCAACATTAAATACCTCTTAAAATAATTATTCGATTTAAAAACTGTCTGTATTAGCTTGTTTATCAAACATTTCTCTATAATATTACACATTTTCATATTTTTGTTTACAGCAGTTTTTTTTTTTTAACAAAAAAAAAAAAAAAAAAAAGACCTCCTCGGCCATAAAAAATTATTTACAGCGTCGGTGACAACGATAGTTACTTTTTTCAGAATAGAGATATTCTCGATTTGTTTTTTTCAAATAAAAAATGTACAGAATAAATACAATTGTTCAGTAGGTACCGGGCGCTTCAGCAGCTCGATATTGCGTGATTTTAACACAATATGAAAAAAAAAAAGAGCTGTAAATATTTCTTCAAATTGGACATTATTTTTAGAATAAATTGTACATATCTTTGTTTACGTATTCCTTTAAATTATTTTAATGATACTTAATTAGAATTTAGTTTAATTAAGACGTACTAATTAAGGATTTTCAATGACATACATGTATCACTCACAGGATTATAAGAAATATGTTCGATGTACCACTTAATATTGCATATATATATTCATACAATATCGTAATTAAACTTCAACCTAAAACAACAATAAACTTTACAGTTGAAAATATTTTTTTGTTGTTGTTGTTGTTTGGCAATTAAACCATAAAACGCAAAATCTATGATAAAATTTCAACGAAAAGAAATCAATAAAGAAATATATTACCGGTACTTACTTATAAATATGTAGAGGTTATAAAGATAAATAAAATACAATATAAACAATATTTTAAGTGGTCTCAGGACTCCTAAAATTGGAAAATATGAAAAAAAGCCCATTTTTAACGTTTAATATCGTAAAATTTACATGGTTTAAAAACACAATTTTAATTTGGATGAAAGATATAAGTATGTTCTTTCATTTCATATATTTAAAAAAATTGCAAGATGCAGAATTAGCATTTATAGAGGGATCCGAACTTTCTGACATTTGACGAGCAGAAAATTGGTATAACAGCTTACGTTCGCGATTACAAAATAAATATTGAAACTAGAATGAAAATTCTGGTGCCACCTTATACTTCTGATTTTAATAATTACCCTGAACCTGAATAAATTTGTATTTAAAGCATTTTTATATTTTTAATATAAAATTGTATTTAACTAATGTAAAATTTAGACAGTTTCAACAGTATAATCACCTATAAAAATATTTTTTTGAACAATAAAAAGGAAATTTCAGGTTCAGTTTATATAGACTAACCTAAAATATATGTTTTGAATTTTCATGAAAAAAATTCAGAAGCTTTTGAGATATCGTGCACGTTATGCCTAAAAACGTCATTTGGAGAAAAATGACTTCGAAGTTTCGGAAACGGTGCTTCAGCTATTGATCGGGTATAATTCCAAAGGCCATAACTTCTGTTTTAATGGGAATTTCAAGAAAACAATTATATCAAAATGTTCAGAAATGACAGGAGTTTAACATAAAAAAAACTAAAATTTTGAAAATTTTAATGCTTTAAGAGTCCCGAAACCTCTAAGTTTCTATGTTACCTAGTTTTGGAAATAGGATACGCGCAATTGCAAAAATACCTAATTTGAGGAAAATGACTTTAAAGTAAAAATTTGCCATGATTTGGAAAGGTGTCACTCCACATATTTTACCATAAAACCGGTTTCAATTGAAGCATCGTCATATTTTTTTTTTTAGTTCGATAGCATGTTATTCTTTCATAACAGACAAGAAAAAAAGTTGACTTTTAAAAAGTTTTAAGGCTATCTGCACCCCCCCCCCCCCCCCTCACCTTAAAAATTGCGATGCTCTGGCCTAAATGATTGCTTGAACTGAAATATAACCTGTCATTATCATAATTCTTTTTACAAAAATTATTATTACTCGAAATTTTCAAATTAGGCAAATGGCCAATTTCCATTTTAAAGACACTTTGGTTCAATAATCGATTGTGAGTAATAATTTTTTTTTAAGCAAAATAATTTATTAAATTTTAAGAATTTCTTCAAATATTATGCACAGACATAATTAAAAAATGAAATTACTTCCTTTTTATACGATTTATTTATTTATTTATTTTTCAGAAATATAAAGTAGTTTTATTAATGAATCTACTTTTTAAAAAATAAAAAGAATCACTTGAAAATGAAGCTTTAGTTTTCCTTAGCTAAAGATAAAATATAAAAGGTGGAAACATATTTACAAATGAAAACCATTTCACAGAGATATTAATTGAACAAAACATTGTTTAAGCCAGAGAAGGGACAGGTATTAAGATATTTCATTCAATTAGTTCTACATTTAATGTTAAATTTTTGTAACAAATAAGTTAAGCCAATTAAAGACTAAAAAGTTAAAATAAAATTCTTGCAGTATTATACTTAAAACACCCTAAAAAATTAGATTATCTTTAAATAAAATCGAAATAAATCTTAGACTTCTTCCATTTTCAATTAAAAGTATTTGTATTGCAGATTTTATATTATGTTTATGACGAATATACATAAAATGATAAGATGCATGCAAAATACAAAACTTTAAAAAATGTCTAACATTTATTTCGATTTCATTTGAAAGGAATATATATTTTAGGGTGTTTTAAGTATAATATTGTATGAATTTTATTTTAATTTTTTAATCTTCAATTGGCTTAACTTATTTTTTCAAAAATGCATCATTCAATGTAGAACTAATTGGAGGAAAACCTGATAGTAAAAAATCTATAATCAATACATAAAAAAATTAATGTCACTTAAATTTAGTTACCCTGTTCCCCACTCGTGAACGCTATGAATGGAAAAATAAATTGTGTTGTATCCTTACTGATAATATTTAACAATACTATAGCTGTGATACAGTAAAAATCTTTAAAAAAGTTTTACTTAAAGTTTGTTGCCTTATTCCCTCTGAAGGGGGTGATGGAAACATGAGAGAAAATTATTGTTTAAGTTTAACTTGGGATATAAATAGTTCCCATCTTAGAAAAAAAATACATTTTAAAATTTAAGTTATGTAATTCCCCACTAAGTTCGCTATCTGCGTGAAAATACTCATCCTTTAGAAACATTGTACTGAGACATAAACCTAACCAAACCAAAAACTTATTCTGAAAATGTCCTTTTATTTCAACTATGATGCCACCTTCATATTTTTTATTCTTGAGGAAAAAAAAAAGAAAAAAAAACTAGATCTGTTTAATTTTTCACGTGGAAATATTTCAACTAAAGAAAGATAAATTATTCATTATAATAAATTATTGCGGTTTTTGAATTATTTGCAACAATGAAGAAAAAACGTTAAATTTTGTAGGAAAAATGCCCGTTAATTCTCAATGAAAAAATCAAAATTTGGAATTATCAAGAAAAATATTTGAATAATGTAAATAAAAACTATCCCATGCTACTCTCTGGGTTATAATTCACTTATACGAAAATGAAAAAAATTATGAGCTCCATAGGCTTTTCTGTGTTCAATTAACATTCAGAAGTGACCCTGGAAATAAATAAGTATTGCGGTGCCATGCAATACTTAAATGAGGACCTTAAAGACCTTTACGGAGAAATCCTGTTAACACCAATCGCAAGTTGCTCCTATATTCACATCATAATAATACTAGAACTTAGCTATTAAATAAAGTATGCATCAGATATTTCTCAGCAGTAGCAATTATGATCTTCAATTTCATTATGAAGATGATTAATGCTGCAGAAGACTGAACAAGGCAATTAATGATAATGATTATTATAATATGGCATGCTGACATGCATAGTAATTGACAATTAAAAGATAATATGTTTAATAACATTATAAGCATTCATTTTATATCAAATTGTCTCTCAATATTTTATGTTTTTATAAACATATGTTATTTATAGATATCAGCTGGAAATATGCAAATGAAACGGTTTTAAGAATTTGCACGCCTAATCCAGAATTACTTCACCGTTGTGTGCCGTGTACCTGATCAAGGATACTGAGTATGAAGGACAAAGCTTTGTTAATGAAGTTATTTTACGTGAACAACAGGTATCCTTTCATTTCCCTTTGATTGGATAATTTTAAGGCGGAATGAGCTGCTGTTAAAATATCTAATGGCTTTTTTCGTGTTTGATTAAACACGATCAGTTAGGGGTGCACATGACCTTTACATTTTCAAAAAATCATTTTTCGATTTTTGTTTTATTTTGAAGCTTTTAAAATTTCTTAACAATGTGCAAAAAAATTCAAAAGTCTGCATTATTTGTCGAGTTATAATCATTTATAGACGGTGAGTATAACAGAAGGTCCGTAGATGTTGAAACTTTAAAGCGCGTTTTCTCAGATAAGTAAATTTGGAGTTTGTACGCAATGTTACTTTCAAACTATATAAGCTAAAGCTTTAAAAAAAAATAACCAAATATGTGTTTCTTTATGGTCGTCATGCTAAAACGAAAAAACACCTATTTTGGTTATTTATTTTTTTTGCACTTGTTAACTTGAAAAAAAAATTTAATTTTTGAGATTTTTTTTTTTGTGTGATAAAATTAAATTTTGAACCTGTCTTATGTTCTATTTTGCTCAAAAGTTGTTTTCTATATGTATAATTAAGAGTTTTATCATGCGCGAAGCACTTAATGATTTTAATTCACGCATTTGTGAGATGAATTTTTAAACTTAAAATTTAAAAATTATTTTTGCATATACAACATTTATTTTTCTGGATAATATAGTTAAGAATATATACTTTAGACAGAAATGGGAGAAAAATATTTTAATTGCATATTATTTGTGTTTTTAAACTTTGAAAAAGGCGATGCTTTTGATCGTTTCAGGACAATCAAAGGTTTCTGTGACCCCTTAAACATTTGAAAATAGTCTGATATAAAATAAACTGAGTAAAAAGAATCTTTACTCCTGGTATTTTATAACAATACTAAAAGAAAATTGTTTTAAGCAAGATATTTTAAATGTATCTTTTGAAATCTGACGTGATTGCCTCCAAAGTTTCTTTTTGTATTCACATGAAAATACTTTTGTTGTTAGAAAGGAAATATTATTATTTTCGCTGTCTTAGAATTAGAAATAATCGTTAAAAAGTCCATCTCGAAATAATAAACATGGTATAAATGAATAAAACATTGTTTTGCGGTATTCATATAATTTTTTTTATGTTTAAAAGCATAGATATAAACCAAGACCCATGTTCGAACGTCGGCCTGAATACTTTTCTCTCTACCTTGTTTGCAATGTGAACTAAAATTCATGTAATTAAATTTAGCCAAGCATACTCTTATTGTATTTAGAAAAGTATTTTATTTTGTGATTAAAAAAATGAACTGTATAACCTCCTTTGATTTTAGTCGGTTGAAAATAGTTTGACAAATTCGTTTACAAATTTTCGTTCTCAAAAATTATAAGACAATGTTATTAATTATTCTGCTTTTTTTTAAACCTTCAAAATGAAGCTTCATGTTTTCGTAGCTAAAGCTAAAATATGCAGTATGCAAATACATTTACAAATGTAAAACATTTTATACATCTAATCACGACAAGCTCTAATCACCACAACTTTTTCTTTATGATGATATCCTATTAACATCAGTTACAAGTACCCCTATATTTCGCATCATAATAATACTAGATCTTGGCTATTAAATAAAGTTTGGTCTAATATGTCTCAGCACCAGAAGTTACGATCTTGTATTTCATTATGAAGATGATTAATGTCGTAGAAGCAATTAATGATAATGATATTATAATTTGGCATGCTGAGATGCATAGAAATAAGTGATTAATACATGATAAATATAAGAATATTACAATACATTTTCTATCAAATTTTCCCTCAATAGCTTATGTTTTTGTGTTTGGATTATTTGTGTGTTTCAGGTACCTTAATATACTTGAGATTTTTTTAGTAGATTTGAATTCTTTCAACACATTCCAGTCTTTTATTATTTAGCGCTATTTATATAACTAAGTTCAAAAGTCAAACTATATTTTAATTTTAGGTATGAATTTGTTTCATTTAATGATTCAAAATATGAACTATATAATTTCCTCTAGTTTTTAGGAGATTAAAAATAATTTGACTACTTTTTTAAATTTTCATTCTAAAAAATTATAAGACAGTGTTATTAATGTTTCAACTAATAAAAAAAAGAATCACTTTGAAAATGAAGTTTTAGGTTTTCTTAGCTCAATATGTATGCAAACAGATTTAAAAGTGTAAAACATTTTATAAATCTAATCACGATAACCTTAAATCTCTTTATGATGATATCCTATTAACATCAGTTGCAAGTTGCCCCTATAGTTCGCATCATAATATTAATAGATCTTGGCTATTAAATAAAGTAAGGTCTAATATGTCTCAGCAACAGCAATTATGATCTTGAATTTCATTATGAAGATGATTAACGTCGTACAAGAGTGAGCGAGGGTATTAATGGTAATTATGTTATAATTTGGCATGCTGAGAAGTATAGTAATTGGTAATTAAAAATGATAAATATAAGAATATTGTAAGAAATCATTTTCTAGCGAATTTTCGTTCATTATTTTATGTTTTCGAAAGCATGGGTTATTTGTAAATCTCAGCTACATTAATGCATTTGTGATATTTTGGTAGATAAGAATTCTTTCAACATTTTCCAGTATTTTATTACTTAGAGCTATTCATTAAAATTTTTGAAATTTAAAAGCCAAGCTATACTTTAATTTTAGTTAGTAATTTGTTACATTTGATGATTCAAAAAATGAATTGTATAATCACATCAGATTTAGCCTGTTAAAAATAGTTTAAAGTAATTTCTTTACAAATTTTCAATCTCGAAAATGATAAGACAGTGTTATTAGTGATTCTGCTTTAAAAATCAAGTCCGCAATTGCAATTTTATTTTATGATTCAAAAAATGAACTATATAATCACCTTTGTTTTTAGCTGATTGAAAATAGTTTTACATGTTTTATTTTCAAATTTTCATTCTAAAAAATTATAAAACAGTGTTATTAATGATTAAACTAAAAAAAAAAAAGAATCACTTGAAAATGAAGCTTCAGATTTTCTTAGCTCAAACTGCAGTATCCAAACACATTTACAAATGTAAAACATTTTAGAAATCTAATCACGATAAGCTTAAATCTATTCCTGATGGTATCCCGTTATCATCAGTTGCAAGTTGCCCCTATATTTCGCGTCATAACAATATTAGATCTTGGCTATTAAATAAAGTATGGACTAAAATATTCCTCAGCACCGGCTATCATGATCTTAAATGTCATTATGAAGATGATTAATGCCGTAGAAGACTAAGTAAGGGAATTAATGATAATTATATTATAATTTGGCATGCTGAGATGCATAGTATTTGGTAATTAAAAATGATGAATATAAGAATATGTAAGAAATGATTTTCTACCGAATTTTCGTTCATTATTTTATGTTTTCGAAAGCATGGCCTATTTGTAAATCTTGGCTACCTTAATGTACACTATATGGCCAAAGGTGACCGGTCAACAAATTGAAAAAGAACGAATATCTTTTGGATAACCCTGTAAAATCTAATGTAGCAAAAGCGTTCAAATACGAGATTATTAATAAGTGGCTTATTGTAATATATCGTGTTCATTTTTATGTGGATACCATGTATATTCGTAGAGAAATTAAGATTTTATAAAAACAGCCCCCAAATTTCGCCAAGTTTTTTGCTTATAATTTGAAGAGTTCTTAATATAAAAAAAAGTTCTTTTTTGAAAATATGACAAGCAATGTTGTACACAATACTTTGCAATCAGAATTAAGAAATAATAAAAATTGGATGAAAAATGAGCATGTTTACTAAAAAATGTTTCACTGCACATGCGCGATTGCAGTCAAAATATAATGTGCATAATGTATTAGCTAAGTATATAGAGCAACTTTTGTGAAAGTCTCAAATCATAGCTTGAAAACTCTGAAAATAATCGTCGATAGAATAAGCTCGAAATCCGTTGCTCCCCAAAACAAGCAAAAAGATCAGGGGTTGTATCAAATATCTGTTGATTAGTGCCAAGATAGCATACATAATATTGCACGTATTTTGGATACAACCCCTGATCTTTTTGCTTGTTTTGGGGAACAACGGATTTCGAGCTTATTCTATCGACGATTATTTTCAGAATTTTCAAGCTATGATTTTGAGACTTTCACAAAAGTTGCTCTATATACTTAGCTAATACATTATGCACATTATATTTTGATTATCCGAAAAGAAACATTTTAAAGAAACCTGCTCATTTTTCATCCAATTTTTATTATTTTTTAAATTCTGATTGCAAAGTATTGTGTACAATATTGTTTGTCATATTTTCTGAAAAGAACTTTTTTTATATTAAGGACTCTTCAAATTATAAGCAAAAAACTTGGCGAAATTTGGGGCTGTTTTTATAAAAACCTTAAATTCTCTACGAATATGCATGCTATCCTCATAAAAATGAACACAGTATATTAAAATAAGCCACTTATTAATAATCTCGTGTTTGAACGCTTTTGTTACATTAATTTTTACAGGATTATCCAAAAGATATTCGTTTTTCTTCAATTTGTTGATGGTCCCCTATGGGGTTTCAGGAAAAAATCTTCGCGGAAATATATGACCTATACTATACTGTTTACACACCTGCAGTTTCAGGTTAATTCCTCGTGTATTTTTCTAGATATTTAACAAAACGTCTAAAATCGCAAGTGACCGGTCACCTTTGACCATATAGTGTATTTGTGGTATTTTGGAATACTAGAATTATTTTAACATTTTCTTGTATTTTATTACTTAGCACTATTCATATAAATTTTTGAAGCTTAAAAACCAAACTCTACTTTAATTTTGGGTAGTAATTTGTTACATTTTATGATTCAAAAAATGAATTATATAATCTCACCAGTTTTTAGTCGGTTAAAAATAGATTAACGTAATTTTTTTAAACGTTTTCTTTCCCGTAAATGATTAGACAGTGTTATTAGTGATTCTGCTTTAAAAACAAGTGGGAAATTATAATTCAAACGTGGCTACTGGGGTGCAATCATGCTAGAACTATGTTTATAAATATTCAGACCTTGATGCAAAACTGTTGCATTCTTATGTAAAAATGCATGCAAACAAAATTTGTTACGTTTATATACACATTAAATTTAATAATACAAAAAAATATGACTTCATCTTAAATAGGATGTAGTCACCATGGCAACTTAGAATCTTTACCTATCACGGGATATCATTGAATGAATTACGTACACTGCAAAAAATAAATTGTTGATTTTACAGTATTATACTGGCAGCTGGGGCGCCAGTATTACACTGTAAAATTAACAGTAATAAACCGTAAATAAACAGTAGTATACCGTTTTATAAATGAAAATGCAGAAATATACCATTATATTACTTCTTAGCAGTATATTACTGTTTATTTTACGGTTTATTACTGTTAATTTTACAGTATAATACTGGCGCCTCAGATGCCAGTATCATACTGTAAAATCGACAATTACTTTTTGCTGTGTATGATAGAATTTAATAGAATAATCAACATGACAACATATAACAATTACCTTTCATTGGATATCATTGAATCAATTACGTATGATAGAATTTAATAGATTGAAGAAAACTTTTATTAACATATTTTTAAGCTTTGATTCGACTTTCATAAAATTTGAAGTGACTCGACAAAATTCTACAACGATTATATGTATTAAATTTCGCATCATTCCTTTGGGTATTTTCGGCGCTTTAATATGCGGTCAGACAAATAGACAGACAGGCGGGCCAGAAGTCACAAATATAGGTACTACGTATTTATATAATTATAAACTCACCTAAAAAAGAAAATCATTTGAAAATGAAGCTGCTTGTTTTCTTAGTTAAAGCTGAAATATGCAATATGCAAATATAAATTAACAAATGTAAAACGTTTTATAAATCTAAACACGATAAGCTTAAATCGCTTTATGATGATACCCTATTAACATAAAGTGCATGTTGTCCTTATATTTCTCATCAAAATAGTGCTACAATTTAGGCTATTAAATAAAGTATGGTCTAATATTTCATAGCAGCTTCAGTTATGATCTTGATTTGATTGTGAAAATGATTAATGCCGCAAAGGACTGAGCAAGGCAATTAATGGAAATCATATTATAATTTGGCATGCTGAGAGCATTGTAATAAGTGATTAAAAGACGATAAATATAAGAATATTACAAGAATTTATTTTATCGGATTTTCTCTCAATATCTTATATTTTCGGAAGTATGAGTTATTTGCATGCCTCAGTTGCATTGATAAATTTGTGATTTTTTTTTTTTGGTACATTAGAAATCTTGTTTAGATTTTCAAGGCTTTTATTACTTATCGATATTAATATAAAAGCTTAGCTAAATTTTTATTTTAGATAGTGTTTTATTTGATTTTATGATTCATAAATCGATATCTTTTTAAAAATCTTCGGCCACAAATGAAGTTTTATTCCAAAATTCATTTTAAAAATAGACATAGATTAAAATTGATTTAAAAAATGAATTGTAATGAATGAAATGACAAAAATCGATTTACAAAATGTTTAAGTGTTTAAATCCAAACGTACAGATGATTCCTCTAAGTTGTTTTTGAGTTATGCTTTAAAAACTATCTACATTGCGATCTGTTTTCAAAGATTAAAAAGAAATTTAACAATATCAATTCCTTCCATTAAACTTTTATGATACCTAAACTGTTTGAAAAAGACGGTTTGCTATCCTATAGTAAAATTTACAAAAAAAAAAAAAAAAAAAAAAAATGTTTTGTGAAAATTATGTGTGTACGTATTGAAAACGTTAGAGTTTTGTACATTTTCTGTATTAAGACGACTTTTGGTTTAACATAAATTCATAGAAGACATTTTTTATTCGAATGGCTATTAGTCTCCGAAATTTTATTTCTTCCAAAAAACAATTAAAGTGTCGTCACTAAAAAATAGCGTTACATCTAGTGACAAACCAACCGTAAAACAAAGACGGGATATCATTGTATGATCAAATCTTGATAATCTACGGCAATTTTTTAAACTTCAAAATATCACACATTTAAAATTTTTACGCCTTCGTATAAGGAAAAAAAGTACTTTTAAATGTTCTAATTTTTTTTCCGATTTTCTTCCATTATTCCATTTTCTTTCGATTGGTTGTGAGCAGGTTTTAATTTATGAGAAATTAAGAATATTTATAGAAGCAGTCATAAACGTAAATTTCCCGCTTATTTGAAAAAAAAAATGACCCGCGTTCAGTCTGTTAAGAACAAAAAGAATAGTGGTGTTTTAAAAAAAGTGTTACAAACAGAATAAAATTGGTATAAGAGATGCTGTTTCGAACGAGTTAATACTGTCACCTTACAATTGCCATGCAACAAATACGACATTACGTCACCAGCTCACATGGGAGGTGATATAGGAACGACAGCGGTTTTAACAAGTTGGAAATTGCACGTCAAAGTGACAAATGAGGTGAGTTCATACTGTAACTAGTTGTACTATAACTGAATGTATATTTTAACTGAACTTCATAAGTGCATATCAATTTCATTCTGTTCGAAAGGCTGTAACATCATTAAAATGCACTTGAAATCATTTTTTCCCCATTGGCCGTAATGTAAATGAAAACTTTTGTCTGTCCCTGTAACTGAACTATAAATCCGATTTTCATAAAATTTGAAATGACTCGACAAAATTTTGCAACACTTATATAGGGAAAACTAGGGACAATTGACCATACGGGACGCTTGACCCACCTATCAATTTTCATATTTAAAAGAATTTCAGAGTTTTATCAATAGGTGTCAACCAAAGCTACTGGAATGCTCAAACAACAGTTTTCGTTTCATAGAGATAATCGAAATAGGTGTGGAAAAATCAATCGTGAGGCATTTTCAACCTAAAAGTTGTGGTTTTTGGAAATATTTTGTAAGCTTTTTTCAAATAAATTATATCATAGAAATTTAAGTAAGTAGGTTTAAAGTTATGCAGAAATATCGCGCCTTCATTCCAGACATAAAGACTGCACAGTAAGTTAGGCTTAACATAACAATGTGGTATTCTTTAGAAAAGGTCTATGTAGGGAGGTTTGACACAGTCAATGTGAGGGACGGTTGACCAGATGCTCAAGGCTCCCTTAATGAAGTGGTTTTAGAAATCTTTTTATTATACACTGTGCATAATGAAAAGTTAATGGTATATACGTAAAAGAATGTAAATTTATTCTGTTAAGCTTCAGTAAAATGGTGTGATAGAAAAGAAAATGTTTAAAACTAACTATAGAAAAATGTAAAAAATTGCCAGAAAATCGGAAAGTTGATAGGAACTTTTTCCCATTTAAATATTGCTCACAATAGGTAAATAGAAACAGAGGGAAAGACTAGAAAGGATGAAAGAGGCAGTCGTAACCCTTTGAGGGGCAGTAATATGTTTATAAAACAACTTAATTTTAATTCCGAAACATCACAATCGCACCAGAATTTTACTAAAATATTTTCCGTTTAATATGTATGTGAAATATAGCCTTTTTCTTATTTCCAAATAAATTTGCTCGTAAATTCCGGTGCCTGAGATTTATTTCAACATTTTAGTACTGAAAGTACTTTGCCCCTTAAAAGTTTAAATCATGTTAATGATACGTTAAGTTCTCTTGCGGTTGCAAAAGAACATAGCATCGATCTAAAAACTTTAGGTAGGTATGTAGAAAAGTTTCACCAGGGTGAATACAGTGAAATGAAGCCAAACTATGTGATAACTTGAGTTGCCAGATCGAGTGTCACAAAAAATAGAACAAGGAAATAAAAGAAGCGGGACAGTGGCTCCTAAATCAGGACATAATAATATGAAACACTATGAAAACGGAACCTGTCTCTAACAGAATACTTCCTTAAATATTAAAATTTCATTTTTCCTGCTGTACAATGATACCTGCTCAGACAAAATCCTGTTTAAAACAAAAATTTTCTCCTCTGACTTGTGATTGCGTCTTAACAGGTTTGTTTAAGCTTCATATTTTAAAAAATATTTTTTATAATAATTAAATCGTGTAGAATAAAATTATTTTGCCTTTTTTTTAAATTGATTTTATTTCTCTTCACAAATAGTGCAATATAAAACAAAGTGGGTCAAGCCTCCCATATAGTGGGTCAACCCTCCCATATGTGGGGAGCCTTGACCTATTATTTTTTCATGATTAAAATCAATCATTTTTCAAATTTCTTACACATTACACTTATGTAGCAATTTTATTTTGATAACTGATTGTATAACGAATAAAATGATATATAAAACTTTATTCTACGTTCAATATTTAAAAAACAAAAAATCATTTTGTAAAATGTGGGTCAACCCTCCCTAGTCGCCCCTATTTAAAATTTCAGACCATTCGGTTGGGTAGCTTTTGCTCTGTTATATGCGGACAGACGGGCAGATATTCTGACGGACGGATTGAACGACGACTATAGGTGCTCCGTATTTATATAATTACGAACGCACCTAAAAACGGGAAAAATAAGTCACTCCAATGAGTCGCACTAAATTATGTTTTAATAAGAATTGAATTTTCACATTATTTTCAAAAGTGTTGGTGATCATTGGGGTTGAAAAGTATGATTCAGTTTTTAAATCTCGTACAATCAAACCTCGCAAAATTTCCAAAGTCACATGTAATACGCTACACTAGTAAGAAGCTGCTACGAACTTCGAATCCACTAGTCGTGTAATTCTGACAACATGCTGATTATTTCGAAAAGTTTCTAACTTTACGTTGAATTGAAAAAATATAAGGCAAATATGATGCAATTTGAATTACCTTTTCATTGATGGTGTTGTCCTTTAAATATTTATGAAAAGAAGTAACAAACTAGAAAACAGGAATCCTGCTTTGTCAGAGTTTGGTGTTAACCCCCGATGAAAATAAAATATATGCATATAACAATAGTACAAAACATATTTCAATTTTAACATTTATAGCACACGCTTTTATTTTACGTAAAATGACGTCATTCGCATCCGATTAAGAATTTCACATTTACAATCCACTCTTAAACATCTACAGTAAAGTAGGCATATGACGTCACTATTGCTAAATAATACGCAAATGCAGCAAAAAAGATGCCATCATTAAAGAAAGTCGACCAAAAAAAAAAAAAGCTGTCTAATGATTCATAGGCCTTTATCTGTTTGTAACATTAATATAAATATTTCAAATTAAATATAGTTTATAATATCTTCAAGGTTTAACAAAAATCATTCGTTTATATTTTTTTTTCAAAATAGCACGTATTTTAATTACATTTACATTATGTTGTTATGAAAAAATTATAACAAAAATATATAATTAATATTTTACTACTATTTTTCCTTTACTTTCTACATAAATTTACTTTCTAAAAATTTCTATTTCCGTTGCCAATACTAAGCAAATGTCTCCAAAAATACAAAAAAATTAATATTTGTAAAATAAATAGACATGCAGTTTTCAAACAAATTGCATTTAAAAGTACTTTTTTTTCCAATACGAAGCCTTAAAAATTGAAAATGTGCGATGCTTAGAAGTTTAAAAAATTGCTATAGAGTATTTAATCATACTGCTTTGTTTTACGGCTGGTTTCTGTAAGGTAACGTTATTTTTTGGAGAAAACATAAAATAAGCTGGGAGAAAGAAATAGCATACCGTACCGGGGGCTAAAATATTACTCGTATAGGCAGATAGAAACTACTTGTTGGAAACAAGTTTCAGTAGTCACAGCGTACCATCATCAGAGCAAAGAATGATGGAGTTTTGCTCATATATGGGTAGGAGAAACGGATTCAAGGAGTAGTTTTAATGGCCAATAGAATTACAGAAGAATTTAGGGAAGAGCCAATGAAAATTTTATAAGGAAAGAAATGTTAATGTGATATTTTTAACAGCTTTTGCACGGTAGCATAAAACAAAATTCTAAATTGATAATGTAAAAAAAAATTACTCAAAAAGGTATATATAAAGTACATAAAAATATATAAAAGGTAAAAAAAAAGTATTAGAAAGATAAAAAAGAAAATAGCTATGGGTATGGAGGAAGTTAATTTTTTAATATAATAGAAAATTTACTTTTATTATAAAGATGTTATAAATAACCTTATACTTTGCGTAATTACACGGTTATTAAAAGTTAGGACGAGTTTGGGGATTTTGTTATAATTAATATGTTAACATTTTCTTTAGCTTTAGTATATTATGTGAATATATATAAGAAAGAAAGTTGTTAAAGTGTAAGCGAATTTTTCAAACTGTTTTCTTTTTTTAGTATATTAATTAAATAAACCTTAACACATGTTTACATAATGGAATTTTAATTAATTTTCTTTGTAAGGGTTTCTTTAAATTCTCATTAAAGCAGGCAACGAAAATTATGTTATTATTTTTCTATTAGTAAAAAATACATTTTGTTCCAATTACTTAGATTTAAGAAATTTAAATCGATAATGATGAAAAAGAAATAAAAGCACTAAATAGTATACCCGAGATATGTTAAAAAAATAGTAACTATATAAAATTATATGAGATTTCTATTAATAAAATGTAAAAAGCTTTTTAATTTTCCTATTACTCATTTCACGTATATTGATTGAAAAAAATAACTTAAGTAACTGCTCTGGATTTAATATGGCTAATATTATTTATACAATTTTAACTAAGGAGTGAATTTTCTATTGTTAAATTGTATTTTATACAGAATTTTCTTAGCCTTTCACAGTTAAATATACATATTTATGAGCCAGACACAAGAAAAAATTAAAATTTGTTCACTCGTGTTATAGAGTAAAATACAGTCGAACCTCTATTTAACGAACCTCTATTTAGCGAATTTCTCAATTTTACGAACTTTTCCTTGGGACCAAGAATATTTCGCGAATTTCTTCTTAAAATAACCTCTAAATAGCGAAGTGCATTCTCTATTTAACGAACTTTTTCTTGGGATCTAAAATTTTTTTCTCCCTATTTGTCAAAATATTACTGGACATTTCAAACTTATTCTTTCTTTGAATACATTTTATGATGATCAGTGACCATGAACAGGTCTTACCAGCACCTAACTCACCGAGAGCAGTAAAATCGCTGCGATTCTTTGCTTTTAATCCAAGAGGTGCCTGCCTCGTGTCCTTTAACTAGAGTCTGTCGTTTTCTAGATCATTCAATCGTGCTGGTAATTTCGTTTCTTTTAACTCGAAAATGTAAAAGCAAAAGTGCTTGGCATGAAAGAAAAAAAAATCTTGATGAGGTGGATAAAGGCGTGAAGAAAAAAAGAATATTGCTTTAAAATTTGGTATTTCTCCAAACAGCTTATCGACCATAATAAAAAATCGGGATTGTAATGTAAAATTATTTTTTTAACTGAAAATACAATGTATTTTCAGACAATGTTTTGTTTCATTCTTATTTCCCTTGCAGATTTCTTTTTGATGGGTAAAATATATAAAACAAATAGATGTAATTTATAAAAAAAAGTGCAATTAATTACTTTTTAAAAATTATATTTAGTGTTTATGGGCTTAAAATATGTTTTATGTAGTTTAAAGTACGTTAAAAGGTGACTCCCTATTTAACGAATTTTTCATATAACGAACTTTTTTTCGAGATTTAGCGACTTCGTTAAATAGAGTTCCGACTGCATTTAAATGATGACTATCTTTTAAACTCTGCAACACTATCAAAGGATTTTCATGAAAGGCGCTTTTGGGGAGCCAGAAAAATTATTCTGTTTCCCTAATCTTATTTTAAAATTTAATTTTATGTAGAATTTTTATAGTCTTTCATACTTAAATATACACTTTTACGAGCCAGATACAGGAAAAAAATTAAAATTTGTTAATTAGTGTTATAGAGTAAAATATTTTAATGATGAATATCTCTTTAACTCTGCAATACAAGTGAAGGATTTTTATGAAAGGCGCCATTGGGTAGCCAGTAAAGTTATTCAGTTTTCCTAATTCTATTTTAAGTAGAATTTTCATAATCTTTCACAGTTAAATATACACATTTACAAGCCAGATACAGCAAAAATTAAAATTTGTTGACTATTGTTATAGAGTAAAATATTTAAATGAAGAATATCTTTTAAACACTGCAATACAATCAAAAGATTTTCATGAAAGGCGCTTTTGGGGAGCCAGTAAAATTATTTTGTTTTCCTAATCTTATTTTAAAATTTTAATTTATGTGGAATTTTTATAGTCTTTCATAATTAAATATACACTTTTACGAGCCAGATACAGGAAAAAAATTAAAATTTGTTGATTAGTGTTATAGAGTAGAATATTTAAATGATGAATATCTTTTTAACTCTGCAATACAATCAAAGGATTTTTATGAAAGGCGCCATTGGGTAGCCAGTAAAGTTATTCAGTTTTCCCAATTCTATTTTAAGTAGAATTTTCATAATCTTTCACAGTTAAATATACACATTTACAAGCTAGATACAGGAGAAAATTAAAATTTGTTGACAAGTGTTATAGAGTAAAATATTTAAATGATGGATATCTTTTAAACACTGCAATGCAATCAAAGGATTTTATGAAAGGCGCTTTTGGGGAGCCAGTAAAATTATTTTGTTTTCCTAATCTTATTTTAAAATTTTAATTTATGTGGAATTTTTATAGTCTTTCATAGTTAAATATACACTTTTACGAGCCAGATACAGGAAAAAAATTAAAATTTGTTGATTAGTGTTATAGAGTAAAATATTTAAATGATGAATATCTTTTTTAACTCTGCAATACAAGTAAAGGATTTTTATGAAAGGCGCCATTGGGTAGCCAGTAAAATTATTCAGATTTCCTAATTCTATTTTAAGTAGAATTTTCATAATCTTTCACAGTTAAATCATGGAAGACGGTAGTATTCCGAGTGACGCAGCCTTAAGCCTAAAATCGTATCGTATCGTATCGTATCGTAGAATTCGTAGATGGCGGAACTCATATATACAGCTAACTCGACATCAAAGAAAATGCGAAAAGCCGCCTGTTAATAACTCATCAAATATAGGTCCTACTGTTCTGATTTTTGTAAAACAGTCTTATATCTGCAGTTTAATCCTATTCTGAATTTTTTACAATTCTACGTGCAGTATATTTTCAGATCTGTAAACCCATTTTGAAAGCAATTTCGATGGTGTAAGTTTGTCTTTTTTTTTTCTCCGAAACGGTCTAGATTTTTTTAAAAACATTAATATATAAAATGAATCTGTTTTTGACGAAGTGGATAAGACTAACCTAGTATCTAGGAAAACTCTTAATTTTTATATAATCCGCATGAAAAATTGGACTTCTTAGGATCGCGGATTACACGTTATTCTATGGGCTAGCAGACAGAACGTTGCACATCGGTTTTGCGCGGTTTAGGTCACAGTTAAAAATCTGAATATTGGCAATAAATCTTTTTTAAAACTACGAAAACAGTTTATTATGTGCTTTAAAATACTTAGACTGATTTTTTAAAATGGAGCAGTATTTTGTAATTATAGGTATTTTATTTCATTGTTATTCATAGTAAGTAAACATTTTTTAAGGAGAAAATATTTCACATTAAAAAAAAAATTCTCGTATCGAAATTCGATATTTATCGAAAATTCTCGTATCGAAAGGAAAATTCATCGCGTTCGCCATAAGACTTCGCCATGTATCACTACGCGATACGCGAAGTTGACTGAAGAAATAAGAAATATCAAAGATCTTGAAATGGTATTCCAAGGGGAGAAAGTGAGTACAATTTCTAATTATCCAGACAGCATTCTTTGCAACCGATCCTTTCTAATTAGTATAATGTTCTGAATTGTTTTTATTTTCAACAATACTTATAACTGTTTTCCTTACAAAATAACGTTCATGTGTGTCATAGGTATTTCTTGTGATATGTGAGTGTAATACAGATAGATTACTAATTTAATTTTGAGTTTCTTTTAAAGAAATTAAACAAAATCTTTCATTTTTAAAGAACGCACAATTTAAATAAAAGGTATGACGAAATCAAAATTAAGATTTCCAATCCCGTTTATAAAATGATTCATTTGCGAATCGTTTCTAATAATATTATAAACGAAAATTGGCTTAAAATGACATCTTTCGTTTATTTTTTTTTTTTAAATTATTTTTTTCTTTTCAGCTTCAAAAATTAAAGCATCGTAGTATTTTATTTTTATAAAATTTAACCTAAAGGGGAAGAAAATTCTTATTGCCGTTTATCTCAGTAACAAAAGAAAAACAGAAGAAAAAAAAACACCTGAAGCATTTTTTTTAGACTAATTGATTACAGCCATGGGTGCAAGACCTTCAGTCTCGGGACTGATTTCAGTCTTTGACATATTTTTGACTGATAGTAAATTTTACTTTATATACTTAAATTATCACGATTAGCTCAAAATGAACCATTTTATCCTGACTGGTTGTTTTGAGCTCCTAAAAGTAAAAATTTTCATCATGATACTTTTCCTTATTTAGTAATTAAAGTTTATAGATAAATAAGATAAAACAGCTTTTTTGCAAAAGTAAGATACTTGTTTTCGTTTAATTTTAAAGTTAATATGCTTAAAAGAAAGCTTTAAATAATTTACTTTTAAAAAATATAAAAGTAGCCAGCTCCCTTATATGGTATTTGTGGTAATGAAGTATTGTAAATAAGAACAATTCAGAACTTGTTACTATTTAGAAAAGATTGGTTTCACAAAATTTCATTAGCAGCTGCATTGTAGCTGTCATGATAATTAGACTTTGTATAAACTAATAAAGTGATTACTCAGTAACCATTTCAATTAATATATTAATCTGACTCGCATCTTAATTTAAATATTAAGTTTTTATTCTGCTTTCATTAAACCATTCACTATTCTGTAACATTCCGCATATTCCGACTACAAAAACTCTTTTTATCAATTCCACCTGTACACTGGAGGGTTGCCGTGCCACTTACAGAGTAGCGCGTTTATCGCCTCGTTGTGCAATAGCATTTGAAAGATCACCACACTAACATAAAAAAGTAGCAATAAAAGAAAAACAAAATTAATCAGTTGATTGTAAAAAAAAACCTCTCCATTCTCGGTCGGGGGAGGAACATCACAAGAAAAAATAACCTCGCGAAATTTGACAGTATGTCATGGGGGAGGGGGGGGGGAATCCAAAACTTCATGAAAATAGTTGTAACTTTTCTAATAAATATGTTACATATAACATATGGTAGTAATAATCAGTGTATCTGATGAAAATACAAGTAATTTTTTAAAATAAACTATTTAATGATTTTTTTTTATCCCTATTACTGTATTTGATTAATAGTAGTTCAAGAGCCATAATTTTATATTGTAAAATCCTTAAAAGCACTCTGCAAGCAGTCCTTGTTCAATCACAAAAGCCTGCCACTAAAAAATTTTAATGCGGAAGATGTAATGTATTTCTCAGATATAAACAATGAATTTTTCAGTTAAGAAGCACATGTATTTTACAAATATTGCTATTTCTTGGAACACTAAATATGATACATTATCGCCTTTAACACATTATTTTGGAGTAATGAAAACATTGTTATTATATTAAAATTTTTTGTAAATGAGTGTTATAATCAGAGCAGCTCATGACAGGTTTTTCTTGCAGCACTAAAATGCATGCTTTCCAAAAGTTTTTTTTTTTTTTTTAATTTTTGCCATATTTAATGGAAGAAAATTCTGCTAAAAATAAGGCAAAGATTTCATTATTAAAAATAGTGAAAAAGAATAAATTGGCCAGCCATGCATTTAATTTAGTGTTCCCAAAACTGTCAGTCATGATTTACCACTGTTTATAATGATTTTGCCCAGGCATATTTGGATGTTATATTTCAAGGTAATATTTTTAAGGTAATTTAATAATGTGTGATCTATACCTATTATATAAAATATCATAATTTGTACATTTTCTGGTTCCAAGGAATGTAATTTAAAGCATGTATACGAAGTAAATTTAATGATGTATGAAATATGATCTATATAATGCAAAATTCTATAATACGCACAACTTCTCATACCAAGGTGTGCATTGTAAAGATCTTCTACTGTATTCATATGTAGTTCACACATCAAAAACCTTAAAGATTTAGTATCTGTAACAAGAGGACATTATTACAACTTTATATTTTTTTCATTCTGTAGCACAAATTACTCAGCTTAGAATTTGCCAATCAAAACATTGCCATCTTGATTTTTTTCCACTGTCTTTATTTACCTCAGAAGTGATTAAGATTTTTTTATATTGTAAATCCTAAAGGTTATAATATCAAAAAAGCATCTTTAAGCTCTTGGGAATGAGCGACCGGCATACTTGGCCACTTAAGGTGTTCAGAATCCTTCATTATTCTCACCACTTATTTTTAATTGTAAAGTTTACCTTCTTTAATGGGAGCATTTCTGTGATTCAATTACAGAAAATTTTCTGTTTTTAAAAACCTGTAGTAAAAGGTTAAAAATTAACCAAAGGGCTCTTGTCGTGAAGGGGTTAAACATCTTGAATTACAGTGAACTTTAATAACCCTTGGCTTTAATTGCCAATACTCTTCCAATTGAGCTATCTGTACGACAGCCCAGCCAACACAATATTCGCTCAGAACAACTATTATCATGACATTAATTGATTGTGTGAAAAATAATTAAAAGTGTACATGATTATATATTTTATTATTAAGCAAAAGACTTTGCAGATCCGATTTTTTAAAAAGCTTTAAAGATTGAAATCTCTAGGCTGGAGTGGGAAAGTGGTAATTTTGAGGAATAGGAGGATAATTTATATAGAAGAATTTTCTGTTTAAAAATAAAGATTTAAATTTTTTTAATGTTGGGGAGTAGGGGGAGGGAGAAGAGGTGAAATGTACAGTCGTGGAAAAAAAAAAGTAAACACCCTCTACTAACTCCTTAACAAATTATTATCGTAGACAAAAGTTATTGGTACCGAACGATTGGAAATAAAGTCTATTTTTAAATGATGTATATAAAATTTGCTTAGGGGGTCATCTACATATTAAAACAAATCCAAACTTCATTTCTTTCAATAGCAATACCCAATTTTAACGAGATATTTCAAATCTTCGGTTCAAACTATGCCTAGGCACCAAATTTCAAGTAATTTGAATAATAAGTTTTTGAATTATAAACATTCAAAATTTAGTGCTTCTAATGTTAAATTATATTTTCATATTTTTATTCATATCTCCTGAAATTATGCTCCTAATGTGCTAATTTTTTGTGTAGCAGTAAATACTAACATACCCAAACATAAATACGTTGAATTTGCAATTTTTATAATTTTATGATATGAATTATGAAATTAATATTCGAAAAAATTATGAATTGTAACCTAAATTTTTTTTGATGGATTTAGATTTATTAAGTCCTGCTTTATGGAAATCCAAAATTTCACATTTTTCTTCCAAATAGCTTTCAAATTATGCTTAAAAAACGGCAAAATTATGGTTTAAGTCTATGATAGAAGTGACTAGATATTTTGAAATGTCTTACGCTGTCCTGTAATCTAGCAGACTTCATTGACTGCTTGAGTGACGCTTAAGGTGCCTTGATCAACAAGGGGGCTCTCTCGGTTAACAATCGAGTACCGAATTTCAATTTGGATGCAGCCCTTAAAATAAGCTTATTTTAAAATAATTAATTTCTCGGGAACTTATAGTACGAATTGCATAAAAATTTGTTTTTAGGCTAATTAAATGGTGTAGAATTCATTTATGCTGTAAAAATTGTGTACTGCTATTGAAAAAAACAAAGTTATGGTTCGTTTTAATATGTAGATAACCCCTTAAGCAAATTTTATATACATTTAAAAGTAGACTTTATTTCCAATCGTTCGGTACCAGTAACTTTCTTCTACGGTAATTTGTTGAGGAGTTAGTAGGGGGTGTTTACTTTTTTCCCCATGACTGTACATTAGGGAAGTTAGTGCTTATTTATTTATTTATGTTAGTGAGCAACAAATGTTGCAGATTTTTTTTTTCAAATTAATTTTTGAAAGATTTTATTATTTAGGTAAGCTGGAGAGGTGGGTGCAAAAGCAGAAGTGGAATCTTCGGAGCTCAGGGGATTATTTTATATGATTTATTATTATTGTTAATAAAGAATTTTAAATAGGGATGGTGAAAGATTATTTTATATAAAATTAAAGAATGTTTATTTTTTTTGCACTAGGAATGAGAAAAGGGAGAAGCAGAAATTTGTAGTTTTGGATTTAATATAAATGTATGGAATTACTTTTATAAGCGAGCAATGATTGTTATATATATATATATAAAGGTTTAAAGAGTAATGTTTCTTGCTATTTTTCTTAACAAAGTAATTTTTTTATATAGTAAAATTTAACATAGCTTTTTATATCTCTGAAGCAAACCAACAGAAATACCCTCTAAACATGCATGTTGTACATTACTTCCATATCTTACCAAAGAGTTCTTATAAAAATCTCATTGCACGGTGCTCTTTAAAATTGAAGTATGGTTATCCTTTTTTGCGGGGAGGGAGGGGGGGGGGAGAGATTGAAGGTGAATTGAAATCCTGACTATGAATTCTTTGTATTGGTATTTAATTTTTTTTGTGTGTGTGTTTATTGTTTTATTTAGTTTTTTCAATAACCTCAAAAAAGTAATGATATCAATACAAAAACCCTTAACGGGTTAAAAGTTTGTGACGCAGCACTTTATCTTATGCTCTAAGAATTTTAAATGTGGAACTTAAAAATAATGATATCAAATTTTGAGTGACGCTATGCTATTAATTATAATCTCTCTATATATTATTTATTTCATCTTTTTATTTTTTTATAATCGCATGTGCAAAAATTATGTTCAATTTAAAAAAATGTATAAAAGTTTATTCATTGATGCTTTAACATTTACACCTCTCATAAATTCCAAGTATGAGTTTTAAAAGATATGATATCAAAATTTTAGTGACGCTTTGCTGTGGCTTTAAACGATTTGTTTTAAAATTAAATTTAAATTATTTTTGTTTTGGCTAAGATATATTCACACAGCTAAATAATAGTTTTAATTTTCCAATATACTTTAAATATGTCACTTTCACTGAATTTATATAATGCATTTAAATGTATTTATTTTAATAAATTGATTTATCCTTTGTCCAATGCTATTAAAAATTTAAAATAAGATTTGCGTAAATAATTTTTTTGCGTCATTGTATCCAAACTAAGGGAAATGTATTCAAATGGATACTATGAGGCAAAAAAATTATTTACGTAAATCTTATTTTAAATTTTTAATAGCATTGGACAAAGGATAAATCAATTTATTAAAATAAATACATTTAAATGCATTATATAAATTCAGTGAAAGTGACATATTTAAAGTATATTGGAAAATTAAAACTATTATTTAGATGTGTGAATATATCTTAGCCAAAACAAAAATAATTTAAATTTAATTTTAAAACAAATCGTTTAAAGCCACAGCAAAGCGTCACTAAAATTTTGATATCATATCTTTTAAAACTCATACTTGGAATTTATGAGAGGTGTAAATGTTAAAGCATCAATGAATAAACTTTTATACATTTTTTTAAATTGAACATAATTTTTGCACATGCGATTATAAAAAAATAAAAAGATGAAATAAATAATATATAGAGAGATTATAATTAATAGCATAGCGTCACTCAAAATTTGATATCATTATTTTTAAGTTCCACATTTAAAATTCTTAGAGCATAAGATAAAGTGCTGCGTCACAAACTTTTAACCCGTTAAGGGTTTTTGTATTGATATACACATTTACAAGCCAGATACAGGAAAAAATTAAAATTTGTTGACTAGTGTTATAGAGTGAAATATTTAAATAATGAATATGTTTTAAACACTGCAATGCAATCAAAGGATTTTATGAAAGGCGCTTTTGGGGAGCCAGTAAAATTATTTTGTTTTTCTAATCTTATTTTAAAATTTTAATTTATGTGGAATTTTTATAGTCTTTCATAGTTAAATATACACTTTTACGAGCCAGAAACAGGAAAAAAAAATAAAATTTGTTGATTAGTGTTATAGAGTAAAATATTTAAATTATGAATATCTTTTTAACTCTGCAATACAAGTAAAGGATTTTTATGAAAGGCGCCAATGGGTAGCCAGTAAAATTATTTAATTCTATTTTAAGTAGAATTTTCATAATCATTCACAGATAAATATACACATTTACAAGCCAGATACAGGAAAAAATTAAAATTTGTTGACTAGTGTTATAGAGTAAAATATTTAAATGATGAATATCTTTTAAACACTGCAATACAATCAAAGGATTTTCATGAAAGACGCTTTTGGGGAGACAGTAAAATTATTTTGTTTTCCTAATCTTATTTTAAAATTTTAATTTATGTAGAATTTTTATAGTCTTTCATAGTTAAATATACACTTTTACGAGCCAGATACAGGAAAAAATTAAAATTTGTTGACAAGTGTTATAGAGTAAAATATTTAAATGATGAATATCTTTTAAACACTGCAATGCAATCAAAGGTTTTTATGAAAGGCGCTTTTGGGGAGCCAGTAAAATTATTATGTTTTCCTAATCTTATTTTAAAATTTTAATTTATGTGGAATTTTTATAGTCTTTCATAGTTAAATATACACTTTTACGAGTCAGATACAGGAAAAAAATTAAAATTTGTTGATTAGTGTTATAGAGTAAAATATTTAAATGGTGAATATCTTTTAAACTCTGCAATACAAGTAAAGGATTTTTATGAAAGGCGCCATTGGGTAGCCAGTAAAATTATTCAGTTTTCCTAATTCTATTTTAAGTAGAATTTTTATAATCTTTCACAGTTAAATATACACATTTGCAAGCCAGATACAGGAAAAAATTAAAATTTGTTGACTAGTGTTATAGAGTAAAATATTTAAATGTTGAATATCTTTTAAACACTGCAATACAATCAAAGGATTTTCATGAAAGACGCTTTTGGGGAGACAGTAAAATTATTTTGTTTTCCTAATCTTATTTTAAAATTTTAATTTATGTAGAATTTTTATAGTCTTTCATAGTTAAATATACACTTTTACGAGCCAGATACAGGAAAAAAATTAAAATTTGTTGATTAGTGTTATAGAGTAGAATATTTAAATGATGAATATCTTTTTAACTCTGCAATACAAATAAAGGATTTTTATGAAAGGCGCCATTGGGTAGCCAGTAAAATTATTCAGTTTTCCTAATTCTATTTTAACCCTCCGAGCGTCTTGCAAAAGGGTAAAATTGTAATGTTGTTTTCTTTGCATTTTATTTTAAATGCTAAGAAAATACGATTCGTTCAACATTATAAGAAATACTCAATTACAAATATGAATGTAATCCTTGAGAGTATTAATCATTCTCCAATGTATTTAAAATTCATTAAATCTATAGAATTATATTATCTTAAATATTGCTTTGTATTGCTGTGAAACCTGGAGCTTAGTGAACGGAATAATACGCCCCAAACACTTAGAGGGTTAAGTAGAATTTTCATAATCTTTCACAGTTAAATATACACATTTACAAGCCAGATACAGGAATAAATTAAAATTTGTTGACTACACTGCAAATAGAAGCGTCTTAAATTTAGACACATATGTGACTGAAAAAGAATTTTAGACACTTAAGTGTCTTAATCTGAAAATTCAGACATTATAGATGTCTTAATTTAAGATACATAAGTGTCTTACTATGACCATGGTGCAAATGAACTGAGAATAATGTCTAAAATATCCGCAAACGTCTTATTTTAAGACACTTCATTGCTTTAAACGTGTCTTAATTTAAGACGTTTTGATTCTTCCGACGCAATAACCACCAGGGGGCACTCACACTCCCAGTTGCGCATGCGCTTTAGATGTCTTCCTCCGAAGTGGTATACGTTGTAATTCAAACGAAGTTTGTTTTTATGTACGCGTGTATTTTAATTCGTTTTTTGCAAAATATGAAGTACTGTGATTTACTGTGTTCGTATTAACTTGGATTATTTATTTATTGAATACATACATCTGACGTGTGTGCTCGACATCAAATGTCTCTTAGAAGCTGTCGTCGATATAAGGGCGGGATAGACACAGAGCAGAAGTAGACGACGGTTGAAGATTACACCCGGAAATTCTACAAAGCGTGTGCAATGGGCTTAGGTTAACTCGTATTAATTTATATCAATAATATTGTGTTATTCATCTTCGTCCTGTCGAAGCTGGCAAAAAAAAAGAAACTTTTGTCTGGCAGGTCCTGTTTTGAGGATGAAACATCTCATTGTTTAAATATGGCTAGTCGGATGTATTATGGGATTACCTTTTAAACTGGTGCAAGTCTTTCTCCCTCACTGTGGTTGTGGTAGTTTTTAAAATTTCAAATCGAGGAATTTTTCTTATCTCTTGCAAACAGCGATTTAAGTAAGTGTTATAATTTCTTTATAGTACTAAAATTAGTGTCTTTTATGATTTTATTTATTGTACTAAACAAAATCTTACATGAAATTTAATTAGTTTTGAATCTTTTTGCAAAAAAAAAAATAATAATTCTAGAAGTATATATTTTTTAATTTATGACGTTGTCTTTTATTACAAATTATGTATTATTTATTCTCATCTTTTTTCTCAAATTTAAAGTAATAACATCACTAAAAAACAGACATATTTAAAAGTTAAGTTCATTCCCTTGTTTTGTTTTGTTTTCAATATGGCAGTTCTTAGTTTCAATGACTAATGCTTATCTCATACTAAACGACCACAAGGAAATAGAAAAAAAAAAACTTTGAAAGATCTCCTAAAGTTTTCTTACTTCCTAGCTAAGGGATTACAATCCCGGATTGATATCCCGGGATCCCGCTTCAATTTTAATCCAGATTTTCGGGATTGCCCTTTTTTTTTTTTTTTTTCAATTGAACAATATTTAGCTGAAACTAAAAAATATATTTAGAGACTTTCGCTTTTGGAAAAAAAAATCAATTGATTTTTATGAAATTTATATATAATTGAAAAAGAATATTTATCTCAAATATTTCTTAGATATATTTCTAAAGCTATTAAATCTTTTACCGAGTAGATTAAATGTGCAAAGCTTTTGACTTGGAAACATAGATGTAACCCATAGATGATCAGAGAGGAAATCATTTGTTTATTTTGATTTTGCTGCGTGTAGAAAATATATTTCACTTTGAAGGTCATTTTCCAATTAGACTTTACTGATAAGCATCGCAAGTGTGTATCATAGTGATTATGTGGTAACTTCTTTTTTTGCGGCTTTATTTTGCTTTAAAGATATCTAATGAAAAGTGTTTAATAGGAATGATAACAATAAGCCAATGTGGCAATATAAATTTTTAAAAAATCTAATTTTTAAATGCTAAGGATTTTCATTTTTTTTTCGGGGAGGGGGGGGGGGGATTTTGTATGAAATTTTCGTAAAGCTGATACCTTAAATCTTGCACTGATTATAATTAAAGTTTTGAACTTTTAGAGTAGGACCAGATTAAAAACACAAAATATAAATAAACAAAATACCGAAGTAATTTTTTTCTCAATATTAACCCTTTGCACTCGAGGGCTCCGGAGCGGAGCCATTTAAAATTTGTCTTCAAACTCGAGGTCTCCGCTACGGAGACAATGCAAATAATTTTGTGATACCATGTAATCTTGGCTTTTCTAGACAGGTATCACAAAATTATTTGCATCGTCTCCGTAGAGGAGCCCTCGAGTTTGAAGACAAATTTTAAATGGCTCCGCTCCGGAGCCCTCGAGTGCAAAGGGATAAAGTAGAATATTTATTTATTTATTCATAGTTGTGATTATCATCTGATATATATGTAAAATTGCCTATGTGGCAATATAAATTTTTAAAAAATCTATTTTTAAATTATATGAAGTAGAGTAGGACAAGATTATAAGAAATATATATATTTATCCATGTACTTTAAAAGCCATCAATAGCCCTTGCCGTTGAATTTGTCCGATAATCAGAGATGTCTGCTTTTGTGAGGTAAAAATATGCAAATATGTATGCCATGCGGATTAAAAAAGTATTCGCTAAATAGATGCTTCAGCTATTCGGGAATGTTCGTTAACCTCCACAACGGATACTCCCGAGTACCGGACATCTCAATTTAGATAACAATAATGCAGGGTTGCATTTTTTTCAAAAGAACTTCTTAATTAAAGAATGGGCATACTGGGCCGTGCCCCGCCCGCCCCCCTACGATTTTAGTGCCCACAAATTTGATGTGCAATATTTGTAAAGCTTATGTTTTAAATCTGTTTCGAAATTGTACTGATTATAATCAATATTTTGAACTTTTAAAGTAAAATAAGATTAAAAATAAAACAAATTTAAAAAATCTAATATTTAGATAAATATTTTTTGTTTTAATCTTGTTCTACTCCTGAGTTCAAAATATTGATTATAATCAGTAAAATGTCGTAAAAGATTTAAATTATCAGCTTAACAAAAATTGCATACCAAAATTGAGAGCACCAAAAAAATCAGGCTGTAAAGCGGGAGGGGGGGGCAGGACCCCAGCCAAATATTTTTCCAGGATTCAACGTGGTCAAACATGGCTACGTATGATGCTTGAAAAAAATGGCTGCTATTAAGACGTTTGAAGTGTCTGAAATTCAGACACAAAAAATGTCTGAAAAAATTCAGACATTTTAAAATGTCTGAAAATTGAACACACCGTTTCAGACACTTAAGTGTCTGAATTTCAGACATTTTAATTTAGAGTGTAGTGTTATAGAGTGAAATATTTAAATAATGAATATGTTTTAAACTCTGCAATACAATCAAAGGATTTTCATGAAAGGTGCCGTTCGGGAGCCAAAAAATTTATTTTGTTTTACTAATTCTTTTAAAGCCTCTTTCATTTTTTCCCCCACATCCAAACTAAGGTAAATTACAAAGTCTATCTCAAAGTATATTAGGATATCAAAGATATCAAAGATATCAAAGATATAGAGATATCAAAGTATATTAGGATATCTCTATTCTAAAACTAGTATGTTGTGGCCATCACAAAACTTTCTTCTACCTAATACATGTCAATACTTCAAAATTCGCTCTCACAGTACCAAATTAAATGGCAATCTGTGCTCATCATGAGAATTCTAAAAAGATGACATTCCTTGCATTAGTTCTCGAGGTACGACTGTCGCTGAAATCGTGTAAATGCAACAAAATGCAGCATTGCAGCGCCACCTATTGGGTTATTCACACCCGAACCTAATTATCATCAACTTATGTCAACATCTAACTGAATATGAAATTTGAGGAAAAATTCGTGCATTAGTTCTTGAGATAGAGCTATTGCTCAAATCATGACAAATGCAACATAACAGCACCACTTGTTCAGCGATTTGCATCAACACATAATCAGCAGCAATATTAATCAAGTTATACTTAAATCTGAAGTTTGATGAAAATTCGTGCATTAGTTCTTGAGTTAGAGCTATTGAGGAAATAGTGCAAAATGCAGCACAGCAGCGCCACCTATCGGGCGATTGACACCAACACGTAGTCAGCATAATTTCATGTCAAAGAGTAACCGAATCTGAAGTTTGATGAAAATGTGTCCATTATTTCTAGAGATAGAGCTATTGAAGTAATCGTGTAAATCCTGCAAAATACAGCATAGCAGCGCCACCTGTTGGGCGATTTGCACCAAAACGTAAACAGCATCCATTCATGTCAAGGACTAACGGTACCTGAAGTTTTATGAAAATCCGTGCATTAGTTCTTGAGATACAGCTATTGTGGAAATCGGGAAAAATGCAGCGTAGCAGCGCCACCTGTTGATCGATTTACACCAAAAACTAATCAGCTCCAACTTATATAAGGGACTACCTGAATGAAAATTTTTATTGATTTCGTGCATTAGTTCTTGAGATAGAATGCCCACAATATTTGTGTCACACACAGACAGACAGACTCACAGACAGACATTTTGTAAAAACATATTTTTTGGATTCTCTGACACCTAAAACGTGTAAATCCGTCGAAAAACAGAATTCGAAAATTTTCATGAATCCAATACTTTTTTCTTGTAAAGATGGAAGAAAGTAAAAAAGTAACAAACTCTGTCATCGTCGCCAGTTTTGAATGTTTTTAGACCGGGGGTTTTTCTTCGTTAATATTAAGAAAACTACTGCATACAAAAATATGACAATCCGTGGTATTATAGAGAAATATTTGATACACACGCTGAAGCATACAGTTTTAAAATCGAACGATTATTTTAAAAGATATTTAGTATTAAATTTGTTGAAAATCGTTACATTAAATAAGTTTTATAGGATCAAAAACTATACATAGGAATGTAATTTTTTTTTGTGAGGATATACATGGGACGTTCCCGGTGTGTAGAGTGCATTTACCTTTTAATTTGACTCATTTCATGAGGAATTATTTCCATTTTAAATTCAAATTTTCAGCATTTCGACACATATTTTTTGCCTCTTTTAGAAAAGCGTATTATTTTAAATTATTGCCAATTTTTAAAACAGCGAAAAGAATAATATTTCCTGCAAATTATTATTATTATAATTTTTTTTTTTACGTGCGAGTTTATAAACGAAAAAAAATTTCAAACTAGAATTAAATGATTATGTATTAAAAGCAGGAAAATATTGATAATTACGTCATAAAATCTATATTTACACGTGAATTTTAATAGAAAAAGAAAATTTTAAAATAATAAAGTCATTAATATGCGTTAAATTCATAAATGGAGGAAATTACATTATATTTAAAATGGCCAAACAACAATACTGCCAAACAGTTTAAATTTAAAAACATATTTGCACAAGACATTTATTTCATATTTTGTTATAATCATTTAAACTATTGTTGTGAATTCTAAGAAAGCGCAAATAATATTTCCTTTATAACAAAAAAAGTATTTTCACGTGAATATTAAAATGAGAAAGAAAGCTTTGTTGATAATTACGCCAGATTTAAAATGATACATTTAAAATATGTTAATTAAAAGAACTTTTTTATAGCGTTGTTAAAAAAATACAGGGAGACAAAGACTCTGTTTACTTAATTCATTTTGCATGAGCTCATTTTCAAATGTTTCACTGATCTGATTTAATCAAAGAGAAAAACAGCCCGTTAACAGGGAGACCACCATTTCTTCTTTAATTATAATTCAGTCTTCGGATTTTTTTTTTTTTTTTTTGAAAGCCGATCAAATTAGCATGATTTCAGAGTTTGCGTTGTCTGAACATGGGTTCGCGGGCGTAGCTCGTAGGGGGCAGAACCCCCAAGAGTTTTATATAAATTATAGAGTAAAATATTTAAACGATGAATAACTATATAACTCTACAATACTTTTTCTGTCATCTATGATTTCATTTTGTTTGTGCAAAAGGTATGAATGTGTATTTGTAGCGACATTTTTCCTCCGGGTTTCAAGTGGTTAGTATATAAGTTTTCAATACCAGTTTAAAATCTAACATACTGTACTATTTTGCAACTTCTCGGTACTTCTTATGCAGCAAGTGTTTCGGGAAACCGCAAGATTTACTGCTACTTGGCACAGGATTTGGTAACAACAAATGATTCAGTTTTGTCTGACTGGCATTCAGATACAAGAGAACCAATAATTTTTTTTTGTTGTTGTTGTTAATGTTCGTTAGTGACGTATCGCGTGTTTATTACGTCATCAGTGGATTCCTAATTCGACATCTATATGCATTTTTAATGACGCCATACTTATTTATTAGTTCTTTCTCTATTTAAACTAACAAATTTCCCAGTAATCGCCGATCTCATAATATTAAACGAGAAAAAGCAGTAAAATATTATTGTGGTGTAAAATCGAAAGTACATCAGTTTCAAATGACATCACAAACGTTTAAGTACCTGCCGAGAGAGATAATTAAGAAAATATGTTAAGAAAATAAATTTCCAGGGCTATTTTTTTCGCTTTTCATTAACGCATTAAAGACGGAATTATTTTTTTCTTTTTAAAATACAAAAATTGCATTTCGCGCTACTTTTTTGGAAAAGAAAAATGTATATCACTTTATAGTAGAATTTCTGTCATTAAAGAAAATGCAAATTTTTGTAATAAATTACTGCTATTCAAACAGCAAAAAGGTTGACAGTTATGCTGTGACCATATGGTAACGCTAGTCCTTAATAGGTTAATATATTAGAAATTTTATTATTGAATGTTACTGATGTTTGATTCTTTGGTGATCATGGCATTGCCGTATATTTTGTTTTCTTTTTAGATTCGAATGCAACGAGATCGTTGCATCAAATGACGTTCTCTTTTTGTATTCATGTGCGCGAAGCACTCATACATGCGTAATATTGACCGTGGCTTTAACGAATTTCTTGTACTTTTGGGGATTCCAATACTACAAGGTGCCTGCATAACGGGATTTTTTGTTTATTTTTCATGTACACGGAGCACTCATAGATGCATTAGTGGTCGTGGCTTTTGCCTATTTCTTGCTTTTTTAGATTTCTACAATCGGAGGTCGCTGCATCCAGTGATTTTTTGTGTGTGTGTGTGTTTTGATATGCACGAAGCACTCATAAGTGCGTTGTTGATCGCGGCATTGACGAATTTCATGCATTTTTTATATTTCTACGAATCCAATGATACGTTATTTCTGTTGTTTTCGTTGGCTCGAAGTCCTCATACGTGCGTTAGTAATCGTGACTTTGGCGAACTTCAAGCATTTTGAGATTACTGCACAACGAGGTTGCTGCATGCAATGATATTTTTTTTGTTTGTTTTTTTAAAAAGTACTAATTTACAAACCTTTGCACAAATACTGATACATCCTTCCGTTTTGCAGCGGACTAGGTAAGGGAGATTTTTTTTTTTGGTATTTTTTATAACATGTATGCTGATAGAAACCATATTTTAAAAAATAACGTGAAAATTTAATGATGTTTCTAAATAGTTTTAAAAGTGCTCATATTTACTTTATACTGATCGTGACAATAACGAATTTCGTGATTTTTTGGATTTTGATTAAAACTTGAAAATGATCATGAATATCTTTTGTAATATTGATGTAATGTACATAAAAACACTTAATTTAACTGCTCCTATTTAGTTTTTATATGTAATTTATTAAACTGGTGAAATAAAACGGTTACATTTTATTCATAAAGCAATATATTAAAAACATGTTTATGGTTTAATTTAATATTCTGACTTTAAATTAATTAATTCTTAACATTGTATTGTCCACAATTATTACAGCCAACCAAATGTTATATCGAGTATGCCGCTACTCTCATATAAAGGCACCCTATTCTTAAGTGTCGTTTTTAACTATAAATTATCTAATTTCCCTGTGTGTATTATTTAAAAATTCAGTATGACAACATTTTTCTTTTTTTTTGAAATCTTAATTATTGTGCAATAAATATTAAGAAATAATTAAGAAATTACATCGAACTCTCTAGTTACATCATTGTTTCGATTTAATTCTATGCCGGACTACAAAATGAATATTCTTTAAATACTCGAAGGATTTTGTACTTGTTCTGTTAATTAGATAATTTTACTAAAAATGATTCTGTATATCGTCATATAGAGTTTGGTTATAGAATCATTGTGATATTTATTATATCAGTCAAAAAAAAAATATACAGCTAAAAATGACTGTCTTAAGACATCGAATTTCACACATTGTTATTCAAAATTATTATATTAGAAAGATAGTAGAAAGCTTTTGTAATGCAGTATAACGCAAAGGATTGACCAGGAAAAACATTCAAAATAATGGTAATTTTCAAAAATATATACTTTTTATAACCACTTGTATGAAAATTGCAGATGATACAGATTTTACTCTATGATTTCTTTTTCTTTCCTCTCTTTTTGTAATGAAGGGAACATATTCCCTGTAGCATGGTTCTCTTAAAAAATAAAAACAAATATATCGTGCAGTTTCTTGCATATTTCATGCTGTTGAACACTTTCGAACACAGATATCAATTTCAAGGTCAAACTAAGAGAGCTTTAAATTTCTGATTAAGCGAGCATCAGAGGTATATATAAAATCAAGAGATCTCTAAATCTTTGATTGCCTCTCACTGTTGTGTGTGTGGTTGTGTTGTTTATTACGGCCAATTATATACACTAGAGATATGGGCCAAATGGGGGGAGGGGTGTGTTGAGAATGCCAACTTGGCGATGCTTGCCATTTTCTGTCAGTCGGCACTGTGGCAACCACCTTTTATTGTTTTCCGATTTTCTTTTCAGTGTAGATGTAACTTTTGATTTGAACCGGTGTGTCGGTAAAAATAGAACTCTCAAATAAGAGTAATAATAATATTTAATATTGTTTTGTAAATAGATGTATATAAGGTTTTTTTAAGAAGGAAGTTGTTTAATTCGAGCTGTAGAGTGTGTTTATTTATTGAAGTTACGAATTTGAATCTTAGAACTAATTTATGAATACGTTCTTGTTCTTCGACGCACTATGGAATAATTTGAATTTACCGAGCCTGCAATCGGATCGACGACGTAACATTTTTCTGGCGTCAAAGCTCCAGGATGTCTGGATTTCATCATCAATTGAGGTAAGTACTTCAAATTAAATGATATTGAATAAATTGAATTATTAATATATTTATTAACTGAACTGTATCGAATAAATTGAATTCTTTATTTTATGATGGATTTCGAAAATCTGAAGAAAAAAAGAGCTACGATTCGTAGTCAAACGACGAAAATATTTGATAAAATAAAAGATTTATTAGATAATACACAAGCATTAGAGCTTGAGAATAGAAAATCACAGCTGGATCTTTTTAAACAGCAATTGAATGATAAAATGAAAACTTTAAAATCATTAAATTCTGAAATTGAACCACTGGTTCCAAGTAGTGAATTTGAAGAAGAAATCGAGAAATCAGAATCTTATAATGAGAATATTATTGAATGGAAACATAAAATTTCAAAATTTTTAAATGATAACACAATTACTCCTGAAACTAAACAAGATTCTTCAGACATTGAAAGTGATAGTAGTAGCAACAATAGTTCTCTACTAAAAAGTCAGAAAATTCTGAATCAAAATTTGATTAAACTTCCTAAACTTAACATATCTAAATATTATGGTGATTCGTGTTTATGGCTTGAATTTTGGAGTCAATTTTCGAATGCGATTGATAATAATGAACATTTAACTCCGATTGATAAATTTTCCTACTTAAAGTCACTTTTGGGCGGAAGTGCTGCAAATTCTATAGCAGGCTTTTCGCTGACTAAGGAAAATCATGCTCATGCTATAGAATTATTGAAAAATCGTTTTGGTCGTAATGACCTGGTAATAAATATTCACATGACTAAACTGCTAAATTTGAAACCAGTACGAAATTCTAGTAACATTAAAGCTCTTAGAGATTTATATGATGAATGCGAAATTCAAATAAGAAATCTTAATTCTTTAGGTGTTGCCTTAGGTTCATATGGGCACTTGTTATGTCCGATTCTTCTGAAACTTATTCCATCAGATATTGCGCTGGAATTTAATAGAAAACGAATTAAACATAATGACTGGGATGTTAATGAGCTGATAAATTTCATTAAAGATGAAATTGAATCTCGCGAGGCCACTGTCCAATTAAACCATTTTGAAAAAAATCCCTGAGAAGCAGGAAAATTATAAGAAAAATTATAAAAAATTCGTTCCATCAGCTTCTGCCTTAACCACAAATATTAAAAATAACTGCATATTTTTAACCAGACTGATCACAATACTGAAAAGTGTAAGTCTTTCACCATTCCGGAAATGCGAGAAAAATTGAAAAAGGAAGGAAGGTGCTTCAAATGCTTCCGTAAATTTCACATCGTGAATTTTTGTAAAATTTCGAATGAAAACTGCAAAGTTTGTGGTAAAACATATCGTAATACTATACTTTGTAATTCTAATAAAAAAACAGAAGTATCAAAAAATTCAGATAGTATTATTTCCTCCGTATCTCATTGTAAAAGCAATATAAATAATATCAATAGAGAAGTAATATTGCAAACAATTCATGTAAAAGTGGAAGCGGGTGAAAATTCAGAAACTGCTCTTTGTTTATTTGACTTTGCTAGTCATCGAACTTTTATTACAGAAAATTTAGTTTCAAAATTGAAACCTGAGGTCATTAGGAAGGAAAAATTAACTGTCTATACTTTCGGTTCGAGAAAATCTGAAGAACGATGTTATGATGTCGTTAAGCTAAAGCTAATTCACTTGACGGACAGAAAACGTAGTTTACTAATTGAAGCATTAGTCACACCGCTAATAACTAATTCTTTGATACAGATTCCTCCTCTTCAAATCAAAATTAAGAGAAAACTTTCCAAATTTCGTCTTGACAGATGGGAAAATTTGGAAAATAGTGATGTTTAATAGGAGCTGACTATTTATATCAAATTAATGAAAGAACATATCCCATAAATAAATCATTGTTCGTCTGTGAAAATTTATTTGGGCATTCCCTCTGCGGGACAATTGACGTAAATAAAAACAGTGAGAGTAAACAAGCTGGGGTCTTATCTACTCAGGTTATGAAACCTATTCAAAATGATTTGAAAGCATTGTGGGAGTTAGAAACTTTAGGGATGAATACAGAAGAAAATATTTCTGAATTAGATAAAGAGATAATCGAAAAATTCGAAAACAATTTGCATTTTCTTGAGCACCGTTACGAAGCTAAATTATTATGGAAAGATTATAAAAGAGATTTAGGAAGTAATTATAGCAATGCTAGAAACCGATTTATTAACTTAAATCGAAAATTGCTTAAAGATAAGGAATTATTGCAGAAATATAAAGGAATTGTGATTGAACAGGAATTAAATAACATAGTGGAAGAATGTTCTAATAAAACTGTAAATAGCGGTTATTTTATGCCCCACAGACTTGTCTTGCGAGATGATAAACGCACAACTAAAGTTAGAATGGTATTTGATGCTTCCTCAAAAGAAAACAGCAAATCATTAAATGATTGTTTGTACGGTGGCCCAAATTTGAACCCAGATTTATTAGAAATTATTATTAATTTCGGAAAATTCAATACTGCGTTTTGTGCAGATATTGAAAAGGCCTTTCTTCAAATTTCTGTAACTGAAGAAGACCGAGATTACCTTAAATTTCTTTGGTTCGATAATGACGCAAACAACCTTTTCAAAATTTTAAGATTTAGACGTGTACCATTTGGCGTAACATGCTCACCATTCATTTTGGCTGCCACAATTAAACATCATATAAAAAAATATCGAGATCAACATCCAAGTGTTGTAGATGATGTGTTAGATAATTCCCTATACGTCGATGATTTAATTTCCGGATCAGATTTAGATAACGAAGCTTATTATTTATCAGCTACAGCTTCTGAAATTCTTAAAGAAGCTGGGATGTATTTAAGAAAGTTTAAAACAAATTCTATTAAACTTAGGGAACTGTGGGAATCTGGTAACTTAGGTATAAGTGAGGAGAACGCATGTAGTATCTTAAAAGTGCTAGGATTGATATGGAATACTGAATCTGATGTTTTGAAGTTAGATGCGCAGTCCTTTGAAGAGTGTTATATCGATGATCCCACGAAGCGAACAGTTCTTAAAATGTTACTGAAAATTTATGATCCATTAGGATTTGTGAATCCATTTGTAATACGTATTAAAGCCTTGTTGCAAGAAACATGGCAAAGAGGTTTAGAGTGGGACAATAAATTACCCGAAGATTTGAAATGCGAGTGGAACACTTGGTGTTCAGAAGTTGTACATTTACGCACATTTGAAATACCCCGAAAATATTTTCCTAATATGATAAACATTTCTGAAAATTCACAAATTCACATATTCTGTGATGCTAGTCCCAAAGGGTATGGAGCAGTTGCTTATTTGCGTTCCATTTCATTAACTGGCGAAATTCAAACAAGTTTTGTTTCGAGTAAATGTAGAATAGCCCCCCTCAAGAGGTTAACTATTCCACGGCTGGAATTGATCAATGCAGTAGTTGCCGCTACAATGTGGCAATATTTAAAACAAAAATTACATATTTCGAATTTAAATATAAAGTTATGGTCGGACTCAGAAATAACAATTTGTTGGATTAGGGGTTCTACTACAAACTGGAAACCCTTTATTTCAAATCGTGTAACTGAAATTCAGTCATTGACGGATCCAAAGGACTGGAATTATTGTCCCGGAAAAGAAAACCGTGCAGATCTGCTTACGCGAGGGGAAAACTTATCGAAGTTAATGGGTAATAAAGTATGGTGGTGCGGCCCACCTTGGTTATCACTACCAGAAGATATGTGGCCTTCAAAAAGGGCTATAGAAATGGATTCCGAAGCTTCTAATGAAATGAAAGCAAAACCAACTTTAACATTATTGTGTAACGAATCAAACTCTACTTTTAAGCCAGTATTTGATATGGCAAAGTTCAGTAGTTTAAATCGCGTGTATAATATTACTGCTTGGATAATGCGTTTTATTCATAACTAGCAGGCTATGCCCGCTGCGCTGGTCAATATTTCCAAATGAACCTTGGATTAAACTAAATGGTGAATTTGAACTTGTATTTTAAACAATATCGATCTTCAGCTTGACCTTGCACATTACTGAAAACAATGCGAACGCCATTGCGATATAATGTTATCTTAAGCGTTGGACAAAATTTAGCAATTAAGAAGTAATATTTTTAGTTGATTATAAACAGCGCACTTATGGTCGGGTAATGAGACCGTTATGACAACAGGAATTAATACCTCTGTAAGTAATCAACATATAATGAAATCGTATATACTAACACCATTTCTAAAAGTCATGCAACAGGGCCACTTGTAACAAAATATGTTCTGTAGATTTTTTTAAAAAGGCTAAACTTTCATAATCAGGTTCACTTAATTTTTGAACTTTTACTGTTGCTCTATAACTAAGTACCCTTGAACAATATGTATACACTAAAACCGTTCCAAAATTATTACCTAACTAATTATGGTATATCCTACGAAAGTATTATAAACAATCGGAATGAAATACAAATTTCCGTTGTAAATATATAGTAGATGATCATGATGCGATTTTGTGTAATAGAATTCATAGTAAAGTTTTCGCTTCAAACAAAAACGGTATGCTTTCAACATTAAAGCTAATACACCAATATGTGATTATCCGATTACGGAAGGTTAACTTGAATTCTCATGAGCAACTACTCAAAGAAAAGTGAATATGTGGCTTTTGTGATACTTTTATGTCAGCCGGGCGCAGGTAATAAATCAATAAAGATTGTTTTCATAGCATATTCTTATTTTATTATTTTCATTTAAAACACAAACCTTTCACTCATTTAATTTAAAATGCATGCCTTATACTAATTTCATTTAAAAAACTGAAAAGATAAACAATAACAGGAAATAATGCCATAATTTAAAAAAAAATATTTTTAATTTACATACGCAAAATGTAACAACTGCTACTGGGAATTTTAAAAATGCTATCAGCGAGATGTGCGCACGGTTGTTATAAATGTACCCATTTTTTCTTCTTATCGAGGAGCAATTTATAAATCGCACAATATTATTCCAATTCCAATTTCTTTCATTGAGGAACCTATAACCAGAAAAAATGGAAAAAGACTCTTGTAGATTCTTCGGATGACGGCATCTGACGCCATAAACCGAGTTTATATATATGAAAATAATTTTTAAGTCGTTACAAACATTGCTTTCATACTTAAATATTTTCATTGGTACTACTTGTTATCCCGTCGACCAATTTCGCCAAATTATATAAATCGCCAAACCATTCGCCAAATTATATAAATTGACATAATCTTTATTTTAAATAACGAAATAACAAATAAATTAGTATAACATTAATAAAAATACAAATAAAACGTCGAAATTAAAATCACTTGATGACGTAAACACGTGTAGTTTGTTTAAATTCAAGTGAATTTGATATTTACGATCAACCATTATTGGCATTTAATCTTATAGTTTGACGATAGATTTTTGGTCAACGGAATATCTAAGTAGTACCTTTTCCATTTTTGTTTTATAACGCTAAATTCTCAGTAATTTTTTCTCTTTTATTTTACATAAAATCACTACTTTTTAAAAAAATTAAGATGCTTGCATTTTTATTTCAAACTCATAGAGCCGTTTTTATTTTTTAGCCAAAGGGGTTGATTTGAATTTTTTCCGTTGCTAGAGTAACGGATGTAATGATAGATATTTTGAGGTTTAGATGCCAAAGACACCGCCAAATTAGAAAAATATGAAATGTGTCATGAACTGTTGGACTTATAAAAATTTATTTGGTAGCATTCGATTCAGCATACAAAACTACATTAAAATATGCTATCATTTGACGCATAATTTTGATATTCGATTTTTTCCCCTCCCCGTGCAAAAACCATTAGGGGTGCCACTTTAGAAAATCCTTTCTTAGCAGAAGTTTAAGTCATAAGAAGTATTTTTACCACGATTTTCAAGATTTTAGGTTCAGTAGTTTGCGCTGTGCGTTAATTAGTCCCCTAATCCACACTTTATTTTATATATACTTATATTAGATATGCGATTTTGCGGTGAATCGATGATCGAAAATTAGTCCAATATCATTTGAAATATTACATAACAGAGGAGAAAGTACGAAGAAAAACGAAGAAGAAATGACGAATTACAAAAGACTTGTAATTTTTTTTTCAAAATGTTGAATTTTTCCATAGTAATAACGTATTAAAAAATAAATTTCCTTAAAAATGATCTTTATTTCCTAGATTTCGAATCTGTGAATTTTCCTATAAATGAAATTGGCGATATGACTTGAGAAAATAGATAATATTTGCTTAAATAAAATGGGTAATATTCGTTGATCTGAGTTCGAGTTTATAAATATCACATGCTTTCGGAATTACGGCGAAAAACATTTTAAAAAGTATGAAATTATTTTACAATATGTATGTCTGACAGAAATTCACACTGAAATTTAAGTATTCGATTCCATTTTTAAAATATTAACTGATATCTATATAAGTTACAACTGAATATGAAAATGTACTCAAAAAATGATCTCTTTCACCTAAAAAAACACCATTTGTGAGAACATCCTCAAGCTAATGTCACGCTTATGCATTTTTGGCTTAAAATCACATTGTTTGGAGACAAAAGAAAAATAAAAAATTGTAAAGAAACAAATAGTAATTACACATTGACTCACAATTACATCTGCTTGTTTCTTCTATAAGTCACGTGATGGGACAATTAGATATAAAACAAAAGAAAAGAACAGAACAGAAAGAAAATGTCGTTAAAATTTCATCTAATCAAATTTTCAGATTCGTTTCCATATCTAACGCAAGCGATAAAGAGCCAAATATTGCGTATCAAGTGTAATATTTCTTATTAAATTAATTTTTAAGCATTACAAATATTTCTTTCAGGTTTTGATTAAATGTTTCCGTTTTTTAATATTATCACTCATTAAAACGGATTTTCTTCTTCTTTTTTTCTTTTTTTTTTCATTTAAATAAAATTAGTAACAGTTTTTCTTTTATTTTTTTAGGTTTAATAGCCGTTTCAATTTTTTTTTATCAACGATGAATTTCGCCAAGCAATAAAATGGTAACCTTATCGCCCAAAATAACAGAATTTTCCGTCATAATTCTAAAACTAATATAGGTAGAATAATGTGTTATAAATTAAAACCTTCCCTGAAACAATACCTATCTAACGGTATAGGTTCCGTAAAAATCCATGCAGTAGAACTCGAAATCTAGGCGTTCGGAACGAAATTTCCGTTTGGATTTTATATATATAATGGATAATAGAATAGATAATAGATTTTATATATATATATAATAGAATACATAATAGATTATGTGTTATGAACTATCTCAAAGTTTAAAACAGATCGCATTATTAGATTTCCCAATTTTAACAATATCGCGTTATGTTAGTTCCACATTCCACCACCAGGGAGCGCACTCTATTCTCAACGAAAGCGTATCTGAACGAAACTCCTTCATGCAACCTTTCCGTAGATACATGAATCGGGAGGGTGGCGATCTTAACCAATAATTTAAGATAATTGCTGAAATTACTGCGAAAAATATTTTAAAGGGGCCCTACGCGGGCCCCTAATAGAGTTAGAGGAAATCGGAAGACGGCAAAATAATCGCGGGGAAAAGTTTGCTTGGGTGCTTCGGAGCTACTTTTGGCGCGAGATCTAAGCTCTACGACCAATAGGAGCCCAGATATTTAAGGAAATAGGAAGTAACAAAGTCCAAAATAATAGAATTTTCCGTACCAATTCTATAACCAATCTAGGTAGAATGATGTGTTATAGCTTAAAACCTTCCCTGGAACGATACCTATCTAACGGTATAAGTTCCGTAAAAATCCATGCGGTAGAACTCGAAATCTCGGCGTTCGGAACGAAATTTCCGTTTGGATTATATATATATAACTAGCAGGCTATGCCCGCTGCGCTAGTCAGTATTTCCAAATGAACCATGGATTAAACTAAATGGTGAATTTGAACTTGTATTTTAAACAATATGGATCTTCAGCTTGACCTTGCACATTACTGAAAACGATGCGAACGCCATTGCGATATAATGTTATCTTAAGCGTTGGACAAAATTTAGCAATTAAGAAGTAATTGTTTTAGTTGATTATAAACCGCGCACTTATGGTCAGGTAATGAGACCGTTATGACAACAGGAATTAATACCTCTGTAACTAATCAACATATAATGAAATCGTATATACTAACACCATTCCTAAAAGTCATGCAACAGGGCCACTTGTAACAAAATATGTTCTGTAGATTTTTTTAAAAAGGCTAAACTTTCATAATCAGGTTCACTTAATTTTTGAACTTTTACTGTTGCTCTATAATTAAGTACCCTTGAACAATATGTATACACTAAAACCTTTCCAAAATTATTACCTAACTAATTGTGGTATATCCTACGAAAGTATTATAAACAATCGGAATGAAATACAAATTTCCGTTGTAAATATATAGTAGATGATGATGATGCGATTTTGTGTAATAGAATTAATTCATAGTAAAGTTTTCGCTTCAAACAAAAACGATGCTTTCAACATTAAAGCTAACACACCAATATGTGAAGTATCCGATTACGGAAGGTTAACTTGAATTCTCGTGAGCAACTACTCAAAGAAAAGTGAATATGTGGCTTTTGTGATACTTTTATGTCAGCCGGGCACAGGTAATAAATCAATAAAGATTGTTTTCATAGCATATTCTTATTTTATTATTTTCATTTAAAACACAAACCTTTCACTCATTTAATTTAAAATGCATGCCTTATACTAATTTCATTTAAAAAACTGAAAAGATGAGCAATAACAGGAAATAATGCCATAATTAAAAGCAAAAAAATATTTTTAATTTACATACGCAAAATGTCACTACTGCTACTGGGAATTTTAAAAATGCTATCAGCGAGATGTGCGCACGGTTGTTATAAATGTACCCATTTTTTCTTCTTATCGAGGAGCAATTTATAAATCGCACAATATTATTCCAATTCCAATTTCTTTCATTGAGGAACCTATGACCGGAAAAAATGGAAAAAGACTCTTGTAGATTCTTCGGATGACGGCATCTGACGCCATAAACCGAGTTTATATATATGAAAATAATTTTTAAGTCGTTACAAACATTGCTTTCATACTTAAATATTTTCATTGGTACTACTTGTTATCCCGTCGACCAATCTCGTCAAATTATATAAATCGCCAAACCATTCGCCAAATTATATAAATTGACATAATCTTTATTTTAAATAACGAAATAACGAATAAATTAGTATAACAGTAATAAAAATACAAATAAAACGTCGAAATTAAAATCACTTGAAGACGTAAACACGTGTAGTTTGTTTAAAATCAAGTGAATTTGATATTTACGATCAACCATTATTGGCATTTAATCTTATAGTTTGACGATAGATTTTTGGTCGACGGAATATCTAAGTAGTACCTTTTCCATTTTTGTTTTATAACGCTAAATTCTCAGTAATTTTTTCCCTTTTATTTTACATAAAATCACTATTTTTTTAAAAAATTAAGATGCTTGCATTTTTATTTCAAACTCATAGAGCCGTTTTTATTTTTTAGCCAAAAGGGTTGATTTGAATTTTTTCCGTTGCTAGAGTAACGGATGTAATGATAGATATTTTGAGGTTTAGATGCCAAAGACACCGCCAAATTAGAAAAAATATGAAATGTGTCATGAACTGTTGGACTTATAAAAATTTATTTGGTAGCATTCGATTCAGCATACAAAACTACATTAAAATATGCTATCATTTGACGCATAATTTTGATATTCGATTTTTTTCCCCTCCCCGTGCAAAAACCATTGAGGGTGACACTTTAGAAAATCCTTTCTTAGCAGAAGCTTATGTCATAAGAAGTATTTTTACCACGATTTTCAAGATTTAAGGTTCAGTAGTTTGCGCTGTGCGTTAATTAGTCCCCTAATCCAGACTTTATTTTATATACTATATTAGATATGCGATTTTGCGGTGAATCGATGATCGAAAATTAGTCCAATATCATTTGAAATATTACATAACAGAGGAGAAAGTACGAAGAAAGACGAAGAAGAAATGACGAATTACAAAAGACTTGTAATTTTTTTTTTCAAAATGTTGAATTTTTCCATAGTAATAACGTATTAAAACATAAATTTCCTTAAAAATTATCTTTATTTCCTAGATTTCGAATCTGTGAATTTTCCTATAAATGAAATTGGCGATATGACTTGAGAAAATAGATAATATTTGCTTAAATAAAATGGGTAATATTCGTTGATCTGAGTTCGAGTTTATAAATATCACATGCTTTCGGAATTACGGCGAAAAACATTTTATAAAGTATGACATTATTTTACAATATGTATGTGTGGCAGAAATTCACACTGAAATTTAAGTATTCAATTACATTTTTAAAATATTAACTGATATCTATATAAGTTACAATTGAATATGAAAATGTACTCAAAAAATGATCTCTTTCACCTAAAAAAACACCATTTGTGGGAACATCCTCAAGCTAATGTCACGCTTATGCATTTTTGCTTAAAATCACGTTGTTTGGCGACAAAAGAAAAATAAAAAATTGTAAAGAAACAAATAGTAATTACACATGTGAATCACAATTACATCTGCTTGTTTAGATATAAAAAAAAAGAAAAGAAAAGAACAGAAAGAAAATGTCGTTAAAATTTCATCTAATCAAATTTTCAGATTCGTTTCCATATCTAACGCAAGCGATAAAGAGCCAAATATTGCGTATCAAGTGTAATATTTCTTATTAAATTAATTTTTAAGCATTACAAATATTTCTTTCAGGTTTTGATTAAATGTTTCCGTTTTTCAATATTATCACTCATTAAAACGGATTTTCTTCTTCTTTTTTTCTTTTTTTTCATTTAAATAAAATTAGTAACAGTTTTTCTTTTATTTTTCGAGGTTTAATAGCCGTTTCAATTTTTTTTTATCAACGATGAATTTCGCCAAGAAATAAAATGGTAACCTTATCGCCCAAAATAACAGAATTTTCCGTCATAATTCTAAAACTAACATAGGTAGAATAATGTGTTATAGCTTAAAAGCTTCCCTGAAACAATACCTATCTAACGGTATAAGTTCCGTAAAAATCCATGCAGTAGAACTTGAAATCTAGGCGTTCGGAACGAAATTTCCATTTGGATTTTATATATATAGATAGATAATAGAATAGATAATATATTTTATATATATATAATAGAATAGATAATATATTATGTGTTATGAACTATCTCAAAGTTTAAAACAGATCGCATTGTTAGATTTCCTAATTTTAACAATATCGCGTTATGTTAGTTCCACATTCCACCACCAGGGAGCGCACTCTATTCTTAACGAAAGCGTATCTGAACTAAACTCCTTCATGCAACATTTCCGTAGATACATGAATCGGGAGGGTGGCGGTCTTAACGAATAATTTAAGATAATTGCTGAAATTACTACGAAAAATATTTTAAAGGGGCCCTACGCGGGCCCCTAATAAAGTTAGAGGAAATCGGAAGACGGTAAAATAATCGCGAGGAAAAGTTTGCTTGGGTGCTTCGGAGCTACTTTTGGCGCGAGATCTAAGCTCTACGACCAATAGGAGCCCAGATATTTAAGGAAATATGAAGTAACAAAGTCAGAAATAACAGAATTTTCCGTAATAATTCTATAACTAATCTAGGTAGAATGATGTGTTATAGCTTAAAACCTTCCCTGAAACGATTCCTATCTAACGGTATAAGTTCCGTCAAAATCCATGCAGTAGAACTCGAAATCTAGGCGTTCGGAACGAAATTTCCGTTTGGATTTTATATATATATATAATAGATAGATGCCAATTCGAAAACCCCTAAAATTTTAGGACGTTTAACTACCTCAGAAATAGAAATAGTAGAAAAATACTGGATTAAACAAACTCAGGAAACTTCATTTAAAGTTGAAATAGAAGCACTTAAACAAAAAAAAAACCACTTAATAAAGATTCTTCTTTGTACAACCTTAATCCACAATTCGATGAAAATAAATTACTTGTTTTATTCGGAAGACTTCAATTTTCTGATGTTACACAGCTGGAAAAACATCCGTGGATACTTCCTAACAAATTTTATTTTGTAAAATTACTAATTAAGGATGTTCATGAAAGAATGTACCATTTTGGTGTAGCTGTCACTTTATCTCACCTTCGTGAAAGGTATTTTACATTAAAGGGAAGAAGATTTGTAAAATCTGTCTTAAGATCGTGTATGATATGTAGAAAACTTAATGCTATTCCTGGAAAGGTGGAAATAGCACCTTTACTGAAAGATAGAATCGTCAAAACACCAGTTTTTGAAACCCCTGGTGTCGATTTTGCCTGTCCGATTTATTATAAAACTTCTGAAGGTACTGGGAAGGCTTATATTGTCGTATTCACATGTGCTGTAACCAGAGTGATACATTTAGAGTTAGTCACCAATCTGAGTACTGGAACCTTTATCTTAGCACTACGAAGATTTTTTCTAGGAGAGGTTTCTGCAAAATAATATACAGTGACAATGTCAAGACATTTTCTAAGGCTGATTTGGTGTTAAAAGATGCTTGGAAAAGAATTTCTAAGCAAGAAAGTTTTGATTATTTGAGAAAGAATAAGATAATATGGAAGTTTATAATTCCCAGGGCATTCTGGGAAAGAATGGTCATATCAGTCAAAACACCTTTAAAAAAGGTTCTAGGCAAAACTTGTCTCAGTTATGAAGAGCTAGAAACAATACTTACAGAAATTGAAGCTGTGATTAATTCACGTCCTTTATGTTATCTCTACGAAGAAAATGCTTAACCATCACCTTTAACGCCATCTCGTTTTTTAGTTGATAAACGATTAATGTCCTTACCTTCTTATGGATTACCAGTTTGTACGCAAGAGAAATCCAATAAGATTTTGTTAACGAGAAAATATAAATATAAGCAACAAATTACTGACCACTTTTGGAAAAGGTGGAGAAATGAATATTTGTTAGAACTTAGAACTGCTTTTCAAGTGAAAAACATAAATTCATCGCCTCAGTTCAAAGTTAACGATATAGCGATAATTCATAATGAAAAGCTCCCAAAACATATGTGGAAGTTTGGTCGTGCTAAAAAACTCATATTTGGTCGTGACTCGAAAATAAGGTCATGTGTATTACAGACTGCAAAAGGCGATCTTAAACTACCTGTGCAGCTATTATACAATCTCGAATTGGACTTAGTGGACTAAAAGACACTAAAAACTCTTACACTAAAAATAAGAACTATTCTCGAACATTTAATTTCTTTTGTTACTCATATTTACCCTTATTATTGTTTAATTTTCATACAATTCATGTATTTTCTTTTCTTTTGTAGATTGCAGCATTCTCATTATTTTTTCTTTCATATCTGTAGCTCTATGTAAGTATGTATCTGAAAATTTGTCATGTATGTAAGTATATTCTTATGTTTATTAAATTGTTTAATGTAGATGCTGAACTAAGTGTTCAGCCAGGGGCAGGATGTTGAGAATGCCAACTTGGCAATGCTTGTCATTTTCTGTCAGTCGGCACTGTGGCAACCCCCTTTTATTGTTTTCCGATTTTCTTTTCAGTGTAGATGTAACTTTTGATTTGAAACGGTGTGTCGGTAAAAATAGAACTCTCAAATGAGAGTAACAATAATTAATATTGTTTTGTAAATAAATGTATATAAGTTTTTTTTAAGAAGGAAGTTGTTTAATTCGAGCTGTACAGTGTGTTTATTTATTGAAGTTACGAATTTGAATCTTAGAACTAATTTATGAAAACGTTCTTATTCTTCTTCGCACTATGGAATAATTTGAATTTACCGAACATGCAATATGATCGACGACTTAACAGGGTGCCCTCCGTGGGGGTCTTTCTATTGGAACCTAACCCGTATTTACGCAAGGAAATCCAAGGTTCGAAGAAAACCACGGAAAATTCCGAACGATTAGGCCGACGGGCGTGGTTGGGCTCGTACCCAGCACCTTCCGTCTAGCAGCTTTGAGAGCAGAACCTCTCGGCCACTGGTGGGGCCTCTTCTCACTGTTGGACTTCCAGCCATTGTTTCAATTTTTCAATAGCCAGAATTATTTTTTTCCGTGTGTCTACCATTCACTTTGATTTTCACGAAGAATATATATTTTTTAATTCTGTAAAACTTGTCAATGATCTTTCATTATCTCATTTTCTCTCTTCAGCTTGGATATAACTTTTGAAGTTATTTCCTCTCTTGTTATGTCTTTTTTCATTTTATTATGGTAAAAAAAAAAAAAAAAAAAAAAAAAAAAAAATATATATATATATATATATATATATGTATATATATTTCTTTGGTTTTTCTTATTTCATTATTAATATTTTTTAATTTACTTCACTTTTTTATTTTAATTTGTTTATTTCTTTTATTTTCTTTTTTATTCATATTTATTCTATAATTTTGCCTACACTTTACTCTTCTGCATGAGCTCAAGATTATTGTTTACTTTTAAGTACCGTCACCTGTTTCATTCTTTGTAAACTCTACTCTCCATCTTTCAGTTTATTTGTGACCTTGTCCCCTTACGGACATGTGTATACTTCGCCTGATGAAGGGCTGTTATATTTTCCACCTCGAAATGGGTCCTGTGTGATTTTATATTTTTATGGTGATTTATATAAAATTTTATTACTTAATTTAAATATAAATATAAAAGGTACAAAATAAATTTTATCCAATTTCAAAGTACATTCTGTTTGTGGATGTTTTATAATTCGAAACGCATTAGTATATAAGTAATCAAAAATGCAACGTGTGCAATACATTAGAAAATGTTTTCTTTATAAATACAAGCTTAAAATATAGTTGTGGTTGCTATTTATGATAGCAAAGCTGAATACGTTCTTACATATTCTATGACTGTTCCCCATTTCATATAACTTACAACGAGTTTTCTTCAATAAAAACTCAAAAACGGTGCAAAAAAGCATCGGATCATGGTACGGATTTATATAATTGGAAAATAGTTTTCCAAGAGTAAAAAAAAAACTTTAATAAACATAGGTTTCCAGAGCGTGCACATCACTTATAATTTCAAATAGTCTAGAACCAGAATTTCAGATTAGATTTTCCTTAAATATTTAAATAGTATAATTTCTACTCACCTAATTTAAGTACGCAGTTTGTAATATTTTCTGCGATTAAATAAAACAAAATAGTCTTTTAAAAGTCTTTGGAAGAACTGTGCGCCGTCTGGGTTACGTTTAAGAACGAGCCAATTTTCATATACATTTAAGTACATTTTAAAGTGAGTACATTTGAGTGCACTTTAAATTGTTCATATAGTCTAAAGATTCGTATTAAAAAATTATAAAACACTACATTTTTAAAATATTTGTCAATGTTTTTTTTTATGAAGCACGCATTAGAATATGAACAATTTAAAATGTATTCTAATTAAAAGTGTAATACAGAGTGTTCAAAAATGCTACTGACAAATTCAGATGTATAATAGTAGGCATGAAGAGGATGAAATATTACCATAGGACATCGGGTCGCAAGCCACGTATTTAATAAAAATTTCAGAATGTTTCATCCTAACTCCCTTTTGACTGACGGTAATAACTTTCGAAAACTACAGTATATCATAACAAAACATACAGTAAAGCTACGATTGTCCGCGAGCAGATGATCCGCGGTGCGGTTTATCCGCGAAGCGATTATTATTATTTTATTTATTTATTTTTTTTTTTTTTTTTAAGCCAACAGCAAGGAAAATACAATAAGCCCTACTAATAAATATAAACAGAAAAATTCATGTATTCGAATGTAGTAGAAGAATATTTCTAGTTTATTATATTTCTAGCAATTAAAATATTTAACAATTAAATAAAACTATTATTATGATAAATTTCATGGAGCATATCAAGAATAGCTTCATTTTTGAGATAGAAAAGGTGTTTCCAAAGCAAGAAACAAAAACAAGTGACTTTTTTTTTTTTTTTTAAACGTATAACTCCACGCTTTTTTTATCGTATGTATGGCATTGTTTCTTGTTTACTGTTCTTTATTTTAGTGATTTAGACGTAAAGCAAAGGTTTCTGCTGTACTGTGCATATGTATGTATTTTAAACGTTTTATTATGTTTTTTGTACACTAAAACATAATTTTTATGTTGAAATTTCTTTTTTCTTTTCGTGTTTGCACCCCATTTTCAGTCTTTTTCGGATTATCCGCGTATTTTGTTATCCGCGGTGCCCTTGCCACCCAATCCCGCGGATAATCGGGCTGTACTGTATAACAGACATTTTCACCTTTGTTGTAAATGTAATAATACTAAACAACAAGTAATATAAAAATTTTGTTTCTAAAGTCAATTCCTACTTAGGTCATCAAAGAAAAATTTAATATAATCCCTTAAGCTAATATTAGTTTTCGTTGCATTAAAATGTCTCAATTTGTTGATTTTCTATAAGCGTTTACAATGGAAGTCTATGGGAATTTGGCGAAATATTAGACATATTGCCATGTTGGCTACAAACTTGGCGGTATTTGGCGACAGAACAGGGTCCCCCCTATGGTAACCCCCCTTATAGATATGAAGATGCATTAAATGCTGTTCAATAACCAATGGCCGCCATTTTGTCTCCCATATAAAACTAAAATTAATTAATTAAAATTTAATTAATGAATTAATATTTGAAAAATGTGTATTAACACCAATTATCATCCAGTACAAGTTTAAAAAAAAATTATTTCAACTTGATAGGATGAAAAATAAGTTTTATTTACGATTGAAAATTTGAACAATATATATAAATATAGGGAGAGTGTGAACTAATAGTAGGAATTGAAAAATGGTAGAAGTTTCAATTATACGCGCCAGCACTATGTCAAGTATGCACTGGAGGTCCCGCATTTTCGAATGTGATTATCAGTTCATAAGGTATTATCAATTATTAATTATCAATATATCATCAATATATAATAAATATATTATCAATAAGTAATATCAATTGCTTGAGCAACATGTTTTTCCAGATCTTTTCATGATATTATTACATTTCACACAAAACATGGTACAGATCGTTGCATTTTCATTGCATTTAAAAAAAAAAAAATCTGAAAATTATTACATTCAACCCGGTTTCAGCTAAGATGAAACACTCTGCATTTGTGACTAAATAAGTTGTTTGCGACCTCATGTCATATGGCAATTTTTCATCCTATCAACCCTCTGAATTTGTCGGTCAAAGTTTAGAGCACCCTGTAAATATATTAAAAAATATTGACTGATTTTTAAAAGTAATACATTTTTATTATTAATCTTATAACTAATATACCACAGTAGTCGAATTTTAACTTTACTGTCTATACCTCTGATTTGACAAAGAAAAAAAGCATTTTACGATTGTAAACACAGTTATTATTTCATAAAACATATAAACATAATTCCATTCTATTTCCGAGTTCTAATTGTTAAACATTAAGATCTTTAGCATATAAACTAATTTAAAATCCATACGCTTTCCGTTCTATTGCATTTTATTTAATATCTTTAAACACATAATGTTTCTAATTAAATTCTCTTTGTTCGTCTCTCTTTTAATTATCATTTTTAAAATTTATAGCCCTTAATTAAACATTAGTAAAGAAGCTTTTAATTCACGATTGTTTATTTTAGCCATCTAACGAAATATCTAATGAGAAAATAATAATTATTATTTTTTAAATCTTTATTATGCTTTACAGTAACATTGTTACAGTGTGCGAGTAAATGAGATTTATTTTTAAAAGATTATGCAGAGTTTTATTAATTATACTTTTTTAAAAATCTTTATTACACATTTCAGTAACATTGTTACACTGTGCGAGTAAATGAGATTTATTTTAAAGAGATTCTCAGGAGAAAAAAAAACTGAAATAATAATTTTAAAAATCTTGAGCCAGATGTTCTGTAAATATTTTATTTTTGATAACTTAAGCAACATGAATAAAATTATATTTATTTTTTATTACTTTAGTTATTATTCAATACCTAAACACGTTACTAATTAAAGCTGCTCTTAAATCCAGAGGAACTACTATCAGATACATTTCTGAATTCATTTTTGTTGGAAAATGAATGAAATGTGCAGGTGATATTCAAAAATTAAGTAATCGAATGGTGTTTTCCTTTTATTGTTATATGCAGAAGATTTTTCAGAAAATACTGTAAAACGTGGGGGTTTGAGTCGAATTTTCTGGAAGGGACAGAGCGAAAGAGAAATTATCTCACCACGTGACAACAATCGCTTATAATATGATAAGTAATTTATTTATGGAAAAATGAAAAACAACATTCGATTCCAAAACACTTAAATAGTCAAGACTTCGAATGGCGTTCTCCCTTCATTAGTAATGCAGAAGATTTTTCAGAAAATACTGAAAAACGTGGGGTTGTGAGCCGAATTTTCTGGAAGCGATAACACTGGAAAAAGAAATTCTCTCGTCACGTGGCAACAATCACTTATAACTTGATAAGTAATTCATTTATGAAAAAATGAAAAACAACATTCGATTCCAAAATACTTCAATAGTTAGGATTTTCAATGGTATCCCTTTAAGTTTAAAAACGAGCCAGAAAATTTGTCATAAAGTTTCGCATTTTTGAGCAAGGAAATTGAAAACCACTTTAAGGGGTCTCAGGACTCTTAAAGCTTTAAAATTTTCAAAATTTTAATTTTTTTAGATGTTAAACTCCTATCTTTTCTGAACATTTTGATATAATTGTTTCATTGTAATTCCTATTAGAACTGAAGTTATGACTTTTACATTTATACACGTTCAATAGCTGAAGCGTCCTTTCGGAAACTTTGAAGCCATTTTTCTCTAAATGACGTTTTTGGGCATAACGCGCACGATATCTCAAAAACTTGTGAATATTTTTTCATGAAATTTTCAAAACACATGTTTCATGTTAGTCTGTATAAACTGAACCTAAAATTTCCTTTTTACTGTTCAAAACAATATTTTTTTAGGTGATTATACTGTTGAAATTTTCTTAATTTTGCATTAGCTAAATACAACTTTGTATTAAAAATATAAAAAAGCTTTAAATACAAATTTATTTAGGTTCAGGATAATTATTACAATCTGAAGTATAAGTAGGCACCAAAATTTTCATTCTAGTTGCAATACTTTTTTCGTAATCGTGCGCGTAAGCTGTTATGCCGATGTTTTGCTCGTCAAATCTCTAACAGTTTGGAGCCGCATGTAAATCCTACTTCTGCATCTTATAATTTTTTTAATACACGAAATGAAAGAACATACTTATATATTTTATTCCAATTAAAATTGTGTCTTAAAATCAAATACAATTTACGATATTATTGAAAATGGTCTCTTTTTTCATTTTTTTCATTTTTAAGAGTCCTGAGACCCCTTAAGATGTAATTTTTACTTTTTAGTTAATATGAAGGCAGCAATTTATGAAATATACAGTACCATATATATATATATATAATATTGAAATGTTATAACTTTACTGTTCTGTATTTCTCAAATTGTTGAATGATTTTCACAAATTCTTCTTTTTCTTCAAATACATCTGCTTATTTTTTACTTTCTGTCTCTTATTCAGTCTTTGCTTTCATAGTCGCAGTTTTCTTCTCTTTCGACCAGGATTATTGAATGATGCTATTGACTTTTTATGTGCGTTTCTAATTATGTAAATACATAGCACCTATAGTCGCCCTCTGGTCCGCCCGTCTATCTGTCACTCTGTCCCCATATAATAGAGCAAAAACTACCCAAGCTAATTGTTTGAAATTTAATATATATAATCGATGCAGAATGTTTTCGAGTCATTTCAAAATTTATGAAAATCGATTCAAAATTTAAAAAGATATAAAAGTTTTTATTTCAATACTGTGAAAAAAAGATATGCACCCTGTTATTATATAGTGAATTGTTGCTGTAATTTTACATGAAATGACACTTTTTGAAGTTAAAACGGTCAAATCCCATAGACTACATGTTTTTATGGCCAAAATCCGTTCAAATAAGGACAATGATATTTTAACATAGGGCAAAACCCATTTTTTTTAATAGGGCTTTACCTGTAATCTTTGCAACGATAAATTTACCGCTGTAATTTTTTACAGCGGGTGTAGAAGTAGTTGTAGATGGCCTTCTACACTTTTATTCATTAAATACCTTTAAAAAGTACAAACTATTTAATGTAATCATACTCGTCGCTTTTTATGTATAATAAATTTAGTCAGCAGATATTGGATGTTATTGTTTTTTCTTTCTTTTAAACTTTTTTTTTCTTGACAATATACCTTTATCTTAAACTCTGATTATTTATTTTTATTTTGTTATAAAAAAAAATAGTATTGAAATCCTAACTTATATAACTGAATGATAAATGTTTAGGTTTAATCATGTATCTACACAAAATACTTCCCTTTTGTCTTTTTAATTTGATCAACTTTCTTATTGTTAACATTATAATTTATTTAAAAGAATAATAAAAGAAAATAAATCTGAACATTGATTTTTACCTAAAGCTCAACTGAATTTATTTTTCTTACACGCATTAGACTGCACTAAAATGTATTTTGATTTAATAAATTAATTATTGAAAATATTCACCTCATTTTCATCTATGTTTCATTAGGGTAAGAATACTTTTTTAGTTTGACATTTTGAGATTGACAAAATACTAAAGAAATGCATTTTGCCTGTACTGCATTGGTGCTTGGATAAATATAAATGTTTTTGTCTACACGGAAAGTGATTTTATGCCATGAAAAATTTATATATAATGTAAACACACAAATTTCATTCGTCAGGGGTCTAGTGACAAATTATTCACCTACTCAATCTGATACTCAAAATATTACTGCTATTCATATATTTTATTTTTCGTTTTTAGAACTATTATCTTACTTTAATTTTAAACACGAAAAATGCTTTTTTACTGGATACTAAGCTTCTGTAATATTCTTGATTTTGAAAACCTATCTGAAATACGTCCTTTTGCACGCATTGAAAATGTCTACAGGTTTTAATGATTTAAATAAAGTCATAATTCATTTCACATTTAGTTTTATTTTTCATTTACCAGCAAGGAATCTTATATTTACATTATACATTTTACAATTAAGAGGAAACTGATAAAGGAGAATTTGAATTTTTATCACAATATATAGTGCAATATAGATAAAGAAACTATCTACATAGCATGAAAGGAAATTCATGTAAAATGTAAATTATATGGTAATATACTTCGGTTGAATGGATGTATTTGTATTTTTTATTGGTTTTTTAAGGCATACATAAACTTAACTCAGTATATTAATATTTTCGGTAGAGTCACGCTCTAGTGTTTCATAGAAATTTGTATGCCAAATGTCAAATCAATATATTCAATTGAGTAAATTATGTAAATAAATTATTCTGCTTAAGGCAGGATTAAATACATTCTAAGTTCTTCATAAATATTTTTTACGACAAATTGTAATACCTTTTATTTATTAACTGATGAATAAGAGAAGAGTATGAAGCAGCGATTTGAATTTCTGTCATGATGTGTAGTAATCAAAACATAAAACATTATATGCAAGAAATGAAACTGAACCCAAAGAATATGCATGAAATGAAACTGAAGCCAAAGAATACCATTTATTTTCACTGTCTTCTACAATATTGCATTAGATGACTATTTCTTTAATTTATTATATGTGTAGTAATTAAAACATAAAACATTGTATGCATGAAATGAAACTGAACCCAAAGAATGCCATTTATTTTCTGTGTCTGCTACAGTATTGCATCAGATGACTATTTTATTTTATTTATTTGTCTATTTTTTTTTTTTTTTTTTTTTTTTACATTTTGCTTACCATTATTTTCAAACAATAACTTTCTTCGTACAATCGTTAAAATAAAGAACGCTTCATATATTTTATCTCGAAGTAATCGCATTTAAAAAAACGGAAATAGCCGGCAGACTAGAAAATATCTGTTTTCAATTTATGTTAAAAAATGAGCTTAGAGAGACATCTTTCGTTCCAAAATTGCAACAAACTCTGAAACTTGCACTGCTAATACCTAATTTTAACACCATGTTTGACTGTTTTTGTAAATTTTACGCAAGGTTACCAAATGGGAAGTCATTTGGTCAAAAAGGTTAGTAATTATGAAGGTTTAAATTTTTGGACTATCTTAATTCATTTGTAATCGTTCACAATCATATAAGAATTCAGATATATAATTACATATAAGGACATTGCGCCTCAATGTGAGGAACTCTAAATGCGACAATGTTCTAGTACTAAATATCTTAATTCATGAATCTTAAAAATATGTTATATACTGAGACATCACAAGTTCAGGAACAAAACCCGAAACATTTTCCTGCATTAAAAAAGTTTTCTTAAAAAAAAAAAATCATTCAAATACACATCGTTCGTTATAAAGCGCCCCCATATTCCCTAAATGAGGCAAAAAATCGCGAAAGTGGTTCACTGTATTTCTTCTTCAACTTTTAAGTTCAAATAACTCTATGGATCCGAAGGACTACGACATAAGTTTCATTTTCCTGAGGTATAATCTTAAGAAAAGGAGACCCATTTTAAAATTAGAGTTATAAAACATTCTACTCATTTTGGTGACTTTGCATTCTTCAGAAACCTATTAGCCACAAACTGAATGCCCTAAACAAGGCGAGACTTTTAGGGGATTAACGCGAAAAGTTTATATGATATTTTTCATATGTTGTATTAAAATAATTTTTAAATAAGAAATTCTGTTTAAATAAGCTGTGTTCAGTTAATAAATTAGGAATTTCAGCACGATCCCCAGCAGTGTTTTTCTTTAACCGGGTAATTAAATGTGTGATTAAAATAATCAAAACAGAATAAAATGTGTGTAAAACTAGTAATAAAAAATAGCGTAAGAATAGCAGTGTATATTCGAGACAGGGATATTGATACATGATTATGGAATTCACAATACCAATATATAATGATGGAAAATCTGAAAAATCTTGTCTACATTATCTAAATGAGTTTTTATGTTCATAGTAAATGTTCAATTTTTTGTGAAAGATTAATGAAAAGGAGGGGATGGAGGCAACACATTATCCGTCCTTGGTTCCTCTCTTTGGCTTAATCAGGCCTATAGTAGAATTATTAAAAGTCGCTTATTTATTTATAAATATAGTATTTCTATCATGTGAAATTTTAAAACAACTGCGTGATTATAAAATGTTACCAATGTTATAAATATCTTGTAATTATTCTTTTAACCCGTAAACTCCACACTAATGCGAATTCGCACCGCGATCAAAATTTTAAATGTCGTTATTATTTAAAACATGCTTTAATTAATTTGTATTTTTCATTAACAAAATACGAATTTTGATAAAAATTGATATCCCGTTGTGATTCCTTATTAAATAGCGTATAGGAATCAAGTGTTATATATCTTTATCATTATAGTGCCAGCAAAAGTATACACTGTTGAATTTACGAAATCCCAAACTCCACTTTTGTGGAGTTTACGGGTTAATATTCACTCGCGAATTCCGCGAATTTTAAACGCTATTTTCTGAGACAATTGTTTAAACCTTAACTGTTGATAGCGGTCTCAGAGACCACTTCCTTTTAAAATTGTCACGGATTAACTTGAAATTTTAAGTTTAACTATAAACATTTGTGAAGTTTTGTTTCTTTTGGAGACTTAGTACTAATGCTAGAGACCTCTGAATAAGTCATTTTAAATTATAACAGTCCAATACATAAAGTTTAGTACAGAGACAGTATCCTATGAGTTAATGATACTTTCTTGAATATTAAATACGTGAATAATCACATTGCTAACAAGTCGTAAACCAACTTAGTGAAAAATGTCCAAGCCGGGAATCAAACCCGGGCCCCTGGAATAGATCTCCAGTGCTCTACCACTAAGCCACAAGGACGATGCCCAGCTTGGCATCTCTCACTTATATAAGTCGGTAAGGCTGCAAACCGCAGCACAAGATGGAAAATTCTTCATGAGCACACATTCTAGTGGCGAAACATCAGACGCAAATTTATCCAGCATCGGTGAGTATACAATTTTTTAATTAATTTTTCAACTACCTTTCACAGTGAAATTACGCTTGAAATTATTGAATATTAAATACGTGAATAATCACATTGCTAACAAGTCGTAAATCAACTTAGTGAAAAATGTCCAAGCCGGGAATCGAACCCGGGCCCCTGGAATAGATCTCCAGTGCTCTACCACTAAGCCACAAGGACGATGCCCAGCTTGGCATCTCTCACTTATATAAGTCGGTAAGGCTGCAACCGCAGCACAAGATGGAAAAGTCTTCATGAGCACACATTCTAGTGGCGAAACATGAGACGCAAATTAACCGAGCATCGGTGAATATACTGCCAAAGAATTTTAGACATTATTTCTCTAGCATAATTCTGCATGAGAAAAATTAAAAAAAAAATTCTGTGGCTGCATCTGAAATGAATTTCTGTGTAATTTTAGAAGAGGGATGGTAAGGAATCTAAAACTCAGGGACAGAGTTAAAAAAATAATAACAATCCTAAAAATGTGTGCAGGTTAATTATTAGCTACATATTTATATAAAACAATAGTTACAGTTTCAGAAAAAAATTACATAGAATTATTTTTATCGAAACAATTTTTTACAGATAGCTCCAAACATAAAAATCAGCATCAGGGACACGGGACGGTATAGGAGTTTTCCACGTGTTTGGACATCATCCCAACATCATCCAAAACTTATTTATCTTGTTAACATTATTGTGCAATCATGCAATGGGATGTTTCCCAGTATATGAAATAAAAAAAATACAAAAAAGTGTATTAAAATAAAAATTATTATTCAGGGACATGAATGTCAAAAGATTGTGAGAATGCCCCATATATATTACGAATATATATATATATATATATATATATATATGACATGTGCAGCGATGTATGTGTCGTGTATATGGCATACAAGATTAAAATATTACGCGTATATAAAATATAGTACTGTATATATAACATATATATGATATATATGACGTGTACATGATGAAAATGTCATACATATGTCATACATGGATACGTATGAGCGTTTGCCGCATATATACATACATATTAGGTGTATATATGATGTATATAAAAACTTGGCAAAGACCTACGCATATTTGTAATTGGAGAAGGGGGTGGGCGCTATAACATGGAAGTACAAAAATTTTTTGTATAAGGTAACGCGGTCAAAGTACATTTAGTCAATCAAAAATACAAGATACTGCCCTTCAATTTGTACTTAACTATATTCTTCATAACAATTTAATTGATAACGAATAATACATATATTTTTAATTTAGCAGAATCACTTTGCTTTGCGCGAATCTCAGGAACATCAAGAAAAATGATGTAAGTACTCATTATTTCAGTAAATAAAACAATATGTGCTGCCAATCGCATTCAGAAAATTTTTCAGAACTATCTGCTTATGGGCGGTAGGGGCTGTTTTTACCATTTCTCAGGATATAGTTACATTTCCCAGAAAAAGAGGTAAGTTTGTTGCAAATTGCGTTAAAATAGGTTCGTTGTACACCGTTAAAAATTCGCAGCATTCTGGCAGGTCATTTGACCGTTTTTTTTTTCCGAAAACGGTTACACAACTGTAATTTTAACACTATTCTGACCATATTATTGGCCATTTTATGGTCAGAATATAGTTAAATTACGGTTATGAAACCGTTTTTTTTTAAACGGTCGAATGACCTGCCAGAATGCTGCAAAATTTTTAACAGTGTAGTTAAATTTATGAATAAAAATCCCAGTTCATCTTGGTGTGAGATGTTTTGTATTTCTAATTGAATAAATGGATTGTGACTCTATTTCCTATATAAGACTTGATTGATGTATCATGCTGTACCAAACCTTAAGGGGTTTTGTACTATGATTTTTCAATACATACGTTGAAAATATTAGCAATACAGTAGTTATAATCTTAATAGGATAAACAACTTTGAGGGTAAACAATGTGCCTTGACGTATATAGCGGACAGTAGATTCGTAGGCTGCCAAAGAATTCGATAAAAATGCAAAATTCTTCATTGGCAATCAGGTGACCAGTATCAATTTTCGTTTTCTTTGAGAAATGTTTTCATAACATATGATTTAGTGAACGCGTAAAAAATTATACATAGAGAACGCAGATTTGAAAATATCCTTTATAGATACTAGGGGATCGAACCCGAGCTCCTCGGGTTACAGAGTATAGGTAAAAACAATTCTTTTTTTTCTTTTTTTTAACTCTAATTATTATTTTTTTACATGTAATATATATTTTAAATTGTCCACTAACATAAAAAAGAATTTTTATATGAAAAATATCAATTATGCAATCAAATAAAGTTTTAAAATTTATTAAAAGCGTCACTTTCACACGCCAGGATTTCTTAGCCCAAGATTTTGCGACTTAAGGCAGTCTTTCCGATCATTTCATTGCTTTAAGCGCGTGGTTCAATCCCATGTTTGTTAAATTTGTTTCTTATTTACATTATTTTATTTATTTTTCTATAGAGGAAGTTTTAATTTTGTTATGGGACATCAGACGGAAACAAATGCTGACATTTTTACATTGTTTTAAAGGCGAGCGGATTAATATTTCATAATCGAGCTACACGTGATAGAGATACATTTAAAAATAATTCATGCTTGAAAATCGCTCTCTCTCTATATATATATTACGCTATCGCACGTGGCACAGAAATCTCAATTATTTGTTAATTGTCTAATGGCAACCCCCGAATGAAACGCATCTCATTGGTTATTGTGTAATAGTTTTCAAAAGGGAATAACAATAAATAAATAAAAAGTTTAATTAATAACTATAGAAAAAACAATTTATATAATAAAAAAATAAAAGTAAATAAACAATATATTAATAAATAAACAACAACATCCGGGTTACCATATCAAGCAAAATAACGACACTTTGGCGCCAGTTAAGTACCCCGGTGCGTATATGACATTGGTGTCAGAAAAAATCGCGCCAACGTGGTGCGTATATGACATCTGTGTCGTCTTTTATTTATTTATCGAACAACAAACATACGACTTCATCTCATTTAAAATACAATAAATAAATAAATAAATAAAGGTACTTTTCCAGTATAGGTACTTGGGGAAATAGAGAAAAGGTCCATGGCGAGGAAAGAAATTTGGCAACGTACTTTCTGGCAACCTATTTAATCAAAATATTTTTTCCGAATAAAACTACATAAAAGTAGCCATGATCACAAAGAGTTTGTACTTTAATGTTAGCTAGGCGCAATTTTCGCCAATGTCATTTTTTAACTCGCCAGCACATTTTTTTATTTTTCGAGGGGTAAATTAAAACAATGCTTTGATGTTGAAATTAAATAGTTTATGGTATTATTTATTCTTTCTTTTTTTTTTTTAAGATTTTCTTTTTAAGTGAAAGTCATGAATTTTAAACGTTTCAGTTTTAAATTAAAGCTATCCATTTTAAATAAAATGAGTGAAAGGATTATATTTTAATCATGAAATATGAAAAACGGGTACAATGTTTGGCGATTTATCACCTGTGCCCGACTAACATAAAAATACCGAGTTCTTGATTTCTCTATCAGAATCTTCCTCTTTGGCGAAGGATCGAGCAAGTAAATTAAATTATGAATAAAATTAGCATGATACAATGCATAGGATACATTTAAGGGAGACCAAACTGGTCGCCACGGGCGGATAGTTATTTTAAAAACAATAATAACTCAGTCAATTAAGATACAATTTTCAAACAAATTGCATTTGAAAGAAGGTTTTTTTTCTCTATTTGACGGCGTAAAAATTGAAAATGCGCGATATTTAGAAATTTAAAAAATCGCTGACATAGCAAGCATTTTAATTAAATTTTTTTTTTCAGGTTTTATGGGAAAATGACAACAAAATATACAGTATCTCCTATTTTCGACTATTTTCCGTTTACTTTCAATGACTTACAATAGAAATGGGGATCTTTTGTTGCCACGATTAGAAAAATGATATTAAAAACTACAAAAAAATTAATATCTCAAAAATAAATTGAGATACAGCTTTCAAACAAATTGCATTTAAAAGAGCATTTTTTTCCTCATACAACGGTGTAAAAATTTAAAATATGCGACGGTTAGAAGTTTAAAAATTTGCAGTTAAGAAAATTGCAAAACCAAAATTTTATTTTAAATTTCAAAGTGTTGCCATTCGCAAAATGACGTATGCGTTACGCACAGATATGTTTGTCCTTTATAATATAGATAGGAACTAAAAATCAAGTTTTTTTTTTTATTTTCTCTCTATTCTAAAAAAAAAGTAACTACCGCTGTCACCGCCGCCGGTTTTGATTTTTTTGTGACCGGAGGTCTTTCTTCGTTAATATTAAGAAAAATAATGCATACAAAAATATGAAAATCGGTAGTATTATACAGAAATGTTTGATAAACACACTGATGCAGACAGTTTTCAAATCGAAGAATTATTTTAAGAGATATTTAATGCTAAAGTTAGACGAAATCGTTCCACTAAAAAAGTTTTATAGTAGCAAAAACTATACATCGGAATTTAATAATTTTTAGTTCATTTTATACGTTATAATTTCCCGGTGTGCAGAATTGATTTATTTTTTTAGTTTGACTCATTTTTCGAGGTTTTGTATCTATTTTAAATTCAAATTTTCAGCATTTCTAGAGATATTTTTTACAGATTTCAGAAAATTGTACTAATTTAAACTGTTGCCAACAATATAAAAAGCGCAAGCAATAATGTTTGCTTCAAATTAAAAATTTATTTACACGTGACTATTATTAACAGGAAAAAAACTTTCAAATTAGAATTAAATAATTACGTATAAAAAGCAGGAACTTATTAAAAATTACGTCATAAAAAGTATACACGTGTATTTTAAAAGGAGAAAGGATATTGTAAAATAATAAGTTCATTAACATGCGTTAGAAGTCTTAGGAGAAATTACGTCATTTTTACGTCACATTATAGTTATTACATAAAATGAAAACAAAATAATATTGCAAAAAAGTTTAAATTTAGAAATTGCGCTAGACATTTATTTGATATTTTGAGAATTAATTTAAAATGTCTCATTTAAAAGAACTTTCTTTTCGCTTTGTTAAAAAATACCGGGAGACAAAGACTCTCTTTACTTAATTCCTTTTATATTAGCTTATTTTGAAATGTTGTTACACGTGTATACGTCATCAAGTTATTTTTATTTCGACGTTTTATTTGTGTTTTTATTAATGTTGTACGAATTTATTTGTTCTTTCGTTATTTAAAATAAAAATTATATCAATTTGTATAATTTGGCGAGTGGTTTGGCGATTTATATAATTTGGCGAAATGGGTCGACAGGATAATCAAGTAGTACCGCAGCGGATTTGGCGTTAAAATTCCCCAATCAAAGAGAAATGAATAGAAATTCGTTTATAGGGAGATCGCCACTGTTTTTTAAATTATAATTCAATCTTTCGAAATCTTTTTAAAGCCGATCAAATTAGCGTGCATTTAGAGTCTGTGGTGTCTGGAAGGGGGTTGGCGAGCGTAGCTCGTAGGGGGCCGAGCCCCCTAGTGCTTAACAAAAAAGTTGATTAAAATATACAAATTGTCAAATTTTTGCAGTCATTTCCTTTACTATGAAATGCATATTTTAACTCATAATAATATATTTATTTTGGTAAAGCAGTGCATTTTATTTTATACGAAAATTATCATTAAATTTTAAAAAATCAGGATTCTATGAAATAAAAATGAGATTTAGAATTGCATTGAATCTAAAACACAGTCTTAATAAATGTTCAAACATATTCTCAAATATATGTTTATAATTATAGTATGTCCAAATAAATCGCTTCCTTTATTCATCGATTGGAAAGTAGATCAATAAATTAATCATCATTCAACACATTGCATAATTTTGAAATCATTATACATTATGTTGTCCAAGTAATGATATAATGATGACTGTTATGTCATTTGATATATAATTACCTGCGATAATTACACAGAAGCACTATTACTTACAAAATGTCACTCGAAAATATATAATTATTGAAAATCACGGATAAAAGAACAGGAAATTAAGCAAAATATAAATTAATTAGTAGCATGCGAAATTTTACGAGAAAAAGAATAAGGATAATATCGCTCATCCACAAGAAAAGTGACACATCTCGCAAAAATTTATGTTGCGTTTTATTCCACTTTTTGATTTGTCATAGGTGCGTCTTACTACACAAACAATTTCATAAGTGTTGTGATAAGAAAAATCATATTTTTACTCTATATGTCCATTTGTGACCAAAGAAAAGGGGTGGATTGTGTGGGGAGGTAAAATTCCCCAACCTTACAAACCTCATCATACGTCTCCATCCTTAAAGGTTTTATGATTTTATATAAGTTTTTGTTCCTGCATTCAGAGCAGGGTTCTCGCTGCCGCTCGCCATTGCGCCAAATCATGACAAATTTCTTCATTTGGCGACTAAACCAACAGTCAAATTTGCCAAATAGCGAGTGCTCAGTTTGTGTGTGTGGTGTGCCAATACAGTCGAGATTCTTAGGCGCGTTACTGGACGATTGATGTCGCTTTAACGTGTTCAATCGCATCGTCATAACGTGTTCATCTACATTATTCTATTATAGCGATACTAACTCAACACCAATTTAGTTTAACAACAGGCAAAGACACAGAAAGGATTATGCGATAGGCATTCTTCTATTGTCAGTTAATCACTATCGATGCTCCAGAGTCGCGGAGGTAAAAACGCATACAAAATTACTTGCATTAAACGCCAAGTACAGATTTTTTTTCTGGAATGCGGTGTTAAAAATAGCCATTTAACGTACTATTTATCAAATGTTTCCAAAGTATCATTCACCGGTTAATTTTTTTCTATCGGTTAAGTGTCGAAATCTCTTAGACATTTTTAGTGTATATTTTCACAAAAGTAAATCAAAGAGTGCTGTATTTAGTTTTTATTTAGACAGCTAAAAGTATGTCTGACACATTTACACATCTAGGCGACATTTAGAATGTACTTATTTTTAATAGTTTCTTCAGCGGATAATCAAATTTCTATTGTATAAGCAATTGCAAAAACCTAGGTTATTTTAGAACATATTGAAAAAAGAGATACAATAAAGGGTTAACGACAGATTTTTCAGCGTTCCAAGCGGAATCTATTTTGCTAACATTTCTGTTCATTTGGCTACTGTTTTTTATTTCTTATTCGCCAAATCGCTAATGTTGGTCAAAAGCCAGCGAGAACACTGATTCACAGATATGCGAAATAATTTCATTTTACATAAAATCATACACATTTTCTTTTATTTCTCCTGTGAAATTTTCTTTTGTCGAGATGTGTCGGTTTTCTTGCGGGTGAGCATTATCCGCACACATATATGCAAGCTGTCTGAAAAAGATTGAAAAGTGCTTCAATCTTTTTACCAGTTGTATATCGTGGGCAATGAAAATTGTAAAAATTTTCAAAAAAATACAGGTATTAAGATTATGTTGATGAAATAGTCTTGCAACCAATTTTCAGAAAGTTACACTTTAAATATTTTACATGGCTTGTGGGTACTGTAAGGTACAGTCGTAGAAAAAAAAAGTAAACACCCTTTACTAACTCCTAAACAAATTATCGTAGAAGAAGGTTACTGGTACCGAACGATTGGAAATAAAGTCTACTTTTAAAAGATGTATATAAAATTTGCTTAGGGGGCCATCTACATATTAAAACGAATCCAAACTTCATTTTTTTTAATGACAATACCCAATTTTGACGACATATTTCAAATCTTCGTTTCAAACTGTGCTTAGACACCGAATTTCAAGTCATTTGAATGATAAGTTTTTCAATTATAAACATTCAAAATTTAGTGCTTCTAATGTTAAATTACATTATCATATTTTTATTTATATCTCCAGAAATTATGCTCCTAATGTGCTAATCTTTTTTGTGTAGAAATAATACTAATATACCCAAACATAAATACGCTTAATTTGCAATTTTTAAAACTTTATGATCGAGCATTTATGAAATTAATACTCGAAAAAATTATGAATTGCAACCTGCATTTTTTTTTGATGGAATTAGATTTATTAAGTCCTGCTTTATGGAAATCCAAAATTTCACATTTTTCTTCAAAGTAGTTTTCGAATTATGCTTAAAACACGGCAAAGTGATGGTTTAAGGGGCCGTCTATAATAGGAGTGACTAGATATTTTGAAATTTCTTCTGCGGTCGTGTAATCTAGCAGGCTTCATTGACTTTTAAAGGTGCCTTGATCAAGATGAGGGCTCTCTCGGTTAACAATAGAGTTCCGAACTTCAATTTGGATACATCCCTTAAAATACGCTCGTTTTAAAATAATTAATTTCTCAGAAAGTTATGGTACGAATTGCATAAAAATTTGTTTTTAGGCTAATTGAAGGGTGTAGAGTTCATTTATGTTGTCAGAATTGTGTACTGCTATTGAAAAAAAAGAAAGTTACGGTTCGTTTTAATATGTAGATGGCCCCCTAAGCAAATTTTATCCATATCACTTGAAAGTAGACTTTCCATTCGTTCGGTGCCAGTAACGTTCTTCTACGATAATTTGTTGAGGAGTTAGTAGGTGGTGTTTACTTTTTTTTTTTCCACGACTGTACATTTAGAAATAGTTTGTACATGCTCTGTCATAAAAACATGTATGATGATCACCTATAAACAGATTAAGACAAAAAAAGCTATAAAAAGTGATAAAATATCTTTATTAAGATTGACGATCGTTTCGTCTCACCAACGGCGACATTTTCAAAATCATTTGGATAGAAAATATTTTCACATAATTAAAAAACAATAAACATAGTAAACAATGTCACGAGACACGATGCATAATGAAAAACATTGCAAACATAAAATTAAATTAAAATTAAATTAGCTATTTGCGAGCGTGGATTAATTTTTACTATTGTTACTAAAATTACATAGCATCTCTTTTCAAATTTTAGGTAAATCTAGGGACACTGAATGATTGCAAATATTCTTGTTGCTTAAAAATATCTCTATTGATTCTCTGATTATGGATGGTAAATAAAATCTTTAAGTATAAATTAACTTGCTATTTTAAAAATTGATCCGTAAAGGTTCTTCGCTGCAAAATCTGGCCAAAGCTGTGGTTTTTCTGTTGTATTTGATGTCTGCTATATGTTCTTTGATTCTGGTTTTAAGTTTTCTACTTGTCATACCTACACTGTTAAAAATTTGCAGCATTCTGGCAGGTCATTTAACCGTTTTTTCTGAAAACGGTTACACAACCTTAATTTTAACACTATTCTGACCATATTATTGGCCATTTCATGGTCAGAATATAGTTAAATTATGGTTATGAAACCGTTTTTTCAAAAAACGGTCGAATGACCTGCCAGAATGTTGCAAATTTTTTAACAGTGTATATAAAACTGCTTTGTTCCATCTTCTTTGGTGAAAGGTATTTCGTATACTCCTGATATATATCATTTCATGAAACTTTAGCATATTCCCATCTGTCATGATAAAGGAAGCCGAAACATGTGGATACATTATTAAAACTTTTAAATTGTTTTTATAGTTTTTACTTGACACATTTTAGTAATTGATGAAGTATATTGTATCTGCGTGTTCTGATTTGTTATCTAACTCAGACGAGGTTACCTTATGTTTTTGTAAAGTTTCTCTTGATACAGAAACGTTACTCCTTTTTACAATGCATATTAATTACAGGCTGAAATAACGGACAAAACCCGTAACATTACAAAAAGTAATATTGAAAGAAAATAAGTGACGCTTGTGTCTTTTACAAGAAATAACGATAAAAGAGGATGTAAGGGAATTTGCTGAAGCTGCGTATGTAAGACAACTAAATTTTAAAATTAGATTATGAATAAAAATATTATTAGTCAAAAGGCAATATATAATTTATATGTAAACTTTTAACGCTTATTGCACTCTAGAATTTTATTGCAAAAAATGAAAAATAATTAAGTGTATTGCAAGGTGAATAACAAAATTTTTCAATAAATATCAATTCAAAAATAGTAACTTTTTATTCAATATGTAATATAAATTTTTCAGGATTCTTAAAATTGGCAAAAGGAAAAAAAAGACCATTTTCAAAATTTATTAACTTAAAATTTAATTGATTGTAAGATACAAATTTAATTGTGATTAAGGATATAAGTATGATCTTGCATTTCATGTATTTAAAAAATTGCAAGATGTAGAATTAGCATTTGCAGGGACTCCAATCTGTCAGACATTTAACGAGAATTGGCATAACAGATTACACGCAGGATTACAAAATAAATTTTGCAACTAGAATAAAAATTATGGTGTCTACGTATACTTCAGATTATAATAATAACACTGAACCTGAATAAATTTGTATTTAAAACATTTTTATATTTTTAATACAAAGTTATATTTAGCTAATGAAATTTTCAGGCAATTTCAACAGTTTAATCACCCCTAGCAATATACTTTTTGAACAATGAAAAGGAAATTTTAGGTTCAATTCATACAGAGTAACATGAAACACATGTTTTGAGGATTTCATGAAAAAATATTCAGGCGTTTTTGAGATATCGCGCTCGTTATGCCCAAAAACGTCATTTGAGAAAATGGCTTCAAAATTTCTGAAATGCCGCCTGATTTATTGAGCAGGTATAATTCTAAAAGCCATAACTTCTGTTCTAATGGGAATTTCAAGGAAACAATTATATCAAATTGTTCAGAAACAATAGGAGTTTAACATCTAAAAAAATTTTTAATTTCGAAAATTTGTAAACCGTAAGAGTACAGAGACCCCTTAACAAGTTTTCTATATTTTAAATATATTTTTAGTGCACTTTTGTTTATTTCCGAATAGTATTAATCTGTCTATTACCCCCATTTCCCTCTTTAGATAGCTTTCAGGAAAGTTTTTGTCAACTAACCTTTTCGAATTTATTATAATAAGGACATTAAAAAGACAGCAATAATGATATTTCGTCGTTGATTCGTACAAAAGATTTTTTTAAAATCATAATGTCTGAATATTATCTGAATCAAATTGTCTGCAATAACACAAATTCCTTTAAATGGCTCGAAGGAATCTAAGTGAATTGCAGAAAAGTTTGAAAAGTGGAAAAGTTATTGAAAACTTATAATGTATGAAAACGAAAATTTTTTTAGTAAATATTTTTTAAGATATTGACATGAATTTACCAGAGGGGCCCTTTCTTTAATCGATACTGCACATTTTAACAAATACCAGTTTAAAATGACTCTCGGGAAAAAATTCCTTTACATCTGACTTATTGGAAAATATTCATGCCTAAAGCCATTTTATAACAAACAAATTTCAAATTATGATCTATACACATCAAAGTTAAAAAGAAAGATAAATAAAAAAATATATGCGAATTTTAGATTGCTTATGATTCATATAAAATTGTTAGCAATTTTAGTTTATAATTATTACAGGGAAATATGTAAAATATTTTCATGTAAATAATGTGGTAATGGACGTTCTATGCAATGGAAGAAACTAATAAAGGAGAATCCTGGTGTGCCACGTTATGTACAATAATATATAAGGTAGCATGTTATTCAAATACTTATTTCATATAATAGAAATTTATTAACTTGACAATTTTCTGGTTATTTTAAATTCTAGAATATATTAAAAGTTCTAGAGTATATTAACCATTATAATAAATATGTTAATTATAAACAATTTCACTTCCGAATAAAATCAGTGAATGCTACTTTACATAGAGATGTACACTTAGTTTACAGGATATCTTTCAAAAGTTAGCTGAGCTTTTAAAGCTTATTCCAATAACAGTACTTAAAAAAAAAAAAAAAAAGTCATACTTTGTTGTTGATTTGTAAAAAATACTTTTCTAAAAACTGATTATCTGAATATGGAACTTTGAATTTATCAAATTATCTTTAATAAAAACTTCTTTAAATGGATAAAAGAAATTAAAAGAAATGGAAATGTGGATAAAAAGCAGAAATATTTTTGAAAACATGTAGAGTTAACTAACTCTTTAAATATATTCCAATAAAAACGCTAAAAAGATAGCAATAATAATATTTTGCCCTCTATTCGCATAAAATACTTTGCTGAAATCAGAATATATAAATATTAGATGAATCAAATTATCTTAAATAACACGAATTCTTTTAAATGGTTTGAAGGAATTCAATTGCATGGAAAAATGTTTGATTAGCCGAAAACTTATTTGAAAACTTATAATGTATGGAAACTAGCATGTTCTAGTAAACATTTTTTAAGGGCTTGATTTAAAATTTACTAGAGGGGCACATTCTTAATTCCATACCACATATTTAAACGAATTTCGGGAGAAAAGTCCCGTTGTATTTGATTTACACTAGCCTGCAAAATTCGGGTTATGTCATGTTGTTTAGCTTTTGGCAAATTATTCTTATGTATTTTGTAGAGCTGAATCCGCAAATAACTTTCATGATTTACCGCATGATTTACTTTCATTATCGCGATGTTTTGCAAATCGCAAATTTCAAATTCAAAAAGTAAAAAAGATAGCGAAAATCTGATACTATAAAATAGATGAGATGGTTGTGTGTTTTAACTTTTGATAATTTATTTGTATGTATTTTTTAGCGCTGAATCCGAAAATGATCTTCATTTTAAACCATCACGTCAGGACCTTCCGCAAATCGTAAATTTCAAAGTTCAAAATTTCAAAGTTAAAAGCGAACTCCTCCCCCCACCCCTCATCGAATCCCTGAACTGTATAGCTGTAAGAATACCTAGTATAAGCCAAAAAATTGAATAAAATATTGAATTAAAATAAATTAAATTGAATAATAAAAAGTTTTACATCTATTTTACAGTAACAGATTTTCGCTATAATGTTATAACTTTTTAACTTTGAAATTTAAGATTTGCAAAAAATCCTTACCTAACACTTAAAAATAAAGGTCATTTTTGGATTCAGCGCTAAAAAATACATAAGAATCAATTATCAAAATTTAAAAAACACAACCATAGCATCTATTTTATAGTATCAAAATTTCGCTTTTTTTTTTTTTTTTTTTTTTTTTTTTTACTTTGAAATTTACGATTCCCAAAAATACTCACATGATGGTTAAAAATGAACGTCATTTTCGAATTCAGCGCTAAACAATATATAAAAATCAATCATCAAAACCTAAGAAACACAACCGTCTCCTCTATTTTTTATTAACAGATTTTCGCTATTTTTTTTTTACTTTTTACCATTAAAATTTTTGATTTTCAAAAAATTCTGACATGATGGTTAAAAATGAAGGTCATTTTCGGATTCAGGGCTACAAAATACATAAAAATCAGTTACCAAAAGTTAAACATCTCAACCATCGCAGACTTGTGTTATTAGAAAGTATTTATGCCTTCAACTATTTTATAAAAAAAACCCCCTGAAATTATGAGCTATAGCCAGCGAAGAATAAAAGAAAGATAAATGATAAAAAGAGTATATGAAGACTAGTATTAAAAAATGCTCTGACGAGCACCAAAAAAGGCTAATATGTTTAAGTATGAAAAAGGGTTTGACAAGTGCTTCTAATAGAGCATGAAAAAGGACAAGGGGTCCCTTCTTGGCTGCAGCTCACTGTCAATGGCAACTTTGAAAAAATCATATTTGCGCTTTTTCCATATAAAATAAATTCGCGGTACTTTAGTAAAACTTTCCGTCGTGCTTTACATGTTAACTGCACTGTTGTACTGCGCATGCGTCTGCAATGCAACATTGTACAGTGCACTGTGTACCATTATTTCTCTATAAATTGTACTACACTGTACATTCCTATTATGCTTTTGATTTTTGAACCTCAGCGCACATTCACACTGTGCTTTTGTACTTCCGTATTAAAGGTGTATGCGTCTAATGTTCGTTTATAGTTTACATGCATTGCTGTACTGCATAGTACATTGTACAGCCACAGCCACTTGCTTTTAATTTCAACAATCAATGAATTAATAAATATAATGTTATGCGTGCACATGTGGAATTGTTCCTGTGCAGAGTGTCTTGCAACAGTCTGCACTGCACTACAAATCAGTTTTCTGTACAGTTCTACATTGCGGGCGTGCTTGGTGGCCCTACATGAGTGTGATACGCTGTAGGAACTAAGGTTTTTGGTACTATGTCGCCTTACATTCATGTTTAATCAGGCTGCGTCTTTACTGGTTGTGTCTTTACACTACACATTTTTATCGTAACTGTGGCTGATTTTTTTTATATGAAAAAAGCGCAAATATGATTTTTTCAAAGTTGGCATTGACAGTGAGCTGCAGCCAAGAAGGGACCCCTTGTCCTTTTTCATGCTCTATTAGAAGCACTTGTCAAACCCTTTTTCATACTTAAACATATTAGCCTTTTTTGGTGCTCGTCAGAGCATTTTTTAATACTAGTCATTTAAATTTTTTGATAATTATATATTGAATATAAATAAACTTGAGTTGCTTTAAATATTCCCAATACTTTTTTCTTATTTCGCACAATAATGCACTATTTAACCAAGTTATGCACATTGTTTTAAGAGGTTCCAGGTTTTTTAATCAAATTCACGTTATTTTTATTCATAATTTAATTTACTTGGGCTCCCTTAAATATAACTAATATAATTCCTTAAACTGATGTTAGTTTTTGTTGCATTAAAATATCTTAGTTTGTTGATTCTCTCTAAACAAGTAAACCCTATTAGTTTACAATGGAAGTCTATAGGAATTTGGCGATATATCACCAAGTTGGTGACAAACTTAGCGGTATTTTGCGACAGAACAGGGTCCCGTATATGGTAACCCTTCTGATAGGTATTGTGATGCATTAAATGCTGTTCTATAACCAATGAGATGCGTTTCATTCGAGCGTTGCCATTAAACAATTAACAAATAATCGCGATTTCTGTGACACATACGATAGCGTAACATATATTGTAGATTATCGTGGAAATCGAAGGTTTAGGCCACATCGTATCGTTTAGTTAGACCGGTTATACAAACATCGTTCTCATTGTTTGCTACAATTTCTTTTATTGAACAGTAATTCGCTTAAGCTTCTTACTATTGCTATCACTAAGCACTTTTTCATTCTCAGAAGCCATAATGAGAGCTAAAATTAGCGCAAACCTGAGTAAAAGTAAAACAAAAAGTTGATTTTTTTACAGTAATAAAGGTACACAAAGCACTCTGATATGCACACCTTACTCAAAACTTGACTAATAACAAGAGTTATGTGAGGGTTGCCAACTGTACTATTCGGCAGCCTTGGTCGGGAACCGAGATATTGCACGCCAAACAAGTCAAATTTTGATCACCGAAGTTGGACATAAACCGAACTGGTTATAAACAGAAGCGGTCGTGAACCGAGGTTCCTCTTATATTTTGACCTATAAGTTTGCAAATATGGCATTATTTATATATTCATTGGCGATGATCATTAGGCATCTTGGCGATTTTGGCGATGAAACTCATCGATTTCAAAGTAAGGTTCCGAAGTGTACTTGAACCGCCACAGATGTTATATACGCTTCACGTTGACGCGATTTTTTTCTGACGCCAATGTCATATACGCACCGGGGTACTTAACTGGCGCCAAAGTTTTCTTATTTTGCTTGATATGGTAACCTGAATGTTGTTGTTTATTTATTAATAAATTGTTTATTTACTTTTATTTTCTTTTTTAAAATTATATAAATTGTTTTGTTCTATTGTTATTAATTAAACTTTTTAAATTTTATTGTTAATCCCTTTTTAAAAATATATATGAAACTGGTATTCCAAAACGAGGTTTTCGCCAAATTAGCGTCAGAAAAAATATCGCGCCAACGTGGTGCTTATATGACATCTGTACCATACTTGGTACAACTTGATTATCCTGTCGACAAAAATTATCGCCAAACTATAAGATTAAATGACAATAATGGATGGTAGTAAATGTTACATTCATTTGACATTTAACACGATACACATGTTTGTTACATCCTCAAGTGATTTTTAACTCAAATTTTGGCAAAGGTGTCATATACGCCGCATATTGGCGCGATTTTTTTGACGCCAATGTCATATACGCACCGGGTACTTAACTGGCGTCAAAGTGTCATTATTTTGCTTGATATGGTAACCCGGATACAGATGATATATTAAGGAGGTTGGCACAGATGTCATATACGCCCCATATCGGCGCAATTTGTTTCTGACGCCAATGTCATATGCGCAACAGGTACTTAACTGACGCCAAAGTATCGTTATTTTGCTTGATATGGTAACCCGGATATTGTTGTTTATGCTGTTGATGTTTTCGAAAATTGGCGTCAGAAAAAAAACGCACCAATATTGAGCGTATATGACATCTGTGCCACGAGGTTTTCGCCAAATTGGCGTCGGAAAAAATTGCGCCAATATTGAGCGTATATGACATCTGTGCCCAAGTTTTTATTAGTATTTTTATTAATGTTTTACTAATTTATTTATTCTTCCGTTACTTAAAATAAAAATTATGTCAGTTTGTATCATTTGGCGAATAGTTTGGCGAAATTGGTCGACGGGATAATCAAGTAGTACCATATATTTTTGCTGTACATTTTCGACAATATCTCAAGCAAAAGTACCTAAAGTTAAACGAAACCCTAATTATTTAAGGCACAGATGTCATATAAAACAACGAGTTTGTTGCGTTTTTCTTTCTGACGCAAATTGGACGAAAACCTCGTTTTCGAATAGCAGTTACATATCTATTTTTAAATTACTTTCTATTATTTTAAAAAGGAAATAACAATAAATAATGAAAAGTTTAATTATTAATAATTATAGAACAAAACAATTTATATAATTTTAAAAAATAAAATAAAAGTAAATAAAAAAAAACAATTGATAAATAAACAACAATAGCTCAGTTACCGTATCGGGCAAAATAACGCCATTATCGCGCCAGTTATGTATTCTGGTGCGTATATGACATCTCTTCCTTATTAAAAATAGATGGAATGGTATTTTTTAAGGTATGCTTAGTATGTGAAGTATTTATATTACTGCACGCTTGTGTAAGTCAGGATGTTATGATGATAATTAAAATAAACCTTACATTTAGCTCCTGAACAGAAGCTTGGGATTTACCCTGTTTTTCTTTTTCCTATCAACTCGTTTGTGCTGCATTGTGTCTATTACTCCAGTTCAAAATATTAATCAAGAAAGTTTATGTATATATTTATGACAATTATGCATTATCTGCTTAGGTTGACGTCGATTTCACAAATACAAAAATCTGTCAGTTGAATTTCAATTTTTATTGACTTATAAAAACAAAAGTACACGTGTTATCCTTTTTTTTAAATTATTGTACTGCTTTTTAGGGAGTGGCAACACGAAATAAATTATTGAATTAGAAAATTAGAAAATGAAAAGGAGAGATTTCTATAATTTTATGGGGACATTATAAAAGACAATTTCGATTTTCTCATCGACCGTCAAACATACAAAGATGAAAAAAAAACCTATTCTAAGTTTTAACAAGAGGATCAAAATAAAACAAAAACGAAGTTAATCCACCCACTGGAACGTTAGCTACGCTTTGTTGAATTTTGTGTCTTCATTTTTTCGTTTAAGATTAAATAAAAAACTACTGAAAGCTACAGTAATTTTTTAAATGCTATCAGTTTATTCGTCTCGTCGAGTTCTATCTTTCAAAAGAAAAATCATTGTCGTATGTCAACTGGTTCGCCAGAAATTTAAGAAAGTCGTTTGCATTTTCTATTTCTTAATCATATTATAGCTTAACGCTGCCGCGTTTGCTATGATTAGATTTCTTTTATTACGTTATGTTTCATGTAAAACAGTTTGAAATATTCGATTATAGTCATTACAGAGAAAAAAGTAAAATATTTTCATGCAAATAATGTGGTAATGTTATTTGCTATACAATAAAATAAAACTAACAAAGCAGGATGCAGATATCCTACCTTAGGAACAATCCAAATATTTATTTCTGATAACAGAAAATTATTAACGTAATATTTTTCCAGTAAATTTAAAATACAGAATATATTAAAAGTTCTAGAGTATATTAACCGTTTAAAAAATTTAATTACTAACAATTTCAGCTTGAAAAAATGCAGGGAATACTACTTTATGTAATATACACTCTAAATTGAAATGTCTGAAATTCAGACACTTAAGTGTCTGAAACGGTGTGTTCAATTTTCAGACATTTTAAAATGTCTTAATTTTTTCAGACACTTTTTGCGTCTGAATTTCAGACACTTCAAACGTCTTAATCGCAACCAATTTTTGTCAGCATTATACGTAGCCATATTTGACCACGGTGAATCCTAGAAAAATATTTAGCTGTGGTCTTGTCCCCCCCCACCCCACCCCCACCCCACACAGCCTGATTTTGGGGCTTCCAAATTTGGTATGCAATTTTTGTAAAGCTCATAATTGAAATCTTTTACGACATTGTACTGATTATATTAAAAATTTTGAATTTCAGGAGTAGAACAAGATTAAAAACAAAAAGATATTCATCTAAATATTAGATTTCTTTTATTTGTTTAGTTTTTAATGTTATTTTACTTTAAAAATTCAAAATATTGATTATAATCAGTACAATTTCGAAATGGATTTAAAATATAAGCTTTACAAAAATTGCACATCAAATTTTTGAGTCCTAAAATCGTAGGGGGACGGGACACTGTCCAGCATGCCCATGTTTTAATCAGGTCCTTTTGCAAAAAAATGCAACTCTGCATTATCTTTTACTAAATAGGGGTGTCCGGTATTTGGAAGTGTCCGTTGTGAAGGTTAATGAACATTTCCGAAAAATGGACGTCTAATACCTTTTTTAATACACAATGTATGCATATTTGTATATTTTTACCTCACAAAAGGAAACATCTCCGATTATCTGACAAATTCCCCAGCCCCAAAGTGTTCCCTATTGACGGTTTTTACGGTACATGGATAAATATATATAAATATTTGTAATCTTGTCTTACTCTAAAAGTTCAAATATTCATTATACTCAGTGGATAAAAATAAAGATATTTATAATATCAGATGTTCGAAAATTGCAAAGAAAATCCCCCCCCCCCTCCAAAAAAAAAAAAAAAAAAAAATCATGCAATTTAAAAACTAGATCTTTTAAAAATTTATATTGGCAAATACATTGTTTTACACAGATCAGATAATCACAAGATTTATTTAACTATAAATAGAAAATAATAAATAAATACTCTAATTGTCTGAGTGAAGCGAAGGCTAATACTCAGCGAAATATTACTGTCCGGACACATTACAACTACGATGGATATTAACGCCATGTCCTCCTAAAAAAAAAGCCTAATAAAAACCTTTCGTCAAGCATAACTCAAAAAATATTTGTCGGATTTCGTTTCTGATTGCACCAGAAGGTACCTATGAGGGCCACCTACTGAATGCACTTACTATGAAAAATAGGTTCCAAACCGTTTAAAAATTATATTAAAAAAAACTGATAAAAAAGCACAATTTATCTGCATACGTCACAGAAATTTGGTGTGCGTCACTTTCACCGGTGGATGTTTTCGTAGACAACTGGAGCAAATAAAAAAAAAATACGCAAGCAGTAATTGAATAGATCAGTTTCAACCACGTGATTACAAACCTTGCAACAACCCGTGGCAACCAGTTTTGGTGGGCAAATAAATAATAATACAGTACTCCGTACCACGGTGACCGTTTTTAGCCTGATGTATGACATACAATTGTGGATGATTAAAACAAAAGACATGAGTGTTTATTGCTCCGGGAGGTTATCTTTCTCTGGATGTCTGTCCCTCTATCATACAGCATGCAATTTGTGAAGGATGATATTATTATGCAGTAAAACCTCCATAGCGGACACCTCTATTTAGCGGGCATTTTTTCGATTACCAACCCCTAAATAATTGTACATTTTTTTTTCTCAGTAGCGGACACCTCCAAACAGAGGACAAATTCTGCCCTCCCGAGGTGTTCGCTATTCAGGGGTTTTACTGGTAAAACCTCCATAGCGGACACACCCGATTAGCGGATACCTCTATTTAGCGGACATTTTTTCGATTACCAACATTTAAATAACTGTACATGTTTTACTCTCAGTAGCGGACACCTCTAAATAGAGGACAAACTCCGCATTCTCGAGGTGTCCGCTATTCAGAGGTTTTACTAAATATAATATTGATAGTTATTTTACAGGGCCGCACAAAAGAATAAGAATATATGAAACGAATATAAACTAAATTCGGGATTGGTAGATCGCTGATGGTAATGTAATTTTAGGATGTTATTACAGTCATCCGCAGCATATTTTTAGAGTTTCGTTCATATAACGAAACCCTACCTGTCTCACTCCTTTGTCTGTCTGTCTGTCCGTCTGTCACAGAGCCCGTTCTCAGAAAATATATATGTCGGAGACTTGAAAATTTGCATACTTATAGCTGAACACCACACATCAAGCGGCAAATAATAAAATTTTGAGAAAGTTTAATATTTAACCCTCTGGGCTCTAACTTGTGTATTTTAAGCAATTTTTCTAACTCAGCCCGTAATTAAGTTGGAGACATGAAATTTTGCATACTTATAGCTGAACACTTCACATCAAACGACAAATAATAAAATTTTGAAAAAGGTCTAATATTTAACCCTCTGGGCTCTAACTTGTGTATTTTAAGCGATTTTTCTAACTCAGCCCCTAATTAAGTTGGAGACATGAAAGCTTAAATACTTATAACTGAACACTTGCGATAACACGATAAATCATAAAATTTTGAAAAAGTCATATTTAACCCTCCGGTCTCTAACTTCTATATTTTAAGTAATTTTTCTAACTCAGCCCCTAATTAAGTTGGAGACATGATATTTTGCATACTTATAGCTGAACACCTCACATCAAACGACAAATAATAAAATTTGAAAAAGTCTGATATTTAACCCTCTGGGCTCTAACTTGTGTATTTTAAGCAATTTTTCTAACTCAGCCTCTAATTAAGTTGGAGACATGAAAATTTGTATACTTATAGATGAACACCTCACATCAAGCAACAAATAATAAAATTTTTGAAAAAGTCTAATATTTAACCGTCTGGGCTCTAACTTCTATATTTTAAGCAATTTTTCTAATTCAGCCCCTAATTAAGTTGGAGACATGACATTCTGCATACTTATAGCTGAACACCTCAAATCAAACGACAAATAATAAAATTTTGTAAAAGGTCTAATATTTAACCCTCTGAGCTCTAACTTGTGTATCTTAAACAATTTTTCTAACTCAGCCCCTAATTAAGTTGGAGACATGAAAGTTTTCATACTTATAGCTGAACACTTGCGATAACACGATAAATCATAAAATTTTGAAAAAGTCATATTTAACCCTCCGGTCTCTAACTTCTATATTTAAAGCAATTTTTCTAACTCAGCCCCTAATTAAGTTGGAGACATGGCATTTTGCATACTTATAGCTGAACACCTCACATCAAACGACAAATAATAAAATTTTGAAAAAGTCTAATATTTAACCCTCAGGGCTCTATCTTCTATATTTTAAGCAAATTTTCTAACTCAGCCCCTAATTAAGGTGGAGACATGACATTTTGCATACTTATAGCTGAACACCTCACATCAAACGACAAATAATAAAATTTTGAAAAAGTCTGATATTTAACCATCTGGGCTCTAACTTCTATATTTTAAGCAATTTTTCTAACTCAGCCCCTAATTAAGGGGCTGAAATACTTACATACTTATAGATGAACACCTTGATGAATCTATATCTTGAAATACTTACATACTTATAGATGAACACCACATGATTTGCATACTTATAGATGAACACCTCACATCAAACGACAAATAATAAAATTTTGAAAAAGTCTAATATTTAACCCTCTGGGCTCTAACTCCTATATTTTAAGCAATTTTTCTAACTCAGCCCCTAATTAAGGGGCTGAAACACAAAGGTCCATTCACAAAAAGGCAGAATGGTGACTTCACAGTAGTCTCTCTGTCACCTGAAAGTCATCATGTGACTTTAATGTCACATTATTTGATAACTTATCACAATGCAGCGTTCAGAGATGACTTTGAAATTGAGCCTATAGATGACAATCACATACGAGTCACAATGTAACTACATTGTAAAGTCCCATGGTGACTCGTCACAAGCAGCAGTCACAGTGACAACTCAGTAGAGTCACGTATAGTGATCATTTGAGACTTTTAATGAGATGTGTGGAATTTCTTATTTTTTTGCTTCACCGTAGTGAATGTGACACTTGTGACCATGTGTGACATGAATGAGATGTTATATGGACTAGCTGTGCTGTAGAGATAGTAATTATTCGAATTATATTATTTCCTTTTGAGTATTCGCGTGCTTGAAAAACATCATTTTTGCGATCGGTCCTTACTTTTGGACACCAGTGTAGAACTTTGGCATGGTAGTAATTAATAAGATGTAAATGCTCGTTGTAGAACGAATTCTAAAAAATAGAAAGACTAAACAAAGCGGAAAAAGATCTAAAGATGATCTAAGTTACGAAGTACATGGACTTGTTAGGAATATAAACATGAAAATTGACATGACTGTATTTATCGTGACGTAAATTCTCGCAATAGAACAATTTCTAAAAATGTCGCTATAATAAAACAGTGCAGAAACAAAAAACTTTCGAAAATTTTCTTTTTCTGTGTTACTGCTGAGCCCAAAATCTTGAAATTTTGCTGCGGGTTAGTTTTAAAATATACAATTGTCTCTATGAATGGTTTCTAAAAAATTTAAAATTTAAAAAGATGAAATTAACGGAAAGCGATCTCAATTACCATTAATTTGGAAATATTAGGTACAGCAACTTTAAATATTTCATACTGCTGCATTTCCTCCGCAAAACATGTGTGAATAACATGTATTGAATAAAGACCTTTATGAAACAGTGAGTAGGTTGCCCGAAAGTACTTGTTAAAGTGTTCATTCTCTAGGCTTTTCTCTCTCTTGCCAAGGCCACTAACTGAGGGAAGTGCCGTTTTAAATGTGATATGAATTTTCTATCCGATTCATTTTTCTAGACATTTTATCATAAGGTATTATTCTCAATTATCATTAGTAGATTTTTTATATATTAACTTATTCTGGTGAAATTTTATAATCGGGTTCATATTAACGTATGTTAGCTTGCATGATTTGCTGAATAAATATGTATGGATTTGTAAATTACTTCAAATGACACTTTGACAGCTCAAAAGTTATGCAGACGATATATTCAGATCTTGTGTCATACTTTATGTTGTAATCATTGCCGATTTCTTTTATTTAATACATGCTAAATACAGCTCAACTTGTGCAGAATATGTTTGAAAACAAAACAATACAGCGTATGTAGTGGCCAGAATACACTCATCATTTAAATCCGATCGAGCATATCTAAAACACACTCTAACGAAGCATTGCATGCCACTGTTGATGTACTTTGTTTGATGTTTTTGTTCGGTACTTTGATACTATATCAGATTTTGAGGAGAGAATTCCTTAAATGTTATCGACAACCTCATTGCATCCGTGGAAAACAGATATTGTACAATATTAACTATTCCGGGGGAGCACACACCATATAAAGTATAGTCCATTCTTTTTAAACATCATATATTTGTCATTTAAAGTTACTCAAATTGGTGCGGAGCGTCTGATTACGCTCTTGGCATCATTTTATGCAGCTAAAATTCCGATATAAGTAATTTAGTGTTTCATTTTCTATTTTACTTTTAATATATTGCGTACTTTCAATTTTATATCCATGCATGGCTGTCTTGAATTGTTTGAATTCCCATTTTTTTTAAACAGTGTATACGAATTTATATATACGATTTTGTAATTCTACGATTCGTTTATTTTCATCATTTTAATTTATCGCAGTATATGGACAATTAAAGATAACATCTCATTTTCTTTGCTTCCACATGTTATTATTAAATCTATGTTCTCAGCAATATCGCTCAGACTAATCCCTCTGAGGGAAGTCCTAGTTTAATAACATTCAGAAAATAATTACTGCTAGTTTCAAAACTTGCCTCAAATATGCATTTCAAGTAGTACATATAAATAAACAAGTTTAGTCACTGTAAGTAGTGAACATGTGTAATATATATTTTTTGCATTTGCGGTGCTTTGTCAGTTTAATTAAAAATTAACTTTGGTGTCTAATTTTATACATTCTGTGGAATATGTAAAAGTTTTCCTTTTAAACATATTCCTTAGCTGTTATGGAACAACAGGATATAAGTCATATTTATTTTTTTATTCCTGTAAACTTTGTATCTTATGAATATGAGTTACATAAATTTTACAGATTTGAAAAGAAAAAATTAACCTAGAAAACAGAAGAAAAGGAAAAGAAATGACAGAATATGTACTGTTTTTTAGTTGTTTGAAAATACTTTGAATATAAAAAAAGTAGTTATTAATCGCTTAAAAATATATAATATATAAGTAAAGATGAACTTTTAAAAATATATACTATTTCAGTTTTATCTATAAACTTTATATCAAGCATAAACAACTTTTTATTTATGCCTAAATTATCATGTTTAATTTTTTTCGTACTAATAATTGTTTGTATCAGAAACGTTGCATATGCGATTGCAATAAAGGGAAATTTCATAATTGTTTCTGAAATTTCTCAGGTTTGAAAATTTAAAATCATGAACAAAACATAGCAGAAAAAGGCTTACATATAAATAAAAAAATAATATAGGTACCAATTTAAAAAAACTCAAAAAATATTAATGAATACTTTATAAATATACCGTTAAACAAGAACAGAAATTGCAGTTAATGAATAAAATGTTTCTGCATTTGTTCTATGTTTAAAAAATCTTACAGAATGATAGTATAAGAAATACCTATTATGTTTTTAGAAATTTGGTAAATGTTAAATATGAAACTTTGACTATCAAAATTTCCGATTTTCAATAATAAATTAAAGCATCAATCATAAGAATAAATCTTTAAAAAGTTTCAGTACTATGATTAAAAACGGTGATATGTAAAGAAAATTTTAACAGTATTAATGCTTTTTTTCAATCTGAAAACTTTTCCGAATATCATAATCATAAATGAATATCATATTTAGCTCCAAAATAATAATCACAAAAAAATACAATAAGTGCTGATACATAAACTGCAAGAGTTTATAATCAATAAACAGTAAAAATCAGAAGAAACAGAACATAGAATAAATACAGTTTCAAACGGCTTCAATTTAATGTTTTTATCTCCCTTTAATGGAACTATGAATCATTCAGCTTTTCAAATCTGTTTATGTTGCACGTTTTGCTTTTGGGCAACGACAAATTAGGATATATCCGATCACAGGATCGAAAAGGAAGATTAAACAAGTTATCACTCATTCGTTTATTCACAGGAGACAAGCGCGCTGAATTAAAGCATTGCAATTTAATTATCAAAACAATTATATTCGATACCGTTACATTAAGAAGGTATAACAGACGACAGCTTGTGAAATCAAAAAACTAACATTAAACTACAAAAAAAGAGATCAATCTTTAAAAACTATTTAATTTATATTCATAAGATACAAACCTACTGGGATAAAAATTTAAAATTAAATATGACTTACGCTTTCATTCGATAAATATTCCATAATTACGCATTTCTTTTAATCCAAGCAATGGCGACGCTTAAAATGTGATTCTTTCTATATCATGAAGGAGCCATAGATGACATGCGCGGAAACCAATGCTCTGATTGGCTGTTCAGAAAAGTACAAAAAAGAAATGTTCAACTACTGTTTTAAATAAGACACTTCGTAGATAATTCCAACATATTTCTCGGTTCGTATATACCATGATCATACTAAGACACTTATGTATCTTAAATTAAGACATCTATTGTGTCTGAATTTTCAGATTAAGACGCTTAAGTGACTGAAATTCTTTTTCAGTCACTTATGTGTCTAAATTTAAGACGCCTATATTTGCAGTGTAGTTAAAACAAAGTTATGTACGCTGAGTTTAGAGGACAAATTTCAAAAGTTGGTTAAACTTTTTAACCCTCTCCAACGAAGAGTGCCCGGGTCAGGATTATTTTAATTCCAAACTTACAAACAGCACCAACAATATTTTAGTAAAATTCTGCATTAACAATGAAAGTATAAAGTATCAGGTTTTCAATTTCTAAAAAAGTCGTATGTAAATTCCAGTGTCAGTCGAAGATTTCCTCATTTTACAACAAAATTTGTCTGTGCCGGAAAAGGTTAACGGAAAAGGTCTTATTTCAGTAACAATACTAATCTGTACTACTAATCTCTATAATAATAGCCTAAGTTATGTGACTGTCATCAATAATTCCGGGCTGACCGCTTCGCTTTTTATATGCCAGATGACCATTTTTTACATTTTTTATTTTTCGCATGGTAAATTAAAACAATGCTTTGATATTGAAATTAAAAGTCATGGTTTTTGGTATTATTTATTCTTTTTCTTTTCTTTTTCTTAAAAAAGGGATAGAAAAAGTGAAAGTCGTCAAATTAAAAATATGTATTTTAAATAAAATGAGTGAAATTACCTGGGAGCACGACAGTTCGTCCGCCAAGTTCGCACAAGCCGTAAGCTACCTTTTCCTGAACCATTTTGGCATACTTTTCACCCCGTCATAACGTCGTTTTAGGGAGAGATATAGAAATTTTTATTTTATACGCATGTTCGTATGATCAAACTGAACTAAGGTTCCACGATTTCATGTTTCTATATTTAGTAGTTTTCGAAATATTAAATTCCGAAAAAGCGCTTTTTTGTCACTGACTCACTTCGCATCATCAAATAACTAAGGTACTTCTAAAAGTCGTAGAATAATGAAATCTCACAAGTAAGTCGGTTTTGCAGCACAATTAACCAGAAAAATCTGAAAACACAGAATTTCCGCCTCTAAACCCTTCAAACAGGGGGTGTTGATTTGGTCGTAAACAGTTCCTTAACACATTCAATTTTGCCAATGTTGGTCGCCAAAACTCGATTACAGAGTTTTGAAGGGGTCAAGTAATTTCAATCAAAATAAATTTTTTTGTATATGCTTTTCCAAAGATGTTTGTTAAATAGAAAAAATGAATATACCAAAAACTTTAATCAGTATAGGTTATGATATATTTACGATATTAAAACAATAAAACATTTAACAAAACTAGGTGATCGAACCCGAGCTCCTCGGGTTACAGAGTATAGGTGAAAATCATTCTTTTTTTAAAAATTGTAATTATTTTTTTACATGTAATATATATTTTAGATTACCGACTAACATCAAAAAGAATTTTTATCTGAAAAATATCAATTATGCAATCAAATAAAGTTTTAAAATTTATTAAAAGCAATACTTTCACATGTCACCGCATGCCAGGAGTTATTAGCCCAAGATTTTGCGACTTACGGCAGTCTTTCCGATCATTTCAGTGCTTTAAGCGCGTGGTTCAATCACATGTCTGTTAAATTTGTTTCTTATTTACAATATTTTATTTATTTTTCTGTAGAGGAAGTTTTAATTTTGTTATGGAACATTAGACGGAAACAAATCTGAACTTTTTACATTGTTTTAAGAGCAAGCGGAGTAATCTTTCGTAATCGAGCTACACGAGATAGATAAATTTAAAAATAATTCATGCTTGAAAATCTATATATATTATGCTATCGTACGTGGCACAGAAATCGCCATTATTTGTTAATTGTTTAATGGCAACACCTGAATGAAACGCATCTCATTGGTTATTGTGCATTATCTTTAAAAAAGGAATAACAATAAATAAAAAAAGGTTTAATTAATAACTATAGAACAAAACAATTTATATAATTAAAAAAATAAAATAAAAGTAAATAAACAATTTATTAACATCATCCGGGTTACCGTATCAAGCAAAATAACGACACTTTGGCGCCAGTTAAGTACCCCGGTGCGTATATTACATTGGCGTCAGAAAAAAAATCGCGTCAACCTGGTGCGTATATGTCATCTGTGCCGTCTTTTATTCATCTCATTTAAAATACAATAAATAAATAAAGGTATTTTTCCAGTATAGGTACTTGGCGAAATAGAGAAAAGATCCATGGCGAGAAAAGAAATTTGGCAACGATTTTCTGGAAACCTATTTCATCAAAATATTTTTTTCGAATAAAACTACATAAAAGTTGCTATGATCGCAAGAAGTTCGTACTTTCATGTTAGCTGGGCGCAGTTCTCGCAAAATGCATTTTTCAACTCGCCAGCAGCATTTTTTTTATTTTTCGAGGGGTAAATTAAAACAATGCTTTGATGTTGATTTTAAATGGTTTATGGTATTTATTCTTTTCTTTTCTTTTTATTTTTTTAAAGAATTTTTTTAAGTCAAATTCGTGAATTTGAAATGCTTCAGTTTTAAATTAAAGTTATCCATTCAAAAATACATATTCTAAAATCACTCAAAATATATATTAAACATTTAATTGCTAAAAAGGACGTCAAACGTTAATAAAATACATTAAAAGATCTTAATAATTTGACATGTTTCGATTGAATTTACTCAATCATCATCAGAAAAACAAATAAACACAAAGATGGAAAATGACAATAAACTATTACAAATGAAATTTAAAAATAAATAAATAAAAATAAAAATCACGCGCGTAATATTTTAACATGTTTCACGTTGCCCTATTTTATTTTCAAATTATCTAACAATTCAATCCAAATATTTGGGATTTGAAATAACAAGGAATCATTGCAGACCATTGAGTTTCTGACGTAAATTTCAATAGATTCTCTAATAAAAAGTTGCAAATAAAAATCTGACCTATAAATTAATCTACTTTCATTAAACAAAATATTTATGTTTTCTATTTTATTTAGCCTAGCCTTTTTGAATTATTTTTAATGGACGTATAAGAGAACTTCTGCTTATAATTTAATATCTTTTGCATCTATGCTGGATAAAATGTCTATTTATGGTTTTCATGATCTCGACTACGATGACACGAAGGTGGAAGAATGTAAGTTTGATACATCATTTACTCTGGATAATATAACGAATTTGGATGCATTTCATCATTTTAAATATGAACGACTACGTTTAGATAGAGAACTTCTTAACCTGCGTTTTCTTAATATCTGCAAACGTATGAATATTGTTCCAAATTTTTTGAAAGTCAAAAGTTGGTTTTTGAAACATAATTGCGCACATATGGTAACGAACTTTGAATTAAAATGTTTGAATTCTTATATCAGATTGAAATATTCATTAATAAATTCCTTAACGCTCAAGACTATGGATTCATATTGGGAAATGGTTGATAAATACCCCCCTCTACTTTTGGACAGATTGCACCAGAAAATTGTATGTTATAGAGAAATACAGAACAAAAAGAAAATAAACACGCAGAACAACAAGATTAAGAAATTACGTATGGTATTACCAAAGAAACGAAATAAAGAAAGAGTTGAATACGTTAATTTATCGGATCATCGTTTCAATAAGTATGCTAGGCTAAATAAAATAGAAAACATAAATATTTTGTTTAATGAAAGTAGATTAATTTATAGGTCAGATTTTTATTTGCAACTTTTTATTAGAGAATCTATTGAAATTTACGTCAGAAACTCAATGGTCTGCAATGATTCCTTGTCATTTCAAATCCCAAATATTTGGATTGAATTGTTAGATAATTTGAAAATAAAATAGGGCAACGTGAAACATGTTAAAATATTACGCGCGTGATTTTTATTTTTATTTATTTATTTTTAAATTTCATTTGTAATAGTTTATTGTCATTTTCCATCTTTGTGTTTATTTGTTTTTCTGATGATGATTGAGTAAATTCAATCGAAACATGTCAAATTATTAAGATCTTTTAATGTATTTTATTAACGTTTGACGTCCTTTTTAGCAATTAAATGTTTAATATATATTTTGAGTGATTTTAGAATATATATTTTTGAATTATTTTTAATGGACGTATAAGAGAACTTCTGCTTATAATTTAATAAAGTTATCCATTTTAAATTGAGTGAAAGGATTATATTTTAATCTAAATTAATGAAATATGAAAAAATGCGACGGGTACAATGTTTGGCGATTTATCACCTGTGCCCGACTAACATAAAAATACCGAGTTCTTGATTTCTGTATCAGAATCTTCCGATTTGGCAAAGGATTTAGCAAATAAATTAAATTATGAATAAAAGTAACATGATACAATGCCTAGCACACATTTAAGGGAGACCAAACTGGTCGCCACGGGCGGCTAGTTATTTTAAAAACCGTTATAACTCAGTCAATTAAGATACAATTTTCAAACAAAGTGCATTTGAAAGTAGATTTTTTTCTCTATTTGACGGTGTAAAAATTGAAAACGTGCAATATTTGGAAACTTAAAAAATCGATGACATAGCACGCATTATAATTTCAATTTTTTTTCCAGTTTTTATAAGAAAATGGCAACAAAAGGTACAGTAATATATTATTTTCTTTCCTCCGTGATTATTTTCTCTCTACTTTCAACCCTCCATGACTTTCAACAGAAATGGAGTACTTCAGTTGCCACAATTACAAAAAATGTATTAAAAACTACAAAAAAATTAATATCTCAAAATTGAATTGAGATACAGCTTTGAAACAAATTGCATTAAAAAGTACATTTTCTTCCTTATACGACAGTATAAAATTTTAAAATGTGCAATGTTTATAAATTTCAAATTTTGAAGTAAAGAAAATTGCAAAACCTAAATTTCATTTCAAATTTCAAAGTGTTGCCATTCGCAAAATGACGTATGCGTTACGCACAGATATGTTTGTCCTTTATAATATAGATATAACCGCAGTTCGGTACGTTTGCGATATAGTAGCCTTGGCGAAATAGAGAAAATAGCCTTGACGAGAAAATAAATTTGATAATAACGTATTTTCTGGCAACCTATTTACTGTGTCATATACACAAGCAATTTTTTCCATATGTGTTATATTTTAGATGAATTTAATGAAATATGAAAAAATGCGATTGGAAAGACAATGTTTGATAATTTATCACTTGCGCCTGGCTAGCATAAAAAGGTACTACTTAGTTATACCGTCGACCCATTTCGCCAAATTATATAAATCGCCAAACCACTTGCCAAATTATACATATTGACATAATTTCTATTTTAAATAGCGAAAGAACAAATAAATTAGCATAACTTTAATAAAAATACTAATAAAACGTCGAAATAAAAATAACTTGATGAAGTAAACACATGTAACTTGCTTAAAAACAAGCGAATATGACATTTACGATCAACCATTATTGATATTTAATCTTATAGTTTGGCGATATATTTTTGGTCGACGGGATAACCAAGTAGTACCCATAAAAATACTGAGTTCTTAATTTCTGTACTAGAAACTTCTGATTTGGCGAAGTATTGAGAAAGTAAATTAAATTTTGGATAAAAGTAACATCGTACAATGCTTAGCACACATCTAAGGGAGATCAAACTGATCGCCAAGGGCGGCTAATCTGTAATACTAATCTGTGTTGACTCTTATACAATAGTTTTCTAAAAACAGATTATCTAAATATGAAGCTATCAAAATAACTTCATTAAAAAAACTCCTTTAAATGGATAAAAGAAATTAAAATAGATAGAAATACGGATGAAAAGCCAAAATATTATTGAAAATATGCAGTTTTCAGGAAATTTTGTAAGGGGTAACTAATCTTTTTTATTTTTTTCCAAAATAAAATGCTAAAAAGGCAGGAATTATAATATTTCGTTGTTCATTTGTATAAAATTCTTTTCTCAAATCAGAATGTCTGAATATTATCTGAATCAAATTATCTTCAATAACGAAATTTCCTTTCAATGGCTCGAAGAAATCCAAATGGATGAAAAAAGTTTGAAAAGCTGTAAACTTATTGAAAACTTATAATGTATAAAAACGAAAACTTTCTAGTAAATATTTTGTAAGGTCTTGATGTAAATTTTACCAGAGGGGGGCATTTGTTATCACCACACTGCATATTTTAGCAAATATCAAAGTTCGCTTTAAATAAATCTCGGCAGAGAAAGTCCGTTGCATTTGATTTATTGGAAAATATTTATGCCTGAAGCTATTTTACAATAAAAAAACCCCTGAAATTATGAGTTGTAAGCAGTGAAGAATTAAAAAAAAGATAAATGATAAAAAGAGTATATGAATATTAGATTTTATTTATTACGTTATGTTTCGTATAAAAATACTCGTTTCTGATCATTACAGAGAAATATGTAAAGTATTTTCATGTAAATAATGTGGTAATGTTATTGCTATACATTAAAATAAAACTAACAACTGATAATCTAGATATCCCATTTTATATAGCATACTATATAAGGAGATGTTATTTACATATATTTATTTCATGTAATGAAAAATTATTAACTTGATAATAATCTGGTAAATTTAATATCTAGAATATATTAAAAGTTCTAGAGCAGAGGTCGGCAGACAGTTTTGGCTGCGGGTTACAATCAATCATATTGTGTGTATTATGAATGCGTTTCAGGTCAGTGGTATGCTGCTTTTTGTCTGTTTTGATGAATAACAAGGCAAAATTTTATTGAGAAGATCATTTCAATACTCTTTTTTAAACTTTAAACAATAAAATTATATGTATAACTATTATAAACAGAAACATAACTCAATGAACTTTACTTTTCCCTTCGAAATAAATGGCTCACCTGAGGCTGAACTTCTGAAGTCAATTCATTCAAGTCTAGAAGCGAACTAACAAGGGCACCACCAAACATGATGCGCACAGATTTTGATGATTTCAAAGTATGTTGTAGGGGTCATGCCACTAATTATTCTGATGAAAGGGTTTCTTCAAATGGGCCCTAGTTTTTGAGAAATTGGGGGTTAAAGTTCAGCCTATATTTCAAATACCCATTAGTGTGACTTTCGGAATGCGAATTCGTGGTGCAGCAGTAGCATGCGAACTTACGGATCAGGACCTTTCGGGTTCGATTCCACTTCAGGGCATTTTTTTTTTTTTTTTTTTTTTTACTTATTTTTATATTTTTTAAACGTTAAAAATTTTAAGCAGAATTGAGCATTCTACATCTTTGAACTTTGATATTTTCTTAATAAATTACATTTACATTTTCGAATTTTTCATGGCAATTTATTTATCGCTTCAATTTTTAAACTAATATTTTTATTTACAAAACTCCAAAAGTAATTTATGCCTAAAACTTTTTTTAAAATTAATTATTATTTACATTTTTTATTTTAAGCACAATACTGAAATAATGATTTTTCCTTTTTCTATCTTTTTTTTTTTTTTTTTTTTTAATTTTATGGAATTTTAAAGGAAAATTTATCCTTTTCTTCTATAAATTATACAAAATAATTTTCAGGTGCAATTTCTCCAACGTATTGAGGATTAGATAATTCAAATAATGCATCTCTTGAAAGAGTAATAAAATATTGAAGCACTAATGCTTTAATACAAGTTTTTTACCAGTTGTACTAATTTTTAATACTCTGTAAAATACATTTATCTTTAAAGTTGAACCTCAACATCATTTTTCGTTTGCACAAATAAAATATGACAGACTACATTTAAAAATATTTTTATAGCAAATAAAAACATTCTCTACGTGATTCATAAAACTTCAACTGGATTGCAAAAATCGTCTGTTAATGAGATAAAATTTACCATACATACAAATATATTTATATAAATTTTAATCGTCTGCTTTACTTTTCTCGGTAATACTAGAACAAATAAAAATTTCTTTTATTGATCTCGTTTAGCTACTTTTGCAGACAATTAAAAGATTTGAAATATTGTTATATATAGGGAAAATTTTGTTATGAAAATTAAAAGAAGGCTACAGATTGTGATAGAATGAATGCTAAAGATTGTGCTATGGAAGGAACCAGCTCTGATGCGGAAAATTCTCGTTTGGAAGAGAAACAAAAAGGCCGAATTACAAATGCATTAAAATATTGCGAGACTTTGTTACAAAATGACGATCTGTTTACAAGTTCTCCACCGAATGAAATTTCCGGTGCTTCAATTGCTATGGCTGAAGAATTTCATGGTGCAATTTTAGAAATATTAGAAGATCGACAAATTATTGAGGCCGAGGAATTGATATTGAATGAAGAAGATGAATTTAACGTATTTACAAAAGTATGATTTTTTACTTTAGCAAATATATATATATATATATATATATATATATATTCGTAATATTTCATTGTTAAAAAAATCGAAATCAAGCAATTGAATTTTAAATATTTTTTTATAGTGTCCGGGATTTCATGAAGATGGTGAGATGGTTTTTGTATCTGTAATACGTGATTATATTCCACTGTAGTACAAAAAGAATGCTGTTGCATTAGCTGAAGTCTGTAATAAATAAGTAAAAAAGTAAATAATAAAAATAAGTAAAAAAGAAAAAAAGGTGCCCCAGGTTGGGATCGAACCCGCAATGTTCTAGTCCGTAAGCTTGCACGTTACCGCTGAGCCATGAATCCATACACAGAAAGTCATACTAATGGGTATTTGAAATATACGCTGAACTTTAACCCCCAATTTCTCAAAAACTAAGGCCCTTTTGAAGAAATCCTTTTATTGGAATAATTAGTGGTATGACCCCTACAACATACTTTGAAATCATCAAAATCTGTGCGCATCATGTTTGGTGGTGCCCTTGTAAGTTAAGAGACATCTTAAGATGAACACAAACACTGCTACAGAGGAGGCTGACTGCCAAATTGTAGCAGTAGCTCAAGCCAACTTTTGTTTTGGCAAAAGATGAAGGCGTGGCAAATGTGCCGAAGGCAGCTTTGGACTTTGTATTCGCAGCGCCTTCGTTTGTCCAATCGCTGCAATCGTTATGTATGTTCGTTACTGCAACTATGCAATGAAACAAAAAAGCTATTGTTATTATATATTTTACAGTTTAACTTTTTAATGTACTCTACAAGTGTTAGTTTAATATATATATAATATTTTATAATTACTTTTTACATATTATACATTTATTTCGGTACACAAGTGGGTCATCTGAAATTATGAAATGTATAACTCGGTTACCCGTGTGTCATAGGTTGCCAAACCTTTTTCTAAAGTATATTAACTGTTTTAAAAAATATGTTATTTACTAACAGTTTCAGCTTTTAATAAATGCAGTGAATTCTACTTTACGTAAGTAGTTCAATCATAGTGATGTGGAATTAGTTTAAAAGACACACAGTGTGTCCCAAATTTGTCTTTCAAATTTGATCACCCATAAAAATTAAACGAAATAAGATAGCGAAGTTCGGTTTAGTATGCGTATAACAGAAACTCGTATAGTTTCATTTGCACTAAAAAGAACGATTTTGCTTTCAGGTACTCCCCAGTAAGATCTATAACTGGTAATGGCTACATCATAGAAAAAGGCCCAATGTGTGGCCTGGTTCATAAAGACGAAGTCAGATACACAAGTACAAAGGAATTTCCCAACAAAATACGGACGTCGCCCACCATCCAGAATCTTAATACGCCTGTGACACAAGACATTTATGGAGGCCGATAGTGTGGCAAATTTTTGTCCTCCACGTTCACCAGATTTAACTACCCATAGATTTATTTGCTATGGGGCTATGTTAAGGGGGGAGGAGGTGGTAAGGTTAATTCGATGAAAAAAAAGCATATTTAAAAAAAATTCTTTAGACGATACAGAGAATGCTGGTTTATTTAATTAATGTCCATAAAATAATGCAATATTTCAACGATATTTTTGTAAATTTTTATTGCAAAATATTGGTAAATAAGCCGTTGGCAGCAAATCTCCGCAGTCGCCTCGAAAAAAGCAGTGTACATTAAAACTCGTCACTGGATCATCTAAAACAAAAAAATAATTTTTTTTTAATTATTTGTTATTTTACAATAACAAATTAGCAGATATTTTGGAGAAAATCGCGTTTTTTAATTTCAAGTACTACCAAAAAAAAAAAAAAAAAAAAAAAAAAAAACTTGACAGCACCTCGAGAAATATCTCACCTAATGCACACATTTTTATTTGTTTGTTTCAGATGATCCATTGGCGAGTTATAACGTACACAGCAAAACAACTTTTTTTCGTAGCGTCTGTGGAGATTTGCGGCCAACGGCTTATTTACCAATATTTTGCAATAAAAATTTATGGAAATATCGCTCAGATATTATATTAGTATATGGAAATTAATTAAATAAACCAGCATTACCTGTATCGTCTAAATATTTTTTTGGATATGTGCTTTTTTTTTCACCGAATTAATCTTACCCGTCACCCTCCCATTCCTTGAAGATAGTGTGTACCGCACGCATGTTAGAGATTTGCATGAGTTGAAGTGCATCATTATTGCGGTCATCGCTACAATTTCTGTGGACATGCTGCAAAGAATATGACAGAGATTGTATACTGTCTCATTCATGTAACCAATGGTGCTAATGTCGAGCTCTTCTAGCATCAAATAAAACATTGGAACTTTCTGTTCATTATACAATGAACGGATTTTTGTTATCTAACTTCGTTTATGTTTTATGGAGGATCAAATTTGCAATTATAAATTTGGTACACCCTGTATTTCAAAAGTTGGTTGAATATTTTAAACTTATTCCAATAACAATGATTACAAAAGTAAATTACCATGCTTCTTTGTTGACTTGTATAAAGTACTTAGCAAAACAGATTGTCCTATTATGAAACTTTGAATTTATCAAGTTATCTGCATAAAAAAAAACTTATTTAAATAGATAAAAGAAATTAAAATGAATGTAAATACAGATGAAAAGCCAAAATATTAAAAACATGTAGGTTTCATATTAAGTAAAATAATGCTAAAAACTGATAAAATATGTTTATTAAGATTGACGATCGTTTGGTCGCACCAACGGCGACATTTTTTTTACAATGTTTATACATATTTTTATATCATGTAGGTTTCATGAAATTTTGTAAGACTTAGCTAATATTTTTGAATTTCTTCCGAAATAAAATACGAAAAAGTCACAAATTATAATATATCGTTGTCGATTCATATAAAATACTTTTCTGAAATCAGAATGTCTGAATATTATCTGAATCAAATTAGCTTCAATGACACAAAGCTTAGATAACAAAATAATGTGTTATCTTCAATAACACAATTTAAATGGCTGGAAGGAAACTAAATGAATGCAGGACAGTTAAAAAGTTGAATATTTATTGAAAAGTTATAATGTATGAAAACGAACATTTTTATTTGTAAATATATTTTAAGGCCTGTATTTAAAATTTTCCAGAGATTTTCCACATTCTTTATTCGATACCGCATATTTTAACAAACAGCAAAATTGTTTTAAATGAATTTCGGGAGAAATATTCAGTGACATTTGAATTACTGGAAAATATTTATGTCTATTTTATACAATTTTTAAATAAAAAATCCTGAAATAATGGGCTATAGTTAATGAAGTTACAAATCAAGGTAAATGATGAAAAGGGTATATGAATATTTGATTTCTTTTATTCCGTTAAGTTTCGTATAAAACAGTTAGCAATATTAGTTTATAATCCTCACTGAGAAATATGTAAAATATTTGCTATGTTCTATGTAAATTATGTTGTAATATAATTACTAGAATTTAAAATAAAACTAACAAAGGAGAATCCAGATATCATACTTTATGTAGCATACTATATAAGGAGACGTTGAATTCAAATATTCATTTGATATAATAGAAAAAATATTAATTTGTTCATTTCTCCGTAAATTTAAAATCTAGACTATATTAAAATATAAGACCGGGAGCCGGCAGCACAGACAACCACCTCATCGAGTTGGAGGCTGCAATTCCAGAATTCACTAAAACGCGATTCCCATATTAAAATGCAATCGGCCTGTCAAGTCATATCTTGGTGGAAAACACCTAAAAACCGATTTTAGATTTAGATTCGGCTCGTAGATATACCATTGTATTTTCCTGCACCCAAAGGTATGAAAACATGTCGGACTGGGAGCAGGAAAACACAATGATAAACCTACGAGTGAACCGGTACAATTGGTGTTTTTTATTGTTTTCGACCAAGATATGACTTGACAGACCGATTGTGTTTTAATATGGGAATCCAGTTTTAGCTAATTCTGGAATTTTAGCTTCCAACTCGACGAGGTGGTGTTCTCATGGTTCGTGCGCCACCTTGAATTTTGAAGATCAGAAAATTTTTCGGCACCAGTATTATCTTATAGAAAATCTCTTCTTAAAAGAAGGCGAAATTTTGCGCGTTTAACCTTGATCTATTTTACTATAAAAAGATACTGGTAGTTTTACTGGAGAAATAACGGTATCCGTACAAACCGTGTGTCTGTGCTGTCGTCTCCGGGTCTATATGTTAACCATTTTAAAAAATATGTTAATTACTACCAATTATAGTTTTGAATATGTACAACAGTGAATGCTACTTTATGTATTATAGTTAAAACATATTGATATACACTTAGTTTAAAAGACAACTTTCATAAGTTATCTCAGTTTTTTAAATTTATTTAAATTTATGCAAAATAACAATGCTTAAGAAAATAAAAGAATCATAGTACATTTTTTGACTCGTATGAAATACTTTTCATATGTAATGAAAATGTAACCTTGATTTTATCAAATTATCTTCAATAAAAATACACTTTAATAGATAACATAAATTAAAAGAAAAGGAGATACGGTTGAGAAGCCGAAAAATTATTGAAAATGTATTCTATTTTGATTTATAAGATTTAACTAAATTCTATGAATTTATTCTAATAAAAGACTAAAAAGATAAAAATACTAATATCTCATCCTCGATTGTTATAAAATAGTTTTCTGAAATCAGAATATGAGAATATTATCTGACATAATACAAATTCCTTTCAATAGCTCGAAGGAATCTAAATGCGTTCAAAAAGTTTGAAAATTAAAAAAAGTTATTGAAAACTTATAACGTATGTAAACGAAAATTTTCTACTAAATATTATTAGGATATTAATTTAAAATTTATCAGAGAGACACATTTTTTACGCCATTCTGCATATTTTAAGAAATACTAAAATTCGTTTTAATTTCGGGACAATAGCCCGTTGTATTTGATTTATTGGAAAATATTTATGCCTGAAGTTATTTTACAATAAAACACCCCTGAAATTATGAGTTGTAAGCAGTGAGGAAAAGAAGTGTTTCGTATAAAGTAGTTTGCAATACTAGTTTATAATCATTACAGAGAAATATGGAAAATATTTTCATGTAAAGAATGTGGTAATGATATTGCTATACAATAAATTGAAACTAACAATGGACAATCCAGATAACCTACCTTACGTAACTTATATAAAGAAACTTTGTATTTATTTATTTCATGTAATAGAAAATTATTACGTGATAATTATTTGGCATATTTAAAATCTAGAATATATTAAAAGTTCTAGAGTCTATTACCCGTTTTGAAATATACGTGAATTACTAACAATTTTATCATTGAGAAATGCATTAAATCACGGCATGAAATTTCAGTTGAAAAGGTACTAGCCAGACTAAAACTTTTCCTCGCCACTATTTTAAATTAATTCAGACGCAAAGTTGGCCACCACACCTGCCAGAAAATGAACTATTTATGACAAATTGAATTTAAATAGACCATTGTTAGAAGGAGCTATCTGTTAAATCCAGAATATTTTACACTGATAAAAAATATGTTCAATTTTTAAAATGTTAAAATATGTATTATGAAGAACTTTCTGGTGACCGAAATAATAAAAGAATGTAGAAATTGAAAATTCAAAACATATTTACTGAAATATATATATATATATATATATATATATATATATAAACTCAAATTAAGGTTTCCATAGGTTTCAGTGGTTACAGAAATTGTCATATACCACTAAAAAGTCATGAAAGAAAAAAATTCTGTACTTTTATCACTTAATGTTTGTATAGTGCTGACTTTCTGCACTGAAATACCACATGGCAATCCCAGCTGTAGGGTCAAACTCTGTCAAGGTGAGTCCATTAATAGAATTTCTGAGCAAATCATCCTGTGTCTCAGTCTTCAGAAAGTTCCTGTATGCAATTTTGAGACTGTTATGACAGCTGAAGCCTCTCTCACAGGAAGCTGTGCTCACTAGTACAACAGCACAAAATGCTAGAATCTGGAGGAAATTGGGAAATCTTGCTGAACACTTGTCACTGTATAACTTCCCCAGCATATATTTCAGTGTTAGTGAAGGGAACATAAACTTGAATTCTGCCCACTCTGCCAATATAATATCAACTTTTTTCATTAAAGAGATTTGGGTACAAATACATGAAGAGTTTCTTTATTTCTTCTATCCCAAATTCAAGAATTTTATCTTTGGGAGGCTAACCCATAGTGTCAAAAACATACAAAGATGTTAACAACATCTGTTCAAATAGGGTGCAGTCTTTCTGTGATGTATATCTTTGCATGCTTAATTGATATCCATTTAAAGTCTGAAATTCTTGCTCCCCAATTTTAATATTTGTCAACTACACATCCTTGATTATTCTGAGATGGATAGTTGGTCCAAAAAGTCCTGGTTGCTTGGTTCACTACTAGATTCGATCTGTCAGAACAGAGATGCAATGTTCAATTTTTATTTGGAAGATGAAATGACAAGTTCCTTGTTTTGCAATGTTCAATTTGCTGTAGAAATCCAAGAGGAAGTACAGAACTTTAAAAAATTTATAATCCTTCTAACTTTTCAGCAAATCCTTAGCTTTAGCACTATCATTGTCTTTTCCATGGGCGACGATGGGGAAGTGGGTGACGCCGCATTTATTCTTCGTTTGGAAGATAAATGCCGTCGCTTGATTTTAAAACTCTTCCGCGTGTCGTTGAAATGAGGCTCTATATTCTGAGTATGTATAGTTTGATTTGAAGCACAACCTTTTGAAAGACAAAACTTACTCGCCAACCTTAAATATTTGCTCGCCAATGATGAGCTGGGGAGTGGAAATTTCGCACACTGCATTAAATGCTACTTTACGTACACTGTAAAAAAAAAAAAAAAAAACGGACTAAAAAACGGAAATTCTACTGGCAATCGAGACGCCAGTACTATTTTCGTATTTTAACGGAAATCCCCCCCCCCCCATAAGTTCTAGAAATCCGTATTTTTACGAAAAATTTGCTCTATAAATTACACAAAATTTTCCGTTTTTCTGAGATTTATAGGAGGAATTTCCGTTAAAATATGGAAATCGTACTGGCGTCTCGATTGCCAGTAGAATCTCCCTTTTTTAGTCCGTTTTTTTTTTACAGTGTAATATAGTTCAAGGGTGCGTGATGTACACTTAGTTTACAGGCATATTTCAAAAACTGGTTAAATTTTTAAAATTAATTCCAGTAACAATGACTATGTAAAGCAAATAATCACTATTCTTTGTTGTCACGGATAAAATACTTTTCTTAGAACAGATTATCTGAATATGGAACTTTAAATTTATCAAATTATCTGCAATAAAAATACTCCTTTAATAGATTTTTTTTAAAAAAGAGATGGAGATGCTGTTAAGAAGCCGAAATATTATTGAAAATGTATTGAAGATTGCTTTGTAAGTATTAACTAAATTGTATTAATTTTGTCATAATAAAAGATTAAAAAGACAAAAATAATAATATCTTATCATTGATTCGTATAAAATAGTTTTCTCAAATCAGAATATCTGAATATTATCTGAATTAAATTATCTTCAATAATACAAATTCCTTTCAATAGCTCGAAGGAATGTAAATGCCTTCAAAAAGTCTGGAAAGCAAAAAAGTTATTGAAAACTTATAATGTATGTAAACGAAAATTTTCCTGCTAAATATTATTTAAGATATTGATTTAAAATTTACCAGAGGGGCACATTTTTTACTCCATACTGCATACTTTAAGAAATATCAAAATTTATTTTAAATAAATCTTGGGAGAAAAGCCCGTTGTATTTGAATTATTGGAAAATAGTTACGCCTGAAGTTATTTACCATAAAAAACCCTGACATTATGAGTAAGCAGTGAAGAATAGAAGAAAGTTATATGATAAAAAAGAATGAGAATATTTGATTTCTTTTATTACGTTATGTTTCGTATAATGTAGTTAGCAATGCTCGATTATAATCATTACAGAGAAATATGTGAAATACTTTCCTGTAAATAATGGGGAAATAATATTGCTATACAATAAACTGAAACTAACAATGGACATTCCCCATAACCTACCTTATGTAACTTATATAAAGAGACTTTGTATTAAAATATTTATTTCATGGAGCAGAAAATTATTAATTTGATAATTTTCCGGTAAATTTTAAATCTAGAATATATTAAAAGTTCTAGAATCTATTAACCGCTTTGAAAGATATGTTAATTACTAACAATTCATCTTTGAATAAATGCAGTAAATGCTGCTTTACGTAATATAGTTGAAGCATGTGTGATGTACACTTAGTTTACAAGCATATATCAAAAATTGGTTAATTTTTTAAAACATATTCCAGTAACAATGATTACGAAAAGCAAATAATCATTATTCTTTTTGTCTCGGATAAAATACTTTTCTAAAAACATATTACCTTATTATGGAACTTTGAATTTATCAAATTATCTGCATTAAAAAAAAAAAAAAAACTTCTTTATGCATAAAAAAATTTAAATAAACGGAAATACGGATGAAAAGCCAAAATATTATTGAAATACATAGTTTTCAGGAAATTTTGTAAGAATTATCTAATCTATTTGAATTTCCTCCAAACTGAAATGCTAAAAAGACAGAAAATATATTATTTCGTCTTCGATTCATATAAAATACTTTTCTGAGATCAGAACACTTGAATATTAACTGAATCATATTGTCTTTAATAACATACATTCCTTTAAATGGCTAGAAGAAAACTAAATAAATGCAAAATAGTTTAAAAATCCCAAAACTTATAATATATGAAAACGATCATTTTAGTAGTAAATATTTTTATCGTCTGGATTTAAAATTTTACCAGATGGGCACATTCTTTATTTGATGCTACATATTTTAAGAAATAGCAAAATCGTTTTAATTCCTTAATTCTCGCTCCTGTGATATTCACAAGCTGTGTTTTTTTATTCAGAATATTTGACTCCCACCAGTTTTGTGAAACAGTGCAATTGATTTTATTGTGGTATAATGTTACCTGTCATTAAATAAGGCGGATATTTCTTTTTTTTACTTTCTTCTATCTTTACAAGAAGAAAGTATTGGATTCATGAAAATTTTCGAATTCCGGTTTTCGACGGATTTACACGTTTTAGGGGTCAGAGATTCCAAAAAACACGTTTTTACAAAATGTCTGTGACTCTGTGACTCTGTGAGTCTGTCTGTCTGTGTGTATGTGACACAAATTTTGTGGGCGCTCTATCTCAAGAACTAATGCACGGAATTTAATAAAAATTGATATTCAGTTAGTCACTAATACAAATTGATGCTGATTAGTTTTTGGTGTAAATCGCTCAACAGGTGACGCTGCTATGCTGCATTTTTCACGATTTTCGCAATAGCTCTATCTCAAGAACTAATGCACGGATTTCGATCAAACTTCAAATTTAGTTAGTCCTTGATATGATTTGATGATGATTACGTTTTGGTGTAAATCGCCCAACAGGTGGCGCTGTTATGATGAATTTTGCAGGATTTACACGATTTCCCCAATAGCTCTATCTTAAGAACTAACGCACGGATTTTCATCAAACTTCAGATTCAGTTAGTCCTTGATATGACTTGCTACCGATTATGTGTTGGTGTAAATCGCTCAACAGGTGGCGCTGCTATGCTGCCTTTTTCACGGTTGCCTCAATAGCTCTATCAATAGAACTAATGGACGAATTTTTATCTAACTTCAGATTTAGTTGTATGTTGACACAAGTTGTTGTTAATTAGGTTTTGGTGTTAATCACCCAATAGGTGGCGCTGCTATGCAGGAATTTTCACGATTTTCGTTATTGCTCTATCTCAAAAACTAATGTACGGATTTTCTCCAAACTTCAGATTCAGTCAGATGTTGACATAAATTGTTGCTGATTAGGATTTGGTATAAATCACCCAAAAGGTGGCGCTGCTAGGCAGCATTTTTCTGAATTTAGACGATTTCAGCGATAGTCATATCTCAAGAACTAACGCACGGAATTTCACATCGTTAGAATCCTCATGAGATGCATAGATTGCCATTTAATTTTGGCAGTGTGATAGCGGATTTTGAAGTATTAACATGTATGAGATAGAAGAAAGTTTTGGGATTGGTACATCCGACTAGTTTTAAGTGGAAGGGATAAGCAATTTGAATTTATAACCGAAATTTAATACGACCGTTAAGGGGTTAAATAAATCTCGAGAGAGAAATTCCGTTACATTTGAATTGTTAGAAAATATTTATGCCCATTTTATATTTTTTTTAATAATAAAAAAATCCTGAAATTATGAGAAACAGATAATAAAGATAAAAAGCAAGATAAATGATAAAAAGAATATCTGAATATTTGTTTTATTTTAATCCGTTACATTTCGTATAAAACAGCTAGCAATACTACACAGTAATAAGAAATGGACTCAAATACTGAAATTGTACTGCCAATCGAGACGCCAGTAATATTTCCGTATTTTAACGGAAATTTTACCCCAGAAATTCCAGAAAAAGGTAAATTTTCTGTAACTTACGGGGGGGTGGGATTTCCGATAAAAAGAGTATCTGAATATTTGTTTTATTTTAATCCGTTAAATTTCGTATAAAACAGCTAGCAATACTACACAGTTATAAGAAATGGACTCAAATACTGAAATTGTACTGCCAATCGAGACGCCAGTAATATTTCCGTATTTTAACGGAAATTTTACCCCATAAATTCCAGAAAAAGGTAAATTTTCTCTAACTTACGGGGGGGGGGGGGGGTGGGGTTCTGTTAAAATACCGAAATAGTACTGGCACTGGCGTCTCGATTGCCAGTACAATTTTCGTATTTTAGTCCGTTTTTTTTTTTTTACTGTGTAGTTTAAAATTATTGCAGAGAAATATGTAAAACATTTTCTATGTAGATAATTTTATAATGTAATTGTTAGAATTTAAAATAAATCTAACAACTACGTTATGTAGCATGCTGTATAATGAGACGTTGTATTCAAATATTCATTTGATAGAATAGAAAAATATTAATTTGTTCATTTCCCTAATTTAATTTAATATATAATAATTTAATATGTAATATAGTCTTATTATTAATTAATATATCTATAATATATTAAATAATAACTATTAAATAATAACTTATATAATATATTAAATAATAACTATTAAATAATAACTAATAATTAAATATTAAATAATAACTAATATATATATAATTAATATATCTAATAATTAATATCTAATATAATAGGTAAATTTAAAATCTAGACTAGATTATAATTCAAAAGTTTGTTAACCATTTTAAAAAATATGTTAATTATTAACAATTACAGTTTTGAATAAGTACAGTGAATGCTACTTTGCGTATTATAGTTAAAAACATATTGATATACACATATGATTAGCATATGATTAACATATGATTAACATATATGATTAACATGTGATTAGCCTAACGGACATCTTTCAAAAGTTATCTAAGTTTATTAAAATAACAATCCTTAAGAAAAGTAAAATAATAATAGTACATTTTTTGACTCGTATAAAATACTTTTCTAAAAACAGATTATCTGAATATGGGACTTTGAATTTATCATATTATCTTCAATAAAAGTACTTTTTTAGAAGGATAAAATGAATTAGATGCAATGGAGATACGGCTGAGAAGCAGAAATTATTATTGAAAAAGTATAGTATTGAAGATTATTTTGTAAAAGTTAACTAAATTTTATCAATTTATCCTAATAAAAGCCTAAAAAACAGAAATAACAATATTTCATCGTCGATTCGTACAAAATAGTTTTCTCAAATCTGAATATTATCTGAATTAAATTATGTTCAATAACATATATTCCTTTAAATGGCTAGAAGGGAAATAAATGCATGTAAAAAAGTTTGAAAATCTGAAACTTATTGAAAACTTATAATGTATGAAAACGAAAATTTTTCCAATAAATATTTTTTAAGGTCTTGATATAGAACTTACCAGAGGAGCATATTCTTTGTTCCATAGTGCATATTTTAACAAATACCAAAATCGTTTAAAATGAATCTCTGGAGAAAAACAAGGCTACGTTTGATTTATTGGAAAATATTTATGCCTAAAGCTATTTTATGACAAATTCCCTATAATTATGAATGAATGAACAATGAAAAATGTACAATAAAAATTAAAATCAAAATAAATGAAAAAAAAAGGCATATGAATAATATAGTTCTTTAATTACGCTATGTTTTGTATAAAATAGCAATACTAGTTTTTATTCATCTTAATAAAATATGTACAATATTTTCATATAAACAATGAGGTAATGTAACACAAAAAATAAAATTACTAAAAACGAATCGAGTTATCATAGATTATGTAGCATTTTAATAAGAGATGTTGTATTAAAAAAATATATATATTTTTTAAATAGAGTATTATTATCTTGGTTGTTTTCAAGTATATTTAACATGTAAAACGTATTAAAAGGCTTTCTTTTTAGGTGCGTTCGTAATTATATAAATACGTAGCACCTATAGTCGTCGTTCAATCCGTCAGTCTATCCAGTTATAACAGAGCAAAAATTACACAACCGAATGGTCTGAAATTTTAACTATATAATTGTTGTAAAATTTTGTCGAGTCATTTTAAATGTTATGAAAATCCGATGCATAGTTTAATTACAGGGACAGTCAAAAGTTTTCCGTTACATTACGGCCAATGAAAAAAAAAAATTATTGCAAGCGCATTTTAATGATATTACAGCTTTCTGAATGGTCTGAAATTTCAAATATTTAATTGTTGCAAAATGTTGTCAACCCCTTTCGAATTTTATGAAAATCGGATGTATAGATTAATTACAGGGACAGTCAAAAGTTTTCCTTTACATTACCGCCAGTGGGAAAAAATTATTGCAAGTACATTTTAATGATGTTAAAGCCTTCCGAATGGTCTGAAATTTTAAATATATAATTGTTGTAAAACTTTGTAGAGTTATTTCAAATTTTATGAAAATCGGATGTATAGTTTAATTACAGGGACAGCCAAAACGTTTTCGTTACATTAAGGACAATGGGAAAAATTATTTCAGGTGCATTTTAATGATGTTACAGATTTACGAACAGAATGAAATTGAAATGCACTTATGAAGTGCACTAAAATATACATTCAGTACAATATGTGGTGCAAATAATTATTATAAAACTAGTTATAGTACGAACGCACCTCATTTGCAACGTTTGACGAGCAATTTCCAACTTGTTTAAAAATGCGATAGTTGCGAAGAATTTAACTTTTCAAATAATGAAGTGCTGCTAATTTACGTATTGTACTTTAAACATAGTAAAGTATATTTAGAATAGTGGAAATTCTTTAGAGTCAGCGATTTTTTTTTTATATTCAAGGAAAAAAAAAATTGAAATATTCATGAGTCGTCGTTGATTCATACATTTAAAAAACTATTTCTTAAAATAAGTTAGAAATCTCAGAAACCAATATATTTTCGAGATTTAAAGATTGATCTATTTCAAAAATAAATAAATAAATAAAAGGGGCCTTTTTTTTGCTGCGACTGATGTTGAGAAACGCTTTCTAGTAGGTTTTATAATGTATAAATCAGTTTAGTCAAACTGAAATATCAGTTTTTAGGAAACCATTTATCCCCAATTAAACATTTTCAGCTGCTTAAATGATTTTATAAATGCGAGAGTACTAAAATAGTACGAGGTTCGTTCAATAATTATTGTCCCGAGTGTGCATAAAATTTTATACTGCGATGGATGATGTGGAATATTGAAGCCTAATGTCTTAGATGATGATTCTATGCTCAATTTCAGAACCGTAGTTTCTATATTAACATATTTTTGTTGTTGTTTTAGGTGCGAGATGTGGTACCTAACTTGAAAAGGGGTGGGGGTTTGGGGAAATGGCTGGTTCGGAGCTTATAGGGTTATATTTGTAACAGTAGATGTGAGCTGGCTACATCATTATGATCCCGAGTCCAAACGACCGTAGCCATGTCTCATCCATTGTCAGAAATCTATCACAAGACTTCTTCAGGTCTGGCCACATAAGCTCTAAGCCAGCCTTTCCCCCCAACCCGATTCAAGCTAGGTGCCACCTCTCGAACGAAAAAACCTAAAGGAAAAAACCTGCCACCTAAAACGAAAAAAAAAATATTAAAAAGCAGCTACGGTTATGAAATTATGCATATAGGCATCTAAGACATTACGCTTCAATATTCCACATCAACCATAACAGTACAAATATTTTACATACTAGGGGGCTCGGCCCCCTACGAGCTACGCTCGCCAACCCCCGCCCAGACACCGCAGACTCTAAATGCACGCTAATTTGATCGGCTTTAAAAAGATTTCGAAAGATTGAATTATAATGTAAAAAGCAGTGGCGATCTCCCTATAAACGAATTTCTATTCATTTGTCTTTGATTGGGGAATTTTAACTCCAAATCCGCTGCGGTACTGCTTGATTATCTCGTCGACCAATTTCGCCAAATTATATAAATCGCCAAACCACTCGCCAAATTATACAAATTGACATATTTTTTTATTTTAAATAACAATAGAACAAATAAATTCGTACAACATTAATAAAAATACAAATAAAACGTCGAATAAAAATAACTTGATGACGTAGATACGTGTAACAACATTTCAAAATAAGCTAATATAAAAGGAATTAAGTAAACAGAGTCTTTGTCTCCTGATATTTTTTAACAAAGCGAAAAGAAAGTTCTTTTAAATGAGACATTTTAAATTAATCGTTTTTAATCTAACGTAATTTTTACCAAGCTATTTTTTTCTAAATATTCACGTGAAGATACTTTTGTTAGAAATGAAATATTATTTGCGCTTTCCTAACAAAAATAGTTGAAAAGATCCTCTCAAAATATTAAATAAATGTCTAGCGCAATTTCTAAATTTAAACTTTTTTGCAATATTATTTTGTGTTCATTTTATGTAATAACTATAATGTGACGTAAATATGACGTAATTTCTCCTACGACTTCTAACGCATGTTAATGAACTTATTATTTTACAATATCCTTTCTCTTTTAAAATTTACGTGTATACTTTTTATGACACTAGGGGGCTCTGCCCCCTACGAGCTACGCTCGTCAACCCCCGTTCAGACACCGCAGACTCTAACAGCATGCTAATTTGATCGCCTTTAAAAAGATTTCGCAAGATTGAATTATAATTTGAATCTGACAATTATAATCTGACGTAATTTTCACCAAACGTTTCTTTCTCTTTTAGGTAGATTTCGTAAGATTCTACCTATTGCAGTCGTTACCATGGTGCGACTTTTGAAAAATTCCTTCATAACTTTTCATTATACGACCCCAGGAACCCAAAACCACCCCCACCTAAAAAGTTTATATATATATATATATATATATGTATGTATGTATGTATGTATGTATGTACTAAATTTTGTCCGCACGATAAAAGTCGCAATTATGCACGAATCGTCTTCAAACTCGCCAACAACTTTGAGATGGTTAATATCTCGGCGGGGATTGAAAATGGGCAAAATCGGCCCAAGGGAATAGAAATGGGGAGGGTTCAAAATTTTGAATACCGTCTTAACATGATTCTGATAAAACCAGCTCTTTCACAACAATGACAGAAAAAAATAAATATTTTTCGTTATAGCTGTTGCCAACAATTAAAAAAAGCAATAAAATTCTCACCACAACAATTGATTTCCTATTGCAAAATTTTCACGCGAAAATTAATTAAATAAAAAGTTTGACGAATTGAAAACAAATTGAATATTACGTCATAAGTTTTCTAGAGCAAGATTTGAAAACTCAAAATGAAATAAAAAGTTTGACGAATTAAAAAAAATCAAAATATTGCGTCATATTAGAAATATAATGGACACCAGCAGGTGAATATGTAACGTCATGTGAGTTTGAAGAAACGTATTAAAACATGATAAAAACCCGACTATGGAAATTTTAACATATTTTAACACTTTGAGGTTCTCTGAATTTGCTTTAGCCATTTTTAAACCTATTTCATATACATGCTTGTGTGTATTCCTGTATATTAGAATTTTCACAAAATGTTTAGCTCCCTAGAGCTCATTCTTGGTGAAGGAACTGGGTTTATCTCTAATCTTGGTTTAGGTTTTGTTGGTGAATTTAGTACTTAACTTCGAAATCTACCTCCGCCTGTAGGCCCGAGCCGGCAGGGATTTTTTAATATTCACGTCAAAATACTTTTGTTAGAAATGAAATATTATGATCATCTTAAAATGTCAAGTAAATGTCTCGCGCAATTTTTAAATTAAAACTGTTTTGCAATATTATTTTTTGTTCATTTTACGTAATAAGTGTAATATGACGTAAATTCTCCTATTTAGGACTTCTAACGCATGTTGCTGAATTTATTATTTTACAATATTCTTTCTCATTTCAAATTCATGTGTAACTATAGTTTTTATGACGTAATTTTATGAGTTCCTGCTTTTTATATTTTTTGTTTATGATAGTCACGTGTAAAATAAATTTTTAATTTGAAGCAAACATTACTGTTTGCGCTGTTTATACTGTTGGCAACAGTTTAAATTAATACAATTTTCTAAAATTTGTAAAAAATATCTCTCGAAATGCTGAAAATTTGAATTTAAAATAGAAATAAAACCTCGAAAAATTATTCAAATTAAAAAACTAACTGCAATCTGCACACCGGGAAATTCTGACGCATAAAATGATCTAAAAATGATTTAATTCCTATGTACAGTTTTTGCTCCTATAAAACTTTTTTAATGGAAAGATTTTGTCCAACTTTGGCATTAAATAACTCTTAAAATAATTCTTCGATTTGAAAACTGTCTGCATCAGCGTGTTTATCAAACATTTCTCTATAATACTACCGATTTTCATATTTTTGTATGCAACAGTTTTTTTAATATTAACGAAGAAAGACCTCCGGTCACAAAAAATTCAAAACCGGCGGCGGCGGCGGCGGCGGCGGCGGTGACAGCGGTAGTTACTTTTTTTTAGAATAGAGAGATAATTTTTAATAAATTCCTGCTTTTTATACGTAATTATTTAATTTTAATTTGAAAGTTTTTTTCCTGTTTATAATAGTCACGTGTAAATAAATTTTTAATTTGAAGCAAATATTATTGCTTGCGCTTTTTATACAGTTGGCAACAGTTTAAATTAGTACAATTTTCTGAAATCTGTAAAAAATATCTCTAGAAATGCTGAAAATTTGAATTTAAAATAGAAATAAAACCTGAAAAAATGAGTCAAAATAAAAAAATTAATGCAATCTGCACTCCGGCAAATTCTAACGCATAAAATGATCTAAAAATGATTACACTGCCATGTATAGTTTTTGCTGCTATAAAACTTTTTTAGTGGAACGATTTTGTCCAACTTTAGCATTAAATATCTCTTAAAATAATTCTTCGATTTGAAAACTGTCTGCATCAGCATGTTTATCAAACATTTCTGTATAAAACCACCGATTTTCATATTTTTGTATGCATTATTTTTCTTAATATTAACGAAGAAAGACCTCCGGTCACAGAAAATTCAAAACCGGCGGCGGCGGCGGCGGCGGCGGCGGCGGTGACAGCGGTAGTTACTTTTTTTTAGAATAGAGAGACACTAAGGACAATAATTATTGAACCACCCACGTATGTCGTTTAAGACAGCGACACAGAGATAATTTTGAATTTGTCTTATGGGCATGTTTTGTTTTGAAATCAGTCATGTAATTTTATCGCCGGTCTGAATACGCATTACACGTGTCTGAAAACACTGCAGTTTGCAGTCGGAATTTTTATCTGTAGTACGTAATTGGCATATTCCTCACTTTAAATGTTTTAAAATGCTAGAAAGATCAATAAAGGGATACTTTTTAATTTCAAGTTAAAAATCTTTAAAGTTTCCTCCTTTATCAATACCCTGACATCTTAAATAACCAACAGAAGTATGATATTCACTGTTATGCCGCTCAGGAAAAGCAGTTGGTTGGTTGGCAAGTTTGTTGGATGAAACCAAATCGCATCTATTATCATTTGCGTTGCGTGCTTGAACTTTGAAGACTATAGTTTTGCAACAAACAAAAACAAAACAAAAAAAAATTAATAAATAGCAGTGACATAGGGGAGACTGAGGCTAGTTGGATACATGGGTAATTAGGCGCAGTCCTCATAAATCGTCTGTTTGTGTATAGATTGCGCAACTAGTCACAGAGTACCTTTCTTCTTACTTTTTACAATCCTCATTGAAATTTTGCAGCGTTACCTACGTGCAGTGGACATTTATTACGATTTTTCTGCTTTTTGCACTCATAAGTAATTTTTTGTTGCTTCATTATTTTTCTAATTTCTAATACTTATCTTAAGAATTGCGACTTAACCTTTGCAATTTCTCTTAGTGTATGATTAACTGTACCTATCCCATATGTGATGTACTTGGATTTTTTATGCTTAAATGATTACGTGTCCCTTTTGTGAAGAAATTTATTATGGGGCTAGTATAAATATTTTATAGACACTCGGGACAATAATTATTGAAACACCCTCGTATTTATTTTGATGTTAATTTAAATGCTGATAATATAGCATTTTTTTCTATAAAACATGTTTGTTGAACATGAAATTGATGACTTGTGAAAGGTTAATATCGAAAAAACCCATAGTCCAGTTGCGAAAACTGAGTAATGCACTAAAAAGACTACTGGGAAACTTTACCAGAAATCCATCACAGCAATTGAAACTATATTTTTATAAATGCTTCTAGAATTCTGAAAAATATATTAGTTTCTGAGGTTTCTAAACTATAAAGAATGCCTTTCGGAGTTGTCACTAAAATGGAAGAGGTTGTTTCATGTTTTCCTAGATTATGAAACATGTGTCTTTTCATACAAAATTAAATACTTTTGTGAAATCAGATTATCTGAATATGGAAATTCTTTTAAATGACTAAAACAAATTTAAAACAAGAATGAAAAATCACACGTTCAGCATAGATTATGTACTTTGCAACATATTCAGAATACTGTAATAAAACTTTACAGCTTATTATGGTAAAATATGTCTAAACAAACAATTTAGAAAATTCATAGCGCTATTGACAATATAATTACTACAATTTCCTTCAACAGTCGGAAAAATATCAGTATTTATTGTGCAACCCTGTATATTATCTTTAGATTTCTATGTACATTACATAGTATGCTAAAAGTTAGTTCAATTAAACGCTTAGCACAGTTGAAAATTTCGATTCAGTAATTTCCGTCAACAAAGGAAAATATATTTGAGTTATTTTGTGTAGCCCTACATATAATCTACAGAAATTATACGCACCTATTAATATGTAAATAAAATAATTTTAAAACTCGTACCTTAACAGAAAAGGCACTTAAAGCAATTATTCTTTATTGGCAGTACCGTAGCCAAATACTTTTGTGTGTCTCGGTAAATGAACGGTAAATTACATGCACAACAGATTCTACAATAAGTCCTTTTAGACCGGAAGCCGGCAGCACAGACACATGGTTCGTAGGGATACCATTATTTCTCCAGGAAAACTACCAGTATCGTTTTATTGAAAAAGAAAAAATTTCTCAAAAATTTCGCCTTCTTTTAAGAAGAGATTTTCTATAAGATAATACCAGTGCGAAAAAAAATTGTGGTCTGTAAAATTCAAGTAGGCATACGAACCATGAGACAACCACCTCATCGAAATGGAGGCTGAAATTCCAGAATTAGCTAAAACTCGATTCCTATATTAAAACGCAATCGGTCTGCCAAGTCATATCTTGGTGGAAAACACCTAAAAACCCGATTTTACCGGTTGGCTCGTAGGTTTAGCATTGTGTTTTCCTGCTCCCAGTCCGCCATGTTTTCATACCTTTGGGTGCAGGAAGACGCAATGATAAACCTACGCGTCGACCGCTAAAATCGGGGTTTTAGGTGTTTTCCACCAAGATATGACTTGGCAGACCGATTGCGTGTTAATATGGGAATCGAGTTTTAGCTAATTATAGAATTTCAGCCTACAACTCGATAAGGTGGTTATCTGTGCTGCCGGCTCCCGGTCTGTTTGCATTAAACCTCAATGACATACATAATTTTCAATATGTTTAAAACATTTCAATATCATTAAAATAGACAGCAAAGGATATTTTCGCTTAGGCAGTGATGTAACGGAGTATTTTTGAGTGCCCCTGTAACTAAAGCGTAAACGCTACACACTTCATTTTAATACAGAATATGCCATGGTTAACCCCAATAACATATATCAATTTCATGGCAATCTGACTATATTTACTCGAGTTATTTTAATATCGAACATGCCATGGGAAACCCCAATTGCATTAATCAATTTCATGATCATCTGACTACATGCATGCGACTTTGCGAACGGCGAAACGGACAGACAGACAAACCGTATTTGTAAACACTTTTCAACTGTGTTGGAAAGCGTTAAATAGGGTAAATAAAGATGAAAAGCGGCAAATATATATTATATTAAAAAGAACACCCTTACAATAAATATTTTGTAAGGAGTTTCAGACTGATTTAATTATTAGTCCGTGACATAAACATGTATATTATTCGATGGGAAATAAATATTTTAGAATCAAATAGGGAAAAAAAAATATTTAAAGTTATTTTAGTGAAAAAATTCCATTAAATTGTCATTTTCGCAAAATATTTATACTTGAATCTATTTTATAATAAGTAACTAAAATAATGAGTTACAAGCATAAGGAAAATAAAATGTCACATAAATAAAACAGGAGAATGTAAATCTAATATACGATATAAAATGTAATATTTTAAGCAGACAGTTTTAAGGAAACATTGCTCATTTTAAGGAAAAAGAGGGAAATTATTTTGAGGAAAAGGAAGACAAGTATGTAAATTGTACTGTTTGAAGCACCTACTGACGTTATTTTTGTTAAAGCGTCATTTCTTATAGCTTATATACACTGCTCAAAACAATTAAAGTATATTGTAAGTCTTACATAAATTACGTTATAAAAGAATTTTTTTTCAGAAAATGGAAGAAGAGAGTCACAAATGCAAATTGTTTTCATTTTCAGAATTTGGAGTTCGCAACTTTCAAGTTTGACGTCAAAAACGACGCTTCAGTGGCAGCGAATGAAACTTGACTTTCAACTTACTGAAAGACAAAGCGGAAAACAATGATTGACATTCAGTAACTAGATTGTTTCGATGAGTGCGATGTCTCAAATAAGTCATTTAATCGAAGCAGAAGCTTGGAGAGTTATTGGTCAGTTAGAGGTGGGGGGGGGGGGGTGGCAAACACAAACCAAAGTAGCAGAGGTCACTGGAATTTCGCAAAGCGTGATTTCGAGAATCTAGAACCTTTAGACGCTGGAAATGCAGGTCAAAGACCAGGTCATGGTCGTGCAACAACGCCTAAAGATCGATATTTAACACTAATGGCACGAAGACACTGAAATATGAATGCCACTCTTCTTCAACAACACCTTTGCACGGCTTCTGGCACCACAATTTTAACTCAAACTATCCGAAACCGTTTCCACGCTGTAGATGTGTATACTCACAGACGAATGGTATATGTTATATTAACAACAAGGCACCATGGCCGCCACCGTGAGTGGGCACCAAAGCATATGTACTGAAGGAGAAATGAATGGCGTAATATTCTTTTCTCCGGCGAGTTCCGTTTTTCTGATCATCATGATGATAGGCGTATTTTCATCTGGAGGGAACGTGGCACTTGAAGCAAATCTGCATTCGTGCAAAAAAGTTTCAGATTTTGCGTTGGGGTAGTGATGGTATTTCCTTTTCGAGGAAGGAATCGTACGACTGGAATGGCCAGCGTGTTCTCCGACATGAACCCAATAAAGGCTTTTTGGGACACTTTAGGCGAGTTGCTGTCCTCCTACCCACAAATTATCCAAGAATTGGAAAGCGTTTTTCTGGAGGAGTGGTACAGAATACCCCAGCTAATCATTAATAGACTCATTGACTCCATACCTCTAAGGTTTTCAACGTTGCTAGCCGTCCGGAATGGCCGTCTAACTAGCCGTCTGTCTGTTAAATCCAAAATATTTTACATTCATGAAAAATATGAACACTTTTGAATATGTTACCAGATGTAATATGAAGAACTTTCTAGTGATCAAATTCATAAAAGAATGTAGAAATTGAAAAATTGAAAAATATTTAATGCAAAATTATATATATATATATATATATATATATATATATAAACTCAAAATAAGGTTGAGGTAAGGTTTTAATGGTTACAGAAATTGTCACATACCGCTAAAAGATCATGAAAGAAAAAGTTCCTTTTAGCAGGGAAACTTGCTGAACACTTTTCACTGTAAAATTTCTCCAGCATACATTTCAGTGTTAGTGAAGAGAACATAAATTTGAATTCTGCTCACTGTGCCAAAACAATATCCAATTTTCATTAAAGGGACTTGGGTTCAAATACATAAATAGCTGGTTTATTTCTTCTATGCGAAATGCAAGAATTTTTTCTTTGGGAGGCCAACACTTCCCTTAAAACACTTTTGCCTGTCGCTGGATTGAGGCACGATATTCTGAGCGTATATAGTTTGATTTGAAGCACAGCATTTTAAAAGACGAAATTTACTCGTCAACCTTAAATATTTGATCGTCAATGGCGAGCTGGCGAGCGGAAATTTCACGCCCTGTGTTAAATTGATGTTGCAGCAAATTCTAAGTATGCTGTAAATATTCGAACCCGCGACTAGTGTATATTTTCACATGTTATTTAACAATGCATTTAAATAAGATTCTGAGTGAGCAATTAGTTTCCAAAACTGTTTGATGATGGGGCGATGAAAAAAAAATTCTGTCATTGGAAAAGAGAAAATTCTATCTTATAGCAACGTCCGAATGTCACATCAAACAATTTTTAATAAATTAGGGCAGACTGGGGATGAAAGGTACACTCAAAATTTCAGGAAGAAAATAAAAAGTACAAAGTTTCAAATATGGCCCAATCGATGATGATACTTGTTCTGTCTTAATAATTCTTATAAATAACATCAACAATTGTAGCGTTGAAGGTTGTTAAAGCAAAACCTGTTTTTGATATAAAAAAAAAAATAAATTTTAATGTTGCTTTTCATCTTTTCTCTAAAAAAGTAATCTGGTGTTTAGCATTATAATATTTATGTTATTTAGCACTATAAAGTATGCAATTTATGTGAATATCCGTATATTTTGTTAGCTAAAATACTCTCATGCATGAATACATTTTTAATTTCGCTAGCTGGGTGTGGGGTTGAAAGGGACATAAACTGAGGTGTGGAAAGAGACAAATTGAGGGGTTGAAAGAGACGTGTACCTTTCAACCCCTCAGGTTGACCCTCAGGCTGTTCCTATCAAGCTTCCTTTAATGAAGCTCAAATAAATAGTTAGCTTCATATTTGCTCCAAGCGTCAAATATCAACTATGGTTTGACAACTGGGTATATGAGTATTCAATTGCTTTGAACTCTCCAAATATGTCCCTATCTTGCCAAACAAAGAAGCAAGCTGGAATTGATTGGTTGCAAGATTTTATGCAAGGAACTTCATTACGTTTTCTCAAGAAACCTATAGCCATTAGTTTAACAAGCAGTACAATTTTCAACAAAGCTAATGTCGATATTTTTTAAAAACCTTCAGTTAGTTATAGATCGCTATAAATTTACACAGAATATAATGCATAACTGTGATAAAACAGGCTCAACGACAGAGCACAAACCACCTAATATAGTAGTTAAACATATTGAAGAACAATTTTCTCACATAAAATCAGCTGAACGTGGTAAATTTGTCATACTTTTGTGTTTTGTTTCTGCCTCAGGTAACACTGTTCAACAGTATTCGTCTTCCCAAGGAAGAATTTCAAGGAGTTCGCGCTCGGAGGTGCCCCATCCCAAAATCTTGAACCTGCACATCAAAGTTCGTCAGTGACCGGAGAAGATTTTTAAAGCAATTGTGCATTAGCTAAATAATCTAGTTGTTTTAAAACTGATCCTGCGCTTCTGTTATTTTATAATTATGAAAGCAATATAAATATTAAGACAATAAAATGTGCGAAAGGTAATGGAATAATTATGGTGATATTCCTGTAGCACTGTATTCACAAATTTCAAAAAAGCACTCGTAATGAATTCAAATTGCATTTTTTCTGAAAAAAAAAAACAGAATAAAACCATTTTGTATTTACTGATACTATTGAAATGAATGACGTGAATATACTGTGGTGAAGTTACCTAAACCCGTAACTGGTAGTGATTAACTAACTGGTAGTGATGACGACTTTCTTTAAATTGTTGACAGATTTAAAGTTGTTTTATGTCAAGTATGCCTAAACATGTTATTTTCTTGTTTTTATTTTATAATATGCTGCAATATATTTTATTTTTATTTGTGTATAATTATATTTTATTTTTGAATAATGTAACAGCAAATAAAATGAAAAAATGTCCTTAAAAGTGTTTTATTTATGTGTGTCCCTTTCAACCCCGCACAGTGTCCCTTTCATCCCCTACAATGGGGTTAAAAGGGACATTTCTTCCAATTTATAAAAATTCGTATATAGTTTTGAGTTACTGTACTTGAGGATAAGAGGTTTTCGCAGTATCAAAACAACGGTTTTAGACAAGAACTAGGCGCAAATTTGAAAGTCATATCTTTTAATGTAATTATTTTATAAGCATATAAAGACAAAATGTACCTTTCATCCCCAATCTCCCCTATACGTTCTAAGACTGCTTTTAAAAAAAAAAATGTTACAAAATATAACTTACACACAGCGAAATCTACAGAAATGCCAAAAGTTATTTCGGAACGGTCCAAATGTTTGATTGGTCGCATGGTCGCCAGCAGAAGGTTCAGAGCTAAAGAAATAGGAAGCCATATAAAATCGCCAGCATCAGTAAGGCCTATAAGAAGAGCAACCAAAAAATCGTGAATCCTTAAATATGCAAAACCATATCCGCATTAAAAATATGACCATAAAAAACCATTCTGGTTGCAGATAAACATCTGAAGCTACAAACTAATCGGTCTAAAATTATTTTTGGTAATAAAAAAGTATAATTTCGATGGCTCGTAGGCTTTTCACTCGTATTGGCATGATCATCGAAAGGAAAAAGGCATATTTTCCACGCTTCAACTAAGTCGAGGTAATCTCAATGGTTTGGGTTGAATATTCCTCCGTTTGTAAGGTTAGAATTGCTTTTTTAGCAGAACGATAAAACAGACGTACCCATATTCACATACTAGAACGGCATGTGTTGAATAAGAGTTAAAAAAATCCGGCCTTTACTACATGTTTCAACAATGCCTCAATTCACACTGCAAAAGACGCAGCGAATCTCTCTATTCTAAAAAAAAACAGTAACTACCGCTGTCACCGCCGCCGCCACCGGTTTTGAATTTTTTGTGACCGGAGGCCTTTCTTCGTTAATATTAATAAAAATAATGCATACAAAAATATGAAAATCGGTGGTTTTCTACAAAAATGTTTGATAAACACGCTGATGCAGACAGATTTCAAATTGAAGAATTATTTTAAAAGATATTTAATGCTAAAGTTGGACAAAATCGTTCCACTAAGAAAGTTTTATAGCAGCAAAAACTATACATGACAGTGTAATCATTTTCAGATCATTTTATGCGTTAGAATTTGCCGGAGTGCAGATTGCATTAATTTTTTTATTTTGACTCATTTTTGAGGTTTTATTTCTATTTTAAATTCAAATTTTCAGCATTTCTGGAGATATTTTTTACATTATTTTAGAAAACTAGGGGGCTCGGCCCCCTACGAGCTACGCTCGCCAACCCCCCATTCAGACACTGCAGTCTCTAAAAGCACGCTAATTTGATCGGCTTTAAAAAGATTTTGGAAGATTGAATTATAATTAAAAAAAACAAAGGCGATCTCCCTATAAACGGGTTTCTATTCATTTCTCTTTGATTGTGGAATTTTACGGAAAAATCAGCTGCTGTTAAAAGATACAATGGCATTTCTAAATCATCTAATATAAAATGAATTAAGTAAACAGAGTCTTTGTCTCCCGGTATTTTTTAACAAAGCGAAAAGAAAGTCCTTTTAAATAAGACATATTAAATATATCATTTTTAATCTGACGTAATTTTCACCAAACTTTTCTTTCCCTTTTTAATATTTTATACTTTTATTAGAAATGAAATATTATTTGCGCTGTCCAAAAAAAAAAAAAAAAAAAAAAAATAGTTGAAAAGTTCATCTCAAAATATCAAGTAAATGTCTCTCGCTATTTTTAAATTTAAACTATTTTGCAATATTATTTTTTGTTCATTTTACGTAATAAGTGTAATGTGACGTAAATGTGATGTAATTTCTCCTATTTAAGACTTCTAACGCATGTTAATGAATCCATTATTTTACAATATCCTTTCTCTATTAAAATTCACGTGTAATTATAGATGAAGAAATTTTCAATAAGTTCCTGCTTTTTATACGTAATTATATTATCTAATTATTCTAATTAATCAAATTTGAAAGTTTTTTTTTCTGTTTATAACAGTCACGTGTAAATAAATTTTTAATTTGAAGCAAACATTATTGTTTCCGTTGTTTATACAGATGGCAACAGGTTAAATTAGTACAATTTTCTGAAATAAGTAAAAAATATCTCTCGAAATGCTGAAAATTTGAATTTAAAATTGAAATAAAACCTCGAAAAATGAGTCAAATTAAAAAAATAAATCAATTCTGCACACTGGGAAATTATAACGTATAAAATGATCTAAAAATTATTAAATTCCGATGTATAGTTTTTGCTCCTATAAAACTTTTTTAGTGGAACGATTTTGTCCAACTTTAGCATTAAATATCTCTTAAAATAATTCTTCGATTTGAAAACTGTGTGCATCAGCGTGTTTATCAAACATTTCTGTATAATACTACCAATTTTCATATTTTTGTATGCATTATTTTTCTTAACATTAACGAAGAAAGACCTCCGGTCACAAAAAATTCAAAACCGGCGGCGGCGGCGGCGGCGGTGACAGCGGTAGTTACTTTTTTTTAGAATAGAGAGATGGTATTAATTTGTACTGTTGCCAACTGTATAAACAACGCAAACAATAATGTTTGCTTCAAATTAAAAATTTATTTACTCGTGACTATTATAAACAGAAAAAATCATTTAGAATTAGAATTATGTACAAAAATAATTATGTACAAAAAGCAGGAACTTATTAAAAATTACGTCATAAAAAGTATACACGTGAATTTTAAAAGAGAAAGGATATTGTAAAATAACAAATTTATTAACATGTGTTAGAAATCTTAAATAGGAGAAATTACGTCCTATTTACGTCACATTATAGTTATTACATAAAATGAACACAAAATAATATTGCAAAACAGTTTAAATTTAGAAATTGCGCTAGACATTTATTTGATATTTTGAGAGGATCTTTTCAACTATTTTTGTTAGGAAAGCGCAAATAATATTTCATTTATAACAAAAGTATTTTCACGTGAACATTTAAAAGAGAAAGAATAGCTTGGTAAAAATTACGTCATATTAAAAACGATTAATTTAAAATGTCCCATTTAAAAGAACTTTCTTTTCGCTTTGTTAAAAAATACCAGGAGACAAAGACTCTGTTTACTTAATTCCTTTTATATTAGCTTATTTTGAAATGTTGTTACACTTGTCTACGTCATCAAGTTATTTTGATTTGGACGTTTTATTTGTATTTTTATTAATGCTGTACTAATTTATTTGTTCTTTCGTTATTTAAAATAAAAATTATGTCAATTTGTATAATTTGGCGCGTGGTTTGGCGATTTATATAATTTGGCGAAATTGGTCGACGGGATAATCATGTAGTATCGCAGCGGAATTGGCGTTAAAATTCCCCAATCAAAGAGAAATGAATAGAAATCCGTTTATAGGGAGATCGCCACTGTTTTTTAAATTATAATTCAATCTTTCGAAATCTTTTTAAATCCGATCACATTAGCGTGCATTTAGAGTCTGCGGTGTCTGGACGGGGGCTGGCGAGCGTAGCTCGTAGGGGGCCAAGCCCCCTAGTTAGTTAGAAAATAGTATGATTCCCAAACTCTGTTGGCCGGCCGATAGTGCTGACTGTGTATTACAGTTCGAAAAACAGTTCAAATGATCCGGTATAACTCGAAACCAGAATTATAATATGCAATTTGTGGGGAATGGCGTGTTTTGTGACCTCGAAAGTTCGAAATCTTGTAAACCCTGCGACACATGACTACACCCAAATTATTTAGCACAATGGAGGCACAATGGGCATTGAATGTATCTATAATTTAGAAAAAATTGTTTTTTTGGCATTTTGCTCTTATTGCATATCCTGCGATTATGCAGTTTATTATATTATACTAGTAATAGTTATTTTATAATGTTTCTTTTGTTTTATATTGCCTTTTAGTTTACTAAAATCAATTTGTATTATTTATATGTGAATTAATATAATTATATTTATTATTTAACCAATTAAATTATATTGTCTATCACTTTGTACGCCGGAGCACATTCTCTACTTATAGTCTTCATAACGACTCATAATAAACCATTTTTTCCAACTGAATGATGCCCCCATTATAGAATGCAGTATGAAAAACTGTTCTTAAGCAAATATTGCAGAATTGCAATTTAATGAAAAAGGAAAATTTATTCATGTAGATGATTTCAAATAGATACTGATATTATTTTTATGAAAGTGCTTTATTTTATCACATATAATAGTAAATTAATTACTCAAGTCATTTTACGGCGTATTAAAGTTCCCGAAAGTTACAGAGGCATTCAGTTAAACCAGGGAAAATATTGCATAAAAATATAACAGCAAGATTAATTGTTATTATAATACGAACATAATGAAGTATAATGAACACATTTTAGTTTAGAAGAAAACTGTCAAAAATTAGATAATTTGTTTGCATTTATTAAAATGAAAATGCTAAAAAAGACAAAAATAATCTTACTACATTCGCCTTATTGATTTGTATGAAATGGTTTTCTGAAATCAGAATATATGAATATATAACTTAAGGTTTATCAAATAAACTTCAATAAAACGGATTTCTTTAAATAGCTCGAAGGAATGAAGATAAATTCAAGCATATATGAAAAGCCGAAAAGTGAATATATCTAGGAATTAATATTGTCTAAATTTCATTCGGAATTATATGTGAAACACCAGATGGTATATAAGTTTACATATTTTCGATGTGGTATAATTTAAACTTAAAAAGTATAAAAAATACTTAAAATAAATCTACATATAAAATCCCATTATACTTTCAAACATTCTTTGTGCGAAAAAATATAGAACTAATTTATAATAAATAACTAACGCGACATAAACAAAAACATACGGAAGAGAAAAGGCAGCATAAAAAATCAATATTAACGTAAATAAAAAATCGCAAGTTTACTAAATGATGAACACAAAATGTTCTAAAGTTGCAAAACTAAACAAACATTAAAATAAATTTATAACAATCGACGTTTCGGTCGTCGTCTATGACCATCTTTAGGAAATCGTTGTAACATTGCTTTTAAAGTAAAAAAAATAATAATAAAAAAAAAATAGTCAAGCCGTCTTGAATTTTAAAAGTTTGTTAGGTTCTCAATTGATTAACGCTTAAACCAATACTATGATACAGAATATGCAGTTGCTCCATCTATCGGACAAAAGCAGAATATATGTTTAAAAGAATTACCGATGGAGAATGGAATGACGTCTTCTATCATATGAAAATAGAATAAAAGAAAAATCAAATAAACAAATTGGCATGCTGTGGCGACGTCCAGTATAAAATGATGAAAATAAATGCCGAGCATAAAAAAATATAATAAAAAGCGACGACCATTGATAGAAACATAAATATCAGTACATCGCCAAATTTTAAAATCATTGGATGAATATAAATACATTAGTATATGATTATATTAAGTTGCACAGTCACAGTATAGCAATAGTAAATGAGATGTTTCATTGCATGCTTCGTTTCTTCTAACAAAATATCCAATGGATTCTTTCTGTAGACCTACAAAAGGATTTTTACATGGAATTTTTATCATGGAATTTTACATGGGAATTTTTATTAAAACTCCTTCGTTGCTCCAGAGCCAGAGTTTTCCGCACAAGCGCTTAGCGATGCGGTGTACTATAAGGAAAACAGCAGCACAATTTGCAATCTAAATTGTATTTATTATTAAAATGAAAAAAATAAAAAAGTACAACATTTAATTTACGTCCAAAACGTTACGTTACGTATAAAATATCCGACTTTGCCCTCAAAGCTTAAAAACAACATCAACTTCTTATGTGACCTTTCACTTTTACTACATAACTGAGACAGGGGCTTGGATTTCCCCTTATTCAGTACCCGATGTCGGGTCGCAGCAACTTTGTATAATATTGTCTTACTTTGTATAATATTGAATTACTTAATGTCTTTATTGTCCTTTGACAAACTTTGCTATTGTAATATTTGTTTACATCTTCTTTATATCTTGTATCGGGGAGCTCAACATTCGCTAAAATTTGTAAATTTTTTTAATGACCTCAATAAAGGGAACCGGGAGTGACATTTGTGCTCTACAGATTCAATTCCTAGTGTGAACAGTCTCTCTCGGGCAGTAAAACTAAAAGTGAAAATAGTTACTTTTCAACTGTTGTGTGATGTATCTTGAAACATGGTTGAATGCATAAACTACCATCACATTGAACACAATAATAGCGGTAATCATGGAGAATTTTGTTCATGGAGCACACTATACATTTCCTTGATGCAGTGTACTTTGAAGATTTTGATAGTACTTTACCTGGAAAGTATCTAGCTGTGACCCGTAAGGGATTGTCATGTATTTTTTGTCTCTTTATGGGGCGTGGCCCTGGAAGTAACGTGAAATTTCTGAATAATTCGTTCACCACTTTGATGAGGAAGTTATAATTGTAAATGTTTTTGAATATCCGTAGAAAATATTGAAAATAACTCTAAATAGACAACGCTGAGCGGAAACAAATCAAAAGACACACAATCAATTGAAAGAAGTTCTCGGATCAAATTTCATCCTTTCAGAAACATGCCACCTACACGTAGGAAGAAATCAGCAGGTCGGTGGAAAACAACACTTCAAAATTGATGTATGACATTCCAAAGTAGTGGGCGTAGTTATACAGCTAACAACAAGTTACAGTGGCAAGTGTCTTGTGAAAACTTATATATACGCCACTGCCAGTTAACGCATGGAGTATGCAAAGCGTATATATACGTCCATGGCAGTTAAGGGGTTAAAAAAATCAAGATATAAGATTTAGGTATACCATATAATTTGTGACTTATTTAAAAAGAAAATCGTTTTGATAGTAATTTCCATTTTAACGTAAACGAGAAAAGGTAGCTAAATGGATAATTTTAATTGTATCCCAAATATATTTTTCATGAAAATGAAGTAATTTCATATTATAGCCAAATTTTTTATTAACTTTCTAATGACAAATTTATATCCTAACAATAATTCAAAGTTTACGAAAACTAACTGTTTACTACTATTTATTTTAATTCTGAATGCATAATAGTGCCTGCCTGTTTTATTTCTTAAATTTGAAACATAATGTTAAATTAGGTGAATTTGAAGTCATTTCAGGCAACTGAGATTTGACAACTGAGAGAGAACAAGGGAGAAAACGTATTTTTTATAAAAAAAATTAAAAGTGCTTGCAAAACGTACGTTACATTCCTCGATATTGTTGAAAAATTAACAATATTTTGAGTACTTTTAAAGCGAATCGCGCCTCCTTACTCTTATCTCTTATTATCCGATTTTCCAACACAGTTAGTTTTCAGAAATATCTTTTAAAGTTAGTTTTAAACTTTTTGAGTTTATTCCACAAGAAATCGTTAATGAACAGAAATAATCATGTTTCGCCGTCGAATGTAATGCAATACCTTTCTGAAATCGGAGTATCTGAATCTAAAACATTGAAATCATATTATCTTCAATAAAATAATTTTTTTTAATTGCTCGAAGGAATAAAAATGAATGCAAAAAAGCATGCGAAGCCAAAAACTTACTGAAAACATATTATATTAAAAGAACATTTTTCTAATGATTATTTTCTAAGGACTTTTTGGCTAATTTGATAGTTACCAGAGGGTGATCGATTCCTCTACATTATTCGATGCCCCATTTTTAAAAATATAACGAGCCAAAAAATCCCTTTAAAAGAGTTCTCATAGCAAAATCCTATTAAATTATAGTTTTTTCACAATATCTATGCTTAAGGCTATTTTATAATAAATTAGCAAAATAACGATCTATAGAAATACGAAGTATAACAAACGAAGAATGAAAATATTAGATTTCTTTTAAAGCTTTATGTTTTGTAGAACTCTGAAAATCTCTTAAGGTAGAAAAAAAACTACATGTCATGTAGATAGTAATACTAGTTTATTCTGATTAAATAAAAATATGCAAAAAACGAAATGGGTGATGAATGTGATAATACGGGGTATGTCAAAATATCTTGTAAAACATTGAAATTTATGAATAAATCAACAGTAGGACGAGAGTGTGATTTAGACAAAAATGGTTCTCCTGATAGAAAATATTGTATAAATCATAAATTTAATTCCAAACATTATTCATAGATGGCGGCACCATATTAATAAATTGGAATAATGTCTCAAAAGTTGAAGCAATTAAAGCAAATTAAAAGATTGTGAATCTGATAATTCCGGGTTTGCCAATATGATTTAGCAAGATTTGAAATTCATTAACAAAATCAAGTATTTGGTGCATTAGAGTTTGGTTTATAGGAATATACTTCTCACGATGAAAAGTTTTGAATACGAATAAATTTAGTTCAAAAAATTGCCCACAGATGGTATCATCTCAACAAAGCTTTAAAAGTGTCTCAAAGATTGAAGCAGTTATATATGTTGTACACTGTTAAAAATTTGCAGCATTCTGTCCAGTCATTTGACCGTTTTTGTCAAAAACGGTTACACAACCGTAATTTAACACTATTCTGACCATATTATTGGCAATTTTATGGTCAGAATACAGTTAAATTACGGTTACGAAACCGTTTTTTCAAAAAACGGTCGAATGACTGGACAGAATGCTGCAAATTTTTAACAGTGTAGGCTAATTGAGAAATCCGGCTCTTTGCAAACAGCCTAGGCTCTTTGCAAAAAGCCGGACTAATTGGAGAATCCATCTCCCTTTTTCCAATTAGCCTGATATTTTTCAGGCTTATTGCAAAGAGCCTAGAAAGCGTTAGGCTAATTGAAAAATGACCACTTATTATCCGATCAGTGTAATATTTTTAGCTCACAAGCTATCAAAGCCTGAGAGTTTATGTGCCCGCCGATTCTGTATGTACGTGTGTACGTACGTATGTACGTAACGCGATAACTCTTGATAGAAATATCCGATTTGCTTCAATTTTTTTTTCTAGGTTCATTCTGATAAGGTGTTTCCCTGATTGTTTTTTGGGGTTCATTGGTTAAGGATAAAGGGGAGGCTAGTACCCCCCCCTTAATTTATATAAATGGGTTTTTCATGCAGATATATACGATTTGCTCCAAATTTGGTATACCGGTTTATTGTGTTAAGGAGCTTCCCTGATTAGATTTGGAAGCTCATTATTTAAGTATAAAGGGGGGAAAGGGGTTACCTCCCTTAGTTTAGATAAATCGATTTTTCATGATAAATTATTCGATTTTCTCCAAATTTGGTATACCGGTTTATTGAGTTAAGGAGCTGCCTTGATTAGATTTGGAGGTTCATTAGTTACATATAAAGGGAGGAAAGGGGGGGGCTATCCCCCAAGCCCGTAATTTAGATAAATGGGTTTTTCTTGCAGAAATATGCGATTTGCTATAAATTTGGTATACCGGTGCAGTCCCCCCCCCCCCCCCCCTTAGTTTATGTAAATGGGTTTTCCATGCAGAAATATTCGATTTGCCCCAAATTTGGTATACCGGTTTATTGTGTTAAGGAACTTCCCTGATTAGATTTGGAAGCTCATTGTTTAAGTATAAAGAGGGGAAAGGGGGGCTACCTCCCTTAATTTAGATAAATCGGTTTTTCATGATGAATTATTCGATTTTCTCCAAATTTGGTATACCGGTTTATTAAGTTAAGGAGCTGCCTTGATTAGATTTGGAAGTTCATTAGTTACATATAAACGGAGGAAAGGTGGGGCTATCCCCCAACCCCGTAATTTAGATAAATGGGTTTTTCTTCCAGAAATATGCGATTTGCTATAAATTTGGTATACCGGTTAATTATGTTAAGCAGCTTCCATGATTATATTTGGAAGATCATTATTATGTATAATGGGGGGAAGGGGGGCAATTACCTCTCCCCTTAATTTAGATAAATGCGTTTTTCATGTAGAATTATTCGATTAGCTCAAATTTGGTATACTGATTTATTATGTTAAGGAGATGGCTTGATTAGATTTGGAGGTGCATTAGTTAAGTATAAAAGGAGGAAAGGGGGGGGGGGAGCTACCCCCCCTTAATTTAGGTAAATGGGTTTTTAATGCAAAATTATCCGATTTGCTCCAAATTTGGTATACCGGTTTATTATGTTAAGGAGCTTCCATGATTAGATTTGGAGGTTCATTAGTTAAGTATAAAGGGAGGAAAGGGGGGCTAGATCCCCCCTTAATTTAGATAAATGGGTTTTTCATGCAGAGTTATTCGATTTGCTCGAAACTTCGTATACCGGTTTATTATGTTAAGGAGCTGCCTTGATTAGATTTGGAGATTTATTGGTTAAGTATAAAAGAGGGACAGGGGCTAGTGTCCCCTTAATTTAGATAAATAGGTTTTTCATACAGAATTATTCGATTTGCTTCAAATTTGATATACCAGCTTATTACGATATGGCTTCCTTCATTTGATTTGGAGGTTCATTGGTTAAGTATAAAAGGGGGGAAAGGGGGGCAATTGCCCCTCCCCTTAATTTAGATAAATGTGTTTTCATGCAGAATTATCTAATTTTGTTTAATTTTTTTTCTAGGTTCATTCTAATAAGGAGCTTTTCTGATTAGATTTGAAAGTTCATTGGTTCAGCATAAAGGGAGAAATGGGGGAGCTAATACCCCCTCCTTGATTTAGTGAATTTTTTTTTCATTCAGAATTATCTGATTTGCTTCAAGTTTGGTATACCAGTTTATTATGTTAAGTAGCTTCCCTGATTAGATTTGGAGGTTCTTTGGTTAAGTAGAAAGGGGGGCAACGGGGACTAATACCTTCATTTATTTTTCGAGAGGCATTATTCTTTGAAATAAGAGTATAATATAAAATTAGTGTGAGTAGCCTGTGAGCTCAATGCCATCAGTTTAAGTGGGCAATTTTCTTTTTATTAGGTTTATTAACGCATAACCCTACCGAAACCCGAAAAATAAATTACAACAGACCGTAGCCTGATCCGAGCAAGGCAAAATAATTTCAGTCTGCATGCAACCCGACCCGAACCTGAAAGTTCCATTTAAAAAAATCCGAAATCCCGAACCAAATCTGATAACCGACAAAAATATTCCAAAGATCCATAACCGGATCCGAACAAGACAAATTAGTTTCCGTGGACACGCAACGCTACCAGAACTTAAAAATTCCATTCGAAGTCAACCTGAAACCCGTCCCGAACCAAATCTAAACCGACAAAAATATTCCAAAAAACTATAGCCCGATGCAAGCCAGACAAAATAATCTCCGTCCACCGGCAACCCGATCCGAACCTGAAAGTTCTAATTGAACTCAATCCGAAACCTGGTTGTGGTCAGTATTCGGGTTGATTTCAAATGAAACATTCAAGTTCGGATCCGGTTGAAAAAAAATTAAACTAAATCAGATAATTCTGCAATAAAACCCATTTATCTAAATTAAGGGGAGGGGCAATTGCACCTCTTTCCCCCCTTTTATACTTAACCAATGGACCTCCAAATCAAATGAAGGAAGCCATATCGTAATAAACTGGTATATCAAATTTGAAGCAAATCGAATAATTCTGTATGAAAAACCCATTTATCTAAATTAAGGGGACACTAGTCCCTGTCCCTCCTTTATACTTAACCAATAAATCTCCATATCTAATCAAGGCAGCTCCTTAACATAACAAACCGGTATACGAAATTTGGGTCAAATCGAATAACTCTGCATGAAAAACCCATTGATCTAAATTAAGGGGGGGGGTCTAGCCACCCTTTCCTCCCTTTATAATTAACTAATGAACCTCCAAACTAATCAGGGAAGCTCCTTAACATAATAAAACGGTATACGAAATTTGGAGCAGATCGAATAACTCTGCATGGAAAACCCATTTATCTAAATTAAGTGGGGGGGGGGGTCTAGCACCCCCTTTCCTCCCTTTATACTTAACTAATGAACTTCCAAATCTAATCAGGGAAGCTCCTTAACATAATAAACCGTATACCAAATTTGTAGCAAATCGAATAATTTTGCATTAAAAACCCATTTACCTAAATTAAGGGGGGGGGGGGCTAGCCTCCACTTTCCTCCCTTTATATTTAACTAATGAACCTCCAAATCTAATCAACCCATCTCCTTAACATAATAAACCAGTATACCAAATTTGAGCTAATCGAATAATTCTACATGAAAAACGCATTTATCTAAATTAAGGGGAGAGGCAATTGCCCCCCTTTCCCCCCTTTATACATAATAATGATCTTCCAAATGTAATCAGGGAAGCTGCTTAACATAATTAACCGGTATACCAAATAAATCGCATATTTCTGCATGAAAAACACATTTATCTAAATTACGGGGTTGAGGGATAGCCCCCCCCCCTTTCCCCCCTTTATATGTAATTAATGAACCTCCAAATCTAATCAAGGCAGCTCCTTAACTTAATAAACCAGTATACCAAATTTGAAGAAAATAGAATAATTCATCATGAAAAACCGATTTATCTAAATTAAGGAGGGTAGCCCCCTTTCCCCCCTTTATACTTAAATAATGAGCTTCCAAATCTAATCAGGGAAGCTCCTTAACACAATAAACCGGTATACCAAATTTGGAGCAAATCGAATATTTCTGCATGAAAAACCCATTTATATAAATTAAGGGGGAGACTAGCCCCCCTTTTCCCCCTTTATCCTTAACCAATGAACCCCAAAAACTAATCAGGGAAGCACCTTATCAGAATGAACCTAGAAAAAAAAATTGAAGCAAATCGGATATTTCTATCAAGAGTTATCGTGTTACGTACATACGTACGTACGTTCGTACACACTTACATACAGAATCGGCGGACACATAAGCTCTCAGGCTTTGATAGCCTGTGAGCTAAAAATATCACCCTGATCGGATAATAAGTGGTCATTTTTCAATTAGCCTGACGCTTTTTAGGCTCTTTGCAATAAGCCTGAAAAATATCAGGCTAATTGGAAAAAGGGAGATGGATTCTCCAATTAGCCCGGCTCTTTGCAAAGAGCCTAGGCTGTTTGCAAAGAGCCTAGGCTGTTTGCAAAGAGCCGGATTTCTCAATTAGCCTACGACATATGTAAATTATTTTTTACAATGTATTACAGTACTTAAATGCATGCGGTCTTTGTAGCTTGATTCATATATCCAAAGAGTACATAATCACCAATCCTCAAGTTGAACATATCGCAGTAGTTTGTAAAAAATACTTTGCGTAAATGCTTGAGTTTATATCATTCTTAAGATACACGCACATTTTTAACGTCTGAATTAAAATATTTAAACTAATTATGAAATATTGGACAGACTTGACTACATTAAAAAAGAGAAATTAAATTAAAAATATTTTAAAAAGCATTTAATTAAAAGAAAAAAATATATAAAAATAGACGTTTCGCCGTGCAACGCACAGCCTCACCAGTACAACATCAGCAATAACAGAATATCGCACATGCTCTGGACGCAGTCAAAGTCAAACTTATTTTTTTCAAACACGAAGTATTCCTTCGGAATCGAACCAGATTCCTTAAGCGAGTAAGGATATATCCTAGTAAACCAATTTTTCATAAATAATCTATAATGATAAGAACTGCAGTTATATTTCAAAATTAACGAATTTTTTAAGGATGGGGTGTGGTCCGTTTCAAAGACATGCTGTAGTAATTTAACTTAGGGTTTTTTTTTTAAACCGTTAAATAAATTGAATTCATTTTAAATAACCACATATATAAATATGACATAAGAAAATTAACAGGTCTTGTTTGTATGATTCCATGCAGTGCTTGTGACAACGTACACATAGGTGAGTCTGGTAGATCGATAGAGATAAGACTTAAGAGCATGTCGGCGCATTCAAAAATGGAAAATTAAATCTAAATTAGTACAGCATGCTTTTGAAACGGATCACACACCATGCTTCGAAAATTCGTTAATTTTGAAAAATATCTGCAGCGCTTATCATTATAAATTATTTATGGAAAATTGGTTTTTTAGCTTATACCCTTTTACGTTCAACGAATCTGCACTGTAAAAAAAATGGTAACGTTCCATGTAAAATCCAGGAACGTTTCGCCTTTTCCCAGGTTTTCAGAATAATTTAGCTCTTTCCTGTGAAATTCTGGTTTTCTTATCTGAAACGTTCCTGAACAAAAGTTGGAAACAGCAAAACGCTGCGGCCGCCATCTATTATTTTTTTGCTATAATCCGTTGCTCGCGCGCGAGTGTCGAAAACGAATTCCTTAAATGGATGTAAAAAAATCAATATGGAATGCAAATAAATCAATAGACGACATAATCCTTTACGTCTCTATTGTCAAGACAATTCAGATGAAAATACAATACCTCTGTGACATCGCTAAGAGATTATCTCTCGTACTTGTCTGTGGAATGTTTATCGAGCAGACCGTGTAAAAAAAATACACCTATTATTTGGATCTCCATTAACCAGGGGGCCATCAAACATGATTCTCACGATTTTGATTAAGTTAAAGTATGTTTTAGAGTTCTTATCTCTATTTATTCTTGTGAAAGGATTTCTTCAAATGGGCCTTAGATTTTCAGAAATTAGATGCCGAGGTTTAGCATACGTTTCAAATGCCCATTCGTTTGCAGCTCTCAACGTGTCTTTCGTGGTGTGGACGCAGAAAGTTTGCACGCCACCCGTACGGCCCGAGATCGATTCTACCTCTTGACTATTTTTTCTTTTTTAATTAATTTTATATTTTAACACTTTATTACAATTTGATTTAAATTTGATATATATTTGACACTTTGAATTGCTGCAAATTTGATTTTTTTTTTCGGAAAAAATATACAATTACGTTTAGGTTTGTTTTTTTTCATGAAAATTTACATGTATTTTATCTAACTTGTAAACTAACATAATTACTGACGAAAATCCAAAATATTTTATGTCTAGATTTTTTTTTAAATTATTATTTACATTTATATATTTTTATATTTTAAGCAAAGTTCAGAAACAATATATCATATATATATTTACTTTATTGAATTTTAACTGAAAATTTATTTTTTCGTGTAAATTATAAATAATAATTTTGATGTCAATTTCAAAATATTTTTTTCATTCTAACAAATAATGATAATAAAGCGAAAATTGTCAACTGGAAATGTAAAAATCGTCTGCGGATACCGCATGTTGTGAAATGTCAGTAATGTTTTGCTGTCAACAGAAATATTCCTGGTATTTCGCAGGAAACTTACTGGCATTTCTGTAGAAAGTTTTTAGCATATACAGTAAAGTTCCAGTCATTTTCAAGAAATGTTTCTTGGAAATAATGGGCAACTCAGCTGCCCATTTTTTCCTAGGAACGTTGCGTAATTTTTTTTTACAGTGTGTGTTGATTCCGAAGGAATATTTCGTGTTTTTAAAATATAACTTTTACTTTCACTGTGTCCAGGGCATGTTCGATGTTCTGTTATTGCTGATATTGTACCAATAAGGCTGTGCGTTGCACTGCCGAAACGCTTATTTTTGTATATTTTCTCTTTTAATTAAATGTTTTTATATGTATTTTTAATTTAACTTCTCTTTTTAAATGTAGTCATGCCAGCCTAATGTTTAATAAGTAGCTTATATCTTTTTTCAAATTTGAATACATACCGCCATCTTTAGGAAATTTCTTGAGTAAGATGTTAACGTGCTTAGATAGAAGTTTCAATCTTTAGAATCACTTTGTCCAAAGCATACTCTCCTACGGTCGTTACTTTGCTTTTTATTGTATTTTAAAATGTGTCAAATAATTTTGCCCACTCTATATAATAACTACAATAAATAAATAAAATAATATAATTGAAAAACGAGTAAAATAGTCCTAAATTATGTATTCATCAGATTAAACAAAGAACGTGTACTAAAATATTAATTTCATATACTGTAGAATTGGAATTAGACGGTTTGTTTTAGAGCAATATAAATACGAAGAAATAATAGAAGGTTTTATTTTTAATTTAAAAACTATTAATTACTATGAAACTAAGCAAATTTTTTAAAGAACAACATTAAAAAAAATAAATATATAAAAAACAGAATTACTTATTCATATTGCTATCGAGAAAATCTTGAGTTTTTCTGTCATTAAAACATAGACTTCAAGAGTCATAAAGCTTGAATTAAGCCTACGCATCGTTATATGATTATATTTGACCTATGTTTTGCATAATTGTCTCAGACATTGTAAGGTACTGAGTTGAATCTAACTGCATATACAAATTTAAGTTATTGCATTATTAAACATCATTTAAAGCTCAATATGTTTTTAATAATAAAAAAAGGTTAAATTCCTAAATTTACCCATTTTTTCCTATATGTTTAATGACTGTAAAATGTGCTTTCATCAACACCTTATGATTTTAAATTATATTGTATTTAATTATAGATCAGCCATGACAATGCCTGCCTTCCTATGTGTATTTCTACACTTCTCCTTAACAAAAGCTAGAATACCTTTAATTCTTTAATTGGAATATATCACACTTATAACTTTTAATCCATTGTTATTTAATTAGGCATAAGAAAGATATCTGCTTAATAATTTATTGTTTAATATTATAGAACACTAATCGAATATGTATTGTTTATTCAGTATAAGCTCATGCTGCTGTACTGATAAAGTGGGGAAAGTGAGACAAAGATGAAGCAATTCATAAATAATAAATGCAAAAAGAAATGTCTTGCACGCATCATACTTGAGTCATTTTTGTTAACTAAGACCAAAAACATATTTGTAGTTGCTAATGTGGCATTATCAAATATTAATTAAATATGGTTTGTTTATTCGGTACAGGCTTTATTGCTATAGATATATTATGTTTGTGTCGAATAGTGCAGAATTCATTTATACGAGTTCTGGAAAAGAAACACTTTGATTTAGAGTGTAAATATAAAAAGATCGACATACAGCAAAGTAATCGTAATATCTGACAGTTACATTTAATGCTATTCGGCTTCACAAAATTCTGTAAATTGTATCAGTTTCATGGTGTCCATTAGTACTAATGCATTACAGAAGCAGTTTTTGAAATTTTTGTTTTGCTCGTCGGGCTACTGGACTTGCAGTATTTTTCTAAATTATTGCTGATCTAAGGTATTGTGAAATTGATATTGGTATACTCTTTATTTCAGGTGATACTATATAAAACTTTATTGGGGGCAAAATACGCCGTTATTTTCGATGCATGAGCTCACGGACCTGAAAAGACTGCCCACACTGCAGTGTCTGTACAGCAAAGCAATAATGTCTCCCCGAAATTTCTGTAATTGAAATATTGAGTCAGATCATAGAGGAGAAGTCTTTACGGTCCCGGAATTGGACCCAAGATCGTACATGTCGTAACGCGCGGGCTGTGTCGGCAAAATGAAGGCCAATTTCCAAATGGACCAACCGGACCGATAAAAAAAAATAAGCAGAGCGACGGTTCGATATATCATATTTAAAAGGATCAAACTAAGCTGTTAAAATATGAACAGTTTTCAATGGGCGTGACCTCTGATGAGGATAATTATAAAAGTGCTGCAAGAGTCGGTACTAGCTTGACAACATCAATAGAGAAATATAAAATCTCCATTCTAGAGATCGTCATCGGACAGTTACATCGTGTCTGTTCCAGATCTTTTTTAGCAGACTAGAGGCAGTGCGTAATCAAGCTTACATTTTATTATAAATACATGTGCCTGGCCGGAGCTCAATATACTTGTGTTCAGGATGTGACGTACAATCAATGTATTTTGTAAAAATAGTAATAACAATAATAAACTAGAAATGACCTTTAAAAAAATGGAATTCACCATTCGGTTGCGTACATTCTGAATTATTATTCTAACAGAAATGATTTCAGAAAGTAGCTGCTTTGGATTTGAGAACAGTCTTAATAATATTCTTCTATAAATGAAGATACTGGATGTGGTAAGTTATTTTAGTGAATGAAACGTGTCAAACTAATATACATTTATCGTTTGTACTTATAGTAAAATATAAGAAAAAAACCTTTAAAACAAAACTATCATGTAATAAAATTCCAATCATGCGGTCATCAACTAAATGACCTTACGATAAGAATCCGAAGCAGCTTCTTATAGTTTACATTCTTTCAGAAAGATTTTCTTCTTAATCATTTTGACAGGGAACTGCTCACCCTCCGTGCGCACGCCCATATCACTGCACTTCAGACGAACGGTCATAAAGTGTAAAAGAGAACCTTTCAGTGCAAAAGTCATGAATATTGCTGTTGCACAATACATTATAACTTATATGCATTTTGCGTTGATATTAAACACTCAAAAAAAGTAAAATTCGGTATATTTTATAAAGTTATATACATTTGCTTACAAACTACTTTAGAAATCCCACGCATTGACTATTTATTCCCCATGGTAAAACAAATCTTGTGAGTTGCTTATTACATTTTTCCAATTAGGATGGTAATCGAAGCAGAAATATTAACCCTTTGCCGTCGTATTAAGTATATACATAGTTGTCCTGCTGGAAGGAATTAATTTTCTTTGAACGAAGAGAAATACATAATCTGCAAGACTATGAAGGATAAAACAAAATTTATTAACTCTATTGTAAACTATAGATATATGTAACAAATAATAGTATTAATTTTTTGTAAAAATTATATTTTATAAATCTCCATCACGTGGTATTTTTCAAAGCAGTCTCCAATAAGAAGCCCTTAATTTTTCTGTTTGAACATGCAGAGCAATCTTTAGTCTTTACATCTTCTATATTATCTTTTTAAAACTACTTTCAATTTCACGGTACACTTCTTTCAGTTGCTTTCTTTTGACATTTTGGAATATTATTTTAAAATATTTTAAGAAGCGAAAATGACCAATTACACTTCAAAACGGTTTTTAAAATATTATTTCGAATTCTATGTATCTAAGAAGCTTCTCGACTTAATATAATATAGGACCAGTATGGTTCTTTGCTGTGGTGGTTAAAAGCAGACATATGACGAGAACTGTATAAAATCTGCAATGATTGAGAGCAAACATACCACCGCAAAGGATTATAAACTACATACAAATGTTGATTTTAGTGGAAGTTTGAAATATTCAAGAACAAAAAAAGTCCTTGGATACCCAAATTGAAAGACAGTGCTCTCGCTTGCTTTCTTTATGAACGTACTTGATCCTAACCATTAACCCGTTCTCTAAAATAACACATGATTTTCTTAGAACAAAATTAAACTTCCACTCCTCAGTAAAATTAATATAATACAAGACATTAAAATCACCAACGTAGGAGAACTTCTGAAAATTCGGTTCCATTATTTAATATATTTTTGTGTCTTTCCGGTTTCGATTTAGCAGCTAATTCTTTTAGTACGGTATCATTTAGACTTGTGCGTATGCCAGTAAAATATTTGGATGTAATTCAAGACTTCCCATAGAAAAAAATTTCTTGCAAGAAATAATTTTACATATAACAATGTCAAGTTATTGTTAAGTCTGTCCTATTAGTACGATTCAAATATCGAATAAATTACATCTGTAATGGTGCATGCTATGTTTTTGCATTTTACCGTTCTAATGTTAATCTGAATTTCCTCCTTAATACCTCTATCTTATTAACATGCGTTTGGTCAGGTGATGAATTGAATTTGATATCTGACTAAATTCGTAGAAATCTAATCTAGAGCACTGAAAAGACAAATTGGTAATTCGGAGCAACAATTGCATGTTCGAAGATAAAAATTCGTTTTTAGCCCCCGGTGTGCTATTTCTTTCTCCTAGCTTATTTTGTGGCGCATAAAAAAAATAACGTTACCTTACAGAAGCCAGCCGTAAAACAAAGCAGTACGACTAAATACTCTATAGCAATTTTTTAAATTTTTAAGCATCGCACATTTTCGCTTTTTATACCGTCGTATTGGAAAAAAATTGTTATTACATTTGGTTAAATGCAATTTGTTTGAAAACTTCATCCCAATTTATTTTTGCAATATTAATTTTTTTGCAGTTTTTAGAGCCATTTGCTTAATATTGGCAACGGAAGTACTCCATTTCTGTAGAAAGTAGAGAAAAAAATAGTGGTGAAATAGTAATTATGAATTTTTGTTGCCATTTTCTCATAACAACTGAAAAAAATGTAATTAAAATGCGTGCTATTTTGAAAATATATATATATATATAAACGAATGATTTCTGTTAAAACATGGAGCTATTATAAACTATATTTAATTTTAAGTATCTATATTAATGTTACAAACAAATAAAGTCCTATGAATCATAAGATAGCCCTTTTTTGTCGAGTTTCTTTAATGATGACATCTTTTTGCTGCATTGTGTATTATTTCGCGATAGTGACGTCCTATGCATACTTTGCTGTAGATGTTAAGATTGGATCGAGTAAATGTGAAATTCTTAAGCGGATGCGAATGACGTCATTTTACTTAAAATAAAAGCGTGTGATTTAAGCCTTATAATTGAAAATGTTTTGTACTATTTATATATAAATATATTATTTTCATCGGGGACGACATTATTTTTTGAAAAAGCAGAATACCTGTTTTCTAGTCTTTTATTTCATTTATTCGTGCGAATAATCTAATTATTTAGATTTATGTTTTTTTCATGTATGGATTTTCGTATTTATTTATGATTAAATCCATATTTAAATTACAATGGCAATGTTCTAAATTCAAAATAAGAAAATGTTTTCTTTCTGTAGTTAACCTATATGTACCTTTCCCCCCTAAATAATCGCAACCACTCAAAAATAATTTTTTCCAGGAGAAAGATTTGTCTACTTAATTTTTTTCAAGTTTTTCAATATGCCATCATCGCGTCCAAAGCTACCATTTAAACAAGTTGCAATCTATTAATGGTTTCTAAAACGTTCTATGTATGTCAAAGCATAATTTTGCGGTTACGATATTTTATTTTTCTAATGGAATGTTAAGTGCAATAAATAAAAAGAAAAGTGCCCATTTAACACTACGACGGCCACGTTTTCAATGTACCTAGAACGGCCGTAAACGGTCATTTTGGCCGCTCTTTCGAAAAAACTAAAAAAATGTAATTTTAACTAAAATAATATTAAAAACTTCTTTCCAGGAAACAAGTTTAATGACAAACTACAAAAAGACTTACATTTTAAAAATATTTTTCAAGAAAATAAAACATTTTACATTCTTTTACCCTTCCTAGGCAATCTTAATTATATAGAATCCTGAAATTAGATAATGTAAGTGTCATATTTTTTTATAATTATAAACCTAATATATGTTTTACATTTTTTTTAAGTCAGCAATTTTATTAATAGATTAGAAAAATATTATACTGAAAAATTTAACATATCTCAGTTTATTTCACAAGCAACGCAGGCGGATACTATCCTTTCTTCTAACATGAATGGTCCGCAAACGTGTTTCAGGCATCTTGAACACTGTTTGGAAGTATTATTTCCTTTACAGTTCTTGAGTATTTGACACTGCTTTCATTTTCTGTTTCGAATTCAGGGAAGCATTTTGATTTGATTGTCGTCATACAACCTGTTTCGATCAGTATAGTTTTTACGGAGTTCATCAGATATTTTCAAAATATATTCCCGACGACGGATGTTTCAGTCAAATGTTTTTTTGTATATCACCCATGAATTTATTGCAGCTAGATCAAGTATGTTTAAAAAAAAAAAAAAAAAAAAAAAAAACATGCACTGGTCATCGTCTGAAAGAAGGTTTCGCAGAGCATTTTTGGGACATTTGATCCAAAACATCAACACCATACTTAGTAGAATTGTAGAATTGGATAACCTCCGGAGTCTTCTTTTTGTTGTCTGATACATTCAAATTTCTATGCAATGAACTTAGCAAAAGCATATTTTTTTTCACTGGTATGATGTTAAAGTAATACCTTCATGTGAATTTAGTTTGCTAGAATAGAGCTCATCTTTTGTTTTTGTTTTTAAGTTATATAGCACCTATTTTTTGCTCTGTTTATTGTTCCCACGAAACTTAGACCATTTATCTTTAAATTCTTTGCCAGATTCAATGTTGTAAAATAATTGTTAGGCGTAACATTTCTCCCACAGTTATAAAAAGGTTCCATTAAACGATACACTGCGTGTTCCCCAACTGTTACATGAAGTGGCAGCATTTCTTCTTTTCCTAAGTATGGAAACACATTCAGAACAAACTTTGTTGATAAATCAATAGCTAATCAAAATTTTATCCAAAATTTGTCGGGCTTTTGCGGCATGTCCTGAATAAATTTGCACCTTGCTTTGGTTGGAAATAACTGCTCAACAACAGTGATGATTTCACCAGGTTTGTAACACGGTAGACAGTTTTCAATGAAATTGTTCCAAACTTCGGAAACAAGGGCGAATCTGTCATTTTGGAACCGTTATGATTAAGTCGATTTGACATCAAATCGCAAGTATCGCATAATTTCTTTAAATCTTTTCGTGACATAGTTTCGTAAAATATCTGATCCCGCATTTTTTAGACCACAAGGCATCGATCGAAAGTCCTTTTGCATGCAAAGCCCCCGAATATACAGTAAGGAAATAAAGGCATCAAGTTCATCTAATGAAAGTTTACAATTATTATCTCCATATCTCCGTACTACTTCAATTTCTGTGCAGTACTGTATGTGTTTCAAAATCTTTTCAGTTAGAAAAAGGCGCCAAGTACTGCTTGCATTATCAAAGCTAATTTTTCTTTTAGCGTAAGACCAGGGGCCGGAGTTTTAACGCTAAACCTTATGCATTGGCTGTCTTCCGGAAGTAGTTTGCGATATGTTTTTCCATATGGTTCCATATGCGGCTATTACTTCTGCAGAATTATTTTCATCACTATTAGTTTGTTGATTTTTTCTTCTTCCACGATTATACCCTTGAATAACTTCTTCATCTGTTTCATTATCAGAAGTAGAGGATGAAATATTATGCGGATATTCTATTTGATGTATTTTGGAATCAACACTCGATTCAGACTCGATATCATCGCACTCGATATCACTTTCGATATCGTTTTCATCCTCATTTTCAGCAACTGAATTTTCGGATGATAAATCTTGCATTGACTGCACAGTTGCTTCCGCAGTCAGAAAGTTCATTCCCAGAGTTCTACGAGACATTATTAGAATAATAATAATTATTATTATTTAATTGAAAATATCTGTTCATATCATTTTCAAACGGAGATAACAAATCAAGTATTGCTTCACTAATAAAGCGATCACTTATTCAGACATTTTTTCTGGATAGCTCTGCCATTGGAGCATGCGTGGAAGCAACAGAGACAGGTGTCTTTCGAAGAAACCGGAGTAAGCCAGCAGTTTATCACACTTCTCTCCCCACATCTATACGTTCTTTGTATAAAAACCTCTTTTACAAGAAGAAAATAATGATTTTATCTGACACGTGTTGAATTCAGGGGATGAAAATAATGATTGCTCCGGGGGACATTTCTCCCCGGAGATGTGAGATGTTCCTATGGAAGATTTGAGATTTTGTGCTTTCAATGGTGAAAAATTGCCATTTACCCTTCCGGAACTCTATAACGTCCCTCTCGGAGCCACAGAAATCCTTCCCGAAAAAAAATGTTTGAATTCAACACTGTATAAGGCGTCGGTCACTTTGACCGTTTTTGGCCTTCTAGGTACAGTAAAACCCGGATTTAACGCTCTTCCGGGGGACCGAGCTAGAAGAGCTTTAAAAGCGGGAAAGCGTAAATGCAGGAGATGTTTTTCGGCATTTTAAAATTAAGAATATTAGATTATCTCCTTTAAATAATGCGGGGAATCATTTTTGTGTATCATTTAAAATAAAAACTGCACAGCATAGGTACAAAAACGTTTCCTTCATTTAAAATATCACAAATTTACATAGTGTTTACAAAGTGCATTATTATTTCAAATCAGAACAAGTAAGAGAATTGTTAGCATTAAAACAAAAGCCACAAAACATATTTAACATTTCTAATAAGAACCTTTATCCTTATATTAAACATAAAATAAATTATGAAAGAAACTAATAATAACATTTTGTTTTTTTTAAAAAATGCAACATTTGTGTTCTTGAGTACCACTCTGTTTTAGAGAAAAACTCTTCGAGTTTCGTCTGACGGGTGGTCGACCACATAAAAGAGCGTTTTCAGATTTGTTTATATGTCTTAATATATCTTTATGTGAAGCGGCAGTATCTACTGACGAGGAATGCTAAAAGTTTTCATTATTTCAGCTATCGTTGCGATGCGCTCTTGAACATCGCCATCGGCAACTTCTTCAGGGTCCTCTTCATCTGCGGCATCTTGTACAGTGTCCCTATAATGTTGTCAATGCTCCTAATGTTGCTTGCGATAACGTCTTTATCAATGTTAAGATAGTTCTGAAGGCTGTGGTCGTTTTCTGCAAGATGCTCACAAACAGCTTGCCAGTCCTTGTCATCTATAGGATCCGACCCCTCTTCAGCAGCATCCATATCATCGTCGGCGTCCTTTATGAAGCCTGCCTTTTTAAAGCAATTTTGAATAATTTTATGTTCGATTGCATCCCAAGCAGCGCTAAAGTAGTTCATGGCATCGAGGAGAGTTACAGAAGTTCGACTACTTTTAATTTCCATTTCATGTAGAAATCGTTTCACTATACGTTTGCGATAATGTTGTTTTAAAACCTTTATGATCATTTGATCCATCGGTTGAAGTACGCTTGTGGTGTTTGCAGGTGAAAATTCCAGAGAGACGTTTGAAATACCTGGTATTTCTTGGGGAATGCGCTGAGCAATTGTCTACGAATAGTATGACATGCCTATTTTGCTTCCGCATCTCGACATCAAAATCAGAAACATATTTAATGAATTGGGGACCCGTCATCCAAGTCTTACGTGGATGTGCATAGTTATAATGCAGTCGTTTGATGTTCTTGAAACAGTGAGATTTGGCCGATTTTCCAATCGCCAGAGGCTTGCGTTTGTCGCTCCCATCGGCGTTGTAACAAACAAGCACAGTCGCACGTTCTTTACTGAGTTTCCCTCCATGGCACTGCTCATCTTTCAACGTTAATGATTTATCTGCCATCGCTTTAAAAAATAAGCCAAATTCGTCGGTATTATAAATATCACAACTGGCATAGTTTTTGATAACTTGGATGACTGTTCTTTTTCCAAAATTCTGCATTTTCTATGTTCATGGCAGCGGATTCTCCGCAAATCTTCTTGTACGCATGCCGTGGCGGGTTCGAAATCGATTTAACCACCCATTAGATGGATTAGGAATTCTTAGCTTTCGGGCTACTTCTGCAGCTTTTTCTTTAACTAAGGATCCGCTGATAGGTATGTCTTGACTCAAGATACCACACGTACATAACTTTTCCTAAATCTTCATATTTTCCTGTGTTCACTCTCTTTTTCTTTGAGCCACCAATCGCAGCATTTTTTCACTATATTTTCTGTTTTGAAGAAGTGTCCAAAGAGACGATTGCGCAATATTCATAGGTAACGCAAAATCTTTCTGGCTCAGAATAGGTGATTTTTTGTCAAAATATTTTAGAATTTCTAATTTTTTTCGAAAGCGTCAGCGTCTATCTTTTCATACTCTTAGCTTCCATGTTGCACCTAATTGGAGTCGGCGGCGATGCTACTTACTTATGTGCAAATGAAAAAAGCGAAAACAGTTAGAGACAAACAGGTGCTGCTGAGATGGACAGCATAAATTATTTTGTTCTCTGATCCAATAAGAAAAAAATCGCCGCTTCGGCTGATTTTTTTTTTTTTTTTTTTTTTTTTTTACATAGTCTTTGGGCGTTGGCTGGCTTCCAAATACACATATCCTCTCTTTCTCTCTCTCTCTCTTTTTGTACGGGCGAGAAAATAAGAACTCCGGATGCAAAAAAAAAGCACCAAAGCTTAATATCCAGGATTTCTTTGTTCAAAGAACCAATAAAAAGCGCGTTAAAAGCGGGAAAGCGTTAATAGCGGGGAGCGTTAATAACAAGGAATTTTTACATTGTTCTTATGGATATGGTTCAAGGGATCGGGATAATGAGCGTAAAAGGCGGGAAAGCGTTTTAAGCGGTGAGCGCTATATGCGAGTTTTACTATATAAATATACATATATTAAACAAAAACATAATTTGAAGAACAAATTAAAAAAAACCAAAATTTATTTCCTACATTGTTTAAGCCCGAGAAGGGACAGATATTAAGATATTTTATTCAATTAGTTCTACATTTAATGTTAAATTTTTGTAACAAATTAGTTAAGCCAATTGAAGATTAAAAAATAAAAATAAAATTCATACAATATGGTACTTAAAACAACCTAAAAAATTAGATTCCGTCCAAATGAAATCGAAATAAATCTTAGATTTCTTCCATTCTTAATTGGAAATATTTGTATTGCAGATTTTGTATTATGTTTATGACAATTGTACATAAAATGATAAGATGCATGGAAAATACAAAACTTTAAAAAAAGTCTAAGATTTATTTCGATTTCATTTGAACGGAATCTAATTTTTTAGGTTGTTTTAAGTATCATATTGTATGGATTTTATTTTTATTTTTTAATCTTCAATTGGCTTAACTAATTTGTTACAACAATTTAACATTAAATGTAGAACTAATTGAATGAAATATCTTAATATCTGTCCCTTATCGGGCTTAAACAAAGTAGGAAATAAATTTTGTTTTTTTTTTAATTTGTTCTTCAAATTATGTTTTTGTTTAATATGTCAAGTTTTTTAATAACTACTGCATTCAGGCGAACTCATTTCAAAATTAATAGAGGGCATTATCATCAGGCTTTGATGTATGCGGTATTGCATCACAATGAGTGATGTAGTGTACCAATGTATAATTCAAAATATTTCACCATTGTTGTAATGCAGGTTGCTGTAGTTTAGACAAAAACTTCCAATCTGAACGTAAAAAATCTATAATCAAAACATAAATAATTAACTTCACTTAAATTTAGATACCCCATTTCCCACTTAGGAACGCTATGAATGCAAAAATAAATTGTGCTGAATTCTTACTGCTAATATTTACCAATATTATAGCTGTGATACAGTAAAAAATAAAAAATAAATTTTTTATTTAAATTTTGTTACCTTATTCTCTCCCAAGGTGTGATGTAAACACATCAGAAAATTATTACCTAAGTTTAACTCGGGGTATAAATAGGTTGAAATATACAATAAATAGGTCGAGAAAAAAAATAGATTTTAAAATTTAAGTTATGTAATTCCTCACTTGAGTTCGCTACCCGCGTAAAAATAGCTATACATTAGAAACTTTTTCCTAAAACATAAATTTGACCAAAGCAAAAACGTATTCTGAAAATATCCTTTTTATTTCCACTATGACGCCATTTTCACCTTTTTAATTATTGAAAAAAAAAATAAATAAAAACTAGCTCAATTTAATATTTTACGTGAAAATCTTTCAACTAAAAAGAAATAAATTATTATTACGGTTTTTGAAATTTTTGCAACAATGGAGTAAAAATTTTACATTTTCTATGAAAAATGTGCATTGCTTTTCAATGAAAAAAGCGAAAATTGGAATTATTAAGAAAAATATTTGAATAATGTAAAAACAAATTGGCCCATGTTTCTTTCTGGGTTATAATTCACCCATATGCAAAGGCATTTCACCCTTCGTATTGAACCTGAAGTCAGGCAAACATTTTTACACTTTAAATTTATAATATCATTAGAATTAGTAAAGAAAAAAAATGAGTGGCATCAGGGACAAAAAGATGGGAAGAAAAAATGAAAAAGTTATGATCTCCGTAGGCTTTTCCATGTTAAATTAACATTGAGAAGTGACACTGGAAATAAATAAGTATTGCGCTGTCGCGCAATACTTAAATATTAAGGGGAATACATAAATTTGACATTGATTTTTCAAAATTCGATCCCTAAGGTGAACAACAGGGGGCAAATTTAAGATTAAAAAAAATCACCATACTTCTTAAACCAGTGGAAATAAAATCATAAAACTTGACCAGCCAATAGTATAACTAAAATTTCTAAACATGTGTTCCGTAATTTTTCAAAATTTGATCTTAAGGGGAGACTTGGCCCATGCGCCCTCCCTTTTCAAAAGACATGACAAAAATACTACTAAAGGTTAAACTTACACTACTAAAGTTAACACAAGTTACACTTAATGGTTACTCAAATTATAATTTGATTCCCTACGGAGAAACCGGTATCAGCTTCAACAAAAGGTATTTGTTGAATAGTACTAATGACTTGGTTATTACAATAGCGCCAAATTTTTCCAACTTGGAGGAACATCGCAAAATTTGGCTACAAAAATAAGTTGCCTCATATGAAGACAACTTCGGGATAGCTGGCTAATTTTGCGAAGCTCCCATTTAAATCAATTGATCCATATTTCTACATTTTTGTGGATTTTAATGAAAACATATTTTTATTTGTTTTTTTACATTTCTAATTATTCTTATGTGTATTGCTACTAGGTTTTAACCAAAAATAGAAATGGCTACACGATTTTTTAACTTTTGTAGTATTTTGTAGTATTATAACCTATGTATTGCACATAGGATTCTTCTTATTATTATTTTTTAATACAAGGAAAAGAAACAACTTGGCATCTGTATTTGTGTTACTTTTTGTAAGAGATATCGCACTGCGGAAGCATCTGTATTTGTATTACTTTTTGTAAAAGATATCGCACTGGCGCTAACGATAAATTGGAAACTGCGATCGATGATGCCTAGCAAATAAAGAATCAGTGGGCCATCAGCTGGAAAAAAGATGGCAGCCAGCAGTGCCATCAGCAATAAAGAGCAAGGGTGCCAATACTTAAACCTGTCAAAAAGTGTCCGAGCCGAATGCAGCTGGCCCATCAGTGATGGCCAACAGCAGGCCAGCATTGGTATGCCATGACATTACTTCTATCTGGCACTTTTCCTGCAGTGCTAGTACCTATTCCACTGCTATTCCTTTGCTAGCCCAGCACTTTCCCTTACAAAAATTTCTTATAGAATTCTATAAAAAACAATGTATTAAATAATTATGGCTCTTTTTTCTATAAGCTAGTTTCATCAAGATCTATAGAAGTGTCCATAGAAATATTTGAACTTCCAGCGGTTTCCATGTGGTAACCCTCCCAAGTACTAACCGCTCTCGATGCTATTTGGTTTTCGTGATCGGACATGAACAGGCCTTTCAGCGTACGCTACGACTGCTCGTAGTTTTCAAGCTCTCATTACACCATTTCAAGTTTGTTTCTTTTACGATTTACGTTCCCAATCATTAAACTGGTATAGAAATTATTCTATTGTATAGAAATCCTATGTATTTTATACGCTTTTTTTTAATTATTGATTCTGAACTGCGTAAATTATGAAAACCGAAATCCTTTGTAACCTAGTAAAACCAGATTTAAGGAGAAAAAAAAAAGTGCGTTGGAATAAAGAATTTATTTATTTATTCATTTACTTATTTATTTTGTTGGTGGCAGTGGTGCTATATTTTTTACAGTTTCAAAAATAAATTAGCTTCACAGCTTAAATTGTGTTAAGATATTCATTTTAGATTCGTGTTCAAATACTCAATGTCTTCGATATTCGCAGCGTCACCTAGCGTAAGGGTTCCCAGCACTAATACTGCAAAAGTTCGTGCACTTCCATGTAGTGGTGGGCCAGCGCATGAGATAAAATGGATGCCCACCAGAATTTTATGTGATGATTTCCAACAGCAAAGTTGAATGAAGCTGTCCAGCAGTGGTCATGCGGTGGTAGACCCTCAGCCAGAAGTTTTCCATCATTGCCAATACCTATTATGCTGCTGGCCAGCAATTTCCTCTTTGCTGGGTGGTTACGATGTCACATATAAAAAAAGTATAATAATTGTAATTTTTGTTCTGAGTTTTTATAATATAAAACAGAACTGATTCAATACCTGTAAAATATTTCTATGTTTACATTATAATCGTCTGGAATAAAAAAAAAAAAATCTCATTTTTTCAGACATGAAGTGATAAAGATAATTTAACGAAAAGGGTTTGATAGGTTTGTTTCATCAAAAAAGAAAGAAAATACTTTTCAAATCTGATTATAATTTATGTAACTCGAAATGAAATATTTAAGAAAAAAATATCAATTTTAAAATGTACTACATATTAAACTATATATAAATAATTATTACTAATAATACCATTGAAATTTCGAATTCTTCTAATCTGCAACGGCGTGATGAAATTAATATTTCATTTTGAATTAAATACATTTCCAATACCTTTATCTTATTATCATACGTTCGGTGTAGTCAGCTGATTAATTGTATTGGATTTCTAGCATATAAAAAACTACAATAATTGTAATTTTTGTTCTAACTTTTTATAATATGAAACAGAACTGATTCAACACCTGTAAAATATTTCTATGTTTACGTTATCATCGTCTGAAATAAAAAAATCCTCATTTTTTTTCAAACATGAGTTGATAAAGATAATTTAACGAAAAGGGTTCGATAGATTTGTTTCATGAAAAAAGAAAAATATATATACTTTTTCACATCTGATATAAGTCCATTTTATATACTCTATTTATAACTTGAAATAAATTTTTAATTAAAAAATATCAATTTTTAAATGTACTACATATTAAACTATATATAAATAATTATTCCTTTCGTATTTTTCTAATCTGCAACGGCCTGGGGAATTTACTATTTCATTTTGAATTAAATACTTTTTCAATATCTTTATCGTATTATCATACGTAAACTGAATATTTGTATTCGACTTCAAACTAATTTCGTGTTTTTTTTTTCCTCTAATGCAATGAAATGATTGAAATAGATGGTTTGCAGCAACTTTCAAGATACAAAGGTAAGTATTTACTTATTTGTCATTCATTCGTGAGAAAAAAAATTATTAAGCAGATTTAAATTCACGCCGCGCATGAATAATGTATTTACTGATGTATAAATTATTACTTTAATAATGTAATGTATGTAAAATGAAAATTTATCTTGAATTGATAACACTAGTTTAAATATATCTTCTGATTTTTTTAATGATTTTATCTTAATCTAATTATAAGTATTTATTTATAATTAAATTTTAGAATGTACCTACTTGATTTTTCTTTGTCTTTTTAAAAATTGTACATTTTTCTTTTATTAACATCGAAAAGCTTTAAAATACTCTATTTCAAATGAAAATCAAATTTCAAATTATTTTTGCTTAAAAGGGGCAAAGACCAACTTAGTGAAAAATATTCCATGCCGGGAATCGAACCCGGGTCATCAGTATAGCGCACTGACGTTCTACCGCTAAACCACATGGAACGATACCCAGCCTGGAACTTCTCACTATTACAAGTTGGCAAGGCTACAAACGCAGCACAAGATGGAATATTTTCCGTGAGCCACCAACATGGGGCAAACACAGACACTTAATTAAATCCAGCATCGATGAATCTATATTAATATTTGGAAATTTTTCCAGAGAGAAACATTCGCCTTGAATACAATATTTCAAATGAAAATCAAATTTCAAATTATTTTTTTTCAAATTATTTTTTTTTTATTTTTTTTCAAATTATTTTTTTCAAATTATTTTTTTATTTTTTTTTTCAAATTATTTTTGCTTAAAAGGCGCAAAGACCAACTTAGTGAAAAATATTCCATGCCGGGAATCGAACCCGGGTCATCAGTATAGCGCACTGACGTTCTACTGCTAAACCACATGGAACGATACCCAGCCTGGAACTTCTCACTATTACAAGTTGGCAAGGCGCAGCACAATTCAAATAATTTGAAATTTGATTTTCATTTGAAATATTGTATTCAAGGCGAATGTTTCTCTCTGGAAAAATTTCCAAATATTAATTTAAAATACTCATTCAGTATTCCAGTTTCTGTAAGAATTCCCTTTTCTCGTATTGTGTATTGCTACTAATTTTTAACTAAAAATAGAAAAGGATAATTATATTTTAGAATTTTATAGAGATCTATTGCACATATGGTTCTTCTTCTTATTCTTTTTTAAATACAAGGGAAAAAAACTTGCAGAGGCATCTATATCTTTATTACTTTTGTAGGTGCGTTCGTAATTATATATATAAGTAGCACCTATAGTCGTCGCTCGGTCCGTCTGTCTGTCCGCCCAATCGCATATAACGAAGCAAAAACTACCCAACTTAATGGTCTGAAAATTTAAATATATAATTTTTACAAAATTTTGTCAAGTCCTTTCAAATTTTATGAAAACTGGATGCATAGTTTAATTACAGGGACAGTCAAAAGTTTTCCGTTATATAATGGCCAATGGGGAAAAATTATTTCAAGTGCATTTTAATGATGTTACAGTCTTCTGATCAGAATGAAATTGATATGCCCTTATGAAGTGCAATAAAGTGTACATTCGATACAATATGCGGTGCAAAAAATATTTATAAAACTAGTTATAGTACGAAAGCACCTCATTTGCCATAGTTTGACGTGCAATTTTCAACTTGTCTTAAGAGATATCACACTGGCGCTTATGGTAAATTTGATCAATGGTGGTTACGTTAGAATATTAAAAAAAAGTTAAAAAAAGCACAATAAATGTAATTTTAGTTTTTATTATACGAAACAGAGCAGCTTGAACACTTGTAAAATGTTTCTATGTTCACATTAGCATTGTTTGGAATAAAAAAAACCCTCATTTTTTCAAACATGAGTTTCTTACGATAATTTAAGGAAAATGGTTTCATAGATTTGTTTCCTCAAAACAGAAAAAATACTTCTTCAAATATGATATTTAAAATATGCATGTGTTTGAAATGTAACAATGCATTTAAAACCTGTATGTACTTGTACAATGTATTTAAAATGTGCAACTTAATTTATGTAGCTCGAAACGAAATATTTATTTAAAACTTATCAGTTTTAAAATGTACTACATATTAAACTATATTTTGAAACAACTATTCCTAATAATGTCATTGAAAATTCAAATTCTTCCACTCAGCAACGGTACGACAAATTTACTATTTCTTTTTTAATTAAATACATCGTACTAGTGTTAATGACATTTCTTTTCCAATACCTTTATCTTATTATCATACGTTCGGTGTAATCAGGTGATTAATTGTATTAGATTTCTAACTAATTTCGCGAGTTTCTGTTTTAAAGAGGTGAAAAGATTGTAGTCGATGGTTTGCGGCAACTTTTAAGGTACAAAGGTAAAATAATTTACTTGTTATTTGTCTTTCATTCGTGAGAACAAACTAATTAATCAGATTTAAATTTACACCACGCATGAATTATGTATTTACTCATGTATAAATTATTACTTTAATGTGGTAATGTATGTAAAAAGAAAATTTATCGTGATGTGTTAACACGAGATTAAAAATATCTTTTAATTTTGTTTTAATGACTTTATTTTAACATAATTATAATTCTTTTTTTAAAATTCAATTTTAGAATATACCTTGTTGATTTCGCTTTGTCTATTTAAAAATTGTACACTTTTCTTTCATTGATATCTTAAGACTTTAAATTATTCGTTTCCGAAAACTAGTTTCTGAAATAATTTCTTTTTTCTTATGTGTGTTGGTATTAGTTTTTTACTAATAATACAAAAGGCTACCTATATTTTAAACTTTTATAGAATCTATTGCAGGTATGATAATTATTTTTTTTTCTTTTTAAGTAAAAAAAGAAACAATCTGCAAAGGCAACAATAAAAGTATTACTTTTTCGTAAGAGATATCACACTGGTGTAAAAAGTAAATTGGACCACAGTGATCAATATTGGTTATGTTAGAGTATATAAAAAAAAGATACAATAACTGTAAATTCTTTCCTAACATTTTATAATATGACACAGAGCTGCTTCAACACTTGTAAAATGTTTCTATGTTTACATTAATATTGTTTGTAATAAAAAAAACTCACTTTTAGGGTTCCGTACTTAGAAAAGTACAAACGGAACCATTATGAGATCACTCCTGTGTCTGTCTGTCACAGCCATTTTACGCGTAAACTATGGAACGTGGAAAGTTCAAATTGGGGGAAGTAATAAAGACTATTGACCCACATATTTACAGGTTATTAAACATTCACAAATATATTTCGGAAAAATGCAGGGGGGCTAATTAAGTTACTTGAAAAAAAAAACAATATTATGCTTGTATATCGTGTGGGGGATCGTGTGAAAGCTTTCGTAACGCTGAACTCAAAAATATATTTGTTTTAATTTTAGGTATTATATTTTCTTAAATATCGTCGAAAATGTAGTGCAAAACTATGCCCGCCCCCTCTATTTCTGAAACTACTGAAATTAAAATTATAAAAAGAATAAGGGTAGTATAAGTTAATTTAAACATTGAAGGATAACTATAGCGCTTACCATAGCTCACATAGTTTTTGAGAAAATGGCATTTTTCCGTTACACACAAATTTCAATTTGAGGCCATTCAGCAAAGGTGCTGAGCACCACTTGAGGTACCTTTCTTAGCAGAAGTATAAAACCCTTGTTGATAATGATTTTAGAAAAAAAATCGTCGGTAATTAGCCGAAATATTAACCTTAAAGACACGGATGGTTTCGACATGCATAATGACAGAGGTAGCGTTCTCTATGTACCATCGGGTTTTAAAGCTTAGATAATAACTTTTAATGATATATTTGTGTAATGCAATGCCCAGTAGCAGTATGAAATCAATAAACGCCAAATCGTTAAAAACAGACTATTTTAATTAGAACGACTGACATAAATACTGTGGGATTCGCGACTAGTTTTTAATGAGTGGATGTATCAATATGGCAGTCGTGTCTTTAAAAGTTAATTAAAAACCTATCTGGAAAAATGCGGCACTGTCCAAGGCGGCGTGGCAGAATTGCGACCTCCTTTCGAAGCGCGCTTAGCACAATGCCCAGTTTAAACACTGAACAAAGGTTTTGTTTTAGCTACACTGTAAAAAAAAAGATTATTACTACGCTGAATTGGAAAATTGCTTCTGTAAGGAAATAAAAGTGCAGTTCTTATTCCGAATAGAAGAAAATTATGTAACGCATTTATCATTATTAGATGTTATGTATATATATATATATATATATATACATACATAAGCAAAATGAGTGCCGGTTGTCAAACAAAAAAATATGTTTAAAAATATTTATATCTCATTTTACAGGGAAAGTATAAATTGTCAGGATTTTTCTTACAGTAAATTATTCATGAAAAGTGTTATTTTATAATTTAATTCTCAAGAATTATTATGAAAATAGGAAACTATTTATCGGTATTTTAATCAGATTTTAAGAAATGAGTAATTTTGAACCAAAACTTTTGTAGGGGAGTCTAGGGAGGCTTGACCTTGAAGTTTTATGAAATGCCAAACGAAGTTTAAATATGCACTATTTTTATTGTCAGTACCGAAATAAGTTCATCATAAACATATTAGAATAAGATTTAACAAAATGTTATACAGAATAGCAATATTTGATATTATTTAGGCTTCTTATCTTTTTGAACGTTTATATTATATACCCACTCATACGTTTCTAATATACACAGCTATACCCAATAGGGTGGGCCGAAAAAAACTTTTTTTCTCTTTTTGATTCGCTATACCGCGGAAAACTTGTATCTAGGGTAGCTTAGTAAAATGCAATAAAAAAATAAATAAATTTTTACGTTTGGCGGTAGCGCATCGGGCTTAAAATTTGAGAATAACACGATTTTGATAATTTTTCTAATAAATGGAAATAATTCAAATAACTTATATAACTAGCAGCTATAGACATATTTTAGTAGAAAAGCGTATAGGAATGATAAATAAATGAAAAAATAAATACATTTCGCAACACATTGGCAGCGGATTATGTTTAAAGAAAAAGGCATTTTTTTTAAGTGACAAATTTTCATTGAAATAAAAACTACTTTTCTGATTGTACCTGATCTGATTACATTTATCTGACTGTACCTGAATGTAATTTCCCTTTGTAATAAAATATAGTCCTTTACTAGTCTTTACTATCTTTTGGAAGTAGGAAATAAGATTTGCTTGAAAAACTAGGCACTGAAAATCTCGAGAAAAGTGTCGTTCTTTTAAAAACATCTCTGGACCCGAAGACTTTTTATGATGCCTCGGTTACCAGCTTCACGCACCGTTCTACTGTTTGGGATTGACATGGGGATTGGTAAAATTTCCACTGGCTGTTTTACCTGATTCTACCTTAGACCAAATCTCTTTGTTGGTGGCTCTTCTCAGAAAAAGGTGGTGGTGAAAGTGTAGTAGAGTTCCAGTGAATCATTTCGATGTAGTCTGTAGCTAGAAAAATGATTTTGGATGTTAGAAAACACCTGATTGACTTTCTTTTAGAAGCTAAGTTTCATGTATTTATAATTCTTCTGAAACATAACTCTCGTATATAATCCCTTTTATTTACTATCATACTCAAAAGCAAATTTTCAGGATTGGCAAAAAATACGTTTCTGTCAATTACTGGTTCAATGACTTTCAGCAAGTTTTCAGAGAGGAATTTTGACGATTTTATAACTTTCAATACATGTTCCGGCCCATTTGTGAAGTATTTACTTTTTTTAATACTTAACCATACAGGTACATAAGACTTTAGGAGAAAAGAAACTATAATCCCGTGTTCGTCTGTTGGATTTTCAATACTTAAATACAACTGGAGAATTCTGTTCTCCGTTGTTACCCACTTTGAGTAGAAAGTGTGCCAGGCACAGAACAGATAAATCTCCAGGACAGCTGCCTGCTTTTATAGTACAAATAATGTCCAGTAGGTACTGCTGATCTTTGCTTAAATTTTGCCGGTCAGTTCTAGAAATTCACACTCAACACTGTTAAATTTACCACTGAGAGTTTCTCACATTTCCTGAGCTGCGTACCAATCAGACTAGTGATATTGGCCCAGTCGCCATCTAAAGTTCACCATCTAATTCTATTCACCATCTAAAGTTTGAAACAGATGCCGGAATGGCAACTCATTGAAATGTAAGAGGCATACACCACCATCTCTCCCCACTGTAGTGGTCTTTTAACTTCTTCTTCAATGCGAATAACACCGGTTTCCACACCGTATTAGTAACAGTGCCATCACATCCGATCACAGTTTTTTGTTTCCTTTACGTCCACACTTCCAATTTTACCAATACCATGCATTCTTTGAAAGTACAAGAGTTTTAGTTCAATGATGGGTTTATTTTTTGCTTTTTCACAGTTACAAATAATAGAGGCAGGACACTCACAAACCTCAGGGACCATTTTACAATTGCAGTCTAATGTCATTTTCACTTACACGCAGAGATATCAAACAGTAATAAAGATTTTTTTTTAAAAATCTTCAACTGTCTTTTTCAACTTTTACTTTCCCTTATTACGCTTAAAGGACTCCATAAGATTACGATAACTATCATGATATGCATTTGTTAACTGTACAATTCTGTAAGGCGTTACTCTCAGTATTGAAGCTTTATCAAACACAGATTTAACTTTTGGCGTCACAATAATAGAAACGTGAGAAAAATTAACTGACCTGTTGTTTGATTTCAAGGCTAAGTTGTAATTTCATGGAAACAACACCTGAGAACGTCTTCATAAGTTGGAAGTTTACTCGCCGGTAACTCTTTTGGGTAGCGAAATAACTGGCAGTTAAAGTCACTGCGGGTAATTTCTTTGGAAAGAGCCATAACACAGAGATCGAATCACTTAAGCGGTCATTAATTAAATAAGTCTTTAAGAAACGCGATTGAAACGCACAAGAAGAATACACTGCTAATCATTGCCGGCAAAATTCTAGTGATCAACTCACAGGAACCGTTGTGTCATAAAACACACGCATGCATATCGCAAAGTGCATTGTAAAGCGCGGCCCACCCTAATACCCAACCCTACGTCGTATAGTTTTTACAAAGTCATTATTCTTTTAGCAACTATTTTTTCTTTTGTAATAATACAGTTAATAATCCAAATACGTATTGTTCGGAACCCTCTGAGCACTAGTAATGCTCGAACTTGACCATTTTTTAGGTAGCTTTCATTACAAAAAGCTACCTATTGCAGCCGTTCGGAGGAAAGCGATTTCAAAAAATTTTGATATATTTTCATCGATCATGCCCTCACACCCCGAAACCACCCTCCGTTCAAAATTTATATATATATATGTAACATATTATTCAGAATCCGGGGTGGAAAGTATCTTATGTTACGAAATAAAACTGGATAACTTATCATTGACTAATAAGTTTTAATATTTACATCGTATTTACATATTACTATTTACAAAATAACTCAGTTAATTTAAAATACGGCATAGCTCAAATGCCTTGTCGGCAACATCTTTTTAAACATTCTTCTCTGTCATAAAGTCTAATTTACTCAGCTTGTCAGTTCTTTTGAAGGAAAAGAAAAAAAGATAAGGAGAACAAATATGATGGAGTGTGTATTCTAAGAGCGTTACACTCTTCCCCTCACACTGCATTACTGGTCCCTCAGATGCAGTGTACATTTCCTGAGTGGTGTCCTTCGGGGTGCTTTCTGGTGCCTAAAATCCTCTATGGTTCTTGTGTTTTGTGATCCTCTCGTAAATATTTGCTGGCTGGGCGTCTGACGTTTCCCGGGTCTGCCTCTAGGACGAATAAAGCCTTTAGAAGATCCACCATCATCTTGCGTGTAAGGACACAAAGCTGATATATAGTAATTTCCCAAGAAAGAAAAGGGGTTTTCTTTAGTGGCAATGGTATATGAAGTAGCAGATCTTTGTTTTCCATAGTACCCATTATCATGTCTGTAACTTCCAGACCTATAATCCAATTTGTAATTATCCTGATCATTAGTTCTAAGATCATTTTCATATCTCTTTTCGAATTTGCTAGACGAATCTGCAGTTCGCCGTGCACTATACCTGTGTGATGGTTGGGAATTTCTTTGCTCCTGATAGCTACCTCTACCTAATCGTCGGCCATCATAATTATAATTATTTCGAGCATGATAGTAGCCTCTATTTTTGTAGCTAGGAGAAAAATTTGGATTATACTTTACTTTTGAAGTAAGTGAAGCACTTTCTAGCATTTCAGATGCATCATTAGGTTCAAACATATCCGATGAACTATTCACCAAACCTTCACTTTCTGTCTTATCTTGAGATATTAAAGAATCTTTAGTTTCAAAATTTTGAGGAATCTCTGATTCATCTTGGTAAGAATTCTCTGAACCAAGTTTCTCATAACTATTTTTATTGTAATTTTCATGGTTAAATGACTGTTTAACATATTTTTGACCATATCTATTATTGCTTCTGTTAACAATTGGTCTATTAAAATTTCTGTTCTTACCCCTATAAACGAAATTCCTACGGCAATCTTTTACATATCCTTTTCTATCATGTGCAGGACTATCAATTTCATCAGATAAAATTATGCCCATCCGTGATCCTGTATCAATATAATGTTTAACTTTAGGTGTAGTCTCTTCCCCTAGTTGGAAGCTACTAGTAAATTTTTCAAGCAGTTCATTCAATCTAACTTGTTGCTCTGAAGTGAAATGTCTACCTTCATCTTCTCTAAGAAAAACGGTGTCTAATTCAACGAATTTTATCGCTAATTCACTGGGAGGTCTATATGTATCTTCAGCGAATCTATACTTCCACCTACATCTATCAGCGAAGAACCATTCTTGATTTACTACATCCAAAACAATTTTTGCTTTGCGTAAAATATCGATTCCTAAAATTGTACGATTATTTCTGGCATTCGGCAGAGAATAAAGTGTTGTTTTAATGTCGCGACCTTCAATTTTAACATGAACTTCTGTTTTATAAACTTCGGTAGTGTTTTGTAGCCCATCCGCTAAGACTACGATCATTTGAGTTTTTTCAAACTTCACACCTTGGTCTTTTAATAAAGAATACAAAACTTCACCCGCAACGCAATGTGTTGCGCCAGTGTCAGCACAAGCTGTGCCAGAGAGACCATTTATGCTTATTTTTACCAATAATGTTGGTGATGTTTGCATATTAGTACGAAATTCTAGTGATTGAAAGTGCACCGATACATTTTTCGGAGAACAGGTTGGACACTTGGATTTAATAACTCCCTGGTTTTCACAACACTAGCAACTTAACATTGGTCGATTTAAATTCGAAGGATAATTAATTTTATTTCTCTTGGACTCCTTTTGATTGCCAATTTTACCAAACTCATTTCTTTTAAAATCTAAAGGCGTTTTTTCAAAGCGATTAGAATTCTCGACCTCACTGATTTTATTTGATCTCTTTATTTCTACTTTGTGTGACCTCAAATTCTCATATAAATCTAACTTTTCAGCTAATTCAACAGGATCTGTTAAATTCTCCCATTGGTCTAAATAATGTTCTTTGCAATCAGGGGAAACCCTTTTTTTAATTGGTCAGCAATAATTAATTCCGATAATTTTTCAAAGGAATTTATATTTAATTCGGATAGCCATCCCTCAAAATAGCTTCTAATTTCAAAATAATATTCTTTCCAGCTAATATCGGTTCGCTTTGGATGTCGACTAAACAAAACTCTAAACCTTTCAGCAGTTAACTTGAACCTCTGCAACAATATATCTTTAATATAAGAATACCCGTAAGGCATGGTGACGTCACGGCGACGTCGTTGCGAAGTCACACTGTGATTTTGTGACCGTCGATGTGACGTCACGTGACGTCGATGTGACGTCATAGTGACTAGAATGCGAAGTCGTTATGGCCGTTTTAGAGGTCGTTTGTGACGTCACATTGTGACCACTCTGTGAAGTCACGGTGTGACAAATTTGTGAAAAGTGTGTCATTTGTGACTATTTTGGTATTAATTTTGTGACGAAAATGTGACGAAAGCGACAATGCTTTGAAGTCACAGTGTGACCAATTTGTGAAATATGTGTCATTTGTGACGAACTTGTCATAAATACTGTGATGATTTCAAATTAAATTCAAATTTCAAATTAATTGCTTAAAAGGCGCAAAGGACAACATAGTGAAAAAAATTCCATGCCGAGACTCGAACCCGGGTCATCAGTATAGCGCACTGACATTCTATTGACTAAATCACTTGGAACTATACCCAGTTTGGACAATTTCTTACTATTACATGTTCGCAAGGCGACAAACACAGCACAAGATGGAATATTTATCGTGAGCCACCGACATGGGGCAAACACGAAACTTAATTAAATCCAACATCGATTGAAACTATATTAATACTTGGAAATTTTTCCAGAGAGAAACATTCGCTTTGCATACAATATTTCAAATGAAAATCAAATTTCAAATTAAACAAATTTCAAATTAATTGCTTAAAAGGCAATTTTAATTTGAAATTTGATTTTAATTTGAAAAAGTGTACGCAAGACGAATGTTTCTCTGTGAAAAATTTTCCAAGTATTAATATAGATTCAACCTATGCTGGATTTAATTAAGTTTCGTGTTTGCCCCATGTTGGTGGCTCACGATAAATATTCCATCTTGTTCTGCGTTTGTAGCCTTGCCAACATGTAATAGGGAGAAATTTTCCAGGCTGGGTATCGTTCCATGTGGTTTAGTCGTTAGAATGCCAGTGCACTATACTGATGGCCCGAGCTCAAGTACCGGCATGGAAACTTTTTCACTATGTTGGCCTTTGCGCCTTTTAAGTAATTAATTCGAAATTTGATTTTCATTTGAAATACTGTATGCAAGGCGGATATTTCTCTCTAGAAAATTTTCCAAATATTAATACTGTGATGATTCTTGTCATAAACATTGTGATGACTTTTAAAATAAAGTTTTGTTTGAAATATAAAATCTTATCTTTTTGTTGTATTTTTTAGCAAAATATCGCTAGTTTGGAGTCCTATTTTTCCAAAATATTTTTAATTTTTCTACTTAAAAAACAATGCTTATCAACTGACATCTTTTTTTTTATTAAGTTCTAAGTGTGATCTTAAATTCAAGCTTGATATTAACCATGTGTAATTTTTTTATTGTGTTGTGATTTGTTATTGCTTTATTAAATACGAACATGGAATCTAACGGATATTAATACATCTCTTATTTATATTACTACATGATAAGCCATATTTATTTAAATTTTTTATTCCCGTGTACAGTGTATTTTGTGAATATAAGCTAAATAGATTTGGTATGTTTTATAGAAAAAGACTGATCTGTGAAATAGAAAAAACAAGTAATAAAAATCACGCGTTAAGTATAGATTATAAAACACTTTCCAACACTTCCTGCATGCTTTAACAAGACATCGTAATTTAAGTAAATAATGTAAATAAGATAACTAAGTAAACATTTTGAAAATGCATAAAACATTTGAAAAACTGATTTCAGCAGTTACCATCCATACCCAAATATGTTTTCCAATTCATTTGAATAGTCCTGTATTTGATCTGTAGATTGATATATATAATATATAATGGGAAAATTTAGTGTAGCAAGAAAACGCATAATACGTTGAAATTCTCATTCAGCTATTTATACTAATATATGGAAACATAGTTGAATACTTTTGTACAACCCTGTAGTTTACTCAGAACCTTTATTACACGCCACTATTTAGTTAAAATTTAATTTAAACTAAAACACTCTACACTCTTAAAACTGCTGAAATCACATTTCCAGAAATTATAATTTACAGACGGCAATGTATCCAATTCTTTGCGTGACACTATATATCATTTTATCTATATTCTACGAACATTTCTTAGTAAATTAAATGCAGTTCAGCGTAAAAACTCATTTAAAAACCACCTTTAAACTATTTGCGCCCATACCCAGTAACCTTTACGAATACTTTTGTGTTGCCCTGTATATGAATTATTGCATTTATATACATCATATACTATGCATAAATACAGTAGAATCATAAAAGTGCATATGATAATTAAAAATGCATTTCTAGCAATCATCGCTAATGAACAGTACACCGGATACAACATAGTGTCCGAAATATTTTGTGTGTCCCTGTAAATGCTACATACTCTTGTATTATACAGGATAAAATTTATAGTATGTAAACCTTAGCGACGTATATCAATTTCATCATATATGAAATAGATTAACATAATTAAATACGCCGCAAACAATTTCATCCACCCCTATATCATTATGTATTGGAGTTCCTTTTTTAGCCCTGTAAATGAACAATAACTATTCTTTGGATCTCATATTCTACAGAATGCTTATTTTAGTGCGCTTAATAAATGCATATCAATTTTATTCAGTTTGAAAGCGTGTAAAACCATTAAAAATCATTTGAAACGATTTTTTTCCCATAGGCCGTAATGTAACGGAATACTTTTGACTGTTCCTGTAAATGAACTAAACATACTACAAACTTCATTACAAATAGGGATCGTGCTATGGTAAACGTCAATAACGGGTTGTGCATATATAATGTTATCAACTTTTTGGAAATTTTGTACCCCCTCCCCCCATACGATATCATACGTTATCATCCTTTGAACCCCCCCCCCCCCCCGTAATGATATCGTTATCAATGTATAAAAATTCTTTAAATTTTAGGAATTTTCTTTCTTTTGTTGGGAATGATATACAAATATGGTTACATTTGTTTTTCGCATACTTTATTAAATCAGATAAAAAGAAGTCAATAAAATATCAGTTTATATATTAAATAACATTTAAAAGAAATAGTTACTATTTAAAAGTATTTAATAATAGATTTTTGTTACATAATGCATTCAACAGTAATAATATATTTTTGCACTTTCCTCCTGCACGGTGTGGGGCAAACAGAACTTCTTTTCAAGAAAACAGGTGGACAACATTCTTTCTCTTTTATTTACTATTAAACACAAGTATGATTTCAAACATACTTCGCATATGGTTTGTCGAACAGCGGATTATATATGCATACACGTATGACAAAAGAATAGGAATGCCAAACGTCGGGATGTTCCATATTTTGGAATTGAATAATTTTATAAACATTTAATGATTTTAATAATAACTTTATACTTTCATAAAAATGGATAACACACTACTTTGATGTAAAGACCAAGTTACAAATAAAAATAGATAAAAAATGATAACGATATCAAAGACAAAACCCCCCTCCCCCTAGAGGTATCTTACGATATCATGTGCCAGACCCCCCCTCCCCCCTAAAATGATAACGTTATATATGCATATCCCCTAACATCCAAAAATTTCAGGGCAATCCGGGTATATTTATGCGAGTTAGAGCGCAGACAGACGGTCAGACAAACCAAAGTCATAAGCACTTTTCAACTTTGTTGAAATTACACTAAAGCACATAAAAAACACTTTATTTCAATACTTAAATATCTTTTTTTTTTTTAATGACAATATTTACGCGTATCGAAAACGTAGAAAATGAGTTTACAATCGATGAAAATTTAATAACTGATTCTGAATGTCTACCATTAAATGTTTGATTAAAATCACAAACAGCAAAATATGCTTACATACAATTTAAAAAAATAAATATACCAATTTGAAAAACACTAAATAATTAGTATTTATAATTGTACTATTTAACAATAACAAACTACAATAGATGAATTAAATGCATTATTAGATTTAACAATTTCTTCAAAATCTTTCCATGTTGTAAAGAATTCCTATTTCATAATTTTGGCAAATGTTAAATTTGAAAACATTGATATGAAGATTTGGGATTTTAAATACTAATTTTAAATATTATTAGCAATGAAAAAAATCTTTTAAACGTTTCACTACTATAATATGTAAAAAGAAATTTTCCCAGTATAATGTTAATTTCTAAATTGAAACAGTTTCGTAATATCATAATAATCGAATATCACATTTAACTCCAAAATAATAATGACGATATATACTGTATTAGTAATCTTAAAACTGTAATATGCCGAAAAAAATTTCAAAATACTGTCACAACATATTTTAATCTCAAGAAACTAAAAATTAATATTTACAATCATTCCACTATGAATGTAGACATGAATCAGTCTCTGCGTCAGCTTTTTTTTTTTTTTTTTCCCCTAGCGATGGCAGATTAAGACGTTTTACAGTATCGAATTGGAAAAATTTACTTCTGAATATCCAATATGAATTCCAGAGATCAGTCTCATTCTATATTACATAAAACTATTTAACTTATGTTAATAATCTACCAAACAGGGATAAAAAATTTAAATTAAATAAGACATACCTTTATAGCTCCATAAATATTGTTATAATATCCGTATTTTATCCTAAACAGGCGGACATCTTTCAATTAACTTAAAAAAAGCGTTAACTAACTCCCGCTTCAAATGTTCTCTAATCCTTATTCATTATTCGCTGAAATCGAACGCAGACGATCTTATAGCAAGCAGATGTTTTATTATTATTGTTTTCTTTTCGTATAGAACAGATTTGGAACAATAAATGCGCAATAATTTTAAGTGTCTGTAATTAAAATTTTCCATCTGAATGAAACACCTGCCTTTTTTTTAAGTAAAGTTTGTTTTACACTCAATAAATCCAAAATATTTCTTAATAAATGAAAATAGAGTATAGAGGATAAAAAAAATTTTCTTTGTCAAACTGTGGTTCTTTTCACATTAATTTTCTGCAGAATAAAACAATTTGTAAAATTAATTTTTTAAAGTCATATCTCTAAAACACAAATTTGAAATACGAATAATTAATTATGACTTGGGTTTTGTATAAATTTTGTATATATATTTTTTTTGTTTTTCGGAAAATGCTAATTTTATTTTAAAAATCTGAAAGAAGTAGATTAAAAAAAAATAGTTACTTAAAATTGTTAAACACTAACAGGAAAAAATATGACTTGAATGCAAATTATAATTAAAGAATACATATATGACTCCACTCTGAACACTCTTTCTACGTGATCATTAAGAGCTGCAGACTTAACTGTAATAGATCATTTTTAGTTTGAAACCACAAAAATGTTTCAAATACCACTGGTCGACAAAAAGAAAAAAGAAAAAAAAATCCTTCCCGCAAACTAAATATGTAAAGTGTACAGATTTAATATTCCTAATTCTAAATATGTTATCCAAATTGCTCCAGCACGTACCATTTTTCGGAGAAACACTTTTATAATAATAACAATCAGTGAAGGATTATGATATTAAATTGCAATAATAGATAAGATTGAAATCATGGAAAAAGTATACTTTCACTGTTTTAGATACCAAATTGATAAAATATAGCATGAAAATCTAGTTTGTTGATACTTACCGTACATTTTCCTGATTATGCCCCCTCCCCCTCTTTTCGTGTCCGAATTTACTATTTGCTATCCACTAATATATTTTTATTCCTTATGCCGCTGTAACTCGGGCCTGTTTAAAATACTTCTCTTCATTTCCAAAGATTTTTGAAGTTCATATTCTGTCACACTGTGACTTATAATATGGTGGGAGTCTTTTTTCACATCTGTGACATGACGTACGTTACATGCAGTGACATAACAGTGACGTTACAATTTTTTTTAATGGCCAGAAAAATATAATTTTACATAAATAACATGTTTTGAATAATTTTGGTATTTTTTTAAGTTTTCTAAGAAATTCACATCTCAGTCACAATGTGACATCACTGAGGGGTGACATTTTGGTCACAGATGTGACGTGACCACAGTGACTTACAGTGACGTCACAACGACGTCACTGTGACCATGCATGCTATGAGGGTAATACTCAAATTTTTCTTCCGGTTCACGCGCTATTAATTTACCGATTTCATTTGGAAGGACTCCAATTAAATACGTAATCCACAGTTCTTTAGAAACCTTTAAAAGTTTCATTTGCCTCTCAGAAGTTATTAAAAATAAATTCATATCATCCTTTTCAGGATTGAAATCGGGTAAAATCTTTTTCACCTCAACGCGGACTGAAGAAGTTTCTAGAGGGTTGCTTGTATTTGCAACAACATCTCTTGTTCCTGCTTCTAACCTGAGCTTCTGTAGCTCAAATTCTCTTTCTTCGGCTAAACGTTTCTCTTCCTCAAGAGTCTTTCTTTCTTCTACGATATTTTCATAAATTCCCTGTACAAAATCTATGTTATCTTTAAATGCCTCACTATTTACAATTTTATCACGTAATTCGAGGACGTTATCATCGCTACTTACTTCTACTTTTAATTCTGAAGCTAATGTGATTAAATCAAATCTCTAACCCTTCGAAAGAAACGCCATCATTTGAACTAAACGTGTTTTAACTAACTTCAAACTTAATTCGTTTACGAATAACTCTTAGCAAAATACGTAATTTTTAACATATATAGAACATAAATAACATACAATATCTTTCAAAACTCAATATAATGACACCAACTATTTGCCTTTTTTTTTCCCTTACACAATAATATCAATCATATAATAATTAAATAATGCCAAGCACTCATTTATAATAATAACTTCATAATAAAATAGCTCAGTGCAACTATATAAATGTATAAAATAAAGCAAACGATTTTTATTTTTCAAAAATAATTATTAGAATTATTTCTCTTATGAATATCTTCATTTAATTCAGATACTAAAATACTTGAAGCTGCAAACGACTTTTCGTATTTCAATTCTAGAAAAATAACATTCAGGCTGAATAGAACAATTCTAAAATATTTCGATTCTGGACGAATCAAATACAATTTTTAAACATCCACAGATTCCGGATGAATCAAAAGTACTTTTGTATAAGTTTTTGTACCTCAGTATCTATATTTTCTTATTAAAACAGTTTAACACAATTTAAAAATAATACTTATCTTCATATCTTGCTTCTGTTCGAGCCAGACGTTGGGGAGCCACTTCTGTAACATATTATTCAGAATCCGGGGTGGAAACTATCTTATGTTACGAAATAAAACTGGATAACTTATCATTGACTAATAAGTTTTAATATTTACATCGTATTTACATATTACTATTTACAAAATAACTCAGTTAATTTAAAATACGGCATAGCTCAAATGCCTTGTCGGCAACAACTTTTTAAACATTCTTCTCTCCCGTAAAGTCTAATTTACTCAGCTTGTCAGTTCTTTTGAAGGAAAAGAAAAAAAGAAAAGGAGAACAAATATGATGGAGTGCGTATTGTTCGAGCGTTACATATACATATATATATATATATCTGACCTATGTCACACTGTAACTCTCGTAATTATGAACCGATTTCGATGTAATTCGGTGTGTACATAGTACATACTAATGTCTCGACCAAGCTCATTGGCCAGCTTCATCCGCCATTTTGTTTCAAAATGGCGGCCATTTAATTTAAAAAAAAAAAATTAAAATTTGAAATGTGGTACCAAAAAATTAAAAATGGAAAAATATTTTTTTCTTATGTATTTGACCTTTATACAAAGATTCTGGAGCAGTTTTTGTTTCGTCTATATCTTAAAAAATGGCTCAGTTATAGCATTTTGAATTTCTAGTGTGGCTGACATTTTGAAACGTCCTGAATTTTGTCACGCGATAAAAGGCGTATTTATGAACCGATTTTGATGTAATGTAATTCGGTGTGTACATAGTACATACCAATGTCTCGACCGAGTTCGATGGCCAGCTTCATCCGCCATTTTGTTTCAAAATGGCGGCCATTTAAAAAATTTAAAAAAATTTAAAATTTGAAATGTGGTACCAAAAAATTGAAAATGGAAAAATATTTTTTTCTTATGTATTTGACCTTTATACAAAGATTCTGGAGCAGTTTTTGTTTCGTCTATATCTTAAAAAATGGCTGAGTTATAGCATTTTGAATTTCTAGTGTGGCTGACATTTTGAAACGTCCTGAATTTTGTCACGCGATAAAAGGCGTATTTATGAACCGATTTTGATGTAATGTAATTCGGTGTGTACATAGTACATACCAATGTCTCGACCGAGTTCGATGGCCAGCTTCATCCGCCATTTTGTTTCAAAATGGCGGCCATTTAAAAAATTTAAAAAAATTTAAAATTTGAAATGTGGTACCAAAAAATTGAAAATGGAAAAATATTTTTTTCTTATGTATTTGACCTTTATACAAAGATTTCGGAGCAGTTTTTGTTTCGTCTATATCTTAAAAAATGGCTGAGTAATAGCATTTTGAATTGCCATTGTTGCTGACATTTTAAAACGACCTGATTTTTGTCACGCGATAACAGGCGTATTTATGAACCGATTTGGATGTAACTTCGTCTGTACATAGTACATACCAATGTCTCGACCGAGTTCGTTGGCCAGCTTCATTCGCCATCTTGTTTCAAAAGGGTTGCCATATAAAAAAAATAAATTTAAAATTTAAAATGAGGTATTAAAAAATGGGAAAATGAAAAAGATTTCTTTTTATGTGTTTGGCCTTGATACAAAGATTCCGGAGCAGTTTTTGCTTCTGAAAATTTGTTCTTTTGTTTATATCTTAAAAAATGGTTGAATTATAGCACTTTGAATTTCTAGCATGGCTAACATTTTGAAACGATCTTGTATTTGTCACGCGATAACACACGTATTCGCCTATTTCGATGTAAGAAGGCATGTGGATAGTATACATCAATACGTCGACCATGTTCGCTGGCCAGATCCATCAGCCATCTTGCTTCAAAATGGCGGCCATTAAATTAAAATATATATATATATTTAAAGTGAGGTGCAAAAAAATTAGAAATTGAAAAAGGTTTCTTTCTTAAGTATTTTACCTTGATATAAGGATTCAGGAGCATTTTTTGTTTGTCTTTACCTTAAAAAATGGCTCAGATATAGCAGTTTCAATTTCTATTGTGGGTGACATTTTGAAAAATCTGATTTTTTGCATGCAACAGCACTCTTATATATCAACCGATTCCGATGTGAATCAGCATGTACACAGCAATTACTAAGGTCTCGACCAAGTTCACTGGTTAGCCTCATCCACCATGTTGTCTTAAAATAGCAGGCACTTTAAGAAATCGCCGAATTTGGCAGTCAAATATAAGTTACTTTAAAGAAAAGCAGCTTGGATAAAGCTGACTAATTTCGCGAAATTCTCATTCATTATATTGATAAAAATTAGTATTGAATCTCCTATATTCGGTTTCCACTAAATTGACCTTCGTGTGTTTGAATGATATAAGTCGGCTTTTTTAAAATAAGGAATATAAAAGCTACCTCTTCCTCCCGGCACTGGCCGGAAGGACTTTTTTAAACATGTGTTGCTCACGATAATTTAACGGAAAGGTTTTGATGGCTTCATTTCTTCAAAACAGAAAAAATACTTTTCCTCTCTTACGTATAAACATTACTTATATAACTCGAAATGAAATGTTTAATTAAAAATTATCAATTTTAAAATTTAACTCGAAATGAAATTTTTAATTAAAAATTATCACTTTTAAAATTTAACTCGAAATGAAATATTTAATTAAAAATTATCAATTTTAAAATTTAACTCGAAATGAAATATTTAATTAAAAATTATCAATTTGAAAATGTACCACATATTAAACTATATTTTGAAACAGTTAATCCTAATAACAATATTACTGAAATTTCGAGTTACTCCAATTTGCAACGGCATGACGAATTTACCATTTCATTTTGAATTAAATAAGTCGTACTAGTGTTAATGGTATTCCCTTTTCCATACCATTATCTTATTATCATACGTTCAGTATAGTTAGCTGATTAATTGTGTTCGATTTCTATCTAATTTCGTGAATTTCTGTTCTAAAGCAGTGAAAAGATAGTAATCGATGTTTTGCGTCAGGTTTCAGGGTACAAAGGTAAAGATGTACTTGTTGTTTGTCATTCATTCGTGAGAACAAACTAATTAATCAGATTTAATTTCAAGTCATGCATGGATAATGTGTTTATTCATGTTTAAATTATTACTTTAATATGGTAATGTATGTAAAACGAAATTTTATCGTGAAATGGTAACACGAGTTTAAAAATATCTTCTAATTCTAGTTTATAGAATTTACCTTAATCTAATTGTAATTCTTTATTTTAGAATCAAATTTTAGAGTGTACCTAGTTACTTTAGCTTTATCTATATAAAAATTGTACACTTTTCTTTCATTGATATCTTAAGACTTTAAGTTATTCGTTCCGTAAACCAGTTTCTGAAATAATTTCTTTTTTCTCATTTGTATTGATACTAGTTTCTTCTATTGTATGAATAATAATTATTTTTTAATTTTCTAAATAAAATAAACATAAACATTTTGCAGAAGCATCAATATTTGTAGTACTTTTTTGTAAGCGATATCGCACTAGCGTATAAAATAAATTAGACGACAGTAATCAATAGTGGCTACGTCAGAGTATTTAAAAGAAAAAAAAAGTACAATAAATATAATTTTTTTCTAATATTTTATAATATGAAACAGAATTGGTTCAACCCTTGTAATAAGTTTCTATGTTTGCATTAACATTGTTTGTAATAAAAACACTCATTTTTAAAACACGAGTTTCTTACGATAATTTAACGAAAACGGTTTGATTGGTTTATTTATTCAAAACAGAAAAAGCACTTCTTAAAATCTTATGTACAAACATGACTTATGTAACTCGAAATGAAATATTTAATTAAAAATATCAATTTTAAAGCTCTGAATTAAATATTTAATTACAAATTATAAATTTTAAAATATTCCACACATTGAACTATATTTTGAAACAATTGCTCCTAATAGTATGATTGAAATTTCGAATTCCTCCAATTTGAAACGACATGACGAATTTACTATTTCATTTTGAATTAAATACGTCGTACTAGTGTTAATGACATTTCTTTTGCAATACCGTTATCTTATTATCATACGTTCGGTGTAGTCAGCTGATTAATTGTATTCAATTTCTAAATAATAGCGTGAATTTCTGCTTTAAAGCAGTGAAAAGATTGTAATCGATGGTTTGCGGCAACTTTGAAGTTTTAAAGGTAAAGATTTACTTGTTGTTTATTATTCATTCGTAAGAACAAACTAATTAATCAACTATAATTTCAAATCATGCATAAATAATTTATTTACTCATGTAAAAATTATTACTTTAAAATTGTAATATATGTAAAAAGAAAATTTTTGAATTGATAACACGAGTTTAAAAAAACCTTCTAATATTAATTTAGTGACTTTACTTTAATTTATCTATAACTAGCTGTTACCCGTGACGTCGTTCACGTAACATAAAAGGAAGAGATGTACTAATTAAGCAAAGCATTTCCCTTCCGATAATTAAAAACATATATAATAAACCAATTCTTTATCACATTTTATAGGAGACAATCTATATATATATATATATACATTACGCTATTGTACGTGGTATAGAAAGCGCAATTATTTGTTAATTGTTTAATGGCAACGGCCAAATGAAACGCATCTCATTAGTTATTGAACAGCATTTAATGCATCCCCATACCTTAAAGGGGTTACCATTGGGGACCTTCTTCTGCCGCCAAATATCGCCAAGTTTGTCCCCAAATGTGACGCCAACTCGGCGATATCTCTAATATTTCGCCAAATTCCCATAGACTTTTTAGACCATTGTAAACCAATAGGGTTTACTTGCTTACAGAAAATCAACAATTTGAGATATTTTAATGTAACAAAAACTAATATTAGCTTAAGGGATTATGTTATTTATATTTATCCCTCTCGCTGCGTAATTTTAAAGAAATCAAAATAGGTTCAAAAATTCCGCATCGTTTTATTACATGTTTCAAATCTATATATAGCTTAGAAGCTTAGAGTTTAAATGTGTAAACATTTTTTGTAAAAGAGTTCAGGATCTTAGATAGGATAAGATATTAGAAATTAGGTGAAATCAGGGCTGTCGCTGGACTATTTTTATTGTTTCGCCCCATTAATGTAAAAAAAAAAAAAAAAAAAAAAAAAAAAAATTGTAGTATAGTTCTCTTGTAGATGTTGTTAAAGTCTATATGGAATTTTTATATTTAAAAAGTGGTCCCAGTTGAATTAAAAAATAGTCGCCAGTGGAAAAAAATGAATCCCCGAGGAAATCTCGGATTGCGCAAATTTTGCTACTTTTACGTTGCTTGAGGAAATCTCGGGTTACACAGCGAGAGGGTTAAGGGAGAGTCCAAGTAAATTAAATTATGAATAAAAGTAACGTGATGCAATGCTTAGCATGCTTTCCCAAACATAAATTTTAAGGGAGACCAAATTGGTCGCCAAGGGCAGCTAGTATGAGTAATTTAAAGTATTTCTTTCTTATAGGATTATTGACATAACTCAGGTTTATACGCTGAACCAGGATGTCTATTTATATCATGAAGTAATATGAAAATGGCACAGATGTCATATATGCAAAGGATACCAAAATAGATTATTTTGCTCGACATGGTAAGCCAGCTATTGTTGTTTATTTATTAATCAATTGCTTATTTACTTTAATTTTCTTTTAAAATTATATAAATTAATGAAACTTTTTTATTTATTGTTTTCTCCTTTTTTAAGTAATAGAACATAATTTAAAAATATACTTGTAACTGGTATTCAAAATTGGCGTCAAAAACAGATCGCGCCAAACCAGGTGCTTATATGGCATCTGTGGCAAGAAAATTATCGGATGATGCTTTTTTATATGCTTTCCAATGATACTTGACATCAAAGATGGGCGAAGAAATAATCATCTAGAATATTATTAAGTCTTTACCACACAAAAAACAAACCTGTGTATTTATTTTTGTACAATGTATTTATTTTTGCACCAATTTTTTTTCTCTAGAAAAAGCAAATTGCTAACGAACCCGATTACAGAACATAACCTTTCTATCTAGTTATTTTTTTTACTTTTTAAGAATGAAAATACATATTTCCTGCTAATCATTACGTCATTTTCGACATTGATAATTTTACTGTGCATATTATTGACATTTGCTATCCGTTTGCTCTTCAAAAGTTTTTTTTTGTTTTAAAATTTTAAATTAAATTTAAATCTTTATGTTAACCGTGTTCAGACGATAAACCGTTGATAACAATTTTCTCTAAATAATAAGAATTAATATCTTAACACAATCTCATTTTATTTCAACATCAAAGAATATCCGTTTTATTTTCCATATATGACGTCACATTTGTTTTCATTTCGCACTTACTCTAAATTCATGCACCTTGTATTATTAAAAATACTTGAAAATTTCTCTTTTAATCTTTCAATTGGAAATTAAATTATTATTCTGGGTTTTTATTTTTTGTCAACGAAAAAAGGAAGATGGTTAAATTTTATCGGGAAAATGTCAATTCATTGTGTATGAAAAATAATGAAATTTTGGATTATTAAGCAAAATATTTGAATAAAATAAATTAAACATAGCCTATGTTCATTTCCGGGTTGTAATCCATCTATATCCAAAAATACAAAAGCATTAATTCACCCGTTTAGACGCAGATTTTATACTAACTTTCGGACACAATATATATATTTATAATATTACTAGAAAACCCCGCGGCTTTGCTCACGTAATATTTGAAATGTGCCAAGTGATATTTATATGTCTAATTTTTATTAAAAGGTACTAACTAAATTTTTACTTATTACTTTAAAGAATAATTCAAAAATTACTATTTAAAACACAGTTTGATTAAACATCATTATTACACTGCATTAGGCAGAAATGAGACTTAAATTAATAAAACTAAATAAATGATAATTTAGAAAATATTTTGAAACCTTTATGCTCATTTAATACCCTCATTTCAGTATTCATTTGACGTTTTGAATTTTTTAGAAACCTTCTTCTTACATCTTAAAATTAACTATCATGTCAAATTCCAATTCCTACCATCTCTCTGAACAGAAAGGGCTATGTTGAATTAGGAACTATCACTATTAATTTGCCAACATTAATTTTGAAATCGGTTTCTTATTTTTAATATTCCCCAGAAACGTAATTTAGAAAGCTTTTAAAGGCCTTTTATAGAACGTTTGTTGTTCCTGTAAATCCCAGTTGGTAGAATACAGAGACTGTTACCATTGATTCGCAAATATTACTTCTATAATCGGTTTATGTTCCCTGAAATTGCATAGATATCGTAATTTAGGACTTTTTTAGAATGCTTTTCACACCTCCCCTTCGCTTCACACCTTTTTAATTCGAATTTATTTTCGACAGTCCTTCGAGGACACTTATATTTTATAAGAAACTACTATGCCATATTTAAAGTTTCTAGCCTTTTCAGTATCACAGAAATCGCAATTTAGAAAGTTTTTAGCTCCTGCAACCCACTGGTGGTAGTGGCACAGATATAAAATATAGCTTATGTTTGAGCAGGTTCTAACACCAACAATTTGTCATCATTATTTTTTTAATCGGTTTAGTATTTGATAATATTGTTTAAAATTGTAATTTAAAACGCTTTTCGCTTACTTCATCTTTTTAAATTTGGAATTTTCTTTCGACTGTTCTTAGAAAGCAGTTGCATCTTGTAAGTAAATACCATGCCATAACTCAAAGTGTTAGACCCCTGAGTTGTGCAAAAAACGCAAATTAGAATATGGTTTGCTTTTGCAACCTTCAGTGGTGACAGCAACATGAAATATAACCTATGTTACAGCAGGGACTGTCACTATTCACTTGCAACCATTACTTTTGAAATAGCTTTGGTATTTCCTGAGATTCAGTATAAATCGCAATTTAGAACGTTTTTAGGACGCTTTTTCCGCATTTTCATCGCTTTTTAAATTTCCAATTTTTTCGAAACTGTTCTTAAAGATCATTTATAGCTAATAAATATGTACCTTGCCTAATTTTAAGTTGCTAGCCCCTACCGATCACAAAAATCGAAATTTAGAACGCTTTTTTGCTCCTGCAACGTCTTGGTGATAGTGATACCGACATAAAATAGCCTCTATGTTAGAGCAGAGGCTGTCAGCATCAATTTCCTACCATTACGTTTGAAATCAGATTCATTCTTCCTGAGATATGGCCGACAAATCGGCATCTAGAACGTTTTTAGAACGCTTTTCGCGCATTTTGCTCCTGCATCTCCTCTGGGGTAGTGGAAACAGATATAAAATATAGCCTATCTTGGAGCAAGATCTGTCACCATCATTTTTACACCATTATATTTGAAATCGGTTCAGTACTTCCTGAGATTGCGTAGAAATCGCAATTTAGAAAGTTTTTTATAGCGCTTTTTGCGCATTTTGACCTTCTTTTAAATTTCGATTTTTTTAGGAAATGTCCTTAGAGATCATTCATATCTTATAACTAACTACCATTCCAAATTTCACGATTCTAGGCCCTTCCGTAACGCAAAAGCCGCAATTTAGAACGTTTTTTGCTCCTGCACTCCCTTTGGGGTAGTGGCACCGACATAAAACATTGCCTATGTTGGAGCAAGGGTTTTCACCATCATTTTGATGCCATTATTAGGTAGATTTCGTAAGAAATACTACCTATTGCAGTCGTTACCATGGTGCGACTTTTGAAAAATTCCTTCATAACTTTTCATTATAGGACCCCAGGAACCCAAAACCACTCCCACCTAAAAAGTTTATATATATATATATATGTATGTATGTATGTATGTACTAAATTTTGTCCGCACGATAAAAGTCGCAATTATGCACGAATCATCTTCAAACTCGCCAACAACTTTGAGATGGCTAATATCTCGGCGGGGATTGAAAATGGGCGAAATCGGCCCATGAGGGTGGAAATGGGGAGGGTTCAAAATTTTGAATACTGTCTTAACATGATTCTGATAAAACCAGCTCTTACACAACAATGGCAGGAAAAAAAATAAAAGTTCTTCGTTATAGCAGTTGCCAACAATTAAAAAAAACAAAACAAATAATAAAATTCTCACCACAACAATTATTTTTCTTTTGCAAAATTTTCACGTGTACAATTAAATAGTTTGACAAATTGAAAACAAATTGAATATTACGTCATAAGTTTCCTAGAGCAAGATTTCAGCATGAAAACTCAAAATAAATAGTTTGACGAATTAAAAAAATATGTATATTGCGTCATATTGGAAATATAATGGACCTCAGCAGGTGAATATGTAACGCCATGTAAGTTTGAAGAAACGTATTAAAACATGATAAAATCCCGACTATGGAAATATTAACATATTTTAACACTTTAAGGTTATCTGAATTTTTTGTAGCCATTTTTTAAAACTATTCCATATATATGTGTGTGTGTATTCGTGTATATTACAATTTTCACAAAAAGTTTAGCTCCCTACAGCTCGCTCTTTGTGAAGAAACTGGATTTTATCTCTAATCTTGATTTAAGTTTTGTTGGAGAATTTAGTACTTAACATCGAAATCTACCTCCGCCTGTAGGCCCGAGCCGGCAGGGATTTTTTTTAGATCGGTTTAATATTTCCTGATATTGTGTAGAAACCACGATTAGAACGTTTTTTAGAACGCTTTTCGCGCATTTTCACTCCTTTTAAATTTCGAATTGTTTAAGAACTGTTCTGAGAAATCCTTTATATCTAATAAGTAGTTAATATTTCAAATTTCATATTTCTAGGCCCTTCGGTAACGCAAAAATTGGATTTTTAGAACGTTTTTTGCTCCTGCACCCCCTTTGGGGTAGTGGCACCGACATAAAACATAGCCTATGTTGGAGCAAGGGTTGTCACCGTCATTTTGACACCCTTATTTTGACACCATTATTTTTTAAATCGGTTTGGTATTTCCTGAGATTGTGTAGAAACCACCATTTAGAACGTTTTTTAGAAAGATTTTCGCGCATTTTCACCCCTTTCAAATTTCGAATTGCTTAAGAACTGTTCTTAGAAATCCTTTATATCTAATACGTAGCTAATATTTCAAATTTCATATTTCTAGGCCCTTCAGTAACACATAAATCGCATTTTTAGAACGTTTTTTGCTCCTGCACCCCCTTTGGGGTAGTGACATCGACATAAAACATAGCCTATCTTGGAGCAAGCGTTGTCACCATCATTTTGACACCAATATTTTTTAAATAGGTTTGGTATTTCCTGAGATTGTGTAGAAACTACCATTTAGAACGTTTTTTAGAACACTTTTTGTGCATTTTCACCCATTTTAAATTTCGAATTGTTTAAGAACTGTTCTTAGACATCATATATATGTTATAAGTAACTAATAGTCAAAATTTCATATTTCTAGGCCCTTCAGTAACGCTAAAATCGCATTTTTAGAACGTTTTTTGCTCCTACACCCCCTTTGGGGTAGTGGCACCGACATAAGATATAGCCTATGTTCTAAGTTGGACTAACACCATCATTTTGATACCATTACTTTTGGAATCGGTTCGTTAGTTCCAGAGCTTATCTCCGACAAATAAACAATTTTTTCCTCTTTATAATAGGAGTATAGATAAGGATTCTTTTTTGTAGAATCTAATTTTAGAATGTACGAAGTTTATTTTGTTTTGTCTGTTTAAAAATTGTACTCTTTTAATTCATTAATATCTTAAGGCTTTAAACAATTCGTTCAGTAAGCCAAGTTCTGTGAAAATTCTTTTTTCTTATGTGTATTGTAACTAGTGTTTTACTAACAATAGAAATAGCTACGTATCTTTTAAATATTTATGGAGATCTATTGGAAATATCATTCTTATTTTTTCTATTTTTTTTAATACAATAAAAAGAAACAACTTGCAGGGGCATCTATATTCGTGTTACCTTTTTCGTAAGTGATATAGAGCTTATGCCAAATTGGAAGACTGTGTTCAATGGTGGTTACAAAATAAATAAATAAATGTTCTTACATTTTATTATATGAACTATAACAGCTTCAACACTTGTAAACTTTTCCTAATATCACATTAGCATTGTTTGGAATAAAAAACTTAATCAATATCTTAAAACTCCAAATTATTCGTTCTGTAAACCAGTTCCTGCAAAGTTCGATTTTTCTTATGAGTATTGTTACTAGTTTTTACTAAAAATAGGAAAGGCTACATATTTTTTAAACTTTTATAGAGATCTATTGAACATATGATTTTTATTTATTCATCTATTTATTTTGAAAAATAAACAACTTTCAAATACATCTACATTTGTATTACTTTTTGTGTGAGAGATATCGCTTATGGTAAATTGGACCACTAATTCTTATATTTTTCGGATTATTTGTTACGACGTGTAAGTACTTTGAGGGGTAGTACAGCTTATTAAAAAAAGGTTTTATGCAGGAAAGCTGTGCCGCAATCTACATAGGCAGTTATAAATACAGAGTGTGTGACTGCAAACCCATCCCGAATTTTTCTGCATAGTTTTAACCCTTTACCTACTGACGGTACTTGTAAGTACCATTAAAATAACTTGTTATTAAATTAATTTAATACATCGATTAGATGTAATACAGTTTAGAATGCGTTATAGATACATTTCTTTATATTGTTCCAAAAACATTATTGCTTACAATATATATATATATATATATATATTTAAAAGGATGTTTTTCTTTTGCTTTTGCACTTTTTCAGCTTTCTGGGCGTTGGGGGAAGGTGGGGGAGATTTTTCTAATGTAAGAACATTATATTTATACATTTCCTAATTCTACATCATACTAACAAAAATAATTAAAATAAAAGATTTGAGTGGGATTATAAATATTGCACAAAATCCCTATAATTTCAAATTTAATTAATCCTTCTAAATCCTTCCATCCTTCTAAAATTTATTAAACGGTTATGTAAATCATCTAATACAGTTTCAAAAATTCACGAAAAATGCTTTAGAAGATAAAATTTTTATGAATTCATAATTCAGTACATAAAGGGATAACAATAAGGAAAATTTTCTACAGGTATTTTCAACAGACTTGCTTTAATTTTTATTAACGCTTTATATCTAGAATTTTGAATAAAAAAATTGGTTCACCTGAATAATTATTTACGTTAATGTTTAAAATATCTAGAACAACATATACTATAATAATAATTTGATTTTTAAATAATTTTTTAAAATTAAAACAGATTTTATTAAACGGTAGTTAGAGCTATTTTTGCAAAATATTTACAAGAATAATTAGATTATTTAACAAAACATACTTTTATGGTAATCTCACATTTCTTATACGAACAGTGTAATAAATATTTTGTGATCCTACCTGTAACAGAGAAGTGTATTGTAGTTGCAAATTTTTGTATAACATTTTTAGTAGAATAAAAGCTACACCTGGGTCAATGGTTGAGAAAATAACCGCATTAAAAATATTTAGCTTCGACTGTTTCACTGCGCTTCCTAAATATGACTGAGCAAATTATTTTGCATGAAAAGTGCAATCTACTTTTATTAGTAGACATATTAAATAAATCTTACATTGAATTTTCTTTCATGTTACTTAAAAGTGCCATCGGGATATAAAGGGTTAAATGTAATCCTTAATAATGGCTGAAATCTGAGTCGGAACAACACTAGCCTAGAAACTTCTCAATTTGCAATGTAGCTCACTGTACATATGGATTCTTGCTCTAATTACAGTGGGCTTCTGTGATATTAATCACAATTTTCACAAAATAAATTAATTCTGATGGATATATCAGTAAAATATATCCCCATTACTGTTAAAGTTGGGAAAGAAAACTCGGATTCGACTTAGTGAGATAATCTGTAATTATGACTGAATAAATGGATTGGGATACTGCATTCCAATACAAAAAATGCTTCATTTAGTGAGTTGTAATACACCTCAAATTCTGTACACTTGTTACTGAATGACGCTGCATATATTTGATAGTTTGTGGCTTAAAATTGTACAATTCTTGTCTGAGTGTTACTGTTAATCATCTTTTCCTTCGAATACCTTTTATTACTATCATACGTCCGGTGAGGTTAAGTGGTTAATTGTATTCGATTTCTAAGTTAATTCGTTGAATTCTGTTAAATTAGAGACGTGTTTAATCTAGACTTTGTAAAATATTTAACGTATGAAGAGAAATAATTGTTTGTTGTTTATAATTTATTAGTGAGAAGAAAGAAAGTAATACAATTTAAATTTGTTTCACGCATAAATTTATATTTGATGTGTTAGTGATATATTTACTTAAAGTACTTTAAATACGAAGTTAACAAGGGTTAACACGAGTTAATAATGTTTCACTTTTACGTAAAAATGGCTCAAAATATACCATTGGAGAACTTTCACTGTGCAACATATTAATTATTTTGAAGCAGCACAATATCATAGAACAATTTAGATGTTTAAAATTTATTGTGTTAACATATAGAAACTACAGGACACATACAAGATACTTATTGTTTATATGTTAATGGGACAGTTTATGTTTTCATCATTTTTTTTAAACATGGTATAAATGGTGAACTCACTGTATTTCAATGTTCAACAAAAAGTACATTTAAAAAAATTAACTGCAGATTTAATCAAAATTTCAAAAAAAAAAAAAAAAAAAAAAAATACAAATTTGCATTTTTTAAAATCCCTATTACTTTTCAAATATTTATATTTTCGCTTTTTTAGATTTTTAAATGCTTTACACATTTCAAATACAATCGACACAGCATGGATATATAGATACATCTAATATTATATTTAATATAATTTTTTGATTGATATACATATGTAAAAAGATGAAATCTAATACATCTTTACACACTTTTATTAAAAATAATAATAATAGTAATAATAAAACCTGAAAGCTTAATCCATACGCCAAATTTATCACAAGTATATTAACGAACATGCACAAAAAATATGAAAATTCTATGTCAAAAAAAAAAAAAAAAAAAAAAAAAAAAAAAAAAAAAAAAGCCTTAGCATTGTTAAAGCATGAAAGTGAAGAAAATACGAACATGGAGAAAAGGCCATTTAAAGTTTCAATTTGTTTGGGTAACTGCGCTGGGTATATTAACAAAATTTACAATATTTCGCGAAATAATTGGCATATGGGTGAGCATGAGGTGTCAAAATATTCGAAATTAATCAGGATTTCATTTAATAATAAAATACAAAAATCGATTTTTTTTATCAATTTTGAGGAAAACTGTCTGCCCCCTTGAAGAAAAATAAACATGAATTTTTTATATATAACTGTAAGGTTACTGCCGCTAGCGAGCAGGTAACTAATTAAGATTACTGTTATCTAATATTATCATTTATTTCTCTATTTTACTTCACAGGTTTCACTTTATGTGTACTTGGGGCTTAAAGTAATATTTTTCCATATCTTGAAGTTGATCTGAGCTATTTTAGTTAGGTAGTATGGTATGGACAAACTCCATCAGTGTATCAAGGGATTCTAATTTCCCTGTCTATTCAAGAACGCATACCACAGATAAGGCAAACAAAGAATTCCCCTATCTCGTAAGTAGTGAAGGCCATCTGAGGGAGAAGTTTTAGATAAGAGAAAAGTCTCTATGGAAGAGAATAACCCGGTAAGCAGGATTTGTAATCGCTTGGGCATCGCTGAGAGAGAGAGAGAGAGAGAAAGCAGTTCAGGTAAAGACCTCGTTGAGGGATGTTAAGTTCTAGCGTAGACCTGGTGAAGACAGGTCATAGTGTTTTGATTAAGTTTTCTGGAGCGGAATTAAGTCTTGTACAGAGAAAGGATATGCAGCGGGAGGTCCAAAGTGATCCGCCGATAAATCCGATAAGATACAGTAAGGTGAGAAGGGAATAGGGTATTTTAATAAGTTAGCCAAATGCACAGAAAGTACTTGCTACATGTAACTTAGTATCGGGCCAGATCGTCTATGTCCGAGCTCTTAAATTTAAAGAATCTTCTAATTATATGTAAATAATTTGTAAATAAATTGTTCGTTAATTTTAATTGAATAAGTTTACTATTCTTTCGATAATCCTTCTCATAATGTGCCCGATACCACATATATATAACGGTTGTGGCAGCATATCAAAATAAAAGATCATTTATTTCGAAGTCTGTGCGAGTGGTGATCGTGGGTTTAGGAACGTTCATAAGCGTGAGTACTAAGAAAGAGTGCATCAATAAGATTTATTTCATACTAGTCTAAATTACACTTCTTCCCGAATATATTTATCTAATAATTATCCAACTTTGGTGTAGTCAGGGAATTAATTTTGCTTTATTACTGACTAAAGAAATTTTACTCTGTTATGGTGAAGAGAAAATCGTTGATTTACGGTAACCAGATAACGTGCAAATTGCAAATATTGATTTTGTTTGTGTTTATCATCTATGCCCATGAAAAATCTAATTAATCAGACTCAAAATCCATTTCCGCATGCATTATATTACCTAAATAAATATACACACACTAAAAGTAGCGTAAATTAAGTCGTAGGAGCATGTTGCACGCACAGTACAACCTTATAAAGGTACGTTAATTATTTTAAGTATGTTATTAATCATTATATTAATAAGTTATGAATTATTGTATGTATTACTGCTATATTAAGCACTATTGGAATGTGCAGTTACATAGAAAGTATTTTTATCACGCAGGTAATATGGGTTAAAGATGCATAATTAATTTATCATTTCTATCTAAAACGGAAGCAAAGCGCAGGGGCAAGTTTCTCTGTACGATCTTATACATATTAATTATTTTAAATCAGCACACCATCATAGAGCAATTGAGGTGCACTCTAAATTTATTGTGCAAACATGTAGAATACACAGGATATTTAAATGCAGAATATTGTTTATGTTTTCAAGAAGAAGAGTAATCATAATTCATTGCATGTGACAGTTATATCGTACTAGTCTTAATTACACTTTTCCCACAGTACATTTATCTTATTATCATAGTTTGGTGTAGTCAGGTGATTAATTTTGTTTTATTTCTCACAAAGCCCTAGAATTCTACTTAGAACCATACAAGGTTCAAAGATTGCATTTCTTTATTTGTATCATTTATGCTTGAGAAGATACTAATTAATCGGACTTAAATTTACTTCGAACGTACATGTATTATTTAATTAAGTTTATACTCTATTTTATGTTAATACAGAAGAAAAATTATCAAGATTAAAGGATATAAGAATTTTAATTAAAACTATTACTGTAGTTGTATTTTATTTTTAAATATCAGCTTGACATTTGGAAATTATTTAAACACAAAATACAAAAATACTCGTTTAATGCTTTCTTATTTTTGATAGTGCGTAGCATCGTTTCTTTAAAACCGATAAAAAAAAAAAAAAAAAAACTTGGATATGAGTATAATGTACTAAATGTAACTTACACTGAAATATTTAATTAGAGTGTCATTTTAATAATGTATTACATATTTATGATGTAAAAGAATCTCCTAATGTTGTAAAACAATCTCCGGTTACTCACAAATATATTAGCATTCAAATTTCCAATTTTTCACATTTCCATTGACATGAGCGATCTCCTATTTTATTATGCATTTGCACCTACCTATTGTTATTCAATCTGTCTCCAAGGTACCATTATCTTATCAAACGTTCGATGCAATCCGTAGATTAATAGCATTCTATTCATGGCTATGTTTTACGCGTCCTACCCGGACTAGTGTGAAGACTGTAATCGATGATTTACGGGAACATTCAAGGTTCAAAGATAAGATTTGGTTTTGTATATCATTTATTCGAAATAACGAAATAATTATTCAGGTTATAACTCTCTTCACGCACGAATTATGCATTTACTCATGCATAAACCTTTTTTTTAATACGTCATAACAGATAAAAAATACTCTTCCCATGAACTGATAACACCAAATAATAAGTATAATTTCTTACACATTTGGTGCTTTTAATTAACTTCCTGACGCCGAGAAAAAGCGCAAAATTTTAATATTGCTTTCTCTAGAATTTTCATATTTATGATGTAAAATAATGTCCTAATGTTGCAAAACAATCTCCAGTTACACACAAATATAGCACTTAAATTTCCAATGCTGCACATTTCCATTGACATAACCGATCTGCTATTTTATTATGCATTTGCACCTACCTATTGTTATTCAATCTGTCTCCAAAGCACCATTATCTTATCAAACGTTCGATGCAATCCGTTCATTAATAGCATTCCATTCATGGCTACGTTTTACGAATCCTACCTGGACTTGTGTGACGACTGTACAATGGATGCTCTACGAGAACATTCATGGTTCAAAGATAAGATTTTGTTTTCTTTATCATTTATTCGAGTTAACGAAATAAGTATTCATGTTATAACTCTCTTCACGCACGAATTATGCATTTGCTCATGCATAAACCGTTATTTTAACCCTTTATGAACTGAATTATGAAATCACGAGAATTTTATCTTCTAAAGCATTTTTCGGGAATTTTTGAAACTACATTAGCAAATTTACATAATCATTTAATAAATTTTAGAAGGATTTTAGAAGGATTGAAGGATTTATAAGGATTAATTGAATTTGAATTTATAGGGATTTTATGCAATATTTATAACCGCACTCAAAACTTTTATTTTAAATATTTTTCTTAGTATTTTGTAGAATTAGGAAATGTACAAATATAATATTCTTACAATAAAAATATAGAAATATTTCCGAATTGAAAAATCCTCCCCCCTCCCCCCAACGCCAAGAACTCTAAAACGATTCAAAGGAAAAAGAAATCATCGTTTTAAAAATATTTTTTTTGTTTGTAACCTATAATGCTTACGGAACAAGATAAAGTAATGCATCTATGACTCATTCTAAACTGTATTACAACTAATCGATTTATTAAATGAATTTTATAACAGGTTATTTTAATGGTACTTATAAGTACCGTCAGTAGCTAAATTGTTAATACGATAAAACAGATAAAAAATACTCTTTTCATGAACTAAATATTACCAAATATTTACCGAACACCAAATATTAATTATAATTTTTTACACACTTTGATGCTTTTGTTTAGGGACTATGCATATATAAAGTTATCACTTTAAGGGGGAGGGGGGTCTGGCATATGATATCGAGTGATATCTCTACGGGGTGGGGGAGGGTTGTCTTTTTGATTTCTTAATCATATTTGATCGAACCAAAATTTCTTTTTCTATTTGTAATTTGTTCTATATATCAATATTTTCTTTGTTTATTTATAACTTGTTCTTTACATTAAAATAGTCTACTATCTTTTTTTAGTTTGTTATCTATCTTTGTGAAAATACAAATTTATTATTAGAATCATTATAAGATTATAAAATTATTTAATTCTAAAATGTGGAATATCTCAACCTTGGGTATTCCTATTCTTCTGTCATGTGTGTATGCATATATAATACACTGTTCGAGAAAGCAAGTGCAAAGTATGTTTGAAATGATACTTGTGTTTACCAGTAAAGAAAAGGGAACGTTGTCCACCTGTTTTGCTGATAGAAAATAATGCCTAGACCCCCCCCCCTTCCCGTGCAAGGGCTAGTGCAAGAAAGCATTATAACTGCTGAATGCATTATGTATCAGAAGCCTATTATTAAATACTTTTAACTAGTAAATATTTCTTTTTTTAAAGTTTTGTTTCATATAAAATTACTTCATATACACTGAAGATCCACAACATTATGACCACCTACCTAATAACGCATGTCTGGCCTTTAGCCCGCAAACAAGCTGCAACCCTCTTTGGCATGGATGATACAAGTCCTTAGTAGATGGCCGGTAGCAAATGTTCAAGCAGCGGTCACGCAAATTCGAAATATTACAACATGATTGTTTTTTAGCTCTGAGCTGACGTTCCACGACATCTCAAAGATGTTCTATCGCATTAAGATTCGTTGAGTTAGACTGCCAGGACATTAACTGGAATTCTGTATTATGTTCTTGGAACCACTCCAGCAGAATTGACATGGAGCATTTTCGTGCTCGAAGCCTTCATTTCCAATTGGAAAGACAGACACCATGTAAGGGTGCAAATGTTCCGCAATAATATTAAGATAATCCGCGGCCTTCATGATATGCTCTACACCAATCACAGGTCCCGGAGACGCCCATGAGAACGTTTCCCAAAGTATAATAACGTCTCCACCGGGCTGTGTATGACCTGCTGTATAAGGCGGAGCAACAGTTCGCCTGAAAAAAGGCGCACATTAACACTGTTATCAACGTATTAAAGAATGAATCGTGATTCATCCGACCAGGTAACTCTCTGTCAATGATCCATGGTCCAGTCACGATGTTCCCGGGCCTAGTGTAGGAGTAGATGGCGATGATTCTTTGTCAACAGTGGAACATGAGTGGGACGTTTGCTGAGTAGCCTCATATCCAACAGTGTCTGCTGAACTGTGTGCTCAGAAACAATTCTCCTTAGACCTGTATTGTATTCGGCTGTCAACCGAGCCAGTGTCTGCAGCTGATTTTACTTTACCAAGCGGGAGATTATCCGACGTTCTTTTCTCTTGATAACGCATTGACGTCCAACGGTATGGCATCTGCTGTTGATTTCACCGCTATTCATCCACTTTGCACAAGTACTAAAAATGATATGTCGCGAACAACCCATGAATCTTGCAGTTTCGGAGAAACTCTTTCTGAGCCACACGACCATTGAAATCTGCCATCTATGAAAGACTCCCTAGCAGAAGTTAAATACCATTCCCACCTGATTACATGCCCTGCGCGCCATCCAGGCGAATTCATTGCAAAATGTGGAGATTATCATAATGTTTTGGCTCTTCGGTGTATAATAGTGATATTTTAATGACTTCTTTTAATTTGAATCAATAAATTATGCAAATAATAAATGTATAACCATATCTGTATATCACTGCAAGAAAAAAATTGCAAAAATCAAAGGAATTTGTAGAATTGATAACGATATTATCAGGCGGGGTACAAGGAATGATAACATATTATATTGTAAGAGGGAGGGGGTCCAAAATTGCCAAAAAATTGATAAAGTTTTATTTGTATAGCCCCTTAACCCCCTGACGTCGGAGGAAAAGAGCAAAATTGTAATGTTGTCTTCTATGTATTTTTTTTAATTATTTAACCCATATTGGACCACACCGATTAAATATTTTTGAAAATTTTTAAAACTTCGAGTATATCATTAATATGGTGTAGTTAAGTAGATACTAGCAAAATTTTGAAAATAAAAGTTTTTAATTTTTTAACTAGCTGTCCTAAAAACAGGACATATTAGTAGGACACATAGTAAGGAGATATAAAATGCATACATAAACTAATTTTATGAGCAAATGTTTTATTTTACTTTAAAAGTACTGATTATGTTGTACAAAAATACTCTATGATTTCTCCAATAAAAAGATAATAATAACGGTAAAATTCTAGATTATAAGATCACAATTTTTAAAGGATTTTTTAAATAGATTTTTTTCAATTAAATTTTAATTGGTTACTTGTTTTTTTGTTTATATGTTGTTTTATGTATTTTAAAGACGTCATAACAAAATGCCTCCAGAAAATCCTTACCAATTTTACTTTTTAAATGTTTTATTAGCTGTCCTATTTATAGGACAGCGGTTCAATATAGGTTAATGAACATTTTATAGGCTAAACTGAAAACATAGGGTTTATTGCTAATTAAAAACAGAAACTATTTAGTCATCTTTATCATCATTGTAACAGTCTTTACAAACAAAAAATGAAGTATTTTCTTTTGGACACTTGTCATGGGACCACCTTTTGAATCTAAGACATTGAACCCAGTCTTGTCCTTTTTGGATTGGTTGTATGATTTCAAACAATAAATACAAACACAGTTTTCATCTTCGTCAGCAGATTCCTTCACTATTTCCTTTTTTCAAGAGTGTACCAACTTTTTCCCTTTTGCAGTTTTTGGTTTCGTACTTTTTCCTTTTCTGTCTTCTTGTTCTGCTTCCATAGAAACTAATAAATTTTTATGCGATTTCTTCTTTTTGTTTTGTTATCCCATCATTTTTTTTCTTTTGCTTTTCTAACTGCTCTTGTCTGAGGGCTTCTTTAACCGGCGTATCAGTTAGGATTGCGGACTTCCTCTTTTCTTCCCTTTTTTGGTGCCAAGCCTTGGTCCTGCATTTTCAAATGGTCTCAGTTGTTCACGTTTACGCAGTAAGAACGTGCGTAAAGGTGCATTGTCGCCATGTTTGGATTTATTTTAAACGTGCAACGAAAATTAATAACATTTCTGTTCATAGAAATACAGTTCTAAAAAAAAAAAATAAATAAAATTCTGCTAATGTTCATATATGTGTTTATTCTTACTAAGTATTATTAGTTCACAATAAGTTTCAATAAGTTCAACACAAAATTTACTCACCTTGACAGAAAACAGGCTATCCTTTCCACATGCTAGACCGACGCTCGGCTGACGCTCAAAAACGTGTGAGAACAGCCCCTAGGGAGCAGCCTCAATCTATCATGACTGATGGCGCGCCGGTTATAACTCATTTCGGAAAAGTGCACTGCGTAAACGTGCCCCGGTCTACCCTACATACAATTAAATCGCAATTATACTGCAGATAGTTGCAATAAAAAATTTGCCCAACTCTGATATTCGGATCTATACCGCTCATTTTCTCAAAAATGCTAATTGTGCTATTTAACACTTTTATCATATGAACTCTTCAATTAAATATAAAAAATATATACATGACTTTGTTTTGTCAGTTTAAATTTTTTTAATCATCATGTTAGAATTTTAAATTGTTCCTTCAATAAATCAGATCCTACGAGTAGTCCTTCATTTGAACTTATTTTTACTCATTTTACTCATTTTTACTCATCACACTACATATATTTTTACTCATTTCTCTCTATTCTAAATTAGTACGTTGTGGCCATCACAAAACTTTCTTCTATCTCATGCATGTCAAAACTTCAAAATTCGCTATCACAGTGCCAAATTAAATGGCAATCTTTGCTCATCATGAGAATTCTAAAAAGAGTAAATTCCGTGCATTTGTTCTCGAGGTATGACTGTCGCTGAAATGGTGTAAATCCAGCAAAATGCAGCATAGTAGCGCCACCTATTGGGTTATTTACACCAGAACCTAATTATCATCAATTTATGTCAATGTCTAACTGAATATGAAGTTTGAGGAAAATTCGTGCATTAGTTCTTCAGATAGAGCTATTGCGCAAATCATGACAAATGCAGCATAGCAGCGCCACTCGTTGAGCGATTTACACCAACACATAATCAGCAACAATATTAATCAAGTTATACTTAAATCTGAACTGAAGTTTGATGAAAATACGTCAATAGCTCTATCTCAAGAGCTATTGAGGAAAAGTGAAAATGCAGCACAGCAGCGCCACCTATTGGGCTATTTACATCAACACGTCATTTCATATCAAAGAGTAACTGAATCTGAAGTTTGATGAAAATGTGCCCATTAGTTCTTGAGATAGAGCTATTGCAGAAATCGTGTAAATCCTGCAAAATGCAGTATAGTAGCGCCACCTGTTGGGCGATTTACATCAAAACGTAAACAGCTTCTATTCATGTCAAGGGCTAACGGAATCTGAAGTTTTATGAAAATGTGTGCCTTAGTTCTTGAGATACAGCTATTGCAGAAATCGGGAAAAATGCAGCATAGCAACGCCACCTGTTGAGCGATTTACACCAAAAACTAGTCAGCACCAATTTATATGAGGGACTACCAGAATATAAATTTTTATTAAATTCCATGCATTAGTTCTTGAGCTAGAGCGCACACAATATTTATGTCACATACATACATACAGACAGACAGAGTCACAGACTCACAGACTCACAGACAGACATTTTGTGAAAACATGTTTTTTGGAATCCTTGACCCATAAAACGTGTAAATTCGTCGAAAACTTGAATTCGAAAATTTCCATGTACTTTCTTGTAAAGATAGAAGAAAGTAAAAAAAGTAACTAATGCTTTCACCGGCGCAGTAAATGAATTTCTTGTTGTCGAAGGTCTTTCTTCGGTAATATTAGGAAAACTGTTGCATAAAAAAGTATCAAAAGTGGTAGTATTATAGAAAGATGTTTGATAAACACGCTGAAGCAGACAGGTTTTAAATCTAGGAATTATTTTAAGAGTTATTTAAGTCAGTCAAAATCGTTCCATTAAAACTTTTTATAAGAAATAAAAACTATACATAGGAATTTAATAATTTTTCCTAACAATATAGTTCATAAGCTAGTAGAGTGCAGACCGCATTTATTTTTTAATTTAGCAAATTTCTTTAGTCATTTTCTCTATAATTCAAATTTTCATTATTTCGAGAGATATTTTTGTTCATATTTAGAAAATGTAATTTTTATTAACACTTTCCAACAATGTTGAAAAGTATTTATGCATTCGGTTTCTTTGGCCGTCAGTCCGTCTGTCCGTCTGGCCGTCTGTTCGTGTGTCCACGCTCTAACTCCCGTAAATATACTCGGATTTTCATGAAATTGATATAGGTTATTTAGGGTCACCAAAGCATGTTTTGTATTGTATATGAAGTATGTAGGATTATTCGTTCATTTGCAGGGGCAGTCAAAAGTATTCCATAACATTATGGTATATGGGGAATAACTCCCGTAAATATACTCGGATTTTCATGAAATTGATAAAGGTTATTTAGGGTTACCAAAGCATGTTTGGTATTGTATATGAAGTATGTAGGATTATTCGCACAGGGGCACTCAAAAGTATTCCATTGCATTTTGGTATATGGGGAATAACTCCCGTAAATATACTCAGATTTTCATGAAATTGATAAAGGTTATTTAGGGTCACCAAAGTATGTTTGGTATTGTATATGAAGTATGTAGGGAATTAATCATTCATTTACAGGGGCACTCAAAAGTATTACATTACATTATGGTATATGCGGAAAAATCGTTTGAAGAGTATTTTAATGACATTATGCTATTTCAAATGTATTGAAACTGATATAAATCACTGAATTCTACTACGATCACGTTATAACAGGACATTCATAGCATTTTTTATTCATTTACAGGGACACGCAAAAGAAATCGGTTATAGTACAGTCTTTGAGCAATAATTGCTGGAGTGCACGGTTTAAAATTCGTTATGCGCTTTTAAATTTAATTAATTTTTTGCATCTTACCCGTTATATATAAATTCTATACCTCAAATACAGGGCTGCACAAAAGTATTCGCGTACCGTTCTCCTTATTAGAGGAAATTGCTGAAGGTAAATTTTAAACTGAAGTATATGTAGCTCTTAAGTGAACTAAATTTTGGCTTGCATGTAGTTAATAGATTCAAATCTATAAATCATATACAGGGCTGCAATTCGCATAATTTTCCTATTGTGGATGGGAACAGCTGAAATTGGGTTCTTAAATGTATTATACGTTTCCATACGGTTGAATTAGACGTAATATTTTAATTTTTTAAACAGCGCAGTTTTGTTACATTATTCTGAATGTGTTGGAAAGTGTTTCATATAATCTATGCTTGACGCATGATTTTTTCTTACTTGTTTTATATTGATGCCAATTTGTAAACCATCACGAAAAATTATTATATTTCCATCTCAAATAAAAAAGGCATTTACACGTGACTACTAAAAACAGAAATGAACTTTTTAATTATAATTAAATTACCATGCTTTCCTTTTGTCTTACATTCGGTGCGGGAACAGGTTAAACTGTATTCTATTTCTGTATTAATTCGTTGAATTGCGCTGAATTAGAGTAGTGAAAATACTTTAATCAGCACTTTGTAATACATTTAAGTTAGAGATAGAAATAATTGTTTGTTATTTATGTATGTATTTGAGGACAAACCAATTAATCAAATTTAAATTCGGCTCACACATAAGTTTGTAATTTATGTATTACTAATATGTTATCAACTATTGAAATATGGAATTTTAGAAAAAGTACTTTAATGACGAAGCTAAAACGGGTTACAGTCAGTTAATAATTTTTCATTTTTATCTAAAAGTTGCGCAAAATATACCATAAGAGCAGGTTACACTGTACAACTGTACATATATTAATTATTTTAAAACAGTACAACCTCATAGAGCAATTCTTAGGCACTTAAATTTTATTGTGTTAACTAGGGGGCTCAGCCCCCTGCGAGCTTCGCCCGCCTACCCCCATTTAGACTTCGCAATCTCTGAAAATATGGTAATTTGCTCTGTTTAAAAAATATTACCAAGTTACGGAAGATTGACTGATATTATCACCATAGCGGTGGCTATCTTCTGTAATAGGGATGTCATGCTTCTCTGTTTGAATCGGGCATTTTTCTGTTACCATGGCCTTATCCATCATTGTCGTAACAACTGTTGACTGTGGGGTTGATAAGTAAGATCAATTACACATTTGAAAATCAGTTTGTGTAAAATGGTACATTAAAAATGTCACTATCTTTCTGACTTTTATAAAGACGCTATGGACAATATTCTTCCTTTAGGTTCGAGGTTAAAAAACACCGTCTGCTTGGGAATCGCCTTCAAGAACCACGGTATTAAAAACCATTGTGTTTGCGCTTATATTATATGTTTTAATCGAGTTTTGGATATTTTCAGGAACAGGTATAGCTTATTCATGAATTCTTTTCTCTATTTTGATATACCATCATGCAGATTTTTATGTTTTTACATTTCATATTGTTTATATCAATTAATAAGAATTTTCTTGTACTTATTCATTGAATTTTATATTAAAGTATTTTGCGAGTACATTTACCTGTATTTATGCTGCATCAAGTGATGTAATATGCAGATAAATTTGCTAGCCGCATTTCTTTTATACCATGTGACGCCACATTAAAATTCTTCGGAATGAAAGCCGTTTTAAATGTATCACTTTAAAATATGACGCAATTTCACTATTAAATGCATTTGTCATGCAATTATTTATTTATTTTTAAGTTTTTTTTCTCTTTTAAGATTTACGGGTGCATACATTATTTAATTTAAAAGTGCATAGCCGCCATGAACTTGTAAAAACTCGTTATTATTTTTATTGAAATGTACTTCATCTTGTTGTTATGGGAACACACAAAAAAATAAACAGTATCTTAGAAATTGAAGTCTCGCATATATATATTTTTAATTTTTAACGGTTCGTCAATATTACCATTTGTCCATTTTAAATACAACGTAATAACTAACATTTGCTGCTTTTATCGAATATTAATGAATTTATCATTTTTAGGTGCGTTCGTAATTATATAAATACGTAGCACCTATAGTCGTCGTTCAGTCCGTCCGTCTGTCCGTCTGTCCGTCTGTCCGTCTGTCCGCATGTAACAGAGCAAAAACTACCCAACCGAATAGTCTGAAATTTCAAATATGTGATTGTTGCAAAATTTTGTCGAGCCATTTCAAATTTTAGGAAAATCGGACGTATAGTTTAATTACAGGGACAGTCAAAAGTTTTTCTTTACATTACGGCCAATGGGAAAAATTATTGCAAGTGGATTTTAATGGTATTAGAGCCTTCCGAATGATCTGAAATTTTAAAGATATAATTGTTGCAAAATTTTGTCGAGCCATTTCAAATTTTAGGAAAATCGGACGTATAGTTTAATTACAGGGACAGCCAAAAGTTTTTCTTTGCATTACGGCCAGTGGGAAAAATTATTGCAAGTGCATTTTAATGATATTACAGCCTTCCGAATGGTCTGAAATTTTAAAGATATAATTGTTGCAAAATTTTGTTGAGCTATTTCAAATTTTAGGAAAATCGGATGTATAGTTTAATTACAGGGACAGTCAAAAGTGTTCCGAAAAAATTATTGGAAGTGCATTTTAATGATGTATCAGACTATGCACGTTATGAAGTGCAAAAAATTATACATTCAGTACAATATGGGGTGAAAAAAATAATTTTAAAACTAGTTATAGTACGAACGCACCTCATTTGCCACGTTTGACGAGCAATTTCCAACTTGTAAAGTTTTCTTTCACTTTTTAATATTCCCGTGAAAATAGTTTTATTGTTAGAAAGGTATTATTATTATCTGCGCTGACTTAGAATTGACGACAAACGTTAAAAAAAGCCTCTGGAAATATGAAATAAAAGTCTCGTAAATATATTTTTTAATTTAAACAGTTTGGCAGAATTTTTGCATGCCCATTTTAAATATGACATAATTTCCCGCATTTACGGCTTTTAATGCCTATTAATGAATTTTTTATTTTAAAGTTGTCTTTCTGTTTTAATAGTCATAGTAAATACAATTTGTATGACGTAATTTTCAATATTTTCCTGCTTTTAACATGTAATAATTTAATTCTGAAGTTTTTCTGTTTTAAATAGTGATATGCAAATAAATTTTTGTTCGTAAGGAAACATTATTCGTTGGGCTTTTTCTACGATTGGCAACAATTTCAAATAATAACCTTTCTAAAATATGAAAAAAAAAACTCTCGAAATGGTGAAAATTCAATTAAACTAAATAAGAAATTATTATTTATTTAATAATAATAATAATAATAATATTTAACGAATTATTTTAATTTTCATGAAAAACATAATTTAATCGCAATATTGTCTTCACCACCGATTGAAATAAAAGATAATTTCAATTTTAATTTGAAAATGGCGAATAAAAAAATATCTAATAATCCCTGTCATTATCCGTTTTCTCCCTTTTTTCAAAAAAAAAAAAAAAAAATGGAGTAATTTGGTTGCCATCATTAGAATAATTAAATTCAAATTAGAAAAAAAATAATAATAATTCGAAAACTAATTCAAATTTTGAAATTCTAATATCACTTTTGAGATCTGCGGATCAATATGGATTTTTTGTGTTAATTTCAACGCATAATATTCAATATTTTAGGAGAAATAGCCATGAAACATAATCAATCATTAATCAGTCGTTTCATAAAATCGTTTCATAACGATTTTATATATACAGGGTTGAAATTATTATTTATTTAATATTATTATTATTATTATTATTTAATGAATTATTTTTCAAATTTTCATAAAAATCATAATTTAATCGCAAAATTGTTTTCACTGCCGATTGAAATAAAAGATAATTTCCATTTTAATTTGAAAATGGCAAAAAAGAAGATATCTAATAATCCCTATTGTTAACCGTTTACTCCCTTTTTTCACAAAAATGGAGTAATTTGGCTACCATAATTAGAACAATTAAATTCCAATTGAAAAAAGATTAATATTTCGAAAACTAATTCAAATTTTGAAATTATAATACCAGTTTTGAGATCTGCGGATCAATACAAATTTTTGGTGTTAATTTCCCCGGATAATATTTAATATTTTAGGAGAAATAGCCATGAAATATAATCAGTCATTTAATCAGCCGTTTCATAAAATCGTTTCATAAAGCCGTTTCATAAACAGTTTCATAAGAATTTTACATATATAGTGTTGAAATTATTATTTATTTACTATTATTGTTATTGTTATTAACATTTAATGAATTATTTTTCAAATTTTCATGAAAAACATAATTTAACCGAAATATTGTCTTCACTGCCAATTGAAATAAAATATAATTTCAATTTTAATTTGAAAATTGCAAAAAATAAGGTATCTAATAATCCCTATCGTTATCCGTTTAATCCCCTTTTGCACAAAAATGGAGTAATTTGGTTGCCATCATTAGAATAATTAAATTCAAATTAGAAAAAAATTAATATTTCGAAAACAAATTCAAACTTTGAAATTATAATACCAGTTTTGAGATCTGCGGATCAATAGAGATTTTTGGTGTTAATTTCGTCGCATAATATTCAATATTTTAGGAAAAATAGCCATGAAACATAATCAGTCATTTAATCATTCGTTTCATAAAATCGTTTCATAAATTCGTTTCATTAGGATTTTATACTTATAGGGTAGACATATAGAAACTACGGGATACTTAATGGCATAATATTGTTTATGTTTTAAAAAAGAAAAATAATTCATTGTATTTAACATTTATATAGTACTAGTCTTAATTACACTTCTTTTCCAATACATTTATCTTATTATCACAGTTTGGTGTGGTCAGGTGATTAATATTGTTTAATTGCTGATTAAGTTCATAGAATTCTGCTTTAGTGCTGTGGAGATACTGCAATTGATGATTTGCGGTGCGGTAACCAGATAAGGGCGATGATTGCATTTGTTTGTTGTTTATCATTTATGCTTGAGAACGGACTAATTAACCAGACTTAAATTCGCTTTTGGCATTCATTTTACAATATATTTAAGTATTACAATATTTTTCATTTATGAAACACAAAATATTCAAATTATTTAACAAATTATTTTTTTTTATAACTTGAAAATTATATTATGAGACAAAATTAATTTTGAAAAACTTGTTTGGCATAACGTTTAAATGCAAGTTCCATATTATTTAGTCTTCATTTCTTCTTTATAGTGTTTATTAAGTTCTCTCGATTATACCTGTCTAACAAGGCAATGAATAAAAGTGAATCATATATAATAAAAAAATCAAATTCTATGACAATGGATTTTTTTATAACTTGAAAAAGATATTATGCGGCAAAATTGATTATGCAAAACTACTATTGCCATGACTTTTAAATGCAGCTTCCATATTATCTAGTCGTCGTTTCTTCTTTAAGTGGTCTTAGGACTCTTAAAATTAGAAAAAATGAAAAATAAGGTCAATTTTCAACATTTAACATCTTAAAATATATGTGTTTTAAAAACACAATTTTTATTGGGATGAAAGATATAAGTATGTTCTTTCATTTCATGTATTTAAGAAATTCCAAGATGCAGAATTAGCATTTATAGGGGGCTTCACACTGTCAGACATTTGAGTAGCAGAAAATCGGCATAACAGATTACGCGCAGGATTACGAAATAAATTTTGCTTCTAAAATGAAATTTTTCGTGCATAATTATACTTCAGACTATAGTAATTACCCTGAACCTAAAAAAATTTATTTGAAGCATTTTTATATTTTTAATACAAAGTTGTATTTAGCTAATACAAAATTTTGAAAACTCCAACAGTATAATCACCTAAAAATATATTTTTTGAGCAATGAAAATAAAATTATAGGTTCTGTTTATACAAACTAACATGAAATATATATGTTTTGAAAATCTCATGAAAAAAAAAAATCAGAAGTTTTTGAGATATCGTGCGTGTTATGCCCAAAAACGTCATTTGGAGAAAAATGACTTGAAAGTTTCGAAACGCAATTTCAGGTATTGAGCGGGTAGAAGTCTAAAACCCATAACCTCTGTTCTAATCAGAATTTAAGGAAAACAATTCAATCAAAATGTTCTGAAAAGATCAGAGTTTAACTTCTAAAAAAATTAAAATTTCGAAAATTTTTAAGCTTTAAGAGCCCCGAATAATCTTAACTTGCTTGTTAAGTTCTCCATTCTTTATCTGACTAAAAAACAAAAGAATATATAATAAATAAATCATATACATCGTATCCATAAAAGAATGTACCAGATTCGATGGTTTATTATAAGAGTTTAATTTAGACTATTTACAACAAATCATACAACAAATTGAAGGTAAACTAACCGAGATTTTCTTACTAATGTTCAATATGTGCACCTTTAATTATACGGCATCCACTTAAAGTCCAATTCTTTCACACTTCGGTTAACACATTCGTAGTGACGGAAGAAATAGCCTCTTCAATTCTGTGCTTAAACTCTGGCAAATCAGCGGCGGAACTTACAAGGGAACCACTTTTGATGTTGCTCGCACCTAGCATGGAAACCTGGTGCGTTTTGTAGCCCTATGCATAAAAGTTAGAGAACCGAAAAAATTTCTCTGTTTAAATAATATTTTATATACTTTTTTATACTTTTAATTTTTTATTATTACATATTTATTTGTTTATTTCACGCCAAAAGTGAGTTAAGTCACCAAATATGGCGCTACAATTTTTCAGCACGCTTTATCCACAGAGAAAATGTACAGAAAATATTACTAGAATTATATCAGATTGCGATTTTTTATTTTTTTTTTTAATAATTGATACCATAAGAAACAAATATTAGGTTTTTATTTTTTTTTTCTATGCAGACGTTAAATATATAAGTAATAAATGTAATTCTATAAAAGCTTCGAAGATCATTGAAAACTGTTTTTTAGTGAAATACAGAATAAGCAAATTATTTTCTTTTGAAATCGAATGAAATAAAGTTTCGAATGTTTAAAATGAAATGTTGCTGTATTAAATGGTCCTTCGGTAAAAGTAATCATAAAGTAAATTAATATTTTTACACAATTTAGAAAAATTACTTTGGCGAAATAGGTCGGACATTGCAATTTCTAGCTATTCGAAATTCAGCTATGACATTTGGCTAGGGTTGCCGGAAAGCTCTACTTTTGAAAATAAACGCCGTTTCCCCGCCAAAAATATAAATATAAAGTTGCAATTTTTCAAAATCAAATTCGTGGGTTTTTGGAGGAATTTTCAAACTTTTTTCAATGTTTTATACTTGTTATTAACTAATTTTTATTTTTAAATGCTTTTCTTAAAAAAAAAAAAAAAAAAAAAAAAAAAAAAAAAAAAATTCAATGTTAATAATCCGATAAGTGGTCTCGAAAATTGCATTTTCAGAAAGTTATGCTGCAGTATAATCAAGAAATATTATTTTAACAGAAAAATTATATCGATTCTCAAACTTCATAACACAGGGCTTTAAAATGCAAAAGGACTCAATGCTAGGTGCGAGCAACACCAAAAGTGGTTCCCTTGTTAAACACAATCATTTTTAAAGCCCCAAAAGTAAAAATCCCATGGCTCCAATGGCTTTTAAATCTTCAGGTGAACAATAAGGCTTTACGCTCGAGAGTCATCATTTTGCATATGTAGGACTGCAAGCGAGTAAATTACAAAACAGTTGTAGCGCATGCTCGTACCTAAAACTGTTTGAGTTACCCTTTATTTGCGACCTTGAACCAACACTGTACAACGATTACAGTTGATACTATTAAAATTTATATCTGAAACTTTGTTTTATGGACACGCTGTATAATAAAAAATTCAAATTCTATAACAAATGAATTTTGTATGAAACTTGAAATTTTTTTAGGTATAGTCGATAGACAACGTAGCAAGGAGAATGAATAAGAAATGAAGAATATATGTAGAAACGCTCCTTTAAAATTAGTTCTTCAGAGTTAATTTTAACATAGAATATCAGAGTTTGTACGGGTCCCGTTATTTTCCAGGTAAAATAACACTATTTTTTTAATTAAAAAAAACAAAAAAACAAATCTAGTTCAAACGCGCAAAATGTTGCCTTATTTAAGCATAGATTTTCTATAAGAAAATACTGATACCGAAGAATTTCCTGGTCTGGAAATTCCAGGACCCGTACGAACCCTGAATATTAAAACTTTATTATTATTATTATTATTATTATTATTATTATTATTATTAACAATTTGAAATATTTTTTTTTCTTCCAAAAAACGTAAATAAGTAAATGCAAAAAGACGTAATATTTTAAATTAATTACAGACCTTATTCACGATAAAATATCCTTTAACGTTCGTTATTTCAAAAGTTTCTAATCTGTTTAAATAATAGTCTTAATATATTCCTGTTGTATTAAACAATAATTCTAGCAGTTAGTTTTATTCTTCCTAAGCTTTCTATAACAATTCCTACAATAATAGCATTTAAATAAATCTGGAATAAAAAATCGATTATCTTTGCAAACTTGAGATTCAAATCGATAATTAACAGGCCCGATTACTTAATAATTTTTTTAAATCTGACAACATATTTAGTTTATTTGAAATTTTGTATTCTTAACTAAACTTTAAAAAAATTTCTACTTTAAATGATAAAAACGGAAGGAATATTTGTAATTTGAAGTTGATTTTTATCAAGTACGTTTCTAAATTCAAAATGTATGTATGTGGAACCTAGAGTTTACCATATTATTTTCAATAAAGTATATATATATATCATTAAAAGACTCGAAGAAATCCCGATAAATGCAAATAAGTCTGCAAAAAATGAAAACTTATCGAAAACATATATTTGAAATAACAGTTTGCTTTTGAATTACATGTACGAACCTTCACATTGATTTGCATTTCAGCCAGAGGAAGATTGATGCCCATACATTATTCGAAGCGGCAGTTCGCAAAATCTAACGAGATAAAAAAATATTTCATTTTAAATGAATATCAGAGAGAAATTGCATTACTTCTGATTTTTCATGAATATTTGATGCTTAAGGCATTTTTGTATTAAATAACGAAAATAATTAGGTATGGACATACTAAAAAGATGGCACAGCTGTAAAAAGAAATATGTATTAAATTAATGATAAGATGGGTAACAAATATTTAAAATTTGTTTCGTATTCGTTACAATGTAAGAGAAAAAAGGGAATCAGCATCCATAATAAGATTTACAAATATGAGAAAGTATGTTGCATTCAAAAGAGATTTTATTAATTACAAGGCGCGTAATAGCCTAGTGCGTTGCATTTAAATAAACATGAGATCATTCGATGGGGGAAGAGATGGAATCTAATACAGAGTGGTTAAAATTAAACTGACGGTACTCAGATGCTCATGGCTCCGGTTCTACTGAACGGATCCGATACGAACTTCAAATATATGTTATGTAGGTTATGCGGCCAAGGTTTTCGTAGAAAAAAGTTTGAAATTTTGCCACCAGGTGGCGCTTTAACGACATGAATAGGAATATGCAGTTCAAAAATCAAAGAATAAGGGAATATTTTATTTATTTACACACCTGTATGCTCTACGTGCATGCGTTGTCTGTCTATAATATGCTAAAAGCATACCACCACGTTACCAACGGCCGCATGCAACATATAAGTTGGAATGAGGGAAACTTAGCATACGATGCTAGCTTTAAAGCCCGTTTCATTAGTTACAAGACCTTGATAAACAAGGTCTTTGAGAACCCCAACAGCCAGAAGTCACAAAGGTTCAAATCTGGTGACCTGCTTGCCAGGCAATCGGGAAAATACTACAGATGACACGTTTGTACGGGGGTTAGCTTGAATCACATTCTTTGCACGTTTTTCCACGTCTTTCGCAGTTGCTTCATTTTGCATGAACATTGTGCTGGCTAAGCGGTCTCTTTGTTTTAAGAGTCACACTAGTCTCGCGGAAAGAATCGAATGCTAACACTCTATGGGAGTGTTATTTTTAAATTTACTGCTCAAATTTTAAAATTTTTGAATGATTATTTTTGAATAAGATAGCTGAGGACGATCTACAACCGGGGTAGTTTTTACTTTTTCGATTTTGGTTATAGTTTGTTTTAAAAATAGGATAGTTTAAATTTCAGAACCGGTTCCATCCGATTCCAAAAGTAAAAGTTATTTTTTAAAAATAATCTGAAACCGAAATCAAAAAAGTAAAAATTAACGAGGTCCTCAGCTATCCTATTCAAAAATAATCATTCAAAAACTTTAAAATTTGAGCGAGATATTTGAAAATAACGCTCCCATAGACTTAGCATTAGCGTTTTCCTTTATTCCCGTGACTTAAGTGGTCTCTTAACACCGGGGGAAAATGATTTTTTAAGATTCTGGTGTATCGGTCACTTGTGACTGTACACCTAACAAAGCCGTTTGTTGTGACTTCCTCGAAGAAGTACAATTCAGGTGATTTAATTTGATAAAATAACGAGTAAACCTTAGTACATCACCTATAAATCCTCAGACACTTAATTTATTTTCTTTAATTTTTAGACTCGTCTTCAAACTGTTGTCTAGCCGATATTTCATATTACCAGACACACAATCTTGAAAAACATAACCTCTTTACTCGTCATCAAGTTAACATAGAATAAAATTGCCTAACACAGAAATGAATATTTAATAGGGTGGAGCGAAAAAAATTAATTTTTTTAATCAAAAACGGGTAGTGCCAAAAGTTGTCGTTATACTAATACATCATCAGCGTGCAGTATTACCGCTGAAAAAAAAATGGCTTGAATCTGCGCTTTTGGCCCAGAAGTCGAAATTTTGGGTAAAATTCGACATTTTTTCAAAAAAATTTAAAAATGTCTATAGAGTTGGTTATTAATTAAAAGTGTTATTTAAACCTTTATTATTAATGAATTAACATATTTAAATGATAAAACGATATTTTTTCTGTATAACTGGAGCAAAACTGACAACTTTTGATGAAAAAAAGGCGTTGCCACTCTGTTGTGTCATACAACTAATTGTTTTTTAGAGAACAGCTTTTACACAGTTGCTTCGACAAACTACCCAGGAGGTACCACGTGGAAGTGACCGCAATTCATGTCACAGCAGTGCAATCTTACCATCTGAACACAATGTTTTATTTATACATTGAATTGTGATTTTTTTTTTTTTTATCAAAGACTGGCATAAGTTTCCTATGTATCAACCTATACACATGTATAAGTGCATCTAATAAAAGTAAAAATATCTTTGTTCTAGAAAACATTGCATAGTTATATGTAACTAGGTAATATGAAGCTGTGAATGCATACTCATTTGTTTATGCAATTCTGCTAAAATTTATGTAGGTGACAAGGGTATAATCTGCTCATCCGAAAAGGAATAATGATTATAAAGTAAAATTACCTACATTTTAAGCATTATTAATAATATAGTAATATAATACACGCTAAACATTTATTTTTACCAGAGAGATATTATATCAAAAAATTCAATTCCTTGAAAACATTTACTAATACAATTACATTAACCTAGCATTCTCTGTAACATTTTTTGTGAATAGGGGTGGTGGCTAATATGTTCAGACTTCGCAGCTTCTAAAAACATGACAATGTAACCTATTTTAAAAGATTACACGATAATGGCTAATTGAATGATGTTATCACGAACGGCGACTGTCTTCTGAAATCAGTTGCCGTATTTTTCCGTTTGAATGGGACATTTTCCGGTAACCATGGCCTCATCCATTGCTGTCGCAACAGCTTACAGCCGTTTTTGGGATTGAAAGATAAGATCAAGTAATCATTTGAAAATCAGCTTGTATAAAATGGTTACGTTAAAATCTTCGCTGCCTCTCTGAATTTTATTCAGACTCTAATGGACAATATCCTTCCTTTGGGTTCGATGTTTAAAATCTCTATCCGCTTGGGAATAACACTCAGAACCACGGTGTGGAAAAGCACTGTGTTTTGAAATTTTACTCCTATATTAATGTTTTGTTGGAGTCTTACATATTTTCAGGAAGAGATATACATTATGCATGGATTTTTTCTCTATTTCAATGCACCATCATGCATATTTTCATGTTATTTCTAAAACGTAAATTGTTTATTTTAATAAGTATATACGAAATTTCAAATATTATCTATCGAGCAGTAATTCATACGAAATAAATAGAAAGTATTTTTCGCATGCAATTATCTGTATTTATGCTGCATCATGTGATGAAATCTATAACCAAATTTGCTATTCGCGTTATTGTACACCATATGATTCCCTGTGACGTCACATGAATACTATCCATAACAAAATAACTTTAAATGTATTTGATTAATATGTGACGTAATTTCCCCCCATAAAATGCGTGTCGTGTGAATAAAATATTTTTTACCCTCTTTTAAGATTCACTTGTAGATATAGTATTCGCTTTAAAAGTATTTGGTAAAATCAATATTTGAGCTTTTTAAATATAAACTACTTTTCACAATGAAAAGTTTTTCACGCGTAATAATTTAATTATTTTAGCCACTTTACATATGACGATATTTAATATTTGGGCATTTTACATGTGACGTAATTGTCAACAAAAAATGCGTATCGCGTATAATAATGTAATTATATTAAGATGCGCTTTCTTTTTTTATATTTAAGTGTAAATACAATTTTTATGACGTAATTTTTCCTATCTCCTGCTTTTAACAGGAGATCATTTAATTATTATTTTAAACGTTCATTTCTGTTTTGAATAGTCACGTGTAAATACGCTTTTTATTTGAGAAAAAATGTAAGTATTTGAGATGTTCTACAAGTTGAAATCACTATAAAAAAATGACTTTTTCTAAATATGAAAAAAATTCTCTTGGAATACTGAATTTTTGAAAACAAAATTGAAAAAAAAAATCCCTCAAATAATTCGTCAAATTAAATAAAAGCGTAGTTGGCACACCACAAGTATATAAAGTACATTCCTAGAAAAAAAATCCTAGTAGTTTTTGTTCCTATAAAAATTAATTAAAGGAACGATTTTGACCTACTTTAACAATTAATAGCTCTAAAAACATTCGATTTTAAAATGGTCTACTTCAACATGTTTATCAAGCCTTTCTCCATAATACTACCAATTTTCATAATCTCATATGCAGTATTTTTCATAACATTAGCGATAAAAGAACTCCAGTCATAAAAAAATTATTTACGACAGCGATGACAGCGTAAAGTACTTTTACTTTAGGAAAGAGAAATAAGAATAGTATTTTACTTTTAGCTTAATAATTTTTTTTTCAAGATATGTATATGTTTTCAGTTGATTGTAAAGTTTATCTATACGAAAATGTTTTAACAAACATGTTTAGCAAATATACAGGGTTGTTATAATTAAAGTTCGCCTATTCAGAAGGCTCTAGAGCCGGTTCTATGCCTCCAAACGAAACAAAATTTCACTAGTTCGTAGTTGAAGAAATGCGCTTTGTGAAAATCGAAAAAAAAATTAGTTAAAATTTTGTCAATAGGTGGCGCTGTGCCAATATTTAAGCCGATATTTGCAAATTTCTTTATTTTGTAAAAAACAAAATACAGGAAATTTTATTTCACAGTTGGTAAAAGTAAACTTTTACAGATTCGTTATATCAATTTCGGCCAATCCAGATGAAACACACAAAATCACACAATTTCATCCAACGCTTGAAAAAGATCACATTTTATTCAAATTTTCGACGAACGACGTCAAAGTGACGTCGCAATTGCGAAAACTTGAAATATCCTTCTAACCACCTGACGATTTAAAACTTGCTGATAAAGTGTGTCTGTGGTTTCTTTGACAATGGAACAGTTGATTGTTTCTGAAAAGCATTTGAATCTACGCTTTGTGGAGAATGGTAACCTTGAAGGAATAGGCACTTCTTGTAAAGTTATTTTATCAAAATAACAGCAACACAGCTGCAAATCTTCGACAATTCCGGAAACTAAAAGATGTTAGACGTGGACCAATGTTGGATCCTGGTTTGCCCAGCGTTCACAAAATGATTAAAAAGTTCGAGGAAACAGGAAAACTCGACATTCTTCCTGGCAGAGGACGAAAAAAGGTAGACATTTCTAGTATTGAAGATATTGCTACTGCTGCCGTGGATTTAGCAAGCCAGGCATCATTTGGTAACGCAAGTGTGCCAGCTATTGCGAATGAAGTCGATATGCCGATTTCCACTGTGAGAAAAGTAATGCGTCAAATCTTGCGCTAATATCCATACAAGATTCAGAGGGTAAAACAATTAATACAGGGTGATACCGAAAGTCGGCTATCATTTTCACTACCGTTTCTTGCACGAATGAATGTGGACAATTCTTGGCCATAGAATATTCTATGGACTGATGAAGCGCATTTTTATTTAAACGGACAAGTGAACACACACATCTGTCGAATTTGGGCGAAAGAGAATCCTAATGTTGTCCAAGAACTTCCATTGCATGCAGACAATCTCTGATCTGAAAGACAGTATTAGACTTCATATTAGCTCAATGTCACAGGATAGTTTACGCAATGCTGTAGAAAGCACAATTCTGAGAATGGAATGCGTTATTGAAAATGGTGGCGGATTCATTGAGCATGCGTAATGTTATTCTTCGTTATTTCCTCGTTCCCGAGCGACATGTTTTATTTTTGTTGATGCAGATTACATCAAATGAAATTATATTCATTTTTCTGTATTGTTTGGAGTCATAGGTCAGGCTCTACAGCTATCTGATTAGGTGAACTTTAATTATAACAATTCGCAGTTCCTCGAAGTTTGTTGATTTTTTTTAATTTGTGTGCTTCGTCTGGATTGACTGAAATTGATATAATGAATCTGCAAACATCGCCTTAAATACTGGCGCAGCGCCACCTACTGACGAAAAATGTAACTAATTTTTTTCCGATTTTCGCAGTGCGCATCTCTTCAACTACGTACTAGTGAAATTTTGTTTCGTTTGGAGCCATAGAACCGGCTCTAGAGCCTTCTGAATAGGCGAACTTTAATTATAACAACCCTGTATGTATTTAGAAATGTTATTTTATTAATAAAAGATGGCATATGCATATTAACCCTCCATCCGCAGGCAATGTTTCCAGTAGGTTATCTATATTATAAAGGACAAACATATCTGTGCGTAACGCATACGTCATTTTGCGAATGGCAACACTTTGAAATTTGAAGTAAAATTTTGGTTTTGCAATTTTCTCTACTAAAAAATTTTAAACTTCTAAACATCGCACATTTTACATTTTTACACCGTCGTATAAGGAAAAAAATGCTCTTTTAAATGCAATTTATTTGAAAGCTGTATCTAGATTTATTTTTGAGATATTAATTTTTTTTGTAATTTGTAATACCATTTTTCTAATCGTGGCAACAAAAGTACACCATTTCTATTGAAAGTAAACGGAAAATAATCGAAAATACGAGATACTTAATCTTTTTGTGGCTATTTTCTCATAAAACCTGAAAAAAAGTTGAAATTAAAATATGGGCTATGTCAAGAATATTGTCTTTTATTCCGTGATAATGACGTCATATACATACTTTTCTATAAACGAAGTTTAAGACGGGATTGTAAAAGTGGATTGCTTTAGCGAATACAAATGACGTCATTTTACGAAAAAGCGTGTATTTTAATTCTTAAACCTGAATTGTGTTTTGTAGAAGTGCGTCATTTTCACAGCCCAGCTGCTTTGAAATTCTTCAGAGGCGACAATGCTTCACTTTTGAAAATAACATAATCGAAATCACACATTGATAAAACGCAATGTTTTACTAAAATTTGGAGTGTCTTTATAAAAGAGAGGTGACATACAAATAATAGCGATTTATATTAGAGAAATTGATTATTCTCGCCTGGATGGATTTGCTTCGCCGAGTTAGACAAGCAAACAAATAATTCGAGGTTTAAAATAATATCATGTTCCTGAAGTTTTTGTCCAAAATTATCTCGAACAATAAAATTTTAATGCTATTCTTTAGGACACTCTACTATAATTTTATCAAAATAAGAAACATAATTTGCTTAATTTAATTTTTCTTAATTTTATATCATCTATATATTTACAACACAAGTGTTTTTTTTAGTCATATGTCCTGATCTTTCTGCTGAACCAATTTTACTCATACATATATATTTTTAACTGAAAGCTGTTCATTTGTAGATGTGATCGCACTCTCTGTTTTTATTTAAATATCCCCACTTTCATATTTTAATTTTAAAAGTATTTTATGAAATTTCTTCAAAATGGTGAAAATTAGATAGCTTTCATTTTTGCAGACAAGAGAGAAATAATAAGGTATTTTTATCTTTATTCATGCCATTTTCTGATAAAAATCCAAAATTGTTGATAAAAATTATTGTATAGGGTTTAGTGGCGCAAAATCCCATTGGAACATAATATTATATTAGGGGCATAATAACGGAAAAGGACATACTGCTTTTGAATACACGCATTTTTCCTCATAAATTTTCTATATTGTATTCCCTTCTGCATTTGTACCGATACTAAGTTTCAAACACTAGGCGAAATGCTTATTTAAGTGAAAATTAAGTCGTATTTAAAAGAAAACGATCATTTTCTTACATAAAACTAAACATTTTAAAACAAATGCGTCTAAAAAACATAAATTAGGGAAATTTTTACTCTTTGGAATTGAGATTGGAAATTCAAGTAAAGAGTGCGTCTGTTCACATAAAAGATGTTGCTGACAATCGTGACTTCAAGTTTTGAAATAAAATGATTTTAAAATGATCAAATAAAATACATTTTCTTTAAATGATGAATATGGATATGAGAAGTGCGTATGCAAATTTTGAGTAGGTGCAAATTGCTGTTTTTCATTCCAGAGTACCAAGCATAAGAGCCTCAATTGATAACCACATCCTAATAACGGATCTTTATTATATTTTACTGAATAAATATCTATCTATATTATAAAGAACAAACGTATATGTGCGTAACGCTGACATCATTTTGCGAATGGCAACACTTCACGATCAAATTTCGATCTTGAAATTTTCGCTACTGCAATTTTTTAATCTTCTGACCATCGTACATTTTAAATTTTCGTCACATAGGGAAAAAATATACTTTCAAATGCAATTTGTTTAAAAACTGTATCTTAATTGACTGATGTATTATATATATACATTATGTGCCGGTTTCAATACATAATAATGATAAACATTTTGCACATAAAGCAAAAAACATTGTTCAGCATTTGTTTCTGACTATTTTTGCATAACGAAATTAATACTTCCTTGATAAACAAATAAAAGAATAAAAAAAAACACCAATCTATACTCATCATCTATACTCCTATTATAAAGAGGAAAAAATTGTTTATTTGTAGGAGGTAAGCTCAGGAACTACCGAACCGATTCCAAAAGTAATGTTATCAAAATGATGGTGTTAGTCCAACTTAGAACATAGGCTATATCTTATGTCGGTGCCACTAACCCAAAGGGGGTGCAGGAGCAAAAAACGTTCTAAAATGCGTTTTTTGCGTTACTGAAAGGCCTAGAAATATGAAATTTGGAATATTAGTTACTTATAAGATATAAATGATGACTAAGAGCAGTTCTTAAACAATTTGAAATTTAAAAGGGGTGAAACTGCACAAAAAGCGTTCTAAAAAACGTTCTAAATGGTAGTTTCTACATAATCTCAGGAAACACCAAACCGATTTAAAAAACATTGGTGTCAAAATGATGGTGTTAGTCCAACTTAGAACATAGGCTATATTTTATGTCGGTGCCACTACCCCAAAGAGGGTGCAGGAGCAAAAAACGTTCTAAAAATGCGATTTTTGCGTCAGTGAAGGGCCTAGAAATAAGTAATTTGGAATATTAGTTACTTATAAAATATAAATGATGTCTAAGAACAGTTCTTAAACAATTCGAAATTTAAAAGGGGTGAAAATGCACAAAAAGCGTTCTAAAAAACGTTCTAAATGGTAGTTTCTACATAATCTCAGTAAATACCAAACCGATTTAAAAAGTAATGGTATCAAAATGATGGTGTTAGTCCAACTTAGAACATAGACTATATTTTATGTCGGTGCCACTACCCCAAACGGGGTGCAGGAGCAAAAATCGTTCTAAAAATGCGGTTTTTGCGTCACTGAAGGGCCTAGAAATATGAAATTTGGAATATTAGTTACTTATAAGATATAAATGATGTCTAAGAACAGTTCCTAAACAATTCGAAATTTAAAAGGGGTGAAAATGCACAAAAAGCGTTCTAAAAAACGTTCTAAATGGTAGTTTCTACATAATCTCAGGAAATACCAAACCGATTTAAAAAATATTGGTGTCAAAATGATGGTGTTAGTCCAACTTAGAACATAGGCTATATTTTATGTCGGTGCCACTACCCCAAAGGGGGTGCAGGAGCAAAAAACGTTCTAAAAATGCGATTTTTGCGTTACTGGAGAGCTTAGAAATATGAAATTTGGAATATTAGTTACTTATAAGATATAAATGATGTCTAAGAACAGTTGTTAAACAATTAGAAATTTAAAAGGGGTGAAAATGCACAAAAAGCGTTCTAAAAAACGTTCTAAATAGTATTTTCTACATAATCTCAGGAAATACCAAACCGATTTAAAAAGTAGTGGTATCAAAATGATGGTGTTAGTCCAATTTAGAACATAGGCTATATTTTATGTCGGTGCCACTACCCCAAAGGGGTTGCAGGAGCAAAAAACGTTCTAAAAATGCGGTTTTTGCGTTACTGAAGGGCCTAGAAATATGAAACTTGGAATATTAGTTACTTATAAGATATAAATGATGTCTAAGAACAGTTCCTAAACAATTTGAAATTTAAAAGGGGTGAAAATGTACAAAAAGCGTTCTAAAAAACGTTCTAAATGGTAGTTTCTACATAATCTCAGGAAAGACCAAACCGATTTAAAAAATATTGGTGTCAAAATGATGGTGTTAGTCCAACTTAGAACATAGGCTATATTTTATGTCGGTGCCACTACCCCAGAAGGGGGTGCAGGAGCAAAAAACGTTCTAAAAATGCGATTTTTGCGTCACTGAAGGGCCTAGAAACATGAAATTTGGAATATTAGTTATGAAATATAAATGATGTCTAAGAACAGTTCTTAAACAATTCGAAATTTAAAAGGGGTGAAAATGCACAAAAAGCGTTCTAAATGGTAGTTTCTACATAATCTCAGGAAATACCAAACCGATTTAAAAAGTAATGGTATCAAAATGATGGTGTTAGTCCAACTTAGAACATAGGCTATATTTTATGTCGGTGCCACTACCTCAAAGGGGGTGCAGGAGCAAACGTTCTAAAAATGCGGTTTTTGCGTTACTGGAGAGCTTAGAAATATGAAATTTGGAATATTAGTTACTTATAAGATATAAATGATGTCTAAGAACAGTTCTTAAACAATTCGAAATTTAAAAGGGGTGAAAATGCGCGAAAAGCGTTCTAAAAAACGTTCTAAATGGTGATTTCTACACAATCTCAGGAAATCCCAAACCGACTAAAAAATAATGGCGTCAAAATGATTGTGAAAACCCTTGCTCCAACATAGGCTATGTTTTATGTCGGTGCCACTACCCCAAGGGGGGTGCAGGAGAAAAACGTTCTAAATTGCGGTTTTTGCGTGACGGAAAGGCCTTGAATCGTGAAATTTAGAATGGTAGTTAGTTATAAGATATGAATGATCTCTAAGGACATTTCCTAAAAAAGTCGAAATTTAAAAGGGGGGTCAAAATGCGCAAATGCGTTGTAAAAAACGTTCTAAATTGCGATTTCTAGCAATCACAGGAAATACTGAACCGATTTCAAATATAATGGTGTAAAAATGATGGGGACAGATCTTGCTCCAAAATAGGCTATATTTTATATCTGTTTCCACTACCCCAGAGGAGATGCAGGAGCAAAATGAGCGAAAAGCGTTCTAAAAACTTTCTAAATGCAGATTTGTCACCAATATCTCAAGATGAATCAAACTGATTTCAAAAGTAATGGTAAGAAATTGATGCTGACAGCCTCTGCTCTAACATAGATTCTATTTTAAGTCGGTATCACTATTACCTAGACGTTGCAGGAGCAAAAAAGCGTTCCAAATTTCAATTTTTGTGATCGGTATGGGCTAGCAACTTAAAATTAGGCAAGGTACATATTTATTACATATAAATGATCTTTAAGAACAGTTTCGAAAAAATTAGAAATTTAAAAAGGGGTGAAAATGCGCGAAAAGCGTTCTAAAAACGTTCTAAATTGCGATTTCTACTCAATCTCAGGAAATTCCAAAGCTATTTCAAAAGTAATGGTTGCAAATCAATGGTGACAGTCCCTGCTATAACGTAGGTTATATTTTATGTTGCTGTCACTACCATTGAGGGTTGCAAAAGCAAAACTTTTTCTAATTTGCGTTTTTTGCATAACTGAAGGGAACTTTGTGTTATGGCATGGTATTTACTTACAAGATGCAACTGCTTTCTAAGAACTGTCGAAAGAAAATTTCAAATTTAAAAAGATGAAGTGAGCGAAAAGCGTTATAAATTACAATTTTTATGTAATCTTATCAAATACCAAACCGATTAAAAAAATAATGATGACAAATTGTTGGTGATAGAACCTGCTCAAGCATAAGATATATTTTATGTCTGTGCCACTACCACCAGAGGGTTGCAGTAGCAAAAAACTTTCGGAATTGCGATTTCTGTGATATTCAAAAGGCTAGAAACTTTAAATATGGCATGGTAGTTACTTATAAAATATAAATGCCCTCGAAGGACTGTCGAAAATAAATTCGAATTATAAAGGAGTGAAGTGAAGGGGAGGTGATAAAACATTCTAAAAAAGTCCTAAATTGCTATTTCTACGCGATTTCAGGGAATATAAACCAAATATAAAAGTAATAGTTGCGAATCAATGGTAACAGTCTCTGATCCTACACAGGCTATATTTTATGCCGATGATTCTACCACCTGGGGTTTACAGGAACAACAAACGCTCTAAAAAAGGCCTTTAAAAGCTTTCTAAATTACATTTCTGTGGAATATTTGGAAATAATAAACCAATTTCAAAATTAATGTTGGCAAATTAATGGTGACAGTTCCTATTTCAACATAGCCCTTTATGTTGAGAGAGGTGGTAGGACTTGGAATTTTACATGATGGTTAATTTTAAGATGTAAGAAGATGGTTTCTAAAAAATTCAAAACTTCACATGAATACTGAAATGAGCGTATTAATTGAGCATAAAAGTTTCAAAATATTTTCTAAATTACTATTTATTTAGTTTTATTTCGTTTTATTAATTTAAGTCTCATTTCTGCCTTATGCAGTGTAACAATGATGTTTAATGAAACTGTGTTTTAAATAGTAATTTTTTTAATTATTCCTAAAAGTAATAAGTACCTTTTAATAAAATAAAATATTACCTTTTAATAAAATAAAATATTACCTTTTAATAAAATAAAATATTACCTTTTAATAAAATAAAAATTTAGTTAGTACCTTTTAATAAAAATTAGACATATAAAAATCACTTAAAAATCACTTGGCATATTTCAAATATTACGCGAGCAAAGCCGCGGGGTTTGCTAGTCATCTATACTCCTATTATAAAGAGGAAAAAATTGTTTATTTGTAGGAGGTAAGCTCTGGAACTACCGAACCGATTCCAAAAGTAATGGTATCAAAATGATGGTGTTAGTCCAACTTAGAACATAGGCTATATCTTATGTCGGTGCCACTACCCCAAAGGGGGTGTAAGAACAAAAAACGTTCTAAAAATGCGATTTTAGCGTTACTGAAGGGCCTAGAAATATGAAATTTTGAATATTTGTTACTTATAAGATATAAATGATGTCTAAGAACAGTTCTTAAACAATTCGAAATTTAAAAGGAGTGCAAATGCACAAAAAGCGTTCTAAAAAACGTTCTAAATGGCAGTTTCTACACAATCTCAGGAAATACCAAACCGATTTAAAAAATATTGGTGTCAAAATGATGGTGACAACGCTTGCTCCAAGATAGGCTATGTTTTATGTCGGTGACACTACCCCAAAGGGGGTGTAGGAGAAAAAAACGTTCTAAAAATGCGATTTTAGCGTTACTGAAGGGCCTAGAAATATGTAATTTTGAATATTAGTTACTTATAAAATATAAATGATGTCTAAGAACAGTTCTTAAACAATTCGAAATTTGAAAGGGGTGAAAATGCACAAAAAGCGTTCTAAAAAACGTTCTAAATGGTAGTTTCTACACAATCTCAGGAAATACCAAACCGATTTAAAAAATATTGCTGTCAAAATGATGGTGACAACGCTTGCTCCAAGATAGGCTATGTTTTATGTCGGTGTCACTACCCCCAAAGGAGGTGCAGGAGCAAAAAACTTCTAAAAATGCGATTTACGTGTTACTGAAGGGCCTAGAAATATGAAATTTGAAATATTAGCTATTTATTAGACATAAAGGATTTCTAAGAACAGTTCTTAAACAATTCGAAATTTGAAAGGGGTGAAAATGCGCGAAAATCGTTCTAAAAGACGTTCTAAATGGTGGTTTCTACACAATCTCAGGAAATACCAAACCGATTTAAAAAATAATGGTGTCAAAATAAGGGTGTCAAAATGACGGTGACAACCCTTGCTCCAACATAGGCTATGTTTTATGTCGGTGCCACTACCCGAAAGGGTGTGCAGGAGCAAAAAACGTTCTAAAAATGCGATTTTTGCGTTACCGAAGGGCCTAGAAATATGAAATTTGAAATATTAGCTTCTTATTAGATATAAAGGATTTCTAAGAACAGTTCTTAAACAATTCGAAATTTAAAAGGGGTGAAAATGCGCGAAAAGCATTCTAAAAAACGCTCTAATGGTGGTTTCTACACAATCTCAGGAAATACCAAACCGATCTAAAAAATAATGGCGTCAAAATGATGGTGACAACCATTGCTCCAACATAGGCGATGTTTTAGGTCGGTGCCACTACCCCAAAGGGGGTGCAGGAGAAAAGCGTTCTAAATTGCGGCTTTTGCGTTACGGAAGGGCTTAGAATCGAGAAATTTGGAATGGTAGTTAGTTATAAGATATCAATAATCTCTAAGGACTTTTCCTAAAAAAATCGAAATTTAAAAGGAGGTCAAAATGCGCAAAAACGTTGTAAAAAACTTTCTAAATTGCGATTTCTATGCAATCTCAGGAAGTACTGAACCGATTTCAAATATAATAGTGTAAAAATGATGGTGACAGAACTTGCTCCAAGATAGGCTATATTTTATATCTGTTTCCATTACCACAGAGGAGATGCAGGAGCAAAATGCGCGAAAAGCGTTCTAAAAACATTCGAAATGCCGATTTGCCGGCAATATCTCAGGAAGAATGAATCTGATTTCAAACGTAATGGTAGGAAATTGATGCTGACAGCCCCTGCTCTAACGTAGACGCTATTTTATGTCGGTATCACTATCACCAAGACGTTGCAGGAGCAAAAAAGCGTTCTAAATTTCGATTTTTGTGATCGGTAGGGGCTAGCATCTTAAAATTAGGCAAGGTACATATTTATTAGATATAAATGATCTTTTAAGAACAGTTTCGAAAAAATTGGAAATTTAAAAAGGGGTGAAAATGCGCGAAAAGCGTCCTAAAAACGTTCTAAATTGCGATTTCTACTCAATCTAAGGAAATACCAAAGCTATTTCAAGAGTAATGGTTGCAAATCAATGGTGACAGTCCCTGTTATAACATAGGTTATATTTTATGTTGCTGTCACTACCATCTGAGGGTTGCAAAAGCAAAACATGTTCTAATTTGCGTTTTTTGCACAACTGAGGGGTCTAACACTTTGAAGTATGGCATGGTATTTACTTACAAGATGCAACTGCTTTCTAAGAATAGTCGAAAGAAAATTCCAAATTAAAAAAAAATGAAGTGAGTGAAAAGCGTAATAAATTACAATTTTTAAGAAAACTTATAAATTACCAAACCAATTAAAAAAATAATGATTACAAATTTTGGTGATAGAACCTGCTCAAACATAAGTTATATTTTATGTCTGTTCCACTACCACCAGAGGGTTGCGGGAGCTAAAAACTTTCTAAATTGCGATTTCTGTGATACTGAAAAGGCTAGAAACTTTAAATATGACATGGTAGCTATTTATAAAATATAAATGCCCTCGAAGGAACGTCGAAAATAAATTCGAATTAAAAAGGGGAGAAACGAAGGGGGGGGGGGGCGAAAAGCATTCTAAAAAAGTTCTAAATTACGATTCTATGCAATTTCAGGGAATATAAACCGATTATAAAAGTAATAGTTGCGAATCAATGGTAACAGTCTCTGATCCTACACAGGCTATATTTTATGCCGGTGATTCTACCACCTGGGATTCACAGGAACAACAAACGTTCTAAAAAAGGGCTTTAAAAACTTTTTAAATTACATTTCTGTGGAATATTAGGAAATAACAAACCGATTTCAAAATTAATGTTGGCAAATTAATGGTGACAGTTCCTGTTTCAACATAGCCCTTTATGTTGAGAGAGGTGGTAGGACTTGGAATTTGACATGATGGTTAATTTTAAGATGTAAGAAGATGGTTTCTAAAAAATTCAAAACTTCAGATGAATACTGAAATGAGCGTATTAATTGAGCATAAAAGTTTCAAAATATTTTCTAAATTATCATTTATTTATTTTTATTTCATTTTATTAATTTAAGTCTCATTTCTGCCTAATGCAGTGTAATAAGGATGTTTAATCAAACTGTGTTTTAAATTTTTGAATTATTCCTAAAAGTAATAAGTACCTTTTAATAAAATAAAAATTTAGTTAGTACCTTTTAATAAAAATTTGACATATAAATATCACTTGGCATACTTCAAATATTACGCGAGCAAAGCCGCGGGGTTTGCTAGTCATATTATAAAGAGGAAAAAAATGTTTATTTGTCGGAGATAAGCTCAGGAACTACCGAACCGATTCCAAAAGTAATGGTATCAAAATGATGGTGTTCGCCCAACTTAGAACATAGGCTATATCTTATGTCGGCGCCACTACCCCAAAGGGGGTGCAGGAGCAAAAAACGTTCTAAAAATACGATTTTTGCGTTACTGAAGGGCCTAGAAATATGAAAATTGGAATATTAGTTACTTGTAAGATATAAATGATGTCTAAGAACAGTTCTTAAACAACTCGAAATTTAAAAGGGGTGAGAATGCACAAAAAGCGTTCTAAAAAACGTTCTAAATGGTAGTTTCTACATAATCTCAGGAAATACCGAACCGATTCCAAAAGTAATGGCATCAAAATGATGGTGATAGTCCAACTTAGAACATAGGCTATATTTTATGTCGGTGCCACTACTCCAAAGGGGGTGCAGGAGCAAAAAACGTTCTAAAAATGCGATTTTTGCATTACTGAAGGGCCTAGAAATATGCAATTTGGAATATTAGTTACTTATAAGATATAAATGATGTCTAAGAACAGTTCTTAAGCAATTCGAAATTTAAAAGGGGTGAAAATGCACAAAAGGCGTTCTAAAAAACGTTCTAAATGATAGTTTCTACATAATCTCAGGAAATACCAAACCGATTTAAAAAATATTGGTGTCAAAATGATAGTGACAACGTTTGCTCCAACATAGGCTATGTTTTATGTCGGTGCCACTACCCCAAAGGGGGTGCAGGAGCAAAAAAAGTTCTAAAAATGCGATTTATTTGTTACTGAAGGGCCTAGAAATATGAAATTTTATCAGCTACTTATTAGATATAAAGGATTTCAAAGAACAGTTCTTAAACAATTCGAAATTTAAAAGGGGTGAAAATGCTCGAAAAGCGTTCTAAAAAGCGTTCTAAATGGTAATTTCTACACAATCTCAAGAAATACTAAACCGATTTAAAAAATAATGGCGTCAAAATGATGTTGAAAATCCTTGCTCCAAGATAGGCTATGTTTTATGTCGGTGTCACTACCCCAAAGGGGGTGCAAAAGAAAAACGTTCTAAATTGCGGTTTTTGCGTGACGGAAGGGCCTTGAATCGCGAAATTTTGAATGGTAGTTAGTTATAAGATATCAATAATCTCTAAGGACATTTCCTAAAAAAAATCGAAAATTACAAGGGGGTTCAAAATGCGCAAAAAGCGTTGTAAAAAACGTTCTAAATTGCAATTTCTATGCAATATCAGGAAATACTGAACCGATTTCAAATATAATGGTGTTAAAATGATGGCGACAGATCTTGCTCCAAAATAGGCTATTTTTTATATCTGTTTCCACTACCCCAGAGGAGATGCAGGAGCAAAATGAGCGAAAAGCGTTCTAGAAACGTTCTAAATGCCGATTTGTCACCAATATCTCAATAAGAATCAAACTTATTTCAAAAGTAATGGTAAGAAATTGATGCTGACAGCCTCTGCTCTAACATAGACGCTATTTAATGTCGGTATCACTATCACCTAGACGTTGCAGGAGCAAAAAAAACGTTCCAAATTTTGATTTTTGTGATCGGTAGGGGATAGCAACTTAAAATCAGGCAAGGTACATATTTATTACATATAAATGATCTTTAAGGACAGTTTCGAAAAAATTGGAAATTTAAAAAAGGATGAAAATGCGCGAAAAGCGTTCTAAAAACTTTCTAAATTGCGATTTCTACTCAATCTCAGGAAATTCCAAAGCTATTTCAAAAGTAATGGTTGCAAATTAATGGTGACAGTTCCTGCTACAACATAGGTCATATATTATGTTGCTGACACTACCATCTGAGGGTTGCAAAAGCAAAACATGTTCTAATTTGCGTTTTTTGCATAACTGAAGGGTCTAACAGTTTGAAGTATGGCATGTTATTTACTTACAAGATTCAACTGCTTTCTATGAACTGTCGAAAGAAAATTTTAAATTTAAAACGATAAAGTGAGCGAAAAGCGTTATAAATTAAAATTTTTATGTAATCTTATCAAATACCAAACCGATTAAAAAAATAATGATAGCAAATTGTTGGTGATAGAACCTGCTCAAACATAAGCTATATTTTATGTCTGTGCCACTACCACCAGAGGGTTGCAGTAGCTAAAAACTTTCTAAATTGCGATTTCTGTGATACTGAAAAGGGTAGAAACTTTAAATATGACATGGTAGTTACTTATAAAATATAAATGCCCTCGAAGGACTGTAGAAAACAAATTCGAATTAAAAAGGGGTGAAGTGAAGGGGAGGTGCGAAAAGCATTCTAAAAAAGTCCTAAATTGCGATTTTTAGCAATTTCAGAGAATATAAACCAAATATAAAAGTAATAGTTGCGAATCAATGGTAACAGTCTCTGATCCTACATAGGCTATATTTTATGCCGATAATTCTACCACCTGGGATTCACAGAAACAACAACCGCTCTAAAAAAGGCCTTTAAAAGCTTTCTAAATTACGTTTCTGTGGAATATTAGGAAATAACAAACCAATTTCAAAATTAATCTTGGCAAATTAATGGTGACAGTTCCTATTTCAACATAGTCCTTTATGTTGAGAGAGGTGGTAGGACTTGGAATTTGACATGATGGTTAATTTTAAGATGTAAGAAGATGGTTTCTAAAAACTTCAAAACTTCAAATGAATACTGAAATGAGCGTATTAATTGAGCATAAAAGTTTCGAAATATTTTCTAAATTATCATTTATTCAGTTTTATTTCGTTTTATTAATTTAAGTCTCATTTCTGCTTAATGCAGGGTAATAATGATGTTTAATCAAACTGTGTTTTAAATAGTAATTTTTGAAAAAAATAATAAGTACCTTTTAATAAAATAAAATATTACCTTTTAATAAAATAAAAATTTAGTTAGTACCTTTTAATAAAAATTAGACATATAAATATCACTTGGCATATTTCAAATATTACGCGAGCAAAGCCGCGGGGTTTGCTAGTCTAATATATTTGTGAAAGACAAATTAACAAAATTAACACTTCTTTTATAAACAAATAAAAGAATAATATTGAAAAAACACAAATCTAACATATTTGTAATCGTACAATTTAAATTTTTAGATCCCCAAATAGGATTTTTTTTTCAAATGGTATTTGTTTGCAAAGTTCATCTCTGTTTACTGATTGCCTATGGTTTTAGAAACAATTTTAAAGCATGAAATATTTTTTAATTTATATATATCGCGCGGAGCTCGATTGCGAAAGGTTAATCCGTTTGCCTTTAAAGCAAAATAAAGAGTTCGTCATTTTCTTACGGCTAATATCCATTAAAAAACTCCCTTTATGAATAAATAAATAAAATAATATAAATAAAACACAAATTTAACACATATGTGCAAGCTCTGAAATTATCAGAATATAAAAAGATGCCGTAAGTAGCAAAATCTTGGTCTCTTAGCATGCGGCTAATAAGAAAATATTGCTTTTGATAAATTTCAAAAATTTATTTGATTGTATAATTCTAATTTTTATATGAAAAATGCTTTCTTAATGTAAGTGGACAATGTAAAAAAAATATTGCATATAAAAAAATATTAGTTTTCAATTTAAAAAAAAAAAAAAAAAATCTTTTAACCTATATTCTTTAACCCGGGAAGCCCCGGTACGATCCCCTAGTTTAAAAAAAAAAACAGGATTGTTTGATTCCCGCCAAGTTTTTGAAGTAGAAATAGTCACTTTAATTAATTACAGATTAAATAATGCGAGAATAAGCCGAATTATACTCTTTTAAAAAAGTGGTGGGAATCATGCAGTGTGAATTTTAAAAAAGTAGCCAACTGGAATGCAAAAATAGCGTTTCCCGCGGTGGAGGTTTAAAATAGGAAGACGTTACAGAGAAAATAAAATATGTTTTTATGTCTCTAACATTGTATTTATTAAGTTACTGCATATATTTATAATCCTTTTCCTGCTTTTCCCTTGCAATTTCTGTTGGTGAATAAACTACTTACTTCATTCAAAATAGTTTTTATCATATGCAATACTCCATATTTTATACAATATTAATGATATAGTAATATATTGTTTGTTGGAAAATGTATTTACTTAAGTGATATCGAAACAATATAAATTATTTATCTGTAAAACATATAGAAAATTAGAATAATATTAAATAAACTGTAATGCACTTTCTCGAATTTAAGAAAACATTTCTGTTATCTATACTAATATTATAAAGAAGTAAAAATTGTTTGTTTGTTAGAGGTAATCTCTGGAGCTACCGAACCGATTTCAAAAGTAATGTTATCAAAATGATGGTGTTAGTCCAACTTAGAACATAGGCTATATTTTATGTCGGTGACACTAATCCAAGGGGGGTGTAGGCGCAAAAAAAGTTCTAAAAGTGCGATTTTTGCGTTACTGAAGGGCCTAGAAATATGAAATTTTAAATCTTAGTAACTTACTCGATATAAAGGATTTCTAAGAACATTTCTTAAAAAATTTGAAATTTAAAAGCGGTGAAAATGCGCAAAAAGCGTTCTAAAAAACGTTCTAAACGGGGGTTTCTACACAATCTCAGGAAATACCAAACCGATTAAAAAAAATAATGGTATCAAAATGATGGTGAAAAACCTTGCTCTAACATAGGCTATGTTTTATGCCGGTGCCACAACCCCAAAGGTGGTGCAAGAGCAAAAAACGTTCTAAATTACGGTTTTTGCGTTACTGAAGGGCCTAGAAATATGAAATTTGAAATATTAGTTACTTATTAGATATAAATGATTTCTAATAACAGTCTTTAAAAATTCGAAATTTAAAAGCGGTGAAAATGCGCAAAAAGCGTTCTAAAAAACGTTCTAAATGGGGGGTTCTACATAATCTCAGGAAATACAAAACCGATTTAGAAAATAATGGTGTCAAAATGATGTGGACAACCCTTTCTCCAAGATAGGCTATATTTCATGTCGGTGTCACTACCCAAAGGGGATGCAGGAGCAAAAAACGTTCTAAAAATGTAATTTTTGCATTACTGAAGGGCCTAGAAATATGAAATCTGAAATATTAATTACTTATCTATACTAATACTATAAAGAAGTTAAAATTGTGTGTCTGTTAGAGGTAATCTCTGGAGCTACCGAACCAATTTCAAAAGTAATAGTATTAAAATGATGGTGTTAGTCCAACTTAGAACACAGGCTCTGTTTTGTGTTGGTGCCACTAACCCAAAGGTGGTGCAGGAGGAAAAAACGTTCTAAAAATGCGATTAATTGTGTTACTGAAGGGCCTAGAAATAGGAAATTTGGAATATTAGTTACTTATAAGATATAAATGATTTCTAAGAACATTTTTTAAACAATTCGAAAAATAAAGGGGTGAAAATGCAGATGAAGCGTTCGAAAAAACGTTCGAAATATTGGTTTCTACACAATCTCAGGAAATACAAAACCGAATTAAAAAATAAAGGTGTCAAAATGATGGTGACAACCCTTGCCCCAAGATAGGCTATATTTTAGGTCGGTGCCACTACCCCAAAGGGTTGCAGGAGCAAAAACCGCTCTTAAAATGTAATTTTTGCGTTACTGAAGGGCCTAGAATCATGAAATTTGGAATGGTAGTTACTTATAAGATATAAAGGATCTCTAAGAACATTTCCTAAAAATTCGAAATTTAAAAGGGGTGAAAATGCGCGAAAAGCGTTGTAAAAGACTTTCTAAACTGCAATTTCTATGCAATCTCAGGAAGTACTGAACCAATTTCATATACAATGGTTTAAAAATGATGGTGACAGCTCTTGCTCTAAGATGCAGGAGCAAAAATTTTTTAAAAATGCGATTTTTGAATTATGGAAGGACATACATCATGAAATTATGCATGGTATATATTTATTACATATAAATGATCTCTAAGAGCATTTCTTTAAAAATTTGAAATTTAAAAGGAGTGAAAATGCCCAAAAAGCGTTCTAAAAACGTTCTAAATGCCGATTTGTGAGCAATCTCAGGAAGAATCAAACTGATTTCAAAATTAATGATATAAAATGGATGCTGAGAGCCTCTGCTCTAACATTGACGCTATTTCATGTCGGTGTCACTATGACCCGGAGGTTGCAGGAGAAAAAAAAAAAACATTATAAATTTCGATTTTTCTGATCGGTAGGGACTAGCAACTTGAAATTAAGCAAGGTACATATTTATTAGACATAAATGATCTTTAAGAACAGGCCTAGAACTGAAGGTTCTAGAAATAGAAAATTTGGAATATTAGTTACTTATAAGATATAAATGATGTCTAAGAACATTTTCTAAACAATTCGAAATATAAAGGGGTGAAAATGCGGGAAAAATGTTCTAAAAACGTTCGAAATTGCGATTTCAATCAAACTCAGGAAATACCAAATCTATTTCAAAAGTAATGGTTTCAAATTTGATGGGGACAGTCCTTGCTCCAACATACGCTATATGTTGTGTTGCTGTCACTACCATCTGGGGATTGCAAGAGCAAAACATGTTCTAATTTGCGTTTTTTGCACAATTGAGGGGTCTAACATTTAGAAACATGGCATGGTATTTTCTTACAAGATGCAACTGCTTTCTAAAAACAATCGAAAGAAAATTCCAAACTTAACAGGATGAAGTGAGCGCAAAGCGTTCTAAAAATGTTCTAAATTACAATTTTCCTGCAGTCTTATGAAATACCAAACCGATTTAAAAATTAATGGTGACAAATTTTTGGTAATAGAACCTGATCAAACATAAGCTATATTTTATGTCTGTGCCACTGCCACCAGAGGGTTGCAGGATCAAAAAACTTTCCAAATTGCAATTTCTGTGATACTGAAGAGGCTAGAAACTTTAAATATGGCATGGTAGTTGGTTATAAAATATAAATGCCCACGAAGGACTGTCGAAAATAAATTCGAAATAAAAAGAGATGACGCGAAGGGGAGGTGCGATCAGCGTTCTAAAAAAGTCCTAAATTATGATTTCTATGCAATTTCAGGGAACATAAACCGATTATAAAAGTAATAATTGCGAATGAATCGTAACAGTCTCTGATCCTACACAGGCTATATTTTATGCGGATAATTCTGACACCTGGGGTTCACAGGAACTACAAACGTTCTAAAAAGGCCTTTAAAAGGTTTCTAAATTACGTTTCTGTGGAATATTAGGAAATAACAAACCGATTTCAAAATTAATGTTGGTTGACAGTTCTCCTATTTCAACATAGCCCTTTATGATGAGAGAGGTGGTAGGACTTGGAATTTGACATTATGGTTAATTTTAAGATGTAACAAGGTGGTTTCTAAAAAATTCAAAACTTCAAATGAATACTGAAATGAGCGTATTATATAAGCATAAACGTTTCAAAATATTTTCTAAATTATAATTTATTTGGTTTATTTCTTTTTATTAATTTAAGTCTCATTTCTGCCTAATGCCGTATTATAATGAAGTTTAGTGAAAATGTGTTTTAAATAGTAATTTTTGAATTATTCCTATAATTATAATTTCTTTTAATAAAAATTAGACATATAAATATCACTTGGCATATTTTAAATATTATGAGAGCAAAGCCGCGGGATTTGCTAGGAAATTATAAAACACTTACATCTAAATAAACATTTATTCTCTGTATAACATACTCATTTACTTTTAAATAGCTTAATACACAAAATTTAATATCTAACGTTATAAAATGTATTGGGATAATATATGAGTTATATTTTCTCTGGAATCCTGCTACTTTTAATCACAATTTCTATAAAATATCTTTATAGAATTAGTTAACACTTTAATTAAATCGGATGATTAATTATATTGGATCTCACGCTGAATTCCTGGCATGCCTTTGCTAGATATTGGAAAGTTTTAATTTTCACCCACCACATTGAAGATGAAAATTTATTTTAATTTGTTTTCACAGACATGCGGTTGCTTCTTCATTGTCATCTATTTAGAAAGATAAATTAATTTAATTTTTCTTTATTACATTAACAATGCATTATTTTTTAAATACATGTCGAATTAGTGCGTGTCGAATTTTTCAATTTACTTTTTAAAAAAATAAGGGAGGTCAAAATGTTGTGTTTTGGTTAGTTATTCACAAATATATTTACATGAACTGGCAATTACATTGGTTTGCTTAGTAAATACCTACTTCGATTTCGTGATATTTTTCCTGTTTCATGTAAAAATCGCAGCAACTGTCTTCTCTCAAGAAGCGCTTTCTTATCATTATTTTTGTTTGTACTTCTGCTCTAAGGTTAAGAATATACTTTTATAATACTATAATATCTATAAAAAATTTATTCCACTCGTAGAAGTTTTTAAACCAGCAATACGCATTTGCAGCAGAGTGTATTTTTATTCATTTTTATTAATATCATACAACTAGTCAAAGAAAAAAGGCTGGATCTGTTCAACAGCATCAAATTGGATTACCAGATCTACCTGAGCACAGAAAATAAATGAAAAAGCACAAGAGGCAAGAAGATGAATTAAGAAGCATTTCTGAACATGAGTAGAAAAGGGAAGAAGAATTATCATTACAAATAAATGAAGTTTTTTTCTCTGACGAATATGAAGAACTAGGTGATTTTACAGGCGAAGAATCTAAAGATCCTTTGCAGATTCCATACGATGATTCTGTTGTACCTTCTACTTCAAGTACAAGTCAGTATAATATATTACAATTGCGTAATGTTGCATCGTAAGGTATTAGGTATGGTATCAGTCTACGTGCTACAACTGCCATTACAACAGCTGCATTTTTGGATGCTGGATTAATTACTTAAAGAGACAATAGACTTGTGGTTGATCACAATAAAATAAAAAAGGCACAAGAAAAAATTATAAAATCACTTGATGAAAAATTCCATGTTCGATACCGGACAGGCAATATTGAATGTATCTTCTGTGATGGACGCCAAGATTCATTTAAAGTTCTGTTACAAGCAGATAACTCAAGTCTTAAGTTTCCAAGTATTGTTAAAGAAGAGCATTACACTGTTGGCAGCGAGCCAGGTGGAAGGTATCTTTGTCATTTTACTCCAGACAAAAATTTAAAGAAAAGGAAAGCTGCTGGAGTTATTGCTAACCATCTTGTGAAATTTTTAAAGAAAAACAGCATTGATAAATGTTTTCAGGCTGTTGGTGGTGAGTGAACGAATATTAACACTGGTTGGGAAAGTGGAGTCATGCATTGTGTTGAGTCAAATCTGAAACGTAAACTAATCTGGTTGGTTTGTACTCTTCATACTAGTGAGCTACATTTGCGGAACTTGATCACAGAGTTGGATGGAAAAACTTTGTCTAACAACAAGTGGAGTGGTAAGATTGATAATATGTTTGATGCTGCAACAGAACTTGATATCCATCCCTCATTTGTCAGAATATCTTCTCCAGAATCTTTGATTGCATTGAGTGACACTGTTGTCAAAAGTCTCTTTAGAGATTAGGCATATGGTTACAGGATAACCAGGCCATAAGGACAGGTGTACTTAAAACTGATCTGGCATTATTAGAAATGATCCTGTAAGCCGCTCTCAGTGGTTGACTGCAAATAGGATTTGTCGCATATGGGTTTCAAAACATGGCCTTAAAGGCAACAACTTGAAGGAGTTACAAATGTCTGTGGAATACATAGTTGGGGTTTACTATCCCTGCTGGCTTACAATCAAATCAATATTCTCTTGGGTAGAAGGACTTCGCCAAATTCTTTCTCCTAAAATATCAAAAGAAAGCAGTAGCAGATGTTGTTTTGGCGACAATCCATGCTGTTCATCGCTGTTTGCATTTATTGAAATGGTGCTTCAGACACTTTTATGCTCGGAAGACCTAGAAGAAAGAAATGCTGGGGTCCAGAAGGTAATTGAACTAAGGAATGAAGATGATGATATACCAGGAAACCTATCTGCTTGGCCTAGGAAAACACCTGCAGTTTATCCAAATGCAACTTCCCCTTTGGAGCTGATAGACTGATCAGAAAAAGTATATGAATTCCACTTAATTGTAAACTCAAAATATTAGAAATAAAAAAGTTTGTTGAAAAGCCAACGCAAGTTCCAAAGTAACCATGTCATGGACAGTCCATAGAGACGTATGTGACATAAGTATAAGAGGTTTCTGGTAAAGTGTATACTCATGAGAAACAGAAAGCGGAAGAAGGATGTCTAGGAATGAATCGAAGCAAGATTTGATAAATATTGTTTGTTGTAGCTTTTATCATTTTTTAGAATGTGTTTTCAATTTTTTCATAAAAAAGACAAAATATTGTTTGAGTTCATCAAACCACATTTTGAGCAAATTTAGTTGGAGTTTATACTACGTTATCCCCCTTTTTCAGAAATTTCAATACAGATTATATTCTCAAGTGCTAATTTACCAAGGTTAATCTTTGTGAATAAGGAAAAATCTTTTTAATTAAGATATTACACATCAAAAGTCAATTTTTTGGACCCCCTCACTCACAAAAATCACAAATTTTTATTTTTGCCCTCCAAATTAACACGCCCTAATGTCAAATTAACTCTTTATCTACTGGCGGTACTTATAAGTACCATTAAAATAACTTGTTTTAAAATTAATTTAATACATCGATTAGTTGTAGTACAGTTTAGAATGAATTGTAGATACATTATTTTATCTTGTTCCATACGCATTATTGGTTACACAAAACAAAAATATTTTTTAAATGATGATTTATTTTGCCTTTGCATGTTTTCGGCTTTCTTGGCGTTGGAGGAAGGGGGGAGGGATTTTTCAATTCGGAAATATTTCTATATTTCCATTGTAAAACATTATATTTGTATATTTCCTAATTCTACAAAATACTAAGAATTTTTTTTTTAAATACAAGATTTGAGTGGGTGTTATAGATATTGCACAAAATCCCTATAAATTCAAATTTAATTAATCCTTCTAAATCCTTCAATCCTTCTAAAATCCTTCTATAATTTATTAAATGATCATGTAAATCTTCTAATGTATTTTAAGCAATTTACGAAAAATGTTTTAGAAGTTAAAATGTTCATGAATTCATAATTTAGTACATAAAGTGTTAAAAGAGCCTAAAAAGTTTTCAATCCTGTGTAATAATTTTTCTAATAATTTTTAGCTAATTATTTGTTAATGCAACTAGATAAAATTTTCTTAGAGACTTTCATGACCTGTATAAACTGATTTAAGTTATACTGAATAATACCCGTCAAAGCTTAACGTTAAACAAAATTAAAATGTAAATAAAATTATTAAAATATGAATTATTTTTACAGAATATTTGTTAGCAATAGATAAAAAAAATAAGAATATCGCTTTTACTAACATGGTTGGGACCAGCTGCATATTAACTGACTTTATACGGACATAGATACTAAAACGTTTTCCGAAAAATTCAGATTAAAAAAAAAAAAAAAAAAAGTTGGAAATTGCACGTCAGACGTGGCAAAAGATGTGCGTTCGTACTATAACTCGTTTTAGAAATATTTTTAGCACCGCATATTGTGGATGTGTAGTTTGGGCAGGACCAAACAACGACTAAAGATGCCACGTATTATATAATTAGGAACGCACCTAAAAAGATCCAAAACAAAACCTCCACGTTTCCTCCCCTTAAAATTTTTACAAATACAGAAATTTTTGAAGTTAAAATTGTATTGGTTTTTCTCAAATATACACATTTATAACTGCATTGCATTTCCCATAGATGGCATAATTTACGTTATTTAAACAAGTTATGAGAACACTAACGGTATCAGAGAAAGTTCGTATCCAGAAGCGAATTTCTAATTAAAGTGAGAGAAATCCGGTGATTTAGAAAAATAGAATTTCTTCTTACCGATTCCTTAGACTACTCGGCATATCGATTTCGATCGACTTTCCGCTAAAATGAAACCAGTTGAACTGGTTTTCCAATGCATTTGGAGACAAAAAAGCTACATAATGTGCTCTTTACACATTTTCAGATCATCCGAAAAGGATTTTAACAATTCAACTTTCTATTTTAAATTCATAGATAATTCTAAAGAATTTAATTACAAACTAAAACAATTATTTAAAGATTTTTGCAACTCTTTATTGTAAAATATTTATAAACTTTAAATTCTAAAATGTAAGACAATTTATAATGCTATATAACAATATAGTAATTTTGTTTGCGTGTTCTATTGTCTATCTCTTCCATTTAGTTTTAATATGAAGTTCTATTAAATGCCTTTCTTGCAGTACTTTGTGTTTTGTTGCGGTCGGATAATTTATTTTATTTAATCCCCTGCCAAATTCCTGGCATATCTTTACTAGAATTTGAAAAGATTTTAATCAGAGCTTTGTTCCTACAGCATATAAGATTTGAATTGATTTTACAATCGTTTCAGTGATAAATGGTTGTTTGTTTATTGTAATGCCGTTAAAAGATAATTCAATTAGTGATTGTTTTATTTCCTTAATAACATTATTTATAAATATAATTTGAATCAGACGCATAAAACGTGTCCATCATTTGTAAACATTTATCAATATAACTTTTTATCTCTATAGAAAATTATTTATATTATTAGATTAATTTTGTTGATAATTTTTAATCTGTTTAAAATGATTCAAACTACATTATTTAAACAAGATAATTCAGATAAAAACATTTATTTATAAAAATTTTGTATGTTTTTTATTGAAAACGATTTCAGTTCTTAAAATTCTAAAATGCAAAACGATTTATAAAGTTACCTAATACATTTATTTTAATGTCTTCTTGTTATACTATTAATAACGTTTTCCAAAGTTGAACCAGTTTTTGGTGCAGAAATATCTGCAACCATAAGATGGTGAAATCTTTTTCCAACATTTGCAGCTCCAGTAGAACAACAGCTACAAATATATAAACAAGGTTTGAGCATCATATAGTTACAACTGCTGCTTCAGAAAAAGCTGTTTATACACATCATAAAATTTTTAAGTGGTTTTAGCCGAAATTTTTATGAAATACATATTTTGTATTATTTTATGTTTGTTTGTTGTAGGATTATGTATTGTATATTAAATTACTTGACGTTATTGAATTTGAAAATATATTATTAAATGCATCGTTCCCGCACAGTGGGGTTTTGGAGTTATTTCAATGTAGTTTCACAAACGATTGGTTCTTTCTAATTATCAAAAGTTTGAAGAAATAATTAAATTATTGATTCATTATTAAAACGATGAATAAGTCGACCCAAACGAGGATTTTACTATTTTTGAGATTAATTGCTGTGTTTTTCATTGATTTTTAATAAACTGTAATTTTTATTATTCGTATGATATCTCATTCATTATTGAGCTATTTCTGTGTGCATATATAATGGGATGATGACATCGGGAAAATATACAAAGAATGTAATTCGTACTAAAAGAGCTTAAAGTATTTCCATACATCGTAGAATTTTATCAACATATTTGCATAAAACATGTATCCTATACTATAATACGAGCAAATCTTGTTTGTGTACATGCAAATTTTATTTTAAACACGACTCTAATTATTTCACTAAATTTTGCCTCCTACCGTTTTCGCGTATGAGAAGACCATTGGGCTAGGTCACATGTCCGAAAAATTTCGATTAGTGGTTCATTTTGGTGTCAGTATGGATCAATGCATTTTAATGAGAACGAAGGTTCAAAGAGTCATTAAATTGATGAACAGTTGGCAGTAAACGCAGTCGCAAAGTTGGTAACAATTCACCCACTTTGGCCGTATTTCGGGATTTTGGCGTAATTTGGTAGGGAAATCGACATTCAAGATGCAAAAACACATGCTTGCGCCAAATGAAAAAGCATCTCCAATTTGGCGATTTATGTCGATAGTTTGGTGAATAATTTGGCTTTAAGAATCGAAAGACATTTTTTAGACATTCCAAATAGGAACCGAGATACATTATTTTCAGTAAATTTTGTACCCTATCGTTTTCACGTATGCGAAGACCATTTAGCTAGGTCACATGTACGAAAAAATTCGATTAGTGGTTCATTTTGGGGTCATTATGGTTCAATGCAATTTAATGATAATGAAGGTTCAAAGAGTTTTTAAGTTCATGAAAAGTTGGCATTAAACGCAGTCGCAAAGTTGGCAACAGTACACCATTTTTTTCGATATTTCGAATTTTTGGCGTAATTTTGTGGGAAAATCGACATTCAAGATGCAAGAACACATGCTTGAATACATGCTCAAATGAAAGAGCATCTCCAAATTTGGCTATTTATGTCGATAATTTGGTGAATAATTTGGCTTTAAGAATCGAAAGGAATTTTTTAGATATTCCCAATAAGAGCCGAGATACATGACTAAACCAATCAGTGTCCATAGCAGGTTCTCGAAAACAGAATTCAATAAATCATGGTATATAGAACTTTCTCAACACATGATTGGCACCAAATGATAGAATAATGATCTACCAAATTTGGCGACATTTATCGAAAAATTGGCATTCATAATCTGAAGATATTTTCTAGACTGTAATAAAGTGAAATGCTTCATAGCAATACTACAGCGAGAATTTTGTGCTTATACCGAGTTGAACACAACGCCAACTTTAACCGAGTTTATCTCAGTCTTCCCCTCTAGCTAACGCAATCAGAGTAAAATTTATACAGATATTTTTTTTAATTTTATTACTTGATTTGTGCAATTCTAAACAACTAAATATTATTACTAAATAACTATTAACTATATACTATTAACTAAATATATTTATTACTAATTCTAATTTTTTTTAATCTTTTCAAAACATTTAAATAGTCTAGTTTCTAAAATGTAAAACAATTTATAAGACTACAAAATATATTAAAACTGATTTCGTGTTCTATTCTTTATCTCTTCCTGTTAATTTTAACCACAAATTCTATTAAATACCTTTCTCGTATTACTTAGCATTTGTTTGCGGTTTGGTGATTAATTAAATTGAAAGTCTCACTGAACTCCTTGATTATATTTCGTAGAAATTAAAAGGATTTTAATGAATGCTTTGCACCCAAAACTTTGAAGATAGGAATTCATTTCAATGTAGTTTAATAGATAAATAATTGTTTATTTATTTTGCAAATTTTAAATAAAGAATTAAATTAATCATACTTTATTGCGTTTGGAAAATACGTTTTATAAATTATAATTCGGACAAATAGAGCTTAAAGTATATTTATTTCACCGCAATTATTCTAATTCGTAAATAAATCATATTAGTAATTTTCCAACTGCGCGAAAAATGTCCAGACCGGGAAATTCCAGCTATTTCTAAGCAAAAGCATTATTAGGCGGGCTTGAGATAATTAAAATGAGATTAGTCTGAAAATAGTGATACATATTCGAACATGTAAACTAGTTATGAAATGTTTTAAATAGGATGTAGGTTTTTAGTCGCGTTTTGAAGAACATTTTACACAGAAGTGATCAACATCATCTTGTACAGTCTGCAACTTTTCATACAAAATACAGCCTGAAGCTTATTTCAAAAATCGCAGACACAAAAGTAGGGTAAACTTCTCATATTTCGTAGCCTTTCCAAAATTACACCCCCCCTTAACTTCTCCGCTTCTGCGAAAGTGGCGCAACTTATGACGCAAGGCGCAGGGAACGGAAGGTAAAAGGGTCAGTATTGAAAGTTTCGTTCGCCAAGACGAATACTTAAATTAAAGACGCCGAATTTCCTATTTTTACAAGACCAGAGTTCTAATTACGTAGTTTGTAGAACGTTATTTACTGTACTGTAAGTATTTATTTATTATTTATTGCATGTATTTTACGGAGGTAAGATGCTGGCAGTAGCATACAGTGAGTTTTAGGACGCTCAGCTAATCTTACAGGAACTGAAGCTTCGCCATATTGGGAAGTAGCGTGGTCCCAATTTCGTCCCCCTTGCGGTTCTTATTTTCGTGCCGTGGACGAAATTAAGAATGCTTTTAATGACAATTTTTTCCTCATGTTTGGATATCTAATGTTTCGTTATGTTATTCTTAAACTGATAATTAGTACATTTCTTTGTGCCTTACTTTAATGTAAATTAAATTTCTTACTCATTTAGAAATAAATTTTGATTTAGTTGTAAATTAAGCATCGGCGTATTGGATTTTTGGGGAGAAGAAATGGGGACCACTTTTTTTTTCTATTTTCCATTATTTTTTCATTTATTAATAAAAACAACTCTTTATAAAATGTTTCAACTAGTATTATGGGCTAGAAGCACATTACTATGGATTTATTGCCTAGTACATCTTGTTACATTTTGAAGTACTTTATTTCTTGGTGTCAAAAGACGATTACCAGCATGCATTTTTCGAGATGGTGAAAATGTAAAAAAAAGCGTTTCTTGAACAAAATCATGTAATCCCTAAAAGTTTTCCTAACAAAAAATGTGTTCATTTGGTCATTTGCAACCCCCCCCCCCTCCCTGCCTATTATAGTTTAGTTACATTGAGTATCCTGCTTTATTCTTATAAGAATATTTAAATATTATCTTCAAAGGACGTAAACGTAAACAATTTATTTTGAATATATAATGTTATAAACGGTCGCTTGTGTTATTTACTTTCTGTCACTTTCAATTAGTTATAAATGGAATTTCTATTAAATACCTTTATCGAAATATTTTACGTGTGGTTGCAATCGGAAGATTAATTATACTGAATCTTCCTCTAAATTCCTGACATACTTCTTCAAAAGATACTGAAAGGATTTGAATCAATGCTTTACGCAAGAATAGATTTCAGTTTGGTTTTATAGGTGAACATTTATTCCTTTATAGTCATATATGAATTATTATTAAAAATGAATTAATTTAATTGTTAATTAACAAACTAGTTAATTTATTTTCTCATTAGATTCTTAATAAAGATAAATTAATTTATTTCTTCTTTTAAATTCATTGGAAATACACTTTATAGCCAATTGTCACCGGACATTTTTTTAAAACTTTAGATGTTTAATAAGAACTAAAATATCTTCTTAAAATACCATAAAAATTTCTTATTTTCTTTCTTTAGATGTTTAGTCAATATTCTAGAGAAATACTTTACGAAATTATCCGGACATGTTTAAATATAAGGAGCATGTTTGAACTCATATTATTCAGTGACTGATTGAGTAATCATAGTAACTACAATAAATTAAAAATATAGTGTTTGCTATTGCCCTGAAAAATATAATGCTGGTATTGATTTGTCTCGGTAGCGCATGGTTATGACATCGAAGTAAGTAATCGTTTGTCGCCCATAAGGTGATAACTATCACTGTAATTCTAATCCGCCTCACGTAAAGATGCAAATAAACACTCCTTAATTCATATGCAATCACGGCGGTATAAGTATGTGATACCGGGCACAATGTGAGAAGTTTGGAAATTATTAACTATGATTCTTCAAATAATATTAGAAGAACAGTTATTTAAATATATTTACATTAAAACACACAAATATAGCATATCCTGCATAACATTAAGTTAAACGTTTAGATATTATCTACGTACTGGGTTAAAATATTAAATTACACATTTCCATTATCAATTTACCGTACTCAGTTAGGCTTATGCCACAGGATAACCAGATAGGTATCCCGAACTCTCGTACGTGCGTAGAACAATACTCCTCAGTTGGAGTAAATATTATATTTCAAAATCCATGTTTCACGTCCAACCCAAAGTTTCACGCTGACTTCTCCCTCTTTCTCTCACTGCGTCTTCTCAATTCAAAATTCTACGGGTTTCTTCCCTGTAAAAGCAAAGACAATTTCACGTGTCTTCTATCGACAACCTCGTACACTGACCAGCCATCCCAAGAGAGTCTCTTTTGTTCATAAACCTTTTTTCTTCGTTTTGTATTGTTACCACATTCCGATATATAAAATACAGCCTTCTGATATTTCCTTTTATACAAAAGAGATTTTCATAACATAGAAATATGAATACAATGATAATTATTTTAAACTCAAAAATAAGAAACATGCATCCGTAATCAACATACTTAGATTGGAATATATAGATAACTACAATAAATAAACAAAATAAAGTAAATTAACAGTAATCCTCATTAGGCATAGGTCTAATTAACTCCAGAAACATTTGTATTTATTTTTTTAATAACAGCATTGATATTCGTGAAGCAATAAAGTTTTCTTTAAAACATTCGCGATATTTTACGGCATATTTATTGTATATAATAGGCAATGCTTTAAATTTAACGCCACTTTCAGGAAACTTGAAAAAGTAGAGTAGAAGTTCTTTAACTTAAAATAAATACATTAAATATTTCAAAACATATTAAAATTTGTATTAAAAATATTTCAGTACGCATGTGCGAAATATAATATATATATATATATATACATAGGGGAGACTAGGGACGGTTGACCATACGGGAGGCTTGACCGACCCATCAAGTTTCATATTTAAAAGAATTTCAGAGTTTTATCAATAGGTGTAAACCAAAGCTACTAGAATGCTCAAACAACAGTCTTCGTTTCATAGAGATAATCGAAACAGGTGTGGAAAAATCAATTGTGAGGCATTTTCAACCTAAAAGTTGTGTTTTTTAGAAATATTTTGTAAGCTTTTTTAAAATAAATTATATCATAGAAATTTAAGTAATTGGGTTTAAAGCAATGCAGAAATATCGAGTTTTCATTCCAGGTATAAAGATTGTACAGTAAGTTAGGCTTAACATAACAATGTGGTATTCTTTAGAAAAGGCCTATGTAGGGAGACTTAACCCAGTCAATTTTAGGGAAAACTGACCAGATGCTCAAGGCTCCATTAATCAAGTGGCTTTGGAAATCTTTTTATTATACACTGTGCATAGTGAAAAGGCAATGGTATATACATAAAAGAATGTAAATTTATTTTGTAAAGCTTCAGTAAAATCATGTGATGGCAAAGAAAATGTTCAAAACTGACTATAGAAAAATGTAAAAAATTGCTAGAAAAAGGAACAGTTGATAGAAACTTTTTCCATTTAAATATTGCTTACAATAGGTGAATAGAAACAGTGGGAAATACTAGAAAGAATGAAAGCAGCAGTCTTAACCCTTTGAGGGGCAGTGGTATGTTTATAAAAAACCCTTAATTTTAATTCCGAAGCATCACAAAGACACCAAAATTTTGCTAAAATATTTTCCATTTAATATGTATGTGAAATATAGTCTTTTTCTTATTTCCAAATAATTTTTTTCCGTAAATTCCGGTGTCAGTCATTTATTGGAACATTTTAGTTCTGAAAGTGCATTGCCCTTAAAGGTTTAAATCATGTTTATGATAAGTTAAATGCTCATGCCGGTTGCAAAAGAACATGGCATCGATTGAAAAACTTTAGGAAGGTATGTAGAAAATTTTCACCAGTGAATACAGTGAGATGAAGCCAAATTATGTGACAACTAGAGTTGTCAGATCAACTGTCACAAAAAATAGAACAAGGTGATACAAAAAGCAGACATAATAACATGAAACATATATGAAAACGGAACCTGTCTCTTATAGAATACTGCCTTAAATGTTAAAATTTATTTTCCCTGCTGTACAATTATACCTGTTCAGACAAAATCATGTTTAAAAGAAAAATTTTCTCATCTGACTTGCGATTGCGTCTTAACAGGTTTGTTTAAGCCTCATATTTTAAAAAAAATATTTTTTCTAATAATTAAAGCATGTAGAATAAAGTTATTTTGCTTTTTTTAAACTCATTTTATTTCTCTTCACAAATAGTGCAATATAAAACAAAGTGGGTCAAACCCCCCATATAGTGGGTCAACCCTCCCATATGTGGGGAACCTTGACCCATTATTTTCTCATGGTTAAAATCGATCATTTTTCAGATTTCTTATATGTTACACTTATGAAGCAACTTTATTTTTATACCTGATTGTATAAAGAATAAAATGATATATAAAATTTTATTCTACGTTCAATAATTAAATAAACGGTCACGTGCGAGCACTACTCGCGCACAGAGGTTTCCGTAGAATAAATATTTGAATTTGTAATTGTATTATAAGGAAAAAAAGAAGAAAAAAACGTTGCTAAAAGAATACTGAGACTTTGTAAAAAACTACACAATATAGGGTTGGGTACAACTGTATATATTAGAAAAGTGTAAATGGGTATACCATGAAAGTTCAAAGAGATATGGAACCTAAATAATATCAAATATAGTTATTCGTATAACTCTTTTTTTAATATTATCCTAATCTGTTTACGATGAACTTAATTCGGTACTGACAGTAAAAGCAGTCCATAGTTAAACTTCATTTGGCATTTCATGAAACTAAATTCAGCGTAATAATAACCTTTATTTCTACAGTGTAGCTAAAACAACACTTTTGTTCAAAGTTTAAATTTGGCATTGTGCCAAGCGTGGTTCGAGTTGAGGTCTCAACGCCGCCGTGTTTGGCCAGATATGTGTTTAAATAACTTTTAAAGTCACTCGAGGCGTATTGAGATGTACAATCAATGCAAACTATCGCGAATCCTACAGTATTTATGCGATTCATTCTAATTAAATCTTTCGAGGGCGATGCCCTGAAAAAACGGACACCTAATTTTAATTCCAAAACAGACAAACGGCACCAAGAATATTTAATTAAAATTTTCCTTTTATCATGTACGTGAAAATAAGTAAGTTCGCATTTTCTAATAAATTCGTTTATAAATTCTGGTGTCAGTTCATTATTTCATAAGTTTATAAATAGAATTACGCCGTGCCGGAAAGGATTAGATGGTCGCAGGACTCTTAAAGCTTCAAAATTTAAGAAATTTTAATTTTTTTAGATGTAAAACTCCTATATTTTCTGAATATTTTGATATAATTGTTTCCTTGAAATTCCCATTAGAACAGAAGTTTTGACTTTTAGAATTATACCCACTCAGTAGCTGAAGCGGCGTTTTCGAAACTTTAAAGTCATTATTTTCCAAATGGCGTTTTTTGGGCATAACGCGCAGGATACCTGAAAAACTTCTGAAATTTTTTTCATGAAATTTTCAAAACATATGTTTCATGTTTTTCTGTATAAACTGAACCTAAAATTTCCTTTTTATTGTTCAAAAAAATATTCTTTTAGGTGATTTCACTGTTTAAATTTTCAAAATTTTGTATTAGCTAAATGCAACATTGCATTAAAAATATAAAAATGCTTTAAATACAAATTTATTTAAGTTCAGGGTAATTATTACAATCTGAAGTATAAGTAAGCACCAAAATTTTTATTCTAGTTGCAATATTTATTTTGTCATCCATCGTGTAAACTGTTACGCCAATTTTTTGTTCGACAAATGTCTAACAGTTTCGAGCCCCCTATAAATACCAATTCTGTATCTTGCAATTGTTTAAATACATGAAACGAAAAAACATACTTATATCTTTCATGCCAAATAAAATTGTGTTTTAAAATCATATACATTTTAAGACATTAAATGTTGAAAATGGTCTTTTTTTTTCATTTTTTTCCACTTTTTAGAGTCTTGAGACCCCTTAAATTAGTATGTTTTTAACAATTTGACGTTTATTGCTTTTATACTGTTACTGGACATTACATGACACATATATATCAATAAAAGTTGTTAACTAGGCATAGAGTACGCCACCCCGGTCCTTGTGTATGTCCAAACTGACCGTACCTTTAAGGTTTAATATCTCGGCTAATTACTGGTGATTTTTTTCGTTAATCATTATCAACAATGCTTTTATTCTTCTGCAACGATAGGTATATTCAGCGATGGTCAATAATTTTTCTGAATGCCCGCACTGCAAATAGAGGCGTCTTAAATTAAGACACATATGTGACTGAAAAAGTTATTCAGACACTTAAGTGTCTAAATTTGAAATTTCAGACATCACAGATGTCTAAATTTAAGATACATAAGTGTCTTACTATGATCATGGCATAAATGAGCTGATTAAAATGTCTGAATAATGGTGATATGTCTGAAATTAAGACATTTAGAAAGTTAGACACTTAAGTGTCTAAATGCGATACAGTTGTATCATATGTGTGATAACTGTATGTAAAAATGTATTGCAATTTGTATGCCAGCACTACCAGAAAATTGCTTTCGAATGGATAAAGGATGTTTAAAATATTTTTATCCATTAGATTTGGTATTATTTTATTTAAAAAAAGTAATTTGATTAGATCATGGGACATCTGGAAAATTAAAATAGATCGCTTACTAAAGTTTTGGGACTAAGTTACTTTTGACGCAATAAATAAATCAGTAATTGCTTTTCACAAAATATATTTATTTCCAAGGAAGGGTCAACTCCCCTCCCCTCTAAATACTAAGAGATGTACCGGTAGAAAGATATTTAGGGAGGGGCAAAATTTTGGAACAGGTGTGCCTGGGGTCAACAGCGTAATCTGCTTTTCTAAAATGCAGAACATAAACATGAAATAGGCAAACTAAGAATATTTTGTCAGAACTCCTTGTGCAAGAAATTTTTAAAGATATCAACATAAAAATAAATATAACAAGTTGGAAATTGCACGTCAAACGTGGCAAATGAGGTGCGTTCGTACTATAACTAGTTTTATAAGTATTTTTTGCACTGCATATTGTACTGAATGTATATTTTACTGCACTTCATAAGCGCATATCAATTTCATTCTTTTTGAAAAGCTGTAACATCATTAAATTGCACTTGAAATAATTTTTTTCCATTGGCCGTAATGTAACGGTAAACTTTTGACTGTACTAATTAAAGTATACATTCGATTTTCATAAAATTTGAATGACTCGACAAAATTATGCAATAATTATATATTTTAAATTTCAAACAAATCGGTTGGGTAGTTTTTGCGCTGTTATAGACGGACAGACAGATGGACTGAACGACGACTATAGGTACTACGTATTTATATAATTAAGAACGCATCTAAAAATTTAACAATTAAGAGATAGTAATCGTTCAAAAATAAGTTTCAAACGACAGTTTTGAAAAGAGAGAACTTTTTTTTCTCAATGGACTCTCTCGCCCCTCCCCCCCCCCCACACACACACACAAACACCGTTTGAGATAAATTTGAAATATATGAACATCAAAAGAAGAAAAGAATTAAAATTGTTTTCTACGAAATGTTCAAAGGAGGGTGGGTTTCTCTGAAGTAAAATTCTTAGTAACATTTTCCCTTAACGTAAAATTATTCGATAGCCATTTGTAAGAAAAGAAATATCATTCATTTTTAATTATCAGACATAAAGAAAACATAATTGATTCAATTTCATTATACTGGGAGGGAAAATATTTCTTCAGTTCTTCCTTATAACCACCAGAGGGACTCTCAGTTGCGCATGCGTCATGCGTTTTAGATGTGTTTCGTTCTAATGTACGTTGTAATTCAATTTCAAACTGAAAGTTTATTTTGACTTTATTCATATTTTGTGGATTGTGAAGTTCTGTGGATTAATTCGTATCGACTTAGTGTTTATTCGTAATCATTTTATGAATAATACAGTGTTATTAGTCTTCTGTTCGTCAAATCTGTTAAATAGAAACTTTTGTCTGGCAGATTCTATTTTAAGAGTGAAAATATTTCACCCTTTTAATATAATTAGCCGGATGTATACAGGAATTTTCGTTTTAAAAGATCCAAGTATTTCTCCCTCACGGATCATTAACCTAGCCACCTGTTGAAATTGACGCCCCCTGTGCGGGTATAATTTTGGATACCTTACACCTTTTTCCAGGTCAGTGGGACCTAGACCATGTATTGCAAACTCTCCGTAAATGTTTTCTCTTTAAATGGAACCCTTACACAAGTCTCTAGCTTTATTAGTTTCTGAGTTATACCAACATTTGTTTAAAGCATTTTGTCTGTTGAATTTCCGTGTTAAAATTTTATCTTGCTAATAATTAAGTTTCTGTTCTTAAAAACATCTGCAATCATGTTTCTATATTATTTTCTAACCAATGTTATCCTTAAAATCAGTTTTAATGAGTCTACAGGATGTTTTTTGCAGTTATTGAATGTATTGACTTACGCAATACTAAGCCTTCTTCTCGAACAGCATTTGTTAATGTTTACTTTGGTTTCATTCGATTTCTATATTTTTCAAAGGTTTATTATGTGATATGTACTGGAATGCCCATGTCTTTATAGCAACCATCCCAATTTAATAACTGTTTTTAATTATTATATTATGTATGCTTAATTATAAGTATTTAAAATTATACAGTTTGAACATCCATTCAACGCCGTTATTCAACCATATCATTCGATTTTTCCTATCGTAAGCAAAACCCGCCGATGATTCATCTGGCATCGCTACACTGAAAGGAGAAAAAAATATATATAATGTCAATAACACTCTAATGATTTAGAGAATGATTACACTTTATCTCTTTAGCTATTTTATTAAGCTTTACTGATTATGTGCAGATTTAAGACAAAGTTTGAAACTGGAAATAAATTTTTCTTTATCTTATTAAAATATAATATTTATTTATTGATAGTTAAATAGCTCTTGTGATTATCATCTGATCTATATTTTTAAAAAATTGCCCATGTGTAAATATAAATTTTAAAGAAGACTTAATTTTTAAGAGAGCACAGGACCTTTTAACCTTTCAAAAAATCAGTTTTCTGATTCTGTTTTATTCCGAATGTTTTAAAATTTTTCAACAATATGCAAAAAACCCCATTCAAAATTGAGTTATAATCATTTATAGACGGAGAGTTGAAGATCCGTTAGATATCGAAACTTTAAAAAGCGTTTTCTCATATTAGCAAGTTTGAAGTTTGTGCTTTTGTTGTTTCTTTCAAACTATGTAAGCGCAGCTTTTAAAAAAATAAACAAATATGCGTTTCTTTATAGTCTACATGCTAAAAAACCCAAACATATTTTGTTTATTTATTTGTTTGAACTTGAAAAACTTGAAATATTTTACTTTTTTTTATTTATTTTGTGCTGAAATTGAATTTTAAACCAAATTTTTTGCGTATATTTTTTATTTAATGTGTATATTAGGTGTGTTATGATTCTATTTTGTTCAAAAATTGTTTTCTATATGCATAATTTAGAATTTTATCATGCGTGCAGCACTTAGATTTTAATTCACGCATTAGTGGTATGACGGCTTACATTTAAAATTTAGATATTAATTTTGTATACACAATATTTATTTTTCTGGATAATATTATAGTTATGAATATATATTTGAGGCAGAAAGGGGGAAAAAAAGATCTTAATTGCATATTATTTGCGTTTTGGTACCTTGAAAAATGCTTTGTTTTTTATCGTTTCGAGATATTCAAAGATCGTGCATCCTATAATATGATTTTTTTGTGTGTGTGTGTGTGTGTTGGGAGGGGGGGGGGATATTTGTCATGCAATTTTCGTAAAGCAAATTTTTCGCAATTGTGATGCAATTTTCGTAATTTTTTTAAAAAAAATCTTTCGACATTGCACTGATTATAATGATATTTTGAACTTTTGGAGTAGGACATGATTAGAAACAAAAAATATATATATTTATCGAAATACTGTAAAAGTTCTCAACAGCGGACACCTGGGGCCTGCGGAATTTGTTCGATAATCAAAGGTGTCTGCTTTTGTGAAGTAAAAATAAACAAATGTCTGGGTTGGGGATTAAAAAAGGTTGTCGCTCAATAAAGGTGTCCGATATTAGGGAATGTTCATTAACCTTCATAACGGACACTTCCGAATACCGGACACCTCTATTTAGCGAACTTATAATGCAGGGTTGGACTTTTTGTAGATGAAGCACTTGATTAAATAATGGGAAAACTGGGCAGTATCCTCTCACTACGGTTTTAGGGGCCCCAAATTAAACATGCAATTTTTGTAAAGCTTTTATTTTAAATTTGTTTCGACATTGTATTGATTATAATCAATATTTTGAACTTTTAAAGTAGAATAAGATTATAAACTAAATAAATTTTTAAAAAAATCTAAATTCAGTAAAACCTCTCAATCAAGGGCACCTCGGCAACGAATGGCGGACAAATTCCGTAGTAGCCCCCTATTGAGAGGTTTTATTGTATTTAGATAAAAAAAATTTTGTTTTTAATCTTATTCTACTATAGATGTTCAAAATATTGATTATAATCAGTACAATGTCGATAAAAGATTTAAATTATCAGCTTTACGAAAATGGCATACCAATTTTGAGAGCCCATAAAATGAGGCTGTATGGGGGTGGAGGGGCAGGACCATGGTCAAATATTTTTCCAGGATTCATTGTGGTCAAACATGGCTGCGTATCATGCTTGCAAAATGAAACGGCTGCGATTCAGACGTTTGAAGTGTCTGAAATTCAGACGCAAGAAGTGTCTGAAAAAATTAAGACATTTTAAAATGTCTGAAAATTGAACACTCCATTTCAGTCACTTAAGTGTCTGAATTTCAGACATTTCAATTTAGAGTGCGTAAATCGAAATTTGTGTATAACAGAAAAATGCTAATTACTCAAAAACTATGTGACCTAGGGTAATCGCTATAATTTTCCGGCAAGGTTTATATTAACGTCTACTACCTCTAATTTTTTCATAATTTTTCAGTAGATTCGGAATTAGATGGGGGGGGGCATATTTTTGCGCTACATTTTCAACAATATCTGTGAAAATATAATACCTAAAATTAAAAGGAATGTATTCTTGAGTTCAGCGTTACAAAAACTTTCACAGGTTACCCCACATGATATACAAAGAAAAGATTTTTTTTTTCAAGTAGCGTAATTAGCCCCTCTACTTTTTTACTAAATATATTTATGAATGTTTATTAATCTGAAAATATGTGGGTCAATGGTCTTTATTACTTCCCCGAATTTGAACTTTCCACGTTCCATAGTTTACGAGTAAAATGGCTTTGACAGACAGACACAGAAGTGATCTTATAATGGTTCCGTTTTTACTTTTTAAGCACGGAACCCTAAAAATAAAAAATCATTTTGTAAAATATGGGTCAACCCTCCCTAGTCTCCCCTATATAGAAAGAAATTATAAGACCACTTTGATTTTGAATATTATGAAGTAAATAAATGTTCAAATTATAGTTAAAACGCATGAGATATCAAAATACAACATGTTTATTAAAATTAGTATGCAATAATTTAGAATAATGCAATAAATAAGTATGTTAACCTAAATATAAGCAAAGAAAAATACATTGTTAAAAAATTATAAAATCACTTGTCTAAAAAGAAAAAGAATCTGTAAAATTAATGCGATATTGGTACTCCATTTTTTCTTATAACATCAAACACTCTGTTTTTCATAGAAGTGACCAGGTGATTAAATAGAGATTCGGGAATAGTGTGCCATTCTTTTACAATGGCTGCATCTAGTTCATTGGCAGATAAAATCTGTTCATTATTAGTATAAACTTTGCGAATTAATACGCCCCAAATATTTTCCATAGGGTTCAAGTCTGCACTTCGACTTGGCCCGGGCAAAAAGATTTTTCTTTTTTCAACCATAGCTGGTTGGATTTGGATACATGACAAGAAGCATTGTCCGGCTGAAACATCTAGTTAGCGCCACCTTAAAAAGATCCAAACGGTATCAAATGATCATATAATATAGCCTGATATTGCGCAGAGTTCATACGTCCGAAATTCTGTTTAAATTGCATAATCCATCATGACTAAAAGCTCCCCAAACCATTACTGATCTTCTTCCCATTTTTCGAATGAAGCATTGTTTTAGTTCCTTCCTCAAATCATGTCAATGGTGTTTATAACCATCCGGACAGCCAAGGTTAATTTTGTTTTCATCTGAAAATATCACTTGTTTCCATTTCTTGTTCCATGACATGACTAGCCCATTTCCTTCTTTCTTCTTAATGGTGTTTCATTAACCTCGCTTTTTTCAACAGTTTCATACATTTAGCATTACTATTTGATTTCAGACTCTTCCAAAATGTTACGTGTGAGGTTCTTTTGCCGAAACGTTTCAAAATTTCCGGAGTTGAAATATCTTTTTGAGTTGATAATCGAAATATTTGTCGATCATCCCGTGCTGTCAAAATCCTTTTTCTTCCAGATCATTTAATTTTATTTGAATCCTTTTCTTCTACTTATTTCATTGTGAATGGCAGTTGTAGAGCGCTTCATTAACTAATTAATTAATTTCTCGTTCAGTTTTACCAGCACTCTTATAAAACCAAATTTTTCTTACTTCGGTCGAAGACAACTCTATACCCCGCGTCATCTTCAAATATATCGAATATAACACTATGTAAACCTGCACATTTGCTTCTCGGGAATAATTTCACGATAACGCGTAAGTTTTATAAGGATTCTGATGTGACGTATAATAAGCTATTTTTCTAAGGTGGTCTTATAATTTAAAACAGTCACCTTATTTAAGTTTAAAAAAATTAGAAGATTTTAATAAAATGTAACTTAAATTTTAATGTAGCAGTTATATCAGTAAACGTTCTACCATCAATTTTAAATACACACGCTAAAAATTTGCATATTGTGTCTTTTCTTCAGAAGTGCATAAATTCGTTAGTGGTCTTATAATTTCTTGAAGCACTGTATTTATACATAAACTAATAAACTTTAATAGATTTAATATTCAACTTATTGCTTCCCCTCTAAAAATCATTTTACAGCCATCAGCATATTTGTTTGCTTAAATTAATGCTTTTTTCGATGTTTATAATTTTTTTATTTTTCACGATGGCGAAATGTAAAAAGCAAGGTTATTTGTATTTTTTCCATCAAGAATTCAAAAAACACAAGTCATAATCTTAGCGTGTAGACATTTTTGAAATACGTATTTTTTAATTTGCGAAATTACATGTTCATGCCTATTTTTCATGCATTTTTGTAACTTCCAAAATATAGGCTCTTGGCATTTTTGGGCACATATTTTTGTTAGATATTTAGGAGACAGTTATTTATGTAAACTCCTTTTGAAGATATTTATGAAATAAACTCTTTTTAAGTCTGCAATACGTTTCTTCTTATTTTATTATTTTAATAGTTAAACCATTATTAGTCTTTGTAAAGAAATAAATACCTTTTTTTAGTCGTTCATAAAAAAGCTAATAGTATATAATATAATAGTATAAATGCTATAGTATATATTAAACAATTAAAAATATTCTAAATATAAATATAGACAAAACATATAATTATGCATATAATTCTTCTCGAAATACTCATATTTAGTTCGTTTATATTTTATCAAATAAATACACAAAATTTTAAGCGTAATTTGTTTAGCATTTTTCCAGTTAATTTTGCACTATTTTAAAGTCATTTCACGAAAACATTTGAGAAAACTAAAATTGAGGCACAGATGGGTTAAAGGAAATTTAGTAATAACAATTACCTACAGTTCTGTACTAGAAAATAGAAAGGAAAAGAAAAAATAACCTTTTTATGATAGAATTCTAAACATTATTGAGATGGCTTCAATATGTAAAACTGAAAAGGGAATCTATTTAATTAATGGTAGTAAATTAATGTCTTACGTCCACTGATATTACTTATGTTCACCAAACAATGTACATATAAACGAAAGTAATAATGTTACTGTCTGAGTTAATTTGGATAAAGCTGACACAAATAATTTCTGTTTTATTGTATGTACATTTTACAGGTCTGGATATGTTCCAATTCGGAGGCATAGTAAATCGTTATAACTGTACATGGAATGGAATGATATTTTTTCTCATGCAGCTAAGTAAAAATAAAAATAATAAATACAAAAATAACATAAATTTATTTGTAACGTTTGAGTGATATTTAAAATTCAGAATTCCAGAATTAGGGAAAATTAAGACGATGTAACTTTCTATCTTAACAGAAAACCAAATTTTAAACCTTCATTATTCCTAAAGTACTGGACCGAATGACTTTCTTTTTACCAAACCAAAAAGTAAAGGTTACTAAAAAAACTAAATATGGTGCCAAATTTGGGTGTTCGTATTAAAAATTTCTGAGTTTTCTTTAATTTCAATATGAAGATGAACTCTTAAGCTTATTTTATTAACATAAATTGAAAATACGTTTTTTTTTTCAAATTTTTCCTGAAGCAAATTTAATTATAAGTTTTATTCCTAGTTTTATTATTACTAATAGTTTGGTAAGACTAACTTTTTTATACGGTTACTTCAGGTAGATTTAATAGGGGATATACTATTTTTTCCCCGACTATGCATCAACGCATCTAGATATATACCATAAATCGTAATATCATAATTTATTTTTCCTGCAAACTCAGTTAAACTGAATTTGATAAATGCAAATCTGAAAGGTATTTATTAAGAATATTTTAATGATATTTGAAATTATAAAATTTAATAAATTAATATTAGAAACAATTTCTGAAAATATTGTTTTTACGATAAACAGAAAGAAATTCTTAAAAATAAACAAAGTGTATAAATACATTAGGACTTCTGTATTACACATATCCACTGAAGATTCTGCCTTTAAATAAAATTAATGAGGTATAGGTAATGAAACAAAGGCTCGACAAAAGGATATATATAAATAGAAAATAAAGCCTTTGTGCAACAATATGAAAAGGTAGAAAAACCAACGTTTAAAAATGCACAAAAATACATCAAAAGAAACAAACAGCTGTTTCGAATCTACTAGCGAGACTCTTCTTCAGTGCAAGATAGAGAAAAAGAAACAGCGTGCTAGAAAAAGCAAGGCTGAGCAAAATGATAGACAAAGATGCGCAGGCTTATATACCCGATGCAGGAAGCGAAGGCGCCAAAAACAACCCATGAGAGAGAAGCAGTGGAAACGACTTGGTGGAGAAGTAGCGACATCTACCGGAGAAGGAGAGAAAAATAAACCAAAAAAGGGGGAAATTAAATTAATGCTTTCCAAATATTTGGAAAATCAGGAGTACTAGATAAGTCATTGACTAAAGAGTGAGAATTTTTAATGATGTGGTAAGCTTCCCAGAAATCAAGGTCAAGGTTAGAAGAACATTTTTAGATAATGGTACCTGAGGAAAAATCGAACCTATGTTGAGAAGACCAAGAATGTTGAGCAATAGAACAACGTTTAAGCTCCTGGTTTTTAACATAACCTTCATGCTCTTTTAAACGAAATCTAAGAGCACGTTTAGTCTGGCCAATATAAGAAAGGCCACACTGACAAGAGATTTGGTAAATACCCCAGTTATCTAGGGGATCTACGGGGTGTTTGAGATTTGAAAAAGGGATTTTATTAACAGGAGAAAAAATAACATTAAAATCAAATCTTCTTAAGATTTTAGCAACTTTCTGACTGATGTTAGGAAAAAAATGGTAACACAACTGAAGTATTAGAGATGGGATTTGAAATGCTTTTCAGAATGGACGGATTTCGTCAATTTCTTATAAATCGAATCGATAATCTTAGAAGAATAACCGCGATCAACAGCAATAGCTTTGAGGTAATTAAGTTCAGCAGTAAGTAAGTGAGCAGTGGAACAAATATCGGTAGCCAGAAAAACAAAAGTATTGAAAGCATCGAATTTCTGGTTAGGAGGATAAAATGAATGCCTGTGAGGTGGGAGACTGACAGCAAACGGTTTACGAAAGACGATAGTCTGAAAGCCATTTTCACAACGAATAAGATGGACATCCAGGAAAGAAAGACAGTTATTGGTCTCAATTTCAGAGATAAATTGAATGCAGGGATCAATGGAATTTATAATAGAGATAATATGATTAATATCCGAATTCATTTCAATCAGGACATAAACATCATCAACATAACGAGCATAGAACGGAAATTTTAAAATTTCAAAAAGTTTGACCTTAAAATAGTGCATATAAATATCGCATAAAATTGGACTAAGAGGATTACCCATAGTCAAACCGCCAATCATACGGAAGAAATTACCATTGAAAACAAGAGTATTTTCCGACAAGCAAGCGCGAGTGAGAAGGATAAGCTCCTCGATTTCAAAATAAGAGAAATGGAATTCACAAAGCCTTTTTCTTGAGGCAATCTAAAGCCCCCTCAACGTTTATAAATAATCATTTAACATCAAAAGAAACCATCATGTGACACTGCGGCTTAAAATTATGAAGCTTTTTAACAAAATCAAAAGAATTCTTAACTGTGAAAGAGTTACTGCTCAAAAGTGGGGAAAAAACAGAAACTAAATATTTGGCAAGCTTATAATAAGCTGTACCGATACTAGAGACAATAGGTGTAAAAGGAATGTCAGGTTTATGGACCTTAGGTAAAGCATAAAATCTGGCACAATGCCCAATAGACGGAATAAGAGACTTCTTAAAGTTAGTAGGAATAATGGAAGAAGACTTGATGGCAGACTTAATAGAGTTAATTTCACTAGTGGAAGGGTCTTTGAGGATATCCACATACGGACCACCATTAATTAATTTATGGGATTTTTCCAAATAAGTAGAATTGTTCTCAGCAGCAGAGTTCTCGCAGCTTTTTCTGTTCATTGTTCAGTTTTAAGGAAGAAATTTAATACACTTTGTGAAATTTCTGTCGCAAATCACTCAAGGAATTTGAGGAATTTCCTGTAAACACAATTGCTGTTGTCAATCTTTCTAGCGTTCCTTTAAGTAACAAACATCTCGATGCTCTCAAATTGCATAAAAAAATTTCTGTCTCTGCTATTTCTTCTTTACCTAAACTTATTGCTCCTATTAAAAGAGGCTTTAAGCATAGCACTCTACCTTCTTCTCAAAAAGAGTCCTTTAGGCATATCATTGCCAATACTGTTGATTTCCACTCTAATGTTTATAAGCCTAATCTTAAAAATCCTGTTAAAAAATATCTGAAAAGTTTGCGTTCTGATCCAAACTTAATTATTACTAAGGCTGACAAAGGTGGTCAGACTGTTCTTCTCGACAAATCTACGTATTTGGAAAAATCCAATAAATTAATTAATGATGGTACGTGTGTGGATATCCGCAAAGACCCTTCCAATAGTGAAATTAACTCTATTAAGTCTGCCATCAAGTCTTCTTCCATTATTCCTGCTAACTTTAAGAAGTCTCTTATTCCGTCTATTGCGCATTGTGCCAGATTTTATGCTTTACCTAAGGTCCATAAACCTGACAGTCCTTTTAGATCTATTGTCTCTAGTATCGGTAAAGCTTCTTATAAGCTTGCCAAATATTTAGTTTCTGTTTTTCCCCACTTTTGAGCAGTAACTGTTTCACTGTTAAGAATTCTTTGATTTTGTTAAAAACTTTGAGGGCGCTTTAGATTGCCTCAAGAAAATGCTTTGTGAATTCCATTTCTCTTATTAGGAAATCGGGGAGCTTATCCTTCTCACTCGTGCTTGCTTGTCGCAAAATACTACTGTTTTCAATGGTAATTTCTTTCGTATGATTGACGGTTTAGCTATGGGTAATATTTTATCTTAGTCCAATTTTATGCGATATTTATATGCACTATTTTAAGGTCAAACTTTTTGAAATTTTAAAATTTCCATTCTATGTTCGTTATTTTGATGATGTTTATTTCCTGGTTGAAATAAATTCAGATATTAATTATTTTCTCTTTATTATGAATTCCATTGATCCCTGCATTCAGTTTACCTCTGAAATTGAGACCAATAACTGTCTTTCTTTCCTCGATGTCCTTGTTATTCGTTGTGAAAATGGCATTCACACTACCGTCTTTCGTAAACCTTTTGCTGTCAGTCTCCCACCTCACAGGCATTTTTCTCATCCTCCTAACCAGAAATTCGCTGCTGTCAATATTTTTGTTTTTCGGGCTACCAATATTTGTTCCACTCCTCAGTTACTTAGTGCTGAACTTAATTACCTCAAAGCTATTGCTGTTGATCGTGGTTATTCATCTAATATTATTGATTATATATATAAGAAATTGACGAAACCCGTCCGTTCTGAAAAGCATTCTAATTCCAACTCTAATACTTCAGTTGTGTTACCATTTTTTCCTAAAATCAGTCAGCAAGTTGCTAAAATCTTAAGAAGGTTTGATTTTAATGTTATTTTTTCTCCTGCTAATAAAATCAATTTTTCAAATCTCAAACACCCCGTTGATCCCCTAGATAACCGGGGTACTTACCAAATCTCTTGTCAGTGTGGCCTTTCTAATATTGGCCAGACTAAACGTGCTCTTAGATTTCGTTTAAAAGAGCATGAAGGTTATGTTAAAAATCGGGAGATCAAACGTTCTTCTATTGCTCAACATTCTTGGTCTTCTGAACATATGTTCGATTTTTCCTCAGGCACTATTATCCAAAAATGTTCTTCTAACCTTCATCTTGATTTTTTGGAAGTTTACCACATCATTAAAAATTCTCATTCTTTAGTCAAGATTTATCTAGTATTCCTGATTTTCCAAGTATTTGGAAAGCATTAATTTAAATTCCCCTTTTTTGGTTTATTTTTCTCTCCTTCTCCGGTAGATGCCGCTACTTGTCCACCAAGTTGTTTCCACTGCTTCTCTCTCATTGATTGTTTTTGGCGCCTTCGCTACCTCCATCTGGTATATAAACCTGGGCATCTCTGTTTATCATTTTGCTCAGCATTGCTTTCTCTAGCACGCTGTTCCTTTTCCCCTATCTTGCACTGAAGAAGAATCTCGCTAGTAGATTCGAAACAGCTGTTTGCTGCTTTTCACGTATTTTTTGTGTATTTTTAAACGTTGGTTTTCCTACTTTTTAAAAAGATAATATGTTTATTCTTAGGGAATTTAAGGCATCTGGAAATGCCGCTATTTTGAGGTATAATAAATTCGAAAATATCTGGGTGGAATGAAATAAGTTTCTGTATTTTTTCATTTATTAACTATAAAAAAATAACAAATACAAAACTAAACAAGATTTATTAATAACATTCGAATGATATTTTAAACTGTAAATTTAAAAATATAACTGTTAGAAAAGTATTATGAAGATGTAGGTTTTTATGTAAATAGATTACTGTTCTTCCTAACTGGGAGTAACTAATGAACAATGGAGGAAATATATGGTAATTGTAAATTTACACCAAACAATCTGTAATTAAATGTAACATAAATATTCTAATTTAAGAAATGTGAAATAATCTCACAAAAAAACCTGTTTGTTGTATAGACATTAATACATCTGGCAATGTTACAATTCTGCGGATATAAAAAAATTCATGAAATCGGTCTAGGGAATAAAAGAAGGATATTTTTCTATTTAATTACGATAAAAAAAATTACACATACTAAATTAAAAGAAATTTGTTAATAAAAACTGAATGAAATTTCAAACTGCATATTAAAGCAGAAAGATTTTGAGCTACTTTAAGAGGCACGGAAAAGATAGCTATTTATGTTAAAAGAAAACATTCTTTATAAGTGACAGAACTAAGTGAACACATTATGTTTTCTCATATTAAAAGTATTCAGTAAACATTGTGTCTCAATATGTAATTGATAAATTCACTGACTTAAGAGATGAGTAAAAGCTGGCAAAAATAATGTGTTTATTATAGGAGAATTTAACTTATCTGGAAATGTTCCAAGTCTTAGACATAATAAATCGGTAAATCACTGAAATAAAACAAGGTTAATTTTTCATATACAAATAATTTAAAACAACAAAGATACACCGGAAGTTAAAAGACATTTTTAAGCGATGTCGAAAGAAGAAGCTTCTGTTTTTCCCGTTATGTATGTATATATGTATGTATATATGTATGTATAAATGCATGTAAGTATGTATTTATATACTGTCGGGGCAAAAAAAAAATAAAAAAAAATAAAATAAAACACTCCTCCGAACTCTACAATTTATTGTAGATGAAAGTTACTGGTACCAAACGATTGGAAATATAGTGTACTTTTAAATTTAAATGATATATCTAAAATTTGCTTAGGGGGTAATCTACGTATCAAAACGAGCCCAATTTTTTTTTCAATATCAATACGTATGCTTGCCACCATAATTACATTCTAGTATATACTTCAATTAGCCTGAATACAAATTTTCAGGAATTTCGTATTATTAGTTTCCGAGAAATTAATTATTTTAAATTGAGCCAATTTTAGGGGCTGTATCCAAATTGAAGTTCGGTACTCGATTGTTGCAATACTATAGAATGACTATGTCATTTCTATTAATGTATTATTTCTTGCCAATATGCAGATCTCACTCGGTTAACATATTTCGACCACTTCCATTCCAAATGTTGCATTAAAATGTGCAATATATATTTATTTCAAATTATGCTTTTCTGGGCAACTTAAAACTTGACTTAAGGCGTCATTTTTACTTTTTTTACTCATAATTTAAAAACTACTTCGACGAAAAATTTTAAATGGGAAATTTGCATAAAGCAGGACATAATAAATATAAATCTACACCGTAAAAAAAAATGACATTTTTACAGTACAAAGTACTGTTCATCTCGCGCACAAACTCGATCACAATTGAATGTACTGTATCTTTCTTTGGTTTCCTGACTATTTAAGCATGGAAAATACAGTAGTTGCGTAAAATTAACAGCACAATGTACTGGCAATTTGGACGCCAGTAGTTTGTGCTGTGGTAAATGCGTCCAAAATTGCCAGTACATTGTACTGTTAATTTTACGCAACTACTGTATTTTTCATGTTTAAATAGTCAGGAAACCAAAGAAAGATGCAGTACATTCAGCTGTGATCGAGTTGTGCTTGCAAATTTACAGTGGTTTTTTTACAGTGTATAAAAAAATGTAGGTTGCAATTCATATTTTTTGCATATTAATTTCAGAATTCTTAATTCGTATAAAAAATTTTAAATTACGAATTGAATGCATTTATATTTTGATTAATTAGCATAATAACTGAATAAAAATATAACATTTTAAGATTATAATTTCAGAAGATATGCATAAAAAATGGAAATATAATTTAACATTCGAAGCTCTAAATTTTGAATGTTTATAATTCAAAAACTTATCATCCAAATGACTTGAAATTTCATTTCTAGGCATAGTTTGAATTGAAGATTTAAAATATATTTTCAAAATTGGCTGTTGCTATTCAAAAAGTAAATTTTGGTCCAGTTATCATTAGTAGATGGCCTTCTATGCAAATTGCATATACATCATTTAAGAGTAGACTTTATTTTCATTCGTTTGGTGCCTGTATTATTTTTCCTATTATAATTAGTTGCATAGTTAGTAGAGGGTGTTTAATTTATTTTTTCACGACTGTACATACATATGTATGTATATATGTATGCCATCATTTTATGACAATATTAGCATTTGCTGCCTGTTAAACATACATATAAAAAGGCTGGGAAAATAAGGTTAAAATGAGATTAAACTAGGATTTTTGCAGTTCTTGTTAAACTTGAGTTCTGCTGAATAAGATATTGGCGACATACAACCAATAAAATTTAATCGGCCTAGAGAATTTTCGATATTAACTGCGCGAGAGAGTCCCATTAATGCCGAGAAAATTTTCTTTGACTTTTTTTTCTTTTTAATAACCATTTGGAAAAATGGTTATTGTCCTCGGTCAGGGTAGAAAATCAAAAACATATCTGAAGCGTTTTATTAGTTGAATCCCGCATTTTATTCGTTTTCTGATTGATCTATAGAGTAATCTGTATTTTCCCTTTACTTTCAACAGAGATGGATACTTCTGTTGCCACTATGACAAAAAGTAATAAAAACTACAAAAAAAAAAAAAATAATAATAACTCAGAAACAGCTTTCAAACAAATTGCATTGAAAAGTACATTTTTTTCTCTAAACGACGGTGTAAAAAGTAATATTGTGGGATGTTTAAAAGTTTAAGAATGAAATTTCATTTAAAATGGGTCCAGGAATAATAATGTTTAATCCATGGCGAACGTAATGTATGACCAGCTCCGTAGAAGTTTAAAAATTTACAGTACCGAAAAATGTAATCCATGGCGTTTTTTATGTCTTAAATTTTGGTCTTTGAAAAAATCATTTTCCAAATGGTCGTTGTAATTTGTTAAATTGCATTTTTTTTTTTTTTTCGTCTGATCAAAGTTACATGTGTGGGTTTTACCAAGCTCTGGAATGTGAGTTGTCATAATTTGGCCGAAAATTTCCAATCTGATTTTATGTCGTTTGCGTATATGACCAATAATTTAATGTTAATTTATTGCTCTTTTAATTCTTTCTACTTCCTAGATTGTAAAATAAACTGAATGTGATTAACTATAGAACGTTATCACAAAAGACACTCCGTTGTATCAAATTACGCTCGCTGAAACACACCCATTTCTGCACAATAAGTACAGTAATACCTCCGTTTTCGTTGACTTAAGTTATTGTCGGTTTCCGTTTTCATCGCTTTATTCCGCGAAAAATTTGCCTCGGTTTCCTTGTATTGCCTCGGATTTCGTCGGCATACACACATGACCTCGATGCATTTTCAATAAACAAAGGAGATACATTTCTGTAAATAAAGAGCAAAACTGCCCATCCACGCGTTTTCTTGCTTAGTATGACGTTGTTTTGCTTCGTGTGTGCATCACTCCGCTCGCCTAGGCAAACAATTTCGTTTAGTTCCAGTGTACTTTTGTGCTTTTTTTATTGATTGCGAATGCTTAACCCCCTGACGCCCAGCAAAAGGGCAAAATTGTAATGTTGTTTTCTCAGTAATTTATTAAAACATCTAAAAAAAGATGATTTTTTCAACATTACATAAAAAAAATTAATTACGCATAGCATTGTAAGCATTGAGAGTATTAATCATAACAAAATGTTTTAAAACGGCATTATATTTCTAGAATTATATTAATTTATATAATGCTTCTATTGCAGTGAAACCTGCAGCTTAGTGAACGGATATATCAATTTGCTTCGGTGAGAAGATTAAAAAAGTTTCTAGAGATAGCAATCCTTCAAAGAAGAAAGCCAGGAAAAGGATCGAGTTGAAGAAGGAAAGTATTCAAAAGAAAGAGTGGCGGCATCAATATTTCTGAAATCGGCCGCATGTACGAGAAATCGACATCCACGATATATACCGTTGTGACGAAAAGGAAAGCAATAAAGGATGCTTATGTAGCGATAACCGTGATATGCTAACTGTATATGCTAAAGAAAAAAATCGTAAACTCTTGCAGATGTCGAACAATTATTATTAATTTAGACCAATCAAAAACAGTTAGACGCCGATTTTGTTTCAGAGGCCATCGTATGTGAAAATGACAGACTATTGTATTCCGATCTCATTCAGAAAATGCCTGGGACGTGTGCAAGTCTTAGTGATTTTAACGCCTCTAGAAGCTAGTTCGAAAAATTCTTGAGTGGTACGGACATACACAGTGTTGCTAGGCACGGCGAAGGTGTGAGTTCGGACAAGTCTGGAGCCGAAACATTTGTGTTCGAATTCAAAATTTACGTTGAGGCTGAAGAGTTCATCCCCCAACAAGTCTTTAACTGCGATAAACTGGCCTCTTTTGGAAGAAAATGCGGAAAAGGACTCTCATTACACTGAAAGGAAAAAGTACTGAAAGGACATAAACCTATGAAAGATAGGCTAATTTTTTTGTTATGTGGTAATGCTAGTGATGATTGTAAAGTGAAGCCCTTACTGGTGTACCGTTCAGAAACTTCCTTAGTTTTTAGTGGAAACAATGTGATCAAAAGTAAATTATGTGTGATGGGGGGGGGGGGCAAACAAGAAAGCATGGGTCACGAGTCCAATTTTAAATGAGTGGATTTATGAAGAATGAATTTTTAGAAGATGATTGTGAAAAACTACCTCCAGGATAATAAGTTGCCCATTAATTGCCTCCTGGTAATGGTGCATATCCCGTAGATATGAAAGACACATTACTGGAGGAATTCAATTTTATCATAGTGAAGTTCTTGCCCCTTAAAACCATACAACTCATCCAGCCCGTGGACCAGAAGGTCATTTCAAATGTCAAGAAACTACACAAAAGCAATGTTTCAGAGGTGTTTTGAGGTGACATAAGATACAGAATTGTCCTTAAGAGAGTTCTTGGAAAATATTTCAAGATTATCAACTGTGTTAGCCTCGCAGATAAGGCTTGGCAGGGAGTGACATCCAGTACGATGAACTCTGCCTGGAAGAACGTGTGGCCAGGATATGTGCATGAGAGAGATTTCAAAGGGTTTGAGCCTTCTACTAGTTATTGTACACATATACGGGATACTATGCCTTCTTCAGAGATTAAGTACATCTTCTCTATGGGGAGTGAGGGACATGGGTTTGTAAATAAAAATTACCCAGACAAAGCAATCGCAAGCAGTGTCTGCCACTTGTTTAATGATAATGTCTTGCCCTATTTTAAACAAATCTCAAGGAGGCGGTGGAAACAGACCACTCTGGACAGCTTTTTTGAACGACATAGGTTCTCTGAATCTTAAGCTAGTCCTACTAATAACAGACAAAAAAGGGAAGTGACACCAGATTTAGTGCTTTCGTACCGTACACCAAATTTTTGTATTAAGCGCTATACATATTCTCCAAAAAATGTGTCTTTTAGAACGCATTTTAGAATGTTTAGAACAAATTAATTGGATTTACATAGATTCATATGTAAATAATTGCCTCGGTTTTCGTCGGTTTCGGAATTCGCAGATTGTTTTAGAATGGATTAGCCACGAAAACCGAGGTATCACTGTACATATAAAAAAAAAGTTTATATTATTGAACTCTTTTTCATATTTGAAAGAAAGTTTTGTATTTACAATGTTGCTTCATGTTGTTTCTTTCATTATTTTTATATAGTAACTTTTTAACATGGGAATAAAATTTTAAACTTGAAATAGAAAACGCAAATCAAAATGCTTATTTTGAGGATTACTAATATTGTATTAATGTTTGAAAATGGTTCAATTCACGAATATAATTTTGTGTCGTATTTTTATAAGGTATCAGTCTTAGAAAATATACTCATTATAATTATTATTATTACTATAATGTTAGCAATACTTGAAGCATCAGCACCGATGAAGAAATGCCACTTTTACTCCAATTACATATGTGAATTTAACGACTATTTAAGAATAATTATAAAGATTCAATTCCTGATATGTAGGCTAGCAGACAGTCAAAACTTCTTATTGTATAAGTAAAAAATGTCAAACAGAATTAATACTTTGTTATATCTACTTCAAATGAGTAAATTTTAAAATATTCTAATGCTGTGACGGTATCGCGCAGATAACGTCTTAGATTTTCCTTAAAAATAAATTTATAGCTTAAACATATTTTGGAAATGTGAAATAATGGCATTCGTCTTCTCTTGTGACACGTTTAAAAATACTTATGCGGCATTTAAGTATTCGGCAGATATAATACACAAAGTCTCTGCCAAACGAATAAGATCACGATATCCGACATTATATAAAAAATTCTGTACCGTTTCTATTAAAAGACGAAGCTTGTGTCCGGTATTGACACAACATATGCTTTTAGTGCTGTGGGAAAAAAAAAAAAAAAACCTAAATGATTTATATTCGACATTTATTGATAAAACCTATTATATTAGTTAACACAAATTTGAATTATGCGATTGTTTTCAATTTATTGTACATACACTATGTGGCCATTAATCACCGAACACGTTCAATTTTAAACATTTCGTCGAATGTTTGACGATATATTTCTCGGATTTTTCTGGAACTTCAGGATTATGAAGACTATGTTTGTCTCCATATTTATCAGCGGCGGTTTGATCAGAAAAGCAATTAGGAAGCCACCAAAAAATTTAAGAAAAATAATAATGTTTTGGATAACCTTGTAAAATAAAATGCACAAAATGATCTATCTCTATAGCTTACGAATATATGGATATTGTGCAATGTGTGTATTCATTACTGGAAGAATAGAACGTATATTCATGGAGATATATAGGTTTTCTTAATGTTCAAAAAATTCTTGCATATTTTTTGTTTACATCATGCAGGGATTTTTATCAAATTTAACGTCAGTTTCAGAAAAACTGACAAAATGCAGTATAAATAATATGGTGTAATTAGAGTGTAAATAAATTTAAATAATTGATGATATATTAACAGTTGAATGAAGTATTTTTTATCTGCGCATGCGCGCACGATATAAAATATTTTTTTCATGAGTTGATATTCAATGCTATGGAACAATTCTTAAAAAAAAAAAAAAAAAAAAAAAAAAAAAAAAAAAAAAAAAGTGAAATATCTTTAAAATTCAGAGCGATAATAACGGCAATATACTGACCGGATTTTTAGTTGCTCTCTAAAAGCTGCTGAATGATAAGGGATTTTCCACAAACTGTCAGTTTTTTATTATCTGGCTTTCAGCAAAGGAGTTTGTACTTAATGAATACAATACGAGTAGATTTAGAAGAAATGCTTATATTTCGATACTTCTTTTTTTCTTGGAATAGGATCGTTCTGATGGTTCTCCAAGAAAAACTGAAGCATCAACAAACAAGGAAAATTAAAAATAAATAAAAATTAAAACCGACAATTTATTTAAAACCCCTTATCATTTAGCAGTGTTTAGAGGACAACTAAAAATCAGCTCAGATAATTATTTTAGTATTAATTGCCGATATATTTCCAAATTTTCGCGATATTTGACTGTCTTTTTTTAAAGAGTTGCTGCATAGAGATAACTATCAAATCATGAAAAATAATTTTTTTTATACTGTGCCCGCACGCGCAGATAAAAAATACTTCTTTCAACTGCTCATATTTCATCAAATATTTAATATATTTACATTCGAATTACACCATATTATTTTTACTACATTTTGTCAAATTTTCTGAAAATGGCATTAAATTTGGTGAAAACTCTGCATGATATAAACAAAAAACTTGCAAGAATTATTTGAACTTTTTAAGGAAATCGATATATCTCAATGAATATGCGTTCTATTCTTCCACAAATGAATGCATATATTGTACAATATTCATATATTTGTAAGCTATAGCGATAGATAATTTAATGCATTATCAGATCATTAGATCATTATTTTACATGGTGATGCCAAACATTATTATTTTTCGTTGATTTTTTGTTGGCCCCCCTAATTGTCTATCTGATCAAATGGCCGATGATAAACATGTTATATGTAACGAAATCTGTTTCAATTCTTATTCTCTGCTGTTGGCTCAAGACAAGCGGTTAATACGGAAGTATAACTTTTAATAAACTTCAAAACTTTATTTGATTGCATTGTCTGTGGAAAATGTTTAAACTAATTTAAAATACATAATGATATATTTAATACAAAAATACTTTCTTGTGTTATTAGAGAGCAATCTAAAAAATACATTAAATATAAACACTGTATTAGAGTTTTTACTGAAGAAATTGTTTTTATATATGTTCTGTACCCTAAAGATTTAGTTATTTCAGAAAAGGAATTATATTCAGAGACATTCTATAAACAAATTGTTACGATTTTTTTTCTTTTAACTTGTTAACATTTTAAGTTGGAAATATTCTATATATATATATGAAAAATAAGTAAAATCAATAACATTGTGTCAGTCTAGAAAAATAATTATAAGCATTTGCTTTGGAAACAGATCTTTCTATGCATACAGATGAGCACTCTACCTAATTGCGGTTGTAAATTAATACATTATAACTGTGTATATTACAATGCTTCACTAAGTAATGTGCATCTAAATATGTCTGACAAAGCTACTTTGTTAGTTAATGGGACAAAGTCTGACAAAACAAATACTTGGATGAACTTTTTCCGATTTGTGGAAATATTCCAGTTGAGAGACATAATTAATCGTGAAGTTATTAGGTTGGAATAAAATAAAAATATTTTTTACCTAAGACGAGAAAAAAAAAAGAGAAAGAAAGAAAAAGAAAAGAAGCTAAAATGTAATTTTTTTTTATCATAAAGTAAGTAGTAGCCGTTTTGACAGCCATAATAGGAGTAAACTCCTGATTAAGGTGAATTGCAATCTTTAAACCATAAAAAAAAAAAAAAAAAAAAAAAAAACATTTGTTGCATTTTTAAATTATAAAACTTTTTTTAATCACATGCTCCAGGTTTCATGAAAATATTTCATTTAGAATGGGCTGATATAAAACTGATACGTATACTTTCGCAAAAATTTCAATTGATTTTTACATTTTTACATGATTTTTGCTTATTGTTTGTAAATATCGAATATTGTAATCAGTTTTTAATTCACTTCCTGAATTTTAGAATTTAAAAAATTGTATACAAAGTGCGTTTCCGATGACAATATAATATTTTAAATTTTTGAAAGATTAATTATAGATTAATAATTTAATTTTAAGACATTTTTCCGTTATCCCGCGACAGGTGTCAAATCGCTAAACGCTCGTTATGGTTACAATCGTACACGACATACAACAACAACGGATTAAATTATGCACCAAACTACCCTTGCAAAAACAGCCAACTGCCCGTGAAAAGCAACAAAGAAATATTTTAAACGTTATAAAATATAAATTGTAAATTAAAGAGTTCAATTTATTTAAAGAAATACGCTTTATCAATTAATATTTTCATATTAATTAAAGTATGATTATACATTGAGAAATCAATTTAGAAATCCTAAAATGATAGTTTAACTCATATTGGACCACACCAATTAAATATTTTAGAAAATTTTTAAAACTTCAATTATATCATTAATATGGTGTAATTAAGTAGATACTAGAAAAATTTTGAAAAAAAGTTTTTCATTTTTTAAGTAACTAGTTGTCCTATAAGCAGGACATATTAGTAGGACGCATAGTAAGGACATATAAAATGCATACATAAACTAATTTTATGAGTAAATATTTTATTTTACTTTAAAAATACTGTTTATGTTGTGCACAAATACTCTATGATTTCTCCAATAAAAAGATAATAATAGCGGTAAAATTCTAGATTATAAGATCATAATTATTAAAGAATTTTTTAAATAGATTTTTTTAAATTAAATTTTAATTGGTTGCTTGTTTTTTTTTTGTTTATATGTTGTACTTTTATGAATTTTAAAGACGTCATAACAATATGCATCCAAGAAATCCTTACCAATTTATTTTAAAAAATGTTATATTGGCTGTCCTATTTATAGGAGAGCGGTCCAATATGGGTTAAATAGTTCTGATTTTTATTTGCTGGTACTCTATCTTACACACACATAAAACAAGGGTTGAAAATTTAAAAAATAAATTAATTTACCTGAGCTTCCTAGTAAATGTAAAAAAAGGCATGATGCCCACGTCAAATTTAGTGCAACGAAAAGGATATTTTTTCGGAAAAATCATGAATTGCATTTATGAAATTGCGCTTCATTTTCAAGATAAACATTGAATGCTTCTGAAAGACTGTATTTTTACTTTCTTCTATCTTTACAAGAAGAAAGTATTGGATTCGTGAAAATTATCGACTTTCGGTTTTCGACGGATTTACACGTTTTAGGGGTCAGAGATTCCGAAAAACGTGTTTTTACAAATTATCCGTCTGTCTGTATGGATGTGACACAAATTTTGTGGGCACTCTATATCAGTAACTAGTGCTCGGAATTTAATAAAAATTTATATCCTGTTAGTCCCTGATATAAATTGATGCTGATTAGTTTTCGGTGTAAATCGCTCAACAGGTGGCGGTGATATGCAACATTTTTTATTATATCCACAATAGCTCAATCTCCAGAACTAATGCACGGATTTTCATCAAACTTCAGATTTAGTTAGTCCTTGACATGAATTGATGTTTTATGTACTTTGGTGTAAATTGCTCAAGAGGTGGCGCTGCTATGCTGAATTTTTTGCAATTTTCGCCACGGTTCTATCTCAAGAACTAATGCTTGGATTTTCAAAATTTTCAGATTCAGGTATTCCTTGATTTGAATTTGTGCTGTTTATGTTTTGGTGCAAATCGCTCAACAGGTGGCACTGCTATGGTGCATTTTTCAGAATTTCCACTATAGCTCTATCACAAAAACTATTGCACGAATTTTCATCAAACTTCAGATACTGGTATACCTTGGTATCAGTTAGTGCTCTTTACGTGATTTAAATAAAAGAAAGATTTGTGATGGCTAGAACATGCTAGTTTTTAAAGCTATCTTTATTTTTATACTTTGATATATAAATTTGGGTTTGCTTTTTTGAAAACTGTATTTTTACGACTTTTAAACAAATCTATATATTTAAATGATAAGAGTTTTCTTTCGACAGTTCCTGAGAAAAAATAACTTCATCAAGTTACATTTTTCTTATTTTAAATGAAAAATATTTGGCAACAGGTTTGTTATCGTGCATTCCTTTATTTAAAAGTTTTATTAACTAGCAAAAGTCATGCTTTGTTTGGATTCGCGAAGCATTATTTAATAAGATAAATATTTGAAAGTAACAATATTTTTTAATATTATTTTTGCATCTTTATTAAGCAAGAACGTTATTTTATGTTTTGGCGCATTTTAATTTTAGAAATGTAAATTCAGCGAAATAACTAAGAATTTCCTCGGAATTTTTTATTTATGATATAAGACTGATATAAATAAAAATATTTTCGAAGCAAAATTTAAAAAAATATTTTTAAATTCTCAACTAAAAGCTCTTTTAAAGATGTTTTTATATTTTACAATAGCCTTTGGTGGTTTCTCAAATGGTTTGAAATAGGTATGTTTCCAATCTTTGTAATTTACATCAAATAATCTTTGATAGCAATCTTAGAATAATAGGGGAGACTAGGGAGGGTTGACCCACTTTTTACAAGATGATTTTTTATTTTTTAAATATTGAACGTAGAATAAAGTTTTATATATCATTTTATTCGTTATACAATCAGTTATCAAAATAAAATTGCTACATAAGTGTAACATATAAGAAATTTGAAATATGATTGATTTTATTCATGAAAAAATAATGGATCAAGGCTCCCCACATATGGGAGGCTTGACCCACTATATGGGAGGCTTGACCCACTTTGTTTTATATTGGAATATTTGTGAAGGGAAATAAAATCAGTTTAATAAAAGCAAAATAATTTTATGCTACTTGCTTTAATAATCATAAAAAAAAATATTTTTAAAAATATGACGCTTAAACAAGCCTGTTGAGACGCAATCGCAAGTAAGAGGAGAAAATTTTTGTTTTAAACAGGATTTTGTCTGAGCAGGTATAATTGTACAGCAAGGAAAATGAAATTTTAACATTTAAGTCAGTATTCTTTTAAGAGACAGCTTCCATTTTCATAGTGTTTCATGTTATTATGTCCGGATTTAGGAGTCACGGTCCCGTTTTTTTTTGTTTCCTTTTCAATTTTATGTGACACCCGACCTGACAACTCTAGTTGTCACATAGTTTGGCTTTATCTCACTCTATTAACCCTGGGGAAATTTGTCTACATACCTTCCTAAAGTTTTTCGATCGATGCTATATATCGATGTTCTTTTGCAGGCACACGGGCACTTAATTTATTATTAACATGATTTAAACCTTTAAGAGGAAAAGTACTTCCGGTACTAAGATGTTGAAATAAATGACTGGCACCGGAATTTAATAAAAAAGTTATTTGGAAATAAGAAAAAAGGCTACATTTCACATTCATATTAAATGGAAAAGATTTTAGAAAAATTCTGGTGCCATTGTGACGTTTCGGAATTAAAATTAAGTGGTTTTATAAACATACTGCTGCACCTGAAAGGGTTAAGACTGCTGCTTTAATCCTTTCCAGTCTTTCCCACTGATTCTATTCATCTAATGTAAGTAATATTTAAATGGAAAAAAGTTCCTATCAACTTTCCCATTTTCTAGCAATTTTTCACATCTTCCTTTAGACAGTTTTAAACATTTTTTTTCCATCACACCATTTTACTACATCTTTAAAGAATAAATTTACATTATTTTATATATATAACCATTAACTTTTCCTTATGCGCAGTGTATAATAAAAAGATTTCCAAAACCACTTAATTAAGGTAGCCTTGAGCATCTGGTCAACCCTCCCTCACATTGACTGGGTCAAGCCTCCCTACATAGACCTTTTCTAAAGAATAGCACATTGTTATGTTAAGCCTAACTTACTGTACAATCTTTAAGCCCAGAATTAAAGCTCGATATTTCTGCATTACTTTAAACCTACTTACTTAAATTTCTATGATATAATTTATCTGAAAAAAGGTTACAAAATATTTCGAAAAAAAGACAGCTTTTAGGTTTAAAACGCTTCACAATTGATTTTTCCGCACCTATTTCGATTATCTCTATGAAACGAAGACTGTTGTTTGAGCATTCCAGTAACTTTGAGTGACACCTGTTGATAAAACTCTGAAATCCTTTTAAATATGAAAATTGATGGGTGGGTTAAGCCTCCCGTATGGTCAACCGTCCGTAGTCTCCCCTATATTCGAAGAGAGCTTGAAGAAAGTTACTTCTTCAAAATCCTATTTTCTGGAAAAACATTTGAAATCTGCCCTCGTTGATACTAAGAATTATTAACTGTAAAACTTTTCATTCTAATTAATTCTTTTTTTCTGCTTGTTAACATACGAGAATTTTTGATATTGTAGAATCTCTCGTAACGAAATTTTCTATTGAATGCTAAACCTTGAAGGGTTTTCACTCTCGACAACGCTACGTATGTTAATCCAACTGATATTTCTTTATCCCCAATATCTATGACTGCTTTATCTAATGTTAAACCTTGGGATTTATGAATTGTAACTGCAAAAACTAACTGCAGAGGAAATTGTTTTCTTGAGCAATTTATATTTCCATTTTTCCAGAATTTAGTTGTTGGTGGAATCGGAACGCAGCCATTCTCATAAGTTGAATGGCTGTAGTTTTCAAATTTAACCATGATTATTCGCGGCATCTGGTCTGGCGGCCCGTGATTTTCTTCATAAATAATATCTGCAACATAGCCTAAAGCCCCGTTTACTAAACCTTTTTCCGTCCACAAATTAGAACGTAACATTACTTTAGACCCAGTTTATAAAGTAAGAAATGGTTCAAGTCCGTTTGTCATTTCAGAATCGGCCAACTTTGAATCAAGGCAACTTGAATCAAGGCAACAGGTTGACGCAGTTCTTTTAATTTTTCATTATTATATTCTTTTACGTCTTTATTCGTTGAAAACAGCCTAATTGCATCTTTAAATAAATGCTGTTCGCTTTTTTAAAGAGACTGTAATTGATTCATTAATATTTCATAGTCTTCAGTAGTGCATTCTCCATTGCTAATTCGATCAAGTATGCTACAAAATATTTGTTGAGTTTCATTTTGTCGGAAGAATGATGAAAAAAAATTGTTTTTGAATAGTCGAAGAAAATAACAATTGTCCTTCCAAAAGAAACCCACTTCCTTGATTTTTGTCACTATAAAGACGCCTGTCGTTTACTGGAGGTAGTTGTTTGATATCTCTAAATAGATATAAGAACATTCCACCAAAAGGTTCATCTTGTTTCGATGGCACAGCACTACGTAATCGTAAATCTATTTTTCGCAAAAGACTGCATCCAATCATACTCATTTCATCTATAATTATGAATTTACAATTTGGAAACTCCTCCTGAAGTTGACCAATCGAATATGGATTAAGATCTCTTAGCTTTTGATTTAGTACCAATAAAGTTTTGAATGAATCGTTGATCCATTTATATTGACTGCGGCAACACCAGTTGGTGCAAGCAATTGAAAAGAAGATGGACCAAATGTTTCATTTAATCGAGCAGTGAAGTAATGTATAAAGGCACTTTTCCCAGAACCTGCTTTTCCTTGGACAACAGTTATTTTTATTGGCATTTCTCGTCTATGACCTTGCAAGAAATTGAGCTGTTCTTCAAAAATATTTATTATTTTTTTCTGTTCATGGGAAAAGACGAAATTTGGCAAATTAGAAGGAAACGTGACACAACCACTTTTTTCACTCTCTTTCACTTTTTCATTTTCAATAAAATTCTGTAATTTATTAAGCAAATCTTGACTTTGAATGATATGCCAGTTATACTTTATGTCAATGTCCCTTCTGCCCAAATCTAATTCATCCTGAAAATTATTTTGTCTTGAAGCGACATTCATCCAGTTAAATGTTTGATCTATTTCAGTAGATTCAATTTCTTCAAATTCTTCCTCATCTTCTAAATTTTTCAACGATACTCCAAATCCAATCTCTGAATTTCATTATCCTCAAAATGCTGTTCATATATAACTTTCCATGAAGTATTATTTGGATTCATAATTTGAAAATCACGCCAAGGAATATGCAATATAACTTGTTGCTTATAGAAATCTTCATTATTTATATTATTGGGATCATATTTCAATTTCGGTATAATTCTGGGGATAAATGGTTTTTTTTCTGACACTGAAATTTTCACCGCGTTTATAAACGTTTGTGAAATAATTCTGCAAGGACATATTTTTAAATCTCACTGGGCGTCGCTCGTACCTTTCTAAAATATTTTAAACGGATATGCTTCCATCCTTCTTATTCATATCTAATTGTTCCCATGCGTTCCTTGCTAAATTAATGGTGACAAACTGACGAGATGACTTATACAAAGGCCATCCCATTAACACCCAAAATATTTCCTGGGCAGAATAATCACGTTCAGCACACATTTTTATTAAAATCTTCTGAATTATCTGCTGAATATTGATATTATAGCGTGATTCTTGAAGTGTTTGTCTGATGAAATCTTTCATCTCTTCTGATCTGGGTTCACCTTTGCTAGCATATTTAGCAATATATTTTAGAACTGCGTGAATGAAAATGACTACTTGGGAATCCATGTTTGCTCGCCAAATTTTTTAAAATTTGTGGGCTATGACTGTTTAAATAAGGACTATTTCTTTTTGAAATGTATTCGGGTTCATTAGTAAGGAACTGGATTTTACTTTCGTGAGAACATTCTTTGGGAAATTTGAAACGGCCTGTGACTTCAGAAGAATCTTTTTTCTTTCTCTTACAATAAGCTTTAGAGCATTTATGCATTTGTACTGCACGTATTAAGTGATTATAGTCACAGCTTCATTAGGCACATGACATTTAGATGGATGTATATCATAAACTTGATTAGGATCTGGTGTCCAAGTCGATATGAATTTGTCAAAGTATTTTACAATTTTAGTATCTTTACATCATCATTTGAACTAAGATTGTTTACATCAGGAGCATCTTCAAACCAGAAAAGACCATGCATGTGAGGACTACCTCTATGTTGGAACTCAATACGAATCCAAAAGTCCTTGATTTTTAAATATTTCTTAAAAAAATGTCCCATAAAAAAATCCAACCGCTTATGAAAAAAGTGAGCAACGATTAAAGTATTACAATTCAACAATTTTGATTTTCTGATGAATTCAGAATTTTGGTTACTTAATTAGTGTAAAGATAGACTGCATCAATGATGAGATAAATTTCAGGCCAGTATAAATCAGCTGCACTAAGTGTAATGAAAACAGTAGGAGTTCCCAATTCCTCAACCATGTCTAACAACTCTCGTGATCTGATAAACCAATAAGAGCTCGATGATCTTAAATTAGCATTGAAAGATAAAATCGACTTGTACAATGTAGGATCTTTCTGCAACCGTTCTTGGAGTTTTTCAACTGTTTCAACATCATGTAGGCGAGAATTTTTTTTAATACAAATAATTCCATTTTGCAATGCTGTCCAACGCATTATGCTATGAAAGCAAAAAATCTCAATCTTGGACGCCGTGCAAATCTTCCATCGTCATATATCATGAGAAATTTAAAGTACTCTTTTGGTGTAATTTTACGAACTCTAGCATTTCTAAGATCAACTCTTCCTGGTGGAAATACCGTAGGAAAAGCTCTACAAATATATCTATCACACGAAAATTCATTTATAGGCTTAGTATCTATCTGAGACCAAATAATGACACTGCATTTATCATTTCCTTCTTTAATACCTAACATACTATTTATCGCCTCTCGATTACATCTGAAAGTCACATTTGGGGCTCCGGATTCATATATATTATTTGTCCATGGACATTGATCATCTACAGAATTCAAAGTTTTTTCAACTGATGATAGATGAATCTGCTGTTGCTCTTGACTGAGTATTATTCGCTGAAAAATATTTTCATTTTCGGGTAAACTTTGCAATTTATTTCTATCAATAGTAATATAACGATACCAAGGATTATTTTCCTTTAGATATTCTAAAGCAGACCTAACGTTTTCACGATTTACTATACAATCTTTGAATTCTTCAGCATCTTCTAGCAAAGATGTACTGTGATATAGTATCTATGGAATGAAGTAATAAAGTACAAAATTCTGTAATATCTTGATGAAGATTATCAGCTTGCCCACTGTATCCAAGCTGACCACCTTTAATGCGATAAACAGTAATAACTGGATGAACTTGGGCAATTAATTGCTCCTCAACAAAAGTTAAGTTCTTCAATATTTCCGGTTGTTGACCTGGATCCATATTATTATCTACAGAAAAAATATTTAGTTCATTATTTACTATACATTTATGGCAAGTCTTACAAGATCCGTCAGATTGAATATACATGTCAAACCAACGTCGATGACAAATTTTACAAAAATATAATTTTAATTTTTTGTGCATCTTCGAAATTTAAAGCATATTTCCGAGCACATGCATTATCTGTCAGAAGAGATTCGTCATGTCGTCGTTTTTTGCGCTGGTATCTAGTCTCTTGCCTTAAAGCTAAATCATGTTCGCGTTCTTTTCGACCAGCAAGTGTACGTTTTCTCGGCATTCTTTATAATAGAACTAATACATTCTATAAATTGTTTTTAAACGGCCAACATATTAAAAATAATACTAATAGTAATCACTTCTTAATAGTAAATATATTTCACTTCGTTAAATTTTCAAAAAATATCATAATATAATTCTTTTAAAATGCGTAAGTTTCGTCTGCGTAAATTATTTCACATAATAAGAATAAGTTGTGTATTTGAATCCTTATAACTAAAAAATACTTAATTCAATTAAATAATTGAATTTTCACAAAATTTCATTCATTAAAAATATGCTATAATTTTCCTGTAGAAAATATTTTAAAAATTTCACAAAAGAAATCGTGAAACTATTATATGATTAAAAGGAATGATAGCCAAAATATGCGCCATCTCCAACCAATCTTAATAATGTATTCTATTAAAATGTATATTTTCCTCTCAAATAACATGCATTTTTAATATAAGAAAGTTTAATGTAAGTAAAGTTTTAAGCTGTAGCCGGTATTACGATAATTCTTTTACCTCACATGCAAATAATTAGAGATTATTTAATTCCGCTAAATTATTAGATTTTTTTTTTTTTTTTAGATAAACGCAAACATTTTATCACAAACTCCAACAAAACTTTTTATTCTATTTATTCCTTATTCCAAAGATACAGCTCTATTGTCTGCTGCCATAGTAACCTGATAAATTAAATTTTATTAAAAAAAGGCACAGTAGTAGAAAAATAGTTTACTAAATCGAATAGTTATTTTTAATTTTGGTTTTAGAATTCAATTCATGAACCCCCGTGCATAGAACGGGTTAAACAGCTAGTTAAATTTAAAAAAAACAATTTTTGAGGTATTTTGGCGGAATAATGAAAATATATTTTATTTATTTAATTAATTATGATTCTATCTATAAGTACTGACTCCATGATTTATTATTTTTTCTTCTGAAAATATACGTGTTTCTTTTTTTATTTGCAAGAATGCGTCCGTAATGGAAAAACATGTAAAATAAATTAATTAAAATAATAAATTTTTTAAGGTTGTTCTGTAAAAAAAAAATAACATTGCGCAAATACACAGGTCATAATGTATTTTTAAGTTTAATTTCAAGTCAAAATATCGAATAGTTTTTTTTGTAAAGTGTACGACAAAATGTAATTTGAGTAGACTAGTAGAGGATTCGCTTCGCTCATCCTAATTAGCCGAAATTTTCAATTAAAATTTTGCTTCTGATCATGCGCAACATAAAGATACAAATGTGTGCCTTTAGGCAGATGCAATACAAATGCACATAGAAGGTAGCTCGGTTGCATTACCACAGGTGAAAAATTTGTCCTTTATTTACTATAATCTGTATTTACTGAATACCAATGACGTATAGGATTATACATACTTTCTATTTTTATGATACTTCATAAGTCAATGAATTTTTTTTTTTTTTATTGCAGTCCGCTGTGGTGAATATGGTGATAATATAGAATTGATTTGGATTACACAGTTGTTTACGGATTATATGTTTGTGGTTTACATAGAAAATAGTATATTTCACTGAAGGGAAAAAAGAAAACATATAAAATAAAATTTTCGAAACACTTTTTTTATACTCACCCCTCTTAAACAATAAAGACTACTGATATTGCTACTTATTTACTGATATTGTTATAATAATTTTTCTCCGTCTACTTTTGAAGGGTTCCATCTACTTTGTATAAAACTAGGGTACATAAAATCTCCACCTACTATTTTATGAATTAAGGATGGAAATTTAATTTCTTGCGATTAGAATGTGCTTTTTAAAGTGATATTCCTTAACCCATTTATGCCTAGCGTCCCGAATTTTGATAAATTTGTATAATTTTCTTCTTCTTTGTAATATGAGGATTGTATGAAATAATCAACTATAAATGTCTTTATCTGTTACCGAAAGATGACAGCATAAGGCGGATATTTATATTCATAATTGAAATCTTTTTTAGGTGTTTAAAGATTTTTCATTTTTCAGGATGGCTTAAAGTAAAAAGTAAGTTTATTTGTGCTTTATTTACCAATTATCCAAATAAACATGTCATAATTTTAGCTTGTAGACTTCTATGAAATAAGTATTTTTTTAAATTGAGAAATTACATGTTCAAGCCTATTTTTATGCATTTTTGTAACGTACAAAATATAGGGTGCTAGGCACGAATGGGTACATATTTAGGTTACAAATTTAGGAGACAATTTTATGCAATCTCCTTTCGAAGATATTTATGAAATAAATTGTTATTAAGTCTACAATTCGATTATTCTTATTTTATTATTACTATTACTTATAATGTTATTAGTCTCTACAAAGAAATAAATATATTTTTTTAGCAATTCATAAAAATACTAATTATAGTATATAATATAAAATTTAATTTAATAGCTTAATTTATATTAATTTACGAAAAAAAGTATAATAATGCATATTATACTATTAAAAATATTATACATAATACCATGTTTAGTACGTTTACATTTTATCAAATAGATACAAAACAATTTCAGAGTTGTTTTTTTTTTGTGTCATAGTGTAAAATTTTAAATGTGTTTTGTCTTTTAAAAGTGAAATTTCATAATCAAAGGTACTCAGCATTAGTAAGTTAAATGTAAATTGTATGAAAAGTTTTTTGTGAAAAAGGTGAGTGAGATATATAAAGGAGGGCCACTCTAATATATGAGCTAACCTTTTCTTTGCAGATATTACGTCTTGCAGCCGAAATATCATTTAAAGGCGGGGGGTATTGTGAAGAATCCAATGGGATTCACAAAAATGTCCCCTGTATTTTCAAATTGAACTCTAGATAGGAAGAGCAATGTATAAGCATACCAGCTCAAAATATTTCTAAGTCTCAAGGTTCCGCAGGAAATGATAAAAAGAATCAATCCATCTAAACCAATCTTAAAGGTTGACGGAAAAGTAGAACGGCATGAAAGAAAGAGGAGTTATGGAATTCCTTTTAAGTGGCAAGTTTGCCGATATTTTCCCAGGACAATTTAAAAATGAAACTAGATGCGAAATTTTCTCACGCTAGCAGCGAGGGTCTCTCTTGGCCTATGAGATTGAAGCTTGTGAATGATATCATTCAACCTAGGCTCTGAGTGGGCCGACAGATAGCCTTTGTTTTAGGAAGGTGAATTTGAACGAAGAGAGAAAAGAGGGAGATGCGTTTTTGAATCCCAAGGAGAGAGCTGCTCTCTGAGTTGGGAGTTGAGTTTTTGGAAAGATCCGAAGGGATAGAAGAATCCGCCGTTTCGGGCTGGGTAAGATTTCTCCAGTGTAATCCGCGAGATATTGTGTAGTTGACAACGGACTGATATACACCAGAAAACAGAGGCAGCTGTTTCTTACCAGACTATCGTGACAAGATTTTGGATTTGTATCGAGAAAGAAGCTAATAGAAATTGAATGTTAATCTTATACACTGAACATTAAGTCTTTAATGAACATTGTCATCAGCTGAAAGTACCCAAAAATATAATGTAGTTGTAAATACAAGAAATTAATCAAGAAATATTCATTTATCTTATGCATTTAAATAAATTGTTTGATTTAATTATTACTTGGGCCTCCGCTTGACTGAAGTTCCACGCTACCACTTCCACATGTTAGTCGAAGGTTTTACAGGGGTTTATGAGAATATATCTTATGTTGTTTGCATAAATTATAATCTAAAATGTAATAAATTATAATTTTTTGATACTAACTCTTAACTTTCTCCCAACTTCGAAAAAAAAAAAAAAAAAAGAAAGAAAGAAAGAAATTTTGCATTATTTGACTCTAATTTTAAGGGGAACATTAAAACACATTTCAGCTTATGTGAATAAATTATGATTTGTCTTTTTTTGCTTTTTTAAATAGTTTGTGAGGTTCGAGACATTCAAAAAATTTCTGGATAAACAAGGTTTACCTAAATATCATTCAGCATATGGATTTTTGCTAACAAAACACATTTATACTTTTTGTTACCTTATTGAATGATTCTTTGAGCCCGTAAAACAAGTGATAGCATGTGTCACTTTTTTCACTTATTTGAAAAGAATAAGATAAGTATGGCTTTTTAAAGAAAGATTTCCAGAAATTGAAATTAAATCAATAGCTGCTACTCCTTTGAAAAATTCTGTTATAAGACATGAATTAGAAAAGATATTGTTTTTTAAAATGCATTAAACACTGAAGAAATTGTTAAGTTTTAATAGTTTTACAATGTTTTTGATCTTAATGTTGAGAAAATTATTACACTCCACATTTAACTGGAAAATAATTATGTTATTTTAGGTGATGTGATTAAATCAATGAAGAATTGTAAATCATCAGCTCAGTAAATCATTTTTACTTTTTTCTATCTTCAGTAGAAGAAAGTATTGTAATATAATTTTTTTTAGACTTCCGTTTTTCGATTTACACTTTTTTTCCCGATTTACACTTTTTAGGGAGTCAGAGATCTCCCAAAACATGTTTATACAAAATATCTGTCTGTCCGCGTGTCGCCATTGTACCATGGAAAAATGTATGAAGTCATGCATAGATTTGAACCAAAATTTTTTTGTAGGATTTTGGCTGTGGTAAGCAGGTACTCCTTCAATTTAGAAATATTCTACCACAAGGAGACACTGTAATAGCTATGTCTGTGCTATTTTCTTTATTGTATCATCGAAAAGTGTATGAAGTTAAGCATAGAGCTGAACCAAATTCTTTGTCTATGTTTTTTGGCTATGGCAAGCAGATCCTCACTGAATTAGAAAAAATCTAAAGGAATGGGTCTTTGTAATGGCTATTTTTGCTTTATTTACTGTTTTGCACCATAGAAAAGTGTATGAAGTTGAGTACAGAATTGAAAAAAAAAATTCTGCATGTTTTTCGTTATGACCAGTAGGTCCTCCTTGAATTTAGAAAAAGTCCGCTGGAAAGGGGCGCTGTGATACCAATTTTTGTATAGTTTTCTTGATTTTTTGGTAGTTATTTTTTCGATCGGCGGCTCGTGCAGCGACGGGAACTCGCGTCCTGGTAAGCCGGCTATTACCAAACAGCTGATTTACAACAGGATAACGAAAAACTATTGATTTTTAAAAAATATCATGACCAAGATAAACTCACTTTTACTCTGATTAATTGACTGAAGCAGAAATTTGAGATTGAAATCAAAGTTAGTATAGTATTGAACTAATAATATTGAAATATTAACATCTGTAATTACTTTTTGAAATATCACGATGTATGAGAGGGATGTAAGTTTTGGGATTGGCTCATCCAACTTGTTTTATTGTAGCTTGTAGCATTTGTATACTATCCAAATAAATTTTTGATATTTGAGCGGAAAAAATCACTTTTCGTGTACAAAGAGAACTTGGAAAAATACGATACAAACGTGTTTTTATATTTAATTTTACTAACAAAACACCTTCCAATATTGTAAGGTTTACAAAAAAATATTTTAAATTTTCCGAGTTACCTGCGATTCAAAAGACGTTCCTTTATCTTTAGAGACCTCAGAAGCAAGTAGATTTCGGAGATTTAAAGAAATATTCGCGAGGTAATTTATTTACGGTTAAATATTACAAAAATATTTCTATTAATGTTTTATTGTAAAGACATTCTATTAATGGATCAAACCATAACTATACTTTTTTTTAAGTATATCTACAAATGTGTCTTTTGAAAAACTTTTGGCACAAATCGATTTCCGAGATTTAAAGAAAAATTCGTGATAAAATTTATTTACTGCTAAATATTACAAAATTTCCTTTTTAATGTTTTATTACAAAGAGATTCTATTAATGAATCAAACCTTAACAGTAATTTTTTCAAAAATAATATCTACAAATGCGTCTTTTGAAAAACTTGTTTTTTAGTACAATTGGACTTTATCTTCAGGGACCTCAGACACAAATAGATTTCCGAGATTTAAAGAAAAAAATTATTTACAACTAAATAATACAATTTTTTTTAATGATGTTTCATTGCAAAGAGATTTTATTAATGGATCATAGCTTAACAGTACTTTTTTCAAAAATAATATCAACAAATGAGTCTTTTGAAAAACTTGTTTTTTAGTGCATTTGGCTTTTATCTTCAGAGACATCAGACACACATAGATTTCCGAGATCTAGAGAAATATGAAATATTCGTGAAACAATTTATTTACTTCTAAATGTTACAAAATTTCTTTTTCTTAGTGGTTTATTTCAAAGATAATCTAGTATTTGATCAAACCTTAACAACACTTTTTGTTCAAAAATAATATCTACAAATGGGTCTTGTGAAAAACTTGTTTTTTAGCACAATCGGCCTTTATCTTCAGGGACCTCATACACAAATAGATTTCTGATATTTAAATAAAAAACTTTTTTACAACTAAATATTACAAAATTTCTTTTCTTAATGATATTTCATTTCAAAGAGATTTTGTTAATGGATCAAACCTTAACAGTACTTTTTTCAAAATTAATATCTACAAATGAGTCTTTAGAAAAACTTGTTTTTTAGAACATTTAGCCTTTATCTTCAGAGACTTCAGACACAAATAGATTTCGAAGATCTAGAGAAATATTCGTGAAAAAATTTAGTTAATTCTAAATGTTACAAAATTCTTTTTTTTAAATGTTTTATTGCAAAGATATTCTATTAATGAATAAAAAATTAACAATACTTTTTTTCAAAAATAATATCTACAAATGCGTCTTGTGAAAAACTTGTTTTTTAGCACAATCGGCCTTTATCTTCCGGGACCTCAGACACGAATAAATTTCCGAGATTTAAAGATTTTTTTTTTTTTTTTTTTTTTTTTTTTTTTTAACTAAATAACTAAATATAACGAAATTTCTTTTCTTAATGATATTTCATTTCAAAGAGATTTTATTAATTGATCATACCTTAACAGTACTTTTTTGCAAAAACATTATCTACAAATGAGACTTGAAAAATTTGTTGTTTTAGTACAGTTGGCCTTTATCTTCAGATACTTCAGACTTAAATAGATTTCCGAGATTTAAAGACAATTCGTGAAAAAATTTACTTACGACTAAATATTGCAAAATTTCTTTATTTTAATGTTTCATTGCAAAGAGATTTTATTAATGGATCAAACCTTAAGAGTACTTAAAAAAAATATCTACAAATGAGTCTTTTGAAAAACTTGTTTTTTAGTACATTTGCTTTTATCTTCAGAAATCTCAGACACAAATAAATTTCCGAGATTTAAAGAAAAAAATCTTCAAAAAATTTTTTTACAACTAAATGTTACAGAATTCCTTTTTTAAATGAAGTTTCCTTTCAAAGAGATTCTATTAATGGAACAAACCTTATAGTACATTCGTCATTTAGTACCTTCATTTTCACAGACTTAAGACACAAATAGATTTTCGAGATCTAAAGAAAAAAAAATATTTTTGAAAAAAAAAATTATTTACCATTAAATATTCAAAAATTTCTTTTTTTAATATTTCATTACAAAGAGATACTATTAATGGATGAAACCTTAACAGTATTTTTTTTCAAAAAGATTATTTACAAATGAGGCTTTTGAAAAACTTGTTTTTTTAGTACGTTTGGCGTTTATCCTCAAGACTTCAGACACAAATCAATTTCCGAGATCTAAAGAAAAATACGTGAAAAAAAAATATTTACTGCTAAATATTAAAAAATTTCTTTTTTAATGTTTCAATGCAAAGAAATTATATTAATGAATCAAACCTTAACAGTACTTTTTATCAAAAATAATATCTACAAATGAGTCTTTTGAAAAAACATTTTTTTTAGTACATTTGCCCTTTATCTTCAGAGACCTCAGACACAAATACATTTATATATCCGAGATTTAAAGAAAAATTCTTGAGAAAATTTATTTACAACTAAATATTACTAAATATTATACATATAAATAAATATTTACAACTAAATAGATTTCCGAGATCTAAAGAAAAATTCGTGAAAAATTTATTTACTGCAAAATATTACAAAATTTCTTTTTTCAATGATGTGTCATTTCAAAGAGATTCTGTTAATGGATCAAACATTAACAGTACATTTTTGCAAAAAGAATATCTATTAATGAGACTTGAAATGTTTTTTAGTACATTCGGTCTTTATCTTCAGAGACTTCAGGCACAAACAAATGTCCGAGATTTAAGGAGACTCTTCACTCATTTCAAAACACTCGCTCAGTAATGTTAAACTTTATGGCCGGGTTGATTTCGAATTTCTCGTTTAAATTTAAATATTTTTAAACGTTTTCTTTTTTTCACAGGGTAGCTGAGGTAGATCTCTAATGTGGCTATTTTTTACTTTTTCGATTTTGGCTCCAGATTTTTTTAAGAAAGGTACTTTCACTTTCGGAACCGGTTTCGAAAGTGAAAGTTGTCTTATTAGAAAAGACTGCAACCGAAATTGAAAAAGTACAAAATAGCCCAATTACAGATCGAGCTAAGCTTAAAAATATTAAAATTTAAACGTGAAATTTGAAAATATCCTGTTCATAGATTTAACATTACCGAGGAGGTATTTTCAAGTGAGTGAAGAGCTCCATTAAAGAACAATTAGGGGAAAAAATTGTTAATGTTCCATTGCAAAGGAATTCTATTAACGGATAAAACTTTACCAGTACTTTTTTTCAAAAAGAATATCTACAAATGAGTCTTTTGAAAAACTTGTTTTTTAGTACATTTGGCTTGTGGTAATTTTGATAACACTATAGATGTCTCTGCTTCCTGGAATTTTTTAACATCATTATAAAAAAAATTGCTTTAAATAAAATTTTTCAAATATATCGTTTTAAATCTGATGTAAATTTCGCGACAATATATTTTTTTTAATATTCACGTTTAAATACAATTTCTATGAAGTAATTTTCTTCGGTTCCTGTTTTTAATGCTTAGTCTTTTAATTATTATATTAAAGTTTTTTTTTTATGTTTTTAACAGTCACATGTAAATACATATTTTTTAATAAAGGTACTTTCACTTTCGGAACCGGTTTCGAAAGTGAAAGTTGCCTTATTAGAAAAGACTGCAACTAAAATAGAAAAAGTACAAAATAGCCCTATTAGAGATCGAGCTAAGCTTAAAAATATTAAAATTTAAACGAAAAATTTGAAAATATCCTGTTCATAGTTTTAACATTACCGAGGATATATTTTCAAGTGAGTGAAGAGCCCCATAAAAGAATAATTCGGGGCAAAAACTGTTAATGTTTCATTGGAAAGGGGTTCTATTAATAGATAAAAACTTACCAGTACTTTTTTTCAAAAAGAATATCTACAAATGAGTCTTTTGAAAAACTTGTTTTTTAGTACGTTTGGCTTGTGGTAATTTTGATAACACTATAGATGTCTCTGCATCCTGGAGTGTTTTAACATCATTATAAAAAATTGTTTTAAATAAAACATTTTAAATATATCGTTTTAAATCTGATGTAAATTTTGCGATAATATTTTTTTTTATATATTCACGTTTAAATACAATTTCTATGAAGTAATTTTCTCCGGTTCCTCTTTTTAATGCTTAGTCTTTTAATTATTATATTAAAGTTTTCTTTATATTTTTAACAGTCACGTGTAAATGCATTTAATAATTGAAAGAACATTGCAATATTTTAGAAATTGACAATAATTTAAAATAATGACCATTCCTAAATATGAAATATATGTCTCTTGAAATGGTAAAAATTTAAAGAAAAAATTGAAAAAAAAACCTCCATAAAAAATTTCAAATTAAAATCTTAAGTTCACTTTGAACACCGCAAGTTTATTAAGTCCCTGGAGTAGATGGTTAAACTGCTATATATAATTTTTGTTCCTGTGAAACTTTTTTAACGGAACAATTTTTACCGACTTTAGCATTAAATAGCTTTTAATGTAATTCATAGATTTAAAGAGTGTCTACTTCAGAATATTTATAAAACATTTCTCTATACTAATTTTTCATATTTTTACATGCATTAGTTTTCTTAATAGTAAGCAAGAAAATCCCTCTCTCACAAAAAATTAAGTAGCTTATTGATTTTTTTTTTTTTTTCTATGGGGAGACAGCGATATAAAATGTAATGAAGAGTCAGGTGACTTAAGAATAGCCACTCTCTGGCGTCGAAGGAATCCTGTCTTTCGAGCTGTTTTCTGTCCCAGGCAGTACATATTAATTATATATAATGATTATTTACTAGCTCATTTATGTTAAAAAATATTCCAAAAAATTAAACTATTTCTGTTCATTTCCTTGTGTTTTATTTGTAATGTATCCTTCTATATATATAAAAAAGTAACGATTTGAAATTGGACCAATGAAAATCTGTATAGATACCACAAAACGCATCTGATTGGTCAGAGCTTTCTGAATTTTCTTAGCGGAAATTGTGCTTGGCGAAAGCCATGCATGTTGAGAATTTAGATAGGATGGGCGGGAAAAGGGAAGAATCTTCTGAATTTCGATAGATTTCTGTTTTTTCTTTTTTACTTTAGGGGTCGATGGTAAAAGTGATTTTTACAGAATGAAGATAATTTCCATTAACTAATGAGGAAGGACGGGAGGTGTCACTGCGTTTTGTTAGCCTTCTGCTATTTTTGATGAGAGAGGGTATGTACATTATTTAATTATCATTACTATAAAAAAAAGAAAGAAGAAAATATTTAATATACACATATAAATTTACACATATATGTTGGCGGAGAAAAGGCGGCGAAGTGAAAATTTCAGAGAAGAAGAGATTTAAATGATAAGATTATTTACTGTAACTACACATTTTTATTACAAAGATAAGCAAAAAAATCCAAATAATTTTAATAAATTTGTTACTTTTTTAATTTAAAATTTTTTTAAATTTACAATATTTTTAATTTTAAATTTTCTATGTATTTATAATTTTATTTAATTATAAATTTATTTAATTTGTAATTATTCAAATAATTAATAAATGTTACCTTTTTTTAATGATTTTATATGTAATAATTCTTATATCTATAAAACTCTGTAAGCTCTAATTATTACGTGATTGGAGATAACGAAATAAATTTGTCAGCAGTTGGAGAGGAGCGCGTTTTTACCAAATGGAATCTAAAAATTGAATGTATAGAAAATAAGGGATTGCGAGGCGATCCAGAATGGAAACGTGAAACAATTACGTCTGGGGTTGCAATACCGAATGGAATCGCGAAGCGGTTACGCGGATGGCTGGTGAGCAAAGCAAGCAGGGGGGCGGAGCCCCTCTAGTTATAAAGAAAGTACAAACAACAGAGGTTATTAATATTTTAACTACATTTTGTTGAAAGCGCATTTACTGTATTTAAAAATAAAATGTCATAAAATATTTATTTCCTTAATATTTTGCATAATTTTCAGCTCATATTTTGCTAGCGTTTATTATCTACTCACAGAGAAAATAAAAATCTTCATGATCATAAACATGTCTTCCATTGAATGCTTGAATGCTAAGATTTAAAGATAAAATCCCTTTATTTATTGTTTCGATTATATTTATATTTGAATGTTTAGAACAATATAATGTAATCTGAAACTTGCTAATTTGAATAAATAAAGAATTTTTCGAATAAAAAAGGAGCATACTAATTATAAATATGCTCATCTTTCGAAAGTGAAAAAAAATATTTCTATATTATATTACGTTCAAGTATGAGAAAAATTTCTAGGATAAAAAGCTCTTTTACGTCAAAGTAAGCGGAATATTCCCTTAATTAAATGTAACAGTAATCTTTAATCCGTAAAGTATACGACGCATGTGTTTTTAATAATATTTTAAGAATTTTGTAGGATCATATATTAATCTGCATTCATTAGGCATGGCTACATTATGGTATGTTTAGAGATAAAAAACTATGAAAAAGAAAATGAATAAAAAAAATCGTATCAATAATGAAATTTTTTTCCAAAAGCTTAAAATGAACTAATCTATAAATCTTATACGTAATCTTCTTAGAACTCAGGCTTTGCACATTCATTTTCCCATCTCCATATTTTAGCATATTTTATATATATTATCATAGCATAAATTAATAAAATGATCACAGTAATGTAATTATTTTTTAATTCCGTTTTCTTCTTTGGTAAATAAAAAGAATTCTGTAAAGTTTTTTTAAGCGGGCTCAGGACTCTTAAACACGGGAAAAAGAAAAAAAAAATACTATTTTAAACATTTAATATCTTAAAATATATATGATTTAAAAACACAACTTAATTGGGATGAAAGATATAAGCAAGCTCTTTCATTTTATACATTTGAAAAATTGCAAGATGGAGAATTTGTATTTACAGGGTGCTCCAAACTGAAAGACATTTGTCGAGCAAAAAATTGCTGTGACAGTTTACGCGCATGATTACAAAATAAATTTTGCAACTAGAATGAAATATATTGTGCCTAATTATACTTCAGAATATAATAATTAACCTGAACCTAAATAAATTTGTATTTAAAGCATTTTTATATTTTTAATCCAAAGTTGCAATTAGCTAATACAAAATTTTGAAAATTTCAATAGTATAATCACCTAAAAAATATTTTTTTAACAATAAAAATGAAATTTTAGGTTTAGTTTATACAGACTAACATGAAACATATGTTTTAAAAATTTCATGAAAAAATATTCAGAAGTTTTTGGGATATCGTGCGCGTTATATCCAAAACCGTCATATGGAGCAAAATGACTTCAAAGTTTCGGAAATGCCGTTTCAGCTATTGCACGGTTATAATTCTAAAATTCCTTTCGGCATATGCCGGGTGGAAGAGGTAGCTTTCATAAATTTTGGTTTTAAAATTTTACAAGTTTTACTCGAAGCTAATTTTACTCAAATTTTAAGGAGCTAAAATGCGACAAACCCGATAACAGAGTGTTCGTCATTACTGAACTTTAATGAGAATTGCGCCAAATTAGTAAGCTATAGCCAAGTTGGCATCATTTTTGGATGCTTACTTTTGGTCGCCAAATTTGGCGACATTTAGCCTAATGTCTCCAAGCTTGGCGAGAATTTGAAGCCAACGGATATAAATAATATTTAACCATTGCGCGGTAGTGCACGGTTCAAATGGCCGCCATTTTGAAGCAAGATGGATGATGAATCTGACCAATGAACTCGGTCGAGAAATTGGCATGTGTTATGCATGCAATCAATCTCATACAAGTCAGTTTATAAATACGAGAGTTACAGCATGACGAAAATCAGATTGTTTCAAAATGCCAGCTACCCTAGAAACTCAAACTTCTATATCTCAGCCATTTTTAAAGATATAAACGATACAAAATATGCTCCGGAATTCTTGTATTAAGGTCAAACTCTTAAGAAAAAATATTTTTCAGTTTTTAATTTATTCGCACTGATTTTAAATTTCAAAATTGTAAAAAAAATTAAATGGCCGCTATTTTGTAACAAGATGGCAGATGATGCCAAGGAACTCGGTCGAGACATTAGTATGTACTATGCATGCAATCAATCGCATCGAAATCCGTTAACCCCTTGACGGGCGGTGGGATAAAATATATCCCACCTAGTTTAAACAAGATTCTCACCAGAAAATTTTAACTAAATTTTATATTTTTAACTTAGGGGGGAAATCGTTGAAAAATGGCTTTTCCTTATTTAAAGATAAGATTTTTCGATTTTTCCGGCGAGAATTCAATATTTAGAGACATTTTCGCTTGCCCCTCAAGGGGTTAATAGATACGAGAGTTACAAAATGACGAAAATCATATTATTTCAAAATGTTAGCCACACTAGAAATTCAAACTGCTATATCTGAGCAATTTTTAAAGTTAAAAACGAAACAAAATACGCTCCGGAATCCTTGTATTAAGGTCAAACTCTTAAGAGAAAAATATTTCTTAGTTTTTAATTTATTCGCATAGCTTTTGAAATTAAAAAAAAAATAATAAATTACCGCCATTTTGAAACAAGATGGCGGATGAAGCTGGCCAACGAACTCGGTCGAGACATTGGTTTATAGTATTCATACAATTAATTTCATCCAAATCGGTATATATAATATATATATTTATAAATATATAACCATTAAATAAACATTACCGACCACCAACCAAAACTGTAAAATTATGAATAAAATGACATGACATTAATATATATATCCAAAAACGAAATCAAAAATTCAAAACCACAGAACTGATCCAAAAATTAAAAAAACTAAACCAAATGACAACAACTAAATCAACTTAAAAACTACTAACTTTAAAAAACAACAAACTTTAAAAACAGCAAGCCCCAGAACAATATGCAATAACTAAAACAAGAAGAAATAAAAACAACGGAGACAGGCGGCGTGACTTACGACATGCACAGCGGGGTTAAGACAGTTTTAAGTGCACACATACCCCCAACTACCTGTCAAGACCAAATGGGAAAAACTAACAAGTCAAATGAGCTGACAAGACCCATCGAAAACAAAATCAACTAAACGTGAAACTCCAACATACGTGCACGTAATCCCCAAACAGTCAAACTTACAGCTACTCCTCCCTTCGCATGCACAATACCTCTAAATCCCTGCAATAAGTCTTACACTTTACGAAATTACGCAGCGAACTCTTCAAAAATTTCTCAGGATAGGCATGGTGCAATACCAGAATATACCATTTGTAAAGCTCTTCATTTTTCCCCCAGTACTTGAAGTCAATCTATCTATACGGTTTAACCCGTTAACGAAAATATTTCTATATATTGAGATATGCACATTTGAACTAAACTGTAACGTTTGTTATAGTTTCAAAGTTAAATATTTTTCGTTTGTCATATAATATCTGTTTTTAACTCACCATTTTTTATCTCGATATTAATGTCTAAATAAATGACCATGTTTTGACTTTTTGACTCCATTTTCAAATATAAACCATTAGGATAGCAATCGAATTTTTTCTTTTACACGTCATTGCATCTGATTATTAAAATAGCATCAATATACCAAAAACTTTTCGTATCCTCGTTCGTATCAATATGTTCCTAGTACTTATATAAGTAGATATCGGCTAAACTGGAACTGCAACTTCCTCCCATTGGAATACCTTTAACTCATTTGTAAACAATTTTCCCATTCATATTAATAATTCTCACTCACTACAAAATTAAACACTTTGGTAAACCAATCCTGTTCGACATTTGTACCGAAAACTGTGTGTGTTTATCGAACTAGTAAATTAACACGAGATGTAAATAAAATTATATATTGACATCTTCCTGCATGTACAGAAATGCGTTTTGTTAGGTTTAACAAAAGCCAGGCTTTGTGGATGCCCGGTTGCGAAATTAACATATCACAGCTACAGAAGGAATTGCTGCGTGCGTTTTGTTTGAAAGTTTAATTCCATCTCATTCTTCTAGTGAAGTTTCCCTGGGAAGCAGTCAGAACCAGGAAGTGTCCTTGAAAGTGTTCTTGATATTAATAAATAAAGTTATTTCAATAAGAAAATGAAAGATAATGTCTTACGTAAATATTTAAACATGAGATATGGCTTTCCTAAATAACAGCAATTATTTAGAAGAAATGTATATTTGACACAAATAGTTCATAGCAATAAATAACTCTAAAGTGATTTAAGTTGAAGTGATTATTCAGTAAATGGTTTCTCACTAGATTACAATGATTGATGATCGCAATCATGAGCTGTCCGGACTAATAATGTTTATCTGAGCATAACTCGTTGAAATTATGCCATTTGATGATAAGTTATTCCCTTAAATGTTTATGTTACAGAAACATACCCCCCCCCCCCCCCCTATCAGGGCCTTAGTCCTGATATTGGGGGAATAATGCGATTTTGTGCACTGGACGTTTGAAAAAGGAAGACCCGCGTTGCACAGACACCACTCGTATAATTCTATCACTGCTTGGGTGGACCTCTGTAATACGGCCCAACGGCCAAGTTCCAGGCTGTTGATTCGCGTCCATCACTAACACTACCTGACCCACCTGGATGTTAGGCATGGCTATCTTCCACTTAGATATTGGTTGCAGCGAGGCCAGGTATTCCTTGCTCCAACGTCTTGCAAACCCAAATGTCATGTTTGGGATCAGCTCCCATCGATTATTTATATTTGTTGTAGTTGTTTCTGCCTCCTCGGGTATTGAATGCAAGACATCCTCTGTAAGAAAATGTGAGGGAGTGAGGACATTTATTGAATCAGCACCATTATCGTTTAAATGCATAAGCGGCCACGAATTGAGCAACGCTTCAATTTGGGCGAGTAACGTAGCGAGCTCCACAAAAGAGAGCAATGCCTCTCCTATTACCCGCTTGAGGTGATGCTTCGTCGATTTTATGACAGCCTCCCAAATCCCGCCAAAATGAGGGGCAGAAGGAGGGATGAAATGCCATTCCAGAAAGTTTTCTGTTACATAATGTGACATTATTTCATCTTCCGTAAATGAACGCCATAGCTCATATATTTTGTCAAGCTTTCTGGACGCACCGACAAAATTGGTGCCATTGTCACTATAAAGATGGCGTCGGCGCCTCGCCTTGCACTAAAACGTCGAACGGCGGCTATTAATGCCTCAGCCGTCATATCACTCACAGCTTCAATATGCACAGCTTTTGTAGTCAAACAAATAAATAAAGCTATATAGCCATTAGTTGTTTTTGCACCCCGACCCTTACTAAATTAATAGATATAGGCCTGCGTAATCAACACCACTGGAGAAAAACGGACGTTCCAGGGTTACTCGATGCTTTGGCAAATTCCCCATTAGTTGAAGGGCTGCAATGGAACTTTTATATCTGTAGCATTTCAAGCATCTACTGATGCATTTGTTAATGACTTTTTTTCACCAACTATCCAATAAAAATGTCTGATGATGTGGGATAGCAGTGACGGCCCAGCATGCAAATGGGCAATGTGTTTTTGCTGTATTAATAACTCTGTCATTTTATGCGGTAAGGGCAAGATTAACGGAAGTTTGTGATTAAATGAGAATTGTGAATTTTGTAAGCGTCCTCCCACCCGTAACAGACCCTTATCATCAATAAATGGGTGGAGGGACTGTGACATACTTTTCTTTGAAAAAGCCTTCTGTTCTTGGATACAGTTAAATTCTTCCTGAAAGTGAGAAATCTATATCCAACGAACAATATTTTCTTCGGCAGCTTTTGTTTCTTTGTAAGTAAGATGCATTTTTTGAAAAATCTTTGGCAATATGCCAAAATGCGAATACTTTTTGCAAGCGAGGAGTGCTTCTGAAACAAATTATCAATTAGATCATTTGATGTGCGGGTGTGAAAGGAAAAAATTGGATCAGACCTTTGTTCGGCTTTGATTTGCTCACCAAATTCCTCAGAATTTGAGTCGTCTTTGGGCCAATTGGATGGGTCCAAAACCAGCCAACTTAGCCCCTTCCACCACAAATCGCAACCTAGAAGACATTTAGGATCAATACCACGTGAAGCGATATTTACGGGGTTCTCTTGAGATGGGACATGTCTCCAGTGCTTTGTAGGTAGAATTTCGGTAATTTGAGATGTTCCATTCGCGACAAAAGTCTTCCATTTACGCGGAAGTGCAGATAGCCAAGAAAGGACGACTTTTGAGGCCGTCCAGGCGAAAATATCGAACTTATAACTTTTTAGTGTTTCCATGACAGAACGGAACAGCTTAGATAGTAGGTGTGCACCGCAAAGCTCTAATTTTGGCACCGAAATCTGTTTGATTGGAAAAATTTTAGTTTTAGAAACTAAGAGAAAAGAGTTTATTTTCCCGTTATAAGCTTGTTGGCAATAAATTGCGGCAGCATATGCCAGTGTTAAGGCGTCAGTGAATCCGTGTAATTCAAATGGGTTACCGGATGAAATCGTGACACATCTAGGAACATACAATTGATTTAGCCCGTTAAAGGAAATTTGAAATTGTAGCAATTCGTCTGCAAGATGTTGCGGTATAATAGAGTCCCAGTCCCCTTTTGTAAGCCAAAGTTTGTGATAAAATACCTTTAAAGTTACAGTACAGGGCGAAATTACACCTGGCGGGTCGAAAATTCGTGCAGACTCAGCTAAAAATGTCTCTTCGTAAGAGGTGGAGTGAGTGTTAGTGCAGTTATGAAAATAAAACTATCTGATGTAGAGTTCCAGCTACAGCCCAGAACTTTAGAGCTTCCATTGTCGCTAGGAGTTATTTCAAAATTTGATTCATTGCTGGAAGAATCTATAAATTCATTAAGAAATTCCTGTGAATTTGAATTCCACTCCCTTAAGTGTAAACCACGCGCGTCTAAACAATCTTTAATCTCTTTGCAAGTTTCTATTGCTTCCCTAACAGTATTCGTACCGGATAATAAGTCATCCATGTACATATCTTCTTCTAACATGCGCGAAATGCAAGCATTTTTTGTGTAATCATGAGCGATTTGTTTTATACATCTAGTTGCCAGAAAAGATGCTTGCGCTAAACCATATGTGACGGTTTTTAATTTGTAATTTTTTATTTCCTCATTAGGATTAGACCTCCAAACTATTTGCTGATACATTTGATCTTCTTCGGCAACCAAAATCTGGCGATACATTTTTGCTATGTCTGCAGAAAAGACTATTTTCGGAAATTGAAAATTAAGTAAAATTTCAAAAATGTCCCATTGTAACTTAGGGCCTACACCCAAAATGGAATTCAAGGAAACACCACTTGAAGTTTTGTATGAAGCGTCAAAAACTACTCTTAATTTAGTAGTGATACTAGAAGATTTAATAACCGCATGATGAGGAAGATAATAGTGTTCATTTTCATAATTAATAATGTTATTTTGTGCAGCTAATTCCATGTGATCTAATTCTTCATATTCGTATATAAACTCTTTGTACTGATTTTCAAATTCTAGTTTTTCTCTAAATTTCCTCTCCATAGCAAGCAAGCGAAAAATTGCGGCAGGCTTCGAATTACCCAATTCTGATTGAATAAAAGGTAACTTAACCACATAACGACCCTCGGAATTAATTGAATAATTTTCCTGAAAATGTGATTCAACAAACTGCTCTTCAGGCGACAAAATTTGAGTATTCTTATTAAATACTTCTTCTACTTCCCAAAAACGCTTTAACTCTTTATCAATATTAATTTCATAAATATCTAAATTATGTATCGAATTGGGAGATGTACTAGAATGTGGCATTTTCCCTGATACGAGAAAACCAAAAATTGAATTTTGAGCAATTAAATTGCTGTGCGTATCTGTTACTTGAACAGGAAGCAAAATAGAAAAGAAATAATCAGATTCAAAAATAATGTCTATTTCACTTGGTGTCTCGAAATGTTGGTCCGCTAAGTTTATATTCTTTAAATGCGAAAAATGCTTCTCATGTATTTTTTCCGCAGGTAATGGAGCAGTTAAATTATCTAAAATAATTTCCTTCACAGACAACTTGGTGTCAGTATTATAAATTAATGTAAGATCAAATATTACGTAATACGTAGTACACCCTTAGTTACTGCGATCTTTGAATTAGACAGACTTTTTACGGGAAACCTAGCATTTTTCCTTTTAATTTCTAACATTTTCATGCAGACTGATCTACTATCACACATGATTCTTAAAGTGTGCTTTTGACCCATGCAATCATTAATATATACACTAGCGGTGGGCAAAAGTGCGAAAGATGTTTGAACTGCATTTATGGAAGGAGAAATTTCCTTTTTATTCTCATTAGGAATGAAACCGGCCTCTGAATCAGGTTTGTTTTTGTGGCTCTGTTTTTCTTTAAACGAGAAGTTGATATCGCTTAATTTTGCAGCTTATTTTCGCATAAACTAGTATGATGTTTAAGCTTACAATTGTGAAAAACGTAAGAGGAATTGCATTGCCAGGTAGTATGCTTGTCCGACAAGCAATTACTGCATAACTTGTTTTTCTTAACAAACTGTCTCCTATCCCTGATGCTTAATTCATTAAATTTAACGCACTTGTAAAGTGAGTGATTAAATTTACAAAGTAAACATTTGGTAATACCACTCGAATAATATCCATTGACGTTATATGGTTTCTCTTGTTTATGCGAACCTTCATTTTCACTTTTATACAACTCTAAAGATGAACATATATCATTTACAAACTGAATAAATTGATCAAGAGACGAAAAGTCTTCGCTTGAGGTCAATTTTGTCCATTCCTCCCTTGTTTTAAAATCAACCTTTTGTATTAAAATATGAATTAGCCATAAGTCATGGCCAGATGCCTTTTCATCGATTGATTTAAGGCCTCTAATTACTTCATCTGATACATCTGATAAATAGGGTAAGCTAAATGCGTTCACTTGAGTAATGGGGGGAATGTCCAAGAACGTTTTAACTAAAGTAGAAACTATTTGTTTTTTCTTATCATATCTCGACAGCAATTTTTCCCATGCTTCTGAATAACTGTTTTCAGAAATAGGAATGTGTTTTATTATAGAAGCTGGCTCCTCCCCGAGTAGCCCTCTTAAATACTGGAATTTCTGCATATTACTTATGCTGTTATTATTATGAACTAATGATAAATATAAATCTTTAAATTACAACCAGCTTTTAAAATCACGATTAAATTGTTCTATGTTTAGCCTAGGTAATTTAAAATTGTTAGAAATAGTAGAACTAACAACTGGAATCTGCTCATTTATCAATTGAGATTGTGCATGCACATTTACAGTAACTTTTTGAAGTTTCGTTTGCAGTTTGGCTTTGATTTCATAATATTTTTTTCTCAAATTCATCAATTTCAGATACTTCAGCTGGTAATTGAGCATCATATTTGTCAAATTCTGAGTAAACTGTCTCTAATTTTTCTAATTTATTGTATAAATCATTCTTTTGAAATGTTGGCTCAGAGTTAATAAAGTTGTTTATTCTTGTTAGAGCAGATTTAGCTCTGCCGCGTAAATTTATGACTGCTTTTTCCAATTCTTCAGCAGCCTTTTTTGCGGCTTCTTGGTCGGTACTCATTATTAAGATAATGAGGTGAATAGCGTAAACAACAAAAGCCAAACCGATTATAATAATAAGATAAAATGTACTTATCTGTTATAAATGTGATGCGAGGTGCTCCGTCGGCTGTTGTAATCCCACATAAGAATGGTGAAAACTTTATTAAAACTACGGTAAGATGAGGTGATGTATAGCTCTCCGTATCAAAAATGCATTTCTACGATGAGGGTACACTTCCAATCATAAGTAATAATCCAAACTTGATAAGATATCCAAGATCTCGCCGATGCCTCCATAAAACTGATGTACGGAAAACTGTGTGTGTTTATCGAACTAGTAAATTAACACGAGATGTAAATAAAATTATATATTGAAAAAAACATATCTTGACATCTTCCTGCATGTACAGAAATGCGTTTTGTTAGATTTAACAAGAGCCAGGCTTTGTGGATGCCCGGTTGCGAAATTAACATATCACAGCTACAGAAGGAATTGCTGCGTGCGTTTTGTTTGAAGGTTCAATTTCATCTCATTCTACTAGAGTAGTTGCACTGGGAAGCAGTCAGAACCAGGAAGTATCCTTGAAAGTGTTCTTGATATTAATAAACAAAGTTATTTCAATAAGAAAATGAAAGATAATGTCTTAGTAAATATTTAAACATGAGATATGGCTTTCCTAAATAACAGCAATTATTTAGAAGAAATGTGTATTTGACACAAATAGTTCATAGCAATAAATAACTCTAAAGTGATTTAAGTTGAAGTGATTATTCAGTAAATGGTTTCTCACTAGATTACAATGATTGATGATCGAAATCATGAGCTGTCCAGACTAATAATGTTTATCTAAACATAACTCGTTGAAATTATGCCATTTGATGATGAGTTATTCACTTAAATGTTTATGTTATAGAAACAATATTTGAGGAAATATATTTATTGAAAAACTCCATAATTTTTATTTTAAGATTGTCCAAATCTGAACTGTTATACAAGTCTTCGATATCATACGCTGTTAAGGGGACCTTCTACATTAGGAGACCAAAAAAAGACACTTTTTTATGATTTTTTTTTTTTTTGTAAGAAAACTGCATGATTGATCTTTTTGAAATTTTAACAGTTTATTGTACATATCATAAGGTATACACAAGAATTTTTTTATTAGATTTTGTTGCTTCTACTCTTCTTCTTAAGTTATAAGCAAATATGTTCAACCACATTTTTTGACACGGTGGGCAAGATTAACAAAAAAAAAAAAAAAAAAAAAAAAAAAAAAAACTACTCAATGGATCATCTTGATTTTTTTTTTATTAAAGCTTGTTTAATTGCCTTCGATATGAATTAAAGCTTTTACTAAAATTATTTTTTTAAGTTATTAACAAATAAGAAAGAATATAAAAAAAGAAAAATTTTAATACATGGAAATTATTCCAGATAGAAAACATTCGCCTTGCATACAATATTTCAAATGAAAATCAAACTTCAAAGTAATTGCTTAAGAGGCGCAAAGGGCCAACATAGTGAAAATATTCAATGCCGGGACTCGAACCCGGGTCATCAGTATAACTCACTGACGTTGTACAGACGAAACCACATGGAACGATACCCAGCCTGGAAAATTTCTCACTATTATATGTTGGCAAGGCTACAAACGCAGCACAATATGGAATATTTATCATAAGCCACCGACCTGGGCGTAAACGAAACTCATTTAAATCCAGCATCGATAGAAACTATATACACGGAAATTATTCCAGAGAGAAAACATTCGCCTTGCATACAATATTCCAAATGAAAATCAAACTTCAAAGCAATTGATTAAGAGGCGCAAAGGGCCAACATAGTGAAAAAGATTCCATGCCGGCACTCGAACCCGGGTCATCAGTATAACTCACTGACGTTCTACCGACGAAACCACATGGAACGATACCCAGCCTGGAAAATTTCTCACTATTATATGTTGGCAAAGCTACAAACGCAGCACAAGATGGAATAATTATATAGAACCGCAGACCTGGGGCGAACACAAAGCTCAATTAAAGCCATCATCGATAAAAATTATATTAATACATGGAAATTATTCCAGAGAGAAGAAATTTCCTTTGGCCTCTTAATCAGTTACTTTGAAGTTCGATTTTCATTTGAAATATTGTAAGCAAGGCGAATGTTTTCTCTCTGGAATAATTTCCATGTATTAATATAGTTTCTATCGATGCTCGATTTAATTGAGTTTCGTGTTCGCCCCAGGTCGGTGCCTCACGATAAATATTCCATCTTGTGCTGCGTTTGTAGCTTTGCCAACATATAATAGTGAGAAATTTTCCAGGCTGGGTATCGTTCCATGTGGTTTCGTAGGTAGAACGTCAGTGAGTTATACTGATGACCCAGGTTCGAGTCCCGGCATGGAATCTTTTTCACTATGTTGGCCCTTTTCGCCTCTTAAGCAATTGCTTTGAAGTTTGATTTTCATTTGAAATATTGTATGCAAGGTGAATGTTTTCTCTCTGGAATAATTTCCGTGTATTAATATAGTTTCTATCGATGCTGGATTTAATTGAGTTTCATTTTCGCCCCAGGTCGGTGGCTTATGATAAATATTCCATCTTGTGCTGCGTTTGTAGCCTTGCCAACATATAATAGTGAGAAATTTTCCAGGCTGGGTATCGTTTCATGTGGTTTCGTCGGTAGAACGTCAGTGAGTTATACTGATGACCAGGGTTCGAGTCCCGGCATTGAATATTTTCACTATGGGCCCTTTGCGCCTCTTAAGCAATTACTTTTGCTTATTCATTTTATCTGCGGTTTTACGCTAGGAAGAAAGAAAACATTAGATGATGTTTCCAAAGTTTTTTTTTTCATTTCGTGGTCGTTTACTGTGAGATAAGGATTAGCTACTGAAACTAAGAAATGCGGTTGAAAACAAGAGAGCAAATTTAATATAAAATGTCTCTCTTTTAGTGATATTATTACTTTAAATTTAGGAAAAAATGATGAAAATTTTATAATGTATAATTTGTAATAAAAGATAACGTCATAAGTTTAAAAATATATACTTCTAGAATTAGTAGTTTTTCGCAAACAGATTCAAAACTAATTGAATTTCATTCAAGAATTTGCTTATACTATAAATAAAATCATAAAATACACTAATTTTTATACTAAAGAAATTATGACACTTACTTCAATCGCTATTGCAAGAGGTAAGACAAATTCCTTGATTTGAAATTTTAAAAACTATTACAGTGAAGGAGAAAGACTTGCATCATTTTAGAAGGAAATCCCTTAATATATCCGGCTAGCCATATTTAAAGAATCAAATGTTTCATCCTCAAAATGTAACCCGCCAGACAAAAGTTTCTTCTTTTTTGCCAGCTTTGACAGGACGATTATGAATAATCGAATATTATTGATATACATTAATACAAATTAACACTAAGTCCATTGCACAAACTTTATAGAGTTCCCGGATGTAATCTTCAAGTGCTGTCTATCCCGCCCTTATATCGATGACAGCTTATAAGAGACATTTGGTGTCAACCACATACGTCAGATGTATGTATTCAATAAATAAATAAACTAAATGAATATGAATTAAAATCACAGAACTTCACATTCCGCAAAAAACGAATTAAAATATACGCGTACATAAAATCAAACTTTCAGTTTGAATTACAACATACACTAAGTTTGAACGAAAAGCATCTTAAACGCATGCGCAACTCAGAGTGCCTCCTGCTTGTTATTGCGTCGGAAGAATAAAAAAGTCTTAAATTAAGACACGCTTGAAGCAACGAGGTGTCTTAAAATATGACTTTTAATAAGATATTTTAAACTCTATTCTCAGTTCGTTTACACTATGATCATAGTAAGACACGTATGTGTCTTAAATTAAGACTTGTAGCAGATAATGTCTTAATTTTTAGATCAAGATATTTAAGTGTCTAAAATTCTTTTTCAGTCACATATTTGTCTAAATTTAAGAAATTTTCACACTAAAGCAGTGCATGCTCACTAAAACTCACAAATTAATCCTTTAGTTTCATAATCTGTTGTCCGGTTTCAAAATGTCAACCACTCTCAAATTTCAATCTCGTATATCGCAGCCAATTTTTAAGATAGTGGTAAAACAAAAAATGTCCCGGAATCCTTGTATCAAGTCTTTAAGGAAACAATTTACTATCTAAAATCATAAACCTTCAATCTATATCATAATAATGCATTAATTTAAATAGCATATTTAAATGATTATGATGCATTATTATGATATAGAAGAAAAAATTATGATGGTCGCAGTATACAATTTTTTTTGTACATTTTACATATATTTCCTTTGAAAATATCACAACTACTTTAATCTCCTTCTACTTTTAAAATATTGAATTCATTATTTGCAAACATTTATTATATCAATACACAAACAAAAAAATCCTGCATGCTGAGCAAAGGCAATTTCCACTGAATATTAATTCTTAAATTTAAAAATATGTTATGCTTTCTTTAAATTTTCTATTTGAATGTTTATAACAAGTAATATATAAATCAAAAATTGTAAAATTCAGCAACTATATTCAGATAAAATGTGAAATTTAAAAATGTGCTTATTCATTAAAAATCTTCTTACGTTTCGAAAATGAAAAATGACTCTAAATTTGCATTATAGAATATTTAAAAATGAGAACAATTTCAAGCAGAAAAAAATGTCTTTTTTAAAACAGAATGAATGGAATATTCATTAATTAAATGAAATGTTTATCAGCTGTAAAATAAACAAATACTATGATTTAAAGAATATTTTATAAAATTCTGCAATCCATTATTAATCAGTGGTATTAATACAGAACATAATTATTGTATTATCAAGATAAAATACTGTAAAAGAAAAGGTGAATTTCAAAGAAATGCTTAAGTATTTTTATAAAAATATTTTGAAAAGAGCTTAAAACAAATATAAATTGAAAAGCACAAGGCATAATTTTCTTAATACTGTTGTTTGATTGTTTCATGTTTTTGCATCTTTTTATGCTTTGACCTGAAAACAAAGTTAATTATTTAATAACTTAAATGTTATTCTTCTTCTTAATTTTTCACTTTAAATTAAAAGAAACTTTCAAATGTAACTTATAATAACATAGCGTTTTATTTTTTCTTGTTTGTTTAATTCTTCTATCGAATATATTTTTCAGTAAATCAATATATATATTTTTTTGTATGCGCAAAATCATAAATTCAAAGTTCGCAATTGTTTATATTTGGTTTATATTTTATAAAGAAATAAGGGATTCGCAGATTATGTTTCAAACAATATTTAAAAAAAAAAAAAAATACATTCTTTTTCTTTCAAATAGCAGTATAAGAATTTTTAATCTCCTAATAATATTAAAATATTTCATTTGAATTTTTGCGGACTTAGATCATCAATAAATATACAAAATAAAAATCTATATGTTAAAAATATTTCTCTAATGAGTTTTAAATTTTAATTTTGCAAATATTTTTTGCAAATATTTTTTTTAACTTTTCCATTTCAGTGTTCATAACAATAACAACGTAAATTGAAAATAAGCTTAATTACTTAAATATACTTCACAGGTGTTAAGTGTAACATTTGAAAGAGAGTCTATAAATAAAAACAAATAATAATTTCGAAAATATAAAACATGTCACTGCTTTAAATTAAAGTACATGTTAATACAAAACAAGTAAGAAAATTCCTGCGTCAAGCATAGATTATTTAATTTAAATTAATTTAATACATTTTATTCGTACAAATGGCATCATGGCATGAAGGGTGACATTTTTTATCCCGCAAAATACGCATGACACTATTTTCGCTGTTTCCCATTTGCGCAAAGAGACGTAGGGTCCCTTCATTGGACTCCTAGCCATCGCTGTTAGCGCCTGTGTGGATGTATCTTCATCTGTTTCCATTTTCATTCTTCTAGATCTTGTTGAATTTTTTGATATGTTTTTCTACGGTGACATGGATCATCTGTGTTCTGTGCATTTCATCCAATGCACGCGGTATATGACGATTTACACCGGGAGGTGGCAGTACATTCAATCATCTCATCGAGTTCGCGGCTGAAATTCCAGGATTAGTTAAAACTCAATTTGCATATTAAAAAGCAATCGGTCTGTTAAGCCATATCTTGGTGGAAAAACCTGAAAACCCGATTTTAGTGGTTGACTCGTAGGTTTACTATTGTGGTTTCCTGCTCCCAAAAGTATGAAAACTTGGAGGACTGGGAGCAGGAAAACACATTCTACACATTATGTAAATCTGTACTACAAGATTATTAATAGACTATAAAATTTTCTTAGAAATGTTTCAGAACATCTGAGGTAGCAAATGAAGCTTTGTTTTTAAAAGTGCGAGTTTTAAAGGCATAAGGTAGGAATTTGCATCGTTTACATGCACAATTTTCTCCAATCTCAACAATCCTATTAACAGTCATAAAAGTTGGGCATTTAGTGTAGAAGTTGTCTGTGAATTTGGCTTCTCCTACATTAGGAAGACGAAATGTGAGATTAGATTTAGGTTGAAGGAACATGAAAAGTATGTTAAGAGGCAAGAATTTGATAAATCTACTGTAGCAAAGTATTGTTGGAATTCCAACCACGAGTTTAATTTTTCCGAGACTCCCTTCTGTGTAATAAACCTGAATAGTAAGACATGTTTTTCGAAAGTTTCTGTCTGGTTGGATATATTCTATAAACTCTTGCTTTTACTGCTTGCAGAATGTTTTGCAACAGAATATTCATCTGCAATATAAACGGATAGTTGCATTATTGTATCAATATTCCAATTCTTCTACCAAACATCCCCCACCCCTAAAAAAATAATAAAATAAAGGTTTTACCCTCGACATATCTCAGGGCAAATGTTGAAGTGGTTAATAAGCCATCATAGGACTTTTAAACATTCTAATAATATAATATTTGAAAAACCTAATATATATATATTAAAGAAAATTCATTTCTGAACTCTTTAAAACAAAATGAAGGGCATTCTTAACAATTATTAAATATGTAATATTTTCAAAAAAAGAACTTTAAAGACCTTTTTTTTTGTGATTTTGGGGCAATTGCGAGCAAAATAGTTAAAACCTATTCGATAATTTTAAGGAAATTTTCAGGATATACAGTGTATGTTACGCCCAAGAGATTGAACTTAAATGTTCATCTATTTCCGCTGAAAAAAAGTCTTGCCGTTATTTTGCCAAAATTGTTATATCCCAACCCAACAATAGTAGTGATTTGTGTTTTGAGATGACAGCACCACACAGAGTCAGAGATTGTGAGGCTTCTGCATGCAAAAAATCAAATTTGTGAAATCAAATTTGCTGTAAGAAATAAATTGTTCTTAGCAGCTGCGTTGACGCTCTGGTAAATAATGTAAACAAACTATAAGAATACTCATAGTTTTGCCTCCTTGCTCAGTAATATGGTACCAATCAGAGTACGAGAATATAATTCTGTCGACGAGGATGGGATTGAACCAAAATTAAAATGTAGTGTAAAATATTTTGAAAAAAATTAAAAAGAAAGAAAGAATGGCCGAGAAAGATATAATTTTTCTGGGAGGCTTAGATGAATATAATTCGAATATTCCTTGGACAATTAATGCCGAAAAAATTGACTTTTATTTCTCAACGAATATCATCAAAAGTGATGAGATGAAGAAAAATACTTTGCTGAGTTCGGTTGGAACATCGACATTCGCAATTTTACGAGATATTATAGTTCCGAATACTCTGAAAGAGATCAATTACGAAGATCGTTAAAGAAAGAAAGGAGCATTTTTCACCACACTCTAGTTAAATAGGAGAACGATTTAATTTCCAAAAGCGACTAAGGAAGCAAAGATAGAATGTAGCAGATTTAATAAGAGACCTGCCTCGGTTATCCGAGTATTGCAACGTTGAAAATACTCTTAATGACCGACTGCGTGATCACTTGGTGTTTGGTATCCATGATGAGAAGATACAACACAAATTAGTGGATTCTAAATATTTAACGTTTCAAACAGCAGTGGAAATAGCAGAATCGTTTAAATCAGCCAAGGCTGGGATGAAATCCCTACATACTGGAGAAAGTACGGCTGTCAATCAAGTGCGTTCTTCGAAAGAGGAGAAACCAAAAGTACAGAAGTTCGCTCATGCACCTAAGCTTAAAGAATATAAATTCGTGCCTGAGAAACCGTGTTACAAATGTTCTAAAAAAATCTAAATTTTTGCCCTTTTAAATCTGCTGAATGTCATTATTGCCGTCGACTAGGTCACCTAAAAGTTTGTTTTCGAAATCGAAAATTTGGGATAAAAAAGGTGAAACAGCATAAAAACAGAAAAATTAAAACTGCTCAGGTAGAATATTGTTTAAACTTCATGGACGACAACTCCAATATTGTGTCGTTGGAAAAATCAGTTAAAATAAATGGAGTAAAAATATAATTTGAGATAGACACAGGTGCGGCTCATACGATTCTAAGTAAAAGTGTTGCTCACAAATTGTTCTCAGGTAAGTTGCCCTTAATTAAATCTAAAATAAAGTTATAAACTTACATTAAAGATTCTTTAACTGTTTTGGGTGAATTAAAAGTAAATGCTGTTGTTGATGAATATCGTATTCCTGATTTAAAAACATTTGTTATTAAAGAGGAAGGTCCGAGTCTATTTGGAAAAACTTTGTTGAAAGCATCAAAATTATTTTGTAAAAATGATTAAAAGTATTTCGAAAGATGATTTAATTAGAAATTTTCCTAATGATTTTGCTGACGGGTTCGGGACAATCAAGGGTTCTCCCGTGTCAATAAATTTGAAAAAAGATGCAAAACCAATTTTTCTTAAGTCTCGACCTGATCCTTTTGCTTTAAGAAAAGCTACTGATTCAAAATTGGAACGATTAAAAAATGAGGGTATTTTGAAACCTGTTGATAATTCTGAATGGGCTAGTTCTATAGTAATTGTTCCTATACCTAATGTTTCTGTTAGAATATGCGGTGATTATAAAGCTTCCATTAATGCTGATACTGAAAATGATAATTATCCTCTTCCTAGAATGGAAGAATTATTTTCTAAATTAGCAGGCGGAATTTTTTTTACTGTTTTTGATTTAAAAGATGCGTATTTGCAACAACCTGTAGATAACGAGAGTAGTAAAATTTTGATTATAAATACACATAAAGGATTATTTAAAGTGTTACGATTAGCATTTGGTATAAAATGTGCTCCCGGAATGTTCCAGAGAAAAATTGAAAGTGTTTAAAAAAAATAAATATGAATATGTTGGTGTATTTTTAGATGATGTAATCATAAGTACTAGTAGTGAATCAGAACATTCTAAAAGAGTTGAAAGTGTTCTGAAATTCTTTTCTGAACATGGTATAAGGTTAAATAAGAAAAATTTTAAATTTATGGTTTCGGAAGTTTGTTATTAAAACATAAAATATCTCATGAAGGATTTAGACCTATTCTAGAAAAAGTTAATGCTATTTTGAAAGCTCCTATTCCAAAAAAGGTCTAACAAGTGCGTTCAATTTTAGGCTTAATTTCTTATTATAGAAACTTCCTGCCTAATATTTCAGATGTTTTAGACCCTTTACATATATTATTAGATAATAATGTAAAGTGGACATGGTCAGAAAAGCATGAAAAAGCGTTTCAAAAAGTTAATCAATTATTATGAAAATCTCCTGTTTTAGAAATATATGATGTTAACAAAGATATAGTTTTAAATTGTGATGCTTCTGAATATGGTATAGGGTCTGTTTTAAGCCACATTGTTGAGAGTAAAGAGAAACCTATTGCTTATGCTTCCAGAACTTTAAATAAATTTGAAAGAAATTATGCAATTATAGATAAAGAAGCTTTATCTGTAATGTTTGGTGTCACTAAATTTCACCAACATTTATCTGGAAAACAGGTTAAAATTGTAACAGATCATAAACCTTTAATTAAATTGTTTTATCCTGTTAAAAAGGTACCTGATACATTATCACCTAGAATTCTGAGATGGTCGTTAACGTTAGTTGGGTATGATTATATAATTGAGTATCGCGAAGGTAAAAATAATAAAAATGCTGACACATTAAGTAGATTACCTCTCCCAGAAATTCTAAATATAGTAAGTAATCCTGCTGAAATAATGTTTGTTTCAAATAATGATAATTGGCCTGTTACTTCTAAAACAATTGCAAAGTGGACAACTGAAAATCCTGTAACTAAACAAATTTTAGAGTGGGTATTACATGGGTGGACGCGAAAGATTAAACCACAAGAATATTAACCATATTTTCGTAGAAGGAAGAAAATTTCCTGTCTAGAAAATTGTCTATTGTGAGGACATAGAGTGATCGAACCAGAGGAAGGCCGTGAATATATATTAAAATTACTGCATTCCGTTCATCAGGGTATATCGAGCATGAAAGCGAAAGCTAGGGGTGTAGTTTTGTGCCCAAATATGGATAAAGAAATTGAGCAAATGGGAAATTCTTGTAGTAGATGTCAGATGTTTGCGAGGGATTGTCGCAAAATGGAACCCTTGAAATGAAAATCTCAACTACCCTGGGAAAGGATCCATATAGATCATGCCGATCCTTTCGAAGGTAAAATATTTTTAATAGTTATCGATTCTTATACTAAATTGGTGGAGGTAAAGGTGTGATAGTAATGACCCATGTGTGATAGTAATGCTATAATTAAATTATTAAGGAGAATTTTTGCTACATTTGGATTACCTGTTGAATTGGCCAGTGATAATGGTCCCGCTTTCACAAGTGATGAATCTGGGAATTTTCTTTTTAAATAATGGAATTAAGCATACGCCTATTCCACCATATCATCCGTCTTCGAACGGTCAAGCAGAAAGATATGTGCAAACTGCTTTAAATTGTCTTAAAAAGCTAGATGAAAGTGACATAACATTGTCAATTTCACGATTTTTGTTAGAAAAAAATTACAGTCCTCATTCGGTGACTGGTAAAACTGACGCTGAATTAATGTTTGAAAGGCCATTTCGAACAGACCTTCACTTGGTATTACCACCAAAACCTAAAATACAGCAACCCCTGCACAAATATAAGGCTTCATGATTTAGTTTTTGTTACAAATTTTGGAGAAGGGGAGAAATGGGTAAAAGGAAAAATTATGAAATTATTGGGTAGTAGTTGGGTTTTAGTGAATAGATGTGACGGAATAATGTGCAAGCGTCACGTTAACCCTCTTGCTGCGTAAGTAATTCTTCGCGATGAGCGTGTTTTACAGAATTTTTAATCACCGGTTCTTTAAAGCAGAAATTTTTGACTATCGTAACCGGGGAAAATGCCCTGATTAAATCAGACAAAGTTTTCGCTAAAAAATAACTAGTGGGATTAACCAAATAGTATTAATTAGACGGAAAAATGCATGCCCGAGAATATCTCGTTGCTCAGCGAGAGGGTTAATCAGCTGAGATGTAATAAAGAGATACGTTAAGAAATACCAAAGAGAGTAGTAGAGATGTATCGAAATGATAAATTAATGTCAGACAAAGTTGAAAATAGGGGAAATAGTGGTAAAAATTACAGTGATTGGGATAGGTATGAAAGGGTTAACCAAAACCGTTTTTCTAGAATTAATGAAAAATAAAAGAACAGATTCACAATGATAATACTATAGAACCAAGCCAATCTCAGCCTTTGCATGATATTGTAACAGGTACAGTTGTCAGTAATAAAAATGATGATACAACAGATAAATCTGTGAAAAACACTTTGACTAAAAATAATGAGGACTCAAAGGAAAGTGCTCCAGTTCGAAGAAGTCAAAGAGGAAGATTGCCTGTAGTTCGTTTGAACTGTGGGGGGGGGGGGGGGTTGTTACATCCCAATCCAACAATAGTAGTGATTTGTGTCAAGAGATGGCAGCACCACACAGAGACTGAGATTGTGAGGCTTTTGCATGCACCTGGTGAAATCAGATTTGTTGTAAGAAATGACTTGTTCTTAGCAGCTGCATTGACGTCTCTTGTAAATCATGTAAATAAATTATAAGAATACTCATAGTTATGCCTCCTTACTCAGTAATATAGTACTAATAAGAGTACGGTGATATAATAAAAATGTTTGAAAATTTTACATAAGCAAAGTGGTTAAAAACTTTTCGGTACTTTTAATGAAATTTTCAGGAAATACAGTGTATGTTACGCCCAAGAGAATGAGCCTAAAGGTTTATATTTTTCCGCTGAAAAAATTCTTGCTTTTATATTGCCAAAATGTTTGAAACTTTTACATGAGCAGGTACAGATTTGTTTTTAAAAGTGAGAATTTCTATAAATAAACATTTTTTTAGATTCAGTTTAAGAAAAAAATTCCTCAAGTATAATTAGTTAAGAAAACTTTTATTTTGCTTGCAGAAATTCCTTTTTAATTATGCGTGAAATCCGTTATTCCATGTTCGAGAACTTTCAAAACTCCTATGGCAGCAATTTCACCTATTATAATTTTAAAAAATGTGTATTGTTGGAAAAAAGTAAGTATCTATTATATTACCTTTCAAAATATATTTTTGTAATGTAAACTTTTAAAGATATATAATGACAAAAATGATCAATTTTTTTCCCTTTTCGAGTTTAAAAGCCCTAGAACACTTTACAAAGAGAATAAATTATTTGTAATAGGGGTTTTAATTAAATCTCTTTTCGAAGACCTTCTTTATAGTGGAAATAAATAAGAAGCATGCATAACCGTTGTAAGAATGATGATTTTATTTCATGGTTCAGAATTATTTCAGCATAGTTTATATTTAAACATAATCTAAAAGATAAATAAGTAATGGGTTTAATTAGTTGGTTTGACTCCCGTGCTTTAAATCACGAATTTATGTATGAGTTGGCATCAATTAATGTGTCCAGTCCGGCAGGTTAATCTTTTTCATTTTATGCCCTGTTTATTTCTAGCACAAAGGACTAGAAGCCACAGTGGAGGCTATTTTGCAATTAAACCTTCCACCTCACACATTAAAAAAAGATTTTCGGATTAATCTTGTGCCGTACTAATTTACCACGAAGCTCCCGTTGTTTATTTACAAATTGAATATAAGGATTCAAGAATAACGATTTAGAAGTTGTTATATTTTTTAAATTGATAATAGTGTTGTTGGAGGTACTGTGTGAAAATCTTATGCATCACTGAAGGAATGATAGCAGGAAACACATTTCATGTGTTCCTCTTTAATGCGTTGATTTTTAACACATGATCACGACATCAAGTTTGATATATCTCTTCACACACTTAGGACGGAATAGGAATATTTTGACTCATTTTATGTTTGATTATTTGTTTAATACATTTTGTAGTGTAAATAAATATTTAATATACGAAGACTCTTTTTTTCTTTTTTAGATATCTGTTAACAACGTAATAAGTAAGATTTTTTTTATTTTATTTATTCCTTTATCTTTTAAGAATAAGAATAAGCTTTTTAAACATGCTAATATTTTTTCATTATTTTCATCCTAGTAGTAATATACCTTCTTTGTAGACATTTGTTAACTACATGCTTCTTTTTTTCATTCTTTCCTGTAAGTAATGAATTAGAATGACTATAAGCGTTAAACGTGCGGATATTTTTTCAATGCTTTTATCCTTGTAGTAACGTAAACAGAAAAAATCATTAATTCTTAAAGTATGTTGAAAAAAATTACAACTTTAAAAACGGGCTTACTTTAAATGATGCCGAAACAAAATTGCTTCTGCACATTTTAATTAAGAATGGGTGTATATTTAAAGAAATGTGTAATATTTTAATTTAAAAACCATCGTAATTGCTTTTTAATAATATGTGAGATTAAGCTTAAAATGCTAAAGCAAACTATACAAAAAATTTAATAAGATTTTCTTAATTACGTTCTATGATCTAGTATTTTATGTATAAAATTAATGCATGCCTCGGTTTTTACAGGATTACAAAATAAACATAAGAAAATCAAGTTAATCAAAGCGAGTATTTTTATAATAAACATTACGTTTTTTAAATAAGCTTAAATGAATTGATAAAAAATCTCAGTAATAATGTTACTTCTTGTGTTTAGCGTTATAATTTTTCTAGAAATGACAAGTATTATTATATTCATTTTAAAGCACTTCAATAACCAACATTTAAAAATTTTTTGTTTTAAATTTCGAAATTTGTTTTCAAAATTTGTATCTATAATATATATATATAAGGTCAGTCTGCCTAAATGAGACACGATTACCCGTAGTTTTATCGCATTTGGGGTATATTTGAGATTTTATTATATAAATGTATATTTTATTAAGCAACAAATTACTGAATACTGTACCTTTAGTTCAAAACTAACTTGTTTTGTAGAAATTTAATAATTATATGTAGTATAAAACCACAATATAGGATTGTCGCATTTAGGTCATTTTTGTCGCATTTATGGCAGCTAAAACCTAAATGAGACGTTCATAGTCCTAAATGTGATAATGCATTTTATACATGACAATTCATCTGAAAAGTACATTTTATGATTAACGGCTGTGACAGAAAATTGCTACATTACAACCTGAAAAACCATTCGATTGAAAGATGAATAAAATGCGCGATTAACTCATAAAATGCTGTTTTTGCACGAAACTGTTTGTAGGGGAGACCGGGAAAATGGCGACGCCTTAAGGGAATTTAAATTTTTTCACCTAAAAAAAAAAAATGCTTATTTTTTAATAGTAAAAATTCTAAAGTTGAATCATCATCTTTCAACCTCTGTACAATGGCGGGATTACCCAGGATATTGGGAGTAATTCCGTCACTGTATCGGGGTAATGACGCCACTCTTTAATGACCTAGTAAATACATAAAATGGATACTATGAAATACATAACCGACTGAAAATATTTAGAAAGCAATAATTTATCAAAATAACGAATAATTACAATGTTCCCTAAGCTAGCTTTATCAGTGTGCTAAGCTTACAATTTAACTCAAATTGGAAAAGTTACCCTTTGCCATGATGACAGTATTACCCCGAGAGGACAATATAGCGGAAATCCCTCAGCAAAGCCGAAAGAAGAACCGAACTTGTTTATCAAATCGCATCAAAATGTCGGCGAATGCATGTAGATTACGGGTAATATTATCTTAAGTACCTAATGTTACAGTAAAAGGTGTTTACCTCTACTCGTTTGAAGCTCCAAAATAAGAAGCAACTAGATTAAAACAAAAATTTTCACTAAAACAAGCAAATGACGTCAACAAACTCATTCTCACTCTAGGTACAATTTCTATTATTGCCTACTATAGTGCAGGCGCATTCACTATCTCAAACTGCCGTCAGTTTTTAAACTAGGCGGGATAGCGGCATAATCCCGAGTGGCGCCATTCCCCCGGTTTCCCCTACTGTACTATTTCTAATAAAATTTCGATTTTTCAAATATTTCCAACAATAGTACTAGACTCCAAATGAAGCAAAATTTCGCTGTATCAATAGTTAAACTGGAAATTACAAGTTAAACTGTGAAAATTTTTAAAAAAGTAGCTCTAACAGCCGTTAAGGGGTAACTGTAATTATTTTTTGAATTAATTAACCCTTAACTGCTGTGACAGGAATTGTTGCATAGATACTGTGAGCGGTCTCCGGAACCACTTGATTAGAAGATGAATGAAAGTCTCTATTAACTCACAGGGTACTGTTTCTGTACTAAAATTTAAGTACAGGACTGTTATAATTAAACTGTTCAATATTATTCTTGAAATGTTTATCACGGCGCAGCACCGTGCTGTTTGTCAATTTTACACTGCTAATACGCACAAGTTATTTAAATGCTGCGTATAATGCCGCCTAATATAAATAACCCTCAAATAAATAAATGCGTTCCTCATATTAAAAAAAAAAACTCTAATCCCTCTTTGCCAAGGAGATATGGCCATAACTACAATCAAATGATTGTCGCAGAAAACATCGTTTAAAATTCGCGAAATTCGCGCGTCAATATTAACACATAATTTGTACACCAGTGCGATTTGGATTTCCGTAACTTCAACTCCGCATAATTTTGCTGAAAATCTGGGGATAATGAAATATAACTACCTGATCCATATACGAAATTTAATCAGGAATCCAAATGAAATATTTGATTTTATCAAAATTCTTATTTTGTGAATGAAAAATGCGAATCAATTAAAGACGCTGACATTTCGGTCGGTGCGAATTCACAGTGTGGAGCTTACGGGTTAAAAGAGTATTTAAAAGATATTTATAATATTGTTAACTAGACTATTTATTACATATAACTTTATTATAAAATGTCACATGGTAAATATATCAGCCTTAGAAATAGATAAAATCGTACAATATTTCAAATAATTTTAATTAAGCCAAAGACAAGATCTGTGCCTGATATTCTGTTTGCACCCCGCCTTTCTTCATTTTTCTTGCACATTCACAAAAAAATAACATTTTCTGTACTTAAAAAAAGAATATGGAAACAAATATTCATTTAGATATTTTTTATCGTTTACTAATTTAAAAGTAGAAAATGTCGATTATAACGAATAAAAAATGAAAACAGAATTAAAATATCAGATTTTATAAAAGTGCTAACAAGATTTATGAATCCTAAACCAGGAAATAACTCAATTGCATCACGTTTTAAACGGAGACAGCATTTAAGCTACCGAATGGTATAATGTTGGTAAAATTAACTTACTTAACCGCATTAAAATAAACATAAATTGTTTTCAATTTACACAAGATTTTCCAGAATTTCCATTATGCAAAATGATTGCAAATTCCTTAACCTTTAACTGATGTCACAGATATTGTCACATAACTAGTGTGAAGCGGTCTGTGAGACCGCTCCATCGAAAGATGAATAAACGCCTCGATTAACTCATAGGATGTTGTTTTTGTACTAAACTTTTTGTACAGGAGTGTTATAATTAAAATTCACTTATTCAAAAGCCCTGGTGTTAGTACTAATGCTGCAAACGAAAAAAAAAAATTCAGTAGTGTTTGCAGTTAAACTGAAATTTGCAAGTTAAACTATGAAAATTGAAAAAAGCACCAGACTGTGGGACCGGTAACATCAGTTAAAGGTTAATCACCTGTCTGTATTATGTTACTGGAATAGACACTGCGTTTCTTCCTTTTTTTTATTAAAAATTTTAAAGAAGCGTATTTATCTTTTTTGATCGTCTTAAACACATATTTAAACATCTGGTTAAAGAAAAGCATTAATGGAGGATTAAGCTGACTCAACACAGCTCAATTAAACATAAAATTGGATTTAAATATCATTTTAACACAATATATAAAAAATCCCATATAAACTTCGTTAATCTTCTAAATGTTTCACCGCATTCACAACAATATGTATGTCACTATTAGGCACATGCTGAAAACAAGCTCGCCTAAATGCGTAGTCCACTTCAAATTCTAAACCGGAAACTGGTAACCTTTTCTTTAGTTTAACTGGTCAGGTAACTGAAACGGACAACGTAGCTCTTGACATTTATAAGGTTATTTGATCTCCAAAGTTAAAAAATAAAAACCGTGAGCCACTTGCGGGAATTTTTGTCGTATTTACGAAACATGGGGGCGATGTAAAATGAATGATGTGTATTTGATGGGAAATTTCTTTTAAAGAAACCGTTTTACATGCAAAAAAATGTTTCGGGTTTTGTTTCTGAAGTTCGTATGCTTCATTATATAACATTTGAAGAGCTGAGTGGATGAACATGTTATCTGTTTTTGAACAGATGTGCTTCGACACTGCACGGGTGTTTGGTGACTTTTTGATTGGCGCACTTTTCTAGTCCACGTCGAACTGCTATTTTCTAATACGTGGACAACTTTGAATCATGAGATATTCACTACTTATAAATAAAGACGTATTAAAAAGCACAAAAATATGTATTTTTACTAAACAATCAAAATAAAGCTTAAAGACATATTTTACAACATAAATCTTATAGTAAATGTGCTACTTGCGCCATGTCGTGCTTTTAAAATGCCCTTCTATATCAGAGTAGACATCAGATAGTTCAAATTCTAATGGACCGTATGCACGTGACGTCAGACGCCAAAGCCGCGAGGCTAACGAGAAAGACAGGCTATCGCGGCGCATTCCACGTATATTTTTTTACAGACCGCTCGAATCACGTGATGCTCGAATGCACCAATGAAGGTGTGAAAAAAAAGCATCACGTCACTCTAGCAGTCTGTAAAAAAAGACACGTGGGATGCACCATGGTAGCCTGTCTTTTTCGTTAGCCTCACCAGAGCCGGCGGTATGCTGGTCTGTTATTCTAAACACTGCACCTCCAGAATGCCAGTACGCGCAAGTGCAAACACCACAAGCAGACGACTTTAGCCTCGACCCAGGTTCAGTGCAGAAATTTTAACCAAAATTTTGCAAATTTAGGGAATTTTCTCGCATACAGAACAACATTGTGAATTAATAAAATAATATACAGTCGTCTTTCTGTTTAACGTCGCTCTATTTAACGACGATCTCTACTTAAGGACGATTTTTTGCGGTCCCGGATCCTTTATGAAAAAAAATCTCTATTTAAAGACGAAATGGTTTCTATTTAACGACGATTTTCACGTATTTTCCGGGTATATTTCGTACACTGTAAAAAATAGTGGGAACGTTTACTATTCTAACAGGAACATTTCTGATAGTATCGGATATGTGAGAGCCATTTCTATCTTCCGAAACAACCGGGGATGTTCCTGGGTTCCTGGGTTCCGTGAAACAGTGAAAGCGCCTGTACGCATGCACTCCAAGTATTTCACCACTATTTCTCCTTACGCTGCAACCGGAAGCAATCGCTTAAATTGAAAGTCAACTCGTTCGTGTGTATGAGAAATGAGATGGCAGCGTAGGTAACTTTACGCTTTACCACTTGTATTTGAATTCGCTTTTATTTTGAAAAAAAAAACCCCAATATTATAACATTTTTGTTATATTTCGTGGGTATTTTTTATCGCGTTTTAAAATTATGCAAGAAATGTACCTTGGATATTATCAATGGACTTTTTCAGAGCTTTGGAAATTTAGTATTATTGAACACGGAACGATCGTAATTCTGGGTAAGTGTTTTTTTTTTAATCATCTGCAGTATTACTTTTACTTACTATTATTTATTATTACTTACTTCTTTATTAGTTTTCTTTGTTGCAATACACGAAAAGAAATTAATAACCTATTTATTTTTTAATATATCAGACTTTGTTTTGACTGTTTTTTTATTATAATATATATACATGTGTGCATGAAAATAAAATAATGTAGTTAAACTTGATGTTCATACTGATTGCAGTATCGTATTCTCCTTTTCCCAGCGTGTTCTTAACAAATTATTAAATGCGTTATAACTTAAAAGTAAATTTACGTATTATATTTTAATCAAACAAGCTGAAGGTTCATTGTCATTTTACTTCTTTATTATTGATTGCTTTTATGTTAAAATTCTGTATTGTGAGTAAAAATAAACAGTAAATTATTCTTACAGTTATAGGATTTATTTTTATAAATCATTATAGTAAATAAAATTAATTCATTTGTTTTGCTGCTTCCTAAAAAGCTTTAAAAAATTCATTTTTTATATTCACCTTTTTTTCTCCTCAAATTTTGATAGAAAAATAAAAAGAATCGTTTTAAGATCATTAACTTGTTTAGTACTCATGTTCAGATATGTAAATTCCCTCCCCCCTCCCCAAACACACACTTTTTTTTCTTTTTTTTAATGCTTCGAAAAAATTAACCATTGCATTTTTTGCGATTTGAATTTTACTTGTTCATCTAAATGTTCTTGCTTGAAAAGAAAAATGTTTTCTTCTGATTTTGCAAGAATGAATTGTGAAAAAAAAAAAATACCATTGTTGTTATTTAACTTATGCACTTTACAGTAAACAAAATTAAAAATTTCTAGATTATAAACCATCAGCTTATTTTATGAAAATATAGTACACAAAATTTCTTACTTTAGGTTATAAGGCATTTTAATTTATTAATATTATGCTGTGAAAGGCATAATACGATATTGAATCAACAATAACATAAATTGCAATTATTTACATGCACTAATAATAATAAAATGTTGTGTTTTAAAATGTCTGTGCAACAAAGAAACGCTAATAAAGAACTAAAATAATAAGTAAAAATAATGCTATAATATTTATAGCTCAGTTATAATACGAATCGGAAATGTTTCGTATTATAACTGAAACAGTTTTCTGCTCGAATCTGAAAACTTTCCGTTAGTATCGTGCAGCACAGGTCTCCGTTACTTCCGGAAACGTTTCTGAAATTTTTTTACAGTGTATGTTCCAGGACTTACAAATGTGTCAATTCATTTTTTACCGCTATTTATACAAGTAAGTTGCAGCCATTAGACCTGGGTATCATTTGTAGTGTAAAAGCATATTACCGAAAATTCTTAATTAGAAAAATTATTAAATAATTTTGCAGACAAAAATGAAATTAAAAAATTTACAATTTTGGGAGCCATGCACATGATTACATCATCCTCGAAAGAAGTTTCTCCTTGCACAATTGAAAACTGATTTCGGGCATCTGGAATTGCCATTCAAGAACAAATGGATATAACAAATGCACAACTCGACACAGAAGAAGATATCACCACCGAATAATGGAAAAGTCTTGTTGGTGGTGAAGATGTTTCAGTAAAAGATTCTATCGATTGTGACGAAGACTTCTAACGACCAACTTCAGAAATTTAGAGCAAATTTATGAAGGCATCGCAAATGAAAATTCAACTTCAGACGCAGAAAAAGGTGATGATGCTGATGATACAGAAAGCGAGACAGCACCTCCTTCTTACTCAGATGCAAATTCCTCCCTGGATATTCTTCGCCAATACATCATTTCATTAAATGTAGAAGATGACTCATTCAACCTTCTTGAAAAGCTTGAAGCAAGGGTACTAAAAACTAGACCATCATTGAAACAATATGCAATTTTTGATTTTTTAAAAACTTAATTTGTTTAATAAAATGTATTATAAATATTTTTATCGTACTGTAAGTAACATTGTATGCAGTATAACTAATGCAATTTGTATTTGTGCAATACAGATATGAATTATTATATTCGTTATCAGTTTCAATAAAATAATAAGAAAGAAAGAAAATATAAAATAAATTTAAATAAATAAATAAATAAAACAGTTCTAAACACGTCAATACATTGAGAAAGGTATTGACAGTCTTAAGCCAGTAAAGTGTGAACGGAAATGTTTTTTAAATATTATTTTTCAACAAATTCTGTTTAAGGACGATCTCTATTTAAGGAAGACTTTTCGAGGTTCCTTGAAAGTCGTTAAACAGAGAGCCAACTGTATTAAGTATATAATGCTGCGACAAAGAATATTTTTTGGTATTTTTAACAAACAATCATTAATAATTCACACTCCATAGACTGCTATGATAATATGCGACAGTAAATACCGCCAGCAAACGAATTTTAGCATCGACCTCAGGTCGTGTGCTTAACCCTTAACCGGAAACGTGAAAATCCCGTGCTCAAACAGAACACTTAAAAATTTACCAAATAGTGAACTTAAACATTTAATCGTAATGCATTAACAGGATCAATCTTTTAATATAACAGCATAAAAATAAGTTTTGAATGTCGGAGAGAGGAAATATTAAGGGCAGATATGTAGACGCAACCATCTCACAGATGTACGTTTCCGGTTAAGGGATAAGGTCCATTTCTCGCAAGCTTTTAAATAAAATCATCACGTCATTTTGGTGATTTAAAGTGGCCTGTTACATTACGCTGTGAAAATTATGTAGTATTTGCTGCGTAGTCACTCCACCACTTTTATAGAATATCCCTTTTTTGACCAATGTAAATGTTCCATAATATAACCGTTATATTACAGCGTCTAGAATATATAGTGTGGAAATAGGCTAAATCAGTAATACATAAAAAAGCGCTAAAATATTGAATCCCTTAAATGTCAAATTATACTGAAATCCAATGAGTCGATCACAGCGACATATGCAGGATATTTTCTAAAACTCCAAGACGATTTGGTCTAGACGCTGTAATAATACGATGTTTACTTTGAAATTTGACAATATATTGCAGATGTCGCTGCGATCGGCTCCCTGGATTTCATCATCATTGCACATTTAAAGTATACAACTTATTTAGCGCTTTCGTATAAGAGAACTTCTGTTTATAATTTAATATTTTTTAGCGCTGTTTGGATAGCAGATTTCCACACTATATATTCTAGACGTTGTAGTTTTATATAAAGTTGGTGGAGGGACGATGCAGCTACAGCATCAGATTTTTAATAGTGTAGACAATGGAGTTATGTATAAAGAGGAGGAGACATAAAGTATACTGTCTACGAGTTGCGAGTGAAGTAACTGAGGAGTTGTCACAAGATGGCAGATGCTTTTTTAAAATCGGATCCAAAGTTTCTGAATACCAGCTGAGCAAACTTCCAACCAGTAAAATTGAATAAAAAATTTTGTCTTATTTAAGCGCCTTGTTCCTGCCTAGTAAAACAGTCAGTTTGTTTTACCGGTTGTCACAATATGGCTGAAACGCAGAGCCTAATGACCGCAAAGTAAACTCCTGCCTGTAAAAATGAAAATCTATTTTTGTGATTATTTATGACTGAAACTTTGTATTAACCCATTTTAGGCCAAGCATAGAAGTATTATAAAATGTGGTATTATTTTCATTGAAATATGCTTAAATTACATTCATTAAGACAAAAAAAAGTTTCGTGCATGAAAAATAATAATTTATTTGAAAAATAAAATGCATTCGACATTTTCAGGCATTCGGTCAATGGTGCGCTAACGCACCATTAAATTTAAAATTAATATATTTTTTAAATTTTTTATGACATTTGATTTATTATTATTTTATTTACAGAACTTGGAACTTCAATCCATTATAAAAACATATGATTAATCCCAAGTGGAATAATTATATATTTTCAAAAAGTCGAATTTGTCACTAACCGTTTCAATTTTAAAAGACTCGCGCATTTCGAAAATTTCTCAACAGAAAGTGTTTACTCCAATTGAATTACTGATATTTTATAGATGTCTCCAGAAACCTTAAAAATAACAGAAAAATAAAATTTGTGAAAAATATTCCTCACAGTGTTAATAATTAAAAAAAAAAATATTGAAATGGTGCGTTTACGCACCTTTGGCCGAAAATAGGTTAATGAAGACTTTTAAATAGGGGGAAAAATTCTATATAGATTTACTGGTGAAAGTTTGCACCGGAGGTAATCAGCACTTGTAAAAACGGTTACAGTTGAAGCTTCACCATTGTAAGGCTATGTCAGTTCTTCTTTATTAATAGATCCATGGTGTAGACCAAATCGTCTTGGAGTTTTAAGAAATATTCTGCAGATGTCGCTGCAATCGATTCTTTGGATTTCAGCTTCGTTTGAAAGTTAAGAAATCCAATATTTAAGTATTACTGGGAAAGCCGTTTGCAATACGATATATTCTAGATCCTATAACTGTAACGTAGCTTAGTTACAGTGTCTAGAATACATAGTATGGAAATCTGCTATCCAAACAATGCTAAAAATTTGTATCCTTAAATTGCGACGATACTGCTGAAATCCAAAGAGTCGACCACAGCGACATCTGCGGGATTTTCGTATTACATTGTATAGACTAGTAATATCTTGCAGTTTTAAAAAAATATCCTGCAGATGTCGCTGCGATCTCAATATTTCCGCAGCACCGTTGCACATTTAAGGGATACAATATTTTACCGCTTTTTTTAAGTATTATAGAGATAGTCGATTTCCACACTATACATTCTAAGCGCTATAGCACAAGTTTTTGATTAATGTACGTTACTGTTTGTTGAAATAAACAATATTTATAAAGTACATGAATAGAAAACCCTAAAATGAAAGTAATTTCGTTCAAATATGAGTGATGTGCTTTTTAAATTCAATTTTTGTAATATTTATAATGCGTAAATAGTTCTTTTACGGGGAGTTTTAAAGGACAAAAAAACTGTCTCTGATGTAGAAGGGCATTTTACACTGTTAAAAATCTGCAGCATTTGGTGCTTAAGTCACTCCATCGCTTTTATAGAATAACTCTATTCTGACCAATGAGAATGATCCATAATATAGTCAAGTAACCGTTTTCTCTAAAAGCGGTGGAGTGAGTCTGCAGTAAAAGCTAAAGATTTTGAACAGTGTATAAGATCGTAGTAACGCGTTGAAGTTTGCTTACTTCCAGATAAGCTTTGAAATTCTGTAATTTTCTATATTTCATCATCGATGAAGTAATAAATGCATTCACAATAATTTTCCTTCTCCTCTTTCCAGAAGCACGCAAACGAGGGTTACAAAATCAAATTTCAACAGCAATAACTTAATTCAAGCATAATAGCCAGGTTACGATTGAAGGAAATATTCCCAAAGTTTGGCGATTTTTTTTCCCTTTTTTAACCGATAAAACGGTGCGTGTCAGTAACGCATCTTAGCTTTTTGACTTAACATGTTCATCCACTCAGCTCTTCATTTATTTACGCTTCTTGCATTAAGATTTTCTGTAAAAGAACATTGTCGCATTTAGGGGTTATCACATTCAGGCAGACTGACCTTATATATACATATATATATATATATATATGTATGTATACATACATACATATATATATATATATATATATATATATATATGTATATGTATATGTATATATATATATATATATATATATATATATATATATATATATATGTATATATGTTTAGGAATTTCCTTACTACACTTTCATGTTTTAGTTACTAACAACATCAACTGATGTTACTGGACTATTGGGTCTATTTGTACAGGAAGAATTTTTTATTCACCTTTTTTACTTTCACGGAAAGCTCATGACTTGATCATGTAAGTTATTTGTGATAAATCTACGTATTGGTCAAAATTCTTTGAAAACTATATTTAAAAGTGTGCTAAATTTCAACAGAAGAGGATACCACCACAGCAAAGACATCAACATATAACATAATAACTTACGTTCCTTGTGAGGAAATTGCTGATCTCAAAAAAGAACAAATATATAATAATATTTGAAGACATTTACTAGAATAAGAAATCAATTTCAATTATGGAAATATCGACAGTAGCTATTTCAAATCAATACTGAAGAGAGATATATGTCAATTTCTGAGCGGCATTTCTTCGCTTGTAGTAAATTGGCAATTGTTCCATAAGACTAAACTTGGATTTACCTAACCATCTTTTTTTTAAAAAAAAAAGAAGAAGAAACATTAAAAGGAGAAAGATTTCAAACAAGATAAGAAATTTTAGAAAACATTATGAGAAGTACTCTTAGCTGTAGCGGTATATCCTTTTAAGGCACCTTTCTGTGGTTTGGAAAAAGAGGGGACCGCTTCATCAACACAGATGTGGCGTATTTCAAAAGTGATAAGGATTGAAAGGTTGCATAAATCTTTTTTCATAAAAATAAAAATATCGTTTCCGGAAATTTTTCGTCGGGCCTTCTATAAAAATGATAAGAAATTTTTAACAGAATTTCGTTCCTATGTCTGATTAATAAGACAGGTGTTTTCTGCCAATGTCAAAATGCTTTTGCAAAATTGCTAAAGAGAAATTGTTACAAAAACAAAACAAAATTGATTTGATTTTTTTTTTTTTTTGGCATTAGCAAATACTGTATGTTTGTGCATCAAAGTGAATGTGTCAAACATTTTTCAGATTCAATCAGATATTTATGGAATTTTTCCTAATCAATAATTTGTTTTAATTTTTATCTCAAGTTATAATTAAGGAGCAATTTCAATTGTTTTTAATTTTGCTTATTTCCTTAAATCACATTCATTATTTATATCATATTTTAAGTTGACAAAAAAATAATTAATCAATGTATTAAGAGCAAAAGAATGATAGCAGAAGCAGAAAGTAGAAGCCAAAAAAGAATGGTCAGATATAGAAATTCTGAAAATTGGAAATCTGTACTATATCTTCAGAGGGCAATTTGTTCCAGCAATTACAATTCAGCTGCTCTGTATAAATTTTAGAAAAGGTAAATTACAGTTGAAGCGAGAGCATTATCACAGTACGATTTTGATATTTAAGATAAGGTTTGATCAAACAGCGTGCTTTCAACTACAGTTGCATTGGGGGATATCGATATATTTCTAGTTTCTGTAAGTCACAGAAAATCTGTCGATCAAAAGTAAAGTGCTAATTGATAATAATCGTTCTACCTAAAAAAGGGTATATACGGATCTTTAATAGTGGATCCGCAGCTAACTATAAGATTATTCATGAAGGTCTGCATATGAAAAATTTAGTTTGTTTTCAGTCCCCCCATAATTTAACAGAACGCTAGAAAAACGGGATGTGTGAGAATCAATAAAGAAATTCTAAAACTACTTAAGGATGGTGGACAACACATTACTTCTAAATTCATATTGGGTATAAATCATGAATGCGTTTTATTACATTCTAACACAGCATTGAAGTAAATTATCGGTATTTTAAGATGACCCCAAGTTAACAATGGTGAAAACACAACGGAAATGATCAAAGCAATGTTTACACTTTTTTTCAGACGTACAGAACTTGGCAAATATATAAACACTAAATAGTTTTCAAGATATCACAGATAAAACAGTGATATAACAGATAATCAAAGACATAATCAAAGATATAACGAACTCTTTATACAACTTAGAAGCTCCTTAGAAATGAAAACTCTTCCAAGGAGTGCTTAGATCTTATACATAATATACATTAAAGAGTCCTTAAATTATTGTGAAGCAAAATTTAACAACTTCAATAACTCAATCGAAGTATAGAGTCCTAGAAATTAGAGACTGTATCTCTATTCTATCCTCTCTTTTAAGTGCATGGTGCGCAAGATACATTGTAAGTATTTGGGACTTAACTGGTCCCTGCATATATGACGATTGGCCACCGCATAAAACAGGTTGCTGGCAATTTTGTATTCATTATTAATGAAACCAGTAAATAATATATTGTAAATATTTGAGATTTCAGAACTAAGATTAGATTTTAATAGAATCAAATCAGTTTGAAATACCTTTCTGTTATTTTTTTTCTCTTTGAATAAGGAATTAAAAATTTTGTGTGTTACATGAAGGCGCAGCATACATGAAAAAATAGAATAATATTATATTAAAAAAATAAATAATATAAAGATAAGAAAATAAATAAAGATTTGTATTTTTTGCAGTGCAATCATATTATTCAGTCTTAACTAAGGGGTAACAGAATCCATCTGGAACATGAATTTTCATTCATTTATCAAAAGTGGAAATTTTTTTACCGAAAATTTCGAATAACCTATTTTTATTTCAATGAAATGTTATAACTTGTCGAGAGCTGCTGGAATTGTCTTCCACCTGCATGAAAAAGCACTGATCTACACGGTCCGTAATTCTAAATGTGGCTCAGACCCCCATATAGGCCGCAAATCTAATTACTGTTTTCATCTGGAGGCAACACTACATTTCACACAAAGGAGACTATAGCCGTTGAAACTACATTTATTACTGTTAAAATTATAAACAAATATCCGGATTCGACGTGCAGTGTAACATCCTGTATTTATGATTGAATAAGCGGATTGCGAATCAACGTTTCTTTATAAGAACTTTTCTGCAGGATCTTTCAATTACCTTCTGAGATTTGTTGCATTGCTTTTTTATGAATTTGCATATCGTAAAATATATAATTATCTAATTTAATTTTACGAAGAAATTAAATTTTATGTTTTATAAAAAATGTTATGAGATGTGATATTTCCATGGAAAAATACATATTAAGTTCACAAATCATGGATTGTTCTAAAACATTTTAATTTTTATCATATTATTTTTAAGATATTACAACAAGGAATATAACAAAGAACTTTATTTTGTTATTATAAATCTTACATTACATTATCGTAACAAAGAAATATTTACTGTTGATTCACGTAGTAATAGATTATTAAAAATCATGCTTGAATACTAGTTAAATTGACCAAGATTTAATAATTCTTTTTTTAACGAATAATCACAATTTATTTATAAATAGTATACCTCTCGATTATCCAATTCTAAAAAATAATAAATCATTCTATTTTAATTGTGTGCATACAACGTTTTATAAATATATTAAACATATTTTTAGACTCCTAGACCACCAGAAAATAAGTAAAAAATCTATCACAAAATTCCGTGTTTACATGCACGAATCAAGTTAAACTCAATATAAACGTGTGAAAACGAAATACAGAGTGAATAAACAAATAAAGTAAAATACAGAGTAAAGCGAGCATTTTGCGCACTTTCATATCATAAATCACTAAAGCATTTTAATATACAAGATATTCGCGTTGGATTTTCTTCCTTACGTTTAGGGTCAGTTTGGAAAGATCATAAATATCCAGGTATTTGGGTAATCAGTGAAAATAAGGTAAAGAAGAAAGAAATATAAAATGTTACGCATAGATAGTGAAACACTATCCAACACTTTGAAAATACTGTAAAAAAACCTTAACTGCTTAATAACGTAAAAGAAGATATCAAAATAAACAATTTAGAAATAAGATAAGAATTAATCAATAGATTTCTCACATTTCACATGGTTTGATAAAATTTATTTGAGCTATAAACTTTTGATTTTCTTCAGCATTTTCTGCTGTCTATATTTTGTGACTTGTAATATCTTGTGTAGCTCTATATATGATATACAGATTTTTATAAACACCGCATATTAGGCTAAAATTTAATTTAGTTGGGAAACGTATAACACAACTAATCCATTAGAAAATGCACTACTAATGATTATCGCTTACAGACCGATCTGTTTCATAATTCCTTTTGTGTCACTGTAAATGCACAAAAAAATTATTCAAATTCCATAATTTACAGTAAGCACCAAATAGTGCACCTCAGGAATACAGATGAATTTCATTATGTATAAGGGATTCCGGGACACATTTTAAAATAATTTTTATTTTTTGAGTTAAATTTTTCAATTTTTCTGTGACGGTTAACCATATCATTTGTAACCAAAATCACATGAAAAAACTTCTCATAATTAAAAATAAGAAGTAAAATTTAAAATTTATTAAAAAGTGGAATAATTTAAATTTGATATAACTCGAAATATTATTTGTAGAATTTCAATTTTTTGACATTTAAATAAAGAGAAATATATAAGTTTTAATTTTGATTCAGCATTTTTAAAAATATTAATTAAAAAGTATTTAATGTAAAATATATATATATATATGTAACTTTTCTTTTTAATCACATTTTCAAAAGTAAATATTTTTTTCAAATTTGCTGAATCAAATTTTAAGTAAAACAATTAAAAAAGACATGTTCCAAGTTTGAAATATTTATCTTTAACGGTCCTTTACTTTTAACAATTAAAATACGAGAAAGGGTGAAAAAAAAACCATCATGAAAAAAACGCATTTTCACAAGAAGAAAAAAATAACGTTTCCTGTTCTAATTAATATAGAAACATGATTTAAACGTCATTCTAAGCAGAAAATAACAGAAAAATGTTTAATGCAATAATTTTTTTTAAGAAGATTTGGAGTTTTTCGTATTCCAGACCCCCTTAAAATAGCATAAAATTTTAAAAATACACTGCAAGAAATTTTCTATATAGGTCGTAAAATAACGTTGTTTTATTTGTGTGTCTCTCTAAATGTATGATATAATTAGCTTGCACTTCATAATCTGCAGAACGAATGTGGTATTGCACCTCAATAATGTACATGAATTTTGGTATGTATGAAATATTGTATCTTTAATAAAACTAAGGGATCCAACCAGGTCCTCCCGGGCTATAGAATGTAAGGAAAAAAAAAACATTTATTGTGATAATTTTTTTTTTAAATTGAGCAATAAAAACAGAGAAAAGCATTTTTATTTGAAAGTGTACGTTTGAATTCAAATAAAGTTTTTAAATTTATTAAAAGAGATACCTTGTTGTTAGTTGATAGCCGAAAAATATCGCTGAAGATTTTGTTACCTACAGCAGTCATTTTTAATTCTAATCATTTCAGTTATTTGAGTACGTTGTTTGATTAGATGTCTGCTAAATTTCTGTTTTATTTATATTATTTTATTTTATTGTTGAAGTTTTAACTTCGTCGTAGAATATCAGCTGGAGACTGACGCTGAACTATTTATGTTACTTTAAGAGCAAACGGATTTATCTCACATAATTGCATGTACGCGATAGAGATAGATTTAGAAGAAAAAAATTCATGCGTGAAAGGTATTTTTAAAACCATAAATCAAGAAAATTGCGATACATATTTGAAGCAAATTGCAATTGTACATAATTTTTTTTCCTCTATTCAACAGTGTAAAAATCGCAAATGTGTAATGTTTAGAAGTTTTAAATAATTTAAAAATTGCAGTAAAAGTGAAATTTAATTTTCTGCTGTTACCACCTTCGAATACCAGCGGTGCAGTGGTCAGCACACCTGTCTGCCGCACCGCAGGTCGAGAGTTCGACTCCCGACTGGGCAAGGTTCACTCAGACTTTCATCCCTTTGGGGTCGATAAAATGAGTACCAAGCTTGCTTGGGAGCTAAACACCGAGGGTTTCGCGTTAGATTGACCACCTGGCCGGGACGCATGCTGCATAGCACCTCGGGGCCCATGGTCAAGAAAACAGGATGGGCACTGTCGGTCCAGATCCTTCTTGGATTGTATAGCCACAGAGTTTAGTTTAGTTTTTTTTTTTGTTACCACCTTCAAATTGACGTCAGCATTACGCACAAACACGTTTTTCCTTTATAATACCGGTACACTGAAAACGATTTTTACTAATAGAAAATAACGTAATGTATTTATTTTCAGTATCCCTGTACACGAACTTTAAACGCTATACACTTCATTTTCAATACCAAATATGCCATGGAAAATATATCTATAATATATCAATTACATAGCAATTCATGTATATTTAGGCGAGTTAGAGCACGATCAGACAAAACGAATTCCTAAGTTGGGAAGTATTAAGAAAAATAAAGGAGAAATTGGCTTTCTCTGTATGTTTAATACAGGGCTTCCCAAAAAACCCCAGAGGCACTTTAAAATTCAATACAAAATCAAGTGATTGTCGTACAGGAGTGCAGTTTGAAGTAAAATGCTTCTCAAGATGAAAAGTTCTCTACAAGCAAATAAAAAAATGACTTCAAACTTCAATAATAGATGGCTCCACTTGTCCATATGTTAGGTTTCGAACATGTGTTTTTTTCTGATTTTCAGTTTAGTTTTAATTTAGCTTCGAAGTACCAACCTATGCTATTAGCTTTTTCGCTTGGAATCGTTATTTCTGTGTCACAGCATAAAAACTAATCTGAAAATCAGAAAAAAACGTTTTTGAAAACAAACATACGGACAAGTGTCGCCGTCTGTTTTCGAAGTTTGGAACTAGTTATCTTCATTCGCTTGAAGAACAGTTTTTATCTTGAGAAGCAGCTTACTCCAAACCGCACTCCTTTACGACAGTTACTTGATTTTATATTGAATCTTCAAATTTGTCAGATACTCTTGAGACACCCTGTATAACGCATTTGGTGGAACTATTTATTTGCGAATATTTATTTATTTCAGGAAGGCATAATGTAAAATTCGTATAAAATACTAATCGTAAGAAAAAGTTTAGAAAATCTAAGTTTTAAATTTAATAAATGGATTAAATTTATTAAGTACTAGAAAACCCGCTTGTTTTCTCTCGTAATGGTGTAAATATGCCAAGTAGTATTTTTGTGCATGATTTTTATTAGAAGAAATTATACTACGCATAATTCAAAAATTAATTATTTAGTCACTGTTTGACTAAATTTCTTTATTACACTGCAGTAGTCGAAAATGAGACTTAAATTAATGAGAAAAACTAAACCTAACTCTAAATAAATGATAATTTAGATTGTATTTTGAAGCTTTTACGCTCATTTCAATTTTCAATTTTCATTTGAAGATTTGAATTTTTTAGAAAATATTCTTATACACATTTATATCTTAAAAGTAACTTTCATGCCATATTACAAGCCTGACGGACTGTCACATTCCTGGTGATGTTGGCGCCAACATAAAATTTAGCCTATGTTGGAACTTGGAACAGGGACTGTCACCATCAATTTAACAAAATAAATTTTGAAATCGTTTTGGAATTTCCTAAGATTCCATGGAAATTTTAATTCAGAAAGATTTTTAAATGCTTTTCTCTCATTTTCTCTCATTAAATTCTGAATTTTGTTCTAAGTGAGTATTTAAATCTTATAAGGTTCAACCATGCGAAATTTTAAATTTCTGTTCTTAACAATTCCATAGGAACCAAAAATTAGAAAATTTTTATAACTCTTTTCGCTCATTTCCCTTTTTTAAATTCGGTATTTTTAAGAAACTGTTCTTAGAGAGCATTTACATTTTATAAGTAATTACCATGCCGAATTTCAAATTTCCCCCTTCAATATCACAAAATCAGCAATTTTAAAACGTTTTTCTCGCATGTACCTCCTTGGTAGTGGCACCGGCAAAAATTATAGCCTGTGTTGGAGCAGGCACTGTCACCATCAATTTACCTCCATTACTTTTGAAATCGGTTTGGATTTTCATAAGATTCTATAAAAGTCGTAATTATGAAAGATTTTACAACGCTTTACGATCGTTTCATCCTTTAAAATTTCGAAATTTTTAGTAACTGTTCATAGAGATCATTTATATCCAAAAAAATATACCACGCCAAACTTAAAGTTTCAGTCTTTAATAATTGCATATAAATCATAATTTAGAACGTTTTTAGAACGCTTTTTGTGCTTTTTCAACCTCCTAAATTTGGATTTTTTTCTTTACTGTTTTTACAGAGCATTTATACCTTATTAGTAACTACCATGACAAATTTCAAGTTTCTAGAATCTTCAATATCACAACAATCGAAATTTAGTACGTTTCTCGTCCCTGAACCTCCTATTGTTAGTGGCACCAAAATAAAATAAAGCCTATGTTGTGGCAACGGCTGTCACCATCCGTTTTCAAATATTACTTTTGAAATCACTTTGGAATTTCCTGAGATTCCATAGAAATCGTAATATGAACACTTTTAGAACGCTTTTCGCTCATTTCACCTTTTTATATTTGGAACTTTTTAGAAACAGTTTTTAGAGAGCACTTATATTTTATAAGTATGTTACACGCCAAATTTGAAGTTTCCATACTTACAAATTCCATAGAAATCGTAAATTAGAAAGTTTTTCGCAAATTTTCAACATTTTAAATTGTGATTTTTTTTTCAACTTATCTTGGTAAACATTAACATCTTATAACTAACTAACATGCCAAAGTTTAAGTTCCTAGCCGCTTTAGTGTCACAAAAATCGCAATTTAGAAAGATTTTTGCTCCTGCAACCCCCTGGTGGTAGTGGCAACAACATAAAATACAGCCTATGTCGGAGCAGGGATTTTCACCATCAATTTGCCTGCATTACTTTTGAAATTGGTTAGGTAGTTCTAGAGATTACCTTCTACAAACAAGCAACCAAACAAACGATGAAATGTTACTTCTTTATAATATTAGTTTTGATTATTTTGAAAATTTTTTGGAAAATGTATTTTGAAATTTACAGATGTATTTTCTGCAAAATGGTGAAGGTGAAACATCGAAACAAAATTTTACTAACATAAGTGCCGGATATATAAGTGCATGAAATACATTTATTTTATGTTCCAGACGTAAAAGAAATAGTACATAACTTGGAAATGCATGATTGATATTATGTTATCTGTGTTGCTTGTACAGATATTAGACCAGGAAATTCAATCGTTGCATAAAATATATTTATGACTCAGTATTTCATGTTACTAAATGGCATAATATTATGTGTATTTTAGACGATATACGTCTTTAATGAATAAATGCACGATATCCATTTTGAAAATATGTTTTAACATCATATTTTTTCCTAATTTGTTTTGTCTAGTTAATTAAGTTACTAAAATCAATAAAAATGTTAAACCCACGTGTATTTCTCGAAATATATGCAAACATATCATTATTTTAAATTTATCCTAAACAAAAAATTAAATTAGAGAATATTTCATTTTGTTATGGTTATACTTTTAATTTTTCCTTACTTTTAAATTTATTAGTTAGTTCATTTTCATAAAAAAATATTTTAATTTTATATACCCATTGTACATTTTAATCTTTTCTTCCATGTACACTATAAAAAAAAATCTATAATATTTCTAAAAATTTTCTTGGAAACTGGGATGCATAGGACTTTTTATATAACTGCAACAAACAAATTCATGTAAAAGATTCCTGTTTACACTATAAAACAAAAGTCTGCAAGGTTATTAAGAATTTTTTAGGAAACTGTGATACCTAGAAGTTTTATGTAACTGCAACAAAATAAATTTATGTAAGAGATTCATGTTTACACAATAAAACAAAAATCTGTAACGTTACTAAGAATTTTCTAGGAAGTTGAGATTCCTAAAACGTTTCATGTAACTGCAACAACAAAAAAAAAAATAATGCAATTATCTGATTATATCATAAAATTTTAGTAAGCATACAGATTTCATTAGCTTTACAAAAGTTAGTCTTGTAGATTTACACCTTTTTATTTAGAGTGTGCAGGTAACATTTTTTGTAAGCATACAGATTTCTGTAGCTTTACATGTGTAGAATTACATCTTTTTTTTTTCAAATATAGTCTATATGTAATAAAAAAAATTCTTTTTTAATCTCAAATATATTTTATATTTCACACCAATGGCATATTAATTTTGTTACATGTTATCAGGGTCGCTATTTGCGCCGGAGCTCAGCTCCGATACTTTTCTCTTTTTGGTAAATATTTAAATATTGGTCGGAATTCACAAGAGCTCATAAATACAGGTCTCCGGAGCCCAGTGCAATAGTGCTTCTTAAAAACCGAAGCCTAAATTAACATTTCCTTTCTTTTCCATCTACAAGCTTTTGCATTCTTTTTTATCAAAACACTTATATGTGGCGTAATGTGTCGCACACGTAAGAGATAGAGATAAACTGGACTCAATTCTTATATCAGTTTTTGGGGTTGGACTGACTCAAGATCAATCTGTCTTGCATTCAAAATTTTATTAATTCATGTATATAAAAAAAATCTTCCTTCAAAATTACGTATTCTATTCTATTTCAAATCATTTTAACACTAGAACGCCCGGAAGGAGTCGATTCGACTCCGACCACATGATTAAAAGTCCATTGGAGCCAGAATTTTTTTCATAAAGCAAGTTAAATTTAAGCGACGCAGAATTACGTTAAATAAATCAGTTAAATAACTTTAAATAAAAATTCTGGAGTGAAATATTTTTATGAAACTTAAGTAAAATTTCCGGGCGTTCTAGTGTTAATGCTACTTCGATCAGAATGAAAGGAAAACAGAAATTAGGTCGTTCTATGCTAGTAATATTTGCAAATATATGCCGGCAACGTGTTGATACGGCACCACTCAAGAGACTGAATAATGAATTTGCTTTCAGTTCGATTTTCTTTTATGACAGTAGGATAATTTTTAGTTGGCTGTTTTTTTTCTTTTATTTTTTTAGATATAATATTTTCTGTTTTTAGACAACGAGCATAAGCTTTATGGGTTTTTTAGGTCTTTTTTCTTCTGTTGCGTACTGATAATTTTGTATCATGAACACTGCCCATGCTAAGGCTCTGCCTTGCCCATTTATGAACATTTGCAAGTAGATATAATTGTCATGTAATCTTATTCTGGCGAACGTAATCGAGCAGTGTTACCCCTTTTTCTATAAAAGCATCAAATCTTTCCGATAATGGTGTATTTTTTTTATTTTATCTGATTGTCAGGGACTCACCAATACATACTGTTATGCGAAATGAATGAATTATAGTTTAAGATAGGCATCTTTTAAAGGAAAATGGAAAAATATTGTTTCAATCTTCGGCATATAAGTATTAATTTCTGAAAATTTCATTCATTTTTTCACCAAAATCCACACCTGCGAACTATCCCTTTTTTGTGTTAACACTATTTCCGAATCAGAATCCTTACCATATTTAATCGCAGAATTAACAATAAATCGCAACTAAAAAGTGACATAGTTGACAGCTAAGTATATGCTGATAGAGGTATTTAAAATTTTTATTTCGCTAAAGAAAGAAAAATAAAGTGTTAAAGCACATAAATTAATGTCTGAATGTTATTCAGACGTTAATTTATGTGCTTTAATATATATTGTGGATCGATGGAAAAATAAATGTATTCATAGCTGTCACGTCATCCTGTGCTATCTGATAGATGGACGGTGACGTTCCCCAACTTGGTTTATTAGTGAGAAATTGCCAGGCTAGGACATCGGCCAGGGTAGCTTAACGGTAGAGCAACAGCACGTTATGCTGTCGACCCAGGTTCGATTCCTGGCCCCGGCTAATTTTTCACTCCAGTTGTGTTTATTGTATTTAAAGTCTGTCTTAATATATGTGTACCTTTATTAATTAAAAATAAAATGCTTTGCATTTTGCAAATAATATAGGAAATATAAATATGGAGATTGGAGTGACAGGGAGGGGAGGGGGAACAGTACGGTTGCAGTACCGGGTACCGATGAATATTAAAGTTCTGGTACTTTTTTGTTAGAAATTAAGCCCTGATGCTACTGCTATTACAATAAGAGTGACTATGTAATACTATTAAAACTAATTTAAGAGGAATTATATATTTTCATTGATTTATTTCATTTATAAGTTCTGATCCATAACAAAGCTCAGTAAATTGTAGTTTTCTTATTCACTTTATGATTACTTACAAAAATTATAGTAAAACATTTATAAAAAGAAAAAAAGTTAAACTTTTCTTTTTAGTTTGTTGGCTATGTTATTAACAAGTGGATTTCTTCTAAAATGTAGATTTATCATCTTTTAAATTTATCTTCGTCATTAGTACAAAAATGGAAAGCTGTACTATTTTAAACACATAATTTAGTTTTCATAATAATATTAGAATTCCAAAAATAAATATTTTTTAAAATTTTATCACTCAATATTAACTTAATTTATCTTTATAACATGGCATTTCACCTTTTTTTATAATAATAAAAAAAATAAAAAATTGAATGAACAGAAATCATTATGAAAAGTATGTGTATACTGGTTTATCGATAAATGCAAAAAAATATCCTTATGAGTAAATGGCTTTAAATTGACACCTTCATATGAGTAAATATCAGTTTAATTTAATAATATAACTCACGCTTTAATTGCAGCGCAGGCATTTTTCATTTGATAGGAATAACCAAATACATAAATTTTGTTTAGGGAATGCTGTTTTCTTAAAACTGAATTTTCTTCTTATTTTATAGGTTAACGTGACTGGCATATGCAAGACAAAATATTCTATTACGAATGAGATATCTAATTCTATAGTGCGTTTACTTATTTGGAATAAACCGTAAAACTTTATAATATTTTCCGAAAAATTAAAAAAAATATTTATGACTTCAGTTTGTCTGTCCGCTCATTTGTCTGGAATCTCCTCCTGCTCAAAAATTTCGTAAATGTTCTTTGATATACTACGCCATTGATACATGTTATTCATAATTACAATAGTAAATTCGTTGTTCAAAATGAAATGAGTAGATAGTTTGAGGCTTGTTTGCAAGGGCACACAAAATAATTCTGTTATATTAAAGTCAATGGGAAAAACTTTCTCTGCGATTCGTATTAACATATTTACGGAACTTTAAAAATAATGAAATTAATGAAAATGATACGAATCACTGACGTGGAGTACAACATGTATTTGAAATGATATAGAATTGGCGGCATTCGTAGTCCGTCACAAAAAAAAAAAAATAAAATAAAATAAAAATAAATAAAAATAAATAAATAAATAAATAAATAAATAAAATAAAATACAGTAAGATCTATGGGGGAAATGTTTGCATAGTGTAGGGTGATTATAATTAAAGTTTAAGTTTCAAAACGCTCTAAAAAACGAACCACTGATTAGAATGACGACAAAATTGAACGGCATATTACTGAAGAAGGGAATAAGAACTTGAACCAAGAAAAAAAAAAGTTCCAAATTTTAGCGAGAGATTGCGCTGTAAGCGCCAGAATTTCGACTACAAATTGCAAATCGTAAAACAACGGCTATGTCGTAAATTACACGATAAACCAACTGTACTGTTCAGTGTGCATGCCTGTACAGGTGTGATACTGTTAGTTATGTAAGCCTATCTACGACGGCAAAGTCGTATCACATCGGATGGGAAAAGTCGGTTTTTAATTGTCCTGAAGCCGATAACCGCATAAAAAGCATCCATCCAATCTGTTTTTAAGCTTCGCGAGGCTGGCGCAAAACATGTTCAATATGTTGTACACCGTTGTGCGCCACAAGATTAAATAGGGAAACAGCATGTTCCACGACCGATCGAAGTGTCACCGGGGTCGAATTCAGAATGTGTTGCGCAATGCGTGTCTTCAGTTCAGCTACGTTCGCAATCGGAGTACTGAACACAACATCTTTCAGATAACCCCACAGCCAGAAATCACACGGATTAAGATCAGGTGATTGGGCCGGCCAGGTAGCAGGGAAATGACGACTGATAATTCTAGCATTTCCGAAATGCCGTCTCAACAACTGCTTCACTCGATTTGCAATGTGTGGAGGAGCGTCTTCTCGCATAAAAAAGGATACTATCCAGATATCCACGCTGTTGCGGAGCTGGAATGACGTCATTACGCAAAGGAGACTCATAGCGCTGACCATTGACGGTAACCGTAACAGAACCGAAAGCACTCGTCTCCTCGAAGGAATATGGCCCTACGATAAATGATGCCGTAAATCCGCACCACACAGTGACCTTTGCAGGATGAAGTGGTACTGGGTTCGTTGCGAGTGGATTTTCTGTTGGCCATATTCTGCAATTCTGTGTATTGACATATCCCGTCAGATGGAAATGGGCTCCGTCTGTCCACAGAATTTTACACAGCCAATCATTGTCCACTTCCATGCGAGCAAGGAATTCCAAAGCAAAACCCTCTCTTGTTGGCAGGTCAGAAGGAAACAACTCCTGCACATGGCAAATTTTGTACGGATACCATTGCAAGATGGTTCGTAGAATGTTATGCACCGTGCTCACAGGCCTGTCCAATGTTCGGGCAATTCTTCGTGCACTGCATGGTTGCACATCACCGCTCGATTCCTCCTGAACTGCTGTAGCCACTTCTTCAATTACCGCCGAATCACATCTTTTCCTTCCTCTACCAGACTGCACATCAGACGAACACGTATTTTCGAATTTTTTCATCATTTTCCCCAGACCCATGACAGTCATGAGGTCCAACGCCTTTTTTCATACCCTTAAGGGTCCTGAACTTCTGCAGAGGTACTGGTGCATAATCACCGTTCTTGTAATAAAGCTTTACAAGCAGAGCGTTGTCCTTCATTGAGACACTCATGGCGAACGTCTGAGACACGAAATGAGGAAACGCCGTTTACCCAAAGCTTTTATAACACCAGAAATGGCCGTGTGCATGACAGGTATTTTAATTTACATACGCGGACGCTTACAGCCCCATCTGTCACTAAAATTTGGAACTATTTTTTGTTGTTGTTCATGTTCTTTCCCGCTTCTTCAATAATACGCCGTTAAATTTTGACATCATTCTAATCAGTGGTTCGTTTTTTAGACCGTTTTGAATCTTAAACTTTATTATAAACACCCTTATATCAATGATATTCTATTACTTCTATTTATTTCTATTATTCTACTAAAATAATGAAGTTTACATTCATCATAGATTATGCAGCGTTCAGAATCGTTGATTTATAAAAACACAAAGAAAAAATTAGTTACAGAAGTGACTGCGAGCGATAATTACATTAAATGCATTTTCAGTTGTGTAAATTTTTAAGCGGATTTTTAGTGTTTGTAAGAATTATATAGATCATGTACAGTGCAAAAAATAATCTTCGAAGATACTAAAATGTTTCTTGAAAACTGGGATTCCTAGAACATTTTATGTAACGGCAACAACAAAAAATCATGTAACAGATACGTACACTGTAAATCAAAAAATCTGAAAGGTTACTAAGATTTTTTAGGAAACTGGGATGCCTAGAACTTTTTATGTAACTGTAACCATGGTGACAGGTAAAATTTTAGTAAGATTAATTTTAGTAGATTATTTTGTAATGATACAGATTTCTGTAGCTTTACAAAAATTCATTTTATAGATTTACATTTTTTTTTTTTTTTTTTTTTTTTTTTTTTTTTGCACAGTGTACAGATAAAATTTTAGAAAGCATACAGATTTCCGTAACTGTAGAATTACAGATTTTTTTGCAGTGTATACACTGATGGGATTCAAATAATTTAACCGCTTCTTTGCTATTGACTTTTTGAACTATAAACAGAAAAGGAAAATTATGCACTATACATGGATTATGAAACAATTTCAAGCGATGTTTGAACTATGTTACAAGATGCAGATCTTTTGACATAGTAAAAACAAATGTGCTTATGAACATGCTGCTTCTCTTCAAAAGGATGCAAATTTTTATATTCCGTAATTAAGACACATTCATTCATTATTGTTATTAGAGTTCACTTCGAAATAACACAAAACAACAATCAGTCACAAAAGAAAAGTAGCAGAAATTTAATCTTACACACCAAATTTATGAGCCTTTATATTTTTTATTTATTTATTACCTTTTAAATTATTATCTTTTTATTTATTACCTTTTAAAAACCCTAATTTTATGAATGATGAAGATATTGCTGAAGTGCCTAATATCATAAAAATAATAATTCTCAGATCGGCAAGCATTCCAATTATTTCTCTATCTTTGGCGAAATGCTGGTAATTTCTTCAAAGTAAACCTTAAATATCCTTAATAATAGGGATCCTATGGACCGTAGAGTCTTGATTTCTAGATTTTTCTGTGTATTTTCTGCTATGTTTTGTCAAAAATGTATCTATTTTTTGGCAATTGGCCAGCCATTACAAATATGGTATTTGATAGCTGCAACTGTAAAAACTGCCATCAAATATTGTAGAGTGGGCTACCATAGTTTTGACGAAAGCTACGGATTTTAACATACATTCTGACAGTATGTTTCTGCTAAAAAGCAGAAAACCAACTTTTAAACACCCTATTGGTAGCCCAGATAACTGGGGTATTTACCAAATCTCTTGCCAGTGTAGTTTTTCTTATATTGGCCAGACTAAACGTGCTCTCAAATTTCGTTTAACCCTTTATGTACTGAATTATGAATTGATGAAAATTTTCTATTCTGAAGCATTTTTCGTGAATTTTTTAAACTACATTAGAAGATTTATATAATAACTAGCACGCTACGCCCGCTTCGCTGGTCCATTTTCCAAATGAACATTGATCAAACAAAATTATGAATTCGATCTTGTATTTTAAATTAATATGGATCTTCACTTAGAAAGTCTTTCCGCATTTGCTCAATACGATGCAAACGCCATTTAGCTATTATATTATCTTATGCTTTAGGCAAAATTCGGGCTATTCAGAAGAAACTCTTTTATAGCAGATCTTTAAAGTAGAGGTTGGGAAGGAAATACGGCTGTTATGATCATCAGAAATTAAAATGTTCTCTAGTCACCACACTACTAAAATGAGAGATAATTACAACGATTGCAGAGAGGGACCACTGAACATTAATCATGCTCGGATTATTCACTATGGTTGGTTAATTTCTGAACTCCGGGCTTCTCAGCTTGGTCCTATGTATGCTTCTGGTATCTTAAATACAATCTCTCTCTACGCTGCATTATATTTCGTAATATACGTCTTCTTCTGGCAGGTCTACTGCAGTTTTCTATCTTCGGATTACAGTAGAATAAATACATTAAAAAAATGTAATAAATTATTTGCACACAAAGAACTGATTAACTTTCATATTGAAAAGAAATGTGAATAATATAAAAGTGGATTTTAGAAACTGAAGTGTTTGAATAAAATTGAAATAATATCATTTTCACTGCCATTTCTTTTCTTTTTTTTATCAATTGCATTCAAGTAATTGTTAACCTAAAAAAAAAAACGTCGGTAACTGATTATGATAGAAAGATAAACCTCTTGTTTTCATCCAATCAAAATCTTCCCAATCTTCCATAATCGGGTGCACTGGTAAGTTTGACGTCAAACATTTGAAGTATTTGCAGTAACATGGTTAAAAATGTGCCAGAGTTAGATATAAAACAAAGGCAATTATGAACCAAACTACATTCCATTAAATAAACTCAATTTGCTGTTGACTGAATTATATTAGATCTTTCACCAAAAATACTCTTTGAGGATGATAAATAAAGTCAGTTATACAAAACTTAATAACCTAGTACGCGTTAATCTTTTTGAAGCACCGAAGATTTTTTTTCATTTCTCTAATGAGCATAATAGCACGGAGAAATAAATAGGCTTTTTAATTAAAAAATTACATTATTCTTCAGTTTGTTGCCTAAATAAACCTAAAATCGTTAATTTTCACTAAGTTTAGTGGCTAGGGAAGTGTGTCAGATTTTTTCCCGAGTATTGTCATTCGAAGTATTGCTTATTTAGTGATAATAAAATAACTGAAGATGAAAAATATATAATACTAAATCTTCTTTTGTCCGTTTGCTTCATAATGAAAAACTATAAATTTATTAATCGCTAAGTACAAATTTCATGTAATCTTCAACAATCGAGATCACTGTCCACAGAGTCTCTTTCAAATATAAAGGAGACATACAACAGTTCAGTAAATACGTTAATTAGTGGGTAACCTGATTGCGGAAGATAAATCCAATATCATTCAAAAACCTTCAAAAAAATAGTATATATATATATATGTCGAATTAAAAAGGTCATCGAAAATTTATTTCAATAAGCAATTTTTATTGTAAAATGTTTTCTTGTGTGGTATTAATAACGGATAATTGCATGGATTTTCTTAAGAATAATCTTTAATACTTAAAATTTGAAACAGTAGACATTTCTAAGAGGGAAATTGGCGATATGTGTTAAAAAAAAAAAAAAAAAAAAAAAAAAAAAAAAAGAGTGTACAATATTCGTTGATCTGAGTTTCGATGTTATAAAAGTTCCAAGTTTGGGGAAAACAAACCAGTATGTTTCCGTACTAAAATATGAGAAAAATATTTTAAATGTCTGAAATTAAATTATTTAGAATATGTGTGTATGGAGGGGCAGACATTTTTACTAAATTTAAATGCACTTTTATAATATTAACTGCTATTTATATAATTTAAATTTCAATATAAAAAATTCCTCGAAAAATGCTGTCTTACATTTGAAAAATCACCTATATAATGTAAACATCGATGGGGCTGATATCACGTTTACGCCTTTTTGGATTAAAATCAAATTATTTGGCGACAAATGTAGAATCAAAATAAACACGTAACTCATAAGTATCGTCATTTTTATAATTACATCTGCTAGTTTTTTCTGTAAGTGTTAGATAATAAAAAAAAATTAATAATAATAATAATAATATACCCACAAGGAAGGTCTTCTTAAAGAGCATACTCAAAATATTTTGAAAAAGGAAATGCTAATAAAATTACTCATGTACGTAAAAAAAATCAGTCAAATGCAGCAGCAGAATCCCAGTAGAAAATCTGTAAAAAATATATTTTTTCGAGTATTTGGCGCGAAGAGACGAACGCTCCACGCTATTTGGCGAACCAATATATTTCCTTTCCAAATGCAAGACATTGAAATGCATTTATAAATTTCTTGTTAAATAAGTATTTAAATGCCTAATACTCTATCAATTTAAACTTAAACGGTGAATTAGTTTATTATTTTTTCTGTAAGCTTATATAATATATACAAATTTCGTGTTGCTGTAATTATTTCATTTTTTACGGTATCACCGGCGGGATACGTTTTAAGTGTATTTTGATTAAGAATGCTATCATTAAACATTTCGATATTAAGTCGTTGTTTCCATGGCAACAATACTTTACTCTTATTGTCTCTGACACTAATAATATCGAAGTCAAATTGCCAATGCTGAGAATCGGACCTTAATTTTGAGATTGAAACAATTTTAATTCATTTAAATTTTGTTCTAAACAGCATAATTACGATCGTTAAATTTCATTATATACACATATCAATGTACATGACAAAAGTGCAGTTATAAAAATGTATTTATTTAAGTTAAACTTACTTAAACTAACTGTGCATGAATAGTTGAAAAAGTTTTTCTTAAAGAAAATTTATCATAGTATTATTCAAAACTTTATAATGTCGCCAACCAGCGTTAAATCACAAAAAATGAAAATTTCATTATTATTTTACGAACACTAAATCGAGGTTCTGCCATTTTTTTTTATATATATATATAAACATATATATTCTCATGAGAAAGTTATTCCATATTTTTTTTTTTACAAATATTTCTCAGCTTACGCTTATGGAGAACTTCCTTGATGTCATCTTATCAAATTTTCAGTTGCATTTTTCTTAACCTGACGTAAACGATAAATCGCCAAATCTTATTTCAATTGCAATATTTCAACTGAGTAATTTTTTAAGCATTACGAACATTTCCTTTCATGTTTAAATTAAATATTTTCGTTTTTTAATATCATCACTCATTAAAACTGATTTCTTTTTTTTCCTTTTCTTCTTTTTTTAAAAATTTTAAATAAAATTAGTAACAATTTTTTCTTTTATTTTTCGAGCCGTTTCAATTTTTTCATCAACGATAAAGTTCGCCAAGAAACAAAATGGTAAACTTATCGTCCAAGATAACCGACTTTCAGTCATAATTCTATAAACAATCTACGTAAAACGATGTGTTATAGCTTAAAACCTTCCCTGAAACGATATCTATCTAACAGTGTAAGTTTCGTCAAAATCCATGCAGTAGAACTCGAAATATAGATGTTCGGAACGAAATTTTCGTTTGGATTTTATATATATAATAGATTTAATAAATTTTAGAAGAATTTTAGAAGGATTGAAGGATTTAGAAGGATTAATTAAATTTGATTTTATTGGGATTTTGTGCAATATTTACAATCCCACTCAAATCATTTATTTTAAATATTTTTCTTAGTATATTGTAGAATTAGGAAATGTATAAATATAAGGTTCTTACAATAGAAATATAGAAATATTTTCGAATTTAAGTTCCCCCCCCCACATCCCAACGCCAAGAAAGATGAAAAGATACAAAGGCAAAAGAAATCGTCCTTTTAAAAATATTTTTTTTTTCGTGTAACCAATATGCTTTTGGAACAAGATAAAGTAATGCATCTATAACGCATTCTAAACTGTAATACTAGTAATCGATGTATTAAATGAATTTTATAACAAGTTATTTTAAAAGGTATTTATAAGTACCGTCAGTAGATAAAGAGTTAAACGAGCATGAAGGTTATGTTAAAAATCAGGAGTGTAAACGGTCTTCTATTGCTCAACATTGTTGGTCTTTTCAACATAAGTTCAATTTTTCCTCCGCCATCATTATCAAAAAAAGTTCTTCTAAATTTCATCTTGATTTTTCGGAAGCTTACACATCATTAAAAATTCTCGCTCTTTAGTCAATGACTTATCTAGTACTCCTGATTTTCCAGATATTTGGAAAGCATTAATTTAATTTCCCTTTTTTTGGTTTGTTTTTCTCTCGTTCTCCGGTAGATGTCGTTACTTGTCCACTGAGTCGTTTCAGCTGCTTCTCTCTCATTCGTTGTTTTAGCACATTCGCTAATCGTATCGGATATATAAGACGGCGCATTTCTCTCATTATGTCCAGCCTTGTTTTTTCAGGTACGCTGTGCCTTGCTCTATCTTGCACTGAAGAAGAATATCTCTAGTAGATTCGAAACAGCTGTTTGCTGCTTTTTATGTATTATTTGTTCATTTTTAAATGTTGGTTTTTAGCTTTTTAATATTCTTGCACAAAGGCTTTATTTCCTATTTTTAAGTATGTTTCTACTTTCATATAAAGTTGTACTACGAATCACTAGTGCGTTTATCTATTGGAACTTTTGGACATAACAGAAAGGTGTACTACACAGTAATAATGAGCTCGAAGTAGCTAGGAATCGTTCGGTGGCTTCATCACCCCGAGCCCTACCTTCCCGCTTTTCGGTGTCTTTAATTTGTGCAATTTCCCTTTTAAATTTGTCCGGTTTCAATTTTTGATTTTTTTTTTCAATCTGGCCTTCGCTAGAGTGTCTTTCGCTCGGGACGTAGCCGGGGACCTACGAACCTTGCTTCCGCAAAAGAGTCGGAATAAGTGGAAGAATAAAGTGCTCCGGACGAAGATGGGCCGCTCGTCGCGGCGGTGGATGGTCGTATAGATGACATTTTGGGGCAGGTAAACATTTAAAAAAGAGCAAGAAATTTAAATTTATGATTTCTTTATTAAACGTGCCATTTTTAACAACCGGTTCGCCAAATTGAGAAAAAACTATGCAACGGTTCTACCGAACAGGTGACAACTGGCTGAATCCTAACACTGCATGTATAACACTATAAGAAAAAAATCCGCGCACATTACTATCTATGGAAATTGCTGAAAATAATTTTATTGCATTGTGCTTTTTTAATAGTTAATTTAGCTATGTCATTTTAGCGTATGGAAAAATGGGATTTCTTAATAAATTGCTGGGACTGTTTGACAGTAATTCATAACCAATTCCAGGTGCATGATTTTCCTTTCATATTTTATTCTTATTTGTAATTTCTTTTAAAGAAAAAAGTAAATCATTTACAAATAGTTTTCAAAAAGAAATTGTATAAATTTAATTATAATTTTAAAAATTTAATTTATTTTAAAAATTTAATTAAATAAACTTAATTATAAACAAGTAATTAACACATTGTATGCGAGACACGTGAAAATACGTTTTTGTGGGTTGGTGACAGAATTTAATAAACCGGAAATTTTGTACAGACGAAAAAAGAAGGTGTAATCCAAGCATGCTTGCTTCTTATTGGTTGTGAGCAGGTTTTAATTTACAGTGGTATTTGTGAACGTAAATTTAGTGCTCATTTTCAAAAAATTGCCCGCATACAATGTGTTAATAATATAAATGTATTTTAAAAAATACTTTCATTAAAATTTATAAAATATAGAATATATATATACATTGGTGGACAAAACTTTAGGACAAAGAAAAATGTACACGTAAATGAGAATCTATGTGAGATTGTAGGTCAAAAAGCAAATAACAGTTTTAATAGAATGTTACACAGGATTTAATATACAAATTTTGTCGAAAGGATGTATACAGGCTAGTTCCAGAGGATCTTTTCTGAAACGTGAATATTGTCCAAAAACATGACTGTACAAAGAAAGCAAAATATTCACAATTAACAATCGTCAGTGCCATATCAATAAGGGATGTGACTACCGTGTAATGCGAGATAACTTTCAATACGGCGTGGCATACTCAGAACAACATGATTCAGTAGCTGTTGAGGCAAGTTGCCCCATTCCCCCTTCGCTGTACGGATGACAGTTTTCTTGTTTGTGGGAGGTAATTTTCGAGCAGCAATACGTCTCCCCAAGGCATCCCACACATTTTCAATGGGATTCAGGTCAGGGTAAGGTGCTGGCCAGTTTATGCGGTGGATATCTTCGGCCTCAAGAAATCTTTTACAGACTGTGTGCGTTGACAAGGTGCGTTATCGTCAATAAAACGAAACTTTTCGCTGACAGCACCTCGGAAAAGACAAACATGTGGAAACAGGACATCTTCAATGTACAGTCTTCCGGTCATGGACGCTTTGCCAAGCACATCAAGATCCTTGCGGCCATTGAACATGATGCCTGCTCATACCATGATACATGAAGTCGCATATAGATTTTTTTCTAGAACATTTTCGCGACAGTAAGCACTACCAACCTTGCGCCATGTCTGTTTGCATCTACAAATAAGAAGATAAACTAAATCTACTGTCATCTGGGAAGAGTACGGTAGACCGTTCGTCATCAGTCCAATTGCGGTGAATACGGCATCACTGTAAATGGATTCCGCGTTGCCCTCTCGAGAGTAGGATACACATAACAGGTTTTCGAGCGTATAGTCCCAACTTTTTCAAACGTTTTGGAACAGTTTTCCGCGATATTTTAGTTCTTATGATAGCACAAAGTTTACTTACTAATTCACCAGCTGTGCTGTGTGAACCAGCTGTCGGTTCCTTTTTGCAATAATAATTCCTTTTTGCTTTTATAAAAATATAGCGATCTTCTTGGGTCATCGTAGTGCTAGACCGATCTCCTCCCGTGCGATCCCCTCCCCTAGTACATATTCCACTCTTTTGGAATGCCGCCCATAGCATAAAATAATATTGTGCGCGATGTTAAATTCACGGGCAACATCTCTCATTTTGCGTCTTTCTTCCAAATTTTCGATTATCCTACCACGAATAATATCATCTAAATGATCCCTCAAAGCCATGTTCAGAATTTCAGTGTTTAAGCTTCACTCCATCTCCTTCAATTTTTACATCTAATGACTAATCACATCATCCGCCGGTTGCCTAAAATATCTTATCTCTGCTGTCCCGTGATAGACAAAAGCAGAAGTACAAAATTTGCATAAGTTTCACAATACTGAGTACATCCCGCATTCATGCAAATTTATATGTGCTTCTGTGGATCTATTTCTAACTGTAATCGTTGAAAATAACTGTGGTCCTTACGGTTTGTCCCCCAGTGTATACATACATATTAAATCCACTATCAAATTTGGCAAAAGTATGCTTTCTCTAAAATTTGTTACTGATTTCTCCTTATAAAATCAAACTATAATTGAATAACTGTTAAGTTTTAGTAGTGTTAACCTTAATAGTGTTACGTAGTGTTTTTGCGATGTTTTTCGAAAACCGAGGTAGCTTTTGGAAGACGTCCCTTTTGATCCCCTTAGGGGTTGAATTAAAAAAAAAAAATTACGAAGCATTTGTTTACTAATTTTGGTTATATTATAGGCATGGCATTTTATTTTTATTAGTTTATAATATATGGCGATTTTGTTTCCGTTTTGTTATCCCTGCCTTGCAGATCGAATGTTAAAACAACAATGATGTTCAATTCATGTATTGCCTTCAGGGTGGTTCAGAACTATAAGTCAAAAACGTAAAGGCAGGTAGAGGGGACCTCAATAAGCAGATTTTGTATAGGATTGTGGGTGCGGAAATGCAGCGTTGAGGCAGTAGAGGGCGCTGTGGATTTCAGTGGATGAAAGCAATTCGCTGGATTAACTATTTATTTTCCTCACGGATTTCGACAACATGCGAGTTACACGAATGCATGCATTTCATGTATGGGGCTGCGCAAGGAAATACATCGACTGCTCAGACGATGTACGCGGAACGATTCCCGTGTTGGAATCTACTGGATCGCCGAATATTTGAGCGTTTTCATAGGGAGTTGCGCGCGAGTAGATCGTTTTAAGCTTCTAGACGTGATAAGGGCACCGGAAGATACTGCAGAATTCTTGCTGTGAAAGACGTAGTATTACGCACAGTAGAGGATAGTCCTTAAGCAAGATCAAGAGCTGTTAGACGTTAAATCGTTTTATGCTTCGAGGCGTTATACAGACACTGGAAGATATTGCAGAATTCTTGATGTGAAGGAAGCAGTATTACGTATAGCAATATGAGAAGATAGCCCTTAAATAGACTCGAGAGTTGTTAGACGTGCAGTGTGTCTGAGCCGTTTCCTTGCGCAGCAACACACATTAAAGGAATGTCGGTAAGCTCCGTATTGGTGTAATGATGTTGCTCGAAATCCGTGCGGGGAATGACGATTCGAGCCAGCGAAGCTGTTTCAACCGCCAAACTCAACAGTCTACTGCAACATCGCTGCATTTCCGCACCCACATTCCTATACGAAATCTGCTTATTTAGGTCCAGAATACCCGCCTTTGCATTTTTGACATATGGTTCTGAACTGCCCTGTATATATTCCAAATTTCAAAGCTCTATAACAATAGGAAGTGGATGAAAATTGAGTAACAATAATTGACTTCCACATACAAACAGACCTGTATTTTAAAAGAAAATATAATAATTCGATAACAATATGACGAGTATTATATACTAATTTATTGTATAAGTAGCTATTTTCATTTGCCAAAATTAATTTAGCTTTATTTTGTTTAATATTGTAATTCATTCAACCGATATTTCTGTTTGGGAAAAAGAAATGCATCTAAGAGGAAAATATATTAACATGATAAAAAATAAATCTTATTAACATTAGCTTTTAATCTCATTAAAAATTAGTTTAAAACTTAAAAAAATAATTACGCTGATGTAATGCGAAGCATAATCCGTTTAATGATGATTTCGTTCAAATGGATTTTAATAAAGAAAAAAGAAGTTTGCCTCGTCTATGTAATTGCTTATTATCTTAATGAAATTTTTTTTTCAGCATGTTCAGTATTTTAAAAGACTTATTTTATTAATACTTATACAAAACTTTTTAAAATTAATCTTTATGACAAAAGTTTTGAAAAATATTTTAATCACTTAGTTAATCAAAATGTAATTTCAAGTTAATTTATGTGTTATGCAAGAACGATGTTAATAATCAAGTGTGCGTAGCTTCTTTAAAATTAAGTTTTATGAGAGATCATTATAATACTTTTAATTTAAAATTACACAAACGTAAATGAATTTATCATCATTATTCATTATTTTAATTTATGATTTTTGCACGTATGCTACGAAATGGTGAATCTAAAGATTTCAAATAAGATAATAGTTTATTTTATTTTATTTTATTTTATTTTATTTTATTTTTTTAACAGTGTGATATATTGACTAGTTAGTAATGTTGAAATAGAAAAAAAAATGAAAAAAAAAGAAAAAAAAAACTATTTTTTTTTTATTATAATGTATGGTGTTTGCAAAAATAGCAACAATTTGTTATGCAATATCAAGAATTGTGACTTTTTTCATTCTTGTTTCGGACGGGGGAGGGGAAGATTATATTTTAGATTATATTTTTAAAAATATATTTCCAATTGCCATAATAATAAAATATGTATTAAAAGAGAGCAATACATATGTTAATCAGAAGGAAAAATCTTGATTCCACCGTAATTTATTTTTACAGATATAATTTTAAACTGTTCCAGGAATTTCAGAATTTTCAAGTTAGTTTTTAACAAATAACTTGCAATAAAAAATACGCTAAAACGTATCCTCCTGTACGATATTTTCTCTATATAATGCATCAATATACGCAATAGCAAATTCAAGGTTCCCAAATTTAACATCTTTTCACAATTACTTTTAATAAGCAAAAATTTGCCTTTTTAGATTTTACTGTAAAATGTTCAAGAAATCCTTCCCGGAGGTTATTTCTGGTTCAAATGTTGTTGAAGCCTACCACAAAATTTATTCTTCGTGATTAATAAAATGAAATAAACTGGCCGTTTGGGAATCCTGCACTAAATAATTTCCTCTGTCTTCCAATATCTATTCTATAAATAATAATTTGCAATCCTGAAAATATTGCATATACATTTTTTTAATTAAATAAGCGTGACTTTTTTTAAGTAATTAGTAATTCAGAATTCACACAAAATTTTTAATCCTATTTATTCTGTATAACTGCAATTTTCTCTCTATTCTAAAAAAAAGTAACTACTGCTGTCACCGCCGCCGCCGCCGCCGCCGCCGCCGCCGCCGGTTTTGAATTTTTTGTGACCGGATGTCTTTCTTCGTTAATATTAAGAAAAATAATGCATACAAAAATATGAAAATCGGTGGTATTATACAGAAATGTTTGATAAACAGGCTGATGCAGACAGTTTTCAAATCGAAGAATTATTTTAAGAGATATTTAATGCTAAATTTGGACAAAATCGTTCCACTAAAAAAGTTTTATTGGAGTAAAAACTATTCATGGGAATTTAATCATTTTTAGATCATTTTATACGTTTGAAGTTCTCGGTGTGCAGACTGTATTTCTTTTTTTAATTTGACTCATTTTTTGAGGTTTTATTTCTATTTTAAATTCAAATTTTCAGCATTTCTAGAGATATTTTTTACATTATTTTAGAAAATGGTATTAATTTAAACTGTTGCCATATGTATAAACAGCGGAAACAATAATGTTTGCTTCAAATTAAAAATTTATTTACACGTGACTATTATAAAGAGAAAAAATAATTTGGAATTAGAATTAAATAATTATGTACAAAAAGCAGGAACTTATTAAAAATTACGTCATAAAAACTATACACGTGAATTTTAAAAGAGAAAGGATATTGCAAAATAATAAATTCATTAACATGCATTAGAAGTCTTAAATAGGAGAAATTACGTCATATTTACGTCACATTACAGTTATTACATAAAATGAACACAAAATAATATTACAAAATAGTTTAAATTTAGAAATTACGCTAGACATTTATTTGATATTTTGAGAGGATATTTTCAACTATTTTTGTTAGGAAAGCGCAAATAATATTTCATTTCTAACAAAAGTTTTTTCACGTGAATATTTAAAAGAGAGAGAATAGCTTGGTCAAATTTACTTCAGATTAAAAACGATTAATTTAAAATGTCTCATTTAAAAGAACTTTCTTTTCGCTTTGTTAAAAAATACCAGGAGACAAAGACTCTGTTTACTTAATTCCTTTTATATTAGCTTATTTTGAAATATTTAACTTATTTTACTTAATTAAAGACGAAAACAGCGATTGTATCTTTGGTACTACTTAGTTATCCCGTCGACCAAAAATTTATCATTCGCCAAACTATAAGATTAAATGCCAATAATGGTTGATAGTGAATGTCACATTAACTTGACTTTAAGCAAGTTACACGTGTCTACGCCATCAAGTTATTTTTATTTCGACGTTTTATTTGTATTTTTATTAATGTTGTACTAATTTATTTGTTCTTTCGTTATTTAAAATAAAAATTATGTCAGTTTGTATAATTTGGCGAGTGGTTTGGCGATTTATATAATTTGGCGAAATTGGTCGACGGGATAATCAAGTAGTACCGCAGCGGAATTGGCGTTAAAATTCCCCAATCAAAGAAAAATGAACAGAAATCCGTTTATAGGGAGATCGCCACTGTTTATTAAATTGTAATTCAGTCTTTCGAAATCATTTTAAAGCCGACCAAATTAGCGTGCATTTAGAGTCTGCGGTGTCTGGACGGGGGTTGACGAGCATAGCTCGTAGGGGGCAGAGCCCCCTAGTGTACTACAAAACAACTAAAATAAAACAATATACACTCATGCATGCGCAAAAATTAAGGGCAAGCGACAGGACGCTTTCTATTTTACACGTTTTATCGAATACCTACTGAAAATATTAACAAATTGTTCTTGAACTTCTAAGATATAAAGAAGATGTTTGAGTCAAAATTTAGTCGCGAGGACAATTAGGGGACTAATAATAAATTTAATACAAAAATAACATTTGCTAGCACCTGTGTAACAGAAAATGGTGTAAAGGGTCTATCACAGTGTAAAATTACAATTTGGGTCCTGTTCAATGTTTGTGTGAATTTGAGTAAGCATGGCACTCATATTGTGAAGATGTTAACGTTTCTATGTAAAAATTTAAAAGTTTTTTGTTTATGATACACAGTTTTCAACCAAATTTAACTCAACTTTCCGAAACCCTGACAATGAACTGTAGAATCAGTATACTGAAATTAAACCATGACCATATTTAAAATTTGATGAGATATGGGCATTTGTATGAAATAATGTTTAACTGCGCATGCGCGGAGGACTCCAAAATTTATATTTCATAATTTAGTAGTCAGATATTTGGGCAATTTCTATAAAATGCCCAGTAAAATATTTTGAAAATTCAGAAAGATACCGTGAGCTGATTGAAAAATTGTGGAAAATCCCTTACAATAAAGCTATTTTTAGAAAGCAACTCACTATATCCCTCTGATATAATGTTCCGATTGTTCACTAAATCTTTCTGAAATTTCACGATATTTGACTGGAATTTTTATATAAGTTGCTCTAAACAGCTGACTACCAAATTATGAAATAAAAAGTTTGGAATTTACGTGCAGCGCAAATTAAAATTACTTCATACAAATGACCATATCTCATAAAGTATTCAACATATTCATGGTTTGATTTCAGTATAGGGTTTCTACTATTCTTTGTCAGGTTTTCAGAAAGTTGTGTTCCGGTAATGATGATGAATTTCAAATAGATTTTTGTAGAAGAAAACTGACTCTATTTATGAATGTGCTCCCAATCTTGCCACTATAACTTTTTTTTAAAATTTCTTTTAGTGTTTCTGCACGCTCCGTAGCTAATGTGATAATGAAATAAATATTTTGTGAGCATGTTCAGGGGATTAAACAAGTTCACATATCGATACTTAAAAAAAAACTATTAAATTTAAACATCATGGCTAAATGTGGGAAAAACTGTATAATCACTAAGTTGGTTAGAATTTCACTTAAAGTAAATTTACGCATTAAGTAAGAACTATGTTAATAATCAAATGTCCATTGCTTCTTCAAAGTACAGTAGAACCCCACTAATCCGAACCGATTTTATTTTCGATTTGATTTATTTTGACTTTGTTTTCGTTCTGGACTTGAATTATGAGGGATTACGAAATTTTACGGATAATAGATTGTATGTTGGGAAAATGGCAGCAAAGCAGGTTTTTTTTTTTTTAATTCTTTAAACAGATTGAATAGAATAAAAAAAATACTCAATAATGTAAAAGTACAGCATATGTACACGTATATAAAATGAAAACGTGCACTGTAGGTCTACTCGTAAAAGCCATCTTAAAAAAAATCTCGAATACCAGTTTGTTTGTCAGTCACTATAAAATTCTTTTTTAATATGCAGAAAGTATTTAATTCAGATGATATGCATTTATTTTTTCTTCAACAGTTTGATTTCTTAAATTGTCTACAGAAATTATTTTTTCTTCCATCCTCGTTCGTCGACGGGGTGACTGAGCTATTTACAGATTCGCGATTTTCAAGCGTTTCTAACGGGCTGTTATATAATTCCTCATTCCGAAGCTCCATTGGATTATTATAAACATCAGGAGAGCTTAAAAAATGAATACTACTTTTTTCCGATAGTCGTGCCGGATTATAGGATGTTTACTGTACTACTGAGTACTTATAACTTATATATATATTTAGCACGCAGCTTTTTCTTTTCTATTTTGAACGGAGTTTTGGGTAATCCGAACAGGCACCCTCCCAATTAGTTCGGATTAGCGGGATTCCAGTGTATTTTTTTATACATCGTAATGATCTTTTTAATTTTAAACTACTAGGGAGCTGTGCCCCCTACGAGCTACGCTCGTCAACCCCCGCTCGGACACCGCAGACTCTATCAGCACGCTAATTTGATCGACTTTAAAAAAGATTTCGGAAGATTGACTTATAATTTGAATCTGACAATTATAATTTGACGTAATGTTCACCAAACTATTCTTTCTCTTTTAGGTAGCTTTCATTACAAAAATCTACCTATTGCAGCCGTTCGGAGGAAAGCGATTTCAAAAAATTTTGGCATATTTTCATCGATCATGACCCCCAGACCCCGAAACCACCCTCCGTTCAAAATTGATATATATATATATATATATATATATCAATATAAATATATATATATATATGACATTTGTCATACTGTAACTCTTGTATTTATGAACCGATTTGGATGTAATTCGGTGTGTACATAGTACATACCAATGTCTCGACCGAGTTCGTTGGCCAGCTTCATCCGCCATTTTGTTTCAAAATGGCGGCCATTTAAAATTTTTTTTAAAAAATTAAAATTTGAAATGTGGTATCAAACTATTGAAAATGGAAAAATATTTTTTTCTTATGTATTTGACCTTTATACAAAGACTCCGGAGCAGTTTTTGTTTCGTCTATATCTTAAAAAATGGCTGAGTTATAGCATTTTGAATTTCTAGCATGGCTGACATTTTGAAACGTCCTGAATTTTGTCACGCGATGAAAGGCGTATTTATGAACAGATTTGGATGTAACTTCGCTTATACATAGTACATACCAATGTCTCGACCGAGTTCGTTGGCCAGCTTCATCCGCCATCTTGTTTAAAAATGGTGGCCATTTAAATTTTTAAGAAAAATTTAAATTTGAAATGTGGTACCAAAAAACTAAAAATTGAAAAAATATTTTTTTCTTATGTGTTTGACCTTGATAAAAAGATTCGGGAGCAGTTTTTGTTTCGTCTATATCTTAAAAAATGGCTGAGTTATAGCATTTTGAATTTCTAGCGTGGCTGACATTTTGAAACGTCCTGATCTTTGTCACGTGATAACAGGCGTATTTATGAACCGATTTGGATGTATCTTGGCGTGTACATAGTACATACAAATATCTCGACCGAGTTTGTTGGCCAGCTTCATCCGCCATCTAGTTTCAAAATGGCGGCCAATTAAAAAAATTAATTTAAGGTATTCAAAAATTGGAAAATGAAAAAGATTTTTTTTATGTGTTTGGCCTTGATACAAAGATTCTGGAGCAGTTTTTGTTTCTGAAAATTTGTTCTTTTGTTTATATCTTAAAAAATGGTTGAATTATTGTACTTTGAATTTCTAGCATGGCTAACACTTTGAAACGATCTTGTATTTGTCACGCGATAACACACGTATTCGCCTATTTCGATGTAAGAAGGCATGTGGATAGTATACATCAATATCTCGACCAAGTTCGCTGGCCAGCTTCATCAGCCATCTTGTTTCAAAATGGCGGCCATCAAATTAAAAAAATATATATTTTTAAAGTGAGGTGCAAAAAAATTAGAAATTGAAAAAGGTTTCTTTCTTGATATAAGGATTCAGGAGCATTTTTTGTTTGTCTTTATCTTTAAAAATGGCTCAGATATAGCAGTTTCAATTTCTATAATGGGTGACATTTTGAAAAATCTGATTTCTTGCCTGCAACAGCACTCGTATATATCAACCGATTCCGATGTGAGTGAGCATTGGCACATCAGTTACTAAGGTCTCGACCAAGTTCACTGGTTAGCCTCATCCACCATGTTGTCTTAAAATGGCAGGCACTTTAAGAAATCGCCGAATTTGGCAGCCAAATATAAGTTACTTTAAATAAAAGCAGCTTGGATAAAGCTGACTAATTTCGCAAAATTCTCATTCATAATGATTTAGTATTGATAAAAATTAGTATTGAATCTCCTATATTCGGTTTCCACTGAATTGAGCTTCGAGTGTTTGAATAATATAAGTTGGCTTTTTAAAAATAAGGAATATGAAAGCTACCTCTTCCTCCCGTCACTGGCCGGAAGGACTTTTTAATATTCACGTAAAAATACTTTTCTTAGAAATGAAATATTAGGACCATCATAAATATCAAATAAATGTCTCGCGAAATTTTTAAATTTAACCTGTTTTGCAATATTATTATTTTTCATTTTACGTAATAAGTGTAATGTGACGTAAATGTGACGTAAATTCTGCTATTTAACACTTCTAACGCATGTTAATGAATTTATTCGTTTACGATATTCTTTCTCTTTTAAAATTCACGTGTAAATATAGTTTTTATGACGTAATTTTCAATGAGTTCCTGCTTTTTATATTTCTATTTATAATAGTCACGTGTAAAATAAATTTTTAATTTGAAGCAAACATTATTGTTTGCGCTGTTTATACAGTTGGCAACATTTTAAATTAATACAATTTTCTAAAATCTCTCTAATCTAAAAAAAAATTAACTTACGCTGTCACCGCCGCCGCTGGTTTTGAATTTTTTGTGACCGGAGGTCTTTATCCGTTAACATTAAGAAAAATACTGCATACAAAAATATGAAAGTAGGCGGTATTATAGAGAAATGTTTGATAAACACGCTTATGCAGACAGTTTTCAAATCGAATAATTATTTTAAGAGATATTTAATGCTAAAGTTGGAAAAAATCGCTCAATTAAAAAAGTTTTATAGTAGCAAAACCTATACATGGGAATTAATTCATTTTTAGATCATTTTATACGTTAGAATTTCCCGATCTGCAGACTGCATTCACTTTTTTAATTTGACTCATTTTTTTTTAGGTTTTATTTCTGTTTTAAATTCAAATTTTCAGCATTTCCTGAGATATTTTTTACTTATTTTAGGAAACGGTATTAATTTAAACTGTTGCCAACTATATAAACAGCGCAAATAATAATATTTGCTTCAAATTAAAAATTTATTTACACGTGACTATTATTAATAGAAAAAAACTTTCAAATTAGAATTAAATAATTACGTGTGAAAAGCAGGAACTTATTGAAAATTACTTCAGAAAAACTATATTTACACGTGAATTTTATAAGGATATTGTAAAATAATAAATTCATTAACATGTGTTAGAAGTCTTAAATATTAGAAATTACGTCAAATTTACGTCACATTACACTTACTAGCAGGAATGACCGAGCTAAGCTCGGTCAAAATTAGCTTTCTGTTTATCTCGATATATTGTTCCCGCTGAATCATTCTTGCTGTTTTAGATGCAATTAGCTTGACCACGAAACACAGTGACCCAAAATGACCCACTTATCGGGTTTTTTCGAACATCCGACCTATCACAATGCTCTTCTCGAGCCTGAAAACGATGGAATACAAAATTTAGTGAAAGTCGTTAGTCGTTTTCTAGGTAAAATAAGCTTGATCCACGTTGATTCAAAAAACAACTAACCGAAATTCATCGACAGATGTGAGCTATTTCAATGATCTTTTTGTACTGTGAAACGGTATAACAAAAAAAACTGCCAAAATTGTTTGAACCTTTTTTATATGCTGTTAGCTTGACCCAGACCCATTATCACCAAAATGACCCACTAATAGAATTTTCTTGAGCATGCGACCCAGCCCAATGTTTTTATCTTGTCCAGAAACGGGTTAGTACAAAGTTTTGTCAAAATCTTTTGAGCGGTTTTTTAGATACAGTTAGCTTGATCCTGATCCATTAGAACCCAAAATGACCCATTGATTGAATTTTCTTGAACATGCGACACTGCACAATGCTCTTATCATGCCCGGAATCGGTATTATACAAAATTATGCCAAAATGTTTTGAAGCGCTTTTTAAATACAATTAGCTTGACCCTGATCCATTGTGATCCAAAATGACCCACTAATCGAATTTTCTTGAACATGCGACCTAGCCCAATGGTCTTCTCGAGCCCGAAAACGATAGAATATAAAATTTAATCGAAATCGTTTAAGCCGTTTTTTAGATACAATTAGCTGGACCCTGACCCACTGTGAGCCAAAATGACCCATTAATCGAATTTCCTCGAACACGTGACTTAGCCCAATTCTCTTCTAATGCCCAGAAATGGTATACGTAATATAAAATTTGGTCAAAATGTTTTGAGCATGTTTTTAGATTCAATTAGCTTGACCCTGGCCCATTGTGACCCAAAATGACACACTAATTGAATTTTCTCGAACATGTGACTTAGCCCAATGGTCTTCTCATGACCAGAAACGGCCGTATATTAAAAAATTTCGTGAAAACGTCCTGAGCCTTTTTGTTAGATATAATTAGCTTAACCCTGACCCATAATGACCTACTAATCGAATTTTCCCGAACACGTAACCCATCCCAATGGTCTTTTTTTGCCTGAAGACGATAGATTACAGAATTTCGTCAAATCGTAGTGCCGTTATCTAGATAAACTTAGCTGGACCCACGGTGACCGAAAAATGACCCACTAATCGAATTTTCTCGAACACGAGACCCATCCCCATGGTCTTTTCGTGCCCGAAAACAGTATGGTGCAAAATTTCGTAAAAATCGTTAGAGCCGTTATCAAGATAAACTTAGTTTGACCCAATGTGAACCAAAAATGACCCACTAATCGTATTTCCTCGAATATCTGGCTTAGCTCAATGGTCTTCTCGTAATCCAAAACTGTAGAATTATAGAGTTTAGCGAAAATCGTTAGAGCCGTTTTTTAGATAAAAATAGCTTGACCCACAGTGACCCAGAAGTGACCCACTAATCGAATTTTCTCAAACACGTGACCCATCCCAATGGTCCTTTCGTGCCCGAAAATGGTTAGATACAAAATTTAGTCAAAATCGATTGAGCCGTTCTCTAAATATAATTAGTTTGACCCTGACCCATTATGACCCAAAATGACCCACTAATGGAATTTTCTCGAACACGAGACCCAATGGTCTTTTCGTGCCCGAAAACAGTAGAGTGCAAAATTTCGTCAAAATCGTTAAAGAAGTTATCTAGATAAACTTAGCTTGACATACGTTGACCCAAAAATGACCCACTAATCGAATTTTCTCGAACATGTGACTTATCCCAATAGTTCTCTCGTAATCCAAAACTGTAGAATATAGAGTTTAGTGAAAATCGTTAGAGCCGTTTTTTAGATAAAATTGGCGTGACCCATAGTGACCCAAAAATGAGCCACTAATCGATGTTTCTCGAACATGTGACCTAGCCCAATAGTTTCTTCGTGTCGAAAAACGGTTGGATGTGAAATTTGGTCAAAATCGATTGAGCCGTTTTTTAGATATAATTAGCTTGACCTTGACCCATTCTGACCCAAAATCACCCACTAATCGAATTTTCTCAAACACGTGACCTAGCCCAATGGTCTTATAATGCCCGAAAATAGTAAAATACAAAATGTCGTCAAAATCGATTAAACCGTTCTTTAGATATAATAAGTTTGACTCTGACCCATTATGACCCAAAATGACCCACTAATGGAATTTTCTCGAAGACGAGACCCATCCCAATGATCTTTCCGTGCCCGAAAATGGTTAGATACAAAATTTAGTCAAAATCGATTGAGCCGTTCTCTAGATATAATTAACTTGACCTTGACCCATTATGACCCAAAATGACCCACTAATGTAATTTTCTCGAACACGAGACCCATCCCAATGGTCTTTTCGTGCCCGAAAACAGTAGGGTACAAAATTTCATCAAAATCGTTAAAGAAGTTATCTAGATAAAGTTAGCTTGACCCACGGTGACCCAAAAATGACCCACTAAACGAATTTTCTCGAACATGTGACTTAGCGCAATAGTTTTCTCGTAATCAAAAACTGCAGAATATAGAGTTTAGTGAAAATCGTTAGAGCCGTTTTTTAGATAAAATTGGCTTGACCCATAGTGACCCAAAAAAGACCCACTAATCGAATTTTCTTGAACACGTGACGTAGCCCAAAAGTTTCCCCGTGTCGAAAAACGGTTGGATGTGAAATTTGGTCAAAATCGATTGAGCCGTTTTTTAGATATAATTAGCTTGACCTTGACCCATTACGACCCAAAATGACCCACTAATCGAATTTTCTCGAACACGTGACCTAACCCAATGGTCTCATCATGCCCGAAAATGGTAAAATACAAAATTTCGTCAAAATCGTTTGAGCCGTTTTTAAGATAAAATTTACATACACACACACACACACACAATTTTTGCTCGCATTATAGTATAAGATTACGTAAAATGAACAAAAAGTAATACTGCAAAACAGTTTAAATTTTAAAATTGCGCGAGACATTAATTTGATATGTTGAGATTATATGAATAAGATTAATATTAATTTCATTGAACGCGTTTAGACTGATTTTGAGCGATTATTTAGTAATGTAATAAAAATAAAAAAGAACAGAAGCTGAAAATGAAGTATCATCAACAAAAAATATGATTTGAAAGAGAAAAATCTGTGAAGCAGAAAATAAAGAAATTGCTTTAATGGTTTAGTTAAGATTCGTTAACCTTCTGGGTCGTTTCCGTCAAAAGAAGGCATTGGTATTTGTAAAATATATTTGCATTTTTGATGCATATTTGCTTTTTATGTTAGTTTATTTTGAAATGTTTAACTTATTTTATTTAATCAAAGACGAAAACAGCCATTGTATCTTTTAAAAACAGCTGATTTCTCCTTAAAATTCTCCAATCGAAGAAAAATGAATAGAAACCCATTTATAGGGAGATCGCCACTGTTTTTAAAATTATAATTCAATCTTTCAACATTTTTTTTAAGCCAATCAAATTAGCGTGCTTTTAGAGACTGCGGCGTCTGAACGGGGAATGGCGAGCGTAGCTCATAGGGGGCCGAAGCCAATAGTATGTAAAAAATATCTCTCGAAATGCTGAAAATTTGAATTTAAAATAGAAATAAAACCTCAAAAAAATGAGTCAAATTAAAAAAAAACTAAATGCAGTTTGCACACCGGGAAATTCTGGTGCATAAAATGATCTAAAAATGATTAAATTCCTATGTACAGTTTTTGCTCCCATAAAACTTTTTTAATGGAACGATTTTGTCCGACTTTGGCATTAAATATCTCTTAGAATAATTATTCGATTTGAAAACTGTCTGCATCAGCGTGTTTATCAAACATTTCTCTATAATACTACCGATTTTCATATTTTTGTATGCAACAGTTTTTATAATATTAACGAAGAAAAGCCATGCATAAGCATTCAAATTGGATGCCGATCTGCCGGGAATATCTACGCAGATTTTCATTGGCCCATTTCCAAATCAAAACTTTTTTTTATATATAGAAGGATACAAATGCGAATGAAATTATAACATTCTTCGTTATTTTTTTTTTGGCGCAATAAAAAGTAGAGAATATTGAATTAGCTTTAACCCCTCACTGACAAGCCCGTGTTAATACGTTCACTAAGCTCCAGGTTTCACTGCAATACAAGCAATCTTTAAAGTAATATAATTCTATTGATTTAATGTATTTTTAATACATTGAACAATGATTCATACTTCCAAGGATTGCATTCATATTCGTTATTAACTTTTTTTATAAAATGTTCAAAGAATAATTTTTTTTTAGCATTTAAAACAAAACACACAGAAAACAACATTACAATTTTGCCCTTTTCCAAGACAGTCGGAGGGTTAAAGATTGCAGCATTGTTTATTGACATATCTGGTGCGATAGCTGTAAATTGTTAAAAAATTCTTTAAAAACAGAGAAAAAATTATACTCTATAGTATTATAGATTATAATTATACTCTATAATATAACTATATATATACTATATATAACTATAATATACTCTATAATTATACTCTATATACTCTCTAATTATACTCTATAGTAAATTTACAGTAGTTTTCCGTTAAACATATTCGATTGAGTTTCTCGGTCATCATTTTACAGGCATTTCCCTTTTCTTATATCAGATTCCCTATAACGATTTCCTTGTCTAGATATCCATGTCTCTTCCATGTAAAGATTTCTATGATATTTTTACCTTTGCTGTAACCTGTTAATTAAAATATACACTTTTAAAATTGTTTTATAATTTTATTAGAAAAAGTAACGAAGAATATTTCTTTTAAAAGAGGTTTTATCAAAAAAAAAAAAAAAAAAAGAGTACTTTAAAAGGCACAATTCGTCTCTGTGGACTCAGCGTCGATTTTTATCGACAGTCAGTTTGCAGTTTATTCATTCACCATGTGCATGGAACTTGGTAAAATTAAAATTAAATACAAGGTGGCCACAATTAAACTGACAGTACTCAGAGTGTTCTGTAGTGCGATCTAATTCAGAGAATGACGTCAAATTTTGTAAGAAGATTAAAGATGATGGGGAGCGAAGGATTCCGCGAAAAAAAAAATCAGTTCCAAAAGTCCCCACTAGGGGAATATGCGGCGTCGTGTAACAGAAGAGAGAGTTTAAAAAAAGGTAGAATCAATACTAAAATCACTAAATGAGCTAAATAAAAGGTAATTTTATTTCACAATTGATTCGGCCTTTTTTAAAACTCTCTTTTCTGTTAAACAGCGTCACATATTTTCCCTAGCGGTGACTTTTAGAACTAATTTTTTTATCGCGGAATTTTCCGTCTCCCGTATTGTTTAATCTTCTTACAAAATTTGGCGTAATTCTCTCAAATAGATAGCGCTACAGAACACTCTGAGTATTTTCATTTTAATTATGGTTTACCTTGTATACTTTTCCCCACTCATAAAAGACATCCTTTACATACAGTGTAGTAAGCGCTCGTATAGTACAGTCAGTAAAGTGTTCGTCTCCCACCTAGAGGACTTGCGGTCAAATCCCGCCCCGACTAGTAATAAATCTTCTAAAAATTAAATGGTACAACAACTCAAAGTCACTCGAAAGATTTTAATTCCTTGAAGTTCAAAAACTCACTAATTTTGAAATATAAATTAAATTATTGTCATTAAAATTAAATAAATTTACAGAGTCTTGTGTATTTTCGTCATGTATGTAAATTTACAGAGTGTACTGTAGATTTATCAAATAATTTCTCTGTAATTTAAGGGGACTCTTAAAATCTGAAAAAAAGACCATTTTTAACATAACTTAAAATGTATATAATTTTTAAACATTTTTTTTTTGTTGTTGTTGTTGAGGAAAGATATAAGTATGTTCTATCTTTTCATTTATTTATAAAAATTGCAAGATGCAGAATTAGTATTTAAAGAATTAATAGTCTCCATATTGTCAGAAATTTGTCGAGAAGAAAATTGGTATAACAGCTTACGCGTAGGATTACAGCATAAATTTTGCAACTGGACTGGACTTTTTTGTGACTAATTGTACTTCAGATTAGAATAATGACCCTGAACCTAAATAAATTTGCATTTAAAGCATTTTTACATTTTTAATACAAGTTATATTTACCTAATACAAAATTTTGGAATTTCAACAGTTTAATCACCTGAAAAATATTTTTTTGAACAATAAAAAGGAAATTTTAGGTTCCGTTTACACAGACTAAAATTTGAAAATTTCATGAAAAAATATTCAGCAGTTTTTGAGATATCCTGCGCGTTATGCCCAAAAACGTCATTTGGAGAAAAATGATTTCAAAGTTTCGGAAACGCTGCTTCAACTATTAAACGGGTATAATTCAAAAAGCCTTAACTTCTGTTATAATGGAAATTTTAAGGAAACAATTATATCAAAATTCTCAGAAAATATAGGAGTTTAACATCTAAAAAAGTAAAATTTCAAAATTTTGAAGAACCCTTTACACATCTCGTAGGGTTTGAAATGTCGTAAAATGTGGCTCCAGCTCGATTGACGTGCGAAGTTTGATATTTTTGATGTATTGTGAAGGTTTTGATATGTAGAATCCAAATACATTAGGTGCCCTTTTTTATACACATTATTGGGGGGGGGGGTGATTTTCAAGATGGCGTCCAAGATGGCTGCCATTTACTGACTTCTTTAATATTTGAGGTATATTATTGACCATATGTCAAATTATATGTTTTCAGGGTCAAGAAATACAAATATATAATAAAATTAGGAGTAAATTGAGTTTTTGAAGTGTTTTAAGCGATAAGATCAAAATAAAGCACAAAAATATGAAAGACATTAGATGTACAAGCGTTTTATTAACCAGTTATACACAACCATTTAAATGAAATAACATAAATTATTGAAGATATTGGAAAAAAATATTAAAAACAGCATTTATATGTATATACAGTACTGGGATCTTATGTATCCTCTTTTGAATCACTGCTATCGCTGTGATGGTATTGATAGTCCTTTGTATTGTTGCAATCACTGCATTTGCAAAGGGCAGTACAAACCAGAGAATTATTTAAGCAAGAACATTTCCTATCTGTACATGTTCTCATACACTCACATTTCACAAGTTTAATAACTCCTTCGGGCGTATCTAACTCCAGGCATTTGACTGGAGAAATTACTCTTTCGCCATTTTTCTCCAACCATTGCCATAAAGTGGGATTATTGTAAGTCGAGAATTTCTGTAGCTCTTTCAAATGGTGCAAATTAAGTTTGATCTTAGAATATGTGACTTCAGTGCTCGAAGGATTGATGGTAATTTCTCCCCCTCGAAACTTTTAGTTCTGAAAATGTGCCATCTTAACTCTGAAATCCTTTAAAAATTACTATTTTTCAAATAAGTCTAATCAGGGAATTTTTCAAACAACGACAGATTGGATAATGGATCAACATTAGGTTCCCCAAGTTCTTGAAAAGCTGTTATAATATTATCATCACACTGAAGAGTGATATACACTTTTATCCACTTCTGTTTTGAAATGCCTACAAATTTTCCTGCCCAGTCTCCACCAGTATATGAATGTAAACCTAGTAAACTTTTTGCTTTTATGAGCACCTATTGCTCGACATCTTTCATTGATATTAATTTTTCTGCGTTTGTTGCCTCTACCAGTAACAAAACTGATTTCACTGTTTACTAGATCACTTGAAACCAAGTCAACCAGCAATATGAAAATGTCAGTATCTTGCGAAAACACATCAATCTCATAATTATCATGATGGTTCACTATATCAAGTGCATGAAGATGTATAATGGTGTCTGCTTCTTTATGTGTATGATCATATAATTGTAAATCGAAAACATTCGCATGGTTACTGTATGCCTTACTGCCAACAACGACAACATTTTTCTTCTCACTAACAGCAAAAACCTGTAGTAATTTTATTCCCGAGATAGTCAGCTGTGATTTTGTTTCATCATGTGAAAGAAACGTCTTTAATGAAACCAACGTTATATTGGTACTGTTTGTAATAGTAAATCTAATAGGTTCTGTCGCCCCAATCTTTTCTTACTAGTTTGCTCCTTCAATGAATGCTCAAGGTATTGGTCAAATATTATTCTCCCTTCAGTGTATCCGCTTGTCATTTTCATAATGATCTCGGTAAAAGCATTTGCGAAGTCTTCACAAGTTTTCATGGCAGGTGTCTTTTTTACTGATTGTAAGATTGCCATTCCATCTATAAAATACACTTTTTCTATCGAAGAAATAATAAAGGATTATAATGATTCAAGTATGGGTGATCGAATATATTGCTCTATTTCTGTAATGAATGAACTTTTGTCAGATGGAATATCAAGATATCCATCAAAGGAAAATAATGATCTTGGTATATTATAAAAAACTTGTAGTTTCCAATTGCATCTTTTAAGTTTGTAGACATTTGAGGTCTTGCTTCCACAACAACAAAAAACGGGCAAGAAGTTTCCTATCTTCTCGAATTAGTCTATCTCTTACAAATTCTTCGAATTCCAATTGGCCCTTTTGGTTGACGATTCAGAATATCATCCTTCGCAGATTCTGGAACTTTCATAGAGGATGTAATATTCATTAGTGTGGTATTATCTTGGAAAGGGTTTCCTCCACAATGATCCCAAATACTCTCCTTGACGATGGCTGTGTTGTGAAAAATTCTTAGCGACATGGAAGTCCGAAGTTGATAGTGTTTTCTGGGCTGCTTAGAGACTTCATATGGACAATACTTTTCAAAGTAAGTTGAAACAATGCGTAATACGTCTGGTGCAGACAAGAAATACCTTTCGAGGGCGTTTTCAGTCTGATTTAACCCAATAAATCCACCAATGTTCTTCAGTTCTTTGATTTTCTGTTCCAACTTCTGTTCAGAAAATAGTTTCGTAAGCGGCACATTGGCTTTGGATACTGCAAAACAACCAGATTCTAGAGCATTCCATATTTCTGGATATGTTGTTTTAATGTCCTTCATCTGTGCTAATTATACTGGAATGAGTCTGGCATAATGAAATAAGTCATGAGCAAAATAATACTTGATTTGTTCCTTTAATGACGCGAGATGAAATGCCCAATCTCTTTGACGAGTGGCACGGATGAAACGTAACAAAGATCCAAATTGGTTCATACACTGGAGTAAGAACTTTGCCACATCACCACTGCATTGTGTAATATGTAGAAGACGATTTGTTTCAACTAGTACTCTGATCTCTTTAAAGTTGTAGCTTCAACTTCACAACTGTGCAATTTCTCACGTAGTGAGTTGCATTTTTCTTGCAGGGAAATAATCTCTGTAGAATGTGGCAGTGTTTCAAAGAGAAGGTCGTAGCATGCCAAAACGATATTCATGTGAAAATCTATGCCTTTAGTATATTAGTAATTTTGTAGTAAATTTATAAATAAATAATAAATAACACAATTTAAGCGTATTTTGATTGTAGATTTGCATTTTTTGACCCCCAAAAAATATAATTTGATATACTGGTCAATAATATCCTGGTAAATATTAAAAAAGTCAGTAAATGGCAGCCATCTTGGACGCCATCTTGAAAATCACCTCAAAAATGTGCAAGAAAAAAATGGCACCTAAGATATTTGGAATCTACATGTCAAAAGCTACAAAATAAAATAAAAATATAAAACTTGGCACAAAAATCGAGCTGGAAAACATTTCAGACCCTACTAATCTGTTTTACTAAGATCTGCAATTTTACATAGGACTTGGGGTAATGGGTTTCCACTAGAAACTCTGTAATTAGCATGCGCATATAGATAATATCCATTATTTTTTTGTTTTTCAAGTCGAAATGCTATATAAAAATTAATTTGAAAAAGTACACCCGAATTATTAGCACTATCTTTACACACAAAAAAAGTCAACTATATATACAATATTCTAAACATTCATTTGTCAGTTGTAAAATCAGTAATCTATATTTCTTTTTTCTGTTTGAAACGATATTGTAATTAAATTAATCATAAATAGGAACGACTTTAAAGATACATGATAATAAAATATTAAAAGTAAACATAATATAAAAGCACTAAATTAACTCTTTTGAACTCATTAAACATTCTTTATTTAAAAACCCTATTACGATCATGTGCAGCGAACGATAAATCGTTTAATGGCACGTTAGTCCATGAAAAAAAAAAGTTGATTTTTTCCCTCTATAGTTTGTGGAATAAGTCCATAGGACGGTTAGGTGAACTTTGAAATATTTAAGAAGTTACAGTTAATTAAACAAAAGTTTAGAAAAAAAATTATAACAGCTAAGTTAATTAAAAGTCCATTTTAAGTTAATTTGTGCTTTACAGAAGGAACTTTATAATTATCGGATAATATCTTTTCTTTATGGGAATGAATTCTATTGCGAGAGCCCATTGTTGAATATGTCTAAAAATATAAAAAGAAGGTTTCAAAAGTTATTTGAAACATATAATTTATATATTATAGTAGTGACAATTCTTGCGGCATGGTATGTAAAAGGGGTGACATCGATGCAACGTTATCTCAGTAATTATTGGCGGCATTTCCATACTCTTTTCGATATTTTGACAGTACCCGTAAGGCATGGTGACGTCACTGCGACGTCGTTATGAAGTCATACTGTGATTTTGTGACCGTCGATGTGACGTCATAGTGACTAGAATGCGAGGTCGTTATGGCCGTTTTAGAGGTCGTTTGTGACGGCACATTGTGACCACTCTGTGAAGTCATGGTGTGACAAATTTGTGAAAAGTGTGTCATTTGGGACTATTTTGGCATTAACTTTGTGACGAACCTGTGACGAAAGTGACAATGCTTTGAAGTCACATTGTGACCAATTTGTGAAATATGTGTCATTTGTGACGAATTTGTCATAAACACTGTGATGATTTCAAATGAAAATCAAATTTCAAATTAATTGCTTAAAAGGCGCAAAGGCGAACGTAGTGAAAAAGATTCCATGCTGGGACTCGAACTCGGGCCATCAGTATAGCGCACTGACATTCTACCGACTAAACCACATGGAACGATACCCGGTCTGGAAAATTTCTCACTATTACATGTTGGAAAGGCTACAAACGCAGCACAAGATGGAATATTTATCGTGAGCCACTGACATGGGGCAAACACGAAACTTAATTAAATCGAGCATCGATTGAAACTATATTAATACTTGGAAATTTTTCCAGAGAGAACCATTCGCCTTGCATACAATATTTCAAATGAAAATCAAATTTCAAATTAATTGCTTAAAAGGCAATTTTAATTTGAAATTTGATTTTCATTTGAAATACTGTATGCAAGGCGAATGATTCTCTCTGGAAAAATTTCCAAGCATTAATATAGTTTCAATCGATGCTGGATTTAATTAAGTTTCGTGTTTGCCCCATGACGGTGGCTCACGATAAATATTCCATCTTGTGCTGCGTTTGTGGCCTTGCCAATATGTAATAGGGAGAAATTTTCCAGGCTGGGTCATGTGGTTTAGTCAGTAGAATGTCAGTGCGCTATACTGATGACCCGGGATCGAGTCCCGGCGTGGAATGTTTTCACTATGTTGGCCTTTGCGCCTTTTAAGCAATTAATTTGAAATTTGATTTTCATTTGAAATATTGTATGCAAGGCGAATGTTTCTCTCTGGAAAAATTTCCAAGTATTAATATAGTGATGATTCTTGTCATAAACACTATGATAATTTTAAAGTAAAGTTTTGTTTGAAATATAAAGTCTTATGTTTTTACCGTACTTTTTAGCAAGATATCCCTATTTTGGAGTCCTATTCTTCTAAAATATTTTTAATTTTCCATTTAAAAAACAATACTTATCAATTGACATCTTTTTTATTAAGTTCTAAGCTTGATTTTGAATTCAAGCTTAATATTAAGAATGTGTAAGCTTTTTAATTTTTTGTGATTTATCATTGCTTTACTAAATACGAACATGGAGTCTAATGGACATTAATACAACTGTTATTTATAGAACGACATGATAAGCCCTATTTATTTCAATTTTTTATTCCCGTATATATTGTATTTTGTGAATATGAGCTAATTAGATTTGGTATGTTTTATAGGAAAAGACTGATCTGGGAAATAGAAACAACAAGTAAGATATATCATGCGTTAAGCCTAGATTATAAAACCCTTTCCAACTTTTCCTGAATGTTTTAACAAGACATCGGGGGAAATAACGTAAACAAGATAACTAACTAAACATGAAAACGCATAAAACATTTAAACATTTTCAGCAGTTACCATCCATACCCAAATATGTTTTCCAATTCTTTTAAACAGTCCTGTATTTGATCTGTAGATTAATATATATACTATATAATGGAAAAATTTAGTTTATCAAGGAAACGCATAACAGGTTGAAATTCTCTTTCAGCAATTTATACTAATATATGGAAACATACTTAAGTAATTTTGTACAACCCTGTAGTTTACCTAGAACCTTTATTACACGCCACTATTTAGTTAAAATTTAATTCAAACTAAAACACTTTTAAAACTGCTGAAATCACATTTCCAGAAATTATAATTTATAGACGGCAACGTATCCAATCCTTTGCGTGACCCTGTATATCATTTTATCTATATTCTACAAACATTTTTTAGTAAATTAAATACGGTGCAGCGTAAAAATGCATAACTTATTTAAAAACCACCTTTAAGCAATACCCAGTAACCCTTACGAATACTTTTGTATAGTCCTGTATATGAATTATAGCATATATATATACACCATATACTTTGCATAAATGTAGTGAATCATGAAAGCGCATATCATAATTAAAAATGCATTTCCAGCAATCATCGCTAATGAACAGTACTTCGGATACAATATAGTATCTGAAACATTTTGTGTGTCCCTGTAAATGCTATATACACTTCGTATTATACATGAAATAATTCATAGTATGCAAACCTCAACGACGTATATCAATTTCATTACATATCAAATAGATTAACATAAATATAGTACGCCGCAAACAATTCCCTCCACCCCCTATATCATCATGTATTGGAATTCCTTTTTTAGCCCTGTAAATAAACAATAACTATTCTCTGCATTGCATATTCTACGGAATGCACATTTTAATGCGCTTCATAAATGCATATCAATTGTATTCTGTTTGAAAGCGTGTAAAATCATTAAAAATCATTTGACACGATTTTTTCTCCCACAGGCCGTAATGTAATGGAATACTTTTGACTGTCCCTGTAAATGAACTAAACATGCTACAAACTTCATTACAAATAGGGACCTTGCTATGGTAAACGTTAATAACATCCAAAAAATTCAAGTCAATCCGAGTATATTTAGCGAGTTAGAGCGCGGACAGACGGCCAAATAAACCGAAGTCATAAACACTTTTCAACTTTATCGGGCCTGAAAAACACTTTATTTCAATGCTTAAATATTATTTTTTATTTTTTAATGCCAATAAAATAAATGTATCGAAAACGTAGAAAAGAGTTTACAATCAAAGAAAATTTAATAACTGATTCTGAATGTCTACAATTAAATGTTTGATTAAAATCACAAACAGCAAAAAAAATGATTAAATAGAATAAAAAAAAATAAATATATCAATTTGAAAAACACTAAATAATTAGTATTTATAATTGTACTATTAAGCAACAACAAACTACAATAGATGAATTAAATGCATTTAACAATTTCTCAAAAATCTTTCCATATGTTATAAGGAATTCCTACTATTTTATAATTTTGGCAAATGTTAAATCTGAAAACATTGGTATGAAGATTTAAGGTTTTAAATACTAATTTAAAATATTATTAACAATGAAAAAAAAATCTTTCAAAAGTTTCACTACTACAATATGTAAAAAGATATTTTCCCAGTATAATGTTAATTTCAAAATTGAAACAGTTCCCTAATATCATTATAATCGAATATCATATTTAACTCCAAAATATTAATGACGATAAATACTGTGTTAGAATCAGTCTCTGCATCAGCTTTTTTTTCCCTTCTAGCGATGGCAGATTAATATTTTACAGCATCGAATCGGAAAAGAATTGCAGATCAGTCTCATTGCATATAACATACTACAACTTATTTAACTTTAATCTATCAAACGGGAATAAAAAATTTAAATTAAATAAGACATACCTTTTAAGTTCCATAAATAGTTTAATAATATCCGTGTTTTATCCTAAATTGTCAGACATACTTCCCGCGTCAAAAGTTCTGATCCTTATTTTATTCTGAGGTTTAAACGAGCGCAGACGATAGTGCACGCTCACGCGCGCACGCGCAAGCAGGTGCTTATACTGTATTATTATAATTTTTGTCTGTAATGAAAATTTTCTATTTGAATGAAACACCTGCCTTTTTTCTTTCTTTTTTTTTAAAGTAAAGTTTGTTTTACACGTAATAAATACAAATTAGGCATCTTAATAAATGAAAAGAGAGTATACAGGATAAAGAAAATTTTCTTTGTCAATCTGTCATTTTTTTTATATTCATTTTCTGTAGAATTATCTATTTGTATCACATCTATTTGTAAAATAGCTTTTTTTAAAGTCGTATTTCTAAATCACGAATTTAAAATATGAATAATTATATCATGGGTTTTGTATAAAATTTGTATAAATATTTTTTTCGGAAAATGCTAATTTCATTTAAAAAGTCTGAAAGAAGTAGAATTTTTTAAAAAATAGTTATTTAAAATAGTTAAACACTAACAGGAAAAAATATGACTTGAATGCAAATTCTAAAGCAAGAAATGCATATATGACTAAACTCTGAATACTCTTTCTACGTGCTCATTAAAAGCTGCAGACTTAACTGTAACAGCAAATTTTAGTTTGAAACCAGAGAAGTGTTTCGAATAACACTGGTCGACAAAAAAAAAAAAAAAAAAAAAAAAAAAAAAAAAAAAAAAACCTTTCTCTCTGCAAACTAAATATGTAAAGTGTACAGATTTAATATTCCTAATTCTAAATATGTTATCCAAATTGCTTCATAACGTACCATTTTTCCGAGAAACACTTTTATAATAATAACAATCGGTGAAGGATTAAATTGCAATGGTAGATAAAATTGAAATCATAAAAAAAGTATACTTCACTGTCTTAGATAACAAATTGATAAAATATAGCATGAAAATCTAGTTTGTTGATACTTGTACCGTGCATTTTCCTTTTTATGCCCCCCCCCCCCCCACCTCTTTTCGTGTCCGAATTTCCTATCCACTAATATATTTTCATTCCTTATGTTGCTGCAACTCGGGCATGTTTAAAATATTTCTGTTCATTTTCAAAGATTTTTGATGTTTATATTTTTGTCACACTGTGACTTACAATATGGTGGTTTTTTCGTCACATATGTGACGTGCCGTACGTTACATGCAGTGACATAACAGGAACGTCACAATTTTCTTTTTTTTTTTTTATTGCCGGAAAATATAATTTTACATAAATAACATGTTTTGAATATTTTTTGTAATTTTTTAAATTTTTCTAAGAAGTTCACATCTCAGTCACAATGTGGCATCACTGAGTGGTGGCATTTTGGTCACAGATGTGACGTGACCACAGTGGCTCACAGTGACGTCACAACGACGTCACCGTGACCATGCATGCTATGAGGGTAGGTAAATTATAAATTAATCATTCGTCAAAAAATAAAATAAAAAATGCAATAGCCATGTAAAAATAGAAAAATAAACTTTTTTTTGTAAGCTGTGGAATTATTATTTTTATTATTATTGTTATTATTATTATTATTATTATTATTATTATTATTACTTATGGTTTCGATACTGTGAAAACTTGTAAGAAGCGTCACACTATTACTTTAAACTCAATCATAATGATTGGTAAAGTTACCGTACGAATTCAATTTTTCAAAAAATGACAAGCCGGGTTGACAATTGGCGCAGCAAGCATATTTTACTCAGATAACCTTATTGGTAATAACATGTGGCCTGTCATTTACACAGCTCAGCCGAATAAGTAACAGGTAATGTATGATTTATTTTGTTAAGGTGTCTACGTGGCAGATCAGATGTTATTACTGATTAGTTTATTTGAGCGGAATAGGCCGCGCGGTTTTCAGTCCAGGTATTTCAAACGTAGAGAATTGACAATATAATTAAAAGTTTCTTGTCCCAAGCCCCAGCCTGTCCATTTTTTTTCACCCAGTTGAAAAAATTGAATTCATGTGATAACTTTACCAAAATAATAATAAATTAAAAAATAAATTTGCTCCAATAAATCAATTTCCCATAATATTTATGAAATAATTTATTTTCGAGGTATTTCGTATTTTTTACGATTTATTTCCTTAGTAATTTAAAAATTATGATCGAATTTAAAATAATAATGTATCTACGTCCCCTATCCCCTAAATAAATTTCCTATTCCTGAGGTTCATTTTGTCGATCTGTCTTCATAGTACATCTAATGTTTTTACCAATAAGTTTATCTTAGAGAAATATACCCTCCGGTTGTCAGCCCATGTAGCTCAAACGATAGAGCATTGAAAATGTAAGTCAGTGGTTCTGAGTTCGTGTCGCGGCTTGGACTTATTTCAAATCAGTTGAAAAAAAAATTCTTATTAAGAAATGTATTGAAATCCATTCATTATTTTCCGTAAAAACTACAACAATTTAATCTGTGCATTCAAAACTGTTGTCACATCGATAATATAACCCTTAACAAATCAGTTCTAGCACATATTGCTGATTTTGCACCTATGCAAAACTCAAATAAAAGTAATTCGTTACATATCATTTGATAAAATGTTTTGAGTCTTATTTTGTGTGATATTATAATTGAATCTTTCGTACTTTCAAAAGGCAAATTTAAAAATTAACTAAAAATTAAAAAATATAAAAATTTCTGTTTGACTTTAGCATGAGCATTAATTAAACAATAAATTCAGTTATTTACAATTTATTTGAAAACATGCTTCTAATATAATTTTGGCAACATTAATCATAAGTTATATGAAAGTTATACGCATGAATATGTTGAAATAATGATAATGAATTAATAGCAGGTTTTTTTTTAATAATACTGAAGTATGTAATCCAAGAACATCAGTAAAAAAAAAAAAAAAAAAAAAAAAAAAAAAAAAAAAAAAAAAAAAAAGATGTAAAAGTAAAAAAGCAATTTAACAAATTACAACGACCATTAGTAAAATGATTTTTTCGGAGACTAAAATTTAAGATATAAAAAATCGCACGGAGTCGATCATGCATTACGTACGCCATGAATTAAACATTAACATTCCTGGACCCATCATGAACAAATTATAAAAGAAATTTCAGTTTTACAATTTTCGGTGCTGTAAATTTTTAAACTTCTACGGAGCTGGTCATACATTACGTACGCTATGAATTAAGCATCATTAGTGTTATTACACGTAAAAATTGCAAGCGACAAAAATCGCCTGGACTCGTACGTATTATCCACCTGAATCTTACGTATTATCCGAGCATTTCATTGGCTGTTCGGGAAAAGGCTTTTCCATCGTCAGATTTCCAAGAAATCTGACAACCAATTTTAAATGAAATTTCATTCTTAAACTTCTGAACATCCCACAATATTACTTTTTACACCGTCGTATAGAGAAAAAAAAAATGCAATTTGTTTGAAAGCTGTATCTCAATTTGTTTCTGAGTTATTAATTTGTTTTGTAGTTTTTATTACTTTTTTGTCATAGTGGCAACAGAAGTATCCATCTCTGTTGAAAGTAAAGGTCTGTACAAGTTACTGTATAGACCAATCAGAAAACGAATAAAATGCGGATTAAACCAATAAAAAGCTTCAGATATGCTTTTGATTTCCTACCCTGACGAGGACCATAACCATTTTTCCAAATGGTTAATAAATTTTAAAAAAGGGGCAAATATATTTTATATTCAGATTTTTATGCTCTGTAGAAAAAAATATTCTGATAATTTTCAATAATTGTATAACTTATATTTCTTTGTTAGTGTAGAAACAAATTTCGAGAGACGCTTTTGAAAATCGTCTAAAGTTTATGGCTATTGTTTCAAAAAATGTTACTCGTTACAAAATTTTTAAAAATATTTAGGAATTAATTTAAAAAAAAATCCCAAGCAAAAAACGTTTTTTCTTATATTTATCCAAAATTGATCTGAAAATGCCTTAGTTTTTTTTAATTGTGTGTTTTTAAAGTATATTGTAATATAGTGTTTTGAAAAGTTCCAACTTTGAAAAACTTTATTACTTCAGTGCTAAGTTTCTTGAATATTAATCACAATTTTGAAAATGTATAAATATATAAAATTTCGTAATATATATAAATTTATGAATGTATAATATACGTATTTGAAATTAGTGCATTTTTCTCAAAGACTTGTGAATTCAAGCGTAAGTTTTCCGATTTTTCTCAATGTATTTTAAATTAACGCAAAATTGTTAAATATTATATTGTAAAGATTGTATCTAAAATATTAAACATAACTGAAAAAGTGAGAGAACTTGCTTTTTGCGCACACGTGTTTAACCCTCTCATTCATACGGGCGTCATATGAGGACAGATAAGTATTGTCCTATAAAGCAAAACATTTTCAGCATTCATTTATGGAGATCTGATTTGTGGACAGATAATAGCGAGCATTCAGCTCAATAATAAAATTATTTCATAATGAGATCTCATTTATCACAAAAAAAGATTTTTTGTGAATAATGTAAAATAATGAAAAATAATTTATGCATGAGAGGGTTAAATAAAATATTAATAACTGTGCCGATATTTAATATTTCTAAAAACTAGATGTAAACAGAAGATTGACCCTTTAAAAAATTCTGAAAAATAAAGACATATGACTATATTAACTCTAATTTGAAAAATGTTCAGTTAGAAGATGCTTTATGTCATTCATCTCGCAATATCATATAAGGGATATTAAATAAATGTATAACACATTTTTATGAAAGGAGAATATTATACAAAGTGAAACGTGTGTTATTTATGACTGGAGTTAGATTCCAGTGACGTCATAGGAGAAAACGAAACAAGCACATGAACCCTATCGTGTGTTCAACTAACTGTGATTCACTTAAGGCGTTTATGTAGATTTCTGTAAAAAGTAATTATAAATTTATCTCAAAAAATGTTTTTACTACAATAATTCAATTTCTTATAACATGTATAAAATACATTTTTGTTCAGGGTCTTCCCTATTTTATACGATTTTTTCATTAATAATTTAAAAATTAATGTTTCTGTCAAAAGTGCAGAAAATAATTTCAATTTCAGCGTTAAAGAAAAGTTCATTTCGAATTAATGCATGTGCTACTCTAGAACGATAAAAATTCTACTTAACTTTATATATATAAAAAAAATTTATATACTTTAAAAAATTCTTAATTTGAAACAGAGCAGCCGAATTTAATTTTGCTTTTTTGGTATTTTACACTCATATTATTAATATAACGCCAAATGCAATTGCTTTCAAAGACTAAATTTCCTTTAAAAAAGATTTCGAAGTTGAATGACACGTGAAGACATAAATATATGTATTATTTAATTGATATGCTACAATAATGATGGAAAATGTTTGGAACTCAGTCACTAATGTACAGTCGTGGAAAAAAAAATAAACACCCCCTATTAACTCCTCAACAAATTATTAGAAGAAAGGTACTGGTACCGAACGATTGGAAATAAAGTCTACATTTAAATAATGTATATAAAATTTGCTTAGGGGACCATCTATATATTAAAACGAACCAAAACTTATTTTTTTTCAATGGCAATACCCAATTAAAAAAAAAAAAATCAAATATTCGGTTCAAACTATGCTTAGACACCAAATTTTAAGTCAGTTGGATGATAAGTGTTTGAATTATAAACATTAAAAATTTAGTGCATCTAATGTTAAATTACATTTTCATATTTTTATTTATAGCTTCTGAAATTATGATCCGAATTAATTTAATTTATTGAAATTATGATCCGAATCCTGCAATTATACTCTTAATGTGCTAATTTTTTGTATAGCAATAATATTAAAATACCCAAACATAAATTCGTTGAATTAGCAATTTTTATAATTTTATGATATGAATTATGAAATTAACATTAGAAAAATTATGAATTGCAACCTACAATTTTTTTGATGGATTTAGATTTATTAAGTTCTGCTTTATGGAAATCCCAAATTTCACATTTTTCTTCCGAGTAGTTTTCAAATTATGCTTAAAAAAGGTCTCTTGATCTCTTGAATTCTTGAAATCTTGTTAGAAGTGACTAGATATTTTAAAATTTATTATACTATCCTGTAATCTAGTAGTCTTCAATGACTGCTTGAGTGGCGCTTAAGATGCCTTGATGAAAAAGAGGGGCTCTCTCGGTCAACAATCGAGCACGGAACTTCAATTTGGATACAGCCACTAAAATAAGCTTGTTTTAAAATAATTAATTTCTCGGAATCTTATGGTACAAATTGCATAAAAATTTGTTTTTGGACTAAGGAGCTTTGTAGCAGATCCTGCCCAGCATTACACTTTAAGATATTATCTATGCAGTAGTTTTTGTCAGAAGAAATACCCTATTCCAGTCTCTTTTGAACGTACACAGCTAGACTTAACCAATAAAATAACTACACAAGTATGCCAGAATTATCGACACATGCGTACACAATACTTCTTCAGGAAACAACTCGTGTGCACATCAGGAGAAACTAATTTCAACCACCATGTAATCATTTATGATCTTAATGGAAGATGGAAGACACATTTCTCAGCATTATATCGCTTTTTCAGTTATTTATTTATTAATATTTACTCAAAAGGGTTATAATTTAATATTCATTGCACACATTTATTACAATTTTTTTAATTATGAAGTTAATCTCAAGTTCTTTGAAGTAAATTTGTGTGTTGCACCAGATCGGTACTAATAATCGAATGTGCGTAACATCTTCTTATTGTATTCTTTATAGTATTGTTATTTAAATGATACTAAAAACACATGCGTACACAATACTTCTCCAGGAAACAACTCGTGTGCACATCACGAGAAACTAATTTCAACCATTATTTAATCATTTATGGTCTTAATGGAAGATGGAAGACATATTTGTCAGCATTATATCGCTTCTTTCAGTTATTTATTTATTAATATATACTCAAAATTGTTATAAATTATTATTCATTGCACACATTTATTACAAATTTTTTTAATTACGAAGTTAATCTCAAGCTATTTGAAGTCAATTTGTGTGTTGCACGAGATCGGTACTAATAATCGTATGTGCGTAACATATTCTTATTGTATTCTTCATAGTATAGTTATTTAGATGATACTAAAAATATAGATGAATTTGTTATTATTTTGAAAGTTCTTTCAAGTACACGTTTGGATGGCTTCTAACAGCTGCTCGGCTCAAATACTTTCAATAAATGTTTCGTTCGTATGATGTAAAGTCATATATTGAGTTATTCCTAAATTACATTCCGTTAATTTATGTGTCAGTCATAAATCTTAAAGTATTCATGGACTGTTTAATATAACTTGATTTCTTATTTCATTTTAAAAACTCTCTTTTTAAATAAAAGTAGATATATCTAGCTACGGTGTACAGGTCATTAATAATCAAGAGGAAATCATTATAATATTTTATTTCTTATTATATAAATAAATCTTTCTGTCATCTTTTCTTTATTAAGTTAAATGTGTCTTGCATTTCGCGAATCTTCGCATATTGTTTATATGTGAAATTTAACATCTGTCAGTAAATAAGTAATTATATATGACGGATGGCAGATTAAAATTATTATTTGGCGCAGTGTGTATGGATATAATGTAAAAGGTTATTGCTCATTTCTTTAATCGTTATATATAAAAAAAAATTCTAGCCGTTATTTATCGCCAGAGGGATTCGTTAGATTTTGAATTTTGTATGTAACATGCTAACGGATATTTTTATTAACTTGTTTACTTGGCTCGCCAGATATTGTATCGAGGGAATTTGCAACCAGCCTTAGAAGAGTAAGGTCGCAAACTACTGTTCTTGTTAGGGGGATCACCTCACCACGTCTTATTGAATTCAAATAGCAGAACTTACGTGGATTTTAGTATGAGTCTTCAGTTTTGTATTTTTTATCATCAGTTTCTTATTTTCAGGAAACGGACTAAAGTATTGTGGACAAAACGCAATCTACGTACTAACTCCTCATTACAGATCTATGGCCGTAACGTAACCGAACTAAACCAGCAAAATAACTAAAAGATAAATAATTAAATTCCTACACCATAGTTCGATTTGATTTGGTCCTACGCATACATGTCAATATGTGTACTTAATATCAAGAATATTTTTATGATTTATCAATAATGTAAATCATGAATCTTAATAGTACTGTGGAATTAAAAAATAATAATACCTGTTGTAAAAAACGCAATTGTTCAAATACGTTATTTGGTTATGGATCTGATTATGGAAGGTTAATCATAAAATAACACACTTTAGCAATAAACGGAAATCTGCAAACGGAAATGTAAATTCTCCTTTAATCATTTAAGACGAATTGGTTAGATGATAAGTTACATTGTGACGGACCCTTTGGGACCGTCGTCGGAGAAAAGTAACTATACAGAAACGAGTGATAACAAAGATATATTCAAAATCAATAAAAAGGGCAGATCACAACAGAGTTTCCAGAATTAAATTATCGATAATCAAACCTATAAGCTTGAACAATATAAACTAAGCAGAAGAAGGCTATTTTCACGAAATTTCCTGTATTCTAGCACTAGCATTAAACAAAAGGACTGCTCTAATCATTTACAGAATTTCACGGAAGCATAACTTTGACTTCGATATGAATTCACTAGGAAGTACATAGTAGCGCTATATGAGATGTGACTATAGTGTCTGCAGACATAACTAAAAGTGCCCCTTTAAATACACTGGTCAACAAATTTGAACTTTTTCTCTGTCCTAAAACAGAAATTAGTTGTTTTCTATGCGGTATTTTTGTGATGATTCCGAATCTAGTTTTAGATTTACTCCAGCACGTCAAGTTTGAGAGACATTTGCATATTTCAATTTATGCAAATTTAGTAAATTTTATACAATTATTTTCAAATTTAAGGTACAAAGCAATATCAGACAGGGTTTTTTGTTTTATGTTATGATTACTACCTAATTTACTTCACAAAAACGTTGTTTCTGAGATTATACTGACATATGACTGGATAGATTCTACTACTTTTTTTTCGAATATATAAATTTTTGTTAATGTCACTGATATGAATCGTACCCTGTTCAACTTCTTGTCAATGAATTACACACCCCTAAAAAGCATCTTATATAAAACCTGTGTTAATGCCGCACAAAGGTAGAAATTCTTCTTACTCAAAAACTAGACATGACATAAGAAAACAGACTGCAGATTTGAAATCAGCATAAAAATCTAGTCTAGAAAAACATTACGTCAATTCTGTGGCAACTATTTTAAAGTTGATAGTGATGAAAACATTGAAAAATTTGCAAATTAGGCTTAATAACTGATAAATAAATGTTAAGAATATGCAAATCGTGACATTTATCTGAAGCAAGTAGTCCTTATCTAGAAATCATAATTAGATGTGACTTATATTGTATCTAAAATTTGCATAAAATAGCACAAAAAATCTTAAAATTACATAAATTTAAATATGCAAATTTCTCAAAAGCTGGACCACCTAGAGATAAACGGAAAGCATAGTCAGATTCAGTGCTAAAAACTGATCTAGAATCAACTAATTTTAGTTCTAGGACAAAACCACTATTGTCCAGTGATATTACTCAAGCAATATGAAGTTAACAACATGAATTCCAATATTCTTGTATTTGAAATATCAAATTGTAACACCTTACATCACTGGATAAATCTCGTCTGTGGATTCTACTAGAAACTCATTCAAAATGGAACGTGAATGCAATATTAGCACATGGTATGGCTGGATAAAGTTGAAATTTAGTTCTGATTTCCAAAATTGGGCGTGATACGACAATATTTGACGGCTCTACTGGATTTATACCATCGTATTTATATCACATAGACAGCCATATATATCCAGTTGGCATATACACTGCTCAAAACAATTAAAGGATATTGCAGTTTTAGGTGGATTTTGTATCTGGTAAACTGTTTAGCTGATTGATACATGGTCGACAGACATAGTAGGTTATATGAGAATAAATTACACATGTTTGGCAGAAAAAAATGCATTTTATTGCGCATTTGTGTACTAAAGGAAAAAAACACAAATTGTGCATATGAGAAAAAAAGAAAAAGAAAAGGTGTTTTCTTCAAAGAAAATCATTTTCAGTAGGGCGTATGGTTTCCACGGACGGCCAGCAACGTTGAACACCTTTGAGGCATGGACTCAATGAGGCTATTAATGACGAGTTGGGGTATTCTGCCCCACTCTTCCAGAAGAGCTCTTTCCAGTTCTTGGAGAGTTTGTGGGGGTTGTTGGCGGCCAGAAACTCGTATTCCCAGAGCGTCCCAAACGTGCTCGATTGGATTCATGTCTGGAGAACACGCTGGCCATTCCATTCGAACGATTCCTTCCTCGAAAAGGAAATCCTCCACCAGGTTTGCACGATGTGGCCTGCAGTTATCGTCCATTAAAATGAAGTTATCTCCGATTGCTGCAGCGTAAGGGACTACAATAGGTCTGAGGATCTCATCCCTATATCGGCGACCAGTCAGAGCTCCATCTCGAATGATGTAGAGGTCAGTGCGCCCGTCAATGGAGATGCCACCATACACCAACACTCCTCCACCGCCAAATCTGACACTTTTGTGCACGAACGCAGGATTATTCCTATTGCCACGGTCCCTCCAGATGAAAATACGCCTATTATCCGGATGCACAGAAAAGCGGGACTCGTCAGAAAACAGAATATTGCTCCATTCATTTCTCCTCCAGTTGACATGCTCGGTTGCCCACTCCCTGCGGTCTCGACGATGCCTTGATGTTAATCTAACACATACCATCGGTCGGCGAGCATACAGACCTACAGCATGGAGCCGGTTTCGGACAGTCTGAGTTGAAATCGTGGTGCCTGTAGCCGAGCGAAGGTGTTGTTGGAGAAGAGTAGCGTTCATGGTTCGGTGTCTCCGAGCTGTTAACGCTAAATACCGATCTTCATTGGGCGTTGTTGCCCATCTACGTGTTGCCCTGGTCTTCGGCCTGCACATCCACTCTCCAAAAAACGGTTCCAGATCCTGGAAATGACACTTTGTGACACTCCAATGGCTTGCGCTACTTCGGCATGAGTTTGGCCCCCTTCTAACCTACCAAAAATTCTCAAAGCTTCTGAATCTGTCAAATGACTTCGCTGAGACATCGTACTCATCGAAACAAAGCAATCACTGAATGCCGACCATGCTTGTCTTCATTCTCTTTTATCCAGTTGAAAGTCAAATTTCATTCGCTGCCGCTGAAGCGACGTTTTTGACGTCGAACTCAAAATTTGCATACTCCACAGTTTGACAACCAGAAAAATTTGCATTTGTGATTCTCTTCTTCTATTTTCGGCAAAAAAAAATTTCGTTTATATCTTTATTTTTTATAAAACTTCAAATATCCTTTAATTGTTTTGAGCAGTGTACATTCAGAAATAATGTGAATATCAGATTCTCGAAAACGACTCGTTCATGCATAAACGTTTGAATCAAGACAACACGTTCACATGCAAAACTCTAAAATCCACTTCACCCTAAACTACTATCATAAGAAAGTAGGTAGGCATTTATTATGTTACAGCATCAGAATACATTAAAAATTTGTTATGTTTTATAAAAGTTATTTTTTGGCTGAGTTATGTCAAAACTGGGTAAGCTAAAAGTTCAATAAAAGTTTAAAAATTCATAAAAAAGGAAGAAACTATGATAAAGAAATGCGGTTTGCAAGAAAGGGCTCACAAGGCAGTCGAATGTTTTTTAGCAGCAATTTTTTTATTAAAATGTCAGCTGTAGAGGGCGCTGACGACCGAAACACAATGATCAGGACAACATTGCCCTTCATTCAATTATTCTTGCAATAACAGATGTCCAATATGGCCTCCAGAACATTCTACGACTCAACTAAGGCGACTCATAACGCCCGTTACAACTGAATGCAACAGGTCGGAATGTATTTCAGAAACCTCACGACGCAGGGAATGTTTTGCCGATGTTGAAGAGGATGAATGGTACACAAGGGACTTCAAATAGCCACACAATTTGAAATCGACCGGAAAGTTGTCAGGTTATCGTGGAGGACATGCCATTTTGTAACCCCAACTGATCACAGTCTGTCTTCACCAAAAGTACTCAATACGAATAGTTTGACTGGATTGTTATAGTGTGGTGGTGCACCCACTATCCTGCATAACGCTTATTACAGAGAACACACCTTTTGATTTAATGCGGGCACGACTTTGTCATGCAAAAGAATGAAATAACGCTCCCTAAATCATTCATAGTGTTTTCCACAATAGTAATCAGGACTTCCGCCAACGAGAGTCTTCCGCTTGCATTATTCTTTCACAACTATGTTTTTTAATTCATTTTAAAACCAGATAAAAGAACAATTTTACGATACAAATATATGACATTAGTCCTCAGAGACCTGGCTATTTTTTTTTTTTCTTTTTTGTACTGCCAAAAAAAATAAAATGTATATTTTTTCTTTAAGGATGTATTAAATAGATGAGGATTAAAGAAATGTTTATAAATTATTTCACGTTTAAGTTTTAAATTTCTAATTAATTAAAAATATTTTTAATTTAAATGATACATTTTGGCATTATATAAAATATATGCAACTGTAAATATACAAAAAAGTAACACCTTGTAATAATATACTAATTTTAATTGGTAAAAAGTGTAAATTAAAACTTTAAAATCAGTAAAAATATGTCTATTCTACTGTTTACATATTTCAGCTCTACCGGAGTCATTTCAAAACAAATAAATAAAAATATTATATAATTGCACGGTCTATGAAACGCCATCATTCAATTTTTCATATTATGTATATTATTTTTTATTTAACTTGGATTTTTATTTAAATTTTTGTAACCGTTGAGCTGCTCCAGCCATAATTTTCGTAAAATAAATTATGCTGCATTGTTACATATTGAATTTTTGCCGGTTACAATCTCTGTGGTTTCTCTTATCATGGATGGAAAGTATAGACTGGAGGGGGAAATTATCTAACTTTCATTGAAATTTATTTGGATAGATTCTTCTTGATATAAACTTGCTAGGGCTGTGTGTTTCCTATTATATTTAATATAAGCTACATGCTCATTTTTTCTATGCTTGAAATTCCTGCTAGTCATACCAATATAGTAATTCTTTAATCCGTCTACTAGTAAATTGTATTTCATTTTTATACTAGCCAGTATTTTCTAAGATTTTTTAATAAATTAAAATGCAGTTCTAAGCGTTTCGATATCTTCTTAGTAGCCAAACCACCCCCAAAATTGCAGAATATTATTTGCACTGAAATTGGCTCAATCAATTTAGAATTATTCAGTAGGGTGGAGTGAAAACGACCAAAAAAAAAAAAATTTTTTTTGGACTTTTTTCATCAGATAGGTCTAAAAAGTTTCCTTTTGGCACACTTAATATCAGGTTAAGTTTTCATTTCATTTGGAATTAACCTTTAGGGCCCTATCAGCTCTTAAAGATTATGCCCTTTATACGTGGAAAACCAAGATTTCACTACGTAGTATAAATTACCAAAAGCAATCTTTTTTACTAAATGTCTGATTTCAGGAAAATAACCCATAAAAAATGACTGATTAAAGTATAACTTAAGCGTTGTTGCGTTTTAACACCTTAAAAAATGAATTGCGTAATCGCAAAGAAGATAAAGAAAAAGCAAATTAATTAGACATAAAGTTTACTTTTATTTTTCGTACATACATAAAAGGTAATTCTCTAAGTACATAGAAAAGACATTTTTCTGAACATACAGTAATATAATTAAAAGAATATATGCGATGTACTGCAAAATTATCTTTCGTTTCACTCTAATTTATATTGGCCTTTAGTATTAAAACTAGGCATTACCTTCCGCGATTTGATTTTTGCTCGCATATATCTGTCCCTTGCTTCTACCCCTACAGCCGCTAATCATGAATGAGTAACTAATTTCACGTATATTTCAACTGTTTGAATATGAGACGGAAACTTGGGGAATTGAAAAGATCCGATCTTTTTATGAGAACTCCCAACTCCTCACTTGATACGCTATTAAGAATGCGGGGTGATGTGATTTCACATTCTTGCAGTAAATAATGTTAATTGTCTGAGCGAAGCGAAGGCTAATGCTCGGCGAAATATTACTGTCCGGACACTTTACTACTACGATGGATATTAACGCCATGTCCTACTAAAAAAAAAGCCTAATAAAAACCTTTCGTCAAGCATAACTCAAAAAATATTTGTCGGATTTCGTTTCTGATGCACCAGAAGGTACCTATGAGGGTCGCCTACTGAATGCACCTACTGCGAAAAATAAGTTCCAAACCGTTTAAAAATTATATAGAAAAAACTCTTTAAAAAGCACAATTTATCTGCATACGTCACAGAAATTTGGTGTGCGTCACTTTCACCGGTGGATGTTTTCGTAGACAACTGGTTTGAACACATGGAGCAAATAAAAAAAAAATACGCACGCAGTAATATTGAATAGATCAGTTTCAACCACGTGATCACAAACCGTGCAACAACCCGTAGCAACCAGTTTTGGTGGGCAAACAAATAATAATACAGTATTCCGTACCACGGTGACCGTTTTTAGCCTGTTGCATAAAATCTGGCATGTTGTATGACATACAATTGTGGATGATTAAAATAAAAGACGAGTGTTTATTGATCCTGGAGGTTATCTTTCTCTGGATGTCTGTCTGTCTATCATACAGCGTGCAATTTTGTTGTAAAGGGTGATATTATTATGCAGTAAAACCTCCATAACGGACACACCCGATTAGTGGACACCTCTATTTAGCGGGCATTTTTTCGATTACCAACCCTTAAATAATTGTCAGTAGCGGTCACCTCTAAATAGAGGACAAATTCTGCATTCTCGGGGTGTCCGCTATTCAGAGGTTTTACTGTATATAATATTGATAATTATTTTACAGGGCCGCACAAAAGAATAAGAATATATGAAACGAATATAAACTAAATTCGGGATTGGTAGATCGCTGATGGTAATGTAATTTTAGGATGCTGTTACAATCATCCGCAGCATGTTTTTAGAGTTTCGTTCATCTAACGCAACCCTACCTGTCTCACTCCTTTGTCTGCCTGTTTGTCAGTCTGTCACAGAGCCCGTTCTCAGAAACTATATATGTCGGAGACTTGAAAATTTGCATACTTATAGCTGAACACCACACATCAAACAGCAAATAATAAAATTTTGAAAAAGTCTAATATTTAACCCCCTGGGCTCTAACTTGTGTATTTTAAGCAATTTTTCTAACTCAGTCCCTAATTTAATTAAGTTGGAGACATGAAATTTTGCATACTTATAGCTGAACATCTCACATCAAACGACAAACAATAAAATTTTGAAAAATGCTTAATATCTAACCCTTTGGGCTCTAACTTGTGTATTAAAAGCAATTTTTCTAACTCAGCCCCTAATTAAGTTGGAGACATGAAAGTTTGCATACTTATAGCTGAACACTTGCGCTAACACGATAAATCATAAAATTTTGAAAAAGTCATATTTAACTCTCCGGTCTCTAACTTCTGTATTTTAAGCAATTTTTCTAACTCAGCCCCTAATTAAGTTGGAGACATGAAATTTTGCATACTTATAGCTGAACACCTCTCATCAAACGACAAATAATAAAATTTTGAAAAAGGTCTAATATTTAACCCTCTGTGCTCTAACTTGTGTATTTTAAGCAATTTTTCTAACTCAGCCCCTAATTAAGTTGGAGACATGACATTTTGCATACTTATAGCTGAACACCTTACATCAAACGACAAATAATAAAATTTCGAAAAAGTCTATTATTTAACCCTCTGGGCTCTAACTTGTGTATATTAAGCAATTTTTCTAACTCAGCCCCTAATTAATTTGGAGACATGAAATTTTGCATACTTATAGCTGAACACCTCACATCAAACAGCAAATAATAAAATTTTGAAAAAGTCTAATATTTAACCCTCTGGGCTCTAACTTGTGTATTTAAAGCAATTTTTCTAACTCAGCCCCTAATTATGTTGGAAACATACAAATTTGCATACTTATAGCTGAACACCTCACATCAAACGACAATTAATAAAATTTCGAAAAAATCTAATATTTAGCTTCTAATATTTGTCTCGCACAATTTTTAAATTTAAACTGTTTTGCAATACTATTTTTTGTTCATTTTCCATAATAAGTGTAATGTGACGTAATTTGTTCTATTTCAGATTTCTAACGCATGTTAATGAATTTATTTTACAATATCCTTTCTCTTTTAAAATTCACATGTAAATATAGTTTTTATGGCGTAGTTTCCAATAAGTGCCTGCTTTTTATACCTAATTATTGAATTCTAATTTGAAGGTTTTTTCTGTTTACAATAGTAACGTGTAAATATTTTTTTTATTTGAAGCAAGCATTATTGTTTGCGCTGTTTATACAGTTGGCAACAGTTTAAATTAATACCATTTTCTAAAATATGTAAAAAATATCTGTCAAAATGCTGAATATTTGAATTTAAAATAGAAATAAAACCTCAAAAAATGAGTCAAATTAAAAAAAATTAATGAAATCTGCAGACCGGGATCTTCTATTGAATAAAATGATCTAAAAATGATTAAATTCCCATGTATAGCTTTTGCTCTTATAAATTTTTTTTAATGGAACGATTTTGTCCACCTTTAGCATTAAAGTTCTCTTAAAATAATTCTTCGATTTGAAAACTGCATGCATTAGTGTGTTCATCAAACATTTCGCTATAATACCACCGATTTTCATATATTTGCATGCAATAGTTTTCTTAATATCAACGAAGAAAGACCTCTGGTCACAAAAAATTCAAAACCGGCAGCGTCGGCGGCGGCGGCGGTAACAGCGTTAGTTACTTTTTATAGAATAGAGAGATATATAAAAATGAAAACTTGTTTATCTGTCTGTTTGTAATTCTATAAAAAATCCACAATTTGGAAGCCAAAATTGTGAAGAGATACGTACATGTGTATTAAAACATGGCCGAGACAACTAAAGTAATCCGGAATCGAAATAACTTATAGTTAATTTTTAATTAATAAAAAACCACCAATTTAACAGCAATTTCTTATCAAATTTAAACATTTTTCGTTATAGCAGTTGCCAACAATTAAAAAACACAATAAAATTATTACTACAATAATTATTTTTTCTACTGCAAGATTTCCACGTGAAAAATGAAAATGAAATAAATAGTTTGCCGAATTTTAAAAAAAAGGTGAAAATTACGTCATAACTTTTCTATTGCAAGATATTCACGTGAAATATGAAAATGAAATAAATGGTTTGACGAATTTAAATGAAATTGAATATAACTTCATAACTTTTCTATTTCAAGGTTTCCGCGTAAAAGAGGAAAATATTACGTCATATTGGAAATATAAAGGGCATGGTGGATATAGTATAACGTCATATGAGTGTGAAAAATGTATTGAAGCATGATAAAAAGCCGATTAGGGAAATATTGGCGTATTTTAACATTATTGGTCCAATTATAAATTGAAATAAGTTCCTTTATAGCTGTATTCTTTTGCGTCTGTTATATACATTTATACATTTTTATATAGCGTTTTCATATGATTCATTCAACAACATTTCGACTGCTTTTTTTAATGTTTGTTTTGTGTTGTATGTTAAATTTTGAAATTGATTTTTCAGAACAAACATCCTTCAAATTCTGGGCAACGCCGGCACTTTAGTTTGTAACAGATAAATGGCTTTTGTATATGTACATCTAATGCTAATATTATAAAGCGTTACAATATTATAAAGTATATAATATTATTAATGCTTGTATGTTTGTGAGGTGTTATCTCTGAAACTACATAGCCAACTTAAAAAAATGTTGGTGGCCATCTCTGCTCCGAAAAAATGACTATTTTATGTCAGTGTAAGAACCTACATCGCTGCAGGAGCAAAAAAGTTCTAAAATTGTGATTTCTGCGATATTGATTGGGTTAGAAACTTTAAATTTGGTGCGGTAGTTACTTTTAAGATGTAAATACTCGTAATGAACGCTCTCTAAAAGGATCAATTTGACGGATAAACGTAAAAATTTCTAGAAAGTTTCTAAACTATGATTTATTTGGAATACTGAAATTTTTGGGATACTGTTGGGGTTAGAAACTAGAATTTTGGCATGGTCGTAATTAATAAGATGTAAATGCTCGTTGTAGAACGAATTCTAAAAAATAAAAAGACTAAACAAAGCGGAAAAAGATCTAAAGATGATCTAAGTAACGAAGAACACGGAACTGTTAGGAATATAAACATGAAAATTGACATGGCTGTATTTATCATGACGTAAATTCTCGCAATAGAACAATTTCTAAAAATGTCGCTATATAAACAAAAAACTGCTGCATAAACAAAAAACTTTCAAAAATTTTCTATTTCTCTGTTACTGCTGAGCCCAAAATCTTGAAATTTTGCTTCGGGTTAGTTTTAAAATATACAATTGTCTCTATGAATGGTTTCTAAAAAATTTAAAATTTAAAAAGATGAAATTAACGGTAAGCGATCTCAATTACCATTAATTTGGAATTATTAGGTACAGCAACTTTAAATATTTCATAATGCTGCATTTCCTCCGCAAAACATGCGATTTAAATGCAACAAAACTGATAGATACCCACCTAGCATTAAATAAATTGTGTAAATATTGAATAAAGACCTGTATGAAACAGTGAGTAGGTTGCCCGAAAGTACTTGTTAAAGTGTTCCTTCTCTAGGCTTTTCTCTCTCTCGCCAAGGCTACTAACAGAGGGAAGTGCCGTTTTAAATGTGATATGAATTTTTTATCCGATTCATTTTTCTAGACATTTTATCATAAGGTCATATTCTCAATTATCATTAGTAGATTTTTTATATATTAACTTATTCTGGTGAAATTTTGTAATCGGGTTCATATTGGCGTATGTTAGCTTGCATGATTTGCTGAGTAAATATGTATGGATTTGTAAATTACTTCAAATGACACTTTGACAGCTCAAAAGTTATGCAGACGATATATTCAGATCTTGTGTCATACTTTATGTTGTAATCATTGCCGATTTCTTTTATTTAATACATGCTAAATACAGCACAACTTGTGCAGAATATGCTTGAAAACAAAACAATACAGCGTATGTAGTGGCCAGCATACACTCATCATTTAAATCCGATCGAGCATATCTAAAACACACTCTAACGAAGCATTGCATGCCACTTTTGATGTATTCGGTACTTTGATACTATATTAGATTTTGAGAAGAGAATTCCTTAAATGTTATCGACAACCTCATTGCATCCGTGGAAAACAGATATTGTACAATATTAACTATTCCGGGGGAGCACACACCATATAAAGTATAGTCCATTCTTTTTAAACATCATATATTTGTCATTTAAAGTTGCTCAAATTGGTGCGGAGCGTCTGATTATGCTCTTAACATCATTTTATACAGTTAAAATTTCGATATAAGTAAATCAGTGTTTCATTTTCTATTTTACTTTTAATATATTGCGTACTTTCAATTTTATATCCATGCATGGCTGTCTTGAATGGTTTGATTTCCCATTTTTTTAAACAGTGTATACGAATTTATATATAAGATTTTGTAATTCTACAATTCGTTTATTTTCATCATTTCAATTTTTCGCAGTATATGGACAATTAAAGATAACATCTCATTTTCTTTGCTTCCTCATGTTATTATTAAATCTATTTTCTCAGTAATATCGCTCAGACTAATCCCTCTGAGGGAAGTCCTAGTATAGTCTATAGTACTGAAGTTTAATATTGGAACGTGAAACTGTCTTATTGTTGAACACTCCATTTCCCTTGCTTTCAATATTCATCGGAATCCTTTTTCTCGAACATGATTTCTTTTATCAGTTATAATCATATAATTTTTTTTCTCAATGATACATGTATACTTTTTTTTTAATAACGAGATCGACAATCTTCTTTAAATGTTCCCTGAAATAACGAGAAAATTTAATTGTTTAAAAAAATTGATATCCAGTTTTGCAGGAAAAATCTTTCTTAATATGAAACACTGTAGGTGAATGTACCGGGTGTCCTAAAAAGGATTGAATGATTTTAAAATTCAATAACTTGCAAACGGTGACAGATATTTAAAAAATTCTACAGGGGGGTTATGCATAAGGTCAAAAGTTTTTTTTACAGAGATTTTAGATTTTAGTTCGAATTACAAACAACTGTAAGCAATAGGCGCTAAAAATAGGCTCGATTTTTTGACCGATCTCGTCTTCCATGCGGAAAAAGAGATAGAAATCTATTGGGCGGGCCACGAAGTACCAAAAATTGAGCCTGAATTTAGCGTCTATTGATCGTAGCGCCATCTATTGTTTGTAATTCGAACTAAAATCGAAAATCACTGTAAAGAAACTTTTGACCTCATGCATAACCCTCCTGCAGGAATTTTTTAAATAGCTGTCACCGTTTGCAAGTTATTGAATTTTAAAATCAGTCAGTCCTTTTTAGAACACCCGGTACTTTCATTCCAAATTCAGCCAAAATCTTCAAATTTGGGGAGGATTCTGGCTTCCAATGTACAATCTAAGTAGTCGATTGTCAGCTGACAATAATCTAAAATGAAACATTTTACATATATTGCGATTTAAAATATTTAAAGAGCACTGGACAGATGAAAATGTTTGACACGCGTCGTAAAAATTATTTTGTTCTGTACTTAACTCTCTACAATTTATTTCTGGGAGACAAGAGCAGATTTTTTTAAAATTCCACAACTGTCGATTTTTCACATTGATCCAACGATTTTCCAATAGGAACAGAAAAGGCTCATGGGCCTGTAGATTGCCCATCAAGTTCAGAAAAATAATGACGCAATGGCAATTCTGTTTGCATGAAGCTGGCATATTAGACACTGCAATGGATTACTAATCTTTGTTAAAAAAATTTAATAGCACCATTCTTTTTCATAGTGTTTACAGTTGTTCTGTCACAACCTCTAGCCATAAGTTTACAAGGTTTAACCTCTTTTCAGTGCAGTGTTTTAAAAAGCTTTCAGCAATATTCTTTCCTGATCCAGAATATGATGTAGTGTGTCCCAGATACAGTGAATTTGACTCTTCAATCAGAGATACGTGTTCTTCACTTATAGTTCTTCAATGTAATGTGTCTTAAATTTTCCATCATTTCTTCCAGATTTGAGGAATCGAATAGGTTTCTGGTATTCAGAAAAAATGTTGTCTATTATTTGATGAATACGCCTCTGGGAAACTACAATAACTGATACTTTCGTTCAAATTTCTTCGATCTTTTCTCTCAGGATTTTAATTACCTCTGACTTTGGTGGATCTTTACCATCCCTGTTGTGTTTTAATTATTGTCTTGTATAAAAAAAAAAAAATATCTTGTCAGCTGCCATTGTTGGCAAAACAGCTTTATTTAGATTTGAAGGGGCACAAAATAGGAGATATTCCACTTCACTTCTAAGAATGGTAAACTTCGATTTGCTTCCACACGCACTCATTTAAAAATGACTTTAAAAATGAGAACAAACAATTTTTAAAAATTAATAAAACGTTTCAAATATTTTAAAGTAAAGACTTAAAGTTCAACAACAATAAAAGGAATTACACTAAACATTTTAAATATAAAAATGTCAAACGAGATTACCAAAAAACCCTGTAAGTGTAACAATTTATGATAAGAACCCATTGTGTGAACATTTTAAAATAATCAAATATTTTAACATGAAGACTTAAACTTTAAAAATAATAAAGAGAATTACACTAAACATTTTAAATAAAAGAATGTCAAACGAGATTACCAAAATATCCTGTAAATGAACTGTACAATTTATGGTAAGAACCTATTGGGTGAAACAATGAAAATATAAAGGTCCTGATACAGCCATGAAGGTGTTTTTCAAAATTTATGAAATTTTGCACGTATATTAGAGGTAATAAGAGGCAACTTTTGGCTGTCATCAAAAATCAAAATTCCAACTTTCGTTTTTTCACTCCACCCTATTACTCAGGAGTATATGAAATACCATACGTTATAGCAGACGGATCAAAAAATTATTATATTGGTATGCCGAAGAGGAAATTCAAGCATGTAAAAAATGAGAATGTAGCTGATATGAAATATAATAGGATAACCACAGCTTTATCAAAAATATATCAAGAAGAAACCATCAAAATAAATTTCAATTAAACTAATTCTTCTCTCCAGTCTATACTATCCATCCCTTATAAAAGAAAGTATAGAGACTGAAACTCGCAAAAATTCAACATGTAGCGATGCAACATCAATCAACGTAATTAAATTATGGTTTGAAGTACTGGATGGTTATACGGAAATAAAAATAAACAATCACGTAAAATAAAAAAATAATACGTTTTATGATAAATTGAATGATGGCGTTTGATAGATCTTGCAATTTTAGAATATTTTTATTTATTTCTTTTTACAATAACTCGCATAAAGTCGAAACATGTAAACAGTCAAATAAACATATTTTTACTGTTTTAAAGTTTTAATTTACATCTTTCAGCAACTAAAATTGACGTTTAAAGATAATGATGAATTGGAGACATGATAAATTCCAAAAAAGTAAAATTATTATTTTCTTTTTTATAATTGTAATATTCTAAGGATCGCGAAAGTAACCAGTATGAAAACAAATTAATTCAAAATGTTAAATAAAAGAAAATATTTCAAAAACACACAACAGACATAATTTCACACTAAAAAGACAATGATTTTTTTTTCACGACATATTTACAAGCAAAGTTATTTTTTAAAACCGTTTCGTAGGGACATTTACCAAAAGACACTTTATAATTGTTTCGAAAAATAATGTAATGTATTTATTCAATAAATCAGACCTTTATATTAATTTCAAACATTTACTGAAAAGTGAAACAAAACTGTTTTTTTTTTTTAACTTAAGTTTTTACTCTCATTAAAAACTTCTTAAAAATATTACAAAAAACAATTATGTTATGATGATGTACGACAAAAGAATTATTCGCTTAATGATGATGTAGTTCAAATGGATTCATGCAAAAAAAAAAAGCCTCATCTACGTAATTACTTATTATCTTAATGAAATACATTTTTTGTTCACATGTTCAGAATTTTAAAAGAATTCTTTTATTAATACTTACACAAAACGCTTAAAAGTTAATCTTAATGACAAAAGTTTGTAAAAAAATTTATAATCACTTCGTTAATCAAATGTTCTTTTCAAGTTAATTTATGTGCTACACAAGAAAGATATGAATAATCAACGGTGCGTAACATTATTAAAATATAGTTTTTCGATAGATCATAATGACAGTTTTAATTTAAACTAAATAGAAATGAATTTATTATTGCTTTTATTTAGGATTTCAGTTGATGTAATGAAAAATATAAGAAGTGCAACTGATTTAAAAGAGTAATTTGCTTTAAATGTTATTTTTAAGCATGATGATTCTATATTAATGTTAAAATAAAAACCAAATAACGTATGCTTTTGTGTATACCACGCACTTTTCGTACAAGAGAGTTGGACAAAATTCACAAATGCACTCTTTTCGCCGGATATATTACAGGAAAATTAAAATTGCAACAAGATGAACATAAGAAATAAGATATAATAATTACTATCGGATAACAAAGAACGTTCTTCATTACCTATATTCTCTGTACATCATCAATTTTTGTTTCATTTTCACCATCGGAATCATCCATCCATATATTAGTCCAGTCAAATTGTCAGAAAATTGGGCCGATAGATGCAAAAATTCTGCTAGAAGATTTTATGTTTTTAAAGTGTTTATGGGGATGCTAATAACAGGAATTAATTGTTTCCCAACAAAATATCTCGAGGCTAAACTTTGTGGAGCCAAAAAACAACGAAATTTTCGGACTTTTTTCAATTTTTTGCCTATAACTCGAAAATTATAAAATTTTTGTGTACCATACTTAATTACAAAAAGAAAGAAAATTAAATTCTCTACAAATTTCACACTAAAAACGTTTTTCTAAACCCATTATTAAGCGCGCTACAACTTTTTGAAAATAGCACATTTTTTTCAACTTCATAGAAAGTGACCTATTTTTCGCCTCCCATCCCTAAAAAAATTTCTTTTCATCACTAACTGTGGAAATGAAATGCACCTATTGATGAATAAGTAAGAAGGCAAATTTTCAAGAAGGTTAGGCAGAAGGTAGGGTTGCCAGTTAGTACGTTTTTCTCGTACGTTATACGTTTTTAGTATTTTTTAGGTCTATAGCGCTTTTTAGGTATTAGGTGTACATTTAAATGTGTCCGCACAACGTTTTCTTCCATTTTTCTACCCCATCCCACTTTTGATAGTTTAAAAAATATTCTTTTTCAGTTTACTTTAAAATTTCACCTTTTGCCAAAAATAAGTTATGGATATGCGCATCAAATGTAAAAACGGCTTGTTTTAGATCAGTAATACAAAAATCTTGGGTGAGTTGTGTAATATTAAGTGCGCATTTGCTGTTGAAATAGATCAAGTGAAATCTACCTTATTATAGATAAATATCTACATTATAAAATTTTTTATTTAGTCTAACTGTATCATAAGTTTAGATATTTTGTTTGATTTATTATCACCTTTTATGCTTAACCATTAAACGTTGAGCCTGATACATTCACGGGCAATTTGCCCGTGATTGTATTGGGCGCGATGATTACAAGGTTAAATACAAATATTTATTTTTGTAGGGTGTTCATTGCTAAAATTTTCCTAATTATTAAATTGCAGGATGGTCTAATTTATCTTTATTCTTACAATTCAATTACTTTTTCATTCATAATTGGATAAGACTGCAAAATTAGTTTTAAAATGTTAACAGAATAATGAAATACAAATGCAGTTAGAGAATAATGATTAGATCGATTAATTAATAATAACCACTTTTTAAAGAAATTCGTTAACGAAAACATTACTGGCGCATTCAATATAGTTTAGCATGGTACGAAAAAGAACGATAGTGCGATAAAATAAAAACAAACTAGTGTCAATCAAAATCTTCGTTTTTTCTGAGATAAATCTGGCAACCTTAGCAGAAGGACGATATCCGGCAACCCTAGCAGAAAGACAGTTACGAAGGGAGGGGGGGGTGGCAGGGGATAATAATAGGGAATGCAGTTGGAAGATAGCGGTCACGTGACTTTCCGACGCAGGTGTTCTTTCTTAAAGACTCACCCTTCCCTATCTACACTGGTCTGGTATCTTACTATTCAGTTTATTGCGCGTCTGCTTCTCGTGCAGTAGTGAAAAATGAGCGAGCCCGATCCAAAATTGTGTTTCGTTTGCCAAACGGCTTCAAATCGTGATACACGCATTGTGACCCAGAAAGGACTTGCCAAGCTCTTTGAATGTAGCGTTCAACGTCAGAATAATACTCATCAACGTTTTCTGAAAAGTGGCAAGGAAGTTAGAGTACAGGAGGATTGCCGAAAAAAATATGTGAATGAGAGAATGATAGCAGCATATGTTCGTCGGGCTGAAGAAGATTCTACACAGACTAATTTGTACTTCCGATCGAGCACTTCTTTCAAGTTTCGAGATAATTGCTTCTTATGTGGAGAAGGTAATCCCGATGACTTCAACGAAAAACAATCAAAAAAGCCCTACGCAAAAAGAAATTTGATTCATAAAGTAATGAAGTTAGAAGCAAAAATTACATTTCTGAAAGCTGCAGAAAAACGTGGGGATGAATAATCCCAGAAAGTAATTGAACGTATTCAACACGAACCTGACTTGGTAGCTGCAGATGCATGGTATCATAGTTTTTGTCGCATAAAACTATATCGATCTGTAATAACCTTAGTCATTTCAAGAGCCAAAGCCTTTGAAAGTATCGTAAGTGTCGGAGAGGATATTGATATTCTCGCGATCATGACAAGCTTGGGATATCAACACAAAAATCTGTTTTTCCAAAAACCAGGAAGAGGAAGCATCGAAACAAAGTGGTTTTCAACCAATTCTTAAAAATACAATCAGAACAATGTTCTTTTCACTCATGCAATCAGTGGATGCGATACAACCTCTGCTGTTTTTGGGCAAGGAAAGTCAAAGTTTTGTAACATTTTAAAAAAACATAAGCAGCTTGAGGAAGTATCATGTGTTTTTAATAAACCAGAGTCTACCCGTCAAGAAATCATCAAGGCTGGAGAAAAATTCCTTATTGCACTATACATTAGATGCGTAGATACCACGCAGGCATTGAACAGTTTGAGGTTCCAGTTATTTGCTAAATCAGCCACAAAAAGCAAAGTTCATCTTGCAAGGCTGCCACCGACGCAAGAGGCTGCGCAGCATCATTTCCTAAGATGTTATCATCAGGTACAAGCTTGGCTAGGAAACAACATGCCCCCTGAAGAATGGGGGTGGGTTCGCAGGTCTGACGGTCTTTTTCAGCCAGTTCAAATGTACCAAAACCCAGCACCTGAATCCTTGCTGCATGTTGTCTCATGTAGCTGTAAAAAAGGGTGCACCAAGGCATGCTCTTGCCAAAAATCAGGACTCAAATGCTCGGCAATTTGCAAAAACTGTAACGGGGTCAATTGTGAAAATGTGGATGATATTATTTATGCAGAAGAAGAGGATTATGAAGCTGAAACCTGGGAAACCATCGACCAAACCAGCAACGTCGATGACTTTCGCAGCCAGGATGATGATGTCGCAACAAGCTCAAAGCAGTTCAAAGCTGTTGAAGATCATGCAGCCTGCTCCTTTGCTTCTCAAGCTGAGGTTGACGAACCAAACTCATCAACCCGCAAGTGCTCCAGACGTTACTAAATCCATTAAAGATGTTACTGTAAGTATTTTTTTACTTGCATTCATGCTACCTACATTCATAATACCTACTATTATTGTTCTCATCTTAAGTTGTAAATACAAAAAAAAATTACAATGTTGTCAATTTTTTACGGTTTTACCATTGTAATTAATCATTATTACTATCATGCAAATACCTGTAATATAAAAAGTTACATTAAAGAGGATAAAAGAAATAAAAATGGTGTCAAATGTTGGTATTTGCGATTTTTTCACAAAGTTAGAAAAAAAGTATCATTTTCAGGAAGCTGTAGCGCGCTTAATAATGGATTTAGAAAAATACTTTTATAATGAAATTTGTAGAGAATTTAATGTTCTTTCTTTTTGTAATTAAGTATGGTACACAAAAATTTTATAATTTTCGAGTTATAGGCAAAAAACTGAAAAAAGTCCGAAAATTTCGTGATTTTTGGCTCCACAAAGTTTAGCCTCGAGATATTTTGTTGGGAAACAATTAATTCCTGTTATTAGCATCCCCATAAACAGTTTAAAAACATAAAATATTCTAGCAGAATTTTTGCATCTATTTTTGACAATTTGACTGGACTATATAGTGGGTCGTTCTGAAAGTTTTGTCCATTTGGGAAAATCAATTCGTACTGGACAATTCTATCATTTAATTATTAGACATTGATTTCGATATCTAATGTCTAATAATTACCGGGCAGAATTTTCCGGTACGAATTGATTTTCCCAAACGGCCTCGACTTTGCGAACGACCCAATATTCGTCAATTACTTCTGCATTATCTGAAATATCACATTAATTTTTACTTTATATCGCTCCATAAATTTACTAATAACTTTATACGTTATTTCTATATATGTTCTACTCATTTTTCTTCCTATAGAATACTGCCTTTTCATTATAACACCCACGTATTTCACTGTCATCTTAAAATTTGTTTAAATGGTTTATTTGCAAAAATATCTTAAGACTGATCTAATCTTATACTTCCAACTGGAATAAACAATTTATGCTTCCAAATGTTTCCATACTGTAAACAAAATCTGTAATTCTACAAATATAAAGTTAAACAAATCTGTAGGTTTACTAAAATTTTATCTGTACACTGTACAGAAAAAAGATGTAAATCTACAATACTAGTTTTTCTAAATCTACAGAAATCTGTAGCTTTACAAAAGAACCCACTAAAATTACAGTGATCTTACTAACATTTTATCTGTAACCCGGGTTGCATTTAAATAAAAAGTTCTAGGCATCCCAGTTTCCTAAAAAATTATTACTTACTTTACAGATTTTTTCATTTACGATGCAAAAGTGTATCTGCTACATGAAATTTTGTTTTTGCCGTTGCATAAAAAGTTCTAGATATCCGAGTTTCCTAGAAAAATTTTAGAAACTTTATAGATTTTTTTTTTTTTACCGGGCAGGATGGCCAGCAGATGGCCATTGGATTTCATCGTATGTTCTCCTTTCGAACTGACGATTTTTTTTATGTTCTCAAACGTTATTCTAATTTAATATTATTTATTATACTAGGGGGCTTTGCCCCCTGGAAGCTACGCTCGCCAACCCCCGTTCAGACACAGTAGAATATAAAAGCACGCTAATCTGATCGGTTTTAAAAAGATTAGAGAAGATTGAATTATACTAAAAAAACCTGTAGCGATCTCCCTGTAAACGGGTTTCAATTCAATTCCCTTTGATTGCAAAAATTTAAGATATAATCAGTTGCTGTTAAGACATCCAATGGTTGTTTTCGTGTTTGGTTAAAGAAGATCAGTTAAACATTTGAAAAGAAGCTAAAATAAAATTAATTATGTAAACAGAATCTTTGTCTCTCGGTATTTTTTAACAGCGTTATAAAACGATTGACATAAAACGATTACTAAAATTTGCTGCTTTAACCCCTTCAACGGCGGTGGTTCATTTTTGGACCACTTAATTTAATTCTTAAATTCCACATTAGCATCAGAATATTGGGATGAAAATTTTCCTTTTATTATGTAAGTAAACAAAAGCATTTTTGTATTTCGAAATTTGTTTGTAAATTCTGGTGCCTTTCACTGATTTCAAGATTTTACGAATAGAAGTGCTTTGTCCGTGAAAGGGTTAAACGCATATTAATGTAATTATTATTTTAAAGTTTCCTTTCCCTTTTAATATTCACGTGTAAATACAATTTTCAGGGCATAATTTTCAATATTTTCCTGCCTTTAACACGTACTCATATAATAGTAATTTTAAAGTTTTTTTTTTTTTCTGTTTTTAATAGTCACGTGAAGATAAATTTATAATCGTTACGAAATATTATTCTTTGCGCTGTTTTTAAAATTGAAAACAATCTCTATAATAATAGCCTAAGTCATGTGACTATCATCGACAGCGCCAGGCGGATTCCCTCGCTTTTTATATTCCAGGCGGCCATTTTGGTACTTTAAAGTTAGCCAGCCACAGGTGTGATAAGTCGCCGAATATTATTCTATCCCCATTATTTCGTTTATACTATAATAGTCCAAGTCATGTAAGTTCCATAAAAAACGGGCTGATTCCTTCGCTTTTCATAAGAAAGGTTTCCATTTTGATTAAAGAATCAAAATTATTTTTTCGAATAAAACTACATAAAAGTTGCCATGATCACAAAGAATTCCTGGCACTTTTATGTTAGCCGTGTGAAAATCTCGCCAATAACTTTAATTTTAACTCGCCAGTTAGCATTTTTTTTATTTTTCGAGTGGTAAATTAAAACGCTGCTACTTGATTATCCCATCGACCAAAAATCTGTCGCCAAACTATAAGATTAAATGCCAATAATGGTTGATCGTAAATGTCACATTCACTTGACTTTAAGGAAGTTACACATGTTCTTGACATCAAGTGATTTTTATTTCGACGTTTTATTTGTATTTTTATTAATGTTATACTAATTTATTTGTTCTTTTGTTATTTAAAAAAAAAAATGTCAATTTGCACAATTTGGCGAAATTGGTCGACGGGAGGAGTAATAACATTAAAACGTTGCTTTGAAGTGGAAATTAAATCTCATGATTTATTGCATTGTCACATACGTGACAATGCAAACACGGGTTTGGCGTGATTTTTTTTTTTTTTTTTTTTTTTATCGACAATTTGTCGAAAACCTCGTTTTCAAATACCTGTTACATATGTATTTTTAAATTATTTTCTGTCATTTTTAAAATGAAATAACAATAAATAATAAAAAAAAAATAATTATTAACTATAGAACAAAACAATTTATAACATTTTTTGTAAATAAAAAGAAAATAAATTCAAATAAACATTTATTAATAAATAAGCAACAATAGTCGGGATACCATGTCAGGCAAAATAACGCAATTTTGGGGCCAATTAGTTACCCCGTTGCCTATATGACATCTGTGTCAAATATTTTTCTTTTCGTTTCGTTTAAAAAAAAAAAGAATGAAGTAAAAGCCATTTATTTTAAAGGTTTCAATTTTAAATGAAAGTTTTGTATTAAATAAAATGATAATAAAATACAAATTGAATTCTTAATAAAAGTAACATGCTGCATTTCTTAGCATACATTTAAGGGAGGCCAAACTCGTCACCAAATTAATTTAAAATAACCTTTTCTAAAATATAAAAAATATATATATCTGTTATGATTAAAATTTGATTTGCCATCATTAGAAAAAAAAGTATTTAAAATTAGAAAAAAATTAATATTTCGAAAACTAATTCTAATTTTAAAATTCTAATACCAGTTTTGAGATTTGTGGATCAATACGGATTTTTGGTGTTAATTTCATTGCAAAGTATTCCATATTTTAGGAGAAATCACCGTGAAACGTAATCAGTTGTTTAATCAGTCGTTTCATAGAATCGTTACATAAATTCGTTTCAATTCGATTCATTAGGATTTTATATATACGAGTTGGAACCCGTCGAAATTCGACGAATTAAAATGTTTAGAATGGAACTGTTAGATCGAATTTATAATAAACCTACAAAAATAATTACAATAAAAATTTCATCTCGCATTGGTTATCTAACTCTTGAAACAAATAATGTTTTTAACCTAAAATTACCAAAATATTATTTCCTAAAACTTCAACTGCTAAAATTATTGAAAAATTAAACTGTATTAGACTACGTAATCAAGATGATTAATTATGTTGAAGTCATCGATTCAGGCTCTTACGTTTGTTTTTACAGGATGAAAAATCAGTTAAAAGAATTTCGCTTTGTCACATCATAAAATGTTCCCCCATAAAATCTAAACTGTACGTTATTTTCACATTCTCAAAATTTACATACGCACCACTCAAATTCACAATTTAAAAGTATTTTAACGCGCAATACATTATTAATGAATGTATTTCCAAACTTAAAGTCACGTTTGTCCGATACAACTTTTCATGTGAACATTTGCATAAGATTCAAGTTCTAATCTCTTTACCCGCGAAAATTTAGCACTCAGAAATTTGCCTTTAGTTGCCATAGTATTGCCCATTTAGTATTGGTCAAATATTTATTTTTATCAAAGAAAATGATCGTTTTGTTTAAATATGACATTTTTATTCACTGAACTATTTTGCCTAGTGTTTCAAACTCAGTATCAGCGTAATGTAAAAATATTGAAATATCATCTTCAATCTTTTGATTTATGAAGAAGAATGCGTGTTTCTTTTTTTAATGGCTGACGTCATTTTCTGTTCAAAAATTAGAAAAAAGTTACTTTTATTTGCAATGTGAAAATGGCATCAAAAAGGATATAATCAATAAAAATAAATAAACCATGACTATTTTCCCTTTACTTTTAATAGAAATGGAGTACTTCAGTTGCCACAATTACAAAAGTGGTACTAAAAACTATAAAAAAAATTAATATCTCAAAAATAAATTGAAATAGAGCTTTCAAACAAATTCCATTTAAAAGTACTTTTTTTTCTCTATACAACGGTCTAAAAATTGAAACTGCGCGATGTTTCGAAGTTAAAAAATTTGCAGTAGCGAAAATTGCAAAACCGAAATTTCATTTCAAATTTCAAAGTGTTGCCATTCGCAGAATGGCGTATGCGTTACGAACAGATATGTTTGTCCTTTATAATATAGATAGGGTAGATATAGGCTACTATGCAGTAGTATACGCAGGATATCTCATAAATGTCTCTTTGAAAAGAAGGGGGTGCGAATAATACGACTAATATAACTATACAAAAATGTCAAATTGCAGGATTGCGTTATACGTACTTTTTTCTTTCCAATTATTAGTATAATATTGTAATGACTGTGAAAATAGATAATATGATATGTGCAATGCAAAGTTCAATTTCAAGATTTCCTAGGGGATTAAGAGGACACAAGACCTTTAATTTTTCAAAAAATCAGTTTTTGGTTTATCTTATATTCTGAATTCTTTAAAATTTCTGAGCGATATGCAAAAAACCCCATTAAAAAATATGCATTATTTCGTGAGTTATAATCATTTATAGATGGTGAGTACAATTGAACGTCCCCGTAGATATTGTAATTTAAAAACGCATTTTCTCGGATTAGTAAATTTGGAGTTTGCGCGCACAGTTACTTTCAAATTATATAAGCTGCAGTTTAAAAAATTCAAGCACTAGTGAGGTGCATTTTTAAATTTAAAATTTAAATATTTATTTTGTGTATACAACATTTATTTTTTTTATAATATAGTTAAGAATATATTCTATAGGCAGAAAGGGAAAAAATATATATCAATTGCATATTCTTTTTGTTTTGGCACTTTGAAAAAGGTGATGCTTTGGGTTGTTTCGACAAACTCAAACGTTCTGTGCCTCCTTAAGATCATGTAATGTTTCTATTACTAAATTTGCAGCTGACCTAAGCATTAAACGTAGTGTAGAAAATGCTACATATTTTATAAAAAGCAACATTTATCAATACTCTAAGTATTGTATAAAATGAAAAGATATTTTGTACATTAATTTCAATACATTTTAGCGCGTTATTGGTATTTTATACTAGTTTTGCTATTTTAATGTGTATAAAATCAATACATGCTAAACTTGTCCACATAAATCGTACTCAAAATCGATATAATTTAATAAATTTTTGATTTTAGAATATAGGCATGCTGACGAGTATTGAAAATACAGATCACGTCCTCCAACGTTTTCATGAGTTTGAGGATAATCTTTGGAAATATATTCACGTACACTCGAAATATTTCCAGAAAAGGTCAAAGAATTGTTTTCTGAAAATACTACTTTAAGATACTATCTTTGTTGTTTAAAATTTGATTAAATATAAGGCTATTAATTATAATTACTAATTAGATTTTTAATAAGAATTAAAATAAATATTCTAAACGGTACATCAGTTAATCGTTACTTCGTACACTCCTGTGTCTAGAATATTGTTTGAGCTATTTTTTTAAGAAGCAGATCAAGTACTCTTGCATATACGTAATTTATCGTAAAAACGGTGGATAATCTTTCAAAATACAATAGTTAATTTTTTTAAAGATTTAAACGCATATTTTAAAAATATAATTGTAGACTGTGAATTTTTTAACAGAAATCGATTTTCGGAAACTTCAGTTATCTGAATCCAAAATTACAACACGATCTATCAAGTAGTGTTTGCATCATACATTATAATATGAACATACCTTGCGTGTGTGTATGTAAATTTCATTTAAAAAACGGCTCGAACGATTTTCACTGTATCCTACCGTTTTGGGGTACGAGAATATCTTTCAGCATGGCCACATTTCCGAGAAAATTCGATTATTAGGACATTTTGAGGTCACTACAGGTAAATGCATTTCAATAAAAATGAAGGTTGAAACAGGTATTAAGTTGTTGAACAATTAGCCTTAATTGATGTTTTAAAGTTGGCAACATTTATCCGAAATATTAGCGACATTCGCGAAATTTATCGGAGAAATCGAATTTATTACCAGTTCCAAAACACATGCTTGGCGCAATATAAAATAATATGCCCAAATTTGGAGATATATGGCAAAATTTTGGCGACATTTGGCGAAAAAAATATACTTTCAGAATCTGAAAGAATTTCATAGAAATTTTCAATAGGAGAAGAGATACAGTCGTGGAAAAAAAATAAACACCCGCTACTAACTTCTCAACAAATTTTCGTAGAAGAAAGTTACTGGTACCGAACGATTGGAAATAAAGTCTACTTTTAAAGGATGTATATAAAATTTGTTTAAGGGGCCATCTACATATAAAAACGAACCATAACTTTGTTTTTTTCAATAGCAGTTCACCATTCTGACAGCATAAATGAACTCTACACCTTTCAATTAGCCTATAAAAAAATTTTATGCAATTCGTGCCATAAGTTTCCGAGAAATTAATTATTTTAAAACGAGCGTATTTTAAGGGCTGTATCCCAATTGAAGTTCCGAACTCGATTGTTAACCGAGAGAGCCGCCTTCTTGATCAAGGCACGTTTAAGCATCAATGAAACCTCTTTGATTACAGGATAGCAGAATAAATTTCAAAAATTTACTCACTTCTATCATAGTAAATCATCATTTTGCCGTTTTTTAAGCATAATTTGAAAACTACTAAGAAGAAAAATGTGAAATTTTGGATTTCCGTAAAGCAGGACTTAATAAACCTAAATCCATCAAAAAAATTGTTATGTTGCAATTCATAATTTTTTCGAATATTAATTTCATAAATCATAATTCGTATCATAGAATTATAAAAATTGCAAATTCAACGTATTTATGTTTGGGTATGTTAGTATTATTGCTACACAAAAAATTACCTCATTAGGAGCCTAATTTCAGGAGATATAAATAAAAATATGAAAATGTAATTTAACATTAGAAGTACTAAATTTTGAATGTCTATAAATCAAGCACCTATCATTCGAATGACTTGAAATTTGGTTTCTAGGCATATTTTGAACCGAAGATTTGAAATATCTCGTTAAATTTGGGTACTTCCATTGAAAAAATGAAGTTTGGATTCGTTTTAATATGTATATGCCCCCCTAAGCAAGTTATATACACACCATTAAAAAGTAGACTTTATTTCCAATCGTCCGGTACCTGTAATTTTCGTCTACGATTTGTTGAGGAGTTAGTAGGGGTGTTTACTTTTTTTTCTACGACTGTACATCGTTCAACCAATCAGTGTCCATAGAATGTTCTCGTTAACGTAATTCAACCAATCAGGGTACATTTTCGCATTTAATCCCACTGTAATACAAGGAAGTTCTTAGGTCGAAGCCTAAAGTCTGTGAAGTTGGACAGTGAATCTTGCGATTATGATTAAATATGTATAGATAGATTTTGATAAATTTATAAACATGTTCATAGTATTAATATTTATAGTTTCTGCAAATAATAATGTTAAGAAATAAAATCATTTATAGCAACAATACATTGAGAACTTATTTTTAAATCGAGTTGAATACAAAGCTAATTTTAAAAGAACATAGCTCGGTCTTTCCTGCTGGTTATGCTTAATATAACCACCCATATTGCAATCAGCTTTGCAACGATTAAGAATGAATTTCTCATTAAGTGTTCCAAAAATCATACAAACAGATATCTTATACTACATGACTGCATGACTTTCCATTTGGTATCTGATGGTAAAATGTACTGAAGAATTCAAATGTGATTAGATAATTGGGTAATAGTAATTGGGTAATTGGGTAATAGAAACATATGAATACTCATATGATTTCTACATAACGCGAACCCCAAAGTAGAGTTTAACTATAGCAATAAATATATATGGCAGATGTTATGACTGACTAATTTGCACCAGTCACATTTTATTCGACGCCTTGCGGCAAAGTATAGTAAGTAGTTTTTTTTTTTTTTTTTTTTTTTTTTTTTTTTTTGCTTTTGAGAATTGTTCAGAAAAGAAAAAAAAATTAGTTGGGTACGTCAATCCCAAAAATTTCTTCTATCTCATACATCTATATATTTTAAAAAGTAGTTACAAATGTTAATGCTTCAATATTATTAGTTCAATATTACTCTGATATTTATCTTAAATTTCTGCTTCAATCAATTAATCGGAATAAAAATCGAATTAACTTCGACTATGATATTTAATAAAATAAATGTTTTTCGTTATTCTATTGTAGGTCAGATGTTTGTACATAGCTGGCGTAGCAGGATGGAATGTTTTCGTCCCTGCAAAAGCCACCGGTGCACAACAGAACTTCGAAAAATAGAGAAAGTTGCACAAACATCGCTATTACAGAGATAATATCCCGCGGAATATTTCCAATTTTAAGGAGGGGCTTGCTTGCCAAGCTTAAAAACACACATATGAAATTTGTTTGAATTCTATGCATAACTTCTATACTTTGCAATGATACAGTAATGAAATTGCACAAAAATCGCTATTACAGAGATAATATCCCGCGGAATATTTCCAAATTTAAGAAGGGGCTTGCTTGCCAAGCTTAAAAACACACATATGAAATTTGTTTGAATTCTATGTATAACTTTTATACTTTGCGATGATACAGTAATGAAATTTGCACGAAAATCGCTATTAAAGCTCCCCTTCTACCGGAATATTACCAAATTCAAGAAGGAACTGCTTGCCATACCTAAAACATATATATATGAAATATGGTTCAATTCTCTGCATAACTTCACACATTTTACGTTTGTACAATAAAGAGAATGGCACAAAAATTGCTATTACAGCGCTGGGATATTTTCAAATTCAATGAGGACCTGCTTGCCATATCCAAAAAGACATATCTGCAACCTGGTTCAATTCTATGCAAAACTTCATACGCTTTTCGATGGTAAAATGGCGACACACGGACATTTTGTATAAACATGTTTTTTGGGATCTACGAACCCTAAAATGTGTAAATCCGTCGATAAGCGGAAGTCTAAAAAAATTTCGATTACAGTACTTTCTTCCATTATAGATAGAAAATGTAAAAAGCTTAGGTATAATCGAGTAGTACAAACCCCTTTGTTTGATATTGGATCAAAACAATTTCACCACACTCTATAAATAAAGACTACTCTTTTGCAATTTAGGAAAATAATAGTAATAAAAAAACACAAAAATATATACAATGGCCTCTTTCCAGTCATTCTCGATTCTTAAAACCGTTCCTTATCTTTTGTAACTTCAGAAACTAATAAATATCAGAGATTTCAAAAAATATTCACACAAAGGAAATTTTTTTGCTGCGATTGATTTTCCGAAAACTTCCCGAGTAGTTTTTATAGTGTCATTTGCCTAAACCCACACTACATATTTTTCTAATTTTATCAATTATTAAGTTAATATTTTGTTATTCAAGAATCTTGTTTTGTAGATAAACAGGATACAGGAAGTTCGGGTACGGAAAACCATTTGCACTTTTTTTTTTTTTTTTAAGTAAACATAAAAAAAAATGAGATACATTAAAAATTAGTAAAGAACAAACTTTTCTATTTCTTAACACATTTTTAAAGCGTTTAAAATGGACTAAAAAATTCACATCAATGTTTAGCTTTTAAAAAAAAGTTAGACATTTTGAGTAATAGCAACCAGTCGGTTAATATGCAATAGTGTTATCAGAAATATTAAAATTCCAAGAAAAGCCTCGATTTACAAGAATTATTATTAATAATTATAATTAAATATTTAATTATCTACAATTATTTAATTAGTAAAATATTAGTACATCATCTACAAGTCATCCTATTTTTTGAAAAATAGTTTTAATTCTTACAAAAACACACATGAAGTCTATTGGTTAGGCCCCACCACGAGTTCACATGAGCTCACAGCAGACATTCTATCCCTCCTTCCCTCTTTCATCTCTGAATATTTTCCATTGCAAAACAAGCACGCTGTACCCTCCCCATCTGATGTACAACCTGATAAAAGCCCATCTCGAAAGATACGTCTGAAGGGAATGTTGTACGTCTTCACTAGACTCCTCTTGAAAGTGTTGCCCAGCAGATATTCCATATTACTAGACACACCATGTTGAAACACATACCCTCTTCACTCTTCAGCAAGTTAGAAATGAGTACTGAATGAACAGAAACAAATAGAACTGTTCATCTTTATACTGAACTTGATTAACATCTCTCAAAATCATCTTTTAGAATTAATTCCAATCTTATAAAATTTACCTACAAAAAACTGCAATAATTGCGGATAAGGTTTTATTTCACCGAGCCGCCTCAACTATAGGTATCCAAACTGAACCGAGCACAGCCGCATGGAAGTACCAAGAAGTCGTTTAGCAGTTTTAAGCTTGGTTGCAACATCGTAACCTCCATATATTGAAGTATTCTATATCGTCCGATCATTCCAAAATACCCGAACTTCATCTAATTTTACGGCATTCACATTAACATTAAAATCAATATTATTTTGTTGTTCATGCAAGCATTAACCCTTAATTGCATGAATTATTCTTTTAGAATTGTGTTTTTTATTTTTATATTAAGGATTAGACACCAGAAATCTTAAGATAGGTTTTTAACTTTATTTAGTAGCATGTTTTTGTAATTTTTAAACATTAAATAAAAATGTGATGGAAATTTACATCAGTATGCAATTAAGGGTTAATTCATTTTCGCAGCTTCAGATATTTTATTGATAATTAATAGCCAGATATTCTGATTTGTGAAAACTCACTAATACACTATAAAAAGTTCTCAAGCGCTTTAGAAACGCAATAGCAGAAAATGTAACTTTTGCTTTAACACTTTCCAACATAGTTAAAAAGTGTTTATGAATTCAATTGTATGAGAGTCCGCCTTTCTCTCATTTCCGATAAAGGTTTATTCCGTAAATTGAACGAAGTTCGGATTTTGAACTCTTGCTGAGACTACCCGATATTGGTTCGCATGACACTACATTGACTTACAACTCAAGATCACTTGTCACAATAGGAAAAAAGAATTTGATGAAATACATCTTAGTGAAATTTTATGAATTATAGTCATATAGGCAAGTGTCATACTTTTATGTTTAAAAATAAGCCCGTATATGTGTCTGAAAGCTTCCGCCTTACCAAAATCGTTTCTTTAGCAGATTCAAATATTGGGAATGTACTTAAAATCAAATTATCAAATCATCCTTTGAATAATAATAACGTCTACATTATGTTACACTATTTTATTTTAAACAAGTTGGAAATTGCTCGTCAAACGTGGCAAATGAGGCGCGTTCGTACTATAACTAGTTTTATATTTTTTGCACCGCATATTGTACTGAATGTATATTTTAATGCACTTCATAAGTGTATATCAATTCTGTTCAAAAAACTGTGACATCATTAAAATGCACTTGAAATAATCTTTTCCCATTGGCCGTCATCTAACGGAAAACTTTTGACTGTCCCTGTAATTAAACTATATATCCGATTTTCATAAAATTTGAAACGGCTTGACAAATTTTTACAACAATCATATATTTAAAATTTCAAACCATTCGGAAGGCTGAAACATCATTAGAATGCACTTGCAATGATTTTTCCCGTTTGCCGTAATGTAAAGAAAAACTTTTGACTATCCCTGTAATTTAACTATACATCCGATTTTAATAAAATTTGAAATGGCGCAACAAAATTTTACAACAATCATATATTTAAAATTTCAGACCCTTCGGTTGGGTAGTTTTTGCTCTGTTATATGCGGACGGACAGACAGACGGACTGAACGACGAGTATAGGTGCTACGTATTTATATAATTACGAACGCACCTAAAAACGAGCTGAAATATTGAAAGAGATATTTTGGGAAATTTATTTCATATACCAACACAGTCAGCGTGATAAGTTGGCAGGTGAAGTTCAAACAGTAAATCACATTTTTTGTCATGCTATCACGTATTTCACCCATTTATGCCCAATGACCCATTTTTGGGACGTTTCGAATTTTATTATTATTTTTTTTTTCATAATTTTCTTCTTCTTTACAACAGGAAAATTGTATGAAGTATAAATGTCTTTATCTATTTCTGAGAGATGACAGCATAATATTGATATTTATTTGCTTAAATGAAGTCCTTTTATATTAAATTAATATTAATATTAAAATTTGGAAATTTTTCCAGAGAGAAACATTCGCCATGAATACAATATTTCAAATGAAAAACAAATTTTAAATTATTTTTGCTTAAAAGGCGCAAAGACCAACTTAGTGAAAAAGATTCCATGCCGGGAATCGAACCCGGGCCATCAGTATAGCGCACTGACGTCAGTGCGCTATACTGATGGCCCGGGTTCGATTCCCGGCATGGAATCTTTTTCACTAAGTTGGTCTTTGCGCCTTTTAAGCAAAAATAATTTAAAATTTGTTTTTCATTTGAAAAAAATGAAGGTCTTTTTTCGGTGTTTTGGATTTTTAATTTTCCGAGATAGCGAAATGTAAAAAGTAAGTTTATTTGTATTTTTTTTATCAAGGATCTAAATAAATAAGTCATAATCTCTGCATGTAGGCTTCTTCAAAATACGCATTTTTTTTAAATTGCGAAATAATATGTTCAACCCTATCTTTCATGCATGTTTATAACGAACACAATATAGGGCGCTAGGCGCAAATGGGTACATATTTCTATTCGCCATTTCGGGGACATTTATTTATGTGAAGTCCTTTTCAAGAAGGTTTTGAAATAAATTGCTTTTTAGCTTCAAATACGAGTACTCTTAATTTATGATTAATATTACTTATAATATTATTAGTCTCTGTAAAGTAATAAATATATTTTTTTAATAGTTCATAGAAATAGTATTTATAGTATACAACTAGCTAAAGTACCCGGCGTTACCCGGAATTTTAAGAATGTTTCGTTTGAAAAATCAATTTCAAAATTTAACATGCAACATAAAAAATAAAATAACAAAAATAAAACCATTCGAAGTGTTGTACACATGAAACAAATGAAAACCAAATATAACAAGTGGGTAAGTGAGATCACAGATCCCACAGAGGGTTTCGTTTAATAGTCCTTTCAAAACACTTTATCCTTTTGAAAAATATGATAGTTCCACATTTCGCAACCTGGGGCACACTCTATTCTAAACAAACCTCTATCCGAACAAAACTCCGTTTTATATACTATCCGTAGATATATTAGTCGAGGGGATTGGGCCGATAGCACCCGAGATAAGCAGGCGCCTCTGGCGGTAAAAAGTGGAACTATAATATGTAAGGCTATGGTGCATGATATGAAAGAATGGTCAAAGGGGTGTCGGCAAAAGTTGGAAAAGTGTTGCCTGGGTGAAAAGGGCGGAGGTTAGAAAAATTGCTTAAAATACGCAAGTTAGAGCCCGGAAGAGTAAATAATATAAGACTTTTTGAAAATTTTATGATCTGTCGCCTGGCCTCAGGTGTTCTGCTATAAGTATGCAAAATTTCAAATCTCCAATTTAATAAGGGGTCAGTTAGAAAGAATTCCTTAAAATACGCATGTGGCAGCCCAAAAGGTTAAATGTACGATTTTTTCAAAGATTTATGATTTGGCGTATGATGTGTGGTGTTCAGCTATAGTAAGTATTCAAAATTTCACGCCTCCAACCTAAATAGGGGCTCACTTAGAAAGAATTGTTTAAAATACACATGTGGGAGCCCAAAAGGTTAAATGTACGACTTTTCAAAATTTTATGGTTTGTCATTTGATGTGAGGTGCTCAGTTATAAGTATGCAAAATTTCACGCTTCCAACCTAATTAAGATCTGACTTAGAAAGACTTGTTTAAAATACACATGTGGGAGCACAAACGGTTAAATGTACGGCTTTTTCAAAATTATATGTTTTGTCATTTGATGCGAGATGTTCAGCTATAAGTACGCAAAAATTCACGCCTCCAACTTGAATAGGGGTTCACTTAGAAAGAATTGTTTAAAATACACATGTGGGAGCCCAAAGGGTTAAATGTACGACTTTTTCAAAATTTTATGGTTTGTCGTTTGATGTGAGGTCAGGGATGAGATTGATAAAAAACAAAAAAGCTGAAAAATGCGCGAACTACGTTTGAACAATGACACTTATAAATTTCAAGTGCAACAAATATAATTACTATTAATATATATAATTTACATACAATTTAGCTTTGCGTAAATTAAACAGAAATTATTAACAGGGATTGGGCAGAAATTATTTACTTACTCTAATGAAAAGTTTATTTTACCAAGATACAGAACATTAATGTGAAATCTGCGTTTTTTCGCGCACTTTTGAGTAAATTTGCCGTTTTTTCGCACTCTTTTGACAAAAATTTCCGTTTTTTGCGATCTTTTGACGAAAATTGCCGCTTTTTTCGCGATCTTTTGACGAAGATTGTCGTTTTTTCGCAAATTTTTAAGGAAAATTGTCGTTTTTTTTCGCGATCTTTTGATGGAAATTGCCGTTTTTCGCAATCTTTTGATGAAAATTTACGTTTTTTCACGATCTTTTCACGAATTAGCGGTTTTTTGCGATCTTTTGACAAAATGTCGTTTTTCACGATCTTTTGACGAAAACTGCCGTTTTTTACGCGATCTTTTGACGAAAATTGCAGTTTTTTCGCTATCTTTTGACGGAAATAGCCGTTTTTTCGCGATCTTTGACAAAAATTAACGTTTTTTCGCTATCTTTTGACGGAATTTGTCTTTTTTTCGCGATCTTTTGACACAAAATTATCGTTTTTCACGATCTTTTGACGGAAATTGTCGTTTTTCATGATCTTTTGAAGGAAATTGTCGTTTTTCACAATCTTTTGACGGAAACTGCCGTTTTTTGCTATCTTTTGAAGGAAATTGCAATGTTTTTGCGATCTTTTGACGGAAATTGTCGTTTTTCACGATCTTTTGACGGAAATTGCCATTTTTTCGTAATCTGCATTTTCAGATTTATGACCGATTTTTTTTTTTTTTTTTTTTTCGGAAATGACTGCCGTAATTCTTCGGACTTTTCGGAACAGAATCATCCCTGGTTGATATCCCACGCGATAAATGACTTCTCGTAGTTGAAGTGTTGAAATATAAGCATATTTTGATGCGTATTAAAATCATTTTATGATTCTTTTTTTATTTAAACAAATAAATAAAGGCTGTCTGCACGAAATAAATTCCTAAAAAATGAGAAATTAAAAAAAAATTGCAAAAAAGAGAAAATTTGAAAAAAAAAAAATGGAAAATCGGAAAGAAAAAAAAAAGGAAATTTAAAAAAGACAAAAAAGCTGAAAACCGTGGATCCGCGGAAGAATCTCATGCCTGTGTGAAGTGTTCAGCTATAAGTATGTAAAATTTCACACTTCCAACCTAATAAGGGGCTCACTTAGAAATAATTGTTTAAAATACACATGTGGGAGCCCAAAGGGTTAAATATACGACTTTTTCAAAATTTTATGGTTTTTCATTTGATGTGAGGTGTTCAGCTATAAGTATGTACAATTTCAAGTCTCCAACATGTATAGTTTCTGAGAACGGGCTGTGTGACAGATGGACAGACGGACAGGCAGACAGAGGAGCGAGACGATTAGTGTTTCGTCAGATGAACGAAACGTATAAATTTATAAATTTATATATGTATAAATGTATAAATTTAAATAACAGACGCAAAATAATACAGCTATAAATGAACTTATTTCCATTCATCATATGAGCAATAATGTCATTTCCATAATTGAGATTTTATCATGCTTCAATACATTTTTCACACTTGTAGGACGTTATATATTCACCACGTCCTTTATATTTCCAATATGACGTAATATTCCATCTTTTTTATTCGTTAAATTAATTAAATAACTGTATTTTTTCACACAGGATTCATAAAACACAAAAATTATGACGTAACATTGACTTTTGTTTTTAATTCGTCAAACTATTTATTTTATGTTCCTTTTGCACGTGGGAATTTTGCTGTATAACAGTTATGATGTCATTTTCACTTTTTTTAAATTCGTCAAACCATTAATTAATTTTTTTTTCACGCGTAAATCTTGCAATACATAAGTAATTGTTGTGCTAAGAATTTTATTGTGGATTTCTAAGTGTTGGCTATAGCTATAACGAAAAATGTTTCAATTTGATTGGAAAGGCTGTTAAATTTGTGGTTTTTTATTAATTAAAAATGAACTATAAGTTATTTCGATTCCGGATTAATTTAGTTGCCTCGGCCGTGTTTCTAATACACATGTACGTAGCATTTCATAAGTCTGGCTTCCAAACTGTGGATTTGTATAGCATTACAGACAGACAAATTTTAATTTTTATATATTAGATTTAAAAGCTTAATTTTAGAAATTTTGGGAAAACATATAATAATGCATTTTTCCACATATGGATATTCCCATATTTAGTACATTTACATTTTATCAAATAAATACAAAAATATTTTATCGTAATTTTTTTTAGAATTTTTCCAGTTCATTTTGCAATATTTTAAAGTGAGTTTATCAACAAATTTGAGAAAACAAAAAATCAGGCATAAATGGGATAAGTATTTACGGAATCAACAGTACCCGGGGCATTCTCACAATCTTTTGACTTTCATGTCCCTGAATAATAATTTTTATTTAATACACTTTTTTGTGTGTTTTTTAATTTTATATACTTGAGAACATCCCATTGCATGATTGCACAAAAATATTAACGAGATAAATAAGTTTTCGATGATGTTGGGGGTCCAAACACCTGGGAAACTCATATACCGTCACGTGTCCCTGATGCTGATTTTTAAGTTTGCAGTTGTCTGGATAATATTGTTTCAATAAAAAGAATTCGATGTAATTTTATTCTGAAACTGGAATTATTGTTTTATATAAATAGAAGCTAAAAATTACCCTACACACATTTTTAGGGTTGTTATTATTTTTTAAACTCTGTCGTTAGGTTTTGGATTATTTACCATCCCTCTTCTAAAATTATGCAGAAAATCACTTCAGATGCAGCCACAGAATTTTTTTTCAAGTTTTTTTCTCAAGCAGAAGTACGTTAGAGAAATAATGTCTAAAATTCTTTGACAGGAAATTTACTGTAGAATTTAAATCAGCATTTATATATCAATTTCAAGCATCGTGGCTTTATTGGTAGTCTCACCGTTTATTACTGCACTTTTGGAGGTAAATTAAAAAAAACATTTATTTAATCCAATGTTAACAACTGTTTCTAAAAATCAATGAACATTTTGGCTATCACTTAAGTCTTAACATGATTTTCCTAAAAATAGGTGTTAATTTTCCTTACCGTCCCTATTTTTACCATTTCGTCCCTTTTTTCCAATACCATTTCCCCTTTTTAACCTTACCTTTAACACCCTTTTAAGACAATTTTATACAAAAATCCTGTATTAAAAGTACTACATTGTTATTATTTCTTATTTGAATGTCCTGTGGGTACTATGCAAATTCATTATAAGTAAAACTTTAGAAGAAAAATAAAAGTTATAGGGGTAAAATTGTAAGGAAAATTAAACCTCAGTTAAATAAAAAAAAAAATTTCGCTGCTGACCATTTTTTCTTTATTTCGAATCATTAAGGCATTCGTGTATCAGATTAAAATGTTATTTTAGCAAGTTTAATTTCGTCAGATTTTTTCCCCAAAAGTCAAAAGATAGTGAGAATTCCCCACCCGCTAACATTTGGATTAACTATAGAAAAATATCGGTATCGTCTGAATGCACTGTTACACGAAAAATTTGGAAATCTTGAAAAAAAAATAATAACAACTAAAAATTCGCCAAAGAAAGTAAAATTCAACAAAACTCATTCATGATTCTTGAAATATACATATTTAACTGAATTCAGAAACCTATTGAAAGCATACTGGCATCTTAATTTAATTATCGACTATTTAAAAATTTCGGAGATTATGCCATTGAGAATTGTACTCCGCCGCAATAAATAAGTTTAGAGCTCAACGTAGATCAATCTATAAAAGCAACTCCGCAGGCTTCGTGTCATAAATATATCACTTACTGTTATTTCTTTTATTATTAAGGACGTAGATAAATAACATGAACATAAATAATATTTCCTTTAAATTATTTATATTCACCTTTAAAAAAGCATTTAAAATGTTCTTATTTAGAAAAGACTGAGTAAAGCTGTTTTCTTTCCTGCTCTAATTGCGTGTATTTGTGTAAATATTTCTATTTAATATTATATTAAACGTTTTGTTACCATAAAAAATCAAGACCTTTTCGCTTCCGTTATCTATGAAAAATACTTAAGTTTTTCTGGGAAACTGGGATGTCTAGAATTTTTCATGTAACTGCAACCATTGTTACAAATAAAATTTTAGTAAGATTGCTGTAATTTTAGCAGATTCATTTGTAAAGTTACAGATTCCTGCAGCTTTACAAAAACTAGTTTTGTAGATTTGCAGCTTTTTTCGTACAGTTACAGATGAAAGTTTAATAAGCATGTAACTTTACATCTGTAGAACTACAGAATTTTTTTTTTCTTTACAGTGTTTACAAAACTTTTGAGTTACATAAAAACATGTCGCTTATTTCTTCTTCATATTTATTTTAGACTAGCAAACCCCGCGGCTTTGCTCGCGTAATAGTTGAAATATGCCAAATGATATTAGCATGACTGTTTTTTATTAGAAGGATACTTTTTGGAATAATTAAAAAATTACAAATTAAGTCACAGTTTGACTAAACTTGATTATAAAACTGCAATAGACAGAAATGAGATTTTAATTAATAAGAAGAATTGAAACTAATTCTAAATAAATGATAATTTAGAAAGTATTGTGAGACTTTTATGCTAATTTCATACGCTCATATCAGTATTCATTTGAAGTTTTGAATTTTTTAGAAACCGTTCTTAGTACGCATTTACATCTTAAAATTAACCACCATGTGAAATTCCAAACTTATTGTCTAACGGTGTACCACCTCTCTGGTGGTAGTGGCACTAAACAGTTCTGTGTTGAAACAGGGGCTATCACGATTACTTTGCCAAAATTAGTTTTGAAATCGGTTTGGTATTTCCTAATATTCCATAGAAAACGTAATTAGAAAGTTTGTAATGCCTTATTTAGAACGTTTGTTATTCTTGGCAACCTCAGGTGGTAGTGGCACTGGCGCAAAATATAGCCCGTGTAGGATCAAAGACTCTCACCATTGATTCACAACCATGACATTTGTAATCGGGTTATTATATCACTGAGATTGCATAGAAATCGTAATTTAGGGCTTTTTTCGAACGCTTTTCGCCCATTCCCTTCGCTTCACCCCAATTACATTTCGAGTTTATTTTCGACTGTTCTTAGAGGACATTTATATTTTATAAGTAACTACCATGCTATATTTAAAATTTCTAGCCTCTTCAGTATACCAGAAATCCTAATTTAGAAAATATTTTGTTCCTGCGATACTCTAGGGATTGTGGCACCGACGTAAAATATAGCTGATGTTTGACCAGGTTCTGTCACCATCAATTTGCAACCATTATGTTTGAAATCGGTTTCGTATTTCATACGATTCCATAAAAATCGTAATTTAGAACGCTTATAGAACGCTTTTCGCTCACTTCATCCTTTTAAATTTGGAATTTTCTTTCAACAATTCTTAAAAAGCATTTGCCTCTTTGAAGTAATTACCATTCCAAATTTAAAATGTTAGGCCCCCTCAGTAACACAAAAAATACGCAATTTAGAACATTTTTTGCTCCTGTAACCCCCAGGTGGTAGTGACAACAACGTAAAATATAGGCTATGTTGGAACGGGGACTAACGCCATTAATTTGAAACCATTACTGCTGAAAGCGGTTTATATTTCCTGAGATTGCGAAGAAATCGCTATTTAGAACGCTTTTAGAACGTTTTTCGTTCATTTTCACCCCTTTTAAATTTCAAATTTTTAAGAAACTCTTCCCAGAGAGTATTTACATCTCATAAGTAATTACCATGCCAAATTTCAAGTTGCTAGCCCCTTCAGTATCACAAAAATCACAATTTAGAGCGATTTTTAAAATGCCACCACAAGGGGGTAGTTACGCCGATATGAAATAGATCCTATAATGGAGCAAGGGCTGTCATCATCAATTTCCAATCATTGCTTTTGAAACCGGTTGGGTACCTTTCTGATATTGTGTAGAAATCGCAATTTAGAACGTTTTTTAGAACGTTTTACGTCCCATTTTCACCACTCTTTAAATTTCGAATAATTTATGAAATGTTCTTAGAGATCATTTATATCTTATAAGTAACTGCCATGCCTTGTTTCAAGTTGCTAGCCCATGCAGTATTACAAAAAACGCAATTTAGATCGTTTTTTCCTTCTTCACCCCATTTGGGTTAGTGGCACCGACATCAAATGCAGCCTATGTTAGATCGTGTGCTGTCACCATCGATTTCACCCCATTATTTTTTTTAATTGGTTCGGTACTTCCTGAGATTGCGTAGAAATCGCAATTTATAAAGATTTTTAGAACAGTTTTAGCTCATTTTCACCCTTTTTTAATTTCGATTTCTTAGTAAATGTTCTTAGAGATCATTTTTATCTTATAAATAACAGCACTGCCTTATTTCGGGATTCTAGGCCCTTCTGTAACACAAAAATCTCAATTTAGAACGTTTTTTGCTTCTGCAACTCCTAGGTGGTAGTGACACGGACATGAAATAAAGCCTATTTTGGAGCGAGGGCTGTCATCATCCATTTCCAACCATTAATTTTGAAATAGGTTGGGTACTTTCTGAGACTGCGTAGAAATCGCCATTTAGAACGTTTTTTAGAACACTTTACGCGCATTTTCCTATTTCAAGCCTATTTTGGAGCGAGGGCTGTCATCATCAATTTCCAACCATTAATTTTGAAATAGGTTGGGTACTTTCTGAGACTGCGTAGAAATCGCCATTTAGAACGTTTTTTAGAACACTTTTCGTGCATTTTCTCCCCTTTTAAATTTCCATTTTTATTAAGAAATGTTCTTAGATATCATTTATATCTTATAAGTAACTACCATTCGAAATTTCATGTTTCTAGGCCCCTCAGTAACACGAAAATCGGATTTTCGAACGTTTTTTTTGCTCCAGCATCCCTTTTAGGTGTAATGGCACCGACATAAAATGTAGCCTATGTTGGGGCAAGGGTTGTCACCATCATTTTGACACCATTATTTTTTTTTAAATCGGTTTGGTACTTCTTGCGATTGCGTAAAAATTGCCATTTAGAACGCTTATAGAACCTTTTTGCGTATTTTTCACCCCTTTTAAATTTCGAATTTTTTAAGAAGTGTTCTTAGAGATCATTAGTATCTTATAAGTAACTACCATTCCAAATTTCATGTTTCTAGGCCCTTCAGTAATACAAAAATCGCATTTTTAGAATGTTTTTTGCGCCTGCACCCCCATTTGGCCACTGGCACAGACATAACATATAGCATATGTTCTAAGTTGGACTAACACCATCATTTTGATACCATTACTTTTGGAATCGCTTTGGTAATACCAGAGCTTACCTCCTACAAATAAACAATTTTTACGTCTTTATAATATTAGTATAGATAAGGTATTTTGTATATATAGGTATATGTAGATATCTGCCTACATTAAAATGGCCGTTTTGGTGAAAAATTCCGAAAGTTTCTTTTTCTGTCTTTATTTGAAAGAGCAATCTTTTTACCATTCCGAATCGGTTTTAGCATTTTTATTTTATTACTAGAAGACGAATTATAGCCAATTCAATAAACAGGAGGCAAAGTTTCTATGCAGGATTTTCTTCTGCTTTTTACGTAAAAATCTAATAAATCTTAATTGAAAGTTCTAAATAAATTTTATAGATTAAAAAAAAAAAAAAACTTTAAATGCGACACCCGGAAAACCATTTTTTCCATTAATTCCATGTTTGATAATCTCCACTACTTAAAATGTCTTAATATATTTCAGTAAAATTTTTTCAGAATACTTTCCATATTACCCACTATGTTCTGAACTAGAATATAAGCATTATGTTATAAACTATTTTATAGGTACTCCAATACAAAAATACGGTAATCGTGCCCGAAAAATACGTATTTGTAGACATATTTTGAAATATTTCAGTTAATTTTGAAGATCTTGTAAAACTATTTGTTTAGTAGACAGGCAAGCATGATAGTTGTATGTAGTACAAATGAAATAGAAATATACTTAGTTGAACTGATGGTACGAGGTCTGGCGTACGGATGAAGTTTTACTAAAAATGGCTAAAAAATCACAATTTTTCAAAAGGTTGTGAAGATATTGTTAGGATTTTATGTTTTTTCATCATTTGTAATACAATTCAATTAAAAATATGTGTATTTATTCAATGATGGACATAAAAAAGCTCTCCTAGCGTCCTTAAGCAATATATAGTGGTGGCCAAAATTGTGGAAAATTTTAGGTAGCTTTCATTAGAAAAAATAAAAAGCCATCTATCGCAGCCTTCCGAAGGAAAACACTTCGGATTTTGCTATATTTTTGCCGATCATCACCCCCAGATACGAAAACTACCCTCCATTGAAATGCTGACTTAAATATATATATACATACTATATATACATACTATATATACATACTATATATACATACTATATATACATACTATATATACATACTATATATATATATATATAAGCTCAAAAAAGGTTTAAAATAAAACTAAAAATAAAAAATAAAACTAAAATCCTTGCGATAAGCGCTAAAGCTGCAAATAACCACACAGATTACATATTGAATATTATGTATTAAATACATTCGTCAGACCCAGAATCCTGCACCATAATTAAAATAAGAATAACCAACAAACATCTAAGAAATTTCAACAGATATAACCTGAACAAGAAAAAACAACGAAAAAGCTGTGGCCTCGTCAGCAGTGGGCATTTTAAAAAAACACAGCATTGTTTCAGACTAATTACAATCCACAACAATTATTATTCAATAGTGGCGATGAGTTTCGGCCAGGGGGAGTGTTCGCGATATGCTTTAAATTGTTTTTATACATTTGATTTATGCTTTGCGACACTCTGGCCGAAACCCGCCGCCACTACTGAATAATAGTTGTTGTGAATTGTAATTAGTCTGAAACACTGATGTGCTTTTTTAAAATGTCCACTGCTGACGAGGCCACAGCTTTTTCGCTGTTTTTTCTTGGTTTTTTTCTTGCTCAGGTTATAGTTGTTGAAATTTCTTAGATGTTTGTTGGCTATTCTTATTTTAATTATGGTGCAGGATTCTGGGTCTGATGATGTATTTAATACTTCATGTGATATATATATATATATATATATATATATATATATATACGAATTTTTTCTTGCTGTAACTCTCGAATGTTTGAATCGATTTGAATGAAATTTTCCATATGCATAGTGCATACTAATGTCTCGACCGAGTTCGTTGGCCAGTATCATCCGTCATCTTGTTTCGAAATGGAGGCCATCTGAACTTTTGTGGACACTTTTGGAAATTTTTAGGTTTCCTAACTTTCGCTTTAAAATGACCTATGTTGTTAACTTACACCTGTGTGACTCTAAAATATCTTTTAATGTTTCTAATATTCTGTTTAAAATGATACATAATAATTTGCATTTTGTGAAACGTAGCATTTTCTATAAGTGTATAATGTAAGAAAACATAAAAAAAATTCAAAAATTCAAATGGCCGTCATTTTGAAACAAGATGGCGTATGAAGCTGGCCAACGAACTCGGTCGAGACATTAGTATATACTATGCAAATGAAAAATTTCATCCAAATCGGTTCAAAAATGTGAGAGTTATAGTATGACAAAATTCAGATATATATATATATATATATAAGTCAAGAAAATGTGTTACTGAAGATATCAGAAAATTTAACTCTGATCTTGTCAAGAAAATTCTAGAAGATAAGAAAAGTTTAAAATCAGCTAGGCGAAAACTTTGTGTTGGAAGAAAAGGTATTTTTGCACTAAAGAGGGCAGATGGAACAATCACCAAAATCAATAAAGAAATAGTACACATTGTCGAAAAATTCTATAACGATTTATATAAATGTGAAGATCAGAGGGAAATCAACTTATGTGATCCACGAGAAAACTTAACAGAAACCGATGCCATAATCCCAGTGATGACAGACGAAGTTTTACAAGCGATTAAATTTATGAAAAAAGGTAAATGCCCCGGAGAAGATAGAATTACAATCGACCTTATCAAAGAAGCAGGAGAAGAATCTGCAAAAATGCTATCCTTACTGTTTTCCAAATGTCTCCAGAAGTCAGATGTACCAGAAGATTGGAATAATGCTGTGATGGTGCTACTTTACAAGAAAGGAGAGAAGAAAAACATTAAAAACTGCCGTCCAATCAGCTTACTGTCAGTGATTTATAAAATTTTCACCAAAGTTTTAACGACAAGACTTGTATCAGCTCTGGACTCAGCTCAACCTAGAGAACAAGCAGGATTCCGAAGTGGATTCAGCAGAATGGATCATATCCAAACGGTAAGGGAACTCATAGAAAACATAAAGAATATAATTTACCTCTTTGCCTTGCCTTTATTGATTATGAAAAAGCATTTGATTCTGTCTACACATCAGCAGTAGTAGCATCTCTGGAGGACATAGGTATAGACAAACCTTACATCAATATTATAAAGAAGATTTACAAGAAAGCAACAGCAACCATACGCTTGGACAAAGGAAAAACAAAGATCAAGCTTGGAAGAGGGGTAAGACAAGGAGACATCATTTCGCCTAAGCTTTTTACTGCTGTCTTAGAAAATATTTTCAAGAAGCTGGATTGGGAAAACAAAGGGATTAGAATAAATGGGGAATATTTAAGTCATCTCCGATTCGCTGACGACATTTTAATTTTCAGTAACAGTCCTGAAGAATTGGAAAATATGCTAAAAGAGTTTGCAGAAGCTAGCATTAATGTGGGATTAAAAATAAATTTGGAAAAGACTAAGGTGATGTTCAATTCATTTGCATCAAAAAAGAAAATCGTCTACAACAACACTGAAATTAAAGAAGTGCAAAGTTATGTGTACCTTGGGCAAGAAATATCATCGGATAATAGTATCATGAATGAAATCAATAGAAGAATAAGAAATGGATGGAGTGCTTTTGGGAAGAACAATATTATTCTGAAGAGTAGCATGCCCCTGTGTTTGAAAAGAAAGGTATTTAACCAATGTGTTTTGCCTGTCCTAACTTATGGAGCAGAAACATGGACGCTAACAAAACGGATGGTACAAAGATTACAAACAACACAGAGAAGTATGGAAAGATGTATGCTAGGTATAACTAGAAGAGACAGAAAAAGAATAACCTGGATAAGAAGTCAGACGAAAGTTTTTGACATCATTGAAAGAATTAAACGGCTAAAATGGAAATGGGCTGGGCACATCGCAAGAAGACAAGACAATAGATGGAGCACAAACACCCTACAGTGGTATCCCAGAGATGTAAAACGGCCAAGAAAACGACCTCAAGTAAGATGGAGTGATGAAATCAGAAAAGTAGCCGGTGTAAATTGGATGACTAAAGCACTAGACAGGAAACATTGGAAAAATCTGGGGGAGTCCTACATCCAAAAGTGGATTGAAAACGGTTGATGATGATGATGATGATGATGATATATAAGTCATCATATCAACGGAGGGAGATTTTAGTATCTAGGGGGTCATGATCGGCGAAAATATAGCGAAATTTTCCGAAGTGTTTTCTTTCGGACGGCTGCAATAGATAGCTTTTTACTTTTTGTAATGAAAGTTACCTAAAAGTGTCCACAATTTTGACCACCACTGTATAATAATGACGCGTTATTGAATATAAAATGAACTCCTTTATAACAGACACTAATTTACATTCTTTTATTTCACAAAATCGGAATATATCAACCTTTTAGTTTTTTTCAATTATTTATTGCCATCATTTATGAATCACTTTAAAAAACAAAATTCCAGTACATTACAAAAGTAAGAACCTTACAGATACTATTTACTTTCACAGTTAAATATTTATTTTACAATAATAGGCATAAATGGTTATTAAAAAAAAAAAAAAAAAAAAAAAAAAACATCCATAATTTTCTTCTCAGCAAACTAGCGGTAATACAGTAAGGTAATCTTATAGATATTCCATGAAAGGTTGATAATTCCAATTTCAGTTCACATAGTAAGAGTTTTAGCTGTATAAATATCCTTTTAAATAAATCCAAAGGCTTAGCACAAAATTGAATTTAAACTAAGCCTTTTATACTTGTGTATGCCGAATTTTGTTTATATTTTTTATATCATTTATATTTTTTGTATTTCCGTCTGGCTTTTATTAATACGAATTAATATTTTATTCTACTAATCCAATAGTCGTAAGTAAATTTATAGGAAACAAAATTCACACAAGTACTCACAAGAAAATTTAATTTAATGTTTAAATAGAATATTATTTAAAATATATTACAAAAGTAATAATCCTTGGCATGAGTTGGTTCATGGTTAAATATTTTATGCAAATCAGTATAACTGTTTACATAAATCTCCGCATTTTCAAGTACAATAATCTGTAGCTCGAACTATAAGTAATCGAGTAAGGTAATCTCTTCACTATTCGGTGAGTTTTTCCAATCTGTGAAAAACGCTGTTTTATTATTATTATTTATAAGATACTGGCATTTTCCAGGATGTCCAAAACAATTTTCTTCTCAATAAACTACGAGTAATCCAATAGTCTCTTACATATAAAGTGAAATGTTTGCTTTTGCAGTAAGCAGATCACGTAGTCAGACTTTTAGTTCTCAAAAAAGCCTTTTAAAAAAGTCTAAAAGTTTAAAAGGCAATTTTACTATCACACTATTGAAGGATCTTTCGTGTTATTATGTGCTGAGTTTTATTTAAATGTTTTCTGAGCAATATAGTCTGTTATTGAGACAAGATTAGCATTTTTAACCAATTTTCAATACAGGATGCAATTCCTTTTTATCTTGTTTGTTCATGTATTTATATGCATGACTTGTGGGCAGAATTCTTTTCTAGTTGAAACGAGTTTAGTTTACAGTCCTTCATCAGGTCTAGTTATACGCTACCGATCCGACCATGGTTCGGGTTGAAGTTCAGGTCGGTATTTTTTAAGAATTGACGCTTGTGGGTCAGTTTCGGGTTCACCCGATTCTTTAAATGTCTAGAATGTTTTTTTAGATGAAAATCTGTATATTTGAATCCGAATGAGGCCAAACATATTAGCTTTAAAAAAATAAAATATGAAGTTCATATTAGAAGTACGATTGTAGAATATTATATTTTATAAATGTATTAAATTGTGAATCAATTTTCTTATTTGATTTCGGGTTTCGCTTCGTGTTCGGATTGAATCATTTCGGTTTCGAGTTGACGAGAATTATTTTGTCAGTTTAGTATCTGGTATAGCTTGATATAAAATAGAAATTTTGTTTTGGATTTGGGTATAACTCGGACCCATTCTAGTTTGAGTTAGCGGCCTTCTCTTGCTTGGGTTGGTGGTTATCATATTATAAATTTTGTATGGATCTGAAAATTATCTGCTTGTTTGTTGTATTTTCTTGAAATTGTAGATTGTAATTTTCCTAAAAAATTACCCAATCACCAAGAATTTGCATATGCTGTTAACTTTTATTGTACAAATTTGTGTTTCTAAAACAGTAATCGTGCCTAGTACAGTTTTTCCACAGGGACACGTCAAAAAGTATAATATAGAAGCATCTAAATCGCACGAAAATGAGCATTATTGGATACACTGGGACTCAAAATTAATGTAAACAAAGAAGCAATGCTACAAAATTGCCACAAAATACAACCAAAGACCAGATAATACCTTTTGTGTCAAACAATGTTCAACTTAAATAACCGAACTGTTAGGCATAGGGTTAATACCAGTGCAATAAAGTTAAAAACAATCCCTTGAATCTGTTTCCGTTTTTTAAATACATATTTTATTACACCAAGCATCGGAAAAAAGTTCTGATTTTAAAGTAAGGACGAAATTTAATTTTAAATTGGTGGACACATGCTTACAATCTCCAGAAATTATAATCCTAATGTGAAAATTTTGTGCGTGGTTATGATACTAAAAAACCCAAATATAAATGCATTGAATTTGTAATTTCAAAAATTTTATAATTTGAATTATGAATCATGAAATTAATATTTGAAAAAAATATATATAAATTGCAACCTATAATGCTTTTGATAGATTTATATTTATTATGACCTGCTTTATGCGAATTCTCAATTTCAAAATTTTGTTTCAAGTAGTTTTCGAATTATCATTAAAAAACGACTGGTTTACGAGGCAGTCTATGATGTGTAGAAAAGCATAATTTGAATATATATATATATACTTCACTCATTTAATTGAAATATCTGGACTGTCAATAGTCGAAACATATTAAACGAGTGAAATGGTCTTATTAGCAAGAAATAATCTATCAATAGAAGTAACATAGACATTTTGTAACATTTCATCAATCGATTATCAAACTTCAATTTGAATACTTCCCCTAAACTATGCTCATTTAAAAAAAAACTAATTTCTCGGGTTAGGTTGGGTTGGTTTTTGACGGCCAATTATCTACTCGAGGGATATAGTCCCAGGAGGGGGGGGTGCGCTTCGTGGGGGTCTTTCTAAGGTATCCTAACCCGTATTTACGTATGGAAATCCATGGTTCGAAGAAAACCATGAAAACTCCGAACGATTAGGCCGACGGGCACGATTGGGTTCGAACCCAGCATCGCCCGTCTACCAGCTTCCAGAGCATAACCTCTCGGCCACTGGTGTGGCAACTAATTTCTCGGATACTAATCGTACGAATTTCATGAAAATTTGAATTTAAGCTAATTGGAAAGTGAAGGATTCTTTATGGCGTCAAACATGGGTATTGCTACTGAAAAAAGTTTGGGTTCATTTTTACGTGTAGATGGCCCCTAAGCAAATTATATACATCATTTAAAAGTAGACTTTATTTCCAATTGTTTGGTATCTGTAACCTTCTTCTACGATATTTTTTTGCAGAGTTAACAGGGGGTGTTTACTTTTTTTTTTCCACGACTGTACATATATATAACTCTTGTAGTTCTGAATTACGCGTAATTCGAAACTACAAGTATTATGTATGTATATCATTTCACCGATGCTGTGTTTATTTTCATATCATGTGTGTCATAGAATATTGTGACTCATGAAAGTATGTGTAATATTGTGACTCATCTTGCGCTGCGAATGTAGTCTTCCCAACCAGTGCTAGTGAGAAGTGCCAGGAGGAGCATCGACAAAACGGTTTAATTGGCAGAACATTGGTGCGCTACACCAACTACAACTAGTTCGAGACCCGGCATGAATACTTTATCACTCTGTCGGCTCTACACTTAGCCGTGCTGATGCTATCAATGCAATTATTTCTGCAACTAAAATATCCTTACAATATTTATTGAAGGAAATACCAAATATGTTTGAATAAAATAATTGAAACCTGTAAAAACGCTTTAAACTGGGAGAATACCAGATAATTAGATAAAAATTGTGCAGTAAACATAATTATTATTGCTAAAGAAAAGAAATACATACCACCGCGTCGTGTTACACCTGTGTCTTTTTTGGTGCGTTCGTAATTATATAAATACGTAGCACCTATAGTCGTCGTTCAGTCCATCTGTCTGTCTATTCTTCCGTCAGCATATAATAGTTCAAAAACTACCAACCGAATCGTTTGAAAATTATAATATGTAATTGTTCTAAAATTTAATCGAGTCTTTTCAAATTTTATCAAAATCGGATGTATAGTTTCACTACAGGGACAGTCAAAAATTTTCTGTTGCATTACTATCAATCGGAAAAAAATATTTAAGTGCATTTTATTGATGTTACAGTCTTTCGAACTGAATGAAATTAATATGCACTTATGAAGTGAACTAAAATATACATTCAGTACAATATGCAGTGCAAATATTGTATTGAATTTTTATAAAAAAATATTTATAACGCTAGTTATAGGACGAACGCACCTCATTTGCCACGTTTGACGTGCAATTTTCAACTTGTTTTTCCAGAAGGTCCTTGTTTTTCCAATTTTCAACTTGTTTTTCCTTGATCGCGTGATGCTTGAATGCACGTATGCCGGTGAATGAAAAAAGCATCACATGACTCTAGTGGTCTAACGCGAAATGTAGTTCGGCAGCCTATCTTTATCGACTGCCTCCGTACACAATCAAAGTAGATTACTTAGATTTGCGATTACGTTGATCGAAATTCAATATACTGTTTTCATATAGTTCGACTCACAAAGTGTACAAACGTTGATTTATGATAATGAATTGCACAAAATAATTGATTTAATTGCTTATCATATTTTTTCTGTTTTTACTTTATTTTTTGAATGCAGCTCTACCCATTGGCAGAATATGGAACTAAAGTTTTTATTTGCGTAATCAAGATTTTTGATCATATGTATCATTTTACTCCAAATCGCACACCCGTCAATTCTCTGTTCGTATTGGATTTTTAAATGAGTTAGTTAATATTGTGGCAAACAATAATTCGTTATAGATGATTTCTAATATTTTCAAGAATTAGAACATTTCAAAATCTTTTTCAAAATGAAAATTCGCATTGTCATTTGTACCAAAGAGAATAGATTTTAATTGCGATATGAGAACAGACCATCAGATGGCACTAAGCGCGTAGTAATATAGTAAGATCACGCGTAAATAAACTTTTAAGCCTTACTCCTCTGAAATCTGGAGCGAATTTAAGAGAACTTCATATTATTCAAACCTGTATTATTCAAGTTGGAAGTCTTGAAAGAACCGCGGTAGAATTAATTAATTACAGAGGTATTCCATTCACTGTATTAATCAAATTAATTTCCGAAGAAATTGTCCTCGAATTTAATAATTCAGCTAAAAGTGACGGTTCTTGGAAGTGTTCCAAATTATTAGAATTTCTTAAAGATTAAACTGAATCCCGAGAAAAAAACATATATGTTCCGAAACTATGAAAAATTTTAAAAAGAATAAATTTAAAGAATTACTCTAACGAAAACATGAACACATAGAAAATGTACCCACGGCATCTACATTAAGGGGTCAAGTATCTTTGGCAGTGTCCAGAAATCAACTTTTTATTTAATAGCTTAATTTGTTAGCTTAAGGAATGCTATAATACGTAATGAAAATCCAGAAAAAGCGGACATTTTGAAAAGGTTGATTGAATTGTAGTTTGGGAATCTCATGTAATGAGAATTTGTATTCCGAAGATAACAGAAATTTAAAATATTTCTGTAAAACTAATTGAAGGTCCTTACTAAGTTAAACTGCCGTGGAACGAACGTTTCGAGCCGCTATAGGATAACATTAGTAAGGCTAACAACCGTTTAAGAACACTCGTTAAAAATTAAATTAAAAATGATATTTGATATTTTCAAATTTAGTAAAAGGGCATTATTTTAAAACACAGGACCCAAAGAATAGCTAAAATGGTTACTGAAAATGAAAGCAGTGATAAATTTAAAATCTGTTATATGCCGCATCACGGGATAATACGCGAAGACAAAACTACGACGAAGATGAAAATAGTTTTCGACGTTTCCTCGAATGAAAACCAATTTTCCATCGTTCAATGATTGCTTGAGTCCAATTCCAAATTTGACGTCTGATGTTCTGATATTTCTTTCGTAGTTCCGCGTAAATAACATTACCATTAAAGGCACATTTTTTAAAATTACCTTGGTTCCAGATTTTAAGTGACGCAGTTAGATTTTATAGGTTACGGAAGATTTAGATGCTCAACACGAAATTTTAAGAATCACACGTGTAATTTTCAGAGAAAGGTTGAACTCGTTTTAGCTAAATACGACAATTAAATATAATATAAAGAATTATAAGGATCTCAATCCACCTTCCTTCTCTATTCCGACCAGTAGATTACAAGTTGACGCTCTGAATCACTGCTTAGAAGATACAGATCTTGCATAAACCATACACAAACAAATAAAGTTCATTTTGGGAGAAGCAGGAATATGATAAAATAAAACAGAATTATATACCCATTGCAACATTGGTTTAAGGAAGAAGTTAATGACGAATCCGTATCATTTAAGGTCCTTTGCTTTCACTGGAATGTAGCAGATGATGTCTTAAGTGTGATAGTGTCTTTAAGGAATAACGATATAATAGAATTAAAATTTACGAAAAGAGGTGTAATAAAAACTACCCTCAAGTAACTACGATCCTGACCTTAATATCACTATTTGCAGTTTGAGCTAAAATATTATTGCAAGAAATATGAAAGCAAAAACTTGATTGTGACGATGCTTTACCACCATACTTAGCAAAAGTACTTCAGGACAAGTGTGAAGAATTGATTTACTTAAAACAAATCTCTTTCCTAGACATCCTTTCTCAATGAAAGGAATTGAAGAACTTACTAGCTGCCAATTTTACGTCTTTGTGATGCCAGTAGTTGTGATGAAGCAGTAGTTTATGTATGTTTTTGGAACTCTGGCGGATACTATCATTCCAATGCACTCACTGCAAGGACTAAAGTTTCACCAGTTCAAGAAATAACTCTGCCGAAGTTAAATCTTCATGGTACTTTTAGGAAACGGATTACTCAATCACATTTGACTCATTTAAGTCTACCAATGGACGTGAAGACTAACATTTGGTCAGATTTCATGATTTTTTTTTCACTGGATCATGAATAATTCTCGAAAGTCAAAGTTATTTGTTAGGAATGGAATAAATGAAATCAAGAAAATATCCTACCCTGGATTTTAAAATCATTTCTCTGAAAATGAAAATATTGCTGTTACGTGATTACTAGGAGAAAACTTCAGTCTAAAAGCGCAGGAGCTCATTTGGTTTGGGTCACCATGGATAAGAATATGAGAAGACTAATGGTCGCAATCCAATTTTGATATAATCTAAGAAGCCAACTTAGAAAACAAAGAATATGAAACGGTATCTGCGCTTGTGACATCGAAATTTGAAGATGTTTTTCACATCAAAAGATTCAGCAAACTTAAACAAATATTACGAATTACTGCATGGATTGAAAGATTCATCCACAATATAAAAAATCCCCTGAGTATGAAAACTGGTCCTTTGTCTATAGAAGAACTTGAGTTAGCTGAAGATCACCTGATTAAAATTACGCAAATGAAACAACTCCCTGAAGTGGATTCTCCTCAAATGAAACATTTCAGCACTAACGCAAGGTAAAACGGTACAAGCAGACTTAGTTACTCGATTGCCTAATCTACTTATAAGTGAAAGAAACATTATACCGACTGATGGACGGTTACAACAAGCTAATACCTCATACCATGAGGTTCATCCAGTTTTACTTCCTAGTATCGCTGATTTATCAAACTTCTTATCAACATCTTTCCAACTATCTTATCATCAATGATTGTCATGAAACAACAAGGCATGGAGGTATCTCTTAAAATGTAAAGCAACTTCGAGGAATAATTTGGATTTTAAGTGACAGACAAAGCACCAAGTGTTTGATATTTAGATGCAATTTATATGAAAAACTTCGTGTTAAACCTAGCACCCAGATTCCTGCACATCAATCTGTCGACAGAATAAAAGAAGTCTGTCCACTGCACGTTACAGGCCTCGAATATTTATGACCAGCACACATTAACAATCTCAATGAAAGAAAGGAAACCTACATATTGCTCATCACACGTTCTGTAACAAGGGCAGTTCACTTAGAACTAACTTCCGAATTCACGTCATAAACAATCATTCAAGCCTTCAGAAAATTTGTAGGAAGACGAGGAAATAGCAGTACTACCTATATCTACGATGAAAAAACATTCCATAAGGCAAAAGAAGAATTATATTTACTATGCAATATCATACAAAATGAAGATGTGCAAAATTTGCTTAGCGGATTATCTGTAAAATGGAATTTTATTGTTGAAAGAGAAGCTTGGTGGGTAGAATTTTGTGTGCATCTTGTAAGATCAATGAAAATGTATGTGATAAGATTTCACGGAAAACGTTCAGTTTCCTTTAAAGAACAGGAAGTAATTGGGATCGACGTAGAATCGATTCTAAATTTTGGGCCTTTCACCTATGTTTTCAGTGATCCTAGTGAACCAGAACCTTCCACATCTGGTCATTTCCTAATTTTTAGAAAATTCCTCACTTTACCTCAATAAAAGATAACAATGTCCCAATCCAATGGATACGAAAAAATAAAAATGGGACAACAATAAGAAAATATTGACTCGAGTTGGGGAAACGAACGAATACTAATTCTATTCCAGATTTGAAACCAGCTCACCTGCAGCATCAGGTTGACCGGCCAAGCGAACTTAAATAAAACACCTTCATTCTCATAAAGGACAACACCTCACGGGAATTGGGTGCTATAATCCAAACTTACTCCGTAAGTGATAGAAGAACAAGAGCATGTACAGTGAGTTTATCAAACAGAATCGTTATCAGAAAACAGGTGCAGTTCTTTGCCATCTTCAATTTTGAACCCTTTCATCTCGGACGTATTTTGACCGACGCGACGTAAGATGTTGAGAAATTAGAAGAGACCACCAGATTAGAAATTAGAAGAGACCACCATGGTGCTAAGCGCATTGAATTATTTGCTGGTAGTTTGTTTATGTTTCCAATGTGAATAGCTCATTAATAATAACGTGTTCCGTCTACCTAATAAATATTATTTTTTAGTTGAAGAAGTCTCCGAACGAATTTGAAACTATAGAACAAGAACACCAGGATTGAATATGTTGAATGGACGAGACCTAACCTCTTCTTACCTTCTTTTATTCTTTTGATGATTATGAAAACAGTTTTTAAAGTTCTATTTTGATTTAATTCTAAACTACACTTTTTGTAGCAAAATAACAATTTATAATTATGTGTATGACATGAAAAAATCAAAGTATTTGAAAGGGGAGACATATCTTTTCTTTACGGAATGTGCAAATGTATAATGATGATATTACACTGTTATTTTTATGTAAAAATTTTCGTAATTTAAAATGTTGTTAATAATATTTCAACATCAACTGTTATCATTAAATTAACATTTGGTAATTATTAAAGTATAACCGTTTTTTAAAATCTGCTATCTTTTCTTTAATTTTAAATAAGCAATATTAATCTCCACATTCGAGTATCTTATTGTAGTACACAGCAGAGAAGTAGTTAGAGATGTTTTCAGGACCACACAAAAGAATTATCACCGGGTGGTATTGTGTACTGTTAAATATATTTTTTCAATTTTATGACATTGCATTATTTAAAAAATGTACACACACACGCATATATATATATATATATAACCATTATAGAATATTACAAATCATCATCATATTTAAATGAAATTTATAAATTTAGCATCAAGACATGATATAGACTTTATACATAATAAATTGTATCAACAATTATTAAATTAACTAATCACTAATAAATTTTATAATAACTAGATCCAATCATTTATAAATGAAGTATTAAAAAATCATAACATTTAATATAGGCGAAAAGTAAATATTATCAGGTAGGTAAATTCATAAAAAATGATAAATAAATAACGATTAATATGTTGGAAATCTTAAATATTTTAAACATTTTGTCAAGCTTTACGTAACAATAACAATTTAACCAATGAAAAAGGACAAATAAAATGAATCATTGTCAGCACCAATAAATTCATTGTACGAAATATAGGATATGAAAATTGAATATACATTAATTCAATAAGAATAACTAGAAAATAAATGGAAAATGGAAAACGTATGATGAATAAAAATGAATAAAATTGGACTAATGATTCGTAACTCGTTTTTAAGGGCAATATTACCATATCATTACATGTATATAGTACCTTTGAATCAAAATTTTTCCTACACGTTCATATAACGATGTTAACCAAAATTCTAAATGAATGTAAAAATATAATACATTACAATATATATATGTATATATATGTGCTTGGCTATGCTCTATATTGTTATCCTTGGTCCACCATCATATAGAAAACTTCTTTGGTAACATGTGCTGGTGATCTCCAATGATTGTATTATATTATGCTTCATGTTAAAATAGTATTTCATTGTGGTAATTTGTTTTTACTTTACCTCTATCTTTTTTAATCTTGCTTTATTTTGAAATTAAATGGTGTCCAATGATTTATTTCCCTGTTTCATGTGTGTGGTAGTCCCAAATTGATATTCTTTAGCTTATTTATGGCTAATATGAAGATGAAACCACACATTTTATTTGTGGAACTTTAGGCATTTGGGTACTGACGATTCTGTCTAAGTTCTAAAAATTTGCATTATTCCATTTCTGCTATTAAATTTCTGCTTATTTTTACTACGTTCTTGGAATCTACGTTATATGTGTTGGGAGAACTGTACTTTTTTTCTATTTATTAATGACACTTTATTCATAATTTCGCAGTTTTTTTTTTGGTGGTCGGTAATGTTTATTTAATGATTATATATATAATGGAGTTATGAGTAAAGAGGAGGAGACATATAGTGTGCTGTCTACCAATTGCGAGTGAAGTAACTGAGAAGGTTGTCACAAGATGGCGGCTGCTTTTTTAAAAAAAAATCGGATCTTCAGTCTCTGATTACCGCCAGGGCAAACCTCCCACCAGTAAAATTGAATAGAAAATTTCGTCTTATCTAAGCGTTTTATTCAAGAAAATTTTTCTCAAAAATGTTGTAAGAATTTCTATTTGTTTTTACTGGTGTCAGTATGCTTGTAAAACTGTCAGTTTGTTTCCCTGGTTGTCACAATATGGCGGAAACGCAGGGCCAAACTACCGCCAAAGTCAATTCCTACCAGTAAAAATGAAAATCTTTTTCTACCATTATTTATGACAGAAATTTTGTAATAATAAAGCGTTTTTATAAGATGAAAATTTCTATATAAATCTGATGGTGGAAGCTTCTACCGGTGGTAGACATCTCCTGCGATAGCGGTTACAGTTGAAGCTTCACTATTTTAAAGATACGTCAGTTCCGTTTTATTAATAGTTCCATGATATATATATGTATATATACATAGATACATACATACTAGGAAAGTACAAATCAACATTATTTCTCAAGAGAACAATATGTGTAACATTTAAAGTTCTATTATAAGCCCATGCGCAATTGTTATTGTCTATGAGCCAATTTTCATGAAAATACACTCTGTTGGAAGAAACATATGCACCCAGAAAGAATCGAGGCAGATCTATGAAACTTTGCTTTGAAACTTTGCTAATTTGATGAGATATGTAAATGATTAATATTTCAGTACGACTGAACAATGGGGCATTGTACAATGAACTTTTTAATTGCGCCACAGGCGATCATTACAAGAGCCGGTATTCGAATTCGCTGGTAATTAGAACATGACTACCATTGTTGATACATGAGATCTGAAAGAATGATACTTTTAAGACGTACTCGAAAGAACTACGAAAACTGGTTCGACCATCACCTCAGAAAAGCGGGTTGGTTCAACAGACGTGACGTATCAGCGACCATTTTTTCGAAGTGATATTATTGTTTCGCGGTGTTGGCATTAGTGGATCAGATAAGGCACAACCAGTCGCTGCCTTGGCCCAGGATGTGCCCGGGCACAAAAGCATGAGAGGATCAAGCAATCAGAATACCAGCCACATCTACACCAACAAAGTCACTATCATCTACAGGGTGATCTTTTTAAAGTGACAGTGTTTGGAGCGCCCTGTAGCGCGATCTAATAGCCGAAATGACACCAAACTTGGTATTTAGACTAATAAAGACATGGGAAAAGGATACCGTGAAAAAAAATTCTTCCAAAAATCACCGCTAGGGCATTTTGTGGCGCTGCTGTAGCTTACAATAACGAGAATTAGCATAAAACACGGGTATCAAAGAAAAATGCAAATGTTGTGCTATGACAGCGCCAGTAATAGGGGCTATAAAAGCAAGTAGCAGACAGCTCCGACAAACAGTCTCAGCTGAAGTAGACGAGCTCCAGTAGACATGCCTCTCACGTTACCGGAACGCGCATTACTGGTGAAGTTGTATTATATGAATCAATGTAATGCATCCGCAGCTCTTCGGGAATTTCGAACCAGAAAAAAAAAATTACGAAAGGGGCCTTTATCGCTGAATGGTCTTAAGAAAATGATTAAGAAGTTCGAGGAAACGGGGTTACTGACCATTCGCGCTGGGAGAGGACGTAAACAAGTATCAAAAGATGTAATAACTGATGCGGCAACTACAATTGCCGAATGATCGCAAGGAACTATTGCTGGTACTACCAGCGCCCGGGGTGTAGCTCGACAATTGGACATGAATTATTCCACGGTATGGAGAGTTTTGAGGCGCGTTATTGGATTTTATCCTACAAAATCAGCCGCTTGCACGAACTGAAACCAAGTGATTATGATAAGCGAGTGACATTCGCTCTACCGTTTCTTGCCAGGGTAGAAATTTATGATATTTTCCCATGGCATATTCTGTGGGGAGATGAGTGCCATTTTTATCTCAATGGTTCCGTAAACACACAAAATAGCCGAATTTGGGCTTCTGAGCAGCCCCACACCGTGCATGAAATTCCATTAAATTCCCCAAAAGTCACTGTTTGGTGCGGTTTCACAGCCGAATTCGTAATTGGGCCATTTTTTTTAGACCATTACTCCGACCGGACCCGAAATGTGCATCATACATGCAGAAAGGTACCACGAAATGCTGCAAACATTTGTTATTCCACAACTTCAGCAAAGAAACCGTCTCCAACAGACAATCTTTATGCTCCGACATACATTAGTAATAAGGTAAAGCAGCTGTTGCGCCAAAACTTCACTGATGATAGAGTCATAAGTCGGAGTTTTCCAGTTGCATGGCCGCCTCGTTCCCCTGACCTCACGTCATGCGATTTTCGGCTCTGGGGTTATTTGAAATCTCATGTTTATGTTGGTGGAGTATCAAATTTGTCAATTCTAAAGGACAACATAACAAAGACAGTGCAGAATATTACTCGTGATATGTTACGTACGGCTGTAGAGAACGTTGTGCACAGAATGCACGGTGTTATTTCTGAGAACGGTGCTCACATTGAATGTGGTCTAATTCCTCACCGGGGAATTTAATGTAGTAAATAAACATTAATAATTTAACTGTACGATTGTATGTGTTAGTATTTTTCTTTTCTCACATTTTATACATTGTAAAGCGCCACAAAATGCCCTAGCGGCGATTTTTGGAACTAAATACTTCCACGGAATCCTTTTTCCCATGTCTTGATTAGTCTAAATACCAAGTTTGGTGCCATTTCGGCTATTAGATCGCGCTACAGGGCGCTCCGAACACTGTCACTTTAAAAAAGATCACCCTGTACATGACGCCATTTGCCAGTTGATATATATACAGTGGTGTCAAGGCATACCATCATTAGACGACAGGCCGACTCTGTGCTCAGCTCTCAACATTCATTTAAGAAGTTGCATCTAACGTTTCAATATGGGCGGTGTTGTCTGGAATTATGTCGATCTCGATCAAGCTCAGCAATGTCTGATTGGAGAAATGTGATATTCAGCGACATATCCCGCTTTTCTCCCAATATTGGTTATTACCGTATGTGTGTGTAAACGGAGAGGTCAGGGGTACAATTCTGCATTTGTTATTGAGCAGCACAGTGCTATAACTACTGGTGTGACATTCTGTGAAGCGATCTACTAGGACATCTGGTCACTTTTACTCGTACTGAAATGTACTCTAATGGATTGCAGCTACGTAATGGATATTTTACCGCCGGTGGAACGGCCTATGCTTTCAAGTTGCCTAGATGCCATTTATCAACAAGATAACGCTCGGCCACATACTTCACGAGTCTCGCAACAATGTCTACAAGGATATAATGTCCTTCCATAGCCAACTCATTTCCCAGATCTTGCTCTAATAGAGAATATTTTGGATGTGTTGGAAAGTCGACTTCAATCGTCTCGGAATAATACGGAACTAGTTTATCAGTTGCTGCACTTAAGAGAAAATCTACCGCAAAGGGCCATCGGTAACTTAATCGACACCACACCTCACGAGTATAGACCTTTGTAGCTGCCAAATGGGGCTTTATAACATGCTGAAATTGACATTGTTTTTGCTGCTACTAAATAAATTATTTTTTTATTCTGAATTTATAATAATCATCTAAGCAAACTGAATTTACATATGGAGTTTCATGGTCATGGATCAATGTTTTCTCGTTCCATACTTTTTTTTTTACAACAGAGTGTATATTTGAAACACATTTCCAAATAGATATTTCATATTTGGGTATCTATTGCTTAAAATTAGATTTCATCTTTTTTGCTTAAAAGTCTTTTACCACCACAAATTGTGAAAGGTAATATTCAGATTATTGAATCACTTTGTTTCTATCATTAAACAAAGAAAATTTTCCTACACTAAAATTGTACTAGTTTCATAGTCTGCGATTCACCTGTTAAAGACTGCTACAATTGGGCTTTCCAATATGGGTTAAAAGTGTTTACGTCTTCTCTTTTCTTTTTAGCTGCCTATCGTGTTCTAACTCTCGTAAATATGCGTAGATAATAGAAAACTTACAAATAAGGTAAGTTTGGGCAACTGGGCCATGATTTTACAATGTGACTCTGTAGCTCCTGACAATTCAGCTTCAAAATCTAAGGTTCATTTTAATTAAAGTCTGAACTTCTGTAAATGTGTTCAGTTAGGTTCCCTCTATCAGACAGAAATGCTCAAAATTACATTTTAATATTTAAAAATGTAAAAATATGCATATTTCATCTTTCTTTCCTCATGGGTCCAGTTGCCCAGTAAAAATGGAGTAAGTGGACCAGGAGGGTCTATGTTCCACACGCTTTTTTTTTTCATATGGGATATGAGGTCCAGTTTGAAAAAGTATGAACAACTTAAAAAAAATTAAACCAGGCAGATCATGTAAATTTTGTGTCAATAAAGAGCGTTGTAAGGGAAACCTTTGCTCTCAATGTGTCTAAAAAAAGCACTAAAAGTGAAAATATTAGATTTATTTATACCAAAAAACAGAAAAATTAAGTAAGTACTTATGTACTTTAGTACAGTTATAAGTATAAAAGTCACATGGGTATTTTAAAGAAAAATATAGCAAGGTAAATCTATGAACAAACGGCTGCGTAAGCACTTGAGTACTTTATCAGTATCCAGGGGTCGCACTATATAGGGAAAATTTTATTGTTCCTACCAGAACCTTCATGATAATTTCATTTAACATATTCTAAAGAAAGGTGCGATGAAGATATTACTTTGAAAATAGTGGTAGGAACAATAAAAGTTTCCTTATAGAATACGACCCCTGTGTCGTACAATTTCAAGGCTTGGATATCTCGCTTTCAAGGGCAAGGTATTTGCATTCGTAAAATGTTGAAATAATTTAATGACACCAGTATTTACAAGAGAATCTATTTGAAAACAAGTAAAAGTATGTTTTCGCGTACTTAATAAAAGTGAAATTTTCATTATAAAATGTGGCAATTAGGGATTAAAATTATGTGATGCTATAATGGCATCACAGCCTCTTAAGGGGTCAAGACATTTGGTTTGATATCACCTAATATGTTTTTTTTTATTTTATTACGTAATTTTAATAAGGTATTCTATAATTTTCATTATTGTGAGCAAAAAAAAAAAAAAAAATATGGAAAAATTTACTTCCCGTTGTAAGAGAAACTCAAAAAATAAATATTTAAAACTATTAGGATAACTGGATCCAGAATGGTCCAGTTACCCCGGATACATGTCCCAGTTACCCTATTCTTGAAAAATTTGTGGGGTAACTGGGACACCGGGCTTTCATTTTAAACATGAAGTAAATATGTATAGAAACCTAATAATATTAACGTAGTTATATGCCTAATCTTAAGAAAAAAAGATTGTTTAATAAAAGTACTTACAGTATTTTAATAAAAATCCGAGGAAGTTCAAACGAATTGAAGTTGCTTTTAAAGAAAGAAACGTAAATTTTCGACAACCTATCATAGCAAAGAGAGAGTTATGATTGGGTTTACACACGTTGTTTTAGGAAGTAGATGTTAAGGGGCATTGTTCACAAAAGCTAAATCTTAAAATACATCAACGGTTTTTTATAAAATAGCCTATGGCCCAGTTACCTCGTGGGTCCAGTTACCCAACTAACCTTATTATTTATAAAAAGAACACCGTGGAATATTGTATTGAAAACAGTGTGTGTTGTATTAGTTATTAAATTTATTGTGATTAATAATCTCCATGCTGTAATAGGAAAAATTATTGTTTGAAATGCATTTTAATTTTTAGCAAATCCTTCTGATTCTGTATTAAAATATATGATAATTTAGAAACCTCTTAAAACGAACTAAATAGTTTTTTTTCTTTTCCTAATATGTAATTCTAAGTTTTATAATTTTAATAGGTTTCGGAATAATTTAGAAAACTTTTATCTGGTATTTTAATTGCAGGAAAACAGAGTTTTAAATTAATTTTTAGCATGGTTATTTTATAGAAACTTTTCCTTAGATGTTACACTTTTATTTCCGTTCATGTTTCAATTCGAAATACTCTATACTATATAAAAGCAATCTAAGTCTACTACATTTTAGATAATGCATCAGTTTAAAAAATCATCCCACGTACTTTAGAGCTTTTGATGCTGCTTTGAAAAGAGAAACGAAACTTATCCGTGCACGTTAAAAAAAAGGGTATTATATAGACAGCATTTTAAGATTCTAATAGCGTTTAGACTTTAAGTATTGCGGTAGATTTTGTTTTTATGGAGCTAAATTAAATGAAACTATGTGCATTAAATAGATATTTAATATTATTTATTTTAAAAAATTGCTTTAAATTCAATGCTGTTTTCTGTTCAATTCATAATTCAAATCCCTATACGAAAAACAAAAATTGCCAAAAAATAAATAAATAAATAAATAAAAATTAGTACATTGACTGTGTTATAAATTTGTAAGCAATTTAAAATTATATAAACAAACAAATGTAAGAAAACATATTATAAAAGCAAAGCATCTCTCTATTCTAAAAAAAAGTAACTACCGCTGTCACCGCCGCCGCCGCCGCCGGTTTTGATTTTTTTGTGACCGGAGGCCTTTCTTCGTTAATATTAACAAAAATAATGCATACAAAAATATGAAAATCGGTGGTTTTATACAGAAATTCTTGATAAACACGCTGATGCAGACAGTTTTCAAATCGAAGAATTATTTTAAGAGTTATTTAATGCTAAAGTTGGACAAAATCGTTCCACTAAAAAAGTTTTATAGCAGCAAAAACTATACATGACAGTGTAACCATTTTTAGATCATTTTATGCGTTAGAACTTGCCGGAGTGCAGATTGCATTAATTTTTTTATTTTGACTCATTTTTTCAGGTTTTATTTCTATTTTAAATTCAAATTTTCAGCATTTCTAGAGATATTTTTTACAGATTTCAGAAAATTGTACGAATTTAAACTGTTGCCAACTGTATAAAAAGCGCAAGCAATAATGTTTGCTTCAAATTAAAAATTTATTTACACGTGACTATTATAAACAGGAAAAAAACTTTCAAATTAGAATTAAATAATTACGTATAAAAAGCAGGAACTTATTAAAAATTACGTCATAAAAAGTATACACGTAAATTTTAAAAGAGAACGGATATTGTAAAATAATAAATTCATTAACATGCGTTAGAAGTCTTAGGAGAAATTACGTCATATTTATGTCACATTATAGTTATTACATAAAATGAACACAAAATAATATTGCAAAAAAGTTTAAATTTAGAAATTGCGCTAGACATTTATTTGATATTTTGAGAATTAATTTAAAATGTCTTATTTAAAAGAACTTTCTTTTCGCTTTGTTAAAAAATACCAGGAGACAAAGACTCTCTTTACTTAATTCCTTTTATATTAGCTTATTTTGAAATGTTGTTACACGTGTATACGTCATCAAGTTATTTTTATTTCGACGTTTTATTTGTGTTTTTATTAATGTTGTACGAATTTATTTGTTCTTTCGTTATTTAAAATAAAAATTATATCAATTTGTATAATTTGGCGAGTGGTTTGGCGATTTATATAATTTGGCGAAATTGGTCGACAGGATAATCAAGTAGTACCGCAGCGGATTTGACGTTAAAATTCCCCAATCAAAGAGAAATGAATAGAAATTCGTTTATAGGGAGATCGCCACTGTTTTTTAAATTATAATTCAATCTTTCGAAATCTTTTTAAAGCCGATCAAATTAGCGTGCATTTAGAGTCTGCGGTGTCTGGACGGGGGTTGGCGAGCGTAGCTCGTAGGGGGCCGAGCCCCCTAGTATTTAAAAAAAATATATTTATTTATTTATATCTGAATTTTGCCATGCTGTAACTCTCGAATTTTTGAATCGATTTAGATGAAATTTTTCACATGCATAGTACATGCTAATGTCTCGATCGAGTTTTTTAAACAGCTCCATCCGCCATCTTGTTCCAAAATGGCGACCATTTGAATTTTGTGGACACTTTTGGAAATTTTTAGGTTTCCTAACTTTCTCTTTTAAATGACCTATGCTATTAATTTACACTGTGTGACTCTTTAAAATATCTTTTAATGTTTCTAACATTTTGTTTAAAATGATATATAAGTGTTTGCATTGTGTGAAACGTGACATTTTCTAAAAGTATATAATGTTAGAAAACATAAAAATATTTCAAAAGTTCAAATGGCCGCCATTTTGAAACAAGGTGGCGGATGACCCTGTCCAACGAACAGCATCGAGATGTTAGTATGTACTATGCACATGAAAAATTTTATCCGAATCTGTTCAAAAATTCGAGAGTTACAGCATGAGAAAATTCGCACACACATATATATAGTACATATAATTAGTCAGCATTTCAACGGAGGGAGGGAGGTTTTGGTATCTGGGGGGGGGGGTCATGCTCCGTGAAAATATAGCTAAACTTCTCCAAAGTGTTTTCCTTCAGACGGCTGCCATAGATAGCTTTTTACTTTTTGTAATGAAAGCTAACTAAAAATGCCCACATTTTTGGCCACCACTGTACACACAAAAATATTTTATTAAAATAGTAAAGAAATATGCAAAAATAAAATTTTTTAAATACATAAAAATATCAAAAAATTTTGAAAATCAGCACACTACTTTTTTAGGCATCCTTATCTGATTGAAGAATATATAGTACAATAAACGTTTTGAAAGACAGTCTGTATAATCAGCACTTGTTCATGATGTCATGGTTATCCTCTACTGCTATTAAACATAAACTAAAAAAAACAATCTTTTGAAGCAAATTTTGTTTGAGAAATATGCTTTCAAAAAAAGTTTACAAATAAAAGTTGTTTTAACACATGTATTACAAACAACACATACACGTGCATTCACAAGCAAATTTGCTGCCAAGCTTACACAACGGCGCAAGGTGTTACTAAATTTGCCTCTGATAACCGGCCTAACGATGCAAAACGACTATTGAAGTCCATTTATGATCAAACTAAAAGTCTTTACATCTGGCTTATATTACACGGGCGCATTTCAATCATATATAATGTTTCTGTAACAACTCCCGCCCATGCTTTGTAATGCTTTTGAATCTATATGCCTTAAAGGAACATACGACCCTTTAAATAGATGAAAAATTTGATTTCGGAAACAAATATTTAAAGTGGCTTCCTCCACTCATTTTTTCACTAATCTAATTTTTTTTTTTAATACAATATGTTCTCGATGCAGTATAATTTGCATTAAACACTTTATAATTAATAGATAATAATTATTCCTAAATGTATGCTCTTTTAAAAAATTAATGATAATGTAGATAGCTTGCGCGCCTGATTTAAAAATATCTATGCCCTCTAGATCTGTGAAACATCGGGATTTTGCGGAAACGTCTGTTTAACTGCCTCAGTTGTAAAATTCAATTGCTCAGCTTGTGTTTTGAGAAAAGGTGGCTTGAAAATGTCACAACAACATGATTTACCGCAAGCCATGGCTTGGCGTGTTATCGGGACATTTGAATTTGGGGAAACACAACGAAGTGTAATGGACCCTGTTGGAGTCGCAAAAAGTGTCCATGAAAGGCGGTGGAACCGATTTCAAGACACATGGAATGGTAGTCATCGACAAGTGCAAGGTCGAAAATGTGCTAACACAGAAACTAATCACAGATACATCCTGTTAGCAGCTCGTCGAGACGGAACGGGCAATGCTACTCAGCTGCAAACACAGTTGTTCTTGGCCACAGGACGAAGGGTATCAGTCAAACAGTCTGAAATAGGCTTCATCAGGGTGGTCTCTATGCACATAAACCAATGGTCTGTATTCCGTTGACCTCAAGCCACTGTGCGGTCCAAGGAAGATGGGGAACTGAACATCGAGTTTGGAGGCAACATTGTTGGAGTCAATTTCTGTTTACAGTCGAGGCAAGATTCAGTCTGGATGTGACATCTGATGTGTTTTGTCATGGAGAGAAATAGGCACTCAAAATAATCCCACATTCGTTTGTGAAAGATCACATTACAGAGGAGGTTGGTTGATGCTATTGGTTGGAATCAGCATAGGTGGACGTTCGGGCCTGCATATCACTCGGAATGGCACTTTGACGGTCCGAAGTAATACAGACGAGATACTGAGACCTCAAGTCGTATTTTATGTTGCAGTAATTAGTGATTTCTTTTTTCCATGCATGATAATGCCAGACTTCATACAGTTCGTCTTGTGGAAAACCTGCTTGAAGCTAAAACAATACAGCGTCTAGAATGACCAGCATACCCTCCTAACCTAAATCCGCTCGAGCATGTTTGGACCATACTCAGACGACGCATTGCTGCGGGGCAAAGGCCTCTTTTTACTGTCCGGGACATGGAAATTGCAATTCTTGAGCAGTGGAACAGTATTCCCCAAAGTGTTATCGATAACCTCATCGCATCCAATGAAATCAGGTGTGCAGTAGTCTTAGCTGTTCGAGGAGACCACATGCCATATTAAAAACCTTGCATCATTTCTAAACAATACACTTTTTATCATTTATATGAAACCAAATTGTTCCCTCAAAACATCTTTTCATGTTCGTTCCATCTTTTCAAAGAATAAAAGCTCCCTTACAATTTTTTGCGTCTTTTTTTCTGTATTGCGAATTGATACACGTGTACTATCCATTTTATGCCCATACATGGCTGTCATTCACTGTTCTCTTCACTTTTTTGCTTTCTCCCCTATTTTTTTAGCAGTGTAGTAAAGATAAATATAAAGTTTCGAATCATTACATTTAATACATTTGGAGTTCTCGAGAGCGCAAGTAAAAAAATATCGATTTTGACAAAAATCAATTTAAACATAAATGTTTCGCTTGAAACAGACCAATACTAATTTAAATTTTTTACTATAACGAGTGCAATTTTACGAATATTTGATGCGGTTTGTGGCAAATTGTTCAGAAAAGCATTAACCATCAAATTAATTAAAAAAAAAACGATTTTTAATGATTTTAAGGGTTGTATGTCCCCATAAAATTGCGACCGCTGTAACATTTTTTATAAGCAGATACATTTTTCGACTGATCTGTTTACTAAGAAGAATTTGGTAAAAGTTCAATGAAAACCGAATTTTGGGGGATTTTTATAATTCTCATTTCTTCATTAAAGTGCATTCCAAATTTCATAACTTTCAAGAGAGTAGAGTAAGGTGCCCTATCATCTTTCCCCAGTCACTTTTAGGCCCTTGTGAGTTGTAATTTTCAGTGAAAATCTACCACATTTCGATTTTACATAGGCTAACTACCCACGCACATAGAAACATAGGCAAATGTCGGACAAAAAAATTTAACAAATGCGAAAAATAGTTTTTTTTTTTTTCAAATGTACCTAAAAAATGCAAAAGAGAAAAAATGGTACCAATTTCGTCCCCCCAAAAAATCCAATACGCCGAGGCTTAACTTATAACAAAATCAAAATTTATTTCCAAATGAGTAAGTAATTTAATTTACATTAAAGTAAGGCACAAAGAAATTTACTAATTATCTGTGGAAGAATAACCTAACGAAACATTAGCCATCCAAACATGAGGAAAAAATTGAAAAAAATGTCAAGGAAAAGCATTTCTAATTTCGTTCCCGGGACGAAAATAAGAACTGCAAGGGGGACGAAATTAGGACCATGCTACATCCCAATATGCCGGAGCTTCAGTTCCCGTAAGATGAACTGAGAGTCCTAAAAATCACTGTATGCTACTATCAGCATCTTACCAACGTAAAATATATGCAATGAATAAGAAATAAATACATACAGTACGGTAAATAATGCTGTACAAATGACGCAATAAGAACTCGGCTCTTCTAAAAATAGGAAATTCGCCGTCTTTAATTTATGTATGCGTCTTGGCGAACAAAACTTTCAACACTGACCCCCTTTTCCTTCCGTCCCCTGTGCCTTGCGTCGTAGGTGGCGCCACTTTCGCAGAAGTGGAGACGTTAAGCGGGTGGAAATTAGGAGAAGGGACGAAATATGGGTACTTTACCCTATAGTGGGTGATGAGATTTGCTTCATCTGTGTTCAAATACTACTGATACAGGCAACATGGTTAGAAATAATTTAAAAATTTTGAGCATAATTAAGCCTAAATTGAATTTATTTGGTATAACTACGACCAGTTAATTTTACACACAAAAAATCGTGATTTAAAAATTTCAATCGAATAAGCAATTAAAGTTACAAGAACAATATTCATAAATTTATGGACGGTTTGTTATTCAACCTCCCAATGAACACAACACGGGCAATATGAATAATTAGGCCTGGGTAAAACACGCATTCTTTATTTACAATAATATCAAGTGAAAAACAAAACGCAGAATATTATCAGGCGAAATAAACAAAGATGATGTTCACGAATATGAATACTGGATTCACAACACCTTTTACACAGATTTAGTTAATATGATGAATCTAGAAAAGGAAAAGATCTTAGAGATTCACTTGTTTAACATCCTTTTCAAAAATTTTAATAAGTTATTTGACCCTTCGTTTGCGTATATACTTCGATGAATAAACGAATTTTGAATACTTCAAAGTTATTTATGGCGATTGAGAATTAATAAAAAGAACTACACCAGAACTACACCAGAACTAGACTACACCAGATCAATTTTTTTTTGACACGGAACAGAATTATAACTTTGAATCGCAATGAATATTTTCTATATGTAATAATTTTCCGAATTGTTGCATATAGAACTTCTTTAACATAGACTGAATCATCCCAACGTTTATGGCCCGGGACCAACAACAAAGTTGAAACCGGTTACTGTTAGACAATGGGGAACAGAGACAGACTCTTTTAGATACGGCAACCCCAGCTGTGGCGATAATCCAATGCTGAGCTGGGCACGAATATGGTGTTATTTTGGGAAACAAGATAGATAAGCATCAGCTACCCTTATAGGAGCCTCAAATGCATACGTAAGTCTCACCTGACGTTACGAATTTTACGTCATGACGCGTCACTTGTCGTGAGAGGAAAACAACTCTCGGCTGAAGCTCTTTCTTTCAAAACCCGTATATCGAAATAGAACTAACAACATCTACGATATAACTGTGTATGCGTAGCTCTTTTTAAAATGTTATTACATGGCACACTTAGAAAGGGAAATCTGTTGAAAACATTTTAACAATGTATTCAACACCGTTAAAATTTTTAACGGAAAATTTACATTCGAAACTGAATGAGGCACCCTGTATATTTAACTAAAAGGTTGAATCCTGAACATATTTCAAACAGATTTTTGTTTGTTTTATTTTTCGTGATTGGCCATTTCAATTCCTGTAGGTCATTAAGAATCACCTTCTGTATTTGATTTCCAGGTTGTTAAATCAGAATTTAATGCAAAATTGTAAGGTATTTAACTTCTCGTTTTGTTTTAATTATTGCCTTAATTTTATTTAAATCATTTAACGTTGTGGCCATTATTTTATCTAAGTAAACTGTTTAGAAAACAGCTGAATAATTAGATTTCATTAATTAGAAAGTTTATTAAAGAATGTCAATGAAGCATAGAAAACTGTTCATTTTTCTTTCGCAAAATGAAATTTTTGATAAAAATAAATATCACAGTGTAATTCCTTATTAGGTGAGTTCGTAATTATACAAATAAATGGCACCTATAAAAGTCGTCTGGCCCGTCCGTCCGCATAAAACTGTGCAAAAATTACCAGACCGAATGGTTTAAAATTTAATATACAGTGTGATTCTTAAATATCGAAACACTAGATTATCTCCTTAAGTATTACCCCTAGGCATGTACTTCCAACTGCAAAGTTTCATAAAAAAAGGTGCAAAATTTGATGAGATAAGTTGCAATTCCAAAAGGGGTCTATTTGTGAAAAAACAAAAATAAAATTTTTATACGTCTCCGTAGAGTAAAATTTCAAATTAGGATTTTTTTCTTTATCCATTCCTGAATTAAACACAGAAAATTTCATCTCGATATCTCCAAAATTTGCAATGATATTGAAAACAAAAATTCCTGACTTACTCCATTTACTGAGCGACGAGTTATTGAACTATTTTGAGTGCTAGGAAGGCGCCATCCATAAATTGTACGTTATTAAACGTCAATTTAAACGCCTTTAATTTGGACATAAAATAGCAGTGTACTGATTTTACTTTAAACTTGCTTTCAAAATATGCTGGAGGTCTGCATTAGAGGTCTGCACGAGTCGAAATATCCAGACCTGTGCCCGGCCAACACATAGGGAAAAAAGTTCGGACCGGCCTGGAGAAAAGTTAAAATATAAGCTGACTGAACTTCTGCAAAACATAGTTTTTTTCGTCGATATGGTTAAAATTGCTTCGTATGAGGAGTTCCGATCAAAAATACTTACTATTGCTTTTATTTTCCATGTTTAAAATGTTCATTTGTAAAGAAGCGCCGTAACGTGTGATATATATATATATATATATTATAATTATCTCTATTTGTATGTAAATGTTCCACTTATCATTAATATCGTTAATCCATATTCCATGTATTGAGGACTTTGAAAAACGCTATACAGTAAAATCTTCTAAGACAGAATCATACAGGAAAGAAAAAACTGCGTTATAAACAAATTCCCTTCTTAGCAGGTATAAATGTAGTCTATTCTTTATTCAAGTATTATTATATTCATTTTGTATGGAGCAACATATACTATCGTTTCAGACAAGATTTCGTCATAGGCAGATTTTTTTTTCACTGGTTTTACTGTATTTTAACTTTTTTTTTGCCTAGAAATCTACTATCCTTTAAAAAATTAATTTTTAAGTTTAATTGTAAAATAATGGCAATTTAAAATTATATACAGGTTGGTTATAATTAAAGTTACCCTGTTTAGACATACGTAGAGTCCACTCTGGTTCACAGATATTGATGAAACTTGGAATATAAGTTATATGGATCATGGGGAAATGAAATCTGCAGTAAAAAAATTAGTTCAAATTTCGACCGAAAGATGGCAGTTTTCACGTACGAGAAAGGACTTTATGCAAATTTGGAGCTGTTTAAAAAGTCAGTAGTCGCTAACGTAAAGTCATTCTGCACCATGCCGTTAGAGAAGAAGGAACGAGCGTTACTGGTGAAGTTGGTTTATCAGAATGACAGTAACTTGTCAATTGCACTGCGAGAATATCAACGATTGAAAGGCTTACGAAAAGGACCAATGTCTAGGCAGGCTTTGAAAAAGATGATGTCTAAATTCGAAGAGACTGGGCAGCTGGGTGTGCTGAGAGGAAGAGGGCGGAAACGGATTTTAAATGAAACTGCCGAAGAAGTAACTCTTGCCGTGGACGAAAGAGCTTCCGGTTCCCAATATTCTTCGACAAGTGCTAGAACAATGTCACATAATTTGTCTCTTCCTTGGTCTACAGTACGGAAGGTTCTTCGATCCATTATAAGGTGGTATCCATACAAGATTTACGTTGTGCAAGCGCTAAACACTGCAGATTCGGACACACGAACTCAATCTGCAAGGATGCCAGAATAGCCGTTGACAATGCATGGACTTGTAACATTTTGTGGTCGGATGAGGTGCATTTTACCCTAGATGGAGCAGTGAATACTCAGAACTGTCGCGTGTGGGGTACTGAAAGTCCTAATATTGCGCATGAACAATCTTTTCACAGTAATTACATTACTGTATGGTGTGACTTTACGGTTGATTTTATTCTTGCTCCCCTTTTTTTAGGAGAACACTTCTCAGGGCACTAAAAATTGTTCCATTACGGGTACCCGTTGCTGCGACCCCCTTCAGCAGCAGGTCATTCCATCCTTACAAGAGCGAGAGTGTTCAAAGACTACCGTATTCATGCAAGATGGTGCACCACCTCATATAGCCCGAGAAGTGACCATTTTGTAGATGATTGGGTAATTTAGAGAAATTTTCCGACAACCTGGCCTCCCCGTTCTCCTGGCTTGAATCCCTGTGACTTCTGGTTGTCGGGATTCCTGAAAGATCTTATGTATGGAGGAAGATATGGACTCCGCCTTAGTTGAAAGCAAGCATAACTCTTCATGTTGCTGTAATTGATCGAGAAACCCTTCGAGCTACTGTTGAACACGCTATAATACGCTTTGAACACGTGCTTCACACAAATGGAATGCACATTGAACATATGCTATAAATAAAAAAAAATGTTTTATGTTTCCAGTTTGAGATTTTTGGTCTTTATTCGCCTCCTTCTCACCTGGTGGTCAAAACTTAAACTAATTTTTTTATTGCAAATTTCATTTCCCCATTGTCCATATAACTTATATTCCAAGTTTCATCGATATCTGTCAACCAGAGCGGATTCTACGTAGGTCCAAATAGGGTAACTTTAAATATAACCACCCTGTACATTTTTTGTAAAAATTTTCAGGCTGCGCCAAATTTTACTGATTTTTGCACGGATCTGGTCAGTCAGAAGCAACGATTTTAATATGGGTGGGTGTTCTCACCGTGCCGACCCAGGAAGATGGAATCCAGTCCCGGTTCGGTATGGAAAAGATACCCTGAGCCCGTCCTAGTCGGGACGATTTAAAATCTGAAATTGTGAGGTCTAAAATTATGAAAAAACTCTTAATCGGCATGTTGGAAAAAACCTTGTTTTAAATCAACTGACGGACATTTAAATAGTACAAAAAGAATGCGAAAAGGGAAAACGTTAAATTGAACCAAAAGTTTAAGCTCCAGGAAGGAGTTATTTTACTCATCTGCAATTTTTTAAAAGGTATTTAACTATTTTTAGGCGACAATCTTTGTTTAAAAATTTAAATTCGTTATTCTGCATAATGTTTTTTTTTTTTTCACAATTTATCGTCTTTAAATTGTTATAAGTCAAGAATTGTTAAAGAAAGAAGGTGCAAATTTTAATCATGTCGTTTTGATTATTTTAACTTAATTTTGCTTCTGTGCATTAAAAAAATATATTTATTTTTGAAAATATGATTTTTTTTAAATAAGCTGCATAATTTTTAAATTTATTTTTCAACATTTTTAAAATTAATATTTAAATAAATCCTGAAACCAAATTTAAATTATATTTTCCTCTTTTAGTGGTCTGCATGGGCCCGGGCTTGGCCCGACACCCATACTTATATAATTAATTTAATTGATTGGTTGATTTAATTAATTTTTTTCGGGCCGAGCGCAGATTCACAATCACTCAACGTCACAGCGCCCTTGATACCAACCTCTGTAGCCAAGTGCTTTTGCGAGAAAACGAACTTCGATGCGCATGCAAGTCTGAAGCTAATTTCAACCTTCGATACTTCGTTCATTTGACTGCGTATTTCTTGTTTGTGGAATACTTGCGAAGTAATAAATCCTTATTTCATCTTCTGAATAATTATATATGCATCATAAACAAGTGAAGTATTTAATCTTGTAGATATATGCTCTATAAGTCTTTTCTTCTTTCAAGTTACAGTATTTATTTATGGAATTATACCATGTGCTACCATGTGCTACCATCTAGTGTCTGCACACTAAATACATTACAAGAATCTTCTCTTGAATAATGCATGCAATGAATATATGCATGTTTATATATTGTGAACAAGTGAAATATTTAATCTTGATCCACTCTATAACTTTGACCTTTCTTTAAATGATTCCCATAAATAAATGAAAAATCACTATAATTATCTTAGTGAATAGTTTAGAGTATGCAAAGATACGTGCTTTGTTGCTGATTGATAACAGGTTAAAAATGGACATAATAACGGACATACCCTCCACCCTCTCATTTTTTTTTTTTTTTTTGGTTCATAAAGAAAAAGGGAATGAAAAAATAGCTTTTATTTTTTTTCTTAACTCTCCCCTATACTCTATAATATTGTTATTGCTGCCAATTCGATTAAACTAACCAGGAAGCAGGAAACTGGCATCTTCCACACCCCCCATAGTAATAGAAAACTTTGAATTTTATCTACTTTGATTTTTATATTCATTTACAAAATGACGTTTATTTTAAAGATTTTAAGGTCAGTATTCATTAATAATGGAATGCTCAATTACTCTTCTTTTACGAACTACTATCAAATTTGTTTTAAAAAATTAAAACTTATACTTAATTATGATGAATTTAAAAAAGTAAAAATCTAACCTTGCTTATTATTGAATTTGTGGCATTCTTGTAGTTTTGTATTATTCCTTTAGAATGTACTTCATAGTGCTTAACAAACTGTATTAAAATAAATCTATGATTTTCAGAAAATTAATTCAAAAATGAACAAGAACAAAAAATCATGTGTCCAGTATAGATTAAGAAGCATTTTCCAACACATTCAGAATACTGTAACAAAATTTTACGGTTTATTAAGCTGAAAGAGGATATCTAAATAAACAATTTGGAAAACGCATGCCGCATTTGAAAACCCCATTTTTGCAATTACCATCAACAGACTGAAAAATATCCATTTTTTTGTGCAGCCATTATATTCAGGGTCCAACTAACCCCGGGCGCCAGGTCGCCTGGGCGACTAAACATTTCCTCTTGGTGACTAACTTTTTTACCTACTTATTAATTTAAATTATTTTTTTTTCAAAAAAATTTTCCATTTGGCAAATTTCCTTGCTGTAAACCGCTTATTGTGAAAGAGGTTTCAGCAAAATGAACATTATCAAAAGTGAACTCCTTTCAAACTTAAAAGAGGATAGTATGAACAGTTTATTGTTTATAAATTTAATGGACCATCTTTAACCCTCTCGCTGCGTAATTGTTTTATGAAAATAGCTTCAAAAATTGCGTATTTAACTCCTTTGCGACGAGCGTCTTTATTAATTTTTATTCTTTTGCAACCGGTTTTTCAAAACAAAAATTTTCGTCTTATTCAATCGGGAAATTTCTCCAATTAGATAAGGCAAAATTTAGAAAAAAAAAAATAAGTAGTGGGAATGATCAAGGAGAGTTAATTAGACGGAAAAATGCATCCCCGATGAAATCTCGGGTTGCGTAAATTTTGCTACTTTTACGTTGCCCGAGATACACTCGGGTTGCGCAACGAGAGGGTTAACGGATTTCAATCCTGAAAAATCAATTGACAAATGGTATTTCAAATCAGAATCCTAAAGGTATTATTAATTTATGTATATACTTTCTTGTTGGGAATTAAAAGTAAGGATATTAATTTGTGTACTGTTTTAATGTTTAATTTCATAGTTTGTTTGTATTTAATTTTTAAAATGTAAAAGTGGTATCTTACAATTGTTGATTAGTTTAAATTTTTTATTGAATAGTTAGTTAATTGTTCCAGCAAGATGACACATATCACTCAAGAATAGCCAGATACGATTCTGAGTAGACAGTGTTCCATTTTGCAGTGAATGCATTAATGTCAGAAAAATGATTCTTCAAGCTGGCTCCTAAGAATTTTTCCTGGCGCCTAATAATAATCAACTTTTGTCAGTCCCTGCTTATATATGATCTGTAGATTTGTATGCATACTACATAGTATGATAAAATGTAATTCAGTTAAGCGCTTAATACAGTTGAAAAATCCCCTTTAAAACTTTCCGTCAATAAACGAAAATGTACTTACTTGAGATCTTTTGTACAGCCCTGTATATAATCTATAGAATATATAAACACCAAGTAATATCGAAAAATTAATAAATAATTTTTAAAACGCATGCCACAATTGAAAAGATACTTCCAGAAATTATTGTTCAATGACTACCACTGTTGTCAATTTCATTTGTAAATTCCTGTAAATGAAAGATAAATTCTATGCGCACCCTATTCTACAATTAGCACCTTGCAGGACATCATACATAAATAGCATATAAGTATCATGTAAATTTCAATATGTTTAAAATAATATATCATTAAAAATAAAATACACAGCTAACGACCCCCCCCCCCCAACAGACCGTATCTATCGTAATTCTTTTGAGTGTCCCTGTAAAAAATCCTTAAATGCTATACATTTATTTTCAATAACGAACATTCCATAGTAAACTCTAAAAACATATACGATAAACCGACTTCATAAATACTGTTCAACTACGTTCATCTATATCTATCTTGATGACTTCGTAAATACTGTTCAACTACGTTGATCTATATCTATCGTGATGACTTCGTAAATAGTGTTCAACTACGTTGATCTATATCTATCTATGTCAACCGTCGTTTCAACTATTATGCCGTCATAACGGTAGACACATGCAGTTTAAAATTTCCAGCGTCATTCTTACTTTGTAACGGTAATCTCATTGTAACAGCATCAGTATTCGAGTTTGTATAATCAATAATACAACTTGTGCAGACTGAATTAATCTGCAAGAAAAAGGAAAAAAACATGTCTTTGAACTCTATAAGCATGTCCATAATATTCATATAAAGCAGACATAAATAATCTCACATGCAAACTTCGAACTACGGTACTAGAAACAGAATGCAGCATGCACGTATGAGTTCATTTTTTCGCCAAAGCGCTTAGCTACAGGGATCGGCGTCAAGTGTGCTGGAACGTTGAGTGTTTGTTAATTTGCTGGCTCGGGCCGGTGCTGTTTTCACTGATTTTGGTACAGACCATGAACTTTGAAAATACAAAAGGACCATGCCGGGCTAGGGCCGAACTTTTAATTTTTACACCGAACCGTGCCAAGTTAGTTTTTGTACGGGCCGACCGGGCCGCACAAAAACGCGCTGGATCTACACCCCGGATCTACTACCCGGACTACAGCCCGAGCTGCGTCCGGACCTGTAAATTCCGGCCCATGCAGCCTCTAATCTTAAATTAAATAAAAAAATCAAATTAGACAAATATTGTTTTGAGTTATAACAATTTTAAATTAACTTAAACAAATAATAATAACTTTAAACTTTAAAAAAAAACTTTATGAGAAATTTCCGGATATGACTTTGTTTGCAAATTATATGGTTAACCATCACAAAAAAGAAAAAAATCAAAATTCTAACTCAATAAATGTATTTTTTACGTGTGTCTTGGAAATCTTAAAGTAACATTATTTCTTGGATTACACGCATTTCAATTTGTGTCTAATCCCTTAAAACCTGACGAATTACTTAAACGGTATAACTCTGTAAGTTTTATAGATATGAGGATGGAATTTTCTGTGTTTAATTCGGCAATGGATAAGGAATTTTTTCCTAATTGAAAATTTAACCCTACTGGAGCCGTATAAAAATTTAATTTTTGTATTTTCTCAAATAGACTCTCCATGGAATTGCAACTAATCTCATAAAATTTTGCATTTTTTTTTTTTAAATCAGACTTTGCAATTGGAAGTAAGTGCCTAGGGGCAATATTTAAGAATATAGCCTGTTGTTTTGATATTTATGAATTACACTGTATATGATCGTTGTAGATTTTGTCGAGACATTTGAAATTTTAGGAAAATCGAATCAAAACTTAAAAAGGTATTAATAGATGTTTTCACCATTCTATTAAATCCTATCTTACATAATTAATTCAATGATACGCATGATAGGTAATGATTGTAGGTTGCCATGGTGATTATATTTGAGATGGAGTCTTATTATTTCCGTATTACTGAATTTAATATATAGAATCGTAATAAATTTTGTATTCATAAATGTTTTCATATAAGAGTGCAACAGGTATTGCACCAAGATCTGAATATTTCTAAAACTAATTGTAGTACGAGCGCAGCTCTTTTGACACGTTTGACGTACAATTTCCGACTTGTTAATTTTGTTTAGGAATTTTCTTATATTTCTCTTAAAACTGCGATAGCAAAGTTATACTCGATTCAAATTATGTAATCCCAAATGCGAGTATTGCGAAAGTCCACGGGTTCAGTATGAGATTCAATAAAGGGCGAAATGCGATAATACTACACATTTACTTTATTTTAGACAATCTCGAAAAATGTATTAGCAAACTATATTCTTCTTCCAGAATACTAAATCGAAACTTTATGCAAAATTACATCAACTTAAGCTTTAATTTTATTTTAATTACAACTTGAATTATGGAACACTTTATTGGCAGTTTGGCCAATTTATCTCTGCAAATTGCTTAATTAACAAGAGATTTATTTAAGCCATTATTTAGAACAAGAACGTCAATATGAGACTATCAATGAGATGTAGAAAAGTTAATAACTTTTCACTCTATAAAAGTAACGATATTAAATTTATTAAATGTTTTTCTTGGAAGAATTTTTTATTATTTAATACTCTTAATGAAAGCAAGTTATAATGTCAGAAACTTCAGTATAAATAGTTTAAATTAACCAAGTCTAACTGAAGTTTTATACATTTGATGATTTTATAAATTATGTTTTCAAGTAAGAAATATTAGATATTAACTGAAAACAAAAACTTTCAGTTTGTAATATAAAAGGATCCAAACTGTGCATTTGCAAATTTATTGAATTAACTAAAGTTTGTTTATATGTAATAAAAGCCTTAAAATAATTTTGAAATCAGTCATATCAGTAAAAAAAATTAACAATCAGTTTTCTTAAAAACACTTTTAAGTAGAGTAATTATTTGGATTCTGATTACACGACAATGAATTGTATGACATACTCGATTAACCAACTACCCTCACATATTTCATTAATCAACGTGATGTAAACTAGTGTGCGTAAAAGACAACTTTTGCACCCCGCGCCGATTCGATTATCTACATTTCGATTTTTCGTTCCACCCTAGTGATCAATCATTCCTAAGGGTGCTTGTCGCTGTGTTTCAAAATACCTCTGTGAAATTTGTTTTTCTTAAGCGATAAATAACATAAACCTGTTTAGTAACCTTTGAATCAGAAATATGTTAAAATAAAGAGCTGGAATGCATAACATTCTTCTCTATAAATGCAGTGAAGATTTTCTAAAAAAAAAAAAAAAAAAAAAAAAAAAGATTCCAAATTGCTTTTTTACGTAGAATTCAAAATTTATCTGTGCTCACGACCCTCTATCAATTGTACGAAGAATGCGACTAATTGCTGAAATGTCTCAGATTGCAAGAATACGCATCTTCTCATTCTATATCACTCCTATTTATACACATACTTTGAAGAAAAATATTAAAATCTCCTCCAAAGTTAATATTGATAATTCTTTTTAAATTGACTCCTACTGGCCGTATAAACTAGAATTCTGCATTTTTTAAAATAAGTTTTCAGTGCTAAATTGTGCACCAAAGTCGCTAATGTAGGCCATCTTTTCACTGTAGGAGTCGAATCCCGTTATTCTAGGGATAAGTCGATTAAATTAATTGTCATTGTGTTTAACATATTATAAACAGCTAATCAACTCAACTTTTGTAAACAGGGCATGTTTTAACGCTTGAAGAACTCTTTATTCATAAGAAATCAGATGTGGAAACTGTTTGCATAATATAGCTTTGGTAGCGACACAAGAGAATGAAATTTGATTTTTTTAGGGGATTTGCACAAAACAAGATAAGACAGTATTTTAATTTGAAGCAAAGAACAAAAACAAACTTCAAAAGTACACTAAGTGGATATTGATAAATGTTGTCAACTATAATTTTTACAAAAACTACGAAATGGAACATTCACTTTCTGCTTATGCAAGTACATTTTTTATAAATATAATCTATGCATTTATTCAATGGAAATATTTGACGTGACACTAATCAGATAGTTCTGAGTTCATCGCACGTCTTATATTTAAAATATAATGCTGTGCAGATGCGAATATGAAATGTAAATTTGTGATTTTGAATCACAACTGCCAAATTAATAGTACCTGGTTCGCAGGACTCAATAAAATGCTTGGTATCGCTTTTGTCCAAACAGTACAAACCACCTGAATCCTCCACTATATGGCATTTATTCACTATCGTTATATTTCAATAAATTCTGCCATTTTATTTAAAATAATTTGTGATAGAAAATTAAATATTCCACATGCATAATAATTAATGTAAATTTTAAGACAACATAGCTAACTAAGCTTCTATTTGTTTCAATTATTGCTTAAATCTTACAGAAACTCTTTGACATTGTTGTCTTCATATTATATAAACAAGTAATATAAAAATTTTGTTTTTAAAGTCAATTTCTACTTAGGTTATCAAAGAAAAATTTAATATAATCCCTTAAGCTAATATTAGTTTTTGTTGCATTAAAATATCTCAATTTGTTAACTTTCTATAAGCAAGTAGGTTTGCAATGGAAGTGTATGGGAATTTGACGAAATATTAGAGATATCGCCAAGTTGACGTCACTTTTGGAGACTCATTTTGACCGCCAAATTTGGCGACAAACTCGGCGGTATTTGGCGGCAGAACAGGGTCCCCCCCCCATGGTAACCCCCCTTATAGATATGAAGATGCATTAAATGCTTCAATAACCAATGACCGCCAATTTGTCAAACTAAAATTAATTATTAGATGCAAATTTTCAACTGGGTGAAAAATTTCCGGACCAGGATTCGAACCAGGGATCTCCTGGCTGAAGCCGCTAGTGTTCTACCATCTGAGCTATCCCGGACGAATCTGGTGGGATAATCTAATATGATTTATTTACCAATTAGAATAATTGTGTTAAAATTAATCTAGTAAAATTAATTAATTAAAATTTAATTAATCAATTAATATTTTAAAAACTGTATTAACATCAATTGTCATCCAGTACAGGTTTAAAAAATTTTATTTCAACTTGATAGGATGAATAATAAGTATTTTATTAACGATTGAAAATTTGAACAACATAAATAAATAAATAAATAAATAAATAAATAATATAGGGAGAGTGTGAACTAATAGTAGGAATTGAATAAACTGCTTAATTAGCAGCTGTTCATTTATAGTCATTCATTATACTTGGTTATCGAAAAATACCGATATTGTTAAGGGGAAAGGACGTCATTTGTATGATATAAATATAAGCGTATAAAACTTTTTTTCCGTATTTGATAACCAAATGCCCCATAATTAACCTAGTTGAAGCTTAAAATATTAGTAATTGATCTATCCAAAATTATATATATTACACTGAATTACATTAACTGAATTTTCATTCAATTGAGGATTTAACAAATGGTTTTTTTTTCTTTTTTTAAGATGTAGTGTTAGATTTTAACCGACAAATTAGTTAAAATTATAAAATATAGTGATATATTGTTCTTAAAAAATTTTTCGGCTACGCAAACTTCTGTATTTTTATTATAAGCGTTTATGATATCAAAGAATTATGTTCAGTGTTTAACGTGAATACATATCGCTTTTCTACTCCAGATGATATATTGTATTAGCAAATTACCTATTACATCTTTAGGTTTCTTAATCTACAATTTATAAAAAATTATAAGGATGTTTAATTATTACCTTAATTGTATGGAAATAGTTTGAAATTATACTGTTAATTTTATTTAAAAAAGGGATCCTAATTATTAGATGTTTCATCATAGTCATTAATAAGATTGCGTTATCTAAATACTATACAGGGTGTCCGGTCTCAACGGTGTCCAATGGCTAATTCCTAAACCGTTAGTCATAGAGATATAGTTCAAATTACAAAAATGTTTTAAATCAGGTAAAGAAATATTTTAAAAGCGATTTGGGTCAATAAAAACATTTCTTAAAATATTACGAAATTTAAATTTTTATACGGCCCCCCGGTCCTATAAGTTATATTTAATAAAATTTTCCTTTTACACTGACAAGTAATACAAAAAAAGTCCTGTTGTTCTACAATTAAAATTGACCGAGTAATACAAGTTTAAAGTTGGAGCATATTTTTTGCTGCAAATGTGGGGTCATTTACAAATTTAGTCGAAATATAATTTCGTCAGATATATTTAAAAATGGTTGACAGTAAAATTAACGTTGCAATATAAATTTGAAATCTTTGGTCATTCTGATATATTAATGCAAAATATATAATTTGTAATAAACATTTAAGAGAAAAGGAAAAAAAACAGAATTTTTGTTAAATAAAATGATGCTAAATTAACAGCCTCAATTCTTTACAAAATGATACTTTAAATGGTATTTTAAAATATTATTAGATTACACTAGCCCGCAAAAGTTGGGTTATTTAATTTTTTTTTTAGCTTTTGATAATTGATTCTTAAGTATTCTGTTTGTACCGCTGAATCCGGAATTGACCTTCCTTTTTATCCATCACATCAGGATTTTTCGCAAATTGTAAATTTCAAAGTTGAAAAGTTCAAAGTTAAAATTTAATCTCGCCTTCCATCTCATTACATCACACAGCTGTAAGAATCCCAAGATAAGCAAAAATATCGAATAAATTATTGAATAAAATAAAATAAAAAATGTTTTACATATGTTTTATAGTATGAGATTTTCGCTATATTTTAACTTGCACATTTGAAAAAAAATTCTAACGTGATGGTTAAAAATGAAAGTCATTTTCAGATTTAGTGTTAAAAAGTACGCAAAAATCAATTATCAAAAGTTAAAAAATACAACCATCTCCTTTACTTTATAGTATCCGATTTTTGTTATTCTTTAAATTCGACAATTTATGATTTGCGAAATATCTTGACATGATGGTTAAAAATTAAGGCAATTTTCGGATTCAGTGCTAAAAAATACATGAAAGTTAAAAAACCCAACAATCTCCGTCTTGTATTATCTAATCTAAAACTTTTTCTTAAACTTCTTGGCGGTAATCTATCCGAAATTTTTTGTGTTATCCTGTAAAATAAGTATAAATGGTAACCACCGAAAATCAAAATAATATTAGATTGCTATCGGATTTGCGCCAGTATATAAAATGTAATCTCGATCGGATATTTTAAAGTGGGTAAAAGTTCGAATACAACTTTTGAACTGAAAAAACATACATAAGATCGTTGAAGTAACATAAAAACTTAAAAAAATAACATAATTTTATTAAAAGAAATAATAAAAGAAACAGTCTCAAATCCTGACAAAATAAAACATATGTTATTTCAGTCAATCTGAAACTTAATAAATGTTAACTTAATCGTAACACTTGTACGATTTTTTTCAAAGCGCAGATCCGCATGAAATGAGATCTCCGAATACTTTAAGCACTTGGAATGTGACCCATCAAACCCAAGCCGAACTCATTTGTTTTCAGAGCAGAAAAGTGGCATAAGTCATGCATTTTTAAAGTTTCATAACTCACACAATTTTAGTGTTATATGAATGGGACTTTTTTTGTATTACTTGTCAGTGTAATAGGAAACTTTTACTAAATATAACTTATAGGACCGGGGGACCGTATAAAAATTTAAATTTCATAACTTTTTAAGAAATGTTTTTATTGACCTAAATCGCTTTTAAAATATTTCTTTACCTGATTTAAAGCATTTTTCTAATTGGAACTATATGTCTATGACTAACGGTTTAGGAATTAGCCATTGGACACCGTTGAGACCGGACACCCTGTATAATATTAGAAGAAGAAAATCTGAAGTTTCAGTGTGGTATTCAAAAAAGCGTGTTAAATTTTATTTGTTTCGTATTTAATAATTCACAGCACTCGTCACTGGTCACATAATGTAAAAAGCTGAAAATTTTTTAATTCGTAATATATATATTTTATACTAATCTAGTTTGAACTCAACTTCCATTGATTTGATTAGTTAATACACTCGTGTCCAAAATTAAGGTCACAAACATAAAATCTGTGAAAATTGATGAACTATTCACTATGTTTCAACGAAATTTGGCACAAAGATATATTTCAAAAGGAGAAAGGATATAGCAACATAACAATATGGAAAAGATTTTAACTGTGAATTAAGATGCAGGTTATATCAAAAAGTGATAAATCATGAATCAGAGATAAAGCATTTATCTCGCGAAAAGCCTGTCTAATATGAAGTGTTACCACCGCGCACTGCTATACAAGCCTCTCAATGAGCTCTCGTACTGTTTATGAGGGTGTCAATGAATTAATTGTTTGTGGGAACAAAGCCCATTCTTCCAAAAGCGCGGCTTTTAACTCCTGGCGTATCCTAGGAGGGGGTGGGGGGTACGCTTTGCAATGGCTCTTCCTAGACTATCGCAAATAGGGTCCTGCATCGGGTCGGGTTGGCGCAATTTTTTCCGGTTGCGGATCGGGCCGGGTCAGGTTGACTTTTACTTTTTTGTTGCGGGTCGATTTGGCTTTTTTTTTTCGGGTTCGGGTCGGTTTCGAGTTGGCTTTTTTACTCTTGCGGGTCGGGTTCGGGCTGACTTGATTTTTTAAAAGAATGTCAAAATTATTTTTTCATATTAATAGTCTATATAAGCCTCTGATCAAAGTTTCACAAAAACAAAATGCATGCCTGTCTGTTTAGTCTAGTCTTAGAATACGTTTCTGTAAGTTAATATAAACATACACTTTCAACTACTGGCATCATAAGGATTATAACGAATGCAGTAAAAAACCTAAAGATGGTCCGAAAGAATTCTTGTAACGTGAACCAGACCTGCAGAAAGAAAAATAGATTTATTTCGAGCCGAAAAAACAAAATTCAATCCTATTGAATATGTTTGGGATAGTCTAGGAAGAGCTATTGCACAGCGTAACTCCTCTCCCAGGACCACCCAGGAGTTAAAAGCCGCGCTTTTGAAAGAATGGGCATTGTTATCACAAACATTTATTAACATCTTCATAAACAGTACGAGAGCTCATTCTGAGGATTGTATAAAAATGCACGGTGGTCACACTTCATATTAGACAGACATACATATTAGACAGATCAATGTTTTATCTCTTATTCATGGTTTAACACTTTTTGATGTACCCTGTTTCTCAATTCACAATTGAAATCTTTTCAATATTGTTATGCTGCTATATTCTTTATCCAATTGTAATATACTTCTATGTCAAATTTCGTGGCAACACAGTTCATCAGTTTTCATTGATTTTATGTTTGTGACCTTAATTTTGGACATGATTGTAATTTAGTTATCAGATCATTTGTGAGTTATTAAATGAAAGAATTCTAATTGCGAAATAGTAAATTCTAAAGAGGATCTTCTGAAATTTATTTGATTAACTAATCTTTAATGTTTTTTCCAAGCGGTTAAGAAGCCACGAAGTTTAATAAAGCGCTTTTCTGATTTAAATTAGCCATTCATTCTGTATCATGATTCGTTACTCTAAAATTTATACAAAATTATAAGAATTTTTTTCAAAACAAAATATTCCGTTAATTTTTCGGAACTCCATTGACATTATTAGTGGGGTGAGATAGCTAAAAAAAGCTTCACATCTGGCAACCGATGTGCCACTTCGGATTCAGATAGTATCTGGATAGATGAGTCTAAAAAGCCCGGGACACAAATTTTCCTGGTCCTCTAGCGGCGATGATGACGTAATCAATATGGCCGCCAAAGTTTTGAGAAGTGTTTCTACATTTCTCTATAGAACTCGGGTTAATATTTCGATATTAACCTATATTTTTAGTGATTATTAATCCGGAGAAAACGAGCTTTCCAACGGTATATTTTACATCATTGTTTATATTCATAATACCACAAATATTTATAAATTAATTTTTAAAAAATTCAAAATATTTTGCTAAATAACGTGGAATTTGTTGCATGTAACTGAAAACGTGTCGCATATCTATTGTTCGTCTGAAAATTACCTTTCGGATGGTACATATGACTTCTATTTTATTACAAATGTTTTCTGAAAATTTTCCAAAACAATGTAGCGTTGCGCAGAAAGTCATTATGGCTACAATGTACCTAATTTATATGGGATCCGAAAATTAATACAGTGGCTTTATAACTGTTTAAGTAGCAAATGTTATTATTGTAAATTTTTATGTATATGTAAATATATATACTAGGATTTTTTAGGGCTATGAAACTTTCATTTCCGTTTTAAAATCAATGACATGAGGTACACTTAATAGGTATAACTGTAAAATAAGTTTCAGACATTTATAGGTACAAGAAGGAGAAACAAAAGAATGTACAATACAATATTTACTTATCACTGTCTAAACACTGCCCTTCACATACACAAAGTTTCATACATTTTATTTCCATTTTAAAACATTTACAAGATATGCATCGCTTGCGGCAAGTACAGGAAGTAAGTTCTTTAGAGTGCTTTGACATCTCTGGAATTGTTATCCACAAAGGTTGGTATGATCCTCTTGAATTTATTATCCATCCCCACTTAATTGGTGAAGGTATTGTGTAATGTGCAATGAGGCTGTTGTTCCAAATTCTTGCTTGGAGAGTAGCTCGTTTGATGTGTTGTGTCAAAGCATCTGCTGTAGGAGGTATGTTTTCGATGGCTCGATTCTTTATTGTAAATAACACTCGTCTGCAATCATTGATGCTCTGAAGATCTGATGATTGATCATAAAGTAGTACAACAATAGCCCTAGGATTAGTTCTTTAATTGAGGAATTTGAAGAGAAATCAAATTTAAAAGATGACAAAAACGTGGGTGCAAAGCATCATGAAGATAACAATGCTCATGAGAAAATGTTCTTGGCCCATGACAAAGAAATTATTAACATCTTATCCGAACAAGGAAATCCATTTGAAGAAACTGATTTAATGTCAATAGGGAGCTCCAAAATAATCCCAAGTTTCGAAGCTGTCAAGTGTGTTACGGAAGGATTTACTATAGGACTAAAGCAGTACCATCATTATGTCGTGTCCCGTCTCGATCAAGTTCAAAATTCAATTCATGAAGTTATTCCTCAAACCAATATTCACATCTTCAAGACTATGACAAGAAAAAAAGATAAGGCAAAGTCCAAGATTTCTTACTTACGTAAAGACTCCAACTTATTCTGCAGATTGTATGTTGCATCTGAAGCACGGGATTGCAACATAGATGATTTGTTTTCGCATGAAAACCTAAAGTACCCACCCTCTATTTCAGATGATGGAAAACTCCGAAAACCAACCAACAAGTCTGATATTATTGACTGCATTCAAACAAAATATGACATTAGCTTTAATCACAGCCAACCGAATGTAACAGCTAAAATATTCGATGGAGCAGTCGTAATACACATGCTTAATCCTGGTATTGCGACAACATTTTCCGGATACTATGAACATGTTTTCAAACCATATTTCATTAATGAACTTAAGAACAGTTCACGACTAGATATTGTATTCTACAGATATATTAGTAACAGTTTGAAAGCACATACCCGAGAAACAAGAGGAAGTGACATAAGTATTAAAGTCTCAGACTCAACTGCAATTCCAAAAAAATTTCAGCAATTCCTATGTGTCAACGAAAACAAGACCCAATTGTTCCAGTTGCTACCTAAGAAAATGGTGGAGGACGAGTATCCAGGAAAACATGTTGTCTGTACTTATAATGACCAAGTCCTCGCATCAACATATATGGATATATCAAGCATTTCTCCCGTCACAGACGAAGAAGCAGATGGCCGTCTACTTCTCCATATTAAGCATGCAGTAGAAAGTGGACATACTCGCATCTTAATAGTAACTGTGGACTCTGGTGTAGTGGTTATTTCAATATCACTGTTCCCACAAATACAAGATATTGATGAACTATGGATTGAGTACGGTTGTGGGAAATACAGGAAATTCATTCCAATTCATGAGATCTGTGCTAAACTTTCACCGGAAATTTGTAGAAATTTGTTGGCTTTTCATTCTGTAACTGGTTGCGACACAGTTTCCATATTTTGTGGCATTGGTAAGAAGACAGATTGGAAGGTCTGGATGTCATTTCGTGAAACTGATTGTGTATGGTATAAGCTCTGTACAGGCACCTCTGATATTGACGATGAATGTCATGATCTGTTACAGCGATTTGTTGTACTACTTTATGATCAATCATCAGATCTTCAGAGCATCAATGATTGCAGACGAGTGTTATTTACAAGAAAGAATCGAGCCATCGAAAACATACCTCCTACAGCAGATGCTTTGACACAACACATCAAACGAGCTACTCTCCAAGCAAGAATTTGGAACAACAGTCTCATTGCACATTACACAATACCTTCACCAATTAAGTGGGGATGGATAATAAATTCAGGAGGATCATACCAACCTTTGTGGATAACAATTCCAAAGATTTCAAAGCACTCTAAAGAACTTACCTCCTGTACTTGCCACAAGCGATGCACATTTTGTAAATGTATTAATATGGAAATAAAATGTATGAAATATTGTGTATGTGAAGGGCAGTGTTCAGACAGTGATAATTAAATATTGTATTGTACATTCTTTTGTTTCTCATTCTTGTACCTATAAATGTCTGAAATTTATCTTACAGTTTAGCCTATTAAATGTACCTCATGTCATTGATTTTAAAACGGAAATGAAAGTTTCATAGCCCTAAAAAACCCTAGAATATATTTACATATACATAAAAATTTACAATACTAACATTTGCTACTTAAACAGTTATAAAGCCACTGTATTAATTTTTGGATCCCATATAAATTAGGTACAGTCGTGGGAAAAAAAATTAAACACCCCTACTAACTCCTCAACAAATTATCGTAGAAGAGAGTTACTGGTACCGAACGATTGGAAATTGAGTCTACTTTTAAATGATGTATATAAAATTTGCTTAGGGGGCAATCTAGATATTAAAACGAACCATAACTTTGTTTTTTTCAATAGCAGTACACAATTCTGACAGCATAAATGAACTCTACACCTTTCAATTAGCCTAAAAGCAATTTTTTATGCAATTCGTACGATAAGTTTCCGAGAAATTAATTGTTTTAAAACGAGCGTATTTCTTAATAAAGCTAAATCCATCAAAAAAATTGTAGGTTGCAATCCATAATTTTTTCGAATATTAATTTCATTATTCATAATTCATATCATAAATTTATAAAAATTGCAAATTCAACGCATTTATGTTTGGGTGTATTAGTATTATTGCTACACAAAAAATTAGCACATTAGGAGCATTATTTTAGGAGATACAAATAAAAATATGAAAATGTAATTTAACATTAAAAGCACTAAATTTTGAATGTCTATAATTCAAAAACTTATCATTCAACTGGCTTGAAATTTCATTTCTAGGCATAGTTTGAACCGAAGATTTGAAATATCTCGTTAAATTTGGGTATTGCCAGTGAAAAAAAAATGAAGTTTGGATTCGTTTTAATGTGTAGATGGACCCCTAAGCAAATTTTATATACATCATTTAAAACTAGACTTTATTTCTAATCGCCCGGTACCAGTAACTTTCGTTTACGATAATTTGTTGAGGAGTTAGTAGGGGGTGTTTATTTTTTTTCCACGACTGTACATTGTTGCCATAATGACTCTCTGTGCAACGCTACATTTTTTTGGCAAATTTTCAGAAAATATTTGTGATAAAATAGAAATCATATATACCGTCCGAAAGGTAATTTTCTGACGAACAAAAGATATGCGACACATTTTCAGCTACATGCAACAAATTCCAAGTTATTTAGCAAAATTTTTTGATTTTTTTTTAATTAATTTATAAATATTTGTGGTATTATGAACATAAACAATGATGTCAAATATACCGTTGGAAAGCGCGTTTTCTCTGGATTAATAATCACTAAAAATATAGGTTAATATCAAAATATTAACCCGAGTTCTATAGAGAAATGTAGAAGCACTTCTCAAAACTTTGATGGCCATATTGATTATGTCATCATCACCGCTAGAGGGCCAGGGAAATTTGTGTCTCGGGCTTTTTGGACTAGTCTATCCATGTACTATCTGAGTCCAAAGTGGCGCATTGGTTGCCAGATGTGAAATATTTTGGTATAATTTTGAGCTAACTCACCCCACTATATGGTTTTATCTTATTTAAATAAACTTCCTAGTTAACAGTTGTTTTATTATAGTAATTAATCAGGAGAAGTTTTCTAAAAAAGTATATGAGGCGCTCGAAACTGGAAAAATATTCAATTGTATAAGCATTACGATATTCATTTTTTTTATTCCGAATTTAAATTCTCACCAATCCCGTTATAGTGAAACAAATTAATTTTTATAATATGTTTATTATAACCTATTTTATTTTGATTCATTATACTCACCTACCAACCTTGCTATATTCTTCTGTAAAATGTGGATTAATCTGCCACAGGTTAAAAATGTTTCGAAATAGAATATTTTAAAAGAAATTATGTTAAATATATTCCTCGTGGAAACTTTTGGTTAAATAGTTAATGACAATATCTAAAAACATTTTCGATTAGAAACTTGTTTATAACTTGGATAAATTAACCCACATTTCGCAAAAATTAAGGGGGAAGTTGGCAAGTATGAATTATATAGTAAAATAGTTATTCAAATAGTATTTTATAAACAAACTCTTCAAACTGTAATACATATGGTTCCAAAATGTGTCTTGATTTTGAATCAAATAAAAGTTTATTTCTTTTACAAAAGTATTAGAAAGCTTGAACTCCAATTTTGTGAGTAAAGTCATCATTACTTTTCCATTACTTTTTACTTTGATAACTACTTTTCTTAGATATTAAAGGGTGTCTAAATCAAATGTCCTTAGATGTGAGACATTGCTACAGTCAACAAAATGGGTGAAAGCATGAGAAATATGTGAAAATATATAACAGTACAGACAAATTTTTTAATACAAAATCGGTGCAATTCCACGTGTGCCCCTTTAATGCGCGCCACACCTTGACTTTGGGTTGCTTAATTCTTCTTACAGTACTGCATCTGAATTTTCTTAACCCGAAATTCTGCAATTGTGCTAACTTTGTTAGAGACATGACATGGTTCCTCATAAAAAAAAATTATCCGCTTGAGAAAATCATGTTCAATTTCCATGCAGATAACATCTGAATAGCAATGACAGCATAGCATGAAAGACACCTGCGGTGTCGCCTTGTTTCCCTTAGTCTCATCATAACAACAGTAAGAACTTCATTGTATCTACAGAAATAATTTGTCGCCAAACTTTTTTTTTGTTGTTGTTGCCATATTCTTTAAAGAGAGCCATACTATGTCTGGAATATCTTTTTTAATGGTTGTTTAAATTTTCGACATCTGATTCGGACCCCCGATACTTTCAGTTAGTATACTTTATAAGCAAATTCCATATTCTGCATTCTTATTAAGGTAAATGTATTGGCAATGGATACTTAAAAATATTTTTTGCATATTTTGAGTGCGCCCTTCTTAGTTTTAGTATTTCCACCAACAGCGTACGATGGATATCTCAATTAATTTTTTCCATGAATGACATTGCTGAAAAAGTTGATGGTTTAAAGATCTTAAATACATTTTTTTTTCTAAAAGCTTAAAATTAACCGGTAACGGTCTTGTGAAAAATCCAGCAGTAGACACCTGTTTGATTCTGTAGAGGATACATTAATATTTTTGCAAAGAACTTCAAATAAAAGAGGTAACGTCTGTAAATATACGTTTTATAACAAAAATGCATTTACACTAGATCAATTTTAACACAGTTATTCTAACTGGTAAATAAATCATATTAGATGTAAATTTCCAACTGGGCGAAAAATGTCCGGACCAGGATTCGAGCGAAGGATCTCCTGGCTGAAGTCGCCAGTCCCCTAACATCTGATCTATCCCGGACGAATCTGGTGGAACATTTTCACCCGGCTAACCTTAATGATTATAGCATTGGGTGTTGAAATATGGTTCAGCTCAAGAGAATAAATCTCAGGCAATGGAACTCCAGAAATCGCTGGATACGTAATTACACTAGATTAATTTTAACACAATTATTCTAATTGGTAAATAAATCATATTAGATGTAAATATCCAACTGGGCGAAAAATGTCCAGACCAGGATTCGAACCAGGGATCTCTTGGCTGAAGCTGCCAGAGCTCTACCAGGGATCTCCTGGACCTCATTGGTTCGAATCCTGGTCCGGACATTTTTCGCCCAGTTGGATATTTACATCTAATATGATTTATTTACCAATTAGAATAATTGTGCTAAAATTAATCTAGTGTAATTACGTATCCAGCGATTTCTGGAGATCCATTACCTGAGATTTATTGTGTTGAGCTGAACCAGGTTTCAGACCAGATGTTATAATCATTAAGGTTAGCTGGGTGAAAAAGTTCCACCAGATTCGTTCGGGGTAGCTCAGATAGTAGAGCACTGGGGGCTTCAGCCAGGAGGTCCCTGGTTTGAATCCTGGTCCGGACATTTTTCGCCCAGTTGGAAATTTACTCTTAAAAATGTATTTATTAATACACAAATTAGTTTATACAATGAATAAAATACCAAATTTGGATTAAAAGCTGAAAAAAAGGTGTTGGTGTTATCAGGTTGTAACGAAAGTTTCCCGCCACAGCTAATACGGTCTGTACAAACAGTTCACATTGACGTGTTTGCTCATATTTTGTCAAACGATTTTTGGCATTTGAAAGAAAGAGACTTACTTTATAACACTGGTCTGTGAAATTTGTAAAAAAAATATTGTTATTTTTAAGTACAATGTGTCTGAAATGGAACTATCATGCTACCAGATTAGAACCATCATTTACGTCCAGTTCTGCTGTAAAAAGTCAGCTACAGAATGAAACCAAAATAAGTGTACAACTTTAGGTACTAGTGTTGTATCATATGACACTGTGAAGGTTTGGCGGAATGGTAGCTATATATAAAATTACCGTTAATTATATGTATTGCAATTAGTATTATGTAATGGTGATTTGGCGGAAAACTTTCGTTACAACCTAATATTTATGTCAGACATATCTGCGCGAGGATTATGGGTACCAGGGTGGTTGCCCTCTATGGGAGTCTGTCTAAGGGAACCTAACCCGTATTTACGCAAGGAAATTCAAATTTCAAAGAAAACCCAGAAAACTCCGAACGATTAAGACTACGGGCGTGACTGTGTTCGAAACCAGCACTTCCCATCTACCAGCTTTGAGAGCAGAACCTCTCGGCCACTAGTGGGGCACTGAAAATAGGAATAGTATTTAAATAAAAAAGGAATATTATTTAAATATTCCTTTATTATTAAAATACTAGCAGACCTGCCCGGCGTTGCCCGGGACTTGTAAATAATAACCTGAAACAAAACTCAAGTTTGAATGATTTTATATCTTTTGAAATTCTTTTAAATGAACCTAATTTCGTAGTCCCCATTGCTTTCCGCAGCGTCTAGTGCAGGGACGGCGAACCTATGGCACGCATGCCATAAGTGGCATGCTGCAGATTATGTTTGGCACGGCATAGATACAGGCTCTACATAAAAATATAATAGAATTTCAGAAATTGCATTAATTTACATAGATGTTGTCTCTGTTTACCTGAATTCGATTAGTTCGGTTGGCTATTATTATCATAGAGATTGAAGAAACTGATATATAACTTAATGTACCCAATCTAGCTCACTATTGGCTCACAAAATTTTAAGGATAAGAGAGAATTGGGTAATTATTGTAAAAGCAAAAATGTCGATGGTAAAATTATAATAACTTGGAATTCAATTCCAGACTCTAAAAACTGTAGAATCTGGCACTTGCTATTTTGACATTTTTTTCTGTCGGACATTCTTTTCGAAGATAAATAACATGAAAATTTCAAATAAAAACATTTTGTCAAATGAGTCCAGTTCAAATTGCATTCTTCTAAAAATAGCTAAGTGCGAAGCTGATGCATAAATTGTTTCGCATCGATGATGATAGAATAGAAATTATATTTTAAAAATAAATTTCTAAAGTATACACTTTAAATGTTACACATGTTTTTTTTAATGGTAAAAACAAAATTTTTCTTAATTTTGATTCATTACTATTTGGTACATTAATTTTGTTTATTGTTGGCACGTCATGATCATGTAAAATATATTTTTGGAAAAAATTGGCAAGTGGAGGTGAAAAGGTTCGCCATCCCTGGTCTAGTGTGTTCCCAAGAAACTTCTTTCCGAACGAACCTGTAATCTGGTTCCCCGCTAAGTATGGCAGCATTTACTGGTAGTGCCTCGGACGTGCCGGAGACAATCGAAAACCAAGTTGAGTGATTGAAACCTCGTAGTAATCAAGCCGATAGAATTCAAAAAAAGAATGCACCATTAATCATTGATGTTAGAAATGTTGGTAACTGAAGCCTAAGAATTAAATTCCATAATACAGAGAGTAGCTGAATTGTAATCTAAATTGAATGAACATAATCCCGTTGAAATTGGCCTCTTAGAACCCGAGAAAAGAATGCGTTCCCAAGCGTTGAAAGATGCTTCCTCCCCTTGTAAATCTCATGAATTACTTTTAAAATTAACACGATATTTAATAAACGGATGAAATCCTTTATCTAAAGTTAACTTTAAAGTAACGCGATTTTTAATTTACGGCTGTAGTGAGTAGACGTAAGTTGATGCTAAAAAAAAGGAGATTAATGTTCGAAAAATGTGGGAGCTGAGGTATAAAGAAAGACCGGGCAAAATTAAGCATAGGCTATGAATTAATCATTAGGATAATACTTTAAAAAAAATTCTAAAAAATGGGGTAAATTCTTAAAAAAGTGCCCTAGGGCCCTAATAATTATATACTGGGGTTGGTCTAGGAGAGTCCGAATCTAGTTCGAGTCTAGCCCGAGACTCAATTTGAACATTATGTAATGAGAAGGTAATCAAATTAGGGGCTGAAAAATACATGGCACACAAAAATTTCAAGGGGTCCAGGATCCAAGGAGCCAAACAGGACCCTAGGTTGCCCAAGATTTTAACTGGAATATAGAAGCGGGGAGTAACTAAATGGAAAAATGAAGCAGCCAAAAATGAAGATTAAGAGGGACAATTTATTGACAATTTATACTGCAAAATATTCAAGGGGCTCTGTAGCTCCCCTGACCCCTTGGGGTCAGGGGATTAAGTGGCATGTAGTTTGGTGAAAAGATACTTTTGAGTATTTTTTAAAGTAATCAGAAGATGCTAGAGCTATGTAAAAGAAAACTGCAAGCAATTTGGATCATTTTTAAAGAAGCTGCACCAAGGGCTCAAGAAGGCGATTAATATTCAAAATTGGTGGTAGTTGAAGACTGAAAATTTTTTGTCGTTCATGTAATAGTTGGAGGACTTAAGATGTCGTTAGAAAAAAAAAAGCAGGTGAATCGGACCATTTTTAAGGGGGCTATAATTGAGGGCTATAAAAGGGGCCTACTGATAATTAAAAGCAGGATCCTAACATGAAAACATGTTAAAATGTTTTAGCACTTACCGCTTTAGACCTACAGATAGTCAAAATTAAGCATAGGGTATCAATTTTTCGTTAGAAAAATATTTGAATTGAATGCGTAAAAAAAAGAGTAAGTGCTTTAAAAAAGGCCCAAGGGCCCGAATAAAAATATGAGGGTGTTGATCGTGGAAGAAGAGTTCAAGAATCAACTTTACAATTATGCACTGAGAAGGTGAGAAAATTAGTTGGTGCAATATGCATGGCACACAAAAAGTTCAAGCACAAAAGTTCAAGTTAGGGCCCTAGGGTCCTACGGGACCATAGGGGTTCCACTGTCTTAACTGGAATAAATAGACGTGAGAATAACTAAATGGAAAAAGGGTAAAAAAATGAAGATTGCATTAAGAGGTGCAATTTATTAAGAATTTATGATGCATAAATTTCAAAGAGCCAGGGGCTTAACTGGCATGTAGTTGGGCATAAAGATATTTTTAAAAATTATTAAATTAATCAGAGGATTCTAGATCTATGTTAAAGAAAATTTCAAGAAATTCGGATCTTTAAATAAAAAAATACGTACCATGGGCCCCATGAAGGCTATTAATATTCAAAATTGGTGGTAGCTGAAGTCTGAGAAATTGTTTTGTCATTCATTTAGTAGTTGGAGGATCTAAGAAGTTGTTAGAAAAAAAAGCTAGGTAATCGGACCATTCTTACGGGAGCTACAATAGGGGGCCCAAAATGGGCCAACTGATAGTTAAAAAAGGCCCTAACATGAAAACATGTTAAAATGTCTTAGTACTTAGCGCTTTAGAACTTCAATTAGTCAAAATTAAGCATAGGGTATGAATTATTCGTTAGAATAATATTTTAATGAAATGCACAAAATATTGGGTAAATGTTTTAACCCTCCGAGCGTCTTGCAAAAGGGTAAAATTGTAATGTTGCTTTCTTTGCATTTTGTTTTAAATGCTAATAAAATATGAGTCTTTCAACATTATAAAAAAACTCAATTACAAATATGAATGTAATCCTTAAGAGTATTAATAATTCTTCAATGTATTTAAAATTCCATAAATCTGTAGAATTATATTACCTTAAATATTGCTTGTATTGCTGTGAAACCTGGAGCTTAGTGAACGGAATAATACGCCCCAAACACTTAGAGGGTTAAAAAGGGCCCTAGGGACCAAATAAAAATATGAGAGTGTGGGTCCAGGAATAAGAACCCAAGACTCAAAGTATTCGCTTAGAAGGTTAGAAAATTGGGGGGCGAAAAATGCTTGGCGCTCAAAAAGTTCAAGGGCCCTGGACCGGGCCCTGCGATTTCCTAGGGTCCTCAGGGTTCTAACTGGAATGTAGAAACGTGAGAATAACTAAATGGAAAAATATCCCAAAAATGAAGATCGGATTAAAAGGAAACAATTTATTAACAATTTATTAGCGCAAAAGTCTTCAAGGGGCCCTGTATCGGTACCCAAGGGTACAGGGACATAACTGGAAAGTAGAATGGCGAGATTAACTATATGGTGAATGCTCCCTGAAAACAAAGAAGATTGGATAAAAAGGGGGCAAGTTATTAATAATTTTGTGCATAAAAATTTAAAGGGGCGCAGTGGTCCTGGCCCTTAAAAAATGAAAAATCTGATCATCAGGTGCATCAGGAACTTTCTTGAACTAATCTCGCCTAAATTTTCAGACTTCTACGTGCGGTAGATTTCGCTAGCCATCGCACACAGACAGACACGCAGACAGGCAGACAGATAGAGCGATGTGTTCTTTTATTATTATAGATTTAATGGAAGAAAAATCAGCCATTTTAAATTATAAGTCTTTTAATTTTTTTTTTTTTTTTTTTTGTAACTTTTGACCACTTGCCCGATTTAATTAATGTTTTCACTATTATGGCCAAAAAAAGTATTTTCTTAAATTTTCTTCAGGATTTATAAAAATATTTTTACAAACCTTGTAATAACGTTAAAAGAAAAAGAAAAGAGGATTTTTGAGTGTGGTTTTTACTTCGAGCAATAAATTTTCGAAACTTTCACATAAATTAAAAATTCTAAAGACAATTTATTAAAAACATAACACAAAAATTGTCTACAGAAATTTTATACACTCATTTTCCAAGAAAATTTAGATACATAGAAAAATTCGGCTATTATGAAACCGTCGGGCAATATGGAATACCTCAATATTTGTCCGCACAGTGCTGCGCCCCAGCATTAAATTGCTAAATTACTTCCTAGTACTCCGTGATACAGAGCGGTGAGTTCTGTTTGGGTACCTGACTGTTAAGTTTCGCAGAAAAAACAAATCTTATTTTCGATAGTTGAAGTTTTTTGCAGATGAATTTTATAAAATTCGTATTAACTATAAGAAGTATTAAGTTGAACAGTAATATTTATAGCTGTGATAGTTAGTTTAAATCAATGCAAATTTTATTAACAAGTAAGGAGAATATTTTTTTGGCAGATTTCCTAAAAAATACTACATATTACATTCTCCCCTATGTTGCATGTTCAGAAAAATTTTTGCAGATCTACGTTGATCATGTTCCTCAGAACCCAAAACAACACCCAATTGAAAACTTTACATATCTGTCTAGACACATACTTATCTTCATTATCATCCACAACAACAACCGTTTTCAATCCACTGCTGGATGTAGGTCTCCCCCCAAATTTTTCCAATGTTTCCTCTCTCTCTCTCTCTCTATCTATCTATCTATCTATATATATATATATCATGTTTTTATGGAGGCGATAACTTCCGTAATTCTGCACAAATCTCTTCCAAACTGATATATAAAATCAAGGGGCAGAAAATTTCGGTCAAATTCGTTAATGGGCAAAATCGGATCTAGGCGCTCGAAATAAAGTGGGACTTGTGAAAACAAACAAATGCCCGTAACTTCTTAATTATAATACATATCAAATCAGTTTAAACATATTATTAATTCTAGATAAAGGCCAAAAGATTTATGCATAACAGATTTTTGATATCATTAAAAATGTGCTCAACTGGCGAAAAAATAGGGTTTAAAGAAGAAAATTATTCATACCTTCGTCAATTCACAATATATCAAATCCACTTAAATCTAACCCTATATATATAAAATCCTAATGAAACGCATATTATGAAACGAATTTATGTAATGATTCTATGAAACGACTGATTAAACAACTGATTATTTTTCACTGCGATTTCTCTTAAAATACGGGATACTTTGCGATGAAATTAACAGCAAAAATCCGTATTGATGTGCAGATCTCAAAACTGGTATTAGAATTTTTAAATTCGAATTAGTTTTCGAAATATTAATTTTTTTCTAATTTTATATACTTTTCTCTAATGATGGCAACTCAAATTCTAATAATAACAGATATTTTTTTTTCAGATTTTAGAAAAGGTTACTATTTTAAACTAATTTGGCGAGAAGTTTGGCCTCCCTTAAATGTATGCTAAGAAATGTATCATGTTATTTTTATTCATAATTCAATTTTTATTTCATTAACATTTTATTTAATACAAACTGAAACATTTAAAATAAACGGCTTTCACTTCTTTATTTTTTTTAAACGAAATGAAAAGAAAAATATTAGGCACAGATGTCATATACGCACAGGGGAACCTAATTGGCGCCAAAATGGCCTTATTTTGGTTGACATGGTAACCCGGCTATTGTTGTTTATTTAATAATAATAAATGTTTAGTTACTTTATTTTCTTTTTTTTTAATTACATAAATTGTTTTGTTCCCTAGTTAATGATTTTTTTGGTTATTTTCCTTTAAAAATAAAAAATAATAGAAAATAATTAAAAAATACGGTACTACTTAGTTATTCCATCGACCCATTTCGCCAAATTATACAAATTGACATAATTTTTATTTTAAATAACGAAAGAACAAAGAAAATAGTATAACATTCATAAATATACAAATAAACCGTCGAAATAAAAATCACTTGATGACTTAAAGACGTGTAACTTGCTTAAAGTCAAGTGAATGTGACATTTACGATCAACCGTTATTGGAATTTAATCTTATAGTTTGGTGATTGATTTTTGGACGACGGGATAACTAAGTAGTACCAAAAATACATATGTATCGTAGTATATGGTATACAATATGTAACTGGTATTCGAAAACGTGGTTTTAGCCAAATTTTCGTAAAAAAAAAAAAAAAACACGCCAAACCCGGTGATTATATGGCATCTGACCAAATATTAAATGATGTAACAAACGATGACATTTAATTTCAACTTCAAAGCAATATTTTAATTATACTTAAACTTACACTATGTGCAAAACTACTTAAAAGATGACAGAATACTAAAAAAGATGTTAAATTATTTTAATACCTTAGTACTTTCAACTATAAAAAACATAGTCTTCGTCTGAGGATATTTTATAGTTGAAAGTACTAAGGTATTAAAATAATTTAACATCTTTTTTAGTATTCTGTCATCTTCTAAGTAGTTTTGCACATAGTGCAAGTTTAAGTTTAACTTTTTAAAGATGAATTAAGCATTTCTATGTATTTATTTACCAATGTTTTAATTTACCACTCGAAAAAAAAAAAAAATGCTAACTGGCTAGTTGAAAAATAGCTATTGGCGAGATTTGCACCCGGCTAGTGTAACAGTACCAAGAATTATTTGCGACTATGGAAACTTTTATGTAGTTTTATTCGAAAAAGAAGGTTGATTTTTTAATCAAAAGGGAAAACTTTTGGCACAGATGTCATATACGGACCAATATTGGCGCGATTTTTTTCTGACGCCAATGCCATATACGCAACGGGTACTTAAGTGGCGCCATAGTATCGTTATTTTGCTTGATTTGATAAGCCGGATGTTGTTGTTCATGCTGTTGATGTTTTCCCCAAATTATCGTCGGAAAAAAAAACGCGCCAATATGGGACCGTATATGATATCTGGGCCAAACTTTCATATGAAAAGCGAAGGGATCAGAGCGTATATATTTATGGCAGTTACATGACTTGAACTATTATAATATAGATGAAATGATGGCGATAGAATAATATTTGACGACTTATCATTTGTACCTGGCTAACATTAAAGTACCAAAATGGCACCAGGAATATAAAAAGCGAAGTGGTTCGCCCGGAACTGTTGATGATAGCCACATGACTTAGGCTATTGATATAGAAATTGTTTTAAAATACCGGGAGACAAAGACTCTGTACACTTAATTCATTTTATTTTAGCTTCTTTTCAAACGTTTAACTGATCCTCTTTAATCAAACACGAAAACAACAATTGGATGTCTTACAGCAACTGATTCGGCCTTAAATTTTTGAAATCAAAGGAAATTGAATGGAAATCTGTTTACAGGGAGATCTGCACAGCTTTTTTCAGTATAATTCAATCTTCTATAATATTTTTAAAACCGATCAGATTAGCGTGTCTTTAGATTCTGCGGTGTCTGAACGGGGGTTGGCGAGCGTAGCTTGCAGGGGGCAGAGCCCCCTAGTTTCTTATAAAATTTTAATATCTTATCTACACCTTTTTATTTACAAGATCTTAATTGGACCAAATCATACAGAAAAAAGGGGGAAGGGTGGAAAAAAAAATCATAAATTTGTCAATTCAAAAGATATCAAATCCGCAAAAAATTATTGTAAATTCTCTTAATATTATCTACAATTTTTATATTGACAACTTTTTCCTCTTACAGTAAAAAAAAAAAATATATATATATATATATATAATAAATAGCGGTTGAATAAAAAATTATCGTATTAACATGATTCTGATAAAACCAGCCCTTACAGAAAAATGAAATTAAAAACTCGTCAAAAGCGTCCAGATAAAATTGTGAAACTGGGTTTACCTCTAATCTGGATTTAGTTTTTGTTGGTGAAATTATTACTTAACTTCGAAATCTACCTATGCCTGTTGGCCGAGCAGGCAGGGATTTTTTTCAAGATCGATTGTCGGGTAATATGGGAATATCAGCTAGATAACTGAGTCAAGAAAAGACTAGTAAAGGTTAACAATTATTAAACTTCGACGTATCGTCTGATGTAGGCTTTTCATCAGGATGTACACCAGATGAGAATGGTATCTTTTGCCATGGAAAATATTCAGAATAGAGTAGATTTTTCTTGCAGCATTCTTTATCCACTTCGTTACCGAAGCTAAAATAATACTACAAATACTCATTCATTGGTTTTAAACAAAAAGATGGCATCATAGATGACAGAAAAAACAACATTTAGAAATTGATGGTTTAATGAGAATAGTAATTTAGGCTCATAAATAGGATTTAAAATTACAAATCCCCTTAAAGCATCAATTTAATTCTCATTAACTTGAATTCACACAATTGCAAATTTAAGGTCTTTAAACAAGTGACTAATATACAAATCCTGAAAACATTTTATTGTAAAGGATTTGAAAATTTCTCAATTTCATAGCCACACTCTCTTGAAAGCATTTTCTAAACTCAGATGAAAATAACATTTATTTTATGTGGAATTCAGCATTGATATTGCCATTTATTGGTTTCCTTTTAAAGCAAAAAACATTCAGCTATTAACGAATGGGGTGAAAGTATAAATTAAATTAAATTTAAAAATCAAAAGACCCGACTGCATAAAAAGCGAACTAATTATTTCTCATCCATGTGAAACTATTTTTTATATTACTTACCTACTTTTTTTGTATTTACTTGTATTGATGACTTTTAAGTTGTGTTTAAATGTTAGTTCCTATCTATAAACACTGTTGTTATGAGATCTATAGATGACTATGAAGGTTAGAGTTGCAGTAAAGCTATAGATCCTACCTACACAATTTCCAGGTTGTGTAGTATTTAAACAAAGCTTCTGACTGTAAAATAGTCAATGAAATATAAACTTCATTCTGAAAGACCTATCCAATGATATGCCCCTCAATATGGTGCGTACAATTTTTTTTCATCTCTGCCGCCATTTTGTATTTTACGGCCGCCATTTTCAATTTATAAAAACAAAACATAGCCTATAACCATAGGGCGTTTAAAATAAATCGACAGAAACCTCATTCATTAAAATCCATCTAGCCGTTGGGATGTTTCGAGGGTATAAAGAAATCCACATACACAGATACGCGTGAAACACATAACCCTTCTTGGCAATCGGGAAAAAAATCAAACAGTTCAATTTTTAGGAGGAAAAGAATGGAGGTCGACATATGTAGACACAGATAGCGAAGAGATTTTCCTATTCAACATTACTCGACTGCTTCATATTACCCGAAAAGTGTGATTCCGTTTTAAAATCTAAATATTTCTGTGTATTTGTATTTATTTAAACGCATTAAAATGTATTGAGAAAATGTTAAATTTTGTACGTTATTAACATTTAATCTATCCTAACTTTTTTGTGTTGTCTTACAAGTTCAAATATAAATGGTATTCCGTTATATCTGAACATTCTCTATCTTTTTATACATGACACATTATAAGAAAATCCACTCTGACACAAATGGCCACAAAAGTTTAGTACAGGGACAGTACAAAAGAAAATTTGTTATATTTGCTGCTATAATCATAGTAGAAATACACGGATTGCTTTATTTAATTTAGCTTTGTAACATTTTATAAACAAACTTTTTTCAAAATTTTAAACTCCAGAACCCCTTAATACTTTTTAGGACTTATCTCATAGTGAAACAAGTAAAAAAAAATCTAACACCAGTATTATATTTAACCAATTTTGTCTTTATTTTTTTTTCTTAATGATTTAACAAATTAGTTTTAAAATTAGTATTATCTGATTAAAATCCAAATTGTAAATTAAAGACTCACAAACAGTGTCTGTAAAAATTTACTGGATAAAAAAAAATTTCTTTACTTTTACACATTTATGAGCCATGAAACTCTACTCAGTGTGTAAAGTAAAGATATATCATTTGTGTTTTTCACAAAATAGTTTATATAAGCATATTACATATTCTACTTATTTATTATCTCATGTAAAATTTATACAAACTTGTATGGAATTGACTTTTCATTTAATTTAAATGCTGCCCTAATTTTGCAGAAATTCTTCCATATTGTGGTCGTTATTTTATCGAATTATCGTAGCTAATTAGCAGTTGATTTATAACAGACATTAATTATATAGGTTTATCTAAGAACACTAATGAACCGTATTAAAGTGAAATATTTCTCTAGGTTAAAAAAAAAAGACGATATTAAACTTCTTTTTTATTTGTTTTTACAAATACAGTACTTATCGCATAATGAATAAGGTTGAAAATTCTAAATTCTGTAATATATCTACTTAAATTAGCAATAATATTTTTTTTCTTTAATTCGATAATCTAATAAGTTAGTTTTAAGGATATAATGTCAGACATTAACTGAAAAAAAGTTCAAAGTATAAATTATAATGATCAAAATAGCATCTTTGAAAACAGATTACACTCTGCAAAAAAGACAAATGTTAAATAATCCACAAAAATATAACATAACAAAGAACAAAAATATACATTAAACTTTTACGCGTTTTCAACGATTACGAAAAACATTCTTTATCTTTAGAATAGTCATAAACCAATATATTTTCGGGATTTAAAGAAACATGTATAAAAAGTTTTTTTATGGCATTGATTTTCGAAAACGTTTCTGAAATAATTTTTATGATGCACACTGTCCTTCAAAAGTTATGTAAAAGTCAGCGAATGCTTTCGAATGTATACAGTTTGTCAAATATCTACCAAGCTTCTTGACGAATTTTCTTTTTAAGTATCCGCACACCTTTGGAAGCGATTTTTTGAATTTTTTTCTTGTTACCCATTTTATAATGACATTTAGTTTAAAACGTTGAAAAAAAAAATTAAAAAAATAGCAATTACCCAGAAATAGGTTTTGTTAAGAGAAAAATAGTCAAAATTATGTCAAAAATTAACCTTCTCGCAAAACGTGATAACTCAAAAATAAAACAATGTATTGACATTTTGTAAATTGCACAATAAACAGAATAACTTTCTCTACACTGTTAAAAACTTTGCAGCATTCTGGCACCTCATTCGGCCGTTTTTTGAAAAAACGGTTTCATAACTATTATTTAACTATATTCTGGCCATAAAATGGCCAATAGTATGGTCAGAATAGTGTTAAATTACGGTTGTGTAACCGTTTTCGGATAAAACGGTCAAATGACCTGCCAGTATGCTGCAAATTTTTAACAGTGTAGGACTTAGACTACACACATTATAATCGCATCTCTATCTCACATGATATGGCAGTTAACGTTCTAATGTAATGAAAAATTCGCAAAATTTGTCTCACGGTTGTCATTTATACCAGTGTAAATATAAAACTATTTAATACGAGGGCATTTCGAAAAGTAAAGATACAATGGCTAGCATTCCTTAAATAAAACATTTATTTAGAAAACGTAAGTTACACCTTATTAACTGGATTATTTATTATTTTTGACATAATCACCCCCGTTATCCAAACATTTGTTAAGTCGGGGTACAAGCTTTTGTATCCCACAGTCATAGAAGGTTTTCGCCTGTTTTCGGAACCACATTTCAACTTCATTTTTGATCTCATCATCGTTGTGGAATGATTTTCCACCAAGATGTGACATCAAGTAACAGGAGACGTCTATTCGCACGAATTGTTTCCTCCGTTCTCTGAAGAAGGGCATCAGAGATCACAGATAGCCGACCTGTTCTTTGTTCGTCATGAACATCGGTCCTACCTTCAGAGAAATGACGACACCATTTCGTTACATTTTGTCGATTCATAAAGTTCCCATAAACAGAAACAATTTCTTTGTGAATATCCGCTGGTCGCTGACCTCTTGCATGAAGAAAACGTATGACGGAGCGCACTTCGCATTTGGCGGGATTCTGAATCGGCGGAACCATTTTAAACACGACCTACGCCAACCAGAATCAACGTTGAAATGCCGAACGACCGCGAGGAGAAAGCTAACGGTTCAAGGTTAACACCTGTGTTGCCAACTTGCTTGCCAAAACTATTCTTTTCCTCCGGCGTACGGTGTATCTTTACTTTTTGAAATGTCCTCGTATATTATCACGAGTGTAGTCTATTCCCCCAAACGACATTTGTAAAAGAAGTAAAGAAAATTTCTTGGCATTTCATGCATAATTTTTTGTTTTAGGATGTTTTGCGCATAGTAAAAATCTGAAAAAATTTATTTTGAGAAAAAGCTAGAAATAACTTTTAAACACAATTCAAAAGCTTTAATAGCTGTAACTTTAAATGGCTGCAACTCGGGTTCTATTTTAGATACAGACAAAATTTAAGCAGTTTTCGATTGATAAAAGATTCAGTTTTAATTTTTTTGCAAAAGTGAAAAATTGACATTTTGATCGAAAATTACGTTTGAAAAGTGTACGGATACCTTAACTTCGGGAATATAAAGAACATGTTTGATTTCATATTTTTCCGTTAATAATTCGTTTCAGGGGAGATTAGCTGCTCAAGAATGAAATTAATAATAAAAAAATAATGTTTGCGGTTACCCGTTAAGAGAAAATGCTAAGAATGGTCTGTCCTTGTAACAATTGAGTATGTGCGCCTGTTTAACTTTCGTGTCCATTTGTATTTTGTATTTTGCCCAGCACACCAGTTTATGAATGTGTTCAAAATACTGTGAAAAATTCAAATGTTTTTTGTTCATGGAATACAGAGTTTTCAACCAGATTTAACACAATTTTCCGAAAACTTGAAAAAAAAAATTTAAAACAGTATACTGCAATTAAAATATGAATATATTGAATATCTGATGGTTATCCGCATGAAATATTTTTTTAATTGCGCATGCGTGAAAGATTCCAAAATTGTTATTTCACAATTTAGTAGTCAACTATTTAGGTCTTTTGAATCCAGTCAAATATCACGAACATTCAGAGAGATAGGAGCGATAAAGTGATTCGCTTTCTAAAAGTAGCTTTAATATAAGTGTTTTTCCACAATTTCTGAAAAAGCTCCCTGTACCTGTTATATTTTTAAAAATATTTGACTATTTACTTTATATGAGTGTTCTTTAAACAGCTAACTACCAAATTGGGAAGTAAACATTTTGGAATCTTTCATGTATGAGGAGTTAAAAACTATTTTACACATCTGCCCATATCTCATTAACTATTCAATATATTCATGTTTTAATTGCAGTATAATTTTTCTACTTTTTTTTATGTTTTCAGAAAGTGCTGTTAAATTTGGTTGAGAACTCTGTATACTATAAAGAAAAAAACTTTTAGATTTTTTACAGAAACTTCAACACCTTCAAGAATATGCTGTCCGATCCCCCATGTAAAGGTTAACTTTTGGAGGTTAGTGTATTATTCCGTTTCCTAAACCCTGACTACAGTTTTTTCGAATCCTATCGATTATCAGTTAAACATTTTCAAGTTCAACAAACAAATTTTACAGATGAAAATTATACATTAACGTCGTTAACGTTATTATCAAAATGAACATTATTTTGACACTGTGGTTTAGAAAAATGATTACTACACTGTTATAACTACTGGGAAATGTTTCGGTAATAAATTACAGAAAAAAAAATTGTTTTCATAAATGCTTCTTTAAGGGGTCTCAAGACTCTTAAAATTGGAAAAAATGAAAAAAAAAGACCATTTTCAACATTTAATATCTTAAAATGTATTTGATTTTAAGACACAATTTTAATTGTAATAAAATATATAAGTATGTTCTTTCATTTCATGTATTTAAAAAATTATAAGATGCAGAATTAGCATTTACAGGGGGCTCCAAACTGTTAGACATTTGACGAGCAAAAAATCGGCATAACACCTTACGCGTGCTATTACAAAATAATTATTGCAACTAGAATAAAATTCTGTTGCCCAATTATACTTCAGGTTGTAACAATTACCCTGAACCTAAATAAATTTGTATTTAAAGCTTTTTTATATTTTTAATACAAAGTTGTATTTAGCTAATGCAAAATTAAGAAAATTTCAACAGTATAATCACCTAAAAAATATTGTTTTGACAATAAAAAGGAAATTTTAGGTTCAGTTTATACAGACTAACATGAAACATATGTTTTGAAAATTTTATGAAAAAATATTGATAAGTTTTTGAGATATCATGCGCGTTATCCCCAAAAACGTCATTTGGAGAAAAATGGCTTCAAAGTTTCCGAAACGACGCTTCAGCTTTTGAACGTGTATAAATGTAAAAGCCATAACTTCAGTTCTAATATGAATTTCAAGGAAACAATTATGTCAAAATGTTCAGAAAAGATAGGAGTTTAACATCTAAAAAAATTAAAATTTCGAAAATTTTAAGGCTTTAAGAGTCCTGAGACCCCTTAAATCTGAAAAATGTATTCACTTCAAACAGTGGTGGAACAGTGTAGCAGCAGAGAATCAATTGACACAGCTAAGAAGTTACAGAAAAGAAATATTGTTTTCATAAATGCTTCTTTAAATCTGAAAAAGTCCTTCCGGCCAGTGCCGGGAGGAAGAGGTAGCTTTCATAATCCTTATTTAAAAAAGCCAAATTATATCATTCAAACACACGAAGCTCAATTTAGTGGAAACCGAATATAGGAGATTCAATACTAATTTTTATCAATATAATGAATGAGAATTTCGCGAAATTAGTCAGCTTTATCCAAGCTGCTTTTCTTTGAAGTAACATATATTTGGCTGCCAAATTCGGCAATTTCTTAAAGTGCCTGTCATTTTAAGACAACATGGTGGATGAGGCTAAGCAGTGAACTCGGTCGAGACCTTAGTAATTGCTGTGCACATGCTCACTCACATCGGAATCGGTTAATATATAGGAGTGCTGTCGCATGCAAAATATCAGATTTTTCAAAATGTCACCCACAATAGAAATTGAAACTGCTATATCTGAGCCATTTTTTAAGGTAAAGACAAACAAAAAATGCTCCTGAATCCTTATATCAAGGTCAAATACTTAAGAAAGAAACCTTTTTCAATTTCTAATTTTTTTGCACCTCACTTTAAATATATATATATATATTTTAATTTAATGGTCGCCATTTTGAAACAAGATGGCTGATGAATCTGGCCAGCGAACTTGGTCGAGGTATTGATGTATACTATCCACATGCCTTCTTACATCGAAATAGGCGAATACGTGTGTTATCGCGTGACAAATACAAGATCGTTTCAAAATGTTAGCCATGCTAGAAATTTAAAGTGCTATAAATCAACCATTTTTTAAGATATAAACAAAAGAACAAATTTTTAGAAACAAAAACTGCTCCGGAATCTTTGTATCAAGGTCAAACACATAAAAAAATCTTTTTCATTTTCCAATTGTTTAATACCTCATTTTGAATTTTAAATTTAATTTTTTTAAATGGCAACCCTTTTGAAACAAGATGGCGAATGAAGCTGGCCAACGAACTCGGTCGAGACATTGGTATGTACTATGTACAGACCAAGTTACATCCAAATAGGTTCATAATTACGCCTGTTGTCGCGTGACAAAAATCAGGTCGTTTTAAAATGTCAGCCACAAGAGAAATTCAAAATGCTATTACTCAGCCATTTTTTTTATATATAGACGAAAGAAAAACTGTTCCGGAATCTTTGTATTAAGGTCAAACACATACAAAGAAAATCTTTTTCCCTTTCCAATTTTTTTGGTATCTCATTTAAATTTTTTTATTTTTTAATTTTTTTTAATGGCCGCCATATTGAAACAAGATGGCGGATGAAGCCGGCCGACGAACTCGGTCGAGATATTTGTATGTACTATGTACACACCAAGGTACATCCAAGTCGGTTTATAAATACGCCTGTTATTACGTGAGAAAAATCAGGACGTTTCAAAATGTCAGCCACGCTAGAAATTCAAAATGCTATAACTCAGCCATTTCTTAAGATATAGACGAAACAAAAACTGCTCCCGAATCTTTTTATCAAGGTCAAACACATAAGAAGAAAATATTTTTTCAATTTTTAATTTTTCGGTACCACATTTTAAATTTAATTTTTTCTTAAAAATTTAAATGGCCACCATTTTTAAACAAGATGGCGGATGAAGCTGACCAACGAACCCGGTCGAGACATTGATATGTACTATGTATAAACGAAGTTACATCCAAATCGGTTCATAAATACGCCTTTTATCGCGTGACAAAATTCAGGACGTTTCAAAATGTCAGCCACGCTAGAAATTCAAAATGCTATAACTCAGCCATTTTTTAAGATATAGACGAAACAAAAACTGCTCCGAAATCTTTGTATAAAGGTCAAATACATAAGAAAAAATATTTTTCCATTTTCAATTTTTTGGTACCACATTTCAATTTTTAATTTTTTTAAAAATTTTTAAATGGCCGCCATTTTGAAACAAAATGGCGGATGAAGCTGGCCAACGAACTCGGTCGAGAGATTGGTATGTACTATGTACACACTGAATTACATCCAAATCGGTTCATAAATACGCCTTTTATCGCGTGACAAATTTCAGGACGTTTCAAAATGTCAGCCACGCTAGAAATTCAAAAGTCCTTCCGGCCAGTGCCGGGAGGAAGAGGTAGCTTTCATAATCCTTATTTAAAAAAAGCCAAATTATGTCATTCAAACACACGAAGCTCAATTTAGTGGAAACCGAATATAGGAGATTCAATACTAATTTTTATCGATATAATGAATGAGAATTTCGCGAAATTAGTCAGCTTTATCCAAGCTGCTTTTCTTTAAAGTAACATATATTTGGCTGCCAAATTCGGCAATTTCTTAAAGTGTCTGTCATTTTAAGACAACATGGAGGATGAGGCTAAGCAGTGAACTTGGTCGAGACCTTAGTAATTGCTGTGCACATGCTCACTCACATCGGAAACGGTTAGTATATAGGAGTGCTGTCGCATGCAAAAAATCAGATTTTTCAAAATGTCACCCACAATAGAAATTGAAACTGCTATATCTGAGCCATTTTTTAAGGTAAAGACAAACAAAAAATGCTCCTGAATCCTTATATCAAGGTCAAATACTTAAGAAAGAAACCTTTTTCAATTTCTAATTTTTTTGCACCTCACTTTAAATATATATATATTTTTTAATTTAATGGTCGCCATTTTGAAACAAGATGGCTGATGAATCTGGCCAGCGAACTTGGTCGAGGTGTTGATGTATACTATCCACATGCCTTCTTACATCGAAATAGGCGAATACGTGTGTTATCGCGTGACAAATACAAGATCGTTTCAAAATGTTAGCCATGCTAGAAATTCAAAGTGCTATAAATCAACCATTTTTTAAGATATAAACAAAAGAAGAAATTTTCAGAAACAAAAACTGCTCCGGAATCTTTGTATCATGGCCAAACACATAAAAAAATCTTTTTCATTTTCCAATTGTTTAATACCTCATTTTGAATTTTAAATTTAATTTTTTTAAATGGCAACCCTTTTGAAACAAGATGGCGAATGAAGCTGGCCAACGAACTCGGTCGAGACATTGGTATGTACTATGTACAGACCAAGTTACATCCAAATAGGTTCATAATTACGCCTGTTATCGCGTGACAAAAATCAGGTCGTTTTAAAATGTCAGCCACAAGAGAAATTCCAAATGCTATTATTCAGCCATTTTTTTTTAGATATAGACGAAAGAAAAACTGTTCCGGAATCTTTGTATTAAGGTCAAACACATACAAAAAAAATCTTTTTCACTTTCCAATTTTTTGGTATCTCATTTAATTTTTTTTATTTTTTATTTTTTTAAATGGCCGCCATTTTGAAACAAGATGGCGGATGAAGCCGGCCAACGAACTCGGTCGAGATATTTGTATGTACTATGTACACACCAAGGTACATCCAAGTCGGTTCATAAATATGCCTGTTATTACGTGAGAAAAATCAGAACGTTTCAAAATGTCAGCCACGCTAGAAATTCAAAATGCTATAACTCAGCCATTTCTTAAGATATAGACGAAACAAAAACTGCTCCCGAATCTTTTTATCAAGGTCAAACACATAAGAAGAAAATATTTTTTCAATTTTTAATTTTTTGGTACCACATTTCAAATTTAAATTTTTCTTAAAAATTGAAATGGCCACCATTTTTAAACAAGATGGCGGATGAAGCTGGCCAACGAACCCGGTCTAGACATTGGTATGTACTATGTATAAACGAAGTTACATCCCAATAGGTTCATAAATACGCCTTTTATCACGTGACAAAAATCAGGACGTTTCAAAATGTCAGCCACGCTAGAAATTCAAAATGCTATAACTGAGCCATTTTTTAAGATATAGACGAAACAAAAACTGCTCTGAAATCTTTGCATAAAGGTCAAATACATAAGAAAAAATATTTTTCCATTTTCAGTTTTTTGGTACCACATTTCAAATTTTAAATTTTTAAAAAAGTTTTAAATGGCCGCCATTTTGAAACAAAATGGCGGATGAAGCTGGCCTACGAACTCGGTCGAGAGATTGGTATGTACTATGTACACACTGAATTACATCCAAATAGGTTCATAAATACGCCTTTTATCGCGTGACAAAATTCAGGACGTTTCAAAATGTCAGCCACGCTAGAAATTCAAAATGCTATAACTCAGCCATTTTTTAAGATATAGACGAAACAAAAACTGCTCCGGAATCTTTGTATAAAGGTCAAATACATAAGAAAAAAATATTTTTCCATTTTTAATTTTTTGGTACCACACTTCAAGTTTTAAAATTTTTTAAAATTTTTAAATGGCCGCCATTTTGAAACAAAACGACGGATGAAGCTGGCCAACGAACTCGGTCGAGACATTGGTATGTACTATGTACACACCGAATTACATCGAAATCGGTTCATAATTACGGGAGTTACAGTGTGACATAGGTCAGATATATATATATATATATATATATATATATATATATATATATATCAATTTTGAACGGAGGGTGGTTTCGGGGTCTGGGGGTCATGATCGATGAAAATATACCAAAATTTTTTGAAATCGCTTTCCTCCGAACGGCTGCAATAGGTAGCTTTTTTGTAAAGAAAGCTACCTAAAATGCTATAACTCAGCCATTTTTTAAGATATAGACGAAACAAAAACTGCTCCGGAATCTTTGTATAAAGGTCAAATACATAAGAAAAAAATATTTTTCCATTTTTAATTTTTTGGTACCACATTTCAAGTTTTAAAATTTTTTAAAAATTTTAAATGGCCGCCATTTTGAAACAAAATGGCGGATGAAGCTGGCCACCGAACTCGGTCGAGACATTGGTATGTACTATGTACACATCAAATTTCATCGAAATCGGTTCATAATTACGGGAGTTACAGTGTGACATAGGTCAGATATATATATATATATATATATATATCAATTTTGAACGGAAGGTGGTTTCGGGGTCTGGGGGTCATGATCGATGAAAATATACCAAAATTTTTTGAAATCGCTTTCCTCCGAACGGCTGCAATAGGTAGCTTTTTTGTAAAGAATGCTACCTAAAATGTATTCATTTCAAACAGTGGTGGAACAGTGCAGCAGCAGAGAATCAATTGACACCGCTAATAAGTTACAGAAAAGAAATATTGTTTTCATAAATGCTTCGTTAAATCTGAAAAATGTATTCATTTCAAACAGTTGTGGAACAGTGCAGCAGCAGATAATAAATTGACACCGCTAATAAGTTACAGAAAAGAATTATTGTTTTCATAAATGCTTCTTTAAATCTGAAAAATGTATTCATTTCAAACAGTGGTGGAACAGTGTAGCAGCAGAGAATCAATTGACACCGCTAATAAGTTACAGAAAAGAATTATTGTTTTCATAAATGCTTCTTTAAATCTGAAAAATGTATTCACTTCAAACAGTGGTGGAACAGTGTAGCAGCAGAGAATCAATTGACACCGCTAAATTTTAGTAGTATTTTTCGTCTTATTTCAGGACAGAATTTCTATTAAAATTTAGTGATGACAATCAGACAAATGCTGCGCCACTCTTCCATCACTGTTTCAACGATTTCTAACGATACCAGAACGCTCTTCAGAATCATGGGAAACTCAGAAATGGTTATTGTATATTTTCGTTAGTGGTTATATAATTTTTCGTTGATTAAGAGACATTTTTCATTTTACATTGCATTAAGAGAACGTTCCTACACTGTAAAAATAATTCCATTAAAATACGGAAATTGTACTGGCAGTCGAGACGCCAGTACTATTTCCATATTTTAACGGAATTTTTTACCGTAAATTTCAGAAAAAAATCCGTTGTTTCACAAAATTTAAAAGAAAAAATTCCGTTAAAATACGGAAATGGTATTGGCGTCTCAATTGCCAGTACAATCTCCGTATTTTAAAGAATTTTTTTTTTCTTTTTACAGTATACTTTCCTACAAAAAATCAGTTTTATTTTTGCATTTTTTGCATTTTTTGCATTCCTGATGTTCCTAGAACATGTGCCAGAAACAATTTTATATTATTCAAATTACTTACAAGGTTAGGGTTGCTTCAACGAATCTGTGAGTATGATGAAAGTAGATACAGTAAAGCCCCGATTATCCGCGAGCGGATGATCTGCGGTGCGGTTAATCCATGAAGCAAATTTTTATTTATTTTTTTTAATTATTCAAGCCAACAGAAAGGAAAATACAATAATCCCTATTAATAAATATAGACAGAAAAATCCATGTATTCGAAAGCAATAGAAGAATATTTCTAGATTCGATTGTCATGTTTAAAATTTCAGATATAAAGTCTTGATGTCTTTTCTTGATTTTATTAACAAAACGTAAACACAGCAATTAAAATATTTAACAATTAAATAAGGCTATTATGATAAATTCCAAGGGAGCATATCAATAATAGCTTCATTTGTGAGATAGAAAATGTGTTTCCTAAGCAAGAAGCAAAAACAAGTGACTGATTTTTTTTTTTTAAGTGTAACTTGACAATTTTTGTACAGTATGTATGGCATTGTTTCTTGTTTACTGTTCTTTATTTTAGTGATTTAGACGTAAAGCAAAGGTTTCTGCTTGCTGTGCGTATGTATGTATTTTAAACGTTGTATTATGTTTTTTGTACACTAAATCATAGTTTTTATGTTGAATTTTCTCTTTTTTTCGTGCTTGCATCCCATTTTCAGTCTTTTTCGGGTTATCCGCGATTTTTGTTATCCGCGGTGCCTTTGCCACCCAATTCCGCGGATAATTGGGGCTGTACTGTAGTTTGTTCTTCGCGCGTTTTTTTTTTTTTTTTTTTTTTTTTCAAAATCATATTTTTCACACGATGTACAGTATATAGACCTTCAAACTTTATGTCTGAAATTCGTTAGCTAACAATAATTCTGTTAGGTTAATTTGACTTACTTAATTGAAAAGTTTGTTTCATTAAATAAGATATAGTTTTCGGTGTTAAAATAGGTAGCTTTTATGTATTTAACCCTCTCGCTGCGCAACCCGAGATATACTCGGGCATGCATTTTCCCGTCTAATTAATACTATTTTTTTATTCCCACCAGTTACGTTTTAGCGAAAACTTTGCCTGATTTAATCAGGACATTTTTCCCGATTACGATAGGCAAAAATTTCTGCTTTAAAGAACCGGTGATAAAAGATTAAAAATTCTGTAAAAGACGCTCATCGCGAAGAATTACATACGCAGCGAGAGGGTTAAATGGTATCTTTGTGTCATGCTAGCGAAAGGTTGAAGACACGTAGTGTACTGCAAAACGTTCAAGCCCATCAAATGATTATGAAAACATTTGTCGTGTTCGAAACTTTTGAAAAACAGTTATTCTCCTATTGATAGGCGCTTATTTAATGTTAAGAATTAACTATTAAATAATTTCTCCAAGAATTTAAAAATTTAAAGGGGAAAAAACCGCAAAATCTATAGGTCAGTTTTTAAACAAGCATCATTTTGCTTTTAGTGTGTCATTTTCATGGACTCATTACTTCGCAAACTTAATTAGTTTTCAAATCTCGTATCAATTTTGTTTTCCGTTGACCCTATGCGGCATTTTTTCTCCCGGGCACAATTTCACACATCTTGCGGTCACGCGTTTAAAAATAAGGGTACTGACACCAGTTTTTATATTTTTCTCATAAAAATATTAAAAGAGACTAAAATATACTTTAGGGGTAAAAAATACGATTTTCTGATATTAATTCTTCTTTTAGAAAAACAAAAGTCTTAAAATCGCATGCTTTTTGGCCTTAAAATGGAGCTTTTCTTTAATTTAAACTTCTTTTATCAGCCCCCGGCACGGTATGCTATTTCATTCTCCCAACTTATTTTGTTTCGTCTTCAAAAAATAACGTTACCTTACAGAAGCCAGCCGTAAAACAAAGCAGTACCATTAAATACTGTATAGCGATTTTTTTTAACTTCTAAGCATCGCATATTTTCGATTTTTATACCATCGTATTGGGGAAAAAAGTACTTTTTAATGCAATTTGTTTGAAAACTGCATGTCCATTTATGTTTGTAGTATTATTTTTTTTGTAGTTTTTAGCGACATTTGTTCCATTTTGGCAACTCCAGTACTCCATTTCTGTAGAAAGTAAAGAAAAAAAAGGGTGAAAAATAGCAATTATATCTTTTTGTTGCCATTTTCCCATAAAAACTGAAAAAATGTATTGAAAATACGTGCTATTTTGAGAAAAATATAAATGAATGATTTATGATAAAACATGGAGCTATTATAAACTATATTTAATTTTAAGTATCTATATTAATGCAAATGACGTCATTTTACATAAAATAAAAGCGTGTACTTTAAAATTGAAATATGTTTTGCACTACAGTAGAGTGCAGATTATCCGAGTCCCGCTTACCCAGTTATTTTCTTCTGATGCACTGGTGACTTCTATTATTATGAAACAGCCATTATAAATAAAGCGTTTAGGTGAAGATGAAAGAGCAGTCGTAAAATATTAGAACTTTGATTTTCTGAAGAAAAAAAATGGACATAATTTTTTTAATTTTTTTTTTTTTCATTCTGAGCAGAAAATCAGAGTTCAAACTTTTAGGACTGCTCTCTCATCTTCACCTAAACGCTTCATTTATAATGGCTGTTTCATAATAATAGAAACCATTAGTCCATCAAAAGAAAATGAAGTAATGGAAACCTAGGGGGCGATACTAAATTCTAAAAAAGCAAAATTCCTGTTTTCTAGTTATTATATATATTTTAGAAATCCTAAATTTGATTGAGATGAACGTGAACATACATAACTTTCTTTCGATTCTACTACAATATATTCGACTACAATAAGTCTGACGATCTCATCTCTATATCGCTGACCGGTCAGACTTCGACTTGTGTTTGGCCCGCTCAAACCGACCAACAACTCTGCATGCTTCTGATTCGGTTATTCCTTTGAGGGGCAAGTGATTGCGTTTCTGTAATGCTGAATTCCTACCGGAAATTTAGAAATTTTTCATCTCAAAATAAGGGAAACCATTTTTTCAACTAACTCCCCCCCCAAAGTTATAAAAGTAAAACTTAATTAACATTTTCTGATGCAAATGTTAATCAATCAAACTTAGGTGACATATAATATATCCCACCACCCCTCAGGGGATTAAATGACTTCGTTGAGACATCGAATTCATCGAAACAAAGGACATACTGAATGTCGATCATTGTTTTCCGCTTTATTTTACAGTAATTTGAAAGGTAAATTTCTCTGTCGCTGAAGCGTCGTTTTTGAACTTAAACTCTAAATTTTTATACTCCAAAGTTTGAAAATGAGAAAAATTTGCATTTGTAACTCTCTTCTGCCACTTTCTGCAAAAAGTGTTTTGCTTATACCTTTATTTCTTAAATTTTTATACTCAGAAGTTTGAAAATGAGAAAATTATGCATTTGTGACTCTCTTCTGCCACTTTCTGCAAAAAATTGTTTCGCTTATACCTTTATTTCTTAAATTTTTATACTCCGAAGTTTGAAAATGAGAAAAATTTGCATTTATAACTCTCTTCTGCAACTTTCTGTAAAAATTGTTTCGCTTATACCTTTATTTCTTAAATTTTTATACTCCGAAGTTTGAAAATGAGAAAAATTTGCATTTATAACTCTCTTCTGCAACTTTCTGTAAAAATTGTTTCGCTTATACCTTTATTTCTTAAATTTTTATACTCCGAAGTTTGAAAATGAGAAAAATTTGCATTTGTGACTCTCTTCTGCCACTTTCTGCAAAAATTGTTTCGCTTATACCTTTATTCCTCAAAAGACTTGCAATATTCTTTAAGGGGGTCCGGGACACAAATATCTTCAAAAAACATTTCATTTCATTAAAACATTCTCTGTATTTTTTAGCTTGATATGGAACTTAAATCATGTTTCTATCTGATTTAGAACAAGAAATATTAATTTTTAATCGTTTTTGTTTGTTTTCAAAATCTTTCTTTCAAGCAATGGCTCTCATGGAAACGACTTCTTGTAAAAATGCGTTTTTCTTCATAATAGGTTTTTTTCACCGTTTCTTGTATTTAAATTCTTATAACTTGAGAACCGTTAAAGATAAAGGGTTCAAACTTGGAACATATCTTTTTCAATTGTTTTACTTTAATTTTGATTCAACATATTCGAAAAAAATATTTACTTTTGAAAATATGATTGTAAAGTAGTTTGTTTGTTCTTGCACAGGTGGTTCATTTTGCTGAGCTTCAATACTGACCCTAAGGCAAAAAATGAATTGTTGATTATTTTAAGAAGGAGGCAGGAAACTGCTGAGATAATAGAAGGCAGAAATTTTCTGAAGGTCTTTATTGTGCACCGGGATCGTTTCCACCACCGCCGAGAATTACACGGCCAATGTTGGAGAAGGGAGCGAAGAGTTACATTTCTTTTTATTCACATCATGCGAGTTCAGAAGCTAGTCTGACTCCAAATACACTTTCTCGAAATCTCGAGTCTTGGCAAGCGTACATACACAATTTCGCCAAATACATATACTATATGGCGAGATTAAAGAGAGAGGGAGACATGTGGTCAAAGTACAATAATTGAAATTGAATGAGGAATGTAAAAGAGTAATAAGAAATATTTAACGCCAACGGATTACATAGGAATTATAGGTCATAAACCGCAAAAGAACCTTCGATAGGGTTTGCCAAAGTTCTCATGGGACTGAAACGCCAGCTAAAGAACGATAATAAAATAAAACAAATTAAAGACAGGGTGACTAATTTCTGCATATCATCAAAACTTAAGCGGAAGAATGAAAATTAGAATCCATTTGCTATGCGAAAAGAGGAATTTATTTCTTTTCTTTTAAATGCAGTGCGCTGCGGTTAAAATAATAAAGAAACTGAGAATTGAATGCTTAATTTATGAAAGGAAAAGAGCGCTAAAAACAGATGGAATCCGAATGCAGACAGATAATTAAATTTAAGAATTTAAAAAAATGTAATTTTAAAGGGGGAAAGAGAAAAGGTCTTAATAATAATATGTGAAGGTAAGCGCCTTCACAATGATTTTTAAAAAATAAGTTGCACCACTTTTTTTTAATTTTTTTCGTTAAATATTTAAAATGTATTTATAAATTAATATTTAAAAAAATGCTGAATTAAAATTAAAACTTATATATTTCTGTTTATTTAAATGAAAAAAAAATTAAATTCTATAAATAATATTTCGAGTTATAACGATTTTATATTGCTTCCCCTTTCTAAATAAAATTTTAAATTTAAAATTTGTAAAAAAAAGTTATAAGACGTTTTATCATGTGATTTTGTTTACAAATGAGAAGATTAACCATCACAAAAAATTTAAGAATTTTAACTCAATAAATAAAAAAATATTACTTTAAAATGTGTCCCGGACCCCCTTAATTGTTTTTAGGTCTGTATTATGTAAGGTCTTTTCCGGAAAAATTTAATTTAAAAATAATAGTTTCAAACTGCGTCATTACAAATTTGTGGGTTTAACTGAAATCTCTTTATTCGTATTTTAATGATTATACGCATCCTATTATTAATTCGTATGTAACGTAAATATCTAATATTCCTTTTTAACAGACAAAACAAATACGTTTAACAGTTTGCAGGATCGGTGGTATTTTATTTGTATCACTTACTTTTAATTACCAAATGAGAAAAATGCATTAGAATCCTTGAATAAAATTTTCATTTAATAAAGTAAGTGAAGAAAATGACTTATTTACTTTCAAATCAAGTTGACAATAAATTCTGTAGTAGAAAATGATTTCAAAATTTTAGAAACTTCATTATGTTGAACCTAAAATGTTTAACAAATTATATAATCCAATAACAGATTATTTAAAATTCATGCACAGTTATAAAAAATACTCTTCTCTTTTTTTCTAATTATTACTTATATTTGCGATAATCGATTGCCATTGCATCTTTAAATTTATCTAAATAAAATGCCTAATTAGCAGCTGATTTATTGGAGTAATTAATCAGACCAGATTATCGGAAAATGTCAATGCGGTGAAGAAAACTAGGACACTTTTCTGTGCAATAAAAGTAATGATATTAAGTTTTCTTATTGTTTTTGCTGTACTATATTTAATATTTTTCAGTACTAATACTGTAACAATTTACAAATGCTGAAAATACTTAAAAATTCTGAAAAGTGTGTTTTATCTACAGTTAAATTAACTGAAACTTTTTTTTATCTATTATAAATATTTAAAATTTATGACATTTTCTGCTCAGTTTATATTTCAACCGCTTATGTTTTTTCTTTCAGATAATGAATTCTAAAAATATATATAAATATGTTCCAAATCCAGACTTTTTAATAAAGAAAATATTTAAGAGACAAAGATTTTCACTTTATTTTATTTTATTGTGCTAATTTCTCTGAAATCGATTGTCATTGTGGCTTTTATTTTATTTAATTGAAACGTCAATATTAGCAGCTGATTTACTTGTGTCATAAAACATGACAATTTAGTTTTGCTGTACAAATAATTGTGTTAAAGTTTTTCCGATGAAATATTTTATTTTTTTCAACTTTTGTCTAATAGCTATAAAAGCTTACGTTTCTGAAATTAAAAATTTATTTATTTTAAATTAATTAATTTAAGCCAACCTGTCATATATTTCATTACTTAATTTGTTTTTAAGTATTATCAAATTAGTTTGTAATTACAACGATTGTCATCCAGGGTACTGCCAGTATCGCCAGTCAACTGTATGTAAACCAATGATATGAAATTAGTAAATTAATTAGTTTTAATTAATACATTAAAACTAAACAGTCATTTATTTAATGATGTGATAAATTTGTTTTTAAGTATTATTAAATTAATTTATGATTATATGGCTGTCACCGATGATCGTTTCAACTGTATGTTAACCATAATGATTTTACTTACAGCTGATTTATTCTAAAATTTATACAACAAATAAGAGGCAGAAATTCTCTCTTATATATATATATATATATTACGTCAATGTTGTACTAATCGGTTCCACTGTAACCCTATATATATATATATATATAATGCTATAAAAGCAGTGTATTAACTCCCTTTTAATAACATATGTAATAAAAATATACTAATAAAAGTTTTGCTTTTATCTGAACATTTTATCTAAATAAAATGACTAGATAAATAACTCCTGCTTTATTAATTACTCCTGAGTCATTAATTAGTGCAGGTTTTACAAATATATCACCGGGGCTTAGAAAATTGGATTAATTATCTAAGTAATAAAATTAACGATAATAATATTTATTGTTGACGTATTTAATGTTCCCTACACATTTTTGACAGTGACACAAGTTCAAAATGTCCGAAAGTATTTCAAACTTTCATTTTCATATTAAGCATATTTAAATGGAAATTCAATTTTTTTTCCAGATGGTCGATGAATTTTTTACGGAGTGCATAGAAAAAAAATATTATACTTCGGTTTGTATGATCATCTTCGCATAGGTCACATGGATGACTCTATGAAATACCATGCTTTTACTTTTGTAAATATAGTTGATATGTCACGAATTTTTAATAATTAAATTGTACTACATAATGTTTTCAATTACTAATCTTTTAACACAGATACATGAAACGATTCTTATGAATCTATGTCCACTAGCGGTAATTACATGTTGTTAAGACATTAGATTATTTCGAATAGAAAGTAATTAATTATTTGATACAACAAGTTCTCTATCTAAGATTGTGTATGTCATTCTTAATCTTTGTTGGGAAGTACACAAATTATCGCGCACATTACTTGTATTTGTTATAACTGTGTTCCAAAACCATTTATAAAAAAACGAAATTATAATATGTTATTGAACTCTACCACTGCTTACTCGCAACTCTGATGATTTAATTGATCACAGTTCTCTATGATGGATGCATACACTCTTCATCAAAATAGTTTTTGCAATACTACTTTTATTTTCTTCAGCATTCATTTCAAGTTTGCATGTTGTCTAGTGTTCGTGCAAAACATAGAAAATTAAACTGAAGATTTTTTTTCAGAAAACTCACTGTTACTTTAGAAAATTATATCCATACAGATGAAAGCACATTAGGGGATTCGTCATTCACTTGAAAACACCCGTTAGCTAACGTTAAACTTATGGGCAGGTTGTTTTCGAATTTCTCGTTTAAACGTGAATAATTTTATTTATTTATTTTTATTTTTTATTTTTTATTTTTTTGCATATCATAGTTGATCTCTTATCTCGAAACAGGTTCCGAAAGTGAAAGTACCTTTATTTAAAAAAATCTGCAACCGAAATCGAAAAAGTACAAAATGACCCTATTAGAGATCTAGCTCAGCTATCATATGCATAAAAAGTTCAAAAATATTCAAATACGAGAAATTCGAAAACAACCACCCCATATGTTTAGTATTAGCAAACGGATGTTTTCAAGTTAGTAAAGAGTCCCCTTAAGAATAATGAGTGAAAAAAAAAGTTTAGAAATAGTTTATTATCTTCGTTGTCAATAGCTATTAGTAAGTTATTAGTCAATATCTTGAGACATTTTCCTGTTATAAGTAATAAAAAAGACTTGGGATGTATCACATTCGCATAATGAAAATATTGCAGAAAAATATGATTGATTTATAATTAGATATTTGATTCAAAAGTAACAAAAACGTATCTCTCATTGAATTTCAGTATCCGAAGAATATTTTTATTTATAAATATTTTTGCCTTCTTATACGGTTAAATGGACGCATTTACGTTTGGTTTCAAGTTCTGGTTACGTGTTAGGCGAAACATCGCAAAATTATTTGTTGTTATTCCGGATGAGCATTAAGCGTTTTCTCTCAAAATAATTAGTGTAGTAGTGTGAGAATGCCGGTTCAGCGTCATCGGCGTTCACTCAGTGTCAAATGAAGGTCATTCGGAAGTTGTTTTTTTTCTTAGAGTACGAGGCTGATAATAGCGTTTTAGAGCGGAAATGCCTAAAGGTTACAGCGGAAGAGTCAGTAGAGAACGATATTTTAGCGGAAGTGGATAGATAAGTGTCTTAGAATACACAGATATTTTTTGAGCGTGAGATAGAAAATTTTATTTTGAGAAGAACTTTTTTTACATGGTCAAGAATTAAAATTTGTTTGTTTTGTTAAAGATTTTTTTTCAAGTGATACAAACATTTTGTGAGTACTTTTTTTCCCGCGTGATATAAAAAAAAAATTAGAATTTTTTTATTTATTTTTGCAGATGATAGAAATATTTTTTTTTTAATTTTTCTCTTTACATATTTTTATTTTAGGAGCTTAATTTTTTTTCTTAAAAAACGTTCTTTTAAAAATACCAAGAGATAGATTTTATTTTCGAGATTTTTTTTTTTAACTTAGGTAAAAATGTTTGATGAAATCTTTTTAGTTTTTTTTTTGTTATTTTTTTTTCAGGTGATAGAAACAAATTTCGAGAATTAATCTTTTCTTTTACAAATTTTTATTTTAGGAGTATAAATTTTTTATTATGCGTATTTTTTCGGGATTTTTTTTAGAAGAATTTTATATTTTGCGAACGTTCTTTTCAGGAGAAATGTTTTAAATTAAAAATTTAATTTCTTTTAATTTACTAGGTGTTAGAAATTTTACAAAAGGAAATTTTTTTTATCATTTTTAACTAAAGAGTAAAAATTTTGTATGTGTGTTTTCAAATGTCTTTTCTGATATTCTGCAAAGTGTTTGTGAAATGGTCCTTCCTTTAAAAAAAAGGTCCCATTTTAAAATCGATCTTTTGAAATTCCGTTAAATGTTTTTTTTTCATGTTTGTATTAGGTAGACATGTTTAACAAAACTGTAGTGATGTAACAACAATCGCTGAGTTATTTTCGTGATATTTTTTATATTCATTTTCTTATAGATTGTTTTTATTATTACCATTATTTTGTTTCTTTGTGTCGCAAATTTAAAAAATAGTGTCGAATACTTAAAAAAAATTTATTGTAATATATTTAATAAATGCGAGGAAAGGGGAAATTTAAGGAAAACGTCCTTCTTACACTAAACACTTTTTTACATTTATTGTAAAACTCTTTTATTTAACCTAACTATGATTTTTATTCGAATTTTTACTCATTTCTTACAATTCTAAAGTTATTCAATTATGTACACGGGTGTGTTCCAGTTGACAGTACAACTTAATATGTTAGAATTTAAATATAACTTTAAAAATTAATTTTTTGGTCTTTTTTCGGTTAAACGGATGCAGATAATAAGTCACAAAATTTCCCATTTGTTTCCGGATGTATACGAGTTACAACAACAATGGAGATGTCAATAATGTTCCCCAAAACGCACTCACTAAAACATGCCACCTGACTGTAAAACTGCAACAATGAAATATTTTAAAACACATAAACGTTGAAAATGAAATATAAATACACAACGAATAATTGATAATTTTTCATAAAATATATGCTTTTATCAGTTTATAAATGTGTTACTTTACAATGTCATACATTAATCTTAAGATTCATCTGTTCTACCGATTTATTACAGGCATTATTTAACGTTAAAATATACTAAGATGTCGTAACTTAAAATACAACAAAGAATAGTGTAGATGGCTAAAAGTTTCAAAATACACACACTCTATAAACATAAATAAAATATTCGTACATATATAAAATGATATAAAAATATTCTCACCGCCCTTACTAAGGAATCTTTACTAGATTAATTTTTAACACAATTATTCTAATTGGTAAACAAATCATATTAGATGTAAATTTCCAACTGGGCGAAAAATGTCCGGACCAGGATTCGAACCCGGGACCTCCTGGCTGAAGCCGCCAGTGCTCTGCCATCTGAGCTATCCCGGACGAGTCTGGTCGAACTTTTTCACCCAGATAACCTTGATGATTACAGCATCTGATCTGAAACCTGGTTCAGCTCAACAGAATAAATCTCAGGTAATGGAATTCCAGAAATCGCTGGATACGAAATTACACTAGATTAATTTTTAACACAATTATTCTAATTGGTAAACAAATCATATTAGATGTAAATTTCCAACTGGGCGAAAAATGTCCGGACCAGGAGTCGAACCCTGGACCTCCTGGCTGAAGCCGCCAGTGCTCTGCCATCTGAGCTATCCCGGACGAGTCTGGTCGAACTTTTTCACCCAGATAACCTTGATGATTACAGCATCTGATCTGAAACCTGGTTCAGCTCAACAGAATAAATCTCAGGTAATGGAATTCCAGAAATCGCTGGATACGAAATTACACTAGATTAATTTTTAACACAATTATTCTAATTGGTAAACAAATCATATTAGATGTAAATTTCCAACTGGGCGAAAAATGTCCGGACCAGGAGTCGAACCCTGGACCTCCTGGCTGAAGCCGCCAGTGCTCTGCCATCTGAGCTATCCCAGACGATTCTGGTCGAACTTTTTCGAATCCTGGCGGCTTCAGCCAGGAGGTCCGGGGTTCGATCCTGGTCCGGACATTTTTCGCCCAATTGGAAATTTACATTTAATAAGGAATCTTCATTTAATGTTGTTTTTCTCTCATTTCATCTAATGGGTCACGCAACAATTGACAGTAGGGTGCGACACAAGCTAAAAACTGGGAAATGTGACAGGGAAAATTTCAAAATGAATAACTATCCTTTCAGTAATAAAAATTATGTTTAACTCCATCAGAAATATTTGCATTTTCACCATCGGAATTCCGAATTCGTATCTTTCTCTCTTCCGTCTGTAAAATCTTCATTGTCAGAACTTTCAATATCGGAAAATTCTTGATCTGACCAGTTGTTCATAATATCTTCTATTTACTTCTGGCTGATGAAAGTAGAACGTTTTAAAGGTTGCGACGACAACATATCACAAAAAAAAGACACCAAACAAATAAAAAATATATAAAGTACAATCAATCATGTGTATTGAACTACAGTTACAAATACTCACAAAACTGATTTGATGCGGTCTGACAGACCCCAGCGTAACGAATAACATGTCTAAAATCAACTCACAGAATTATCGATTTGTGTGTGACCTTTGCAATCTGCTAGAAGAAGGTACTGGTACGGGCAACTAATATTTGCACTTTTAAGGGGTGGAAGTGTTTACAGCTGGGAGTTTCAGGGTCTATGAGACCGCGTGACATCAGTTAAAGGTTAACAGAAGATGCTTCAATAAGGGAGATGAAAATATTTATAAATCATTTTGCATTTGTACGGATATTTTATTTACGTTTTAGCGTATCTGTACCTTTTAACTTTTTGATATCTACACTTTTTTTGGTGTGTTTTAAAGTACTGTATCTTAATATATTTTAATGCTATAAAATATCTGTAATGAATTTGTAGAATAAATGGATCTAATGATGTGCTTTTTCAATTACTAGTTTAATTTTAATTAAATATGACTATGAGAGGACATCGCTAAAACATGCCACCTAGCTGTAAAACTGCAACAATGAAATATTTTAAGCACTACATAAAATATAATTACACAATTAATAATTAATAATTTTTAATAAAAAGTATCCTTTTATCAATTACCAGTTTAATTTTAATAAAATATGACTATAAGATTTAAAAACAGTTTAGAAATCACAAATACGTAGTTAAATCATGCTTTTTCACTTTTTCATACGCCATATCTGACAAAAAAAAACAGAGCAGAAATTATATATTTTTTATTTCACTATTTCTCTTTAACTATCTACGTGTGCTTTCTATCAAGTAAAATTCAAACCTATCAAATTTTTCCTAATCAGGACCCACGCCGAGCTAATAATGTACTGTAACATAATCTCTTTTAGTACAACAAGAATTCTAGTAATGAAATTTGGAGGGATTTTTAAAGAAAACATTGGATCACTATTATGCGCTGTTTTCCAAAAACATATTACTAATAGTAGTGCTTATGTCATTTATAAAACAATTTAGTGATTGAATGTATATTCAACCGATATCATTTTCTTACTTCGTAAAATAAACTACTCGCATGTGCCAATCCCAAAACTTATTTGAGAAAGTTGTTACATGTTTTAATACTTCAGTTATTACTTCTTATACACCAATTAATATGTAATTGTTAATTAATGTTACACCAAATTTGAATTTTCATCTTAAGTTTTTGATTAATTTTACTAATCGAAGACCGTGTTAATCTCAACCATAATGTTTAATAAAAGCAATATTTTTCGTTATTCTGTTGTACGTCAGATTTTTCTAAATGCTGGCTTAGCAGGATGTCCCGTCGCTGCACAACAGGACTGCAAAAAATCAAGAAAATTACACAAAAATCGCTATTACAGAGCCCCCTTCCAGCATATTCGAATATTCCCAAATTCAAGAAGAATAATCTTGCCATAGCCATAAACATATACATGAAAGTTAGTTAAATTCTTTGCATAACTTCATACACTTTTCGATGTTGCAGTAAAGAAAACGGCACAAAAATCGCTATTACAGCTCCCCTACCGGCGGAATATCCCCAAATTTAACTGTGACCTTCTGGCAAGAGTAAATAACATACATATGAAATTTGGTTCAAATCTATGCATAACTTCATACAATTTTCAAAGATACAATAATGAACATGGTACAAAAATCGCATGGAACATCCCCAAATTTGAAAATGAACCACTATCCATAGCCAAAAACATACAAAAAATATTGGATCAGTTCTATGGATAAATTTATATACTTTTTGATGGTACAATCTTGTAAATGGCCCAAAATTGCGTTTAAGGCGCCCTTTTTCCGGCGATGTTAGTGTTGGTGTTATTTATGACGGCCGATTACCTGCACCAGAGATATAGGTCCGAGAGGGGAGTGCCCGCCTTGGGGGTCTATCTAAGGGAACCTAACCCGTATTTACGCATGGAAATCCAAGGTTTGAAGAAAACCACGGAAAACTCCGAACGATTAGGCCGACGAGCGCAATTGCGTTCGAATCAAGTACCTCCCGTCTACCAGCTCCGAGAGCAGAAACTCTAGACCTCCGGTGGAGCTCTCCCTTCCGGCGGAATATCTCCAAATTCGAGGATGACCTATTGGCCATAGACAAAAACATACACAACCTATTTTTTTTAACTCTATGCATAAACGCATACACTCTTCGATTATACAAAGAGGATACATGGACATACTGACGGACAGACAGAAATTTTGTATAAATTTTTTTTCGTTGTTCTGGTTTACTGCAGTTACTTGCGAATCGACGTCTTAGCAGTATGAGAAGTTCTCTTCTCCGTACGAGTCGTCGATGTACAAAAGAAATACGAAAAATCGACAAAATTATACAAATATCGCTATTATAATGCACCCTTTCTGCAGAATATTTCCAAATTCATTTGGGATCTGCTTTTCATAGCCGAAAACATGTATGAAATTTAATTCACTTCTATTCATTACTTTATACACTTTTCTATGGTACAATAATAAAAATGGCGCAAAATTGCTACTATAGAGCCCGCTTACGGCGAAATATTTACAAATTCAAGGAAGACCTGCTCGCCATAGCGAAAAATTATTATATGAAATTTGGTTCAATTCTAACTTCATACACTTTTCGATAGTGCAATGGCGACACATGGACAAGCAGACTGACATTTTGTATAAACCTGTGTTTTGGGATATCTGGTCCTTAAAACATGTAAATCCGTCGAATACCGGAAGTCGAAAAAAAAATTTAGATTACAATGACTTCTTTAGAATGAAGAAATTAAAAATGATCAACATATAGATATGATTACTCGCAAAAATTGTTCGAGAGCCAAATTTTTATATAAACTTTTATTATTCAGAAACTTGTTTTCACATATCATTTTCTTAAGAAATGGTTGACGGATCACTTTTAGAAATATCCCTAAGGAAAATCCTGCATTTTGCATAACAAAAAATATAAGTTTGGGACCATACATATTTAAAAAGCTATCACATTCTTATCAAGATCGATTTTTTCAACATCTTTTATGCTGTGAATATGAAATCGGCTACGTATATAAAGAGGATTGTTATTTGATGCATAAAATATTATCTTCTTCAGTAATACAGAAATAAAGTACAATAAGAGGTAAAATACTGTATCGGCAAATGACAAGATTATCAAATTACATATTTCACTTATTTAAAAATATTGTATAATTACTATACGTAATTAATAGACTACTCCTATGTCTCGTTGTAAAGATATTTCTTAAAACTTCATTATTGCTAGATATAAAACCCATAATTTAGCCAAGTTTTAATAAATAATTTTAATGACTAGAAGAAAATACGCTTTTATTACTTAATATTTTAATATTCATTAATATTCATTTACTCTTTACTGTTTCGATACCTTTGCTGGGAAACAGAGCAAAAATTATATATTTACTAGCAAACCCCGCGGCTTTGCTCGCGTAATAGTTGAAATATGCCAAGTGATATTTGCATGAATATTTTTTATTAGAAGAACACTTTTTGAAATAATTAAAAATTACAAATTAAGTCATAGTTTGACTAAACTTCATTATAAAAGTGCAATAGACAGAAATGAGATTTTAATTAATAAGAATAACTAAAACTAATTCCAAATAAATGATAATTTAGAAAGCTTTTTGAGACTCTTATGCTCATTTCATACGCTCATTTCAGTATTCATTTGAAGATTTGAATTTTTTAGAAACCATCTTAAAACATTTACATCTTAAAATTAACCATCATGTCAAATTGCAAGCTTCTTGTCTAACAGTCTACAACCTCTCTGGTGTTAGTGGCACCAACATAAAATGTCGAAACAGAGTTGAAATAGAATGTCTCGAAAAATGTTGAAACGGAGACTGTCACAATTAATTTGCCAACATTAACCTTGAAATCGGTTGGTATATCCTAATATTCTATATAAAATGGAATTTAGCTGTTTTTTAAAGTTTTCTTGTTGTTCCTACCAACCAGGTGGTAGTGACACCGGCATAAAATGTAGCCCTTATAGGATCAGGGACTATCACTCTTGATTCGCCACCAATAATTTCTGTAATCGGTTTATTATTTACTGAGATTCCATAGAAATCGTTAGGACTCTTTTATAATGCTTTTCGCGCCTTCCATCGCTTCACCCTTTTTAAATTTCGAATTTATTTTCGACTGTTCTTAGATAACATTTTTGTTTTATAAGTAACTACCGTGCTATATTTAAAATTTCTAGCCTCTTCAGTATACCAGAAATCCTAATTTAGAAAATATTTTGTTCCTGTGATAATCTAGGGATTGTGGCACCGACGTAAAATATAGCTTACGTTTGAGCAGGTTCTATCACCATCAATTTGCTACCATTATGTTTGAAATCGGTTTCGTATTTCATACGACTGCGTAAAAATCGTAATTTAGAACGCTTATAGAACGCTTTTCGCTCACTTCATCCTTTAAATTTGGAATTCTCTTTCCACAATTCTTATAAAGCATTTGCATTTTTGAAGTAATTACCATTCCAAATTTAAAATGTTAGACACCATCAGTAACACAAAAACGGAATTTATATTATTTTTTGCTCCTGTAACCCCCAGGTGGTAGTGACAACAACGTAAAATAAAGGCTATGTTGGAGCGGGAACTGTAACCATCAATTTGAAACCACTACCCCTGAAAAAGGTTTGTATTTCCTGAGATACATCTCATAAGTAATTACCATGCCAAATTTCAAGTTGCCAGACCCTTCAGTATTACAAAAAATACAATTTAGAAAGTTCCTTTAAAATGCAACCGCAAGGTGGTAGTGACGCCGACATGAAATAGATCCTATATTAGAGAAAGGGCTGTCATCATCAATTTCCAACCATTACTTTTGAAATAGGTTGGGTACTTTCTAAGATTCCGTAGAAATTGCCTTTTAGAACGTTTTTTAGTACACTTTTCGCGCATTTTCACCTCTTTTAAATTTCGAATTTTTAAAGAAATGTTCTTAGAGATTGTTTATATCTTATAAGTAACTACCATTCCAAATTTCATGTTAGGCTCTGCAGTAATACAAAATTCGCATTTTCGAACTTTTTTTTGCTCCTGCACCCCCTTTGCGGGTAATGGCACCGACATAAAATGTAGCCTATGTTGGAGCAAGGGTGGTCACCATCATTTTGACACCATTTTTTAAAGAATTGCTTTGGTACTTCTTGAGATTGAGTAAAAATCGCCATTTAGAACGTTTTTTAGAATACTTTTTGCACCTTTTCACCCCTTTTAAATTTCGAATTTTTAAGAAATGTTCTTAGAGATCATTTATACCTAATAAGTAACTACCATGCCAATGTGTCTGGGCCCTTCAGTAACATAAAAATCGCAATTTCGAACGTATTTTTGCTCCTGCACCCAATTTAGTGATAGTGGCACCGACATAAAAAATAGCCTATGTTGAAGCAAGGGTTGTCACCATCATTTTGATACCATTACTTTTGAAATCGGTTTGGTACTTCCTGAAATTGCCTAAAAATCGCCATTTAGAACGTTTTAAGAATGCATTTTCACCCCTTTTTAATTTCAATTTTTTTTTAGGAAATGCCCTTAGAAATCTTTAGTATCTTGTAAGTAACTATCGTTCCAAAATTCATGTTTTTTTTTACCTTCCGTAACACAAAAATCGTATTTTTAGAACGTTTTTTGTTTCTGCAAACTCTTCATTAAACTATACTTTCGATTTTCATAAAATTTGAAATAACTCGACAAAATTTTGCAACAATTATATATTTAAAATTTCAGACCATTGGGAAGGCTGTAACATTATTAAAATTCACTTGCAATAATTCTCTCCCATTGGCCGTAATACAACGGGAAAATTTGACTGTCCCTGTAATTAAAATGTATATCCGATTTTCATAAAATGTGAAATGACTCGACAAAATTTTGCAGCAATTGTGTATTTAAAATTTCAGACCATTCGGTTGGGTAGTTTTTGCTCTGTTATATGCGGACAGACGGACTGAACGACGACTATAGGTGCTACGCATTTATATAATTACAAACGCGCCTAAAAAATACTAATTTTACAACGAAGGTTTAACAACCCTGTTGTACCTTGTTGTTATATTTCAAAAACTGATACTGTACCAGTAAATATACAAAGGTCTCTTTAAATCAGACTAAGTTTTGACAAAATGGCAATGATTTGATCGCAATTGATTAATAAAACATATTTTTCTCAAGTATAAATTCTATTATAGAGCTATTAAAACTTTTCAGGAACGCAAGAATTAAATCTTCTTCACGATTGTCATCATGTATGCGTATTTTCTGTACACAATTGATGTACCTATGGAGTTGAGTTTTGAAATCCTTCCGTTAATGATACAAGAACAAACTTTCCAGAAATAACATTTTCATTTATTGGCTTTTTAATAGAACAATATGTAATTTTATTGTACTTTGGACCTGTTCAAAGTACAATAGTATTGCTAGGTTCAGGATACAAAGCTTGGTAAATTGAAAAATAATGATTTTCTACCATTTTCTAGTTTGGCTTAACATGATTTGTTCATAATGCACTATAAATACTCTTTTATGTATAACTTTGAATTTAAAACAAATAACTGTTGATAACGAGATATAACAATGGGTCTTTCTGCTGTTTTCGAAGTAGTAGGACGTGTTCTCTGTGACAGATGAAATAAGACTAGTTCTTTCAAAAAGCCTTGCGCATTTATTAAAATTTTCATGGTGCTTTTAAGAAGTTCTTTTTAGATTATCATTTCACACCAGTTTATTTATTTATTTAAATATCTGATTGAATGAACAAGGTGCCCCAAATTTACCTTTACAACGTTGATCCTCCATAAAACCTAAACGAATAATATGGTGAAGTTCGGCATTGTTTGAGTATATCAGAAACTCATTAAGCTTTATTTGTACTAAGAAGGACGTCTTTACTTTCCTGTACAACCCGGTAAGACGCACACTGTAAAAATAAAATTGTAAAGTTACTAAACTTTATCTAGGAAACTGGGATACCTAGGACATTTTATGCAATTGCAACAAAAAAACTTCATATAACAGATACATTTTTGCACCTTAAATCAAAAAATCACTAAGATTACTGAGAATTTATTTGGAAACTGGGATGTCTAGAACTTTCAATGTAACTGCAACCCGGGTTACAGATAACATTTTAGTAAGATTAGTGTAATTTAGTAGATTCTTTTGTAAAATTGCACTGCAAATTCGCAAACACAAAAATAAACACATTTTTACAACACTTTTTGTCACCAAATTAGCAACACAGTACTGTGTTGTGAATCAGAATACTTCATATACAAGATACTTTTGATTTGTGATTGGGTTCTTTATATATTGCAAAAGTGTTGCTATCTATAAACGTGTTCTTAATATGTTGCAAAAGTGTTGCTATCTAAAAATGTGTTCTAAAAATAATGTTGTTAATCGTGTTGAAATAGTGTTGTAAATAGTGTTGATGAAAATATTTTCTTGCAATGGTGTTGTTGTGCTGCACAACACTTTGTCACCAAATTAACAACACATTGTAAGCACCACACAATTTAGAACACTATAAAGCAACACGTGTAAAACACATTCTACATGGTGTCTTTAAAATAACACACACACACACACACACACACATAAAACATACTATTTACTAAACATTTAAAACACAGTTTTAAAAAATGAATGTTTTGAAAATACATTTTCTTCTCTTTTAATTTTCAAGAACACTTTTTGCACAACCTTTTTATTTGACACAACACATTCGCAACACACTCACAACATAATCGAAAATTATTTTAGTTAGACGTGTTAATTTTTATGTTCAGTTAGTGTTGCAAAAGTGTTTCACGAATTTGCAGTGTACAGATTTCTGTAGGATTACCAAAACTAGTTTTGCTGAATTACCTTTTTTTTTGTACAGTGTACAAATAAAATTTTAGTAAGCATACAGATTTCTGCAAATTTTTATCTCTAGAATTACAGATTGTGTTTACAGTGCATAAGTGGTGAGATAGTTACAGTACAAGAAAAGGCTTAGCGTGTGGCCTGGTTCATAGAGACGAAGTCAGATACACAAGTCCAAAGGCATTTTCGAAGAAATTAAGGACGTCACCCACCACCCAGGTACTCAATACGCACGTGGCACATGACGTTGTTGGAGACCGGTAGTGTTCTTCAAAATTAGGCGCTGGTCGGCCAAGTACAAGTCAAGAGGATACGAAAGTACAGGAGAGATAAAACGTACAAAATAAAACTTTGTAATTTTCTGTTCATTATACAATAAACAGATTTTTGTTATCTAATTGCATTTAACTTTTATGAAGGATCTAAATTGTAATGGTAAATTTGGGATGCCCTGTATGTTTCTCTGAATTAAAATAAGCTGGAGTTTCGCATGTAAGATATACAGGGTGATTCAAAATAACGTGGGCAAAATGTAAGAGCAAAGTAGGCATCAAAAGAATCGAAAATCACATAGGAATATGGGGCTGCTTGAGAAAAATGCAAGTTATATGTAATACGAGAAGAATAAACAAAAATCATTCTACATCATTTTATTTATATTGTGTTTTCACGCATGTTACACATATGCAACCAATACAGGACATGCACAAAGTTTTTGCCAAACGCCAGGAGAGTTGCATTACATCGAAGCTGCATGAACTGGCACACCTTCTGAAACATATCAGGTGCATCTCGAACACATCCTGCTGCAGCAACAATTCTTCCTAAGTCTTCCTGCGACGAAATAAGCGTTTCGTATCTATCCATGTTACCCATAACATCTACGGCTCAAATGAAGACGGGTCAATTTGCTCAGCTCCTGTTTTAGTGGAATCGCTGGCACCGGGTGGCGTTTGTGACCCCTAGTTCATATGTGATTTTGGATTATCTTTGTAAGCCTGCTTTGCCCTTTTTGCCCACGTTATTTTGAATTGCCCTGTATATCTATGTACTCAGATACATTTTTTTGTCCTTCCTGTTGCTACTGCGTAAGAGCTAAAAAAAATTATAGATTCAAACGCATGGGTTTTATTTCCGATTTTTTTATTTTCCCAAAAGTAAAATTTTGTAAAAATGATTAAACATGTGAATTTTGTTATAAGCCAATGAAATTCATAACGTTAAGATAAATATTCCTATGAAAAATTTATGTCATAATAAGAGGATGATGCGGATTTTGTGGATTAAAAAAAATCTTTAATTGCATTTGAATAACATAGTAGTACTTTCATCTAAAGGTATTTGCAATTTAAATCTATACTACAGTACATATATTTCATTTTCAGGACAAGAATGATTTTTTGATAAAGGAAATAAAATAACACGAAGTATAATTTCTCAAATATTATGTCACTTTCTATGGAAGAAAGACGAATTGAAAATTGAAAATTCAAATTATAATCCATAGTAACTAGAAAAACCTAAGAAACTTATATCATTTGCATTTAATTATTGGAGATTTAATTACTATGTTTCAATTATAAACGAAATTTTATCTTCAAAGAAGGTTATCTGCTCTTCAGGGAATAACGCCAATATAAATTTGTGTGTGAATGTTCTTTATGCAAGTCCACAGTTTTTGGACGACTTGCACGAACCTGAAGATACATATGCCTAAGAACCCGGCGGATAATAATATTAATTTATTTAGATATTTCTTACCTCTTACTCCTTTATCAATAACCTTAAATAATGTTTCTTAATACAAATCTATATTTTTTAACTGATTTGAACAGGTAAATCATACATATATTTGAAAATACGGCGCACAGTATTGGCAGCTTTATAAATTTCCTAGACCATAACTTACTCCTTTTTCCAACCTCCTACAATAATTTAAATTCATTGAACCGTATATATATTTAAATTTTAAATTCAATTTTTCAAACAATGTACGTATGAACACTATTCAAACATCTTGCTTTATACATTCTTTTATTCATCTGAATCTTTTTTTTGTATGTATAAATGGAATTTCGTAATCGAATTTTATCCAAGTTCCAGTTGCGCTAAACTTATAAAAATTACGTTTACGGATGTATTTCAGACGACAATTACTTAATATTTTTAGAATTTAATTATAAAACAATCCATTAATTTTTAGACAATTTTCTGTTATCGCGCCAAAGGTCATAAATCGCCAAATAATATCTGTACACTGTAAAAAAAGAAGATGTAAATCTGTAAAATTTGTTTTTGTAAAAGATTTAGAAAACTGTATGTTTACTAATACTTTATCTGTACACTGTATAGAAAAATATGTAAATCTACAAAACTAGGTTTGTAAAGCTACAAAAATCTGTATGCTTACTAATATTTTATCGGTAACCCGGTATAATTACACGAACTTGTTTGTTGTAATTACATAAAAATTCCAGGCATCCTACACTGTAAAAAAAAAATACTGTCAGTTTTCCGGTAGGAATCGGAAAAATAGTTGCCCTTATCGTACCGGAATAATTTCCGACCCAGCTCGGAATAAAATCCTCAAAAATAAGGAAATAATCAGTAAAACGGTATTTTACTAATTTTATTCCGATTTTACGGATTTTATTCCGAGCTGGGTTGGCAATTATTCCGGTACGATAAGGGTAACTATTTTTCCGATTCCTACCGGAAAACAGGCATTATTTTTTTTTTACAGTGTAGTTTCCTAAATAAGTCTTAGTAACCTTACAGATTTTTTGTTTTACAGTACAAACATGTATCTGTTAACATGAATTTTTTTCTGTTGCAGTTACATCAACAGATCTAATAATAGCGGAATATTTTTAACTTTGTTTGTGTTATTTAAAACAAATGGCTTATACTTCACAAATATGTAATAATATTTTTCATTATACAAATGTAAGAAAGTACGAGTAATAACCCTTAATTACGCCCACTAATAACCATATCACAATATATATTCGAAACGGAAAAGTCAAAGCGTATATTAAAATATTTATTTGCTTAAAACACGTTACTAAAAACACATTAAAAGTAAATTAAAAACCTATATTGACATGTTTCAACTCTTTCACTGAGTCGTCATCAGAAAGTATAACAGAAATTAGAAATACAATGCGTAAGAAAAATGGAAAAAATCACCGAATACAAACAAGTAAACATATAACGCGCCCTACATTTTGACCATTCCACTCGTTCCCTTTATGTTACGACTCCGCAAGTTGTCCAACCATTCAATCCATATATCCGGGATGCGAAAAGATAACGTATCATTACAAATCCCTGAACCTCTTAAATAAATTTCAATGGACTCTCTTATAAATAATTTTAAATAAAAATTAGACCTGTAGATTAATCTACTCTGGTTAAAAAGTATGTTAATGCCATCTATTTGATTCTGCCGGGATAAAGCAGTATTACCTCTATTATATTTTATGTCCGCCATATGTTCTTTACATCTGATATTGAATTTTCGTTAGATCAGAAATCATTATACAGGTATGACCCAACGAAAATTCAATATCAGATGTAAAGAACATATGGCGGACATAAAATATAATAGAGGTAATGCTGTTTTATCCCGACTGAATCAAATAGAGAGCATTAACATACTTTTTAAGGAGAGTAGATTAATGTACAGGTCTAATTTTTATTTAAAATTATTTATAAGAGAGTCCATTGAATTTTATTTAAGAGGTTCAGGGGTTTGTGACGATACGTTATCTTTTCGTATGCCGAATATATGGATTGAATGGTTGGACAACTTGCGGAGACGTCACATAAAGGGAGCACGTGCAATTGTCAAAATGTAGGGCGCGTTATATGTTTACTTGTTTGTATTCGATGATTTTTTTCCGGTTTTCATATGCATTGTATTTATAATTTCTCTTATACATTCTGATGACGACACAGTGAAGGAGTTGAAACATGTCAATATAGGGATTTAATTTAGTTTTAATGTGTTTTTAGTAAAGTCTTTTAAGCAAATAAATATTTTAATATTTGTTTTGAATTTTCCGTTTCGAATATATATTGTGATATTTTTCGTTATATTTTTAAAACAAAATTTATGAGGTAATGAAACGCAGAGAATAATTAATGATATCCTGTATTTTTCGTTTAAAAGTAATTTATTTCAACTGAAAAAAAACTGCAGCATTAAAAAATAAATACATTTCATGCTCGAAGATATGATTGATGTTTTTGTAAATATATAATACACAACATCACCCCCTAAACTATAACAAATCTTACAGATATCTAGACACATAAACGTTCATGAATAATACAAAAATTTTGTGCATTGATGACACTTTGGTTTATCGTATCAGTTTAGGATCAACCCTCTAAATCAAGAAAATGTGTTGAGATTTAAAATATTCCATAAAATATATGCATTATCATAGCTAAAGCGAGGAATACTTTACATATTCTGTTTCTCTTCATTGCAAAGCGGATTAGAGCGGGTGTGGAATAATGTGAACTGGAACATGTGTTTTAGAATGCAAAATCTTATCTATCGTTCTAAGTGACATATTCTGTATGGGTGCAAAGATTATAGAATGATGCGCAATAGAAAATAAAATGTTTAAATTTTTTTTAAAAATAACAATACAGAGCAAAAATATTCTATATTATTAATTAATCGTAAATCAATTAACGATACATTTTCCTTTGCATTCTCGTAAGTAATAATAGAGAAAATATAAAAATGGGAAAAAAATCAGTCTTCGTATCGCTAACAATACGTATCGGTGGCAACTGTTTCAGACGAAAATTGAGAAAGTACGTAGTCATTAATCAATCGTCAGTTCCATAGAATAATAGTAAAAGGTAAATTTAACCCACCAAAATACACTTTATTTGATTATTTAATTGTTCTTGAAATTACATTTTTCAAGAAAAAAAAAGACAAGGTTTATTTTCTTGAAATTACATTTTTCAAGAAAATAAAAGACAAGGTTTATTTATTTTTTATATTTACTCTGTATCATAATTTGGATACAATGGATTAGTAGGTTTTATATCAATTGCATTTTATTTAAAATATATATATATCACAAGCAGCACTTAAATATAATGATTTATAATTATTTATATTTTACTATATGTTTATGACATGTTTATCATAGTTTCAGTGAGTAAATGTTCTTGAAAACCGCGGTTAGTCTCTCTATTAAAAGAATACTGCAATTTATCTGGTATTGCTTTACAATTCTGTGATCAAAATTAACAGTATGCATTATACACAGTTTTCTAAATCCGGTATGGTCAAATTATTTTTTTTTTCAACAATTTGACTTAAAGTTTGTGTTATATGGCGGTGTAGAGTCTAGAACTGTAGTATTTAAAATCGGGGTTATTTGGGTATAGGGTATACTTCTAGAAACTAACCCATAAACGGATCTAGCAGTTCTTTTCTAGAAATTGTAAGACATGTATAAGGAAAACACCCATGATGTGAATGATTTCAATAAGGCTTTAGAAGACGTCAAGAAGGGGTCGTAAATGTATGATGCAGCAATGAGAGCATAATCCTTATCCTAGATTTATGCCAACTAAATTTCTATAAAAACCTCTAAAAAATTTTCTGTACTTCTTAACATACCTAAATTTACATATAAATGACTTATACAAGTATGATTAGACTAAAAAATAAACACCTCTTTATTAATAGACATCATTCCCGAATTCCCCACCCAAGAGTACATTTCCGTGTCGTTAATTTTTTTAGATAATAAAAAGGACAATGAGAGTAACACTTTCATATTTTTATTTTAGAGAATACATTACTTAAATGAAACTGAACAAAAAATGAGAAATACTGCTAGTTGCGATATCTGCAAGATTTTAAAATTATGATCATGCACAAAGTATCCCGAGAGTTGGCTTATGTATTCTTTTTAAAAACTCTGCTTTAAAATATAAAACCAACAACAACATATATGTATCTATAAGTAATTACAAAAATATCCATGTCGATATATAAACTTCTAGAAACTTATAGTTCAAGGCAACATGATGCCATTAATGTGTATTTATTTCATGGCAGGGACTCAAGAAAGAGGTAAGATCAATTTATACAAGTGTACGCAGCCAATACCGGTGCGTTAACACCAACGCCGGACGCTGCTATAGAACCCATCTCAACACATGGGCAAGGGTGGGAACAGATCCGGTTCTGCAGCTAGGCGTCACATCTTCAACCCCATATATGGAACCTCTTAGGCTAATGTCAAACGAACGTCTTTTTGCACGCTTTTTTACTTACGTGTTATCCCTACACAATGTACAGCATTTGTATATATATCAAATCTCCTAACAAGGGAATCACTTTTGGTGAATCTCTCACCGAGCATTGTGGCTTGCTGCGTTTTATATCCCCATAGGTCAAAGTTAGAGAACCGGCATATTATGTCTACAAAAATCGTATTTATTGATTTTACATTAGCATATAATTTTCTGAAAAGGCAAATTTTGAACAACTTATAGGACTATAAACATTGAAGTTTTTATTATATATATTTTTTTAAATTAGTTTTAAATGCAAATTAAGGCATAATAATAATAAAATGATTAAAAAAAAAGCAAAAAAAAATCTTTGAAGAACGTACGAATTTCAATCGAAAAAATACAATATTATAACTGCATTTTTATTTGGGAAAAATTTGCTTTGTTCGTCACCCTATAATGTTTCTCCGCAACCTTGTGCGAATGTCAGTCGTTTGCTGTGTGAGTGAGTACTTGTTTGGATTCGTAGAGCCATATTTAGAAACTTAACTCGCTTTCGGCGTGACATTAAAAATATAAACATGTTGGACATTGCTCGTCAAACGTGGCAAATGAGGTGCGTTCATACTATAACTAGTTTTATAATAATTTTTTGCTCCGCATATTGTACTGAATGTATATTTTAGAGCACCTCGTAAGTGCATACCAATTTCATTCTGTTCGAAAGGCTGTAACATCATTAAAATGCACTTGAAATAATTTTTTCCCATTGGCCTTAATGTTACGGAAAATTTTGACTATCCCTGTAATTAAGCTATACATCCGATTTTCCTAAAATCTGAAATGAGTCGAAAAAATTTTGCAACAATTATATATTTAAAATTTCAGACCATTCGGAAGGCTGTAACATCATTAAAATGCACTTGCAATAATTTTTTAGCCATTGGCCGTAATGTAAAGGAAAATTTTTGACTGTCCCTGTAATTAAACTATACATCCGATTTTCATAAAATTTGAAATAACTCGACAAAATTTTGCATCAATTATATATTAGAAATTTCACACCATTCGGAAGCCTGTAACATCATTAAAATGCCCTTGCAATAATTTGTTTCCATTGGTCGTAATGTAATGGAAAACTTTTGGCTATCCCTGTAATTAACCTATACATCCGATTTTCACGAAATTTGAAATGAATCGACAAAATTTTGGAACAATAATATATTTAAAATTTCAGATCATTCGGTTGGGTAGTTTTTTCTCTGTTATATGCGGATGGACGGACGGACGGACAGACGGACAAAGGGACTGAACGACGACTATAGGTGCTACGTATTTATATAATTACGAACTCAACTAAAAACGTTTGTTTAAAATTAATTATATACAAACATATGGAACGCGATTTTCTTAGGCTAATTTTATTGGTTTTCTAACTTTAGCCTATAGGGCTATAAATTGCACCAGGTCTCAATGCTAGGTGAAACTTCACAAAGTGGTTCCCTTTTAAGTGAGTCATTAAAAACTCAATAACACAGGACATTCTGCATAGTTTTTATGTCGTCTTTTATTGCTATCCATGGTCTTCGTAGGCCTTGATTACAGAATTGGCACGAGAAACACGTGCTACCATTAGCAAATTTTCAAGGGGACCGAAATAAATAAAACAAAGGACACCAAATTTTATATTAAATTAATTCCATTCTAAAATTCTAATTTATTTTCAAATTATTAACTCATTTATATATATATATATATATATATATGATATAATTTACTATCACTTTTTGTGACATTCCGACGACTCTCGATATATCAAAGACAATGCAGTTTAGTAATTAATACCAGTAGCTTTGCCAACCCTCCGTTATCATGTGACAACCGGAGTACAGTCGTGGTGGCCTAATTGAAGACAGGTTTAAGAAAACATTGGAGAAATTTCCCCTTCAAGAATAATAGAGGCATCATGAGTTGAACGTGATTTATTTGATAGGAATATATCGTAAACAATTCCATTAACATATTCATCAGCTCGCGACGATATCGTTGATCCACTTCATAATAAATTTAAGATGTTAAAGTAGTAGTTTCTCCACATTACAAGTCTAACCACCAAGTGACGAGGATTATTTAGACAAACGAAAAAGCGTACAAATTATGAGCTCCTAGTCTTTGCAACGCTATAAATACCCAGAAAAACAGGACGCGAATGAATACATTAACAGTGGAGAACCACTCCAGTAGAGAGGTGGGGAGGAATGGGACAGGAGACAAGCCACGATTCGATGGAAAGGGGTGACGAACGCGTGACGTCGAATGATCTCTTTCGAACCGGAGTCAGAAAAACTGCGTAAACAAACTGCTGGCGGGAAACTGATGGAACAAATAGAATAATAGTGCAAACGATATTTTAAAACATTCGAAGAAAAAGAATTTAGTATCAGAAATAAACTGAAAAGTATTTTAATGGATTTTGACGAATAGATTTAAGGTTTTTAGAATAATAAAAGAATACGCATTTAAAGCATGGGAAAAAAATAGTATTAAAGCAAGTAAAAAGGTAGCTATTAAGAATTTGGAATAATTTTACTAAGAATAAAGGGTGAAAATTTTTATTATTACATATATACACTGGGCGTTCCATAATAACTGAGAGCAGAATCATAAAAAATTAATAAATATATTTACATCAAAAAATACATCATTCTTCTTCAAAACAACTTCCCTCACATCGTATGTAACGGTCCCATCTTTCAACACACTTTTCAAAATAAGTAGAGAAGCCATTTTCTGGAACCTGCTTCAAAAGACACTACACTGCTGAATTAACTTCAGAATCTGTTCTTGAATTTATCAGAATCACTTGTCGCGAACTTGATAAGGGAATCAAAATGAAAAATGATCCGAATTTCCTAAAGACTGTAATAACAGCCGATGAAACTTTGGTGCATCATTTTAAACCCCTTATCAAGTCCGCAACAAGTGATTTTGACAGATTCAACAAAATATTCTGAAAATATTTTAGCAGTGTTGGGTTCTTTGAAGCAGCTTCCAGAAAACGGTTTCTCTGCTTGTTTTGAAGAGTGTGTTGAACGATGGGACTGTTGCGTATCATCTGAGGGAAGTTGTTTTGAAGAAAAATGATGTATTTTTTTATGTAAATATATTTATTGAATTTTCATGATTTTACTCTCAGTTATTATGGAACGCACGGTGTATATATGCAAATTATGTAAATCATATATATATATATATATATATATAAGTGTTTAGTAAAATTACCATTCATATTATATTAATTTTTCATACAATAGATCAGTTTCAACAACATGACCACAATTTCACAGTTTTTAAAACCAACCAAATTCGTCAATTCACCAATCAGTATTATTGTTCATCCAATAAAAATCAAGAAAATCCAATAATATAACACTTGTAGTAATTCTAATAATGCATTTTTAAGTTTCCACCTTTGTCAAATTGAAGAAACTCTTCTTGAATAAAATAAGGCCTCGAAATTACACTGTGCTACCCATAACTTCTGAGGTTAATCGGGTCCTGGTTTATGGCATAGGATGCGTCATAGTTTGTGAACGTAAACACATAATTAAAAAGAAAAGTGCCCAGTTAAACTGATGGCATTGAGCTATTCACACTAATTGTATACTAGTAAGCTACAGATCAGGAACCCCAACGTCGTCTTTGCAAGTCATTGTTTTTTAACACTCTTTGCGTAATATTCAACTTCCTACAAATCGATTTTTAAAGTTTTCAAATTACATAAATATTTATAAGAATAAAAAATACTTCGTTAAGTTTCAAAAATTAAAAGTGTTAAACAAGTGGTTATAGAATGATATTCTGATATTCCGATGAGCTGCATATTCTGCTAACTTTATAAATCAAAAATTACATTTCTTCAGGGAGGATCTGCCGCCCTGAACTCCCCGTAGTCTATTTAAATTTACATCCGTAATCTTCTATTGTTTGTGCGGATGGTTATAGAATATCTTAGTTTTTTATACACTCTGATTTATAAGGATAAACAAAAGTTTTTAAAAATAATAATAAGTGAAAAATTAAAGCCTGCATGTTAACCGTACGCAGATCAATCTTGAAATATTGCTAGCAATTTTCTTTATAATAGTCTTAGGGTAAAGCGAAAGAATAGAGATGAAGTATGGTGGCAGGAGGTGACGCCAAAAATGTAACCCTAAAATCCGCTACATTCGGGCCAAACGTTCGGCTTTAAGAAAAAAAAAAAAAAAAAAAAAAAAAGAAGAATACTTTTAGTAATACACTTTTTAATTCATAATATAATGAAATGCTACTTTAGAATGCTTAAATATAAGCAGATCATTTTAATTTAGAGAAAAAGTGCACGGACGAAGTCACAGAATTCGGTCCCTGTTCCACGTGCTTGTTTTCTCTGGGGCGAATGAGGGCATTTAAATCTGAGCGATAACGCTCATCATATTACAAACTGTTTTTATGACATACTGCATCTCCATCTATAGCTTTCCTGGGTGAATAATAGTTAATTTTATTTTACTCAAGACCATTTTATTCCAACATCTTTGTTTTCGATAAATGACGTCTAATTCACCTGTTATTCGTACTTACTCAACACTTTTCACCGAGTTATATTAAGGAATAATTGAGAGTTTTCTTTTTATCTCCAGTATGAAGCCATATGCATTTTTTTATTAATTTTTTTTTTCATTTTCCTTTTCATATGAAAATCTTTCAATATGGAAATTGTTTAATAGAAAATATAATTCCGAGTTTTGATTTTCTTGGCAATAATTAAAGAAATATTGGTAAATTTTATAGAAAAAGTGTCAACTTATTCTGTATGAAAATAAACAAGTTTTGATTTTTTAAGCAAACTATTTCAATAACATAAATAAAATATTGCCTGCCTATTTTTATTTTGGGGCTAAAATCCATCTATATGCAAAGGTAAAAAAACAACTTTACTCAAACATTATATACACATTTACGTATAATAATATTATTAGGATCAAATACGTTGTTAGACAACTGATGAAAGAAAACGGAAAAAAATTAAATATCTATTATGTGAAGTAAGTGAATTGATAAAACAAAATGCTTTATATTATTGGAAAACATCCATAAAGTTCCACCAAAAATTAAAAACCCAATTAAAAAAATCTGGCAAATATATTGACAAAATTTCAAACTGATTGGAATATATTTAACCCTTATTTGTAAATTTTAGTATTCATAATTTACCATTTAAATACATTCGCCAAATGAGATATTTTCTTTCAACAAATTGAAATTCGAAAATCTGAATTGCCATAGTAAAGTATTATGGCGCAAAAGAAAATGTTCTATATTTCACAAGCAAATGAACAAAATTTACCAAAAACTATACAGTTAATTCCGGGTACATCACCAACATGCTTACTTAATTTCAAGCTGATCTTATGTTTATTGCGTCAGTTATCGTGGAACAGACAGAAAGACAAACAGGCAAACGAACACCAAAGATTTTTCGGGTATCCACAGTAATCCTTAACTGGTAATTATTAGATTCTACTGATTCCGAGGGAATAGAATTGGATGAAGATCACTGTGTTGGTTGGCGAGAATATAATACCACAACCAAAAAGGATTACTGCATAAAATGCATAAGGTGCCAGAAGTTGTTCTATGAAACGTGTACAAACCATCAAGATCTTTGCTGAAAATGTGGTAAAATTTTAAGAAAAGAGAAGGATTGAAATTGTACTTAAAAGTTTGTTTATTCAAATGTTATTCGCTGATTTTCTTGATATAATTGCATCTTTACAAATTGCTATGCTATTTACATAATAACTACAAGAAATGTGTTATTTTTGCTATTTTAACTTTATTTTTTCTTTATTATTGGATGGCCATCTGCCATTTTAATTTCAATTTTATTTTTCACATTTTGTTCTCGATATTTACTTTTTTTTGTCCAAATATGATGAGTATATGTATAAGAATTTCAAACATGCATAGATATTTCTGGTATTTGCATTCTAAGAATTTTTATTTCAATCTTTATAAACTATGGTCATCCCTCCATACCCTATATATTTTTTCGATTAGATTTAACGTACATAATGGAAGCTTTGTGTTAACATGCAGTGCGAACATTTTTATCTCAAACCGGTAAGAGTGCATATATTGCGCATCATAGTACGTCAATAAACGTTCATGAATAATAAAAATTCTTTCCGCGTTTCTCTTCCTTTGCTTTACCTTATCAGAATGGGATAAAACTACGACATCGCAGGTTTTACACGGTTTTTAAAGTACGTCCATAAAATATTGACAGTATCATAGCAGTTTTGGAAATAGGATGTATCTGCAGATCAGATTTTTCTATTTGTTGTTTTTACAGATTATTGTGGAAAATGCATTTCTTTTATATATATTGCACATATTTATTTTAATTTTCAGGTATTTCAGTAAAAGGTGCATGTAAAGAGAGAAAAAATAATATAAGTAAAATAGCAACAGTAGTTATTTTTAATTCATCTAACAACTTAATTTTTTAAAAATAAAATGTTTAGTCAAGATTTAATTTATAGTATCTATTAGTTTTTTTTCTTATTAAATTATCTTTTAACGTTAAAGTATAAACACAACGAAAACACTTATAATATATAAATAACTTATGCTAGCCGATACAATGACTGATATCTTCAAACATATGAAATCTCAAAGATTGTATCTGAAATTAAGGATATGACAGACAATTCAAGACTTTTTACTGGAAATGTTGCCATCACACAATTTTAATTAAGCTTCTTCAATGAGCAAAATTTTACCTTGCCTCCAATGACCGGACAGAGGGAATCCGGGTATCTGCTGCTATTTTAACATACCTGCGCCTTAAAATCTATTTAAAACCCGCCTGTTTCATAGAATGTAACTGCCCCCGCATTTGGAGAAGAGAAGGATGGGAAAGTAAGTTATTTAAGTCACTTTTGATTTTATTTCAGGACATACTTTATGCATACTACGTGTATCTTTTTGAACAAAAGTTTAATTTCGTATGTACACTCGTATATGCATAAATTTTCTATAATATTTCACTGTCCAAAGAAGGGATGAATATATTCAAAAGTTATTTGAAGTAGTTTCAGATCCTCGTGAATTATCTGATAGTGGTGAAGAAGATTATGTGCCAAAAAATCTAAGGAAAAATGCACATTTAAAAGAATTTTCTGATAATGAATTTTACAGTACATTTAATTTCTATAATTAAACAAATTGTAAGTATACATATAAGATAAAATATTACAAGATTATAAGGACACATGATCCGGAATTCCAACATCCGTAAGGGCCAGATATCAGGGAAAAAATGTTTCAAAAGTTTCCTGTAAATTGTAAATTGTTACTAAAATTTAGCGGGCCTCTGAATTTTCCCAAAAAGTTTAAAGATTCTTAATTATTTTAGTCCATTCCTCTAGTGAGATAACCACTAAAATAATGTACTTTTTCTGTAGATTATGTGGTGGTTGGGGTAACATTTCATCCAAAAAATGACAAATGGATTTGTATTGTGTTTTGTTTTAAAAATTAATTTGTAATAAATTTCGCCCCTCCTCCATACTCAAAAAATTTTCTGGCTACTACACTACACTGTGTTACTTGCATACAACTAGAGTAGCAGATTTCTATTTATTTGCTTATGCCCTTTTCCATCATAATAATATTAGTTACAGATTTTTTTATTTATTCACTGTTGCCATTCAATAGTGTAGAAATTTCTGTTTAAATTATTAAAAAAAATGCAAAATGTAAGTTTTTATTCATATCCTACATGTGATTGTTTCTATTTTGTTAATTTTATGATTTTGAAAAATAACTTCATAAATTCCGGATTTTTTGGGGGTTTATCGATCCCCATATCCGGAAAGCTTCCGGTCCCGAAGTTTCCAGACAATGGGGCCTATACTGTAAATATAATATAATAATAGTATAAGTAATAATATTTAAATAAATATAATTATACTTTCACTGGGTGAAGGCGATAGTGAAGCAGAAACTGTCGATGATGACAGTGAAGAAAATGATGATATTGAAGGACAAGAATCAGCTAACATCGTCTATTAATGTTTTTATCAATAGATAGAACTGCATGGTATAAAAGTCTTCCTGCTTATCACCAACAACCTGCTTACAACATCATACGCAAAAAAGTGGCACAAATCGCTCAACAACATCATTATCGATTCTGGACATATTTAGATAAATCTTCACAGATTAAATGGTGCATACCTGTTTAATTGTTCGATGTGCCAACCAGAAAACCACCAACTTTTATGAAAATTGTAAACACGACAACCCAAGCAAAAAACAGCTTTTTTCGAAGAAGCTAGCAGCAACGCAAATGCATTTATAGAAATTTTAATTATTTAAGATGTGAATACTTCAAACAAAGATTAGACATTAGAAATTTGTAAAACAAATATACATCCGACATCGAAACAGATGTCGAACAACAATGAATATAAACCGATTCTGAAATATTCTTATTTATATTCGGTTTGACAACCAGAACGTACGAGTGTAACATCTTCAAAAAGATACAGCTTCCGGAATTCGTGATTTTTGAACCATAACTTATTTTTAAAAAATTTACCGACGGAAAACTTAACGGTTGACGAGCGTTCTTACACCCATATCGAGGAAGAGCAAAATTTACCCAATGTATTCCGTCTATATTGGCTAAATATGGGATCAAAATATTGTAGATATGTGATAAAAATATTATTATCTTCTCAACGGCCAACTATACACCAGAAAAAAGTGTACAGTCCTGAAAAATACCAAATTGAATGAGTTGTGAAGACGTGGCCGCCTCAATGTTACTAAACATCGCAACTTATGGACAACTTATTTTCTTCCCTTTCTTTCACCAAACACTTATTATCCTGGAAACTCACAATGGTTGGCACATTAAAAAAGTAAACCTTATTTTTCCCTAGAAATGATGCCATGTAACTCGCGTCAAGTTTATTCATAGAATTTGTATTTCATGATTATGTAAAATATTTGTACCTATGTTCCAAAAAGGACCAAAGCTGTCGTTCTAATATCAACTATGCATCAGGATAAAAAAAAAAAAAAATAGAAAGAGAATCCCGAAATGATTCAGTTATTTTAGAAAACGAACAATGGAGAAGATATTACGAATAAATTATTGTAGCGATGTATAACACTAGGTGCATAAGCATATGGCCATCGCATTATTTTAAAAAATTGTGGGTTTAGCAGCACTTGATGCTTAGATTATACATACTTTAAATACTGATATTGTTAGCCATCAAACAAAAAATCGTCGCCTGTTTCTACGGAATTAGTGCTTTGCTGTATTTTTATGCTTGCGGCTATAAAACCCCATGCACATTCTCGAAACTCAGAATTTTCCATTGATTTTTTTTTATTGTGGAAAGTTATGACAGTTCTTCATTTTGTTATCAAACCATATTCTGTTATTTTTGGAACTGTAAGCTCTTAACTATAAATTATCAATAAGTTAGCTGCATTGTATTGTTATCGATTAATATCGAAACTGATTATAAGTCTCAAATTTTTTGCACGTTGTTAAAGCAGTCGGAGCCCTTCAGTTAGTACCCACTATAATCTGAAATAGTATTTAATAAAGTTGTACACACGAAAAAAAACTGAATGCTTCTTGCAGAAGACTCTGATAACATATTTTGATCCGCATGCCTTGCTTCAGCCCTGAACTGACTGATATTCGTTATTGCTGGATTTCTTCTTGCAAAAGGAATTTTATAGTCTGAAAAAAATGTATTACAAAAAATTACCCTTCTAACTAATTACTAATGTGCCATAAAATACCTCAAATAATTATATATAATTTTATTTAAAATTATTAATTTACACATCAACATAAAATAGGTGTAAAAATCATAATAGCAAAATATTAAAAGGAAAAATAAATCATATAAAAATATACTTTACTTAATACTGTTAATTCTTCCAACAATTATATATTCAGAATTGAAAATAGGCCCATAAATTCAAGCTTTATGTTTGCTATGAATCAATCTTAATTAACAAAATATATAAAAAATTAAAATTTTATGAGATATGATTGATGTTTTGTTTTAACATGCAGCAGGAAGCATTGCATTTTAAATCCTTACCAAACAGGTAACAACCATTTCTACATAGAAAATTTTTCATGAATAATAAAAATATTTTCAAATTAGTGTCAATTCGATTATCTTATCAGAATGGGATCAGTTCGCTGTATCATGAAAAATGTACTGTGTTTAAAGTACTTCAATAAGAGGTTGACAATATCATATCTACATCTGAAAATAACATAAAACTACTAACATCGCTTGCCTTACCATTCCTCAAATATTTTGGATACAATTTTACATTATGTGCCTTATACACATATGTACCGGGTTTCCTAAAAAGGACTGACTGATTTTAAAATTCAATAACTTGTAAACGGTGACAGATATTTAAAAAATTCTTGCAGGAGGGTTATGCATAAGGTCAAAAGTTTTTTTACAGTAATTTTCGATTTTTGTTCGAATTACAAACAATAGATGGCGCTGCGATCAATAGACGCTAAATTCAGGCTCGATTTATAGCACTTCGTGCCCCGCTTAATACATATTCATCTCCTTTTTCCGCATGGAACAAGAGGAAGGACCAAAAATCGAGCTTGTATTTAGTGACTATTGCTTATAGCTATTGTTTGTAATTCGAACTAAAATCGATAATCACTGTAAAAAAACTTTTGACCTCATGCATAACCCTCCTGCAAGAATTTTTTAAATATCTGTCACCGTTTGCAAGTTATTGAATTTTAAAATCAGTCAGTCCTTTTTAGGACACCCGGTATATTATTTTGTAACAAATTATGCAAAAGTTTCTTGACAACCAAAAATGTTTTTCTCGGGTATATCACTCTCCTATAGCTTAGAGCAGGTTGGAATCTTTACTGACAATCAAGAAAACAGCATAGTGTTAGGGTATTGATCAAAGTTTTAACAACAACACAGCTATTTCTTTAAATAACTATATATACCGGGTGAGACAAAAGTTCGTTAAAACTTCAAAATTTCATAAAAAAGGAAGAAATTATGATAAAGGAGTGCGGTTTGCAAGAAAGGGCTTACAACGTAGTCCGATGTTTTTAGCCTAAAAAAATAATAATAAGTTAAAACATCAAATGTAGAGGGCACTGACGACCCGAAACACAATGAACAGGACAACAATTGTGTCTCAGAATCGCCTGGAGGTTGTTGAACATTTGTTATTGGAAGAACAAATGAATAGAGCGTATTGTTGTCCTGTTCATATTCAAAGAGCCACACCGGACATGCTGAAAAAAGTGTGGGATGAGTTATCGTACATCGTTATCGTTCGTGTTTCACGAGGGGCGCACATTGAACACTTATAACTGAGTTGAATTTAAACTTTTAACTGTTAAATATTTAGTACGTGATTTACCACATTGCTAACTAAGCATAGAACAAACAGAATGAAAACTGTCCAACCCGGGAATCGAAATCGGAATCCTTGGAATAGCGCTCCAAGTGCTCTACCATTTAAGCTACGATGACGATACCCAGCTTGCCTTCTCTCACTCAGATATGTTGGTAAGGCTGCAACTGTAGCATAAGATGGAATAGTCTTCATGGGCACACAATCGTGCGGCGAAACATGAGACATAAACAAACCCAGTATCGGTGAACACATATATAATTTTAATTAATTTTTCAATTAATTTTCAGCTATGAAATTATGCTCGAAATTATTGAATATTTAGTACATGATTTATCACATTGTTATCTAAGCGTAGAACCAATAGAATGAAAAATGTCCAATCCGAGGGGGGGGGGGGGATCCAAATGTTTCGATTCGCGGCTTGGACATTATTCACTCTGCTGATTCTACGCTTAGTTGGCAATGTGATAAATCACGTACTAAATATTTAATAACTTCGAGCGTAATTTCACAGCTGAAAATTAATTTGAAAATTAATTAAAATTATTTTAACTGTTGTTTTTGATTTCGATGATAAACAAGGTTGTACTTTTTTTTTGTTTCCTTTTAATAGCCCTTTAAAGTTGGGATATACATTTATGTACACACTGTATTGTATAAATATAAAATCATATTTGATCCTTGTTTATGAAGTATTACATAAATTTTAAAGCAAAATGGACTTATAATAATATTATAAGGCAAGGATAAACAAGGTTGTACTTATTTTTTTTTCCTTTTAATAGCCCTATAAAGTTGAGATATATATTTATGTACACATTGTATTGTATAAATATCGAATCATATTTGATCCTTGTTTATGAAGTATTACATAAATTTTAAAGCAACATTATTGCATTATAATAATATTATAAGGCAAGGATAAACAAGATTGTACTTATTGTTTCCTTTTAATAGCCCTATAAAGTTGGGATATACATTTATGTACACACTGTATTGTATAAATATAGAATCATATTTGATCCTTGTTTATGAAGTATTACATAAATTTTAAAGAAAAATTATTGCATTATAATTATATTATAAGGCAAGGATAAACAAGTTTGTACTTTTTTTTGTTTCAATTTAATAGCCCTATAAAGTTGGGATATACATTTATGTACACACTGTATTGTATAAATATCGAATCCTATTTGATCCATGTTTATGAAGTATTACATAAAATTTAAGGGGCCTCATGAGTCTTACTTTTTACCTTGCGTACTTTTTACATGTCACATTTAATTTATTTTCTCAGTCTCTATAAAACATAAATGCATAACATTTTTAATATAGACAAATTATATCCCTATTATTTAGCATATCTTTTTTAATATTCTATATTGAAATTTTATTAATTTTGTTTAATGTTTAATTTTGATAAAAAATTTAAAATTGTTTTTTGACTTGCACAGGGCTCGCAGCGTTCCTAAAATTTTCGCACTTTAATACCACTAAATTAAAACTGTAATCTTTGTTGTATAATTCTATTATAGATATTAAAGTAATCTACCACGAAGAATTCTTATTTAAAATACTGGTAGAAAAGTGCGAAAATTTTAGGAACGGTGCGAGCCGTGCTTGCATGGTCTGCACGCAAGACTGTAGTTAAGACAGTGCATGCAAGTGAAAAAACAATTAATTTTTTTTTTTTTTATCAAAATTAAACATAAAAAAAATAAAAAAATTCAATATAGAATATTAAAAAAAATATTTTAAATAGAAGAGATATTATGTTATCTATATTAAAAAGTTTATGCATTTATGTTTTATAGAGGCTGAGAAAATAAATTAAATGTGACATGTTGCTAAATTGCACCGCCAGGTAAAAAGTAAGACTCCTGAAGCCCCTTAAAGCAAAATTATTGCATTACTATAATATTATAAGGGAAAAGAAGTGTAAAAATACATACTGGTTTTCTTTCGTCTAATAATTGTGTTTCAAAAAGGAAAAACAAATCCAAGTTTTAATACATAGTGCTATCTCGTTTTAACTTGTATTTAAAGGATTTTAACCCAACTGTAAATACCACAATATATATATATATAAATTCCTTATGCTACAAAATATGACGGATGGATTCTTAAAGCATGTTATGCCAAACGTTGCATCTCAAAACTATAGCGAGATAGATCTCCGGCATATCTTCTTCGATAAATGTTTATGAATAATAAAAATTCTTCGCGCATTGATGTCTCTTTGTCTTATCATACCAGAGTAGGATCAAGTCGCTATATCAGGAAAAAATGCATACAATTTTACATACTCGAATAAAATATTGACAATGTCATAGTTCTTTTTAAAAATAAGATAGAACATCTTGTCAAAAATATTTACCTTGAACTTTTTTTCCCAAATACAATATAAATATATTATTTTTGTATGCATTATACATGTTTAAAATCAGAAAGTAACTTTAGTTGCCTTCAATTATTCTAATATTATCAGTAAAAAAGTGTTACAAAGCTTTTATTGTAATATAAAAGCGAAAAAAAAAATGTTGAAGATCCTGGTAATATAAAATTTTTAATTCAGCTTCTTCTAAAGAAACAAACAATCAACCTTGTGAGTATCGAAACCACATTCATTCAATAACTAAGCGAAACTCAGTTCAAGCGAAGAGCATCAGCTTATTTCTGAATCAATTATTGACATTTTCGTGACCACACAATGAAATTTATGACACTTATTGGGAAAAAAAAATTGACCCCTGAGGGTGTCGAAGATAAACTATTTTTTTTTCTTTTACAAAATAGTGCATTGTCACCGGAAATAACGCACACTACAAAAAGTTATGTCAATTGTACCACAGGAAATGCTGGATTGTAGCCGAACGGACACGCAAAGCAAGCTAAATAAAAGCTTCTAATTATTTATGAACGGGAAGTTAAAAAAAAGCTTTAATTTATAAAGAGATTTCACGTTTTAAAATAACATTTAAAGGTAAAGGATGAATCCAACAAAAATACAGAATTAAATACAGTAAATGTATATGAATGTATTTATAATAGAACATGATGTGACAGCGTTTCTGTCACATATCGCCTTTTCTTCAAAATTAATTTAAAACACACCTTTTCCTTACTTTTAAAAGATGTTGTCCTCCCCCCCCCCCTCCCCTCCTCGTTAAACTAAAATTTGCAATTAAATTCAACGCTTAAAACCATACTGAATTTCATCTAGACCAGTGTTAACCAACCTTTTATTGGCCACATCCCACCGAAGTATCTGTAAAATCACGATGTCCCCCCCCCCCTCTCCTACGCACTGTGTAATACTTATTAACTAAAAAGTGAATTATATGATTTTAAAATTTAAAATGTATATGTTGTGTTGTATATTTATTTACTATGTAAGAGGCCTACACTAGAGCCATAGATATTTACTATTTATGTATTTGCTTTTCTAATGCTAAGATCTATAAATTTTATAGTACCTAGTTTAGATAGTTCAAATATTTTTTAGGTTAAATATGTTCAACGCAGTCAGATTAGATTTAGAAATATCCTTAACTAGTTTCGTGTGTAAAAGTTCCTGCATGTGACGCATAGCAGAGCGAACAAGAATAAGACTAATTTAATAAATAATTGAAAGTATTGCGAAAAATTTAAAAACAAGGTTTAGAACAGGAAAAACTACAAAAAAATTTAATAATTAAAAAACAGGTGGAGAAAGTATGGAAGTTACCAAAATTTCATCAATGGTTTTTCACAAAATTATTCTGGTTTCGTTCCATTTTGAAACTTTTATTAATTTAAAAGAAAAATTATACTTATATTTTATTTTATTTTTTTTAAATCTGCATGTATTTTTTTATTTTTAGTCTACAACATAACTTTTCCGAAACAACTAGACAGCGAACGGGTGAGTGACAAATTTGGAATTGCCCCCCTAAAATATCAAAATGCCCCCCGGTGGGGCGTACGCCCCACATTGGGAACCACTGATCTAGATGTTTTTTGCCCTTTCTGTAAAGTCTTTAATTCAAATCATTTAATATTCAGTTTATGATTTGCAATCAATTCTCGCAGAAGCAATTTAATTTCCAATAGCACTTGGGTCATAAAATAAAACAAAAAAGTATAAACGCAGCTAACTGTAATATTAGAATGGCAGTTATTTTCCATTTGCGTACGCCCACGTTGGAAATTAATTCAGTCTTAATAACTGCTAAATTTTGAGCCGTTGCAATAAATTATCAAAAAAGTAAAAGATATTTATGCGATTGCGGCCTTTAAAATCACTTTCTTGTACGTTAGCTTGATTTATGGGTAATATAAAAACATATGCTTTTTCTCGGTATGGCGCAATTATAAGTAGCGATTACGTAAGCTAATCATTAGAGTTTGATATACAAAGCCAGGTTTCCTGTCGCAGCTGTTAAGAAAATGTGAAAAGCGTTATTTCGGCAACCATTGTGTCAGGCGTCTCGTCGGGAAACCAGATTATCTTGGGTAATCAATTTTTTTCGCCAAAACCTTTGTTCACTCTTCGATCAGCAACCGAAAACTTTTGTAAATTGGTGATAGATTGTAACGCCAAGAGATCTAAACTTCTTGTGAAATGTGTCGCTTCAATTTTGTTTGTTAACTTGGAAAGTACTAATAACCACGCTTCGGCGCACTCTCTCCATAACCACTAAAAATATAATGCCCCTGTTTTAACTTTTTTAATATGTTCACTTTTTTAAATAAATTTTAATTCCCGTATTTCGAATTGGAGTTTTGCATTTTGATCAACTATACCACTGAACACTGTTACATACCTGATAGTGTACATTACTTTTCTCGTTTTAAAATATATTTTAAAAGTAAAAGATAAATTTTAAAAAAAGTTCATTGTTTAAATATTGGAGATATATTTGATTTAATAAATTGATTTCCTTTAAAAATATAATGTCAAACACTTTAACTTTAAAAATATCATTCTTAACTGTATCCATAAAAGTTCATAGATAAAAAAAATTATTGATACTTTTTTGTTAGCCTGGCCCCCAAAATCGCGCCAAACAATTTATCTCGACAAATCCTTGTGAATTTGTTTCTAAAATATATGAAATACGGTAAAACCTTAATCTCAAGCCGATGTATGAGCGCTATATGCTCATTAAACCGAAAAAAAAATCACTGGATGCAAAAAATTCGTCATCAGACAATTTCTATTTAATTTTTAAATCACAGCTTTTCAAAGCCGCCTTATTTAATTCCAGACTTTGTAGCATTTTCGTTATTAAATAAGGCGACATATTATTTTAAAAAATTTTGTTACACCTGAACGCACATTAGTGCATTAGTGATGACTATTTTAGGCTTTTAATTTTATCATAAATTATATTTAGATTAGTAGTAAAAATACATATTACTTTATTACTCTAACTGTAAGATATATCTATTGAATGTTTTTTTTTTGTTTTTTTGGACATTTTCTGTATGAAATCACTTCATGCGTTTTCACACATTAGTGTGAAATGTGTGAACACATGTATGGAATCACATCAGTGTTCATATGCGATGAAAATTGTATCACATATATATTAATTTTTTATGTTTTCCATTTTATCTCGCTTTTAGACAAATTCGAAATTGCTAAGTATCTGAATTTTTCTTTCGACAAAAATAAATTACTAGAAAATGGGAATTCTGCTTTTTCAGAACTTAATGTCGCCCTCGATGGGAAAAAAATATATGTATGTAAATATAGAAAGTATAAAACATTTTTCCATTCAAAGGCTTAAAACATACTTTTATTTTATATAAACTAGTGTAATTCGAATCCTCAGAAGAATTCCACATTAACAATCCAGTCTTAAATAATATCTACAGCATATGACATCACTATCGCAGAATAATACAACTCGACCAAAATAAAATCGTTATCTAATGATTCATATGCCTTCATTCGTTTGTAAAATTAATATAGATACTTAAAATTAAATATAATTTATAATAGGTCTATGTATTATCGGAAATCATTCATATATATATTTTTTCAAAATAGGACGTATTTTAATTTATTTTTTCAGTTATTATGGGAAAATGGAAACAAAAAGATAAAATAGTTTACTATTTACCAACTGTTTTTTGTTTACTTTCTATAGAAATGGTGTACATCGGATATGAACTTTAAAGAAATGGCGCAAAAAATTACAAACAAATTAATATCTTAAAAATAAATTGAGATGCAGTTTTCAAACAAATTGCATTAAAAATATTTTTTCCCTATACGATGGTATGAAAATTGAAAATGTGCGATGCTTAGAAGTTAAAAAAATTGCAGTAGAGTATTTATCCGTACAATGATACATCTAACTTATACAAGGAAACGTTATTTTTAAGAGACGACAATTTAACTGCTGGCAGAAAGAAACAGCATTTCGGAAGCTAAAAAGTAAATATTTATTTTACGAAAGCGTTTAAGAAGCAAGATTTCTTTTAGCTTTTAACGCTCTTTATTTAATATTTTGAAAAATTACACAATTGTTAAAGTTATATTTTCTTAATCACTTCTAATAGAAATAGTGATATTTTCCTTTACTCCAGTTCCAGTTTTTGTCAATGCAATTTTTTAAATGAATGTTACTTAATGGTTGTTGCAAAGTTTCTTCACTTTAAAAAATAATAAATATAAAGTTATATCACATATATTTTCATTTTTTTATGTTTTCCTTTTTATCTCTGCCCCACCAGTGGCCGAGAGGTTCTGCTCTCGAAGCTAGTAGACGGGAGGTGCTGGGTTCGATCCCAATCGCGCCCGTCGGCCTAATCGTTCGGAGTTTTCGTGGTTTTCTTCGAGCCGTGGATCTTCCATGCGTTAATACGGATTAGGTTCCCTTAGAAAGACCCCCACGGAGGGCACTCCCCCCGGGCCTATATCCCTCGTGTAGATAATTGGCCGTCAAAAATCAACCCAACCCAACCCTTTTTATCTCACTTTTATACAAATTCAAAATTGCTAAATATTCGATTTTTTCTATCGATAAAAAAAGTAAATGAAAAGCAAGCATTCATTCTTCGAAAGCGTTTAAGAATCAAGGTGCTTTTAGCTTTTAACGCTCTTTATTACATATTTGAAAAATTACACAATCGTTAAAGCTATGTTTAATCTATCTCTTAAAATAATAATACTGATATTTCCTTTTACTCCAGTTCCAGTTTTCGCCAATGTCATTTTTTAAATGAATATTCCTTAATGGTCGTTACAAAGTTTCTTTACTTACCAAAAGAATAAATATAAAATTATATCACATATATTTTCATTTTTTGTTCTCCATTTTATCTCGCTCTAAGACAAATTCGAAATTGCTAAATATACGATTTTTTCTTTCGATAAAAAAGTAAATGAAAAGCAAACATTTATTTTACGAAAGCGTTTAAGAAGCAAGATTGCTTTTAGATTTTAACGCTCTTTGTTCAATATTTTGAGAAATTATACAGCTGTTAAAGTTATGTTCAAATAGAATTTCTATCAATTCAAATAGAAATACTGATATTTTGTTTTACTCAATTTCCAGTTTTTCGTCAATATCATTTTTTAAATGCATGTTACTTAATGGTTGTAACAAAGTTTCTTTACTTTCACAAAGAATAAATGTAAAATTATGTAACATATACCGTATATCTCCGTGCATAAGCCGAGTATACGCCTTTTCAATGAAATATCGTCCAAAATCGGAAACCCGTATATAAGCCGATGTTAAAAAAGTTGATGAAAGGCTCAGGGGACGAAAATTTAGCACTTTTTTGGGGATAGCTAACAGAGAAAAATGCGATCTCCAAAATTATTAATATCTGCAATTGTATCTTGGCGAGTTGCAATATCTGTTTAATTGGGTTCCATCCATCCAGTTATGACATACTCGTTCATAAAAAATTAACCTCCCATTTTTTAAAATGGAAAACTTTTCGCTACCTCACGTGACTGTTAACTGTTATTTCGACTTAAGAAAAGATGGTTGGACAAAAGCGCACGGCGCTTATAATGCGACCTTAAAATTTAAAGTCACCAATTTTTCAGAGCAGTCGAATAACTCAGTGTCTGCTCGTCATTTCACTATCAATGAAAAAGTTTGGCTTGAATTACCACAAGAAATTATCGTCCGATTTTCAAAAACTGAGGATGATGCCATTTTTGAAGAAGATGGCGAGGGTGATGAATTAGATACTGACGATATTCATCCTGATGTACCAATGAAAAACAGCGATTTTAAGGAATTACTTGAGAATTCTGATGAGGTCTTGGAAAATCAATGATAATTGGTGACTTTTTCCAATGTATTACAATGTAATATTAAGGTATATTTAGAAATTGCTAAGTATTTTTTTGTGTTTTTTTATATTTACCATATTTTTTAATTTAGAATATCAATTTTGGAAATTTTCTTTGACTCATGTATAGGCCGACACCTGGATTTAGAGCCAAAAAATGCCCACAAATTCTCTGTGCATATACTGTATTTTCATTTTTTATGTTTTCCATTTTATCTCGCTTTTAGACGAATTCGAAATTTCCAATTTTTTCGATTTTTCCTTTCGACATAAAAGTAAATGAAAAAGAAACAGTTATTTTACGGAAGCGTTTAAGAAGCAGGATTGATCTTAGCTTTTATAACTATCTATATTCAATATTTTGAGAAATTACACAATTGTTAAAGTTATGTTTAATCTATCTCTTCAAATAGAAATACTGATATTTTCTTTTACACAAGTTCCAGTTTTTCGTCAATGTCATGTTTAACACTTTCCAACAAAGTTGAAAAGTGTTTATGACTTCGGTTTGTCTGTCCGTCTGTCCACGCTCTAACTCTCGTAAATATGCTCGGATCGTTCTGAAATTTTTAGATGTTAGTGACCTCTACCATAGCATGTTCCCTATTTCAAATGAAGTTTGTAGCATGTTTAGTTCATTTTCAGGGACAGTCAAAATTTTTCCGTTACATTACGGTCAATGGGAAAAAATCGTTTCCAATGAGTTTTAATGGTGTTACATTCTTTCAAACACAGTAAAATTGATATTCATTTATGAAGTCCACTAAAGTATGAATTCTGTTGAATATGCGGTGCAAACAATAGTTATTGTTCATTTACAGGGCCACACTAAAGAATTCCGTTCATAATGGTATAGGGGAAATTGTTTGCGGTGTATTTGAAAAGATTTCAGATGCTATATTGTATCCGAATTACTGTATATTAGTAATGATTGCTCGAAATGCATTTTTAATTATGATATGCGCTTTTTTAGGGTTTCGTTTATCTGACGAAACCCTATTCGTCTCTCTTCTGTCTGTCTGTCTGCCCGTCTGTCACAGAGCCCGTTCTGAGAATCTATACATGTTGGAAACTTGACATTTTGCATACTCATAGCCGAACACCACACATCATACGACAAATCATAAAATTTTGAAAAAGTCGTACATTTAACCCTTTGGGCTCCCACATGTGTATTTTAAACAATTCTTTCTAAGTGAACCCTAATTAGTTTGGAGGCGTGAAATTTTGCATACTTATAGCTGAACACCTCACATCATATGACAAACGATAAAAGTTTGAAAAAGTCGTACATTTAACCCTTTGGGTTTCCACATGTGTATTTTAAACAATTATTTCTAAGGGCGTCCCTAATTAGGTTGGAGACGTGAAATGTGGCATACTTATAGCTGAACACCTCACATCAAACGACAAATCATAAAATTTTGAAAAAGTCGTACATTTAACCCTTTGGGCTCCCACATGTGTATTTTAAAAAAAATTTTCTAAGTGAGCCCCTATTTAGGTTGGAGGTGTGAAATTTGGCATACTTATAGCTGACCACCTCGCATCAAATGACAAATCATAAAATTTTGAAAAAATCGTACATTTAACCCTTAAGGATCCCACATGCGTTTTTAAGCAATTTAATTTTATTTTAAGCAATTTTGCATACTTATAGCAGAACACCTGAGGCCTGGCGACAAATCATAAAATCTTGAAAAAGTCTTTCGTTTAACCCTTTGAGCTTCCACATATGTATTTTAAGCAATTCTTTCTAAGAGAGGACCTAATTTAGTTGGAGACATGAATGTTTGCATACGTATAACTGAATACCTCAGACCACACTGCAAATCATAAAATTTTCAAAAAGTCTTATATTATTTACTCCTCCCGGCTCTAACTTGTGTATTTTAAACATTTTTTCTAACCTCCACCCTTTTCACCCGAGGAGCACTTTTCCAACATTTGCCGACAGCCCATTGACCATTCTTTCATATTATGCACCATAGCCTTACATATTTTAGTTCCACTTTTTACCGCCAGGGGCGCCTACTTATCTCGGGTGTTATCGGCCCAATCTCCTCGACTAATATATCTACGGATAGTATATAAAACGGAGTTTCGTTCGGATAGAGGTTTGTTTAGAATAGAATGCGCCCCTGGTTGCGAAATGTGGTACTAACAGATTTTTCAAACGGATAAAGTGTTTTGAAAGGAATATTAAACGAAACCCTATGTGCGATCTGTGATCACACTTACCTACTTGTTCACTATATTTATGCATACTATAAAGTACATATAAATGCATATATATATAGTATCTGTACATATATAGTTCATATACAGAGCTATAGAAATGAATTCGTAAAAGTTATTGAGTATGAGCATAAATTGCTTAAAGTTGGGTTTTAAAGGAGTTATACATTTTTACGCTGAACTGAATTTAGTGTACTAAGAAATATTTGTAGAATATAGATAAAATGATATACAGGGCCACGCAAAGAGTTGGATACATGGTCGTCTATGGTTGATAATTTCTGGAAATGTAATTTCAGTAGTTTTAAGCGCGTTTTAGTTTGAATAAAATATTAGCTAAATAGTGGCATGTAACAAAGGTACTAGGAAAAACTACAGGGCTGTTCAAAAGTATTCAGGTATTTTTCCATCTATTAGTATAAATTACTGAATGATGAATTTCAACCAGTTATGTATTTTCTTGCTAAACTAAATTTTCCCATTATATAGTATATATATCAACATACACATCGAATACAGGGCTGTTCAAAATAATTGGAATACATATTTGGCTATGGACGGTAACTACTTAAATCAGATTTTTAAATGTTTACTTAGTTATCTTATTTACCTGATTTCTGAAGTAACGAAGTTTCGTTAAAGCTTTCAGGGAGTGTTGGAAAGTGTTTCGTAATCTATGCTGTAAGCATGATTTTTCTTACTTGTTTAAATTAATGTTACTTAATGGTTGTTACAAAGATTCTTTACTTTCCAAAATAATAAATATAGAATTATGTAACAGATACCATATATTTACGTGTATAAGCCAAGTATAAGACTTTTCGGTGAAAAATCTTCCGAAACCCGAAACCCGTATACAAGTCGATGTTTAAAAAGATGATGAAAGATTCAGAGAATGAAAACTTTTCGCTTTTTTGGGCATAGCTAATAGAGAAAAATACGCTCGACAAAATTATTCATAGCTCAAATTGTGTCTTTGTGAGCTGCAAAATCTGTTTAGTTGGGCTCCATTCATCCTATTATGATGTACTCTTTCATAAAAAAATTAACCTCCCATTTTTTTTAAATTGGAAAACCTTTCGCTACCTCACGTGACTGCTAACTGTTATTTTGACTTAAGAAAAGATGGTTGGACAAAAGCGCACGGCGCTTATAATGCGACCTTAAAATTTAAAGTAACCAATTTTGTAGAGCATTCGAATAACTCAGTGTCTGCTCGTCATTTCACTATCAATGAAAAAGTTTGGCTTGAATTACCACAAGAAATTATCGTCCGATTTTCAAAAACTGAGGATGATGCCATTTTTTAAGAAGATGGCGAGGGTGATGAATTAGACATTGGCGATATTCATCCTGATGTACCAATGCAAAACAGCGATTTTAAGGAATTGCTTGAGAATTCTGATAATGACTTGGAAAATTAATGATAATTGGAGATTTTTTCCACTGCACTGTTAAAATTTTTGCAGCATTATGGCAGGTCATTCGACTGTTTTTTAAAAAAACGGTTTCATAACCATCATTTAACTATATTCTGACCATAAAATGGCCAATAATATGGTCAGAATAATGTTAAAATACGGTTGTGTAACAGTTTTCGGAAAAAACGGTCAAATGACCTGCCAGAATGCTGCAAATTTTTAACAGTGTGTGTTACAATGTAACATTAAAGCATATTTATAAATTACTAAGTATTGTTTTCTGTTTCATTATATTTACCATCTTTTTTAATTCAGAATATCAATTTTGGAAATTTTCTTGGACACATGTATAACCCGACCCCTCAATTTGGAGCCAAAAATTACCCACAAATTCTCGATTTATACGGTATTTTCATTTTTTATGTTTTCCATTTTATCTCGCTTTTAGACAAATTCGAAATTGCTAACTATTCGATTTTTTCTTTTGATAAAAAAGTAAGTGAAAAGCAAACATTTATTTTACGAAATCGTTTAAGAAGCATGATTGCTCTTAGCTTTTAACTGTCTTTATTCAATATTTTGAGAAATTACACAATTGTTAAAGTTATGTTTAATCTATCTCTTCAAATAGAAATACTGATATTTTCTTTTACTCAAGTTCCAGTTTTCGTCAATGTCATTTTTTTAAATGGATATTACTTAATGGTTGTTACAAAGTTTCTTTACTTTAAAAAAGAATAAATATAAAATTATATCACATTCCATTTTATCGCGCTTCAAGACAAATTCGAAATTGCTAAATATACGATTTTTTCCTTCGATAAAAATGTAAATGAAAAGCAAATATTTATTTTACGAAAGCGTTTAAAAAGCAACATTGCTTTTAGCTTTCAACGCTCTTTATTCAATATTTTGAGAAATTACACAATTGTTAAAGTTCAGTTTAATCTATCTCTTCAAATAGAAATACTGATATTTTCTTTTACTCAAGTTGCAGTTTTCGTCAATGTCATTTTTTAAATGCATATTACTTAATGGTTGTTAAAAAGTTTCTTTAATTTAAAAAAGAATAAATATAAAATTATATCACATTCCATTTTATCGCGCTTCAAGACAAATTCAAAATTGCTAAATATACGATTTTTTCCTTCGATAAAAAAGTAAATGAAAAGCAAATATTTATTTTACGAAAGCGTTTAAAAAGCAACATTGCTTTTAGCTTTCAACGCTCTTTATTCAATATTTTGAGAAATTACACAATTGTTAAAGTTCAGTTTAATCTATCTCTTCAAATAGAAATACTGATATTTTCTTTTACTCAAGTTCCAGTTTTCGTCAATGTCATTTTTTAAATGCATATTACTTAATGGTTGTTACAAAGTTTCTTTAATTTAAAAAAGAATAAATATAAAATTATATCACATTCCATTTTATCGCGCTTCAAGACAAATTCAAAATTGCTAAATATACGATTTTTTCCTTCGATAAAAAAGTAAATGAAAAGCAAATATTTATTTTACGAAAGCGTTTAAAAAGCAACATTGCTTTTAGCTTTCAACGCTCTTTATTCAATATTTTGAGAAATTACACAATTGTTAAAGTTATGTTTAATCTATCTCTTCAAATAGAAATACTGATATTTTCTTTTACTCAAATTTCTGTTATTCGTCCATGTCATTATTAGGTGCGTTCGTAATTATATAAATACGTAGCACCTATAGTTGTCGTTCAGTCCGTCTGTTCGTCCGCATGTAACAGAGCAAAAACAACCCAACTGAATAGTTTGAAATTTAGAATATATAATTGTTGTATAATTTTGTCGAGTCATATCAATTTTTTTTTAAATCAGATGTATAGTTTAATGACAATGACAGTCAAAAAATTTCCGTTACATTACGGCCAATGGGAAAAAATATTTCAAGTGCATTTTAATGGTGGTATAGCCTTTCGAACAGAATGAAATTGATTTGCGCTTATGAAATGCACAAAAATATACATTCAGTACAATATGCAGTGCAAAAAATATTTATAAAACTAGTTATAGTATGAACTTTTTTGCCCCGTTTGACATGCAATTTCCAACTTGTTTAAATGGATGTTACTTAATGGTTGCTACAAAGTTTCTTTACTTTCAAAAAGAATAAATATAAAATAATGTAACATATACCGTACATATCCGTGTATAAGCCGAGTATACGAATTTTGAATGAAAAATCGTCCAAAATCGGAAACTCGCATATAAACCAATGTTAAAAAACATGATGAAAGATTCAAAGAACAAAAATTTAGCACTTTTTTGGACATAGCTCATAGAGGAAAATGCGCTCTCCAAAATTACTGATATCTCCAGTTGTGTCTTGGTGAGCTGGCATATCTTTTTAATTGGGTTACATTCATCCTGTTATGACGTACTCGTTCATAAAAATATTAACCTCCCATTTTTAAAAATGGAAAACCTTTCACTACCTCACGTGAATCCTAACTTTTATTTTCACATAAGAAAAGAAGGCTGGACAAAAGCGCACGGCGCTTATAATGCGACCTTAAAATTTAAAATCACCAATTTTGCAGAGCAGTCGAATAACTTATTGGCTTCTCCTCATTTCACTATCAATGAAGAAGTTTGGCTTGAATTACCACAAGAAATTATCGTGCGATTTTCAAAAACTGAAGATGATGCCATTTTTGAAGAAGACGGCGAGGGGGTGAATTAAACGCTGACGATATTCATCCTGAAGTACCAATGAAAGATAGCGATTTTAAGGAATTGCTTGAGAATTCTGATAATGACTCTGAAAATTAATGATGATTGGTGACTTTTTCCACTTGTATTACAATGTAATTTAAAGTATATTTAGAAATTACTAAGTAGTTTTTTTTTTTTTTTTTTTTTTTTTTTATTTACCATCTTTTTTAATTCTGAATACCAATTTCGGAAATTTTTTTAGACTTATGTATAAGCCGACGCCTCAATTTGGAGCGAAAAAAAATGCACATAAATTCTCGATTTATACGGTGATTTCATTTTTTATGTTTTCCATTTTATCTCGCTTTTAGACAAATTCGAAATTGCTAAATATTCGATTTTTTCTTTCGATAAAAAAGTAAATGAAAAGCTAACATTTTTTTTTCGAAAGCGTTTAAAAAGCAAGATTGCTCTTAGCTTTTAACTCTCTTTATTCAGTATTTTGAGAAATTACACAATTGTTAAAGTTATGCTTAATCTATCTCTTCAAATAGTAATACTGATATTTTCTTTTACTCAAGTTCCAGTTTTTTGTCAATGTAATTTTTAAATGGATGTTACATAGTGGTTGTTACAAAGTTTTTTTACTTTTTAAAAGAATAAATATAAAAGATCCTATGTATGTCCTTTAATGGTGCAGATACAGTTATTTTGAAAAGCAGAATGTTATACAAAGATACTTTAGATATTTGTTATTTATGTTGAAAAGTATTTGCTATTAAGTTTATTACAAGATCATGTATTTTGTTATGAAATACTTATTTACGTTAAATTGATAAATATATGGATATAACCTGGTAATGTCTTATACATAAACATACTTAAAGTAATTATTTTTGTTATCTTTATCGTCATAAATAATTTTTATATTTACATTTTGGACATCACAAGTGCCTTGATATCTTTCTTTAAAGATAGAAAGCCTGTTGTATTATTTTATTGAAATTTAGCACTTTTTGATCTCATTTTTAAATACCTGAAAAAAAAGTGTAACGGAATAACAAATTGCGATAAACAAACTAAATTTGTTTGCTTTCAACACAAAGAGTTACAACAGATATTTTGTATTGGAAGTGTAAAAAATAACAACGTTAAAAGCACCAAAAATTTTAAATTTCAAGCATATCGATTTCGGTGGCATATAGCATGACTCCTTCAATGTTAAGTATGACGTAAATTTGCTCATATGTATAGGAGCTTTATTTTTTTATTTATTTAAATTTTTTTAAATCAATTTCGCACTATTTCTGTTTCATTTCCTGTCTATTTTCCTATTGGCTGTTCCTGCAATCCTCTACTATCCTATTCGTCAATAAATCTTTAACTTGAATCCCCATCTCTCCTATACATGTGAGTAAATTTCCGCCATCCTTAGCTCTGAGGAAGATATGCTATATGCTACCGAAACCGGTATGCTTGAAATTTAAAATTTTTGGTGATTTTAACTTTGTTATTTTTTACAGTTGTATTATATTGCACCAAGTTCCTTCCTGATAATTATAGATATTTTGTATATTTTTGATGGTTTGCATTTAGATATTTGAACAAGAAGAGCACAATATTACGCACTTATTTTCTAGACAAATGATATTAAGAAGACAAATCTAGACAAATGATGTTATGATAGTTATTTACTATCAGATTATAACCCCGAGCAAAATCTTCCCCACTTTTCGCTATCTTTAAATTATTTAAATTAACATCCAAATTTTTCAGGTGTACTGGCTGTAGTAGAGATCCGCACTTTAAAATATTTGGAGATCGTAAATTATTACCAGGTTCAGTTTCTTTGCATTCGCTGGAGTCTATAAATAGCTGTAGGCTGTGATCAGTGTAGAAATAATGCTTTTAAATGGTTTTTTACGAAATCTGTTTATTTGGAGTAACTATGTAAAATTAAAGCATTTTCATACTGAAATTGATAGGGATGGTGCCTGATAGAATTTCTAAAGACGATTTTTTCACATGACTGAGTTCATCAAGTGCAAGGGAGCAATTCCCAATTATTCTGTAATATACACATTGGCATCAAACAATTGGCGAAAAGAGCACATGAAAAATGAATGATGTCATATGAGAAAAATTATCTGTTACCTTTGGACAATGAGGAGAATTTTGAATTGTGTGGCAGGGCCACCAGCATAGCAGTCCTAAAAAATAAGCCAAAAAGAATTCGAACGCCAATTTGTACATTAAGAGGAAAGTTTTGAGAACATAGCGTTAAAGACAATACAGACCGCATTTACTGGAAATGTTTATGATTTAACAAGGAAGTCATACTCAAAAATTAAGCAGAGATCAAAGAGTTATTTCTACTGGCCGAAAGCAAAGTCGATCTTTATTCTTTTTTTTATCTAGTCAGCGTGAATAATCATCTAAATGAATTTTATGAATGCGAGAGCCGATTTAGTGGTAAAGGCATCTGTTAAATTTCTTTTCTTTCTTTTCTTTTGGAGGAAAGTTACAATGGGAACTGAAATAAAGGTTAGGATAAAATGAATAAGTAATTAAAGATTAGTTTTAACTGAAATTTAGAGAAAGGAATAATTTAAGAAAAATATATGTGATTCCACATCACATATATCTCCCCTTCAATCAACGAAAAGAATGTACATAAAGGGCGTGAAATCAATATTCATATGCTCTTAGGAGTACATTATGTATAGGGCAGTCATGCAAACGAAATCAGATATGTTCAAATTAAAGCAACAGCAATTGAACTTCTCTCTAAGTAGGCAACCATCCTAAAATAAAAGTATATCATGATATAAATATATTGGTACCATAAATTTTGTCAAATACAGATGACATTATATATTGTTTCTATTTAGAAACAGCTGCAGCAACATCAATAAAATTTGTGATCACTTTTCAATTCGCCATATTCAGACGATGACCTGTATCAAAAAAATGTGCACATACAAATAAAACAAATATTAGGCCTAAGTCCACAGGTCAGTTGCCAACTGGCAATAAATTCAAAAATGTTTCTCATAATAAACATTAAATATGTGTATTGACCAATACTATAATTATAATAAAATACTCGAGTAATATAATGCAACGAAACACATAATATTAAACACAGATAAACAAAAACATAATACAAATAACGAAGGATTCTGAAATAATGTCCATAGTAATGAGTAAAAGCATATATATTTTTTAATTTATATCTTCCTGGTTTTTTTTTTTTTGTCTCACAACATTGATTTTAAACAAACGTGTACATAAGGTGACAGTCCAAGAAATGCTATATAATCAGGATATGAAAAAAAATTAGCTGAAACACTGTCATAAGCCATTTAATTCACGTGACAACTGTGTTGTTGTGTGTATATTTATTAAAATGTATTTTTTTTAAGACCTAAAACATTAAAATTTTGAAAATGAACTTTACAATTTAGAGAAGACATTGAATTATATTGACTATCAAAACAGTATTGTTATGGAAACTAAGAAAAAAAAAATCCACATAAAATATTATTCGGTATCACCCATAAAATACCTTTACTGAAAACAGTTACTGATAAATGGAAGACACTGAACATTTACGTAGAAAGTGTAAAAGATGCTAGACATGTGTGAAAAAAGAAAAAGTAATATGTAAACCGATAAATAATCTCAATAGAATGCACGGTTGGTATAAACACCAATAAAAGACTTGCAATGACCTTTAAGCAGGAGTATAACAGTGTCTTTGCTTATAAAAATTGACAATATACCTTCACTGAAAAGTAGTGTGAAAACATTGATAGGTATGCAATTTTTTTCTTTATCGTTTTGACTGGCGTGTACCGTTTACCGATGTGTATAAAATTGACTGGAGTGTAAGCTTTTTGAAAGTGTCATGAGCAAACGTGTAAATACCTTGTGCAAATTATAAGAGAACGAATATTGCGTTAAAGGTGAAAAAAAATGTGTGAATTTTGGCAGATGTAATAAAAAAATTGCACTTTGATAGAATTTTAAATAAAGAAGTAGTAAGCTCCTTAGGTATAATGACAATACAGATAGTATGTGTATAAGTATACATTGACTGATAAACAAACTATTAATGGTCGCGTATGCGGCGTGAAGTACTACTGTATATCATGCGTACCCAATTGAAAGTAAAGAAATTTGAAGAAGCAAATGTAAATCATACATAAACATCAACATATGCTATGCAGAAAAGTGTATATATCTATCTGAATTATGCCAAAATGTAATGAAATTTGCATGTGTAAACAGGAAAACATGGAATAATTGGTAACACTAGTGCAAGTGGGAAGGAAGCAACTTGAGCTGTATTGAATCATTCATAACTAATAAAAATTTAAAAGAAACGACCAATGTATTCTAAACAAATGACATAAAATATTCCAAAAAACTGCACTGAGGACCACTAACCAAACAACTGCACATGTAATTAATATGTTTGTAAGTAACTTCATCTGAATAGCATGCTGCAAAAATATACCTTTGTAAGAAAAACCACTGTAAAACGATGTAGAAACCATTGTAGAAACCATTGTAAAAAATATTTTGTACTTGCTGCATGCCAAGCGAAGTTTTTGTGAGTGAGGGTCATTTGCGAAAATCCAGAAGTACACCAAAAGAGAAAAACCTTTGTAAGAAAACTCAACGTTGTAATATTGGTAAACCAATGAACATTCGCATAAACACTGCGTGTAAAAAAGAAAGTGCAATTGATGATCAGAAAGACCTACAAAGAAACAGAATATCTACACCAAGTTATGACCAAAAAGACGTAATATTTTTTGAAATCATGGTGACCGCAATGCAAAGTAAGTATGAAAATGTAATCTAAAATAATAAAAAAGTAACTAAGTATACCTATATGTGATTTTTAAAAAAAATATGTACATCAGAAAGCAAACCAAGAAAAGTAGACAGAAAATAAAGGAAAAACATTTGAGATCCACCGCTGAAGTCTTACTGGCAATTAGGGCTTAACCACCAGAAGAAAACTAACAGTAAATCAAAAATGTGAAATTTGGAATCATTCATCTATTCCTGTCGACCTGAAACAGTTAAATGAAAGAAAATCCGAGACAAGTGTATTGCACGAAGAACACAGACCATGAAATAATTGACATTAATCAATCTTTAAATAGCAATGTTTCAAAATTTGTATATCCTAAGAAAACAAATATATTTGTGTAAGAAAAATGTATGAGAAAAAAAAACCCTATTAATCGTTTACGTTTATTTTATGAATAAACGCATGCGAACAATGTAAACATTCACGGTCGAAGGGAGCGAAGAAAGCCATGTATCGCATAAAGTTAAGTAACAAAATGTGTAAATGAATGAATAAGAATTAACCTTGCACTAGCATGCCTGAAAGGAGGATGTATGTATAAGTTATGTTGTACGTTGAAAAAAAAACTGTTTTTGCTTAAAATAAAATCTAAATGTATCACAAAAAGGAGAAAAAGCAGGGTGATTTATGTCTAAAGACTTCTTGTAAGTACGGTTATGTGCGATGCAGTTAATACATCATGAAATATTTTTACAATTAACTGAAGTGTGAGATTCACCGCAATTAGCACATGCCAAATCATATACACAAACTTTTGCCAGATGGCCTAGCCGTTGGCAATGGAAGCAACGTTTTATATTAATAAATGGCCTGACAGTGTAATCAATAGAATTAACCCTCCGACTGTCTTGGAAAAGGGCAAAATTGTAATTTTGTTTTCTCTGCATTTTGTTTTAAGTGCTAAAAAAAATTATTCTTTGAACATTTTATAAAAAAACTTATTAATGAATATGAATGCAATCCTTGGAAGTATTAATCATTGTTCAATGCATTAAAAATACATTAAATCAATAGAATTATATTACTTTAAATATTGCTTGTATTGTAGTGAAACCTGGAGCTTAGTGAACGTATTAACACGGTGTTGTCAGTGAGGGGGTTAATATTTAATTTACCATGTTGAATTAAGGAATTAGCAATCCATGATGTAACATTAATAGTCCAATTGTATTTTAAACCTTGTCTTAATTTATGTTTTCTTCCAAAGTGAATGGAAGGAATGGTGTTGCCAATCATTTCATTTATAGACATCATAATATCTTGCACACCTATATTATCATCAACACCCAATAAAATTATTTTTGTGCAGTCAGAAAAATCCCTATCTGGAGTTTTGTTCTCAGAAAACTTTAAAATGTAATCAGGTACTGAAATAAAATTAACATTTTTATTTTTTGAGAAGTCAGAAATAGTTGTACCAGAATCTGTGTCTGTTTGAGTTTTAGCATTATCTAAAATTTTGGATGAGGAGTCTTTAACATTAGAATTAAATTTCTTATCTTTAACTTTAATTATATTAAGTGGTTCATCCAAGTTAGGTCCATCAATGTCGCATTGAACAGCTATGTCATTATGCGTGGACTGTTTGGACGAGGTAAGTGTCCTTACCTTTTCAAATAAAAGCTTATTTACTCTTTGTAAGTCGTCATTACCTTTTTGTAAAACATTCCACTCTGATTGAACACTACCCATCAAATCATTTAAAATATTAAATTTAAATTCAATTTCTTTTTGATAAGAATTAAACTTCTGAACGAGTTCAGGATTAGCCTCATTTAAAATAGTGTCAATTAATGCCTGAACATCTGTAACAATAGTTTTAGAATATCTGTTAATAGTTTCACTTAAACTACTTAAACATGAAATCTTAAAAGGATTAGAATCCAAACCAGTTGTTTCAGAATCAATGTTAGTTTTTGAAAACATTACCTGTTGTGCATTAGGTTTTAACTGAAAATTAAATACAGCAGAGGGCTCTTGTGTCAATTTGTGTGGCTATTTCTTACCCATCATATATCATGAATTATAAAATACAAAAACAAATACACAAGTACTCTATCTGATAATTCCAAAAATATGAACCTATCTAAATGCAATATAATAAATAGTAGTCAAATTTTAGATTTTTTTTGAAGTGAATATTAAAAATTTTAAATGTTAAAGATATAGCCATAAACTAATAAGTATTATACTCCACAGTTAAAAACCATGATAATGCATGTAAAAAAAACTTCTAAATAGTTATTTAAATATCGGAAAACTGCACTCTCTGTAACGGAATAATTTTTAGTGACTGCATATAGGAACAACAAACATTGCAATTATATGCATAAAAAGGGTTTTAAAATTAAATTAAAAGGGGAAAAATAGTCAATTCAATTGACCCAATTTTTTTTCTCAAATCATATTGTTTATCTTCTGTATCAAATGCATAAGAAATACTATAATGCATCAAGAAAATTATCAAAAGATTTTCGTTTACCTAAATAACCTAAAATGAAAGTTCTTATAAGGCTATAGATACTGGCGGAAACTAATCATGCATGCAAAACTTTTAAATATTATATCTTTTTTAAACAAATCTTCTTTCTTTTTGTGTCTATAATAAAAGGACAAGAAAAATTATTTCATATTCTCGCTATAGTATAATGCACTGTGAAAAATAGTTTCACTTGAATAGATATAATCAATGTGCACTCTACTTTAAACATATTGATTATCTAGATAGATTTAATTATTCAAGTAAAATCATGGCTACTTTTAAGCAGAGATAAAAATACTTCCTTAATAGTACTGTACAAACACATTAAAACATAACTTACCTTTAAACTGAGAATTTATATAAATAGACATTCGATTCAACTGGTAAAATTTTATATCCCTCAAAATGAAAATAATGTCAATAATAAATGAAATCTTTATTCATTACCAGTATTCATCTTTATCTCTCTATATATTGTTTTTTTTTAAATAAGACTTCCTGTCCAAAAAAAAAAAAAAAAAAAAATAGTTTGAAACTGGCAGCATCCTGTTTTATTATTTACTTGGAAACAAAAATATTTTAGATGGACCATTAACTTATCTAAAATTTTTTAAATGAAAGTCATAATATAAAATATAAGATAAATAAATATATATATATATAACTGTCAATTTATAATACTTCAAAAGGAACTGCACTAAAAAAAAACAAAATATATAATCATTAAATAAAATGAGAGAAATGATAAAAAGTTTTTTTTAAGAAGAAGAAGAAAAAAAAAACATAAAAAAATTCCAAAAGAATGCGATCCATAAAACACTTATTCTTAATTAGTACTTATTCTACAATACTTATTCTAAATTTTTAAAAATAGATTGTCTTGATCTTTGTGATACTTATTCGAGCCAAAAGTGAACAGTAAATAAGTATTTTGGATATCTGAAAAATGTAATTTTATCATGCTATCGTTTGGCATCTTAGTTCTTAAATAGCATTTGTAAAACTGTGATAAATTTCAAAGAAATCTAAAAGTATTTACAGCTGTTATTATTCATGCAAACAAAATATGAGCATGAGAAAATAAAAATGCATAATCAACGACAATTGCTAAAAATTAATGTATTATTTTAAATACTACATTTTATGAAAAATGTCATGTAGTCAAAATAGAAATTGAGCATTAATAGTTATAAAATATAAAATGCATATAATATTTTTCTCATACTCACATGATAAGCTGTAATTGTTTATATATATGCATATTTTCTTTTATGCTCTTCCATTTTTATAATCGATGTAACTATCAATATTTGATATTCATTATTATATTGTACCTTTTTTATGACACTTTTAACTGTTTTCATTCAATAGTTAACAGTATTATGATGAAAATGAACGTTGAATATCGAATTTGAATTCAAAACACAAAATAGGTTAATGCACTTTTTTTTTTAGAAAGGCAATATCAGCACCCACAAGTGGAAGTAAAAAAAAAAATAATAAAATCAGTGTGAAAACAATACGACGTCAAACATGGAAATCTGCAGCACTTTAGAATCATAAGTAGAGAATTGACTCAGTATATTTCTGCATAAATTTACGAAGCATCCAAATAAGTCGAAATAAAAAGCACTGATTCATCCAAAGTCGGTGAACAGAGTAACCCGGAGGCGAACTATAGGAGTCACAAATAGGCTACCGCAGCTTCCTAAGCCTACATTGGAAGGAGAGGCTGTAACAAGCGGGAGAGATTACGGCGAACATCGTGAAAAAAAAAATCTTGATCCGAAGAATCAGCTGAAACAGTCATAAATGACACTCGCCACTGGGATCTAACACCATAATTATTAAAATAATGAAATCCATTAGACAAAGTCCGGCAGCATAAATTCACAGGAAACACGGGCACTTCATACAGCAGTCAGGTAAATGGGAAGTTATTTAACAATCCACGATCCGCGTAAATAATAGGCAGTCATCTATCGAGGCAATAGGCATTCCAAAAATACCGGTAGAAAAGACGTCTAGAAATTCACATCCGTAATAGGTAAACAAATAAACATCAGGTAGGCTAATAAAAACAGACAGGCAGGCTAATAAACAGGCAGGCAGTCTAATAAACAGGCAGGCAGTCTAATAAACAGGCAGGCAGTCTAGTAAACAGGCAGGCACCATCCCATAAAGTTCCGGAAAAATTTTGCGAATGCCCTGTATAGGCACCAATATTTTGTAGTAGAGATCCGCACTTTAAAATATTTGGAGATCGTAAATTATTACCAGGTTCAGTTTCTTTGCATTCGCTGGAGTCTATAAATAGCTGTAGGCTGTGATCAGTGTAGAAATAATGCTTTTAAATGGTTTTTTACGAAATCTGTTTATTTGGAGTAACTATATAAAATTAAAGCATTTTCATACAGAAATTGATAGGGATGGTGCCTGATAGAATTTCTAAAGACGATTTTTTCACATGACTGAGTTCATCAAGTGCAAGGGAGCAATTCCCAATTATTCTGTAATATACACATTGGCATCAAACAATTGGCGAAAAGAGCACATGAAAAATGAATGATGTCATATGAGAAAAATTATCTGTTACCTTTGGACAATGAGGAGAATTTTGAATTGTGTGGCAGGGCCACCAGCATAGCAGTCCTAAAAAATAAGCCAAAAAGAATTCGAACGCCAATTTGTACGTTAAGAGGAAAGTTTTGAGAACATAGCGTTAAAGACAATACAGACCGCATTTACTGGAAATGTTTATGATTTAACAAGGAAGTTATACTCAAAAAATTAAGCAGAGATCAAAGAGTTATTTCTACTGGCCGAAAGCAAAGTCGATCTTTATTCTTTTTTTTATCTAGTCAGCGTGAATAATAATCTAAATGAATTTTATGAATGCGAGAGCCGATTTAGTGGTAAAGGCATCTGTTAAATTTCTTTTCTTTCTTTTCTTTTGGAGGAAAGTTACAATGGGAACTGAAATAAAGGTTAGGATAAAATGAATAAGTAATTAAAGATTAGTTTTAACTGAAATTTAGAGAAAGGAATAATTTAAGAAAAATATATGTGATTCCACATCACACTGGCCAGTAATTTAAAAGAAAAGAAAAAGACCTTCCGCCGCGGATTCTCGAAGCGAGCCGTTCCGCGACACCGTCCGAGCTCCATTTCCTTTCTTTTAAAAACTGAACACTTTCTGTAAAACTCTCATCACGAGACCGGAAAAATTTAGAAAGACAAACGTCGTACGACAGATGCGATTTCGAGATTAATCGGGAAATTTTCTTGCTCGTTTAATATATAGTACCTGGTAGACCAAGCCTCGCTCGGTAGTTTATTTAACATTGATATATTTTTTAATAAACTTAGAAAAGAGAAAGTTAGCAGAATTAAAACATCAAACAGTTATAGAGGATATATTTATACAAACGGCTCGTAGTCTTAACACGGTTGAAAATGTAAAATCACTAAAAAAAGATGTGATAGTGAACTTCATTTTTTTTTTTTTTTTTTTTTTATAAAATTCATAGATGCATCTGCGAGATTTGATCTTTGTACTCCTTTTGAAATTTATGTATGAAAGTGCTCCAATGAACTGTAAAGAGTTTGAGAATCATTGAACTATAGGATAGAATACTTTTTAAGTTAGTTTTTGGGCAATACATGGCTCGTTCAAACTAAGTACTCGAATCATATGACTACTTTTACATTAGGAAGTTTTGTTCCTAGAAGTAACATATTTGTCACTGTAAATATATAACATAGAACAAAAAGGGAAAACGAGTCAGATAATATCAAAATATAGATTCGAAAATATCAATCTAGCATGGAGATCTCATTCATATATGCACATCCAAAGTTAAACATACAAGAAATTTTTATTAATTTTGTTTAAAATTACGCATTGTATTACATTTTTCTCTGAAATGTATGATTTAAAAAACAATTTCAATGATTATTTGTTTTGATAATATATACCGGGTGTTTCAAAAGGTCCGTGCGAAAGTAAAACGCGATAAAAAAAAAAGATCTACGTGTCGGAGAGACCCATAGCTATTTAAATATTCAGCATGATACGGGATTTTGTATACGACCAACAAAATATTAGTTCAAAATATCGACAATAGAGGGCGTTACTACAGATAATTCCATGGAATAATTCCATATTGCTCACGCAACGCAAGATTTGGATACAAAAAACATTAGAAAATACTGCATATACTGTTTTTTGTACAGACATTTCGTGTCGTGTGAGCAATATGGAAGTATTCTAATGGGAATATCTGCTGTCGTGCCCTCTATTGTCGAGCTTTTGAACAATTTTTTGTGGTGTAATATAAAATCCCGTACCACACTGAATATTTATCTGCAACTGCATGTGTCTCCAACCCATAAATCTTTTTTTATTGCGTTTTACTTTCGTACTAAACTTTTAAAATACCCGGTATATTTTTAACTAGTTCTAAAACTAATTAAAATAACTAGTGAAGGGAGGACAAAGGGTAATATATAACGGCTTTGCTGTTATTTTTTACATAAGAATTTTTTTTTAGAGTATCTACTTTCAAAACGATTATAAGATTAAATTTTATTGAAATCATATAAAAGGAAATAATTTATAATAAAGGATAACCCATGTAGTCAAAATATCTTAAAAAGGCCTTTTACGGATTTTTGTTGCTTTTAGAATATGATTGTAGAAATTGATGAATATTATTGGGTAAACTGTGTATTGTGTAGAATATGATTGTGTAAACTGTATCAAATGAATTAATATATAGATCGTATTTCAAAATGATTCTTTCTAACAATTTAAAACAGAAAAAAATATATTAAATATTTCACCAACCAACTAAAATATATTTTAAATTATTATATTGCTTCTATTGTTTTTACTTTTTAACTTCGTGACTGCATAAATGAATAAAGCCTAATTAGAGAAAAGTTACTTTCAAGTTATAAAAGATAAATTCCGTCCATGTATTTTCTTTTTTAAATAAAATATAACTACAAAAAAGAAAATATTATAAGATCGTATACAACATTTATGAGATGCGATGGATACATTTATAAACGACAAATTTTTAGAAAATTGTTTGGTAATAAATTTTCATGGGATAAATCGTTGACGCTAAACAATAACTAAGAATAGATTGAAATTTCATTGTAAGATTTACAAAAGTTTCAATTATATACATATATATGTATATAAATTTCTGATCGCAAGACAATTTATAGTTTTTGCTGATTTCTTCTATTATTCTTTTGAATTTTCGCAGGGATGCAAATATTTGCTTAAGCTAAAATTCATAATGTAATGTAATAACACGGGTTTGTAGGTGTTATATAGGTTTAAGTAGATAAAATTATTATGTAATATCAAAGTTTTTGTAATTTATTTATTTTAATAATAGTTCCTAATTTTTTTTTTTTATTTCAAAGGAAAATATGAATAAATTTAGATCAATGAAGTTATATAAGGGTTTTACCACAGTTCAATTACAAGCCGAAAAGGTAACACTTTTTTCGTATCAAAACTTTAATCCTATTTAGTTTCTAAAATTTATTTTAAGTTCTGCGATAAAATAAGATAAACATCATAAAAAAAAAGAAAACTCATTCAAAGCACCAAAACACTTTACGCCTTCTTGCAAACTAGTTTCAGTAGCCATAGCGTAATGCCATCAGTGCAAAATATGATACTTTATTTCTTCTTGAAAACTAGTTTCAGTAGCCATAACGTACCGCCATCAGTGCAAAATATGATTTTGCATGATGAATCATATTTTGCACTGATGAAGGTACGTTAAGGCTACTGAAACTAGTTTTCAAGAAGAAATAAAGTATCATATTTTGCACTGATGACATTACGCTATGGCTACTGAAACTGGTTTACAAGAAGGCGTAAAGTGTTTTGGTGCTTTGAACGTTGTATTTTATTTATATTATACTCCCCAAAGTAATTTCGTTTTGAAAGATGAAGATTAGGTAAAGAAATTATCGCATCTCTGCGACTTGTGATTGAGTTGCAGAAAACTTTTGAGGTACATTAAGAGACTCAGAATTGCAATTTTAATGAAAGCATGTTTAAAAAATACATTTATTTAACTCATTTTTTTTTACAATAAAAAACCATTATTGTTTCAAACTTCTAACACGTTTTATGTAATGTTACTATAATACAGCCATTTTTGATAGGACAGTTTACGCCAAATTGCGATGAGCATTTTGAAATTTTGATAGATTTGATAAAAGTATTAAATACATTTGCATCTTTCCAAATTCATTCATTTTCCACATTTGCGCACTTGTGTTGAAAAAATTAGTATGTGTGCATGTATAAACTTTTTTAAAGGTGTAAGGCAAAATATTTGTGACACTGGAATTTTCTTAATTTCATTAAAATCTTTGATATCGTTGTTTCACATCATAAAATCCCATTTCATTTATTATTTATAGGAATTTTACCAAGAATTATATTTTTATTGATGACTCAAAATACAAATCTGCGACTCGTGATATTTTAAAAACATAATTCCATAAACTTATAATGCATTAAATAGTTGAGCTTACTTCTTAAGTAAAGAAATATGAAATATAGTAAATTGTAAAAAAAAAAAATAATAATAAAGGGCTCTCTTCCATTGAAAAACATCCTCTAATGGTACTCAAATACAGTAATGCAAGTGTATACTCGTAATATTTTGGGTCTGAATTCCGAAATGTCTCAACTTTTAAATGTCTTCATTACAGACCTATCATCACAATTCAGACTTTTTTTTCTGAATTATTTTGTACCATGAACATAGACAGACACTCGTTTGTCTTACATATATGATGTCTTAAGGGGACCTTCTACATTGGGAGACCAAAAAAAGGCACTTTTTATCATTTTTTTGTAAGAAACCTGTATGATGGATCTTTTTCAAATTTTGACAGTTTATTGTACATATCTTAAGGTATACACAATAATTTTTTTTATTGGATTTTGTTGCTTCTACTCTAAGTTATAGACAAATATGTTCAGCCACATTTTTTGACACGGTGGGCAAGATTTAAAAACAAAAACTACTCAATGGATCATCTTGATTATATTTTAAATTATAGCTTATTTAATTGCCTTCGATATGAATTAAAGCTTTTACTAAAATTATTAAAAGCATGTTATTAACAAATAAGAACGAATTTTTTTAACGAAAAATTTTTTTTTTAAATCAGCCATTACATAACTTTTTTTTAAATAAATTTATGGGTTCCTTTAAATTAACTAGAAGCTATACTCACGAAGTTTACAAAAAAAAAAAAAATTGTGTTTCAGATTCTACAAGGCGCTATCATGCCCACCGTCCAGACGAAATTTTGCAAAGCAGTTGAACATATTTGTTTATAACTTGGAGTAGAAGCAACAAAATCTACTAAAACAATTCTTGTGTATACATTAAGATATGTACAATAAACTGTTAAAATTTCAATAAAGGTCCATCATGCAGTTTTCTTACAAAAAAATCATAAAAAGTGCTTTTTTTTTTTGTCTTCTAATGTAGAAGTCCCCTTAATGTCAAATCTGAGTGAAAATGTCTTCCATCATAGATGTAAGACATTAATGTGTTTATGTATATCTATGATGTCTATGAGGCATATATAACGTTTTCATTTTCAGGCACTTAAATGTCTGCATTACTTTACCTGGCACATTTTTGTCTGAATTTAAGACACTTTTATTTTCGATACAATGTCTGCTGTTTTGAATTACGTTAATTAAATAAGAAAGAATATTAAATTATATTTCTGCTGACTCAGTATGTTATTCTGTGATGTATAAAAGTTTGTTATAAAAAAATACTCTTATCGAAACATAACTTGAAAAAATACGAATATAATAATGCAGTAGAATATTGAAGTGCGTATTTTAACTTAAAACTTTGCTTACAACAAAATATTTTATGGATTTTCGCACTTAAAACTTATAACGTATTTATTATTTAATAAAACCTCTTCAAAATCAGCAAGAATGAAAAAATCATATGTCAAGTATAGCCTATGAAACACTTTTCAAAATATTCAAATACTGCAAAAACCTTCTGCTGGACAGATAATTACACCTTTTTATTTTTTATTAAATATATTCAAAATTGTTAATTGGTCCAAATCATCCGAGCAACCTCATAGCAAATTGGTATATAGTTTTATATACCTTAGATAAATTTAAATAATATAAGTGATCGTATTTACCTACATTCTAGTAGAAGAGCAACGCGAAGCATTAATAAGATTAAATTATAATTCGCGTCAAAAAGTAATTATTAAATTTGAATAATTACGAATAAAATTAAGAGTTTGCGTTGTGAATTATTTAGACGAACTCTTCCACTTATGAATTAAACTAAAGTTTAAGCTGTAAAAAAAAAGAATTGACACACTTTAAATATTATTAATTAAATAATTACAGAAACTTTTTAAAACTTGATTAAATAATTTATTTACATTGAACAAATCTATTTACAGAAAAACATAATATTAATTCAAAAAATAGAAAGCAACACTTTTGTTTGCTTCTCATTATTTTAAGTATGTTTAATCTTTTTTTAAAAAAAAAAGACAATATTTTCACGTACTCTAATTATTATAATTGTTTCTTTTTGCTAAAAGAAATACTCTCTTTCATTTTTAAAATTACCTTAATCTTATTTAATTATTGGTTTGATCGGATCTCAGATAACTCTCTACCATAAAATATCAGAAAAGTATTTTTTTAGATTTTTCATATGAACTTATGTGGTAAAAGAAAATGTGTAAAATAGTACCTTCTTTTAATATACGGGATGGTGGCCTTTATTTGTCAAATTCCGAGTTGTTGCGTTGCTTAGGATCATGGCAATGTGTCATCAGGAACGCATCCTCAATTTGGCTTGTTTAGGATCACTCCGATCTGTACACCAGGAAGACATCCTCAATTTGGCTTGTGTAGGCTCACTCCGATAGGTACCTCAGGAAGACATCCTCAATTTGGCTTGTGTAGGCTCACTCCGATAGGTACCTCAGGAAGACATCCTCAATTAGGCTTGATTAGGCTCGATTAGGCTCGCTCCGCTAGGTCCATCTCGCCTGGGCTTTACTAGGGCTTGCGGGACTCATTGCGCGGGCTTTCAGGAGAGCTCTTGCATCCTCTACATCTTTTTTCAGACTATATTTTTTTAAAACTTATTCTTCTTGCACACCAGTTCCTGCAGTGGGTGGAGCTATTTTTGTCTAGTCCACTGTTATTGGATGTGAGAAGATTTTTTATTATCCTTCGATAGGCCTATTAGCTAGCAGTCTGCAAATGGCCCCTAACATATACTTTAATATTATTATCTGCCTTAAAGTTTGGGTGGTCTGAAAAGTCATAAATTTATCCCAACACTTTTATTGAGGCCATAAATTGATTCCAACGTTTTTATGATTTTACGACTTCTAATTATACACCACGTTCCATTGGCTTGTCATAAGACGACTCCATGGCGTCTGGCTAGTTGTTGTCTGAGATCCGAACTCAATTCAATATTATACATTCATTTTACAATACAACAATTTTTTTTAAAAATATATATTTACTATTTAAAATCAACTTAATAATTTTTGTATGAACTTACACTCTTATTTTACTAAAATATGTAAACATTATAATTTTACACTCATAATTATATTTTATAAAAAAATATTTATACAAACAGAAATAACAAATTACGCAATTTTACTTTGATTTAACCAACATGGTGCGGGAACATATCATAGTTATATGTTGCCCAGCATCTCTCCCGGTCTCGGAAGAAAAAAAAATAAAAACTGATTGCTGGTTTTATTTTTTTTTATAAAGCTTGAAGGAATGTACGTGTCCATATGACTGTGTATCTACACAGTTTTTGAACGAAGATTAAGTTCAATTATCAATGGTTCTGGTATATTTTATAAGAAGTTCTTCTATTGTTTCATAACAGAAAGTTCAACACATGATAGCATAGTTGTCTGTTGACATTCATATTTATAGAAGACCTCTGTACTGACAATCAGACGTCTTTCTCGAAGCCTTTTTTCTTTACCACACACATGTTTACTAATTTTGTAACTTTACAGTTTAAGTGCCCCAAATACATTCAAAGCTATAATTTTGTCTGAAATTAATATGCCGAAATAAACCTCATTATAAGAAAAATAATGGCATACGCATTTGACATATTATTTCATCACATACAACCTTATGACACAGTGTTTTATCTAAAACACATTTTATACTGAATAAAAGTAAATACAATGCTTGTAATATGACATGTTATATTTTCACATAATTAATCTGATGTATTCAAATTATAATCAGAAAAAATATTGTATACAAACTTGTTACATTATTTTATTTATTTGTTACTTCAAACATGTATGATCTTTCAAAATGTACAAGCTAATTCATCTCCTTTAATATATCATTACGCAATGCTTTCCAACTTTACCCGATACGAGAGAAAAAAAAAGAAGAAGCAGGAGAGAATAAAACCAGTTTTTTGACCGTCGCCGATCCTCCCGAAAAGTGGGGGGTGGTCAAGCTACTAATCGCTTTCTGTGAGGTGATTTGTGCTGTGACAAAATTTTACGACTTCAAAAAGTAAGTATTTAAAACCATTTCATGCTTGTAATTACCGTATTAATTAGTATAATTTCTTGATATACTTTCTTCTTAACTCACTGTGCATGCCTGTATGTAATTTTAAACATAATCTATGCATAAACAGTGTATGTATTTGTATCGTATCTAATGTAAACCTTCTGCCTTTTTTTTTTTATTTTGCAGGGGAAAAATGGCGATTCTAGCATGTGCATTCTCCTGCCTCATACTGGAACTGACGCGAGGGTGGCTTTTTTATGCATCCAGGTTTAAATCTAACCCAAATTGCCTTTCAGGATTAAAAAAAATGCATATAATTTTCTTTAACTGATTACATTGTATATTTTTAGACCTTTTTAACAAACACAAATTTTGATTCATGATATTGTTTACTATTAAAATGTAAACAACACGGAAAAATGACTTCTACGGCCTCTCAAAAATGCAAAATATGCATTACGCTGACCTTAAAAATGCACCTTCATTTAATACTATTAAATAGTGTTGTCAGAAAATGCCATTGACGAAGAAGAGAACGATTTTTTTGTCTTAAATTATTATTTATTTAGCCAACAATTCTATCTTAAAAGATTGTTAAATTTTCATATTTATTTATTTTTTTTTTTACTGAATGAAATAAAAATTTATTTATTCAAAATTTTATTTATCATTAACATTCCGTATGTGAATTCTACTATCTAAAATTTAATGATATGTTTTAAAAATAAAAGATAATAAATTATTATTATTAATCCAACATTAATAATTATTATTTAATTATAAAAAAAAATGTACTTAATACACTTGTATAATTTAAAAAAAAAAATAAAAGTAAATGATAATTACTACGTAAAATCGTATGTAGTAACCCATGAGTACTCGGCCGAACCAAAGCATTTCTGCCAGCAGAAAAGAATCTTTGTATACTCATAAATATCTACACCCAATTGTTACAGATTAAGTTTTTAAAAAATAATTACTGTATGTACTATAAAAAAATTAAGTAAATAAATTTATTAAGCCATACTACATATTTTAATAAAAATAAGGCCAATATATATAAATATATTTATTTATCTATTTTGTTTTCTTATATTAAATTGGCCAAATTATATATATTAAAAAAAAATTTATGAACTCACACACTCAAATTTATCAATACTATGTATATTTATATGTGTTAAATTTAGAATTGCATTTAATTCTAAGGGAAAGAAAAGAAAAAAAAATGCTTAAATTCTAAACTAACATAAATTTATAAAATATTTTATTTAAAAAAAAAAAAAATCTAATTTCTAGCTGATTTCAGCAAGATGTCATTTAATATTTATATTAAATAATTTTGCTAATACATTTTATTAATTGTTAAATTCGCATATTTTTATATATACAATAAAAATATAATAGTCTTACATAAAATTTTACACTACAACAATGTTATTAATTAATTTAACTTGAATTTAAGCCTACTTTAATTCTAATTGAATACCGTTAATAAAAGTAAATTAGCTTATCAAGTTAAATATAATATAAACTATGTTTGTCTAATGTTAATTTTGATGAAAATTCCATAAATTTTAACTGTAAATGCTAATTGCTATACCTTTTGTTATTTATTTTGAAAACAACACGAACTTATATTTTTATTTATTATTTTTTCTTATTAAATCTAGGAAGTAAACACTGAGCTAGACACTCCATAAATGTGTAAAACCTAAAAATCAAAAATTTTCCTAAAGAAAACTCAAAATGCTGCTTTTTACAATATAATATTACTAATTTTATTGTTTCTGAGCATAACATCTAGTAATTATACCATACTTAATTTTTTCTTCGATTCCTTTTTCAGCCAAGAATCCTGAAATTTATGCCTAGGTGGACCATATATTGATGTATCTGTGAATTGATAAATTTTCTACAAAAATTTTGTTGGTGTTGGTGCATACCCAGCCGTAGGCCAAAATTGTACCCTATACAGAAAGCCTTTGGTGAGAAAATTTTAATTTTACTTCAATTATTTATTTGTGTATTTTTACTATTATTTTTTTGTGTGCAATCATGTTGCAATAACTTGCCTTGTCCATTGTTATACATATATGTGTTTTTTTTAAAAAACCAATGTGCTACACCAAAATCCTTTTTTTTAAATTTTTTTTATAACACTTTTGTTCATAAAACTTATCTCTGCTGTCTAAATTCTAGACTTTAGCATATAAGTTGTACTTGAACTACCGGAATAAATCTTAGCACTTTTTGTATATTTTATTATATTTAGGCTTATAGCTGACCGCTATCCTAATATAGAGTGCACTAATAATTTATTCCTTGTCAACCATATATTTATATAAAAAAAATATATATATGAGTATGCTATAAAGCTGTTCTAACTACCCTGAACCTATAGCTTACACCTACTCATTTTAAAGAGTAATTCTGAAATTTTGTCGTCTAAATTGTAAGGCTATTAGCAAAGGCTACCCTTATAGAAGACAGAAAAAATTCTCTTTTTTTTTTTTTTTTTTTTTTTTTTTTGAAAATTACTCCAACATTATTTACTATGAAATTAATTAAGTTTTAATGTTATTTGGCTTTGTTAAGATATTATATTTTCTAATTCATATTCGAAAAGAAAAAAAATATATATATAACTTTTGCCTGGAGCGAAATATTTCACTGCTCCATTGAAGTTTTGTGAAGCACATTACATAATTTTATAAGTATGTTTTCGGGTGCGCCCTGCACATTTGCTCAATATTGTAACCCTGAGACAAATTGGCGTTCCCATGTTCCTATCCTTTCTTATTATTATTTTGAATTTTAAAAAGGCAAGTTATTAATTCTGTTTCAAATTTTTTTTTTTTTTATCTAAAAAAAGAAAAATTTATTTTTAAATTTTGAAAATTTTTTTAAATTTTGAAATTCGATTAATTATGCATTTTGATTTATTTTTAATACCAATTCATATACCATGGATACTCTTGGGGAGGGGGGAAAGGGTAATGATCTTGTATAACATCCCCGTATAAGTTTGTATATGGTGTATAACCATATAACGACATATTTTGATCATAATGATCTGTTTGATACTGTAAATATGGGTCTATATTCTCAGAATATTTATTATTTTTTTTATAATGCGTTTTAGTAAGTTTGTCACCCTTTTGACTCGTATTTTTGTTCAATTTGAACCAACAATTTTCAGTTAAGTGCGATTTTCTTTTACAAATGTCACATTTATTTTTGTAATTTTTATCACCCTTAATTTTTTTCTGAGACCCTTGTAAATTCGTAATTTCCGCCTCTGCATGACCTGTTGCGTATTTCGGAGCGTACAGCTGATCCATATGTCGTTTGATCGGCTCTATTGATTTATCTGGAACATATTGTAATAAATAATTAAAGTTTCTAAACTTTTTAGTAACTTCGTAGGGTCCTTGAAATTTTGGCTCCAATGCGCCTGGTTTTCCAATACATTTTAAATATACTGTTTGACCCAAATTTAAATCCTTTACTTTTTCGTATGCCTCTTCATCTATATATTCTTGCATTATTTTCTCCTGGTTTGCAAGGGATTGAATTTTGATTTCCTTCATATGCTGTATTCTGCTTTTAACATAAGAGTGGGTATATATTTCCTCAGAAGGAATATGGGCTGTGAAGGGATTTTTTATTTCCCTTGCGAAAAATAGCAGTGAGGGACTATATCCCGTAGCGCGGTGTTTCGAGGAATTATACGCTAGTTTAAAAAAATCCAGTCTTATGTCCCATTCCGTAGTGCGTTTCGACATAGCTACAATTGATGTTTTTAATATTTTATTGGTAACTTCGCAAAGTCCATTTCCTTGCGCACGGTATACACTCACAAATTTCCTTTGTATGTTTAAAGATTCCAAATATTCTTTCATAATTTCGCTACGTAAATATTTTGCATTATCAAAGATAATTTCTTTACACATCCCATAATTTGCAAAATATTTATTTAGTACATTTAATATAGTCTGTGACTCTACGTTTCGTAGGGGAACAGCTTCCAGGAATCTCGATGTCGAATCAATTATAATTAAAATGTATCTGTTTTTCCTTAACGTGAGGTTTAAAGGTCCAATGACGTCAGCATTCAGGACTGTACCGACTTCGTGATCTTTCACCATTTTTTTAACAGGGACTTTTATTGTTGTGTGTTGTTTAGATGTGAGGCACTGCACACAATTTGCACAATACTTTTTAATGTCTTTGTACATTCCGTGCCAAAAAAGCCTTGTTTTCACATTATCATAAGTTTTTTGAAATCCGAAATGCGCTTTATGAGCTTCTTCTATGGCTGCAATTTTTAATGAATCCGGGGTAATTAAAAGCTCCTTTTTATCTGAACCAGGTTTCAAAATTAATAATTTATTTTGATTTAAAGCAAATCTCTTCTTGCTTCTATTATTTTTGTCTTTTTCGATTTTATTTATTATAATTTTTAATTTTTCGTCTGCATATTGCTCCGATTTAATATTTTCGTCTGTAAGTGCTACGTTACTTGCAAACAAATTATTTTGGAGTTCTCTGTCTGTTGTAAGATTATCTAAATTCCTGCTCAAATAGTCTGCTGGATTGTTAATCCCTTCGACGAATTCGAAGTCGAAATTAAAGTCTTGTAAATCTGCTACCCATCTGTTTATAATTTCCGATTTATCTTGTAAATGTAAATGCTGAGTTAGTGCTTTCGAATCAGTTAACACAGTAAATCTTCTACCTGAAAGCATGTATTTAAAATGCATAATTGCTTCATGCACTGCTAATAACTCAAATTTAATACTCGGATAATTTTTTTCCGGTTCTCTAAGTTTTCTCCCGAAAAATTCAACAGGTAGCAAATGACCATCCTTTTCTTGAGCTAGAACACCTGAAATTGCAACTTTGCTCCCATCCGTGAATAAGAAAAATCCCTTGTTAAAATCGGGGGGTCTGAGCGTTGGTTTTTGTACAATTTCTTCCTGAATTATCAGGAAAGCTTTTTCTGCTTCTGGACTCCACTTAAATTTAACTTTATCTTTAGTCAGCTCTATTAAAGGGTTAACTTTGTCGGAATAGTTGGGTATTAGCGTCCGAAAATAATTCGCTAAGCCCAATAAAGATCTGACCCCCTTTTTCGATTTTGGTCTGACTAAATTTTTTACTTTTTCAATATTCTTTTGAGATGGAGAATATCCCATTTGATTCACCCTAAATCCTAGGAATTCTATTTCTGCTTTGCAAATTTGCATTTTTGAAGGTTCGATTGTCATGTTGTGATTTATTAATACCTGTAGAACTTCTTCTAAGGTTTTCGTCATCTCTGCTATTGTATTTGCAGATATCAACACATCATCAATGTAGTATGATACTTTGCTTTTGTCAAAATGTCCCAGAATTTTATCGATTACTTCTGCAAAAATTGCGCTAGAATTTCGTGTGCCAAAAGCTAAACGAAGTGGCATATGTTTTCCAAATTCCGTAACAAATGCTAATTTTTTGCAATCTTCTGGTTTTAAATTTATTTGGAAAAAAGCACTATGTAAGTCTAGCACCGTATAGTATTTTTTACCGCTTATTTTTTGTAATAAGTCTTTTACGTCCGGCATCGGATAAGTATAAGGTTGTAAAATTTGGTTTAATAGTCTTAGGTCCGTTGCCATTCTAAACTTGGGTTCTGCATTCGGGTTATTACTCGGATTTTTCTTTCTAACGAAAATAACTGGAAAAGCATATTCGGAGTCAGTCTTCTCTATAATTTTAGCCTGTAACAGTTGTTCGATTTCCCTTTTCGCATACTGTCTTACTGCCTGAGGCAATTTATATGGCTTAGCTTGTACCGGGAATTCATGATTCAATTGAAAACTTGGTGCAACAAACGCTGATTGCCCCAATGTTTGATAACTTTTTGAAAATGCATGAACATTGCCCATTAAAATTTTTCGAAATTTTTGTTGTACTTCCTCTGATAAATGGCTTAAATCGAAATCCGTCTCTTTAATTTCTGCTTCTCGCAATTTTCTTACATCTTCTATATTTAAATTATTTATTTCATAAAATGTCCCTTTCTCTATATTATCAGTTGAGTCATCTTGCTTGCACTCAAAGTTCGTTATAATTTCCCCTATTTTAGTTCCTTTCTGAATAATTAACTTTTCTAACAGTTTATTCTTTATTATAATATTTATGTTATTATTTTTTTGAACTTCGTGTAACGAAGTCTCGCATGAAAATTTACTATTTTCTTGAATGGGGTCAAAAATAATTATATCTGACATATTTATATCTTCTGGGCATTTTAATTTTACAATTTTCGATTCTTCAGGTTGGAGAAAAATTCTATTTTTAGTAATGGCAAACATACTTTTATTTGAATGTTCCCCTGAATTACATGGCGTAATGTTATTCACTTCATAATTATTTACTTCACTTGCAACGTTTAATTTAATTTGTTGATTTTTAAATTTTAATGTTTTATTGCATAAATCCAAAATCATATGATTGTCTTTGAGATAATCGTACCCTAATAACATTTGGTACTGCCTATCAAAATCATCATTAGTGATATAAAATGTGCCTGTTGTGAATATACCTTTTAATCGAAAAGTTAATTTTACACATTGTTTAAAAAAAATCTTTGAATTTGTTAAAGTTTTAATTTGGATCTGATTGCCCAAATATTTGATTTTGACGTTTGTATCTTTAATTTTTTTGAATAAGGAGGGTGATAAAAGGGATACAGCAGCTCCGGTATCCAGTAACGCTTGTATTTCTACGCCCTGTATACTTAGTGATATAATTGGCAGACTATCTTTGTCTGCATTTGTTATATTTGCGATTGTTTTATTTATTTTATCGATTTCCGTCTCTGAAAATCCCGAATCTTGATCCGATTTCGCTGTTTTCTTTGCCCATTTTTTTTTCTTTTTGCGCTTTTCAAATTGATAACCATTTTGCTCATAATTCTCAGGAATATATCCAAAATCCCTATTTCCCGAATTCCAGTTAGGTTGTGAATAATCATACATCCCATAATGCGTCGGGTAATTAAAGGAATTGTAGTAATCATTATAATATCGTTCATAATCATTATAATGAAAATTGTTATTGAAATGGGGACCCTGATAATCATTGTGTTTATTAAAGAGTTTCTTATTCCGCGGAACACAATCATCTCTAATTGCATGATTTTTTTTCTTTGATTTTTTTAGTTTTTCAATCTCCCCTTTTAATTTCTCGATTAGCTCTTTGTTTTGCTTACTTGATTCTATAATGTTCTCATAAAGATCTTTGTTTTCTTTATTTATTGCGTTAATTTCCTCAAACTTCGATTCATTATACGCACTTTCCATAAGTTTTGCTAACTCGCATGCCTCCTTGAAGGACCTGGGCGCATTTTTACGCACATCTAGTGCAATATCCTGTCTAATTGAATTTAAAAAATTCGACATTTTTAAGATTTCGATAAAATTCTCTTCCTTATTATCCACATTTTCGCCTGCACTTTCGATATAAGATTTTACACCCTTTTTAAATTCCAAAATGAAATCCTCTATCGTTTGACTTGCGGCCTGTTTTAAATTTAGGAAATTGCTCTGAGCATTAAGGAAGCTTAGTTTTGTACCAAATAACTCCACCAAATTATTTTTAAATAAATTATAATTGGTCTCGTTATATGTTTCAATCTGTTTACTTAAAATATGTTTTGCGTCCCCAGTAATTTTAGCCTTTAAAATTAATAATTTAGTTTCTTCCTGTATATCTGTCGAATTGAAAATATTCTCAAATTCCTCTAAGAAAAATATAATGTTTTTGTTCTTTTTATTGTCAAATGGTGACACTAACTTAATACGTGTATCTATATCCAGCGTCTGAGTCATTTTTAACAAATATTAGTAATCAATGTATACTTTTTCAAAATATCAATTGAAAATAGATCCTATACCTCTTAAAAGAATATTTTGCATCTCATACTATTTTCTCTATATTACAACATATGTATGAAAATATTCTAAATTGCATAAATACATAAAAACAACAACACTAAAATTTAAAAAAAATTTCTTAGGAGATGAAGTTGTTTTGTAGATTATTCTTTTACACACATAAATACCCCTAAAATATTTATAATACACGTATATATAAAAAACAACATAATTTCATTTAACAGAAAAATATCTGTCTTTTTCTACAGAAAAAAACAATCTTATTTTTTTTTTTTTATATAAATATTGTACTACTACTTCGTAGTACTACTCATAAATTTTCTTTTGTATCAAGGTGATACAATTTCAAAAATCGTGATCTATTGACATTTCAATCATTTTTATACCAGACATATTATAAAATTTTACTTATTATTCTTCTTATTATTATTATTTATACATTATATAAGAAAAAATTATTTTTACAAATGTGTCATCTGTGATGTGAATGCCATTATTTTTCAATGGTAACTGAGATCCAACCACAAGAGAAAAGAGAGAAAAAAAAAACAAAATTGTAATTCCTAAATTTACCTATTATAAATCCCAGAATTATTTTTTTTATTTCCTTTTTTTTTTTACTAACATATATTATTCATTTTATTTATATAAAATTATTATATGTGTGTCAGTATTGTTACAATAATAAAATTAATTTTAATAAAATTTTAATCAATTAAACTTACATACCTACAATATCTTTAAAATTGTGACATTGAAATAATACTTAAATTTATTTTCCTTTTATTATTATTATTATTATTATTATTATTATTTCTAATGACCTCAGATGAACGTTCCTGAGTCACGGCGCCATTTGTACTATGAAGGGGGGATGCTGGACAGATAATTACACCTTTTTATTTTTTATTAAATATATTCAAAATTGTTAATTGGTCCAAATCATCCGAGCAACCTCATAGCAAATTGGTATATAGTTTTATATACCTTAGATAAATTTAAATAATATAAGTGATCGTATTTACCTACATTCTAGTAGAAGAGCAACGCGAAGCATTAATAAGATTAAATTATAATTCGCGTCAAAAAGTAATTATTAAATTTGAATAATTACGAATAAAATTAAGAGTTTGCGTTGTGAATTATTTAGACGAACTCTTCCACTTATGAATTAAACTAAAGTTTAAGCTGTAAAAAAAAAGAATTGACACACTTTAAATATTATTAATTAAATAATTACAGAAACTTTTTAAAACTTGATTAAATAATTTATTTACATTGAACAAATCTATTTACAGAAAAACATAATATTAATTCAAAAAATAGAAAGCAACACTTTTGTTTGCTTCTCATTATTTTAAGTATGTTTAATCTTTTAAAAAAAAAAAAAGACAATATTTTCACGTACTCTAATTATTATAATTGTTTCTTTTTGCTAAAAGAAATACTCTCTTTCATTTTTAAAATTACCTTAATCTTATTTAATTATTGGTTTGATCGGATCTCAGATAACTCTCTACCATAAAATATCAGAAAAGTATTTTTTTAGATTTTTCATATGAACTTATGTGGTAAAAGAAAATGTGTAAAATAGTACCTTCTTTTAATATACGGGATGGTGGCCTTTATTTGTCAAATTCCGAGTTGTTGCGTTGCTTAGGATCATGGCAATGTGTCATCAGGAACGCATCCTCAATTTGGCTTGTTTAGGATCACTCCGATCTGTACATCAGGAAGACATCCTCAATTTGGCTTGTGTAGGCTCACTCCGATAGGTACCTCAGGAAGACATCCTCAATTTGGCTTGTGTAGGCTCACTCCGATAGGTACCTCAGGAAGACATCCTCAATTAGGCTTGATTAGGCTCGATTAGGCTCGCTCCGCTAGGTCCATCTCGCCTGGGCTTTACTAGGGCTTGCGGGACTCATTGCGCGGGCTTTCAGGAGAGCTCTTGCATCCTCTACATCTTTTTTCAGACTATATTTTTTTAAAACTTATTCTTCTTGCACACCAGTTCCTGCAGTGGGTGGAGCTATTTTTGTCTAGTCCACTGTTATTGGATGTGAGAAGATTTTTTATTATCCTTCGATAGGCCTATTAGCTAGCAGTCTGCAAATGGCCCCTAACATATACTTTAATATTATTATCTGCCTTAAAGTTTGGGTGGTCTGAAAAGTCATAAATTTATCCCAACACTTTTATTGAGGCCATAAATTGATTCCAACGTTTTTATGATTTTACGACTTCTAATTATACACCACGTTCCATTGGCTTGTCATAAGACGACTCCATGGCGTCTGGCTAGTTGTTGTCTGAGATCCGAACTCAATTCAATATTATACATTCATTTTACAGTACAACAATTTTTTTTAAAAATATATATTTACTATTTAAAATCAACTTAATAATTTTTGTATGAACTTACACTCTTATTTTACTAAAATATGTAAACATTATAATTTTACACTCATAATTATATTTTATAAAAAAATATTTATACAAACAGAAATAACAAATTACGCAATTTTACTTTGATTTAACCAACATGGTGCGGGAATATATCATAGTTATATGTTGCCCAGCACCTTCATTGTTCAATATGGTGAAACATGATATTCATGTAAACAATTTTACAGTACGTATTGCAAACAATGCGTATAACAAAATGGAAAACCCAATTTCAGCAATTACCACCAATAGTGTGAAAAATATCCGAAAATTCTTTTGTGCAGCCCTGTATATGATGTATGGATTTGTATGTATACTAAATTGTATTTATTTAGTTCCGTTAAGGAACGCATAACACAATTGAAAATCCCTTTCAGTAATTTTCATCAATAAACGGAAATGTACTTGAGAACATTTGTACAGCCCTGAAAATAATTTATAGAGTTTATTCATACCAAGTAATATTCAAAAAATTAATTACATTTAAAAACGCGTACCATAACTACTGAAAACTCTCATCCAGCATTTATTGCTAATAGACACTATTGTATCCAAATTCTTTTGTGTGTCCCTGTAAATGGACGATGAACAATATGCACACCATATTCTACAGTAAGCGCCTTGTACTGCACTTCAGTAGGATGCATAAATTTCAATACGTTTAAAACATTGTAGCATCATTAAAATAATTCGCAAACGATTTTCCTCCATAGACCGTAATGCATCGGATTTATTTTGAGTGAACCTGCAAACGATACATGCATTTTATGCACACCACATTCTACAGTAAGAACCTTTTAGCAAACGCAGTACGACTAATACATATCGAAATCAGTATGTTTAAAATAGCATAACATCATTAAAATACCCTTCAAATGATTTTCACCAATAGACCTCTATGTATCGGAATTATTTTGAGTGTCCCTGTAAAATAAGCATAAATGCTACATACATCAATTTCAAAATCTGAATATCCCATAGTAAATTTCATTAATATATAGCAATTCCATAGCAATCCAATTATGGTTATGTCGGTAGTGCACGGCCATATATAGCAGGTAGACATACAGATAAACCGAATTGATAAATCCTTTTCAACTATATTAAAAAGTGTTAAAAGTACTATTATTTTAATTCACTGAAGTGTCCTTAACATAAAGCAATTCCACGGCAATCCGAGTATAGTTCAGTCAGATAGTTTACGGAAAGATGACACATAGACACAGATAAACCGAATTCATAAATATTTTTAAACTATATTAAAAAGTGTTAAAAGTACTAATAATTTAATTCACTGAAGCGTCATTAGCATATAGCAATTCCATGGAAATCCGTGTATAATTATGTTTGGTAGTGCACGACCATATAGCAGGTAGACATACTGATAAACCGAATTCATAAATCCTTTTTAACTATATTAAAAAGTGTTAAAATCACTATTTTAATTCACTGAAATTTCATTAACATATAGTAATTCCGCAGAAATCCAAGTAAAGTTAAGTCAGGTAGCGTACGACCATATAGCAGGTAGACATACTGATAAACCGAATTCCTAAATCATTTGTAACTACATTAAAAAGTGTTAAAATCACTATTATTTTAATTCACTGAAGTTTCATTAACATATTGCAATTCCATGACATTCCGAGTACAGTTATGTCTGGTAGTGCACGGACACATATCTAATAGACATACAGATAAACCTAATTCATAAATCCTTTTCAACTATATTAAAAAGTGTTAAAAGTACAATTATTTCAACTCACTGAAGCTTCATTAACATGTAGCAATTCCACTGCAATCCTAGTATAGTTAAGTCAGGTAGTGTACGGTCAGATAACAGATAGACATACAGATAAACCGAGCTCATAAATCCTTTTCAACTATATTAAAAAGTGTTAAAAGTACTATTATTTCAACTCACTGAAGCTTCATTAACATTTAGCATTTCCACGGCAATCCGAGTATAGTTAAATCAGATAGTGTATGGCCATACAGCAGGTAGACATACAGATAAAACGAATTCATAAATCCTTTTCAATTATATTAAAATTTTTAAAATCACTATTATTTTAATTCACTGAAATTTCTTTAACATATAGCAATTCCACGGCAATCCAAGTATAGTTAAGTCAGATAGTGCTCGACCATATAGCTGGACATACTGATAACCCGAATTCATAAATCCTTTTCATCTATATTAAAAAGTGTTAAAAGTACTATTATTTTAATTCACTGAAGCGTCATTAACATATAGCAGTTCCATGGCAATCCGAGTATAGTTAAGTCTGATAGTGTACGGACAGATAACAGATAGGCATATAGATAAATCGAATCCATAAATCCTTTTTAACTATATTAAAAAGTGTTAAAAGTACTATTATTTTAATTCACTGAAACGTCATTAACATATAGCAATTCCTTGGCAATCCAAGTATAGTTATGTCGGTAGTAGACGGACACATATAGCAGATAGACATACAGATAAACCAAATTCATAAATCCTTTTCAACTATATTAAAAAGTTTTAAAAGTACTATTATTTAAATTCACTGACGTTTCAGTAACATATAGCAATTCCATGGCAATCCGAGTATAATTATGTCTGGTAGTGCACGACCATATAGCAGGTAGACATACTGTTAAACCGAATTCATAAATCCTTTTCAACTGTATTAAAAAGTGTTAAAAGTACAATTATTTCAACTCACTGAAGCTTCATTAACATATAGCATTTCCACGGCAATCCGAGTAAAGTTAAGTGATGTAGTGTACGGGCTGATAACAGATAGACATAGAGATAAACCAAATTCATAAATCCTTTTCAACTATATTAAAAAGGGTTAAAAGTACTATTATTTCAACTCACTGAAGTTTCATTAACATGTAGCAATTCCACGGCAATCAGATTTTAGTTATGTCGGTAGTGCACGGCCATATATAGCAGGTAGACATACACATAAACCGAATTCATAAATCCTTTTCAACTATATAAAAAAGTGTTAAAAGTACTATTATTTTAATTCACAGAAGCGTCCTTAACATATAGCAATTTCATGGCAATCCGAGTACAGTTAAGTCAGATAGTGTACGGACAGATAGCAGATAGACATACAGATAAAACGAATTCATAAATCCTTTTCAACTATATTAAAATATTTAAAATCACTATTATTTTAATTCACTGAAATTTCATTAACATATAGTAATTTCACGGCAATCCAAGTTTAGTTAAGTCAGGTAGTGCACGACCATATAGCAGGTAGACATACTGATAAACCGAATTCATAAATCCTTTTCAACTATATTAAAAAGTGTTAAAAGCACTATTATTTTTATTCACTGAATCGTCATTAACTTATAGCAATTCCATAGCAATCCGATTATAGTTAAGTCAGATAGTGTATGGCCATACAGCAGGTAGACATACAGATAAAACGAATTCATAAATCCTTTTCAATTATATTAAAATTTTTAAAATCACTATTATTTTAATTCACTGAAATTTCTTTAACATATAGCAATTCCATGGCAATCCGAGTATAGTTAAGTCTGATAATGTACGGACAGATAACAGATAGGCATACAGATAAATTGAATCCATAAATCCTTTTTAACTATATTAAAAAGTGTTAAAAGTTCTATTATTTTAATTCACTGAAACGTCATTAACATATAGCAATTCCATGGCAATCCGAGTATAGTTATGTCGGTAGTAGATGGACACATATAGCAGGTAGACATACAGATAAACCAAATTCATAAATCCTTTTCAACTATAGTCTTAAAAGTACTATTATTTTAATTCACTGAACCACCATTAACAATTAGCAATTCCATGGCATTCCGAGTATAGTTAAGTCAGGTAGTGCATGGCCATATAGCAGGTGGGCATACAGATAAAACGAATTCATAAATCCTTTTTAACTACGTTAAAAAGTGTTAAAATCCCTATTATTTTAATTCTCTGAAATTTCATTAACATGTAGCAATTCCACGGCAATCCGAATATAGTTAAGTCCGGTAGTGCACGACCGTATAGCAGGTAGACATACTGATAAACCGAATCCATAAATCCTTTTCAACTATATTAAAAAGCGTTAAAATCACTATTATTTGAATTCACTGAAGTTTCATTAACATATTGCCATTCCATGACATTCCGAGTATAGTTATGTCTGGTAGTGCACGGACACATAGCAAATAGACATGCAGATAAACCTAATTCATAAATCCTTTTCAACTGTATCAAAAGTGTTAAAAGTACAATTATTTCAACTCACTGAAGCTTCATTAACATGTAGCAATACAACTGCAATTCTAATATAGTTAAGTCAGGTAGTGTACGGGCAGATAACAGATAGACATACAGATAAACCGAGATCATAAATCCTTTTCAATTATATTAAAAAGTGTTAAAAGTACTATTATTTTAATTCACTGAAGAGTCATTAAAATATAGCAATTCCATAACAATCCGAGTATAGTTAAGTCAGATAGTGTACGGACAGATAACAGATAGACATACAGATAAACCGAATTCATAAATCCTTTTTACTATATTAAAATGTGTTAAAAGTACTACTATTTTAATTCACTGAAGCGTCATTAACATATAGCAATTCCATGGCAATCCGAGTATAGTTAAATCAGGTAGTGCATGGGCATGTAACAAGTAGACATATGGATAAAACGAATTCATAAAACCTTTTTCAACTATATTAAAAAGTGTTAAAAACAGTATTATTTTAATCACTGAAGTTTCATTAACATATAGCAGTTCCATGGCAATCCGAGTATAGTTATGTCTGGTAGTGCACGGACACATAGCAAATAGACATACAGATAAACCTAATTCATAAATCCTTTTGAACTACATTAAAACGTGTTAAAAGTACTATTATTCCAACTCACTGAATCTTCATTAACGTATAGCAATTCCACGGCAATCCGAGTATAGTTAAGTCATTTACTGTATGGGCAGATAACAGACTGACATATAGATAAACCGAATTCATAAATCATTTTCAACTATATTAAAAAGTGTTAAAAATACTATTATTTTAATTCACTGAAGTTTATTGCTTTTATTAAACTGAAGTTTATTTATCCTCACTTGTAATTATTATATTATCATGTGAAAATGTCTAAAAATATGAAGTATTATTACATACAATTTTATAATCAGGTAGAAAATTTTTGAATTTAGAGAAAGAAAAAGATTTAAAATTAAGAATAATTTCTGAACTACTAAGTAAGTGTAAAGTGCAAGAAAAATCACGGTATTTTACAACAAAATGTGCTGGCATTATACCTGTCAACACAGTTGCTGTAAAATTTACAAGATTCTGTCTTTAAGTGCGCTGTAAAATTTCTTAAGTCTGGGTAAAGTAGCATGCTATTGGCTGCGCGGTGCACGTGACAGAAATAATTCGATTTTTACTTCACTTGTAACTTGAATAGGATTTCACATCATCGGTGCTTGAAAAATTAAACATAAAGTGCAGGAATATTCACATTTGTTTTACAGTATGAGTAATAAGTGTAGTCTCATTTCCACTTATAGTTATGCCAAGTAATTGTATTCAAAATTTGAATATGAATAAGTAGCAACGCATTACAAATAAAGAAATTTTATAAAGATTTCGACAAGTTGAAAAAGACATCCCGTCAAATTATCGTAATCGCAAAATATTAATATTTCAGTAACGATGTTGAAAAATATTATTGGGTATTTTTCTCATTGATTGTTTTCATTTTTAACTTTATATTTTACTAATTAAATTTTAAAAAATGTTGATTTAAATCTTACTGTGTGTTTCTAAAGTTTCAATAATAACATTTGAAACAAAACTGTCAATTTCCTAAAAACTGTAGCTTGGTATAAAGTGCTTGATTTCGTCAGAAGGATATTTGTCGCACAATGAAAAAGAAAAATTTATCATAAGGTGAAGCGAAGGATGAAAAAGGAAAAATGTTTTTGATATTTTTTCTTTGCTCCAATTTTGTATAGTTTCTTTTTCTCTTTTATATACTGCCATTTCTTTTATCTCAAAATGTCAAAATAATCAGTAAATTTTTATTTGTATCATACATGCAAAATTGTTTTAAAAGATGCTACAGAGAAATTCTTTTTTTTTTTTCTATTTCAAATATCATCTCATATGAAAATTTTCTTTTAATCTAACTAAAAAAGTGAAATAGATCAGCATTTATTATTATTTTCTTAGTTTTTGATGCAACTTATAAAAAAATAATAATGCCTTATCAAAATATAATAAAACATAACATAATGACATCTTTATTTAAAAAAATATTGATAATGATTTATTACGATTCAATAACAATAACTAGTGCCTAAACATTTATCAAAGTTTGGGAAATGTCAACAAAATTTTGTTTCTGTTATTTAATGTAATTATTATTGGACATTTCTAGAAAAGAAATTGATTGAGGCTGTCATTAACCATATCTATAAAAAAATATTTTTATTTCTCCTGTTTATGAGCAAAATGCCTTAACAATCAAACAAAATTTTAAAATATGAGTTAAACAATTAAATGAAAATTTTTGTTTTCACCGACTGCCAAGGAGAGTTATGTGTTTCACGCGTATCTGGGTATGTGGATTTTTTATATCCTCGAAACATCCCAACGGCTGGATCTATTTTAATGAATGAGGTCTCTATCGATTCGTCTTAACCGTCCGATGGTTATAGAACAAAAATACAAAATGGTGGTAGAGACGAAAACAATTTGTTACGCACCATATTGAGTGGCATATCATTGGATATGTCTTTCAAAATGAAGACGATGTTTCATTGATTATTTTACAGTCAGAAGCTCCGTATGAATATTACACAACCTGGAAGTTGTGTTTGTAGGATCTCTATCTTTACTACAACTCTAACCTTCATAGACATCTATGGGCCTCATGAAAAAAGTGTTTATAGATAGAAACTACCAATTAAACAAAATTTAAAAGTCATCACTACAAGTAAATAAAAAAATAGGTAAGTAATATAAAAAATAGTTTCACATTGATCAGAAATAATTAATTAGTTTGCTTTTTACGCAGTCTGGTTTATCGATTTTTTAAATTTAATTTTTACTTGTTAATTTCATTATTTTACGCAGATTTAAACATTTGTTCCAGAACTTGAAAACGAAGTAGAAAATAAATTGATAAACATAATTATTTATCCCTTTTCACCATCATTATTCATTATGAAAACTTAAACCTTTACATACATTTATGTGCATTTTAAGCGTAAGTGAATGTATGATATGCTTGTATATAATTATCTATATGTAATTAAGAAAAATCTGTGTGGCTCGGCATATTATAGCGATTAAACATCTTAGAGGTTGTGTAATAAATATTAAAAACGAATTATTACGCAGAACGACTTACTATAAAATGCCGATATTTTGTACATGACCTTATTAGTGTATTGCCACATTTTATTTATTGGGAAATGTTTTGTACATTGGCAGTATAAAAAATTAAACTTTGTATTTCTTCAAATTTATTCCCCTGAAAATTTTATCATGTTTCATAAAATTCTATATATTTTGTTACGTAACTTTTTAATTTATAATACATGTCCATGATCAATATTTACGGAGTACAGCTCATATTCAAAATATTAGAAGAGTTACTTTTTTTAAAAAAATTGAAAATATCATTTGGTAATTTAATGTTTTTCAATGCAAATATTCAGACGATATTTTTTATTAAGAACTTATTGTTGATTAAACTTATTTATAATCTTAATTATTAATATCATTTTGAAAAGATTAATTGAAAAAAAAAATTATTTTCAAAAGTCAAAATAGAATATTTATTCAAGTGGTCCAAATTATTAGAGTATTTCACATTAATTCTCCTTTAATTATCACCAATTAATAACTGATGGTATCATTGATTAAAGTCAGACGATTTTATTTAAAATCAGTATTCTCTTTGCAGTTTGTTTGCTTTTTCATCTTCAAATGGGTCGTGTGAGTGATATTCCTGAATCTATTAAACTTCGTATGGTTGATTTGTATCGGCGCGTTAAAAATCAATGTTATATAGCGAATTATTTACATGGTTCGCCATCAAGCGTTAGTAAAATACTAACACAATATTCAAAAAATGGAAAATTTCAAAATAATCGCCTAAATGGCGTCCAAAAACCAAAAACATCTGCTAGAGATGACAGGAAACTGAAGTGTATAGTTAAGAAAAACCGTTTTAAAAGTGTGCGATTCTAGCACCGAAGATGGAAAGAAGAAAGAGTTGTTGAAATTTCTAAATCGACAACATTAAGACGTCTTCTTAAATTTAAGTTTGAATCTCGTTTACCGAAAACAAAACCTCACATGGCTGCAAAACAAAAGCGTATAAGAATTGGTGTAAATCAAGACGTTTATGGAGCGAAGAAGATTGGGAAAATATATTATTCAGGGATGAAAGTATGTTTTGTGTTTCATGTGGTAATCATGGTATTTCAGTTTGGAGAATGAATCAAGAAGCATTTGATATAAAATGCCTTAAACGTTCCGTAAAATTTGCTGCTAGTGTCATGGTTTGGGGTTGCATGAGTGCAGAAGGACCTGGAAAGTTATGCATCGTCTACGAAAAGGTCAACTTGTAGATATATCAAGAAAATTTGGTATATTAAATCAGAAGATTTATTTGAAGATGATTTCATCTTTCAACAGGATTTAGCGTCACCGTATACCTCGGTGTCAACTAAGAATTGGTTTCGCCAACGCAAAATTAAGGTACTTCTTTGACCGCCAAACTCATCAGACCTTAACCCCATCGAAAACGTATATGAAGAAATAGGTGTATAATGAAGAAAAAACTCCAAGAAAATCCACCTTCAAGTAAAACTCAGTTATTGGCACGTATAAAGTCTATTTGGTCTAATATTGATAGAAATGTTTGTAAACACCTTGTATATAGTATGCAAGATCGATTTCAGGCTGTTATGGAAACTAAAGGGATGCTAAAAATATTAACTACCATTTACTTCATATTCTTAAGGAAATATTGTTGCGTAAAGTAAAATATTCTAATATTTTGAACCAATCTAAATTTTATTATAATATTTTTATGTGTTTCAGAAAGCTGCATACCTAATTTATTGTACTGTATTTTATATTTGGTAAATGTTAAAATCCTATCTAAACATTCCAGATTTAATTTATAAAAAATTAATTCCATTTACTTAGTATAAAAATAAATAAATGAAAAATAATTTTCTTCATACTTTTTCTCAATTATTCTAATATTTTGAATATGAACTGTAAAAACCGAGGTCAAAATTTTTCGGGCACATTCTATATTTATTTAAATATTAGTAAATGAAAAAGACGAAATCAGGCGATACGAAAATAAAGCAAATTCTTGTTTTCATACTAAAACAACGTATTCATTCTGAAAACAGAAATTTTTAGTTTGTTATTTTTCGATACTTTTTTATCTAAAAATAAAACAGTTATTAATAATTATATCAGGAAAAACAGGAAACATGTCACATTTTTGACGTCTAAAATAAGACTGTAAATAATACTGTAAATAAGAATGCAGGAATTACAGCTAATCTTTAAGCTATATGTATGTCGAGAAATAATAATTTTAGATATTATATTTTGATCAAATTTTTGTTTTAAAAAAATTGTTCAAAATACATCGTTATTTATCTTGACGATAGGCTTGTGAAAATGCATTAGTTAAAAGATCAGATTAACTATTTTTTATATGAGGATAGTTTTACATTGAAAACCCTATTAAATGATACATATGTCGTAGGCTAATTGAGAAATACGGATCTTTGCAAAGAGCCGGGCTAATTGGAGAATCCATCTCCCTTTTATCAATTAGCCTGATATTTTTCAGGCTTATTGCAAAGAGCCTAGAAAGCGTTAGGCTAATTGAAAAATGACCACTTATTATCCGATCAGAGTGATATTTTTAGCTCACAGGCTATCCAAGCCTGAGAGCTTATGTGCCCGCCGATTCTGTATGTACGTGTGTACGTACGTACGTACGTATGTACGTAACGCGATAACTCTTGATAGAAATATCCGATTTGCTTCAAATATTTTCTTCTAGGTTCATTCTGATAAGGTGCTTCCCTGGTTAGTTTTTGGGGTTCATTGGTTAAGGATAAAGAGGAAAAAGGGGGGCTAGTCCCCCCCTTAAATAATATAAATGGGTTTTTCATGCAGAAATATTCGATTTGCTCCAAATTTGGTATACCGGTTTATTGTGTTAAGGAGCTTCCCTGATTAGATTTGGAAGCTCATTATTTAAGTATAAAGAGGGGAAAGGGGGGCTACCCCCCTTAATTTAGATAAATCGGTTTTTCATGATGAATTATTCGATTTACTCCAAATTTGGTATACCGGTTTATATAGTTAAGAAGCTGCCTTGATTAGATTTGAAGGTTCATTAGTTACATATAAAGGGAGGACAGGGGGGGGGCAATCCCCCTCCCCCCGTAATTTAGATAAATGGGTTTTTCATGCAGAAATATGCGATTTGCAATAAATTTGGTATACCGGTTAATTATGTTAAGCAACTTCCCTGATTACATTTGGAAGATCATTATTATGTATAAAGGGGGGAAAGGGGGGGAAATTGCCTCTCCCCTCAATTTAGATAAATGCGTTTTTCATGTAGAATTATTCGATTAGCTCAAATTTGGTATACTGGTTTATTATGTTAAGGAGCTTCCTTGATTAGATTTGGAGGTTCATTAGTTAAGTATAAAGGTGGGAAAGTGGGGCTAGACCCCCCCCCTTAATTTAGATAAATGAGTTTTTCATGCAGAATTATTCGATTTGCTTCAAATTTCGTATTCCGGTTTATTATGTTAAGGAGCTGCCTTGATTAGATTTGAAGATTTATTGGTTAAGTATAAAGGAGGGACTGGGGCTAGTGTCCCCTTAATTTAGTTAAATGGGTTTTTCATACAGAATTATTCGATTTGCTTCAAATTTGATATCCAGTTTATTACGATATGGCTTCCTTCATTTGATTTGTAGGTTCATTGGTTAAGTATAAAAGGGGGGAAAGGGGACAATTGTCCCTCCCCTTAATTTAGATACATGGGTTTTCATGCAGAATTATCTGATTTAGTTTAATTTTTTTTCAACCGGATCCGAACTTGAAGGTTCCATTTGAAGTCAACCCGAAAACCGACCACAACCAAGTTTCGGATTGAGTTCAATTAGAACTTTCAGGTTCTGATTGGGTTGCCGGTAGACGGCGATTATTTTGTCTGTCTTGCATCGGGTTATAGTTCTTTGGAATATTTTTGTCGGTTAAGATTTGATTCGGGACGGGTTTCAGGTTGACTTCGAATAGGATATTTAGGTTCTGGTAGCGTTGCGTGTTCACGGGAACTAATTTGTCTTGTTCGGATCCGGTTATGGATCTTTGTAATATTTTTGTCAGTTATCAGATTTGGTTCGGGATTTCGGGCTTTTTCAAATGGAACTCTCAGGTTCGGGTCGGGTTGCATGTAGACTGAAATTATTTTGTCTTGCTCGGATCGGGGTACGGTCTGTTGTAATTTATTTTTCGGGTTTGGGTAGGGTTATGCGTTAATAAACCTAATAAAAAGAAAATTGCCCAGTTAAACTGATGGCATTGCGCTCATAGGCTATTCACACTAATTGTATATTATACTCTTATTTCAAAGAATAATGTCTCTCGAAATATAAATGAAAGTATTAGTCCCCGTTGCCCCCCCCTTTCTACTTAACCAAAGAACCTCCAAATCTAATCAGGGAAGCTACTTAACATAATGAACTAGTATACCAAATTTGAAGCAAATCAGATAATTCTGCATGAAAAAAACATTTCACTAAATTAAGGGGGGGGGGGTATTAGCTCCCCCATTTCTCCCTTTATGCTTAACCAATGAACTTTCAAATGTAATCAGAAAAGCTCCTTATAAGAATGAACCTAGAAAAAAAATTAAAACAAATTAGATAATTCTGCATGAAAACACATTTATCTAAATTAAGGGGAGGGGCGATTGCCCCCCTTTCCCCCCTTTTATACTTAACCAATGAACCTCCAAATCAAATGAAGGAAGCCATATCATAATAAACTGGCATATCAAATTTGAAGCAAATTGAATAATTCTGTATGAAAAACCCATTTATCTAAATTAAGGAGACACTAGCCCCTGTCCCTCCTTTATACTTAACCAATAAATCTCCAAATCTAAATTTGGAGCAAATCGAATAACTCTGCATGAAAAATCCATGTATCTAAATTAAGGAGGGGCGTCTCTAGCCCCCCCCTTTCCTCCCTTTATACTTAACTAATGAACCTCCAAATCTAATCAGGGAAGCTCCTTAACATAATAAACCGGTATACGAAATTTGGAGCAAATCGAATATCTCTGCATGAAAAACGCATTTATCTAAATTAAGGGGGGAGGCAATTGCCCCTCTTTCACCCCTTTATGCATAATAATGATCTTCTAAATGTAATCAGTGAAGTTGTTTAACATAATTAACCGGTATACCAAATTTATAGCAAATCGCATATTTCTGCATGAAAAACCCATTTATCTAAATTACGGGGGGGGGACAGCCCCCATTTCCTCCCTTTATATGTAACTAATGAACCTCCAAATCTAATCAAGGAAACTCCTTAACTTAATAAACCGGTATTCTAAATTTGGAGCAAATCGAATAATTCATCATGAAAAACCGATTTATCTAAATTAAGGGGGGTAGCCCCCCTTTACCCCTTTATACTTCAGTACTGAACTTCCAAATCTAATCAGGGAAGCTCCTTAACACAATAAAGCGGTATACCAAATTTGGAGCAAATCGAATAATTCTGCATGAAAAACCCATTTATATAAATTAAGGGGGGACTGCCCCCCTTTTCCCCCTTTATCCTTAACCAATGAACCCCAAAAAATAATCAGGGAAGCACCTTATCAGAATGAAGCTAAAAAAAAAATTGAAGCAAATCTGATATTTCTATAAAGAGTTATCAAGTCAAGTTACGTACATACGTACGTATGTACACACGTATGTACGTACACACGTACATACAGAAACGGCGGGCACATAAGCTCTCAAGCTTTGATAGCCTGTGCGCTAAAAATATCACCCTGATCGGATAATAAGTGGTCATTTTTCAATTAGCCTAACGCTTTCTAGGCTCTTTGCAATGAGCCTGAAAAATATCAGGCCAATTGGAAAAAGGGAGATGGATTCTCCAATTAGCCCGGCTCTTTGGAAAGATTCTATGCTGTTTGCAAGGAGCCGGATTTCTCAATTAGCCTACGACATGACATATATACAAATGGATACTATATTTTGTTAAGAATATTTGTATATGTACTTGCTCCTTGTTTTCAAATCTTGACATACATTTTCACTTAGAATTTTTTTAAAATTAATTTTCCGAATCATCTAACTATTCACAACTATGATTATTTTTAAACTATTATTTCATTTTTTATTTTTACGGAATTTTTTACAATAACGAAATTTAAAACTCAAATCGAAATCCAGCCTTAAAACAAAATTTCTGTTTCTCTAATACAAAGTACGGGCCTTTTTAGGTGCGTTCGTAATTATATAAATACGTAGCACCTATAGTCGTCGTTCAGTCCGTCTGTCTGTCCGTCTGTCCGTCCGTCTGTCTGTCCGTCCGTCCGTCCGCATATAATAGAGAAAAACTACCCAACCGAATGGTCTGAAATTTTAAATATTGTTGTAAAATTTTGTCGAGCCATTTCAAATTTTATGAAAATCGGATGTATAGTTAAATTACAGGGACAGTCAAAAGTTTTTCTTTACATTACGGCCAATGGGAAAAATTATTGCACGTGCATTTTAATGATGTTAAAGCTTTCCGAATGGTCTCAAATTTTAAACTTATAATTATTGCGACATTTTGTCGAGCCATTTCAAATTTTATGAAAATCGGATGTATAGTTTAATTACAGGGACAGTCAAAAGTTTTTCTTTACATTAAAGCCAATGGGAAAAATTATTGCAAGTGCATTTTAATGATGTTACAGCTTTCCGAATGGGCTGAAATTTTAAATATATAATTGCTGCAAAATTTTGTCGAGCCATTTCAAATTTCATGAAAATCGGATGTATAGCTTAATTACAGGGGCAGTAAAAATTTTTCCGTTACAGTAAGGGGAATGGGAAAAAATTATTGCAAGTGCATTTTAATGATGTTACAGACTATGCACTTATGAATTGCAAATAAATACACATTCAGTACAATATGGGGTGCAAAAAATAATTATAAAACTAGTTATAGTACGAACGCACCTCATTTGCCACGTTTGACGAGCAATTTCCAACTTGTTTTTTCTTATAATTATAGTGTCTAAATAGAAAATATTTACTGAGATATTTCTTTGTTAAGGTTCTATGTATGCGCATATTTCAACTAATGGGATAGAATTTAGTGTATGTGGAGTGGATATGCAGCTATAAAAACAAAAACTCATTCTATAATTTTCCAGAATCATGGTAGATTTTCCTTATTGAATTCGAAATATTAAAATTCTTTTTACGGACTGACTAAAAATAAAAAGCCCCCAACCCCCACAAAAAACATAATAAAAAAACAAGTCGGAAATTGCTCGTCAAACGTGGCAAATGAGGTGCGTTCGTACTATAACTAGTTTTATAATTATTTTTTGTACCCCATATTGTACTCAATATATATATTTTTTAATTTCATAAGTGCATAGTCTATAACATCATTAAAATGCACTTGCAATAATTTTTTTCCCATTCCCCGTAATGTAACGGAAAACTTTTGACTGCCCCTGTAATTAAACTATACATCCGATTTTCATAAAATCTGAAATGGCTCGACAAAATTTTGCAACAATTATATATTTAAATTTTCAGACCATTCGGAAGGCTGTAACATCATTAAAACGCACTTGCAATATTTTTTTCCCATTGGCCGTAATGTAAAGAAAAACTTTTGACTGTCCCTGTAATTAAACTATGCATCCGATTTTCATAAAATTTCAAATGGCTCGACAAAATTTTGCATCAATTATATATTTAAATTTTCAGACCATTCGGAAGGCTGTAACATCATTAAAACGCACTTGCAATATTTTTTTCCCATTCCCCGTAATGTAACGGAAAACTTTTGACTGTCCCTGTCATTAAACTATACATCCGATTTTCCTAAAATTTCAAATGGCTCGACAAAATTTTGAAACAATTATATATTTAAAATTTCAGACCATTCGGAAGGCTGTAACATCGTTAAAATGCATTTGCAATAATTTTTCCCATTGGCCGTAATGTAAAAAAAAAAAATTTGACTGTCCCTGTAATTAAATTATGCATCCGATTTTCATAAAATTTGAAATGGCTCGACAAAATTTTGCAACAATCATACATTAAAAATTTCAGACCGTTCGGTTGGGTAGTTTTTGCTCTGTTATATGCGGACAGACAGACAGACAGACGGACGGACAGACGGACGGACAGACGGACGGACGGACGGACTGAACGACGACTATAGGTGCTACGTATTTATATAATTACGAACGCACCTAAAAAGACTTTGAACAATAGGGAGGTATAATAATGACACAGAAATTTTTCCATCAATATATCGTGCTATCTATATTATAAAGGACAAACATATCTGTGCGTAACGCATACGTCATTTTGCGAATGGCAACACTTTTAAATTTGAAATAAAATTTCGGCTTTGCAATTTTCTCTATTGCATTTTTTTTTTACTTCTAAACATCGCACATTTAAAATTTTTGCACCGTTGTAAGAGGGAAAAAATGCTCTTATAAATGCAATTTGTTTGAAAACTGTATCTCAATTTATTTTCGAGATATTAATTTTTTTGTAGTTTTTATTACCATTTTTCTAATCGTGGCAACAAAAGTACCCCATTTCTATTGAAAGTAAACGGAAAATAGTCAAAAATAGGAGATTACTGTATCTTTTCGTTGCCATTTTCTCATAAAACCTGAAAAAAAAGTTTAAATTAACATACGGGCTATGTCAAGAATATTGTCAGTTATTCTGCGATAATGACGTCATATGCATACTTTTCTATAGACGAAATTTGAGATTGGATTGTAAAAGTGGATTGCTTTAGCGGATGCAAATGACGCCATTTTATAAAAAGCATGTATTTTAATTCTTAAAACTGAATTATGTTTTGTAAAAGTGCGTCATTTTCACAGCCCAGCTGCTTTGAAATTCTTCACAGGCGAAAATGCTTCACTTTTGAAAATAATATAATCGAAATCACACGCTGTAAAACGTAATGTTTTACAAAAATTTAGAGTGTTTTTATAAAGGTGAGGTGACATGCAAATAATAGCGATTTATATTACAGAAATTGATGATTCTAGCCTGAATGGATTTCCTTCGCCGAGTTTGACAAGCAAACAAATAATTCGAGGTTTAAAATTTTTCATACCTTTATATAATCTATATATTTAAAACACAAGAGTGTTTTTTAGTCATCTGCCCTGACCTTTCTGCTGAACCAATTTTACTAATCTATTTTTTTAACTGAAAGCTGTTCATTTGTATATGTAATCGCACTATCTGTTTTTTTTTTTAAATATCCCTCTTTTATATCTTAATTTTAAAAGCATTTTATGAAATTTCTTCAAAATCGTGAAAATTAGATAGCTTTCATTATTGCTGACAAGAGAGAAATAATGAGGTATCTTTATCTTTATTCATGCCATTTTCTGATAAAAATTCAAAATTGGTGATAACAATTGCTGTATAGGGTTTAGTGGCGCAAATTTCCATTAGGAGCCATAATATTATATTAGGGAAATAATAGCGGAAAATGACATATTGCATTTGAAAACACGCATTTTTCCTCATAAATTTTCTATACTTTTTTTCTGCATGCGTACTGATACTAAGTTTCAGACACTAGGCTAAATGCTTTTTTAAGTGAAAACGAAGTGATATTTAAAAGAAAACGATCATTTTCTTAGATAAAACTAAACATTTTAACACACATGCGTCTAGTATACATAAATTACGGAAATTTTTACTCTATAGAATTGAGATTAGAATCTCAAGTAAAGAGTGCGCCTGTTCACATACAAGATTTTGCTGACAATCGGGACTTCAAGTTTGGAGTTAAAAGAATTTTAAAATGATCAAACAAAATACAATTTTATTTTTAATGATGAATATGGATATGAGAAGTTCGTATGCAAATTTTGAAAAAGTGAGTTTTCAAAGTGAGAAAAATTGCTGTTTTTCATTCCGGAATACCAAGTATAAGAGCCTCAATTGATAACCACATCCTAATAACTGATCTTTATTATATTTTACTGATTAAGTATCTATCTATCTATATTATAAAGAACAAACGTATCTGTGCGTAACGCTGACGTCATTTTGCGAATGGCAACACTTCACGATAAAATTTCGGTCTTGAAATTTTCGCTACTGCAATTTTTTAATCTTCTGACCATCGTATATTTTCAATTTTCGTCGCATGGGGAAAAAATTTACTTTCAAATGCAATTTGTGTAAAAACTGTATCTTAATTGACTGCTGTTAAGCATGATTTTTTTAAAGTTTGTCTTATCATGTGCCGGTTTCAATATCATAATAATAATAAACATTTTGCACATAAAGCAACAAATATTGTTCAGCATTTGTTTCTGACTATTTTTGCATAATGAAATTAATACTTCCTTTATAAACAAATAAAAGAATAACAATACTTTTTCTATAAACAAATAAATGAATAACATTTAAAAAAAACCCCAAATCTAACATGTTTCTAATTGTACAATTTAAATTTTTAGTTCACCAAATAGGATTTTTTTTTTTCAAACGGAATTTTTCTGCAAAGTTCATCTCAGTTTACTGATTGTCTATGGTTTTAAAAACAATTTTAAAGCATGGAATATATTTTAATTTATCTATATCGCGCGGAGCTCGATTACGAAAGATTAATCCGTTTGCACTTAAAACAAAATAAAGAGTTCATCATTTTCTTACTGCTAATATCCATTAAAAAAACTTCCCTATGAATAAATAAATAAAATAATATAAATAAAACACAAATTTAACAGACATGTATAAGCTTTGAAATTATCAGAATATGAAAGGATGCTGTAAGTAGCGAAATCTTGGTCAAATAACCCTTAGCATGCGGCTAATAAGAAAATATCGCTTTTGATAAATTTCAAAAATTTATTTGATTGCATAATTCGTATTTTTCATATGAAAAATACTTTTTTAATGTAACTGGGCAGGGGCAATCTAAAAAATGTATTGCATATAAAGAAAAACTATTTGTTTTCAATTTAAAAAAAAAATGTTTTCGCCTATATTCTGTAACCCGGGAAGCCCGGGTACGATCCCCGCGTTATTATAATGTATAATAATATTATTAAAACTTAAAAGAAAAATCGAATATTTATTTAATCTTTTGTATAATATTTAATTTATATGTGAAAAAAAATCCAAATACGATGTCAAAATTCAGCGTTCGTCTTGAAAAATACAGACTTTGGCACAATTTCTTTATGAAGACAACCCCTCAACCTTTTATTAAACATAAATTTAGAGAAGATAGTTTTCAATCGAATGGCTATTTCCATTTCTTTGTTCAAGAGTTATTTGGTAATCAAAATACATGGGTAGTTTTTTTTTCCTTTTTTTTGCCGACTGTAAGCAGTTATATTTTTATAGCTCCATATATTGCATCTTGAAATTATCGCGGAAAAAAACGGACGAAACATTAAATTGGAAACTAAATCTTCTTAAAATTTATGATAAAGAAAAAGGCGTGAAAAGGTGTTCGTTTCAATATTAAAATTGTAACCAATTTTGAAAATTTCCAATTTAAGACCCAATTTTGACATCATATATTGATTTGTTGGTAAGTAGCAGCTTCGAAAATTAAACGTGAAGTCATTCGTCCAAGAAATTAAGATTTATAAAGAGGAATTCCTCTTTATTTTTAATAGTTGTTAGGAAATTGGAATGCGACGAATTTTTCTAAGCAAGTCATTAACCACTCAACGGAATGAGCTGAAATTTTGGATTCGCGTATTTGAAGCTTCTATTAATCGATTTCTGTTAAAATTTTTATAATTACAATAACCAGAATTTTAATTACTATAACTATTATATTAGTAAAAATGAAAAATCACATCGTTACACATCAGTGGTGTATCCAAATATCCAATCTAGTCACGCTGAAAATATTCTACACTGTTAAAAATTTTGCAGCATTCTGGCAGGTCATTCGACCGTTTTTTTGAAAAAACGGTTTCATAACCATAATTTAACTATATTCTGACTATAAAATGGCCAATAATATGATCAGAATAGTGTTAAATTCACGGTTGTGTAACCGTTTTCGGATAAAAACGGTCAAATGATTTGCCAGAATGCTGCAAATTTTTATCAGTGTAGGAAACTTGATGGGAAAAATTACAAAAAAAAAATTGTTTCGATAAAACATGGCTAGACTGGATAGGAAGATTCGCCTCTGTTGCACATCTGTATTTCTTAAACAAGAGTCAGTCATGGTTCTTCACGGTATTAAACCTGTGTAACAGTTAACTTGATACAGAATTGCACACTTTCACTTTGGAAGCAGTTTCAATGCTTTCGGTGTAATAAACTTATACATAACCGTTCTGTTAGCATAGTTGCCAACCTCCCGATTTTTTTAATACCTGTAAATTCTTAGAAAAATGTTCGCTTTATTTAATTGCAGAAATTGTGCTATTGTATAAAACAAATATTTCTGCATAAAAATATTGTTGGGAGATCGCAACTATATGTTAGGTGGAATACAGTCAGTACCGGCTATATGTTCACCCTCTTATAAGGTCACCCCTCTTATAAGGTCACTTTTCGTAAGTCCGTACTGAATGGATAGGTATTACGTATTAAAATACACCTCCTATATGGTCAAATTCTAATGGCTACTATCTGATATATTGTCAAATTCTATTGGCTACTATCTGATGTATGGTCAGATTCTAATGGCTACTATCTGATGTATGGTAACTTTCTGCCGCCATTTTTATTGAAAAAATCCTATAGTTTTATGGTATTTCGTTCCTCTTTTTATGGTGTAAAGATCCAAATACGCATATCATTAAACTATTTTCAACCGTTGGCGGCTTTTTTGTGGTCATGCGGGGATTTTAATCTTTAAGAGCTTTCGAAGAAAACGGACAGACATTCTGAAAATGGAAAATTCTTAGGTCAATTGATGCCATTCCTATCACACCCCACCCCCTCCCTCGTCTGCCATATTCTGCCCAGTCCTACGTTAGAGATTGCTGATTGGACCACTATTGGTCAAAGTCAAACATGGTGGACGTAGGAGACGGGGAAATAACTCGTTTCTCCGCATAAAAGCTTACCACAGTCGAAGATTGACATGTCAACTCCTATTGTAGGGAAATAATAGAAACTCTTCCTGACAGGGAAGAGTTTAGAAGGCTCTGGGAATTTCTCCTTCAACCATAAGTTGAGATACCGATTCTTGGAAAACATGCCATCACCATTTGTGACCGAATGAGAATTATCTTCCGCGCAGAGAAACGGAAAATCAAGTGTTTCTAGGTGTTTGCAATGTTCATTACTTGTGGCTGGCGTGTAAAGTGCTCTTTTTTTGTTAACTGTCGTTTGTGAATACAACATATCAGAAAAACGAAAAAAAAAATGTTAATTGAAAAAAAAAAAAAAAAAAAAAAAAAAAAAAAAAAAAAAAAAGAAATTGATAGAAATTTTTGAAAAATCGATTATTTCGAAAGCAGCTTTCACGAAGTCTCATGGAATAGAGATAATGACACTGAAGATACTGACACTGAATAGAGATAATGACATCGTGGTTCCAAAACTTTATTACACAAAATATGTGACCAATCAAAAGAGAAAGCGACAACGTGTTTTAATATTTGGGAATGTTGAGAAAACTATATATTTATAAAACTATTTATTTTAATATTTGGGAATGTTGTTGAATGTTGACCTTTTTTTGATTTGGATAAAATATGGCAGATCACAGAATGATCCAGCACCATGAATTATTTAAAAAGAAAAGTCTTTGGAAATTGCTGCTGACTAGGAAAACCGAATTTTACTACCAGCAACGGTTGGTTACTAAAAATTAACTTACGGCACAATCTTACTTTTAAAAAGATGTGTGGTGCTGCTGCTGATGTTTATGATAGTGTACAAATAAAAGCATGCAATAAATTGGCGTAAAGTGGCATTTTCAATAGGTACAAACCTTGTAATGTTTTAAACTTCGATGAATGCTGGTTGCTTTTTCTTGTTTTGCCAGATAAAAACCGTTACTTTTAAGAATGAGAAATGCAGTGGTAAGAAGAAAAGCAAAGAAATATTGACCCTTTTATTAGCAGCGAATATGAATGGCTAGGTGAGATTGACTCTATTACTTAATGGTAAATTTCTAATTGAAAAGCTGCTAATCTTTCCCTGTATCTTACGATGCGAATCGAGTTTTAAAAGCAAGTATTTGGGAAAAAGAAGTTCGATTTTTGGATAAATTTGGATAGAAAAAAAAGAAAAGTGGCTATCATCACAGACAGCGGTATTGGCCATTGCATGTTCCTAATTTAAACTCGACTGAACTCGTTTTCTCGCTCCCAAACTGAACTAATGTTGCACAACCCATAGATCAAAAAGTTATTCAAAATTTTAAGATAAATATACGAAAGCTGCTTCTAAAAGACTTCATTGCTGCAATTGATCAAAAAGAGAAGTTTCACGTGTATGTGTTAGATGGCATGTGGTACGTAGAAAAGAGTTGGAAAATGGCATCAAAGAAAACCATTGAAAATTGTTTTAGACATGCTTGACTTCCAGAATGGGAAGAAATATCGTTCGAAGATGACGACAATGATGACGGTGATGATAATGATGCGCCCCTATTTGAAATTGCACAAAAAATAAGGAATTTCGGCTGCACAATACAAGAGGAACTGACATATGCAGCTATTGACAATGAGGTCACTACTAATGGTGGAGCTTCCATACCGTGAAGCGTTTCGGAAGTTTTAAATATAAACAGTGATGGAAGCAATGATAAAGACAGCTAATCTGAAGCTGTACCGAAAGCGCGAACAGAAGCTCTCAAAGATATAATAATCAAATAATAACAACAATCAAATCTTCAAATATCATCAGATGTTTTATAAGCCATTTCAAAAGTACTGAGTAACATTTTAAATACGTTCGTCAATTAGAAAAAGTAGTTTTAAAAACTGCGATAATAAGCAAACAAACATGCATAAAACATAATTTTAAATAAAGAAGTAGTTATACTCATCAAAATAAAAGTGTTTGAGCTATACAAAACAAAATAGATCTTGCTATCCAACGTACTATTTATTCACTAATTAAAATATGATGTAAAATAAAAATATGAATAAAATAAATCTCAACGTTTCGGGTTAATCTTTAAAACCATCATCCGGAGTAAAATTTTCTAAAATATAAATCGACAGAAACACTTTATATGCTCCATCTTAAAAATCTAATTCACACTGGTAAAGAGTTCAACGGAAACTTCTTAAATCCTTAAAAGCAACACATTGGCGCCATCTGTTATCCAAAGTAAAAAACACAGTATGAAGGGCTGTAAAAAACCATGGAAATTTCATAGATCTTTCAAAATAGAAAGCCAAATTTCAGGAATGAGAAAGGAAACATTATCGTTACAAATTTCTTGGTTCCTTAAAAGAATTTCTAAAGATTCACGAATAATAGCATTTAACTGAACAACTTGCTTGGAAATAACTTTAGCATGCTCGAAGTCAATAAATGAAATAATCAATTCAAGCAAGTTGTTTCGTTTAATGCTATTATTCGTGAATCTTTAGAAATTCGATTAAGGAACCACGAAATTTGTAATGATAATTTTACTTCTGATGAAGGTTTTACAGATTAAACCGAAACGTTGAGATTTATTTTATTCATATGTTTATTTTACCTCATCTTTTAATTTGTGAATAAATAGTACGGTGGATAGCAACACCTATTTTGTTTTGTAATTTATTATTTGTTTTGTATATAGATGTATTACAACGTAAATTCATTAATTACTCTTTTAGCTATGTTTCATATAACATCATTTCAGGCCAAATTAGATTTAGTATTTTGAAAAATCCAATAATTGCTGAACTTTTAATTTTAGACACACTTGAAATAATATGTTATTTTAAAATCAAATTTAGATTTATTATTTTTAAAAATGGAATAATGATAAAAACAAAAAGCATTTATTTATTAAATTTTGGAAGTAAATTGAAATAAAATATATATTGCAGAATTCTTTATTGATAACAATATACTATACATGAAGAATAATGAATGCATGCTTTATTTTAATACATATCTCTTCATTTACGTTCGATATGAATTTACTCATTTGTATTTATCGCAAATATTAATTCAAAAATCAATTGAGGGCTTTTGATAATGCCTTAGATTAAAAACGAGTAGGGCTTTGCATCCATTAGGACGGTATTACTGAAGCCACGTATAATTTATTGATTTTCATTTCACAGTTCAAAATTAAGGATTGTTTTCTGTTTTTTAACACTACTTCTGCTAAGAGGTGTCAAAAGACACCTTTCGGATTTTAACTTAAGATCATTCTCTAAGTTTAATCATGTCTCCACAATTAATTTTTCGACTTTTCGCACAATAGTTGTTAGATTAATGCAGCGATATCATTTTCTTGCAGCTGATCCTGGATCTAAAAATATGCATATCGTATACCTATTTCTAACATGAGGTGTCTTTTGACACCTTTAGGATTTCATAATATGTAATTTCTAACGATTTCATAATTTCCGATTTCAAACAATTTTACATATAAATATAGCAACACTATTTTACAGTATCATAACAATTATAATCAGATCATAGGATACCGATTTCAGTTGTAAGGGAAAATAGAGGAGTTGCTGCATAAATTTGATTTTAGCTCGTTTCCAACCATGATCGTTTTAGCGTAGATTATTGCAGTGACCAGTTCTAAACAAATAAAAATTAAATTTAAAAAATAAAAAAACCCGACCGTGTAAAAAACGAACTAATTAATTATTTCTCATCAATCTAAGACAATTTTTATATTACTTGCCTATTACTTTTATTTACTTGTATTGATGACTTTTAAGTTGCGCTTAATTGCTAGTTCCTATCGATAAACACTGTTTTGATAAGGCTTACAGATGTCTATGATGCTTAGAGTTGCAGTAAAGCTAGATATCCTACCTACACAACTTCCAGGTTGTGTAATATTTAAACGGAGCTTCTGACTGTAAGCTAATCAATGAAGCATCGCCTTCATTCTGAAAGACTTATCCAATGATATGCCACTCAATAGGGTGAGTAATTTTTTTTCGTATCTACCGCCATTTTGCATTTTGCGGCTACCATTTTGAATTTATAAAAACAAAATCTAGCCGATAACCATCGGACGGTTAAGACAAATCGATAGAGACCCCATTCATTAAAACCCATCCAGCCGTTGGGATGTTTCGAGGGTATAAAGAAATCCACATACCCAGATACGTATCAAACACATAACCCTTCTTGGCAGTCGGGTAAAAATTGAATAACGCTCTTTGTTCTCCAATTCTAGTAGTGAGTTCAATACATATGAATTTTCTTTTCATTCAGGTAAAAACTGTGATATTGAATAAGTAAAGATTTTTTTACTCTTCTGTTTTTATGATTATTGTTGTTGTTGTTGTTTTTATTACAAAGGTTGAATTTATATACATGAGATATTTTATGATGAATTTTTATACTGAAAGTTTGATAAATTAATAATATTAAAATATTTGATTTTCTAATAAAAATTATAAAAATGAAGAAAACAATATTTTTCAATTGTTGTTTCTGTTGGCATAAAACATGTTTGATTACATTTATGTATATTTATATTTTGTAGATTGTTGAATTAAGTGAGAATTTATAATCTGATTAAATGATTTCTCATAAATATGTATGAATGTAATAATAAATATGTTTCTCAAATTATTTACTATGTTTAACAAATAATTGTAAATTCCAACATTTTTGACAATTTATTCGCGTTCAAACGAAAAGGTGTCAAAAGATACTTTTTGATAGGAATAGGTATACACATTTTAGTGGTAGAGATAGTGTTAATTAAGAAGTGTCTTGTAATGTTTCCTTCAAAAGTTTTGCAGCGATTTATTATTATAAAGATTTAACATGAAAAGTTAATTGCAGCATTCATAACTAAATCGCAATACTTTTTAAATTAATAAAATATAAAAATTAAAGGCAGTTTATTGTTGTTGAGAAGTAATTTAAAAAGTTAACTGCAAGATAAATAAGAAAGTCGGTTTATTACTTAAATTAATAAAAAAAATAAATAGATAAAAATTTCGGAAATTATAATATAAAATTTACACTTGAAAGTAGAAACTAGAGAAATGTATTAAATCCAAAAACATAAGTTTAACAGTTTTATTTAAATTGCTCATGTATATTAAATTTGCATAGCTGCCAACTACTACGCTTTTTTTCGACCACTAAAATTTAAAATTTATTTCTTTTTGATTCAATCTGCGAAATTTTCGATTTAATGAGTCAAAAAATTCCTTTAAATTTTATTGGTTTTAAAAAACCGTAAAAATTGGCAACTATGAAATTGAATTTTGTAATAGATTTTTTAATCTCTTTCATATATGCAGTGTTGCCAGATTGGGGACATTTCTGTCCCCAGATTGTTGATTGTCACCACGTTTTTGAATTAGAAATAGTCGGCATATTTAAAGATAGACTGAATATTCTGAAAAATAAGGCGAATTATAATATTTAAAAAAAGTAGTGACAGTCAAATAATCTGAATTAAAAAAGTCCCCAATCTGGCAACACTTCTGATAATGGTAGATATTAAAAGAAAAAAAAACACGTACACAGATACGTTTTAATGTAAATACAACAGTTTTAGAATTTTCGAAATTACTTACATATTAATTAATTAATTTTAATATATATTTTCGTTTGCCCATCGCAGTTGATAAATCGCAAAATATGGTTACAACTGTATACGAGTTACAACATCAACGGAGGTTAACATGCGCCGGACATAATATAATAACATTTTAAATATATTACAAAAAAATGTTGTTTTGAGATCAAAATTAGATTTATAATTTTTAAAAATGCAAAAATGCACAAAATCAAAATGCAGTTATTTCTTATATTTTCGAAATAACCTGAAAAAGAAATAATTGCACAATTTGTTATTGGTAACAACATACTACACACAAAGAAAAATGAATGCATTATTTATTTAGATACATATCATTTGAGGGGCTTATGATAATTCCTTAAATTTAAATTAAATTAAAAAAATCAAAAAACCCGACTGCGTAAAAAGCAAACAAATTAATTATTACTCATCAATGTGACACTATTTTTTATATTGCTTACCTATTTTTTTTATTTACTTGTATTGACTTTTAAGTTGTGTTTAATTGTTAGTTCCTATCTATAAACACTGTCTTGATGAGGCCTATAGATGTCTATGAAGGTTAGAGTTGTAGTAAAGCTAGAGATCTTACCTACATAACTTCCAAGTTGTGTAATATTTAAACGGAGATTCTGACTCTAAAATAGTCAATGAAACATCGTCTTCATTTTGAAAGATCTATCCAATGATATGTCACTCAATAGGGTGCGTAAAATTGTTTCTCGTCTTTACCGCCATTTTATATTCCACGGCCGCCATTTCGAATTTATAAAAACAAAACCTAGCCTATAAATTTCGGACGGTTAAGACGAATCGATAAAGACCTCATTCATTAAAATCCATCCAGCCGTTGGGATGTTTCGAGGGTATAAAGAAATCCACATACCCAGATACGCCTGAAACACACAACCCTTCTTGGCAGTCGGGTAATAAGTTAGGGTGTTGAAGCCATTAGGACGGTATTACTGAAGCCGAGTTCATAAAAAAAATTCTGATATTTTACCTAAAAATTCCCGGAAACATACGAACCTTGGATAAAGCTGCGTCATTCGTTAATTTTATACAGAATTGCACATTTTAACTTTGGAAGCAGTTTCGTTGTAATATTCTTATATATAGCCGTTCGATTAGGTGGAACATAAATTTTCTTACTATTATTTCATTTAAAAAAATTCCAAAAATCAATTCAGGATCTTTTGCAAATTCCTTAAAAGAATTAGTAGGGATTCGAAGTCATTTGGTCGTTATTACTGAAGCTTTGACTCTAATTCAAACTGATTTCAGTCCAACTGTCGAAAATGAAACGTTGATTTTCATTTCATATTGAAGAAATTTTTAACACTAGAACGACAATAGCGGTAATTTTGACCGCTAAAAAAATAAAACTATTTCGATGCGAACTAGAAATTTCTTTATAAAGTAAGTTAAATATGTTTCACAAAGAAATAAGCAAAAATTCCGATTTAAAATATTTTTATAACACTTCATTAAAATTTCCGGTCTTTATTGTATTAATATGTATATCAAACCTAGTGTTGTAAGATTGGGGATTTTTTTAATTCGGATTATTTGACTGTCACCACATTTTTAAATATTATAATTCGCCTTATTTTTCAGAATATTCAGTCCATCTTTAAATATGCCGACTATTTCTATTTCAAAAAAGCGGTGACAATCAACAATCTGTGGACAAAAATGCCCTCAATCTGGCAACACTGTTCAAAGCTAGTATTTTACAATAAAATTATATCAGACATATTTCATATAATATTATTTTGAGATCAAACTTAGATTTAACCTTTTAAAAATTTCAGTAATGTTAAAAACATAATTACAGATATATTTCAAATACTATTATATTCTTCTCCAAATTAGATTTATAATTTTTAAAAAATGCAACAATGCTAAAAACAAAATGTAGCTATTTATTACATTTTCGAAGTAACTTGAAAAAGACATCATTGCAGAATCCATCATTGATTACAACATACTACACACGAAGAATAATAAATGCATGCTTTATTTCAATACATATCTGTTCAACTACGTTCCATATAATTTTTCTCATTTGTATCATCTCAAATATTAATTCCAAATTCAATTGAGGGGATTTTGATAATTCCTTAGATTAAAACCGAGTACGGCTTTGAAGTCATTAGGACAGTATTACAGAAGCCACGTGTAATTTATTGATTTCTGTTTCACAGTTCAAAATTAAGGAGTTTTTTCTGCTTCTTAATTAAGAAGTGGCTCGTAAAGTTTCGTGCTAAAGTTTTGCAGCGAGTTATTATTGTCGAGATTTAACTTGAAAGGTTAATTGCAGAATTCATAATTAAATCATGCTAATTCTTAAATTAAAAAAGACAAAAACTAAAAGTAGTTTATTTTTGTTGAGAAGTTATTTTAAAAGTTAACGTCAAAATTAATAATTTAGTCATTTTATTACTTAAATTAATGAAAAAAATAAACATTTTTGAAATTATAATATAAAATTGACAATTGAGAGAAGATAAAAGTTTAAAATATAGTTTGTAAAAATATAAGTTTGAATAATGAATTTTTAGACATACTGAATAAAAAATAAATTATCTTTCAGCAATTTTTTCAACGTCATGGTTTTGAAATAATTAATGTTTGTTTAATTTAACTAGTCGCTAGTTCAGGTGACATTTGTTAAAAGTGTGTGTAACTGTTTTACGAAATGTATCGTTCAATGAATCTCAATACGTTATTTATAATTAATTGCTCTACACGAAGAATATATTAAAAATTTTCACAGATTTCATTCTTTCTTAAAGAATTAACCATTAGGTCTATTATAAAAATTCATTTTTCACCATTGAAATATTCTCATTAGACCATTTTATTTGACATGTTCATGTACATTAAAATTGAATTTTGTAATAATTTTTTTGTTCTCTTCCTGATGTGGTAGAAATTCAAAAATTGCGTACACAGGTATTTTTGCAAGGAAAATACAATAATTTCATACTTTTAGAAAGTACTTACAAATTAATAAATTAAGTTTAAGGCATGTTTTTGTTCGCCCATCGCAGTTTGATAAATAGGTAAGTATGGTTACAACTGTATACGAGTTACAACATCAAGGGAGTTAATTATGCGCCAAACATAAAATAAGAGTATTTTCGACATTTTTCAAAAAATTTTACTTTGAGATCAAAATTATATTTATAATTCAAAAGAAATCCCTCCCTGCTCGGCCTACAGGCGCAGGTAGATTTCGAAGTTAAGTACTAATTTCATAATTTCAAAAAAAAAAAAAATATATATATATATATATATATATATATATAAATCATGATTAGTGATAAACACACTTTAACAATTTTATCTGGCAACTTTTGGCGAGTTTTTAATTTTTTTTTTTTTTTATATAAGACCTGGTTTTATCAGAACTATGTTAAGGCAGTACACGGTTAAACTCGATCCCTTATACGGCCGTAACAAACAGTTGAAACCCCTTTGTTTTCGGGGAATCATAGTTTCGCTCCGGAGAATCGAAGGGGGAGCTTTTAACTACTGTGTCTAATGGGGAATTTCCTTATCTTTCTCTACTCTCGCTACTCTACTCTTATGTTTTTTTAGGTATAACTTGGATGAAAGTGCGATTTTTTATTTCTTTATTTGGTAAAAAATGGTTCATTGCTGTGTTCCATATTGTACATCCGATTCGCTGAAAAAAAATTAATCTGATTTCCATAATTTTAGATTTTATGGTGCAGATTGTACCAATCCTAAATGCAAACGAAATCGTCAAAATTAGTTATGAATTGATATATCCGAGACTAATAAAAAGCCCTTTGTGGGAATGTGATTTCACGAGCATATAATAAATATATGCTCGTTAATATGTGCAAAATTTCAGCCCATTATTAAAAAAATATATGGCAAGGGATTTTACAAATGAGGCCAATTCATCTTCACAAAAGAATTCTTTATCATGAAATTCTTAAAGTTTACTTAATTTTAATTTTATAATTTTTATTGTATATTTTATAGTAAAAATTCTCATTGTTTGAAATATAACCACGAAATTGAACGTGCATAAATCTACAGATACATTTATTTATATGAGTATGGTAAATAGAATTACGAATTAATATTTTTAAATTCTGTGAAAAATATTCTGTAATTTCTAACCTGTGTTCTAAATCTTCTGCAAAAGCTATTCTGGTATGAATGGAGTACATAATATTGAAAAAAAAAAACGATTTATTGATTCTCTAAAATAATGAAACCTGTAAAAATTATTATTTATTTATTTATTTTGTTTCCTTGTATTTCATGATCACTACCCACAATTTACTGAAAATCGTTCGCAATGTACAGATAGATATATGTATATTGTAAATAATTAAGAATCGTGTAAATATCCATGTTTTGAAAAAAAAAAATCGATATAATTTGATTGCCGTTATATTGACGAAAGGGCTTGCTTATTTTGTTGATATTATGAAGCATGCGAATGTATTTTTATTTTTATCGTATACTTAAAAACCATGACTGTCCGAAGTGAAAATATTTAATTTTATATATAAGTGTGTTGATTTTCGATATCTATATGCTTGTAATTTCAGATGAACACATATAATGGTCAAATGCCAAATTTATTGAAAATTGTTTGTAATGTACATATATCTCTATTTTTTAAATAATTAAGAATCGTGTAAGTTTCCATGTTTAAAAAAAAAAAAAATCGATACGATTTCTTGCCGGATATTGGCGAAAAGGTTTGCTTATTTTGTTTATATTATGAAACATGTAAATATATTTTTTATGGTATACTTTAATACAATGACTGTCCAGAGATAAAATATTTAATTTTATATGTAAGTTTGTTATTTTTCTATATGCTTGTATATTTCAGATCAACACATATAATGGCCAAAATTTTTTAAAATTGTTTGCAAAGTACATATATCTATATTTTTTAAATAATTAAGAATCGTGCAAAATAATCTATGTACTGAATATTGTGTAGATATTTAAAATAATAATAATAATAAAATATTATACTTTTTATACTATGACTGTCCAGAATTCGAATAATTGATTTTACAATTTCCCTTAAAATAAAATATTTTTTTTTTATTTTTTTTTCCTAAACATAATAGAAATCTATAATAATTATTATTTTTCTATTTCCCAATACACTTCATCTTCTGTACCACCAATGTTTAAAATTATTGAAGCAATTGTCATTTTCCATTCAAAGTATGGTGAAAAATAATTAAATGTTCTAAAAATTTATCCTGATTTGAGTAGAGATTTGTTTTTTGAAAAAAGTTTTGGTTAATTTTCTATTTTGAAACTTGTTATGTCATAATAACATAACATACTATTTCCCCTTATAAAACAATTTAAATATTTAATTTAATAATAATTACCCCCTAAAATTTAAATACTTCAAATTAAGGAAATGCTTATAACATTATTTATCTTCCTAACGATCTCTATTTACTTTTTAAATTCAAAGTTTCGTTATAGTGTTGCCAATCTCTAATAAGATATTTCAAATATAATTTCTAATCTTTTTCAGCTATCAAAAATTAAGAAATGATATCTAACTTAATTTAGATTATAAATTAACAATGTTCTTCCAAATTTAATAAAAGATTTAATTTCAATATCAAGATTGTTGGGAAATAATAAATAAACTATCAGAAATAAAATAATCATCTGAATTCATTTATAAAATAAATATACATTTTAAATTAATTTTTCCCATTTATAATAAATTTTATCACTTTAATTTTCATTCAAAAACAATTTATTTTGATTCAATTTTCAAATAATATTCCTTTTGAGTTCGTTTGAAAACGTTATCATACCAGCCAATCACAGCGCTTGCCACTCTCTTCGTTCTGCCAAACGACGCTATTTTCTCTCTGTTATGATTCAGCTGTGAAGGAAGTAGGATGTACAGGCGGCCGGCCGGTGTGTCGTGTTATTAAATTGGCACATCGGTCGGTGAGTCTTCCTAAATCAACTTTGTTTTGTTATAATAAAGAGATCAGATAATTATGTTATGATACATAGTATTTAAATTCAGTGATTTTTATGCAATAACAAGTTCGAAAGATTCTGAAGAAGATGAACGCTTTCACATTCTCAATGTTTGATGCCGGGCTTCATGGAATTTACAGGCCTCTTGTTAAGAGGCAGAAGAATATTTCTCTGGGAATATGACAAGATATAAAATAAAAGAGGTATAATTCTATATTTAAAATCGTCAATCCAAGCTTGGAGGTGAGAATTTATCTTTATATTCATTTTCATTGAATCTCGTCTTTGCCACAACTCGAACTGTGAAAGAAAGAAGACTGAGAGTTCCTATGCAATTGTAGTTCGGCATATATTCATAATGAACTGAGTAAAACAGAACATTTAATTCGGACTTTCTGATAAAGGCAAATAATCTTTAGCCTAGAACTGATTAGTTTCTAGTTACTGACTCTTTATGAAATTAGAGCTTCATGGCGCTTCATATGCTGATTAGTATAATTTTAACGTATCATCATAATTTAAATATAATCGAAAGTCTTATCTATTCTATATTCTCAATTGTCATGTTGATTGGAACCCATAAATTGTTTATCTTAGTAACCTTAAATTTTACTATCACTGAATGAATAGTGAACATTATGTCATTGCCGTGAAATGTTGTTTTTGATCTGCGTAGATCCTTTCTTCCTATATATATATATTTAATCATAAATAATAATAAATAATTTTGCAATTTTCATGCTTTGATGTATTTATTGTGTTTGTGTATATTTATTTAAAAATTATTTCAAGTATATCCTGAAGATCGTTGAAGGGTGAGATTATCTTAACTCTCTTTATTTCAGCTCGATTTTCAGATTAAATAAATAGATTAATTATAAATATTAACTAAAGTGTTAATGGGATTTAAATTTAAACTAGAAGAGAATTAATATTAATTGCAATAACTTTAAATTAACTTTTCATGGCGCGATGTACTGCTACTTTCGCTCCGGCCAAAGTGGGATGTTGGGTGTGTGGATTTTGAGATTTCAAGTGTGAATTTAGGATAATTATACATGAATTAATTATCTTGAATTCATTTCATACTCTCGGAATTCGCATACCCAGCACCTCACTTAACAAAACTAATAAATATTATTAACAAGAATTTTTTACTCTGTATTTTACGGTCAGAATTTTCAATGTTTCAAATAATAAAGAATTTAAATGTACCGGGTGTCCCAAAAAGGACTGACTGATTTTAAAATTCAATAACTTGCAAAGGGTGACAGATATTTAAAAAATTCTTGCAGGAGGGTTATGCATAAGGTCAAATTTTTTTTTACAGTGATTTTCGATTTTAGTTCGAATTAAAAACAATAGATGGCGCTGCGATCAATAGAGGCTAAATTCAGGCTCGATTTTTGGTACTTCGTGGCCCGGATAATACATTTCCATCTCCTTTTTCAGCATGGAACAAGATAAAGGACCAGAAATAGAGCCTGTATTTAGCGACTATTGCTTACAGCGCCATCTATTGTTTGTAATTCGAACTAAAATCGAAAATCACTGTAATAAAACTTTTGACCTTATGCATAACCCTCCTGCAAGAATTTTTTAAATATCTGTCCCCGTTTGCAAGTTATTGAATTTTAAAATCAGTCAGTCCTTTCTGGGACACCCGGTAAATAAAAGTAAAAATTTACTTATAATTTTGGTTTTTGACGTTATAGTAGAGTGTTAATTAAAATAGTTTTAATTGCTTAAAGCATTGGATTTATTTATCTCTAAATCATTTAGTTTTTCCTGTTTATAGTATCAAAAACGTCGAGGGAAAATATATATATAATATATATCTTTTATAACGCATATAGAGCGATGTTTTCGTATTTTTTATATGTAAAAGTAACATTTAATAAGCATTGTTTACAGTTGAGAAACTCTATTTACAGTGAGTATCCACGCCATCTGTCGGTGAGAGTAGAACATTAATGATTCCGAAACTAAGGGGAATTGTGAAGGCCGTATAAGGCAGGCGAACGAGTTTAGCCGTGGGCAGTATTAAAAATATATTTTTCGATGCTGAACAACTCGGAATTTTCCAACACATTTTCAGATTCATTTTTAAAAGGAAAACATGAAACTTGCTGACGTGATATTTAAGACGTTTGTAAGTGATCTATGTTTTTATTTTTCGTTCAATTAATTAGAACTTGATTTATAAAAGATTACTTTCTCAGTAGGACAATATTTTTAGTTTCCAACACAATCGGTTCGAAAAATTCGGTTCAAAATGCCCACTTTGACATCATTTAATACGAAATCTACCTAAAATTGCAGTATTTCTAAAATCAAAATGCAGTTAATTATTATATTTTTAAAGTAACTTGAAAAAAAAAAAAAAAAGAAGAGTTCCTTATTGATTACAACATACTACACACGAGGAATAATGAATGGATGCTTCATTTCAATACATATCTTTTCAACTAAGTTCGATATGAGTTTCCTCATTTGTACTCATTCCAAAATCAATTTAGCAACTTTTGATAATTCATTAGATTAAAAAAGAGTAGGGTTTTAAAGCCATTAGGACGGTATTACGGCCCCGTCTGACTTATTGATTTCTGTACCACACTTCAAAATTGAGGAGTTTTTCTGTTCTTAATTAAGAAGTGTCTCGTTAAGTTTCATGCAAAAGCTTCGAAGCGATTTATCATTGTAGAAATTTAGCTTCAAAAGATAATTGAAACTTTCAATATTCAATCATGCTATTTTTAAAATTTTTAAAATATAAAAATTAAAAGTATTTTATTGTTCTTGAGAAGTAATTTAAATTTAAAAGCAGCATTCATAATTCAATCACGCTAATTCTAAAATCAATAAAAGATAAAAATTAAAATAAGTTTGTTGTTGGTGAGAACTAATTTGAAAAGTCAATTGCAAAATAAATAATTTAGGGGTCTCAGGACTCTTAAAGCTCTAAAATTTTCGAAATTTTAATTTTATTATATGTTAAACTTCTATGTTTTCTTAACATTTTGATGTAATTGTTATCTTGAAATTCCCATTAGAACAGAAGTTATGGCATTTAGAATTATACTTGCTCAATAGCTGAAGCGGTGTTTCAAAAACTTTGAAGACAATTTTCTCCAAATGACGTTTTTGGGCATAACGCGCACGATATCTCAAACACTTCTGAATATTTTTTCATGAAATTTTCAAAGAATATGTTTCATGTTAGTCTGTATAAACCGAAGCTAAAATTTCCTTTTTATTGTAAAAAGAAAATATTTTTTAGGGGTTTATATTGTTGAAATTTTCTAAATTTTGCATTAGCTAAATACAACTTTGTATTAAAAATATAAAAGTGCTTTAAATACAAATTTATTTAGGTTCAGTGTCATTATTATAATCTGAGGTACAAGTAGGCACCAAAAGTTTCATTCTAGTTGCGAAATTTATTTTGTAATCGTGCGCATAAGCTGGTATGCCAATTTTCTGCTAGTCAAATGTCTGACAGTTTTGAGCCCCCTGTAAATGCTAATTCTGCATCTTGCAATTTTTCAAACATGTGAAATGAAAGAACATACTTGTATCTTTCATTCCCATTTAAAATTGTGTCTTAATATCAAATACATTTTAAGATATTACATGTTGAATATGGTCCTTTTTTTTCATTTTTTCCAATTTTAAGAGTACTGAAACCCCTTAAGTTATTTTTGTACACAGGTATTTTTGAAAAGTAAATACAATATTTTAATAATTTTAGATATTACAGTCGAGTCTCTATATAATGAAATCCACTGTTCCAGTAAAAAAATCGTTATATAGAGAAATTCGTTATATAGACAATGAGTAAAAATTCCTATTGAATGTGTAAATTTTGAACAAAAATTACTTTTGAGGTGTTTAATTAAGAATTTGAAATGTTTAACTATAAATATTAACCTAATATTGTATTTCTGAATTATTTAAACAGTGTCAAAAAAGAGAACATACATTTATTTGAAAGAATAATAAAAATCACATAAGGAAAACTTACATTAATTTTAGACGAAGAAATCTGTAATTTTTCGCTGTTTTGATTTCAAAATTGTTACACTCTCGGAAAAATGTTCACATTTTAGCAAGGAATGAAAAATACTATCGGGAACATTTTCCTTCATTTAAATTCTCATTCACCTTAAACTTCAATTACCTCTCTGATCCCGTTCTTATATGTGTTCCAATTGACACTCTTTTAAGAAGTATGTTGAAAGGTGTGGGGGAGGGGGGGGGGATTCGTTGGGCATAAAAAACAAGGAGATTCAAGGTAGAAAAGTAAGATGAAAAACTCAGCACTGAACGATAAATCACTAATCAGGGATGAAAAATAGATTCCATGTGATTTGGAAGCTTTTTTAAAACAATAAATAAAGAACATTTTATGAAAAAATTCGTTATATGGAGATAGATATTTCGCTATATGGAGACTGTTTTTAATGAGATCATGGGAAAAGGGACCGTTCCTACTAAAAATTAGTTATATAGAGAAATTCCATGTATGGAGTTTCGTTATAGGGAGACTCGACTGTATTTACAAATTAGTAAATGAATTTTAAGCCATATTTTCGTTCGTCCATCGCAGTTGATAAATTATTAAATAGGTTACAACTGTATAAGAATTACAACATCTATTAGTAACTATGCACCATTGAATTTAATTATGCACCAAACATAAAATAAGAGTATTTTAGATATATATTATTTTAAATGACATTTTGAGATCAAAATTAGATATATATATATATATATATATATATATATATATTAATGCAATAATGCTCAATACAAAATGTAGTTATTTATTACATTTTCGAAGTAACTTGAAAAAAAAAATTGCAAAATCCTTCATTAATAACAAAATACTACGCTCAAAGAATAATGAATGCAAGCTTTATTGAATACGTAACTGTTGAGGGGCTTTTGACAATTCCTTTGATTAAAACGAGTAGGGCTTTGAAGTCAATAGAACGATATTACTTAAGACGCATCAATAAAAAAATACTGATATTTTACCTGAAAAATCCCTGAAACGTACGAACCATGTATAAAGCTGTGCCATTCGATAATTTTACGAAAACTTTCGCACTTTCACTTTGGAAACAGTTTCATTGTTGCACGGTGTAACATACATAGCCGTTCGATTAGGCAGAATATAAATTTACTTATTTCTATTTTTAAAAAAAATCCAAAAATGAATTCCGGAACTTTTGAAAATTCCTGAAAAAAATTGTAGAGATTCGAAGTATTTGTTTGTTCTTTCTGAAGCTTTGACTCTAATTCGTTCCAATTGATTTCACTTCCGAAGTCCAAAATGAAACGGTGTTTTCCGTTTTTTAATATGAATATCAAACCTAATAACTTAAAATAAAAGCATTTTAGATATATTTTAAATAATATTATTTTTAGATCACAATTAGATTTGTAATTTAAAAATAATCAATAATGCTAAAAAAGTAACTTTAGATATATTTCAAATAATATTATTTTGGGAACAAAAGTAGATTTAGAGTTTTAACAAGTCGGAACTTGTACGTCAAACGTGGCAAACGTGTTCGTAATATAGCTAGTCTTAATATTCACATCTTTCTGCAATACACTGTAAAAAAAAAATCTGTAGTTCTACAGATGTAAAGTTACATGCTTACTAAACTTTCATCTGTAACTGTACAAAATAAGCAGCAAAGCTACAAAACTAGTTTTTGTAAAGCTACAGAAATCTGTAAATTTACAAATGAATCTGCTAAAATTACAGTAATCTTACTAAAATTTTACCAGTGGCTGAGAGGTTCTGCTCTCGAAGCTGGTAGACGGGAGGTGCTGGGTTCGCACCCAATCGCGCCCGTCGGCCTAATCGTTTCGGAGTTTTCGTGGTTTTCTTCGAAACCTTGGATTTCCAATCGTAAATACAGGTTAGGTTCCCTTAGAAAGACCCCCACGAAGGGCACTCCCCCCTTTAGGGCCTATATCCCTCGTGTTGATAATTCGCCGTCATAAACACAACCAACTAAAATTTTACCTGTAACTCTGGTTTCAGTTACATGAAAAGTTCTAGGCATCCCAGTTTCCTGAAAAATTGTTAGTAACCTTACAGATTTTTTTTATTTACGGTGCAAATTTTTGCACTTTTGTTACAGTGCAGCTGCACTGTAAAAAAAAAAAAAATCTGTAAAGTTACTAAAGTTTTCTAGGAAACTGGGATTCCTAGAACTTTTTATGTAACGGCAACATAAAAAATTCCTGTAACAGCGTCTGTTACAGGAATTTTTCTTGTTGCCGCTACATAAAAAGTTCTAGGAATCCCAGTTTCCTAGAAAAATTTAGTAACTCACATTTTTTTTTTTTTTTTTACAATGTGTTGCACTCTTATGCAAAAATGCAGGAATACAAAATGTATTAAGATTATTGTCTGAGCGAAGCGAAGGCTAATACTCATCGCAGTATTACTACGATCGATATTAACGCTATGTCCTACTAAAAAAAAGCCTAAAAAAACCTTTCGTCAAGCATAACTCAGAAAATATTTGTCGGATTTCGTTTCTGATTGCATCAGAAGGTACCTATGAGGGTCTCCTACTGAATGCACCTACTATGAAAAATAAGTTCCAAACCGTTTAAAAATTATATAAAAAAACTGATAAGAAAAGCACAATTTATCTGCTTACGTCACAGAAATTTAGTTTGCGTCACTTTCACCGGTGAATGTTTTCATAGACAACTGGTTTGAACACATGGAGCAAATAAAAAAAAATTGCACCTATATCCCTCGTGTTGATAATTCGCCGTCATAAACACAACCAACTAAAATTTTACCTGTAACTCTGGTTTCAGTTACATGAAAAGTTCTAGGCATCCCAGTTTCCTGAAAAATTGTTAGTAACCTTACAGATTTTTTTTATTTACGGTGCAAATTTTTGCACTTTTGTTACAGTGCAGCTGCACTGTAAAAAAAAAAATCTGTAAAGTTACTAAAGTTTTCTAGGAAACTGGGATTCCTAGAACTTTTTATGTAACGGCAACATAAAAAATTCCTGTAACAGCGTCTGTTACAGGAATTTTTCTTGTTGCCGCTACATAAAAAGTTCTAGGAATCCCAGTTTCCTAGAAAAATTTAGTAACTCACATTTTTTTTTTTTTTTTTTTTTTTTTTTTTTTACAATGTGTTGCACTCTTATGCAAAAATGCAGGAATACAAAATGTATTAAGATTATTGTCTGAGCGAAGCGAAGGCTAATACTCATCGCAGTATTACTACGATCGATATTAACGCTATGTCCTACTAAAAAAAAAGCCTAAAAAAACCTTTCGTCAAGCATAACTCAGAAAATATTTGTCGGATTTCGTTTCTGATTGCATCAGAAGGTTCCTATGAGGGTCTCCTACTGAATGCACCTACTATGAAAAATAAGTTCCAAACCGTTTAAAAATTATATAAAAAAACTGATAAGAAAAGCACAATTTATCTGCTTACGTCACAGAAATTTAGTTTGCGTCACTTTCACCGGTGAATGTTTTCATAGACAACTGGTTTGAACACATGGAGCAAATAAAAAAAAATTGCACGCGGTAATATTGAAGTGCCATAAAACATTTTCCATTTAAAAGAAAAAAAAGGCATAAAAACTTTGATTTGACATTTTGCAATAATTTCTCAATAGCCTTTTTTAATCGCCAAAAGCATGTTTTATATTTCGCGTGTGAAAATAAGAAACAATTATATGTTTAATAAAATATTTTGCTTTATAACATGATTTCTTCCTATTTTCTTTCTTTCTTTCTTTTTTTTTTTTTTACATGCCTTCTTTTAACTTACAATTATGTTTGTCTGTGGCACTCAAATCTTGTGATTCATTTTTCACTCACTTCCTGTTGACACAGAGTTTTAAAATTTGGAATATATATGTATTCGTGAGGGCAATATTTGAATTGGACATTGTTTAGTAGGGTTTCGTTCATCTCACGAAACTATTCGTCTCGCTCCTCTGTCTGTCTGTTCGTCTGTCATAGAGCCCGTTCTCAGAAACTATACATGTTGGAGACTTTAAATTTTGCACACTTATAGCTGAACATCACACATCATACGACAAATCATAACCTTTTGAAAAAGTCGTACATTTAACCCTTTGGTCTCCCACATGTGTATTTTAAACAAGTCTTTCTAAGTGAGCCCCTAATTAGGTTAGAGGCGTGAAATTTACATACTTATAGCTGAACACCTCACATCAAACGAAAAATCATAAAATTCTGAAAAAGTAGTACATTTAACCCTTTGGGCTCCAGATGTGAATTTTAAACAATTCTTTCTAAGTGAGCCCTAATTAGGTTGTAGGCGTGAAATTTTGCATACTTATAGCTGAACACCACACATCATACGACAAATCATAAAATTTTGAAAAAGTGGTACATTTAACTATTTGATCTCCCACATGTGTATTTTAAACAATTATTTCTAAGTGGGCTCCTAATTAGGTTGTAGGCGTGAAATTTTGCATACTTATAGCTGAACACCTCACATCACATGACAAATCATAAAATTTTGAAAAAAGTCATACATTTAACCCTTTGGGCTCCCACATGTGTATTTTAAACAATTCTTTCTAAGTGAGCTCCTATTTAGGTTGGAGGCGTGAAATTTTGCATACTTATAGGTGAACACAACATAGCATTCGAGAAAACATAAAATTTTGAAAAAATCGTGCATTTAACCCTTTGGGCTCCCACATGTGTATTTTAAGTAATTCTTTCTAACTGAGCCCCTTATTAAATTGGAGGAGTGAAATTTTGCATACATATAGCAGAACACCTGAGGCCAGGTGACAAATCATAAATTCTTGAAAAAGTCTTACATTTAACCCTTTGAGCTACCACATATGTATTTTAAGCAATTCTTTCTAAGAGAGCCCCTAATTAAATTGCAGACATGAATTTTTGCATACGTATAGCTGAATACCTCAGACCACACGGCAAATAATAAAATTTTCAAAAAGTCATATTATTTACTTCTCCAGGCTCTAACTTGTGTATTTTAAGCAATTTTTCTAACCTCCGCACTTTTTACTCGGGAAACATTTTCAACTTTTGCCGACATCCCTTTGACCAATCTTTCGTATTATGCATCATAGCCTTACGTATTTTAGTTCCTCTTTTTACCGCCAGAGGCGCCTACTTATCTCTGGCGCTATTGGCTCAATCCCCTCGACTAATATATCTACGGATAGTATATAAAACGGAGTTTCGTTCGGATAGAGGTTAGTTTAGAATAGAGTGCGAACCTGGTTGCGAAATTGGAACTAACATTTTTTCAAAAGGATAAAGTGTTTTGAAAGGAATATTAATCGAAACCCTCTGTGCGATCTGTGATTACACTTACCCACGTGTTTAAAATTCGATCCCTTAGGGGGCAACGGTGGGGGTGGGGTTAATTACTTATTGGTTTCGTTTGATTTTCTATTGAGAAATCAGCAATAGCTTCAACAATGAATATTTGTTGAAAAGGACTAATGACAGGGTTACCATGATATCGCCAAACTTTGGCCAACGTGGCGAAATATCGCCAAATTCGGCGACAAAAGAAGTTTCTATATATGAAGCCAACTTTCAGATAGCTGGCTATTTTGGCAAAATTCCCATTTAAATTCATTTATCTTCCATAATTGAGCTCACCGAATTAAATTTTAAACTCCGTCCATTTAAGGTTTTTTTCAAGACTTTTCTGCTATTTAGTGCATCTAAAAAACATATATTTTCTAAATTTTTGAGAATTTTAATAAAAGCATGATTAAAAAAAAAAAAAAAAAAAAAAAAAAAAAAAAAAAGATTCCCATTTATATTAATTTCTTCTTAGTCTTTAAAAATGAAATTGATACTTTTCCTGTATAAGGGCCTTGGCGAGGTAGAAAAAATGAGTTTGTCGAGACAAGTTAGCTTTTATGCATATTTCCGTGCACCTTATTATATTGTTTCATATACTCAAGCAATTTTTTTAAGATTTATACAATTTATTTTGTGTTAAAAAGCCATTTACCTATTTTTATATACAAACAAAAGTAAATTATACATAAAAAGCAATGATATTATATATATAAATAAAATGTTTAAATTAATGGCACAGATACCATAAACGCACCGGGTTTGGCGTGATTTTTTTATGCCAATTTGGCGAAAACGTCGTTTTTGAATACGAGTTACCTATAGCGTGCTGTAATAGAACGTTATTTTTTATTTCAATATGAAAACAAAATATTTTCTATTATTTTTAAAAGGAAATAACGATCAATAAATGATATAATTATAGAACAAATCAATTTATAATAGCGTTATAGATTGTTATATCAGTGGTGGCTCGTGACTGGCCTTTTGGGGGGCACTAAATCCATGGTTGCCAATTTTATTCTTCTCTTACCACTATTGCTTTAAAGAAATCTTTTCCATATTTGTTGACAGAATATTCGACAATTAAACAAGGTAATATTTTTCTTTAAAAATAATGGTAAGATAAGAATAATACTATCCGCCATGTATTTAGTGCCCCAAAATATGACAGTCACGAGCCGCTACTGGTTATTATGTCAGGCAAAGTAACGTCACTTTGGAGCCAATTATGTACCTCGGCGCGAATATGACATCTGTACCATATATTTACTTGTAAAAATAAGCATAAACGTTCATCAGGTTTGTTTTCATAGCTATTTATATCTTTTTGCAACAAATCTCCCTTTTCGAGGCCGAAACTGCACAAAGATTGAAAAAAACTAGAAAACGGGAAGTCTGTTTTTTCAGAATTTAGTGTCACCCTTGATGAAAAATAAAATTACATACGGATAGTACAAAACATATTTCACTTTCAAGACTTAAAACACACGCTTTTATTTTGTACAGAATGACGTCATCCGCATCCGCTGAATAATTCTTCATTTACGATCCAGTTTTAAACAACTTCTACAGTAAGTACGCATAGGACGTCACTATCGCTGAATAATACACAAATTAAAAAAAAAGTGATGTCGTCATTCAAGAAACTCTACGAAAAAAAATCGGCTATCTGATGATTCATATGCCCTCATTTGTTTGTAATATTAATATAGATACTTAAAATTAAATTTTGAAAAAGAAATCATTCGTTTATATTTTTTCAAAATTGCCCGTATTTTAATTACATTTTTTTTAAGTTGTTAAGGGAGAAAGGCAACAAAAAGGTACAATTGCTATTTTCCAACTATTTCTCCCCTACTTTCTACAGAAATGGAGTGCTTGAGTTGCCAAAATTAAACAAATGGCGCTAAAAACTACAAAAAAATAATTATTTCAAAAATAAATTGAGATGTAGTTTTCAAACAAATTGCATTTAAAAGTACATTTTCTCCCCAATAAGACGGTATAAAAATTGAAAATGTGCGATGTTTAGAAGTTAAAAATCTTAAAATAGTAGAATAGAGAAAATTAAGTTAAATTGAAGTTAAATTGCAGAACGGTATTTGGTCCTACTTAGTTATCCCGTCGACCAAAATTCTATCGCCAAACTATAAGATTGAATGCCAATATTGGTTGATCGTCAATGTCTCATTCTAAGTAACTTATTACCAGGCATTTAATGCTATTCATGGTACTTCGCTTTTATATGGACTTTGGCGCTTTTGTAAAAAGCACTCAATTCGGGGTTAAGAAAGTGAGATTTTTTGGCAAATGATATAAATGACTATGAAAATAAAACAGAATAAGTATTATATTGGTTTATATATATCTTATTTATATAAAATCCAAGTCTCTGTGTGTCCCTCACTATTCCGGTAGGACCGCCTCATTGAAATGAGTAATTGTTGAAAAATATTAATGTAGGGTTACCACAGTAGCGCCAAATGTTAGCCAACTTGGCGATAGCTGGCTAATTTGGCGAAATTCCCTTTTAAAACCATTAATCTTTCATAATGGAGGTCACCGAAATTTAATTTAAACTCCACTCTTTTAAGATATTTTTTCGAAATCTATGGGTGAGAATTTAAAGTACATCTTTACTTCTTCCTCCCGATGCTACTAATAAAATAACCACCAATAGACAACGGTGTACTGTGTGAGCTCCTAACTGCGCGATTTTAACGTGCTTTAGGTACTTTTCCAGTATAGGTGCCTTGGCGAAAATGGAAATTTGGTAACATATTTTCCGGGAACCTATTCACTGTTTCATTTTATATACACACGCATTTTTTTCGATATTTATACGATTTATTTAACATAAAAAAGCCGTTTCTCTAATTTTATACAGAAAGAGATGTAATTTGTACATAAAAAACATCAATAATATACATATAAAACAAACAAAAACGCTCATAAAATTTGTTTTCATAGATAGCTATTTATATGATTTGACAACAAATCTCGATATTTTTCCGTTATACGGACACCATGCCAAAATGTATGCTAATGCGCCAATTATTTCAAAATGCTAAAAGATATTTGTAATTTTATGCCAGCAGTTTAATATGAGTTTTATTTTATTGCTTTGTTTTATAGCAGTTATTTGTTCACATATTTTAAGTATATATTTGTGATTTGATGAAATAGTTCGTAAAAGTCTGGAATTTTCAAATGTTATATTTTTTAAATGCTCACTTTAGTATCGACAATGGTCTTTCTTTTATTTTTCAAATGCTTCAATTCACGATTTTGCGCCAACTATTACGCTTGGCGACAATGGTGTCCGCATAACGGAAAAGTACCCAAATCTCACTTTCTGATGCCCAAATTACACCAAGCTGTTTTTAAAAAAATGCCAAAGCCCCTATAGTGGAAAAGTACCAAACTGTCTATTATTTTGCGCTATCCGTGTTATAGTTTGTACTATATGCAAGGGGAGTGGAGCGAAGAGTTTAAACATTAAATATTAAAGTTTCGGCACTGATGTCATATACGCCATATTGGCGCGATTTTTTTCTGACGCCAATGTCATATGCACAACGGGTACTTAACTGGCGCCAAAGTGTCGTAATTTTGCTTGATATGGTAATCCGGATGTTGTTGTTTATGCTGTTGATGTTTTCGCCAAATTGGCGTCGGAAAAAAATCGCGCCAAAATATGATAACGTATATGACAACTATGCCAAAGTTTCTATAAAGCAGTATAAGACTAAAAAATTAAGAATAAAATAAATGCAAAATAAGACTAAAGAAGAAATAAAAATCATGCGTTAAGCATAGAATATGAAACACTTTCCAACACATCCTGAATGCTTTAACAAAACTTCGTTATTTAGGGAAATAAGGTAAATAAGATAACGTTACTTCTTAGATATCCCGTCGACCAAATTCGCCAAATTATATAAATCGCCAAAACAATAGTAAAACATTAACAAAAATACAAATAAAACGTCGAATTAATGGTTTTATTGGCCATTATTGGCATTTAATCTTACAATTAATTAATTAATGGCAACCATTATTGGCAATTAATCTTACAATTTGGCGACATTAATTTGGTCGACTGGATAACTAAGAAGTGCCTAGATAACTAAGTAAACATTTTAGAAAACGCATAAAAAATTTAAAAATTGATTTCAGCAGTTACCGTCCATAGCCAATAGTACGGTTATTACATGCCACTATTTAGCTAAAATTTAATTTAAACTACTCTTAAAACTACTGAAATCACATTTCCAGATATTATCATCCATAGACGGTTATGTATCCAATTCTTTGCGTGACCATGTATATCATTTTATGTATATTCTACAAACATTTCTTAGGAAACTAAATGCAGTTCAGCGTAAAAATGCATAGCTCCTTTAAAAACCACCTTTAAGCAATTTACTCTCATAATAAGTAACCCTTACGAATTCTTTTGTGTAGCCCTGCATATGAACTGTAGCATTTAGACACACAGTATAGTATGCATAAATGTAGTGAAACATACAAGTGCATATCATAATTAAAAATGCATTTCTAGCAATCATTGCTTATGTACAATACTTCGGAGAAAAGTTTCTTGGCGAGAAAAAAGTTTGCCAACGTATTTTCTGGCAACCTATTTACTGCTTCATACTCACAAGCAATTTTTTCCATATGTAAACAATTTGGCACAGATGTCATATACGTCCCATATTGGCGCGATTTTTTTCCGACGCCAATTTGGCGAAAACATCAACAGCATAAACAACATTCGGGTTACCATTACAAGCAAAATAACGGCACTTTGGCGCCAGTTAAGTACCCGGTGCGTATATGACATCGGCGTCAAAAAAAAAATCGCGCCAATATGGGCGTATATGATATCTGTGCCGACAATTTAATATAAAAAAAAGCTATTTACCCATTTTTATAAAGAAACAGAAGTAATTTTTGCACAGATGTCATATACGCATGGGGGTTGGCGTGATTTTTCTATGGCGCCAATTTGGCAGAAATCTCGCTTTCGAATACTTCTATATTTTACTTATATATGTTACTTATATATTTTTCAATTATTTGCTATCATTTTGAAAAGGAAATAACTATAAATAAATAAAAGTTTGAATAATAACTATAGAACAAAGCAGTTTATATAATTAAAAAAACAGAAAATAAAAGTAAATAAACAATTTATTAATAAATAAAAAACAATAGCCGGGTTACCATAGCAGGCAAAATAACACCATTTTGGCGCCAGTTAGGTATCCCGGTTCATATCTGAAATCTGTGCCGTAATTTGTATATATAAAAATATATATATATATTTAGAAATGATTTTTTTATGTATATAATTGCATATATAAACAAAGATAAAAGTTCATTAGATTTGTTTTCATAGCTGTTTATATATTTTCGCAACATATCTCACTTTCTGATGCCCGAATCGCGCCAAGCTTTTTTTAAAAATGCGCTATTATGGAAAAGTACTTAAATAAATAATTTACAGAAATAACAAATTATACAAACTAAAACTTTTTATTTCAAGATCAAAGCATTGTTTTTAATTTCGATTAAAAATACATATATCCTTGGATAACTTCAATTGAAATTAGTTTCACAGCTTAATATCTCATTCCATAAACCTAAACAAACACAAGTGATTCATTCATCGTGAAACGGCAAAAATATTAAATCATTGAGGTAATCATTCAGAAAGTAAGTTCTCCAACAATCAATGGGCAATATCTAATGACGTCATAGTAGGTAAAATGGTGGCGGTATCGTTTGTTTATGGTTTGTAATCACAAAGATTTAATTTTGCAATGTCTCTTAGTTAAATTATTTTATTGTCATATTTATGAGCTCAGAACAAACGCCTATTTTTTCATTATTTAGTTATTAAAAACGGAAAAAATCATGAATGCATGATTTGAAAATTTTAAATAATTTTCTTTCTTAATACTAAAAAATAACATCGGGAAGTAACAGCGGGTTTAAGTTAAATAAGTTTAACTGTTTAATTCTGTTGTAATATTCAAAATAACTGTATTTATTAGATTTCAGTACTCAACATCAAGGCCCGATTAAACTTTGAAGTTAGAGGAATTACAATGTCATTTCAGGACCTTTCTTTTGGAGAAGCTTTTCTAAATTCCATATATACATGGAAAATCTTCAGTGTTAGAAATATTATTCCAAGGACTGACATAACACGAGAACGGCCTGCAATTTTACACAAGTTTTTGAAAGCTACTTTATATCAGAAATTTTACTAAAAACTGGTTACTTTTTTGTTATAGCGGCCCACACTATTAGGATTATGACAAGTTGCAGCCAATTTCGCCAACGTCGTAACCAAGATCATGAAGCACACACATATAATACCATATAATACCATTTCATGAAATCGTATACGATAATTTAATAGTTTTTAACCTTACTTCAAGTGTGTTATTTATTTATTTTTAAGGCTCAACAATCTAAATTGTTCAATATATGAATTTAAAAAAATGTAAACAAAGATTGGATAGACATGACCGTAAAAAGCCTCAAATCTGCATAACACTTGGAACTAAACTGTGCAAATTAGTGGTCTTCTACTGTACACAGTTTTTCATAAATGTGTTTCGTTCTTAAAATGTGTTATTTCCATCTATCACTGCGGAACAAGCGAGAAAACTCATATTCTTGCACATGAATTGTATATATCTTTATATCTAAATTTCCGTCATTTTTGACTGGCTACCTTTCTAGTATATATATATAAATGGATCTGCTAACACGTATTAGATAAGTTATTTGTGTTTTTATATAATATAATGTATAAAAATGAAAATTTAACTATCTGTCTGTTTGTAATTCAATACAAATCCACAGTTTGGAAGCCAAAATTGTGAAAAGATACGTACATGTGTATTAAAACACGGCCGAGGCAACTAAAGTAATCTGGAATCGAAATAATTTAAAGTTAATTTTTAATTAATAAAAAGCCACATATTTAACAGCAATTTCTTATCAAATTTAAACATTTTTCGTTATAGCAGGTGCCAACAATTAAAATACACAATAAAATTCTTACTACAACAATTAATTTTCTACTGCAAGATTCACGTGAAAAATGAAATAAATAGTTTGCCGAATTTTAAAAAAAGGTGAATATTACGTCATAACTTTTCTATTGCAAGATATTCACGTGAAAAATGAAAATAAAATAAATAGTTTGACGAATTTAAATGAAAGTTAATATAACTTCATAACTTTTCTATTTCAAGGTTTCCACGTGAAAGAGTAAAATATTACGTCATATTGGAAATATAAAGGACGTGGTAAATATAGTATAACGTCATATGAGTATGAAAAAACATATTGAAGTATGATAAAAACCCGATAATGGAAAAATTGGCGTATTTTAACATTATTGCTCCAATTATAAATTGAAATAAGTTCATTTATAGCTGTATTCTTTTGCTTGTGTTATACACATTTATACATTTTTATATTGTGTTTTTATTTGATTAATGCATACAACACTTCGACTGCTTTTTTTAATGTTTGTTTTATGTTGTATGTTAAATTTTGAAATTGATTTTCAGAAAAAACATCTTTCAAATTCTGAGCAACCAGGGCACTTGAGTTTGTAACAGATAAATGGCTTTTGTTTCTGTACATCTAATGCTAATATTATAAAGCTTTATAATATTATAAAGTGTATAATATTGTTAATGTTTGTACATTTGTGAGATGTTATCTCTGAAACTACACAGCCAACTTAAAAAAATTTTGGTGGCCATCTCTGCTCTGAAAAATAAGCTGCATTTTATGTCAGTGCAACAACCTACATCGCTGCAGGAGCACAAAAGTTCTAAAATTGCGATTTCTGTGATATTGATTGGCTTAGAAACTTTAAATTCGGTGTGGTGTTTACTTTTAAGATGTAAATACTCGTTATGAAAGCTCTCTAAAAGGTTCGAAAATTCAATTTGACAAATAAACGTAAAAATTTCTAAAATTATGATTTATTTGGAATGCTGAAATTTCTGGGATACTGTTGGTGTTAGAAACTAAAACTTTGGCATGGCAGTTATTTATATGATGTAAATGATTGCTGTAGAACGAATTCTAAAAAAATCGAAAGACTAAACAAAGCGGAAAAGATCTAAAGATGATTTAAGTAACGAAGTACATGGAATTGTTAGGAATATAAGCATGAAAATTAACATGGCTGTATTTATCATGACGTAAATTCTCGGAATAGAACAATTTCCAAAAATGTCGCTACATAAAACACTGCAGAAACAAAAAACTTTCGAAAAATTTCTATTTCTGTGTTACTGCGGAGCCTAAAAACTTGAAATTTTGCCTTGGGGTACTTTTAAAATATAAAATTGTCGCTATGAATGGTTTCTAAAAAATTAAAAATATTAAAAGATGAAATGAACGAAAAGCGACATCAATTAACATTAATTTGGAATTATTAGGTATAGCAACTTTAAATATTTCATAATCCTGCATTTTCTCCACAAAACATGCAATGTAAATACAAAAAAACTGATAGATACCAATCTAGCATTAAATACATTGTGTAAATATTGAATAAAGCCCTGTAAGAAACAGTGAGTAGGTTGCCCGAAAGTACTTGTTAAAGTTGTCTCCTTCTCTAAGCTTTTCTCTCTCTCGCCAAGGCCACTAACAGAGGAGAGTGCGTTTAAAAAAAAAAATTCTGATTAATTTTCTAGACATTTTATCGTAAGGTCATATTCTCAATTGTCATTAGTAGATTTTTTTATATATTAACTTATTCTGGTGAAATTTCATAATCGGGTTCATATTGACGTATTTTAGCTTGCATGATTTGCTAAAAAAATATGCATGGATTTGTAAATTACTTCAAATGATACTTTGACAGCTCAAAGGTTATGCGGACGATATATTCAGATCTTGTGTCATACTTTATGTTGCAATCATCTTTTATTTAGTACATGTTAAATACAGCTCAACTTGTGGAGAATATGTTTGAAAACAAAACAATACAGCGTATGTAGGGGCCAGCATACACTCATAATTTAAATAGGATCGATCATATCTAAAACACACTCTAACGACACAATGCATGCCACTGTTTATGTGTTCGGTACTTTGATACTATATCAGACTTTGAAGAGCGAATTCCTTAACTCTTATCGACAACCTCATTGCAACCGTGGAAAACAGATATTGTACAATATTGATTATTCCGAGGGAGCACATAACATATAAAGTACAGTCCGTTCTTTTTATACATCATATATTTGTCATTTAAAGTTACTCAAATTGGTGAGCAGCGTCTGATTATGCTCTTGACGTCATTTTATACAGTTAAAATTCCGATAGAAGACAATTTAGTATTTAATTTTCTATTTTACTTTTAATATATTGCATACTTTCAATTTTATATCCATACATGGCTGTCATGCGTGGTTTGCTTTCCCAATTTTTTAAACAGTGTATACGAATTTATATATATAAGATTTTGTAATTCTACGATTCATTTATTTTCATCATTTCAATTTATTGCAGCATATGGACAATTAAAGATAACATCTCCTTTTCTTTGCATCCACATGTTATTATTAAATCTATGTTCTCAGCAATATCGCTCAGACTAATCCCTCTGAGGGAAGTCCTAGTATGTATTAAATTCAGTAATACGGAAATAATATGACTCCATCTTAAATAGGACGTCATCACCATGAATCATTAACTATCATAGGATATCACTGAATTAATAATGCATGATAGGATATAATAATATGAAGAAAACTTGTATTAATATCTTTTTAAGTTTTAATTCGAATTTCATAAAATTTGAAATGACTCGACACAATTCTGCAACGATTATACATATTAAATTCCAAACCATTCGTTTTGGTAGTTTTTGCTCTGTTATATGCGAACAGACGTACAGACAGACGGACGGGCCAGACGACGACTGCAGGTGCTACGCATTTATACAATTACGAACGCACTTAAAAAATGCAATAATGCTAAATAAATGGGTACATTTCGGTTAGGCGGGCGCCAGCGTTATATTATACATATATATTATACAGTCGTGACCATAAGTTTAGGACCACCACTGAAATTTAAGATCCAGGCAATAAACTGCATCTGTGACATTTATTACTCAAAGTTCAAACGAAAAGCGACTACAGTAACACCACTGTCAGACGGAATGATGCCATCTGACGAAAATCGATTTGATTTATAACGTTATCAGTGGTTTCAATTTTAAAAACGCTAGTTTCTTCACGGTGGTCCTAAACTTTTGGCCACGACTGTACATACATATATGTTTATATACATAGATATGAATATGGATGTGTTGTATATATACACACACACACACACATATATATATATATATATATATATATATATATATATATATATATATATATATATATATATCAGTGGCGTGGCTTCCGGTCATCGCTGGATGCGGCGATGACCAAGCAATATTTTAAAACTCTTAATAAGCTTTTAAAACTCTACGATCCAGTTTTAGCAGAACATTTGGAGTTCATGTATAAGTGAAGGTAAGATTTAAAGTTTCTTTTTTGAACATTCAACCATTGAATTTTAGAGTTAATAATTTTTCACCACAAACTTTAATAATTGCGATGACCACCGAAAATTTTCACGCCACGCCACTGATATATATATATATATATATATATATATATATATATACATATATGTATATATACATACATGTACATATCCATATATGTGTATATATAACACTGGCGCCCGGCTAACCGAAAAGTACCAAAAAATGCAGTTATTACATTTTCGAAGTAACAAGAAAAAGAAATATTTGTAGAATCCATCATTAATAACAATATACTACACCTACACACGAAGAATAATGAATGCATGCTTTATTTCAATACATATCTGTTAACTGCATTCGATATGTTTCTTCATTTATATTCATCCGATATATTAATTCCAAAATCAATTTGGGGGCTTTTGATAATTTCTTAGATTAAGAACGGGTAGGGCTTTGAAGTCATTAGGACAGTATTACAGAAGCCACGTGTAATTTATTGATTTCTGTTTTACAGTTCAAAATTAAGGAGGTTTTTTCTGTTTCTTAATTCAGAAGTGTCTCGTAAAGTTTCGTGTAAAAGTTTTGCAGCGATTTATTATTGTAGAGATTTAACTTGAAATGTTAATTTCAGCATTCCCAATTAAATCATGTTATTTCACAAATTAATAAAAGATAAAAATTAAAAGTAGTTTATTGCTGTTGAGAAATTGTTTAAAAAGTGAATTTCAAAATAAATAATGGAGTTGTGTTATTACTTAAATTAACGAAAAAAATAATTAATTAAATTTTTTGAAATTATAATATAAAATTGAAACTTGAAGAGGAAACGAGGATAGATAAATGTATTATGGGGACGGTGCATGTTTTAAAAAATATATTTAAATTTTTATAATAGAGATTTGAAATTTTGTGCAAATATACATTTCGCCATAAGTATATAGAACACCTTAAAAGAATTTTCAAATCTTATGATAATTTTAAGATCTTTAAAAAAATAAAAAAAATTAAAACGAAATTTTTAAATACTCCTTGCGTCATAATTTTTTAGATACTTTCTCGATATTGAATTTAATCACTTAAAACTTTATTACAAACAAATCTGTGTATAGATTTTTAATCCCTTAAATAGCCAAATTTTTAGAGATATTTTTCTGAATTCCATATCGATTTTTATCAAAATTCTGCGTTATAATATGTTAAAAATCAAATTTAATTGTCTTAATAAAGTCGAATTTCAAAATGCATACAAAGTTTCTTTTTAAGCAATACCAGGATTCTTCCTTATCAGTTTCATGAATTTTGATCATAAATTAAGTAGCAGGGAGCATTTCTAAGAAAAAAAATCTCAAACATCAGTATTGAGAAAAACAGAGTTAAAGTATATTAAAAGCCAAAAAAAGTTTGTGAACGAAATTAAAGCAATTGTAACTTTGAGTAAAATAATTGCAACTGCATGCGATTTTCCACGAATGACGTAGTACAAGTCGGAGAATAATAATACACACCAAAAAAAATGTCTATTTTGGTGTCGATTTGTGCTCAAATAAAGGTACACGGCCCCCTTAACCTTTATCGTACGCTAACGTTTTACGCAAAATTATATTTCTATATTATATTATCACCACTGTATTTAAAAAAACCTGTGCATAATTTTTTTTAATCCCTTAAATAGTCAATTTTTTAGAGATATTTTTCTGGATTCCAGATCGATTTTTATCAAAATTCTGCGTTATAATATGTTAAAAATCAAATTTAATTGTCTTAATGAAGTCGAATTTCAAAATGCATACACAGTTTTTTTTTTTTTTATGCAATACCAGTATTCTTCCTTATCAGTTTCATGAATTTTGATCATAAATTAAGTAGCAAGGAGCATTTCAAAGAAAAAAAACCTCAAACATCAGTATTGAGAAAAACAGAGTTAAAGTATATTAAAAGCCAAAAAAAGTTTGTGAACGAAATTAAAGCAATTATAACTCTGAGTAAAATAATTGCAACTGCATGCGATTTTCCACGAATGACGTAGTACAAGTCGGAGAATAATAATACACACCAAAAAAAAATGTCTATTTTGGTGTCGATTTGTGCTCAAATAAAGGTACACGGCCCCCTTAACCTTTATCGTACGCTAACGTTTTACGCAAAATTATATTTCTATATTATATTATCACCACTGTATTTAAAAAAACCTGTGCATAATTTTTTTTTAATCCCTTAAATAGTCAATTTTTTAGAGATATTTTTCTGGATTCCAGATCGATTTTTATCAAAATTCTGCGTTATAATATGTTAAAAATCAAATTTAATTGTCTTAATGAAGTCGAATTTCAAAATGCATACACAGTTTTTTTTTATGCAATACCAGTATTCTTCCTTATCAGTTTCATGAATTTTGATCATAAATTAAGTAGCAAGGAGCATTTCAAAGAAAAAAAACCTCAAACATCAGTATTGAGAAAAACAGAGTTAAAGTATATTAAAAGCCAAAAAAAGTTTGTGAACGAAATTAAAGCAATTGTAACTTTGAGTAAAATAATTGCAACTGCATGCGATTTTCCACGAATGACGTAGTACAAGTCGGAGAATAATAATACACACCAAAAAAAAATGTCTATTTTGGTGTCGATTTGTGCTCAAATAAAGGTACACGGCCCCCTTAACCTTTATCGTACGCTAACGTTTTACGCAAAATTATATTTCTATATTATATTATCACCACTGTATTTAAAAAAACCTGTGCATAATTTTTTTTAATCCCTTAAATAGTCAATTTTTTAGAGATATTTTTCTGGATTCCAGATCGATTTTTATCAAAATTCTGCGTTATAATATGTTAAAAATCAAATTTAATTGTCTTAATGAAGTCGAATTTCAAAATGCATACACAGTTTTTTTTTTTTTATGCAATACCAGTATTCTTCCTTATCAGTTTCATGAATTTTGATCATAAATTAAGTAGCAAGGAGCATTTCAAAGAAAAAAAACCTCAAACATCAGTATTGAGAAAAACAGAGTTAAAGTATATTAAAAGCCAAAAAAAGTTTGTGAACGAAATTAAAGCAATTATAACTCTGAGTAAAATAATTGCAACTGCATGCGATTTTCCACGAATGACGTAGTACAAGTCGGAGAATAATAATACACACCAAAAAAAAATGTCTATTTTGGTGTCGATTTGTGCTCAAATAAAGGTACACGGCCCCCTTAACCTTTATCGTACGCTAACGTTTTACGCAAAATTATATTTCTATATTATATTATCACCACTGTATTTAAAAAAACCTGTGCATAATTTTTTTTAATCCCTTAAATAGTCAATTTTTTAGAGATATTTTTCTGGATTCCAGATCGATTTTTATCAAAATTCTGCGTTATAATATGTTAAAAATCAAATTTAATTGTCTTAATGAAGTCGAATTTCAAAATGCATACACAGTTTTTTTTTTTTTTATGCAATACCAGTATTCTTCCTTATCAGTTTCATGAATTTTGATCATAAATTAAGTAGCAAGGAGCATTTCAAAGAAAAAAAACCTCAAACATCAGTATTGAGAAAAACAGAGTTAAAGTATATTAAAAGCCAAAAAAAGTTTGTGAACGAAATTAAAGCAATTATAACTCTGAGTAAAATAATTGCAACTGCATGCGATTTTCCACGAATGACGTAGTACAAGTCGGAGAATAATAATACACACCAAAAAAAAATGTCTATTTTGGTGTCGATTTGTGCTCAAATAAAGGTACACGGCCCCCTTAACCTTTATCGTACGCTAACGTTTTACGCAAAATTATATTTCTATATTATATTATCACCACTGTATTTAAAAAAACCTGTGCATAATTTTTTTTTAATCCCTTAAATAGTCAATTTTTTAGAGATATTTTTCTGGATTCCAGATCGATTTTTATCAAAATTCTGCGTTATAATATGTTAAAAATCAAATTTAATTGTCTTAATGAAGTCGAATTTCAAAATGCATACACAGTTTTTTTTTATGCAATACCAGTATTCTTCCTTATCAGTTTCATGAATTTTGATCATAAATTAAGTAGCAAGGAGCATTTCAAAGAAAAAAAACCTCAAACATCAGTATTGAGAAAAACAGAGTTAAAGTATATTAAAAGCCAAAAAAAGTTTGTGAACGAAATTAAAGCAATTGTAACTTTGAGTAAAATAATTGCAACTGCATGCGATTTTCCACGAATGACGTAGTACAAGTCGGAGAATAATAATACACACCAAAAAAAAATGTCTATTTTGGTGTCGATTTGTGCTCAAATAAAGGTACACGGCCCCCTTAACCTTTATCGTACGCTAACGTTTTACGCAAAATTATATTTCTATATTATATTATCACCACTGTATTTAAAAAAACCTGTGCATAATTTTTTTTAATCCCTTAAATAGTCAATTTTTTAGAGATATTTTTCTGGATTCCAGATCGATTTTTATCAAAATTCTGCGTTATAATATGTTAAAAATCAAATTTAATTGTCTTAATGAAGTCGAATTTCAAAATGCATACACAGTTTTTTTTTTTTTATGCAATACCAGTATTCTTCCTTATCAGTTTCATGAATTTTGATCATAAATTAAGTAGCAAGGAGCATTTCAAAGAAAAAAAACCTCAAACATCAGTATTGAGAAAAACAGAGTTAAAGTATATTAAAAGCCAAAAAAAGTTTGTGAACGAAATTAAAGCAATTATAACTCTGAGTAAAATAATTGCAACTGCATGCGATTTTCCACGAATGACGTAGTACAAGTCGGAGAATAATAATACACACCAAAAAAAAATGTCTATTTTGGTGTCGATTTGTGCTCAAATAAAGGTACACGGCCCCCTTAACCTTTATCGTACGCTAACGTTTTACGCAAAATTATATTTCTATATTATATTATCACCACTGTATTTAAAAAAACCTGTGCATAATTTTTTTTTAATCCCTTAAATAGTCAATTTTTTAGAGATATTTTTCTGGATTCCAGATCGATTTTTATCAAAATTCTGCGTTATAATATGTTAAAAATCAAATTTAATTGTCTTAATGAAGTCGAATTTCAAAATGCATACACAGTTTTTTTTTTTTTATGCAATACCAGTATTCTTCCTTATCAGTTTCATGAATTTTGATCATAAATTAAGTAGCAAGGAGCATTTCAAAGAAAAAAAACCTCAAACATCAGTATTGAGAAAAACAGAGTTAAAGTATATTAAAAGCCAAAAAAAGTTTGTGAACGAAATTAAAGCAATTATAACTCTGAGTAAAATAATTGCAACTGCATGCGATTTTCCACGAATGACGTAGTACAAGTCGGAGAATAATAATACACACCAAAAAAAAATGTCTATTTTGGTGTCGATTTGTGCTCAAATAAAGGTACACGGCCCCCTTAACCTTTATCGTACGCTAACGTTTTACGCAAAATTATATTTCTATATTATATTATCACCACTGTATTTAAAAAAACCTGTGCATAATTTTTTTTTAATCCCTTAAATAGTCAATTTTTTAGAGATATTTTTCTGGATTCCAGATCGATTTTTATCAAAATTCTGCGTTATAATATGTTAAAAATCAAATTTAATTGTCTTAATGAAGTCGAATTTCAAAATGCATACACAGTTTTTTTTTATGCAATACCAGTATTCTTCCTTATCAGTTTCATGAATTTTGATCATAAATTAAGTAGCAAGGAGCATTTCAAAGAAAAAAAACCTCAAACATCAGTATTGAGAAAAACAGAGTTAAAGTATATTAAAAGCCAAAAAAAGTTTGTGAACGAAATTAAAGCAATTGTAACTTTGAGTAAAATAATTGCAACTGCATGCGATTTTCCACGAATGACGTAGTACAAGTCGGAGAATAATAATACACACCAAAAAAAAATGTCTATTTTGGTGTCGATTTGTGCTCAAATAAAGGTACACGGCCCCCTTAACCTTTATCGTACGCTAACGTTTTACGCAAAATTATATTTCTATATTATATTATCACCACTGTATTTAAAAAAACCTGTGCATAATTTTTTTTAATCCCTTAAATAGTCAATTTTTTAGAGATATTTTTCTGGATTCCAGATCGATTTTTATCAAAATTCTGCGTTATAATATGTTAAAAATCAAATTTAATTGTCTTAATGAAGTCGAATTTCAAAATGCATACACAGTTTTTTTTTTTTTATGCAATACCAGTATTCTTCCTTATCAGTTTCATGAATTTTGATCATAAATTAAGTAGCAAGGAGCATTTCAAAGAAAAAAAACCTCAAACATCAGTATTGAGAAAAACAGAGTTAAAGTATATTAAAAGCCAAAAAAAGTTTGTGAACGAAATTAAAGCAATTATAACTCTGAGTAAAATAATTGCAACTGCATGCGATTTTCCACGAATGACGTAGTACAAGTCGGAGAATAATAATACACACCAAAAAAAAATGTCTATTTTGGTGTCGATTTGTGCTCAAATAAAGGTACACGGCCCCCTTAACCTTTATCGTACGCTAACGTTTTACGCAAAATTATATTTCTATATTATATTATCACCACTGTATTTAAAAAAACCTGTGCATAATTTTTTTTAATCCCTTAAATAGTCAATTTTTTAGAGATATTTTTCTGGATTCCAGATCGATTTTTATCAAAATTCTGCGTTATAATATGTTAAAAATCAAATTTAATTGTCTTAATGAAGTCGAATTTCAAAATGCATACACAGTTTTTTTTTTTTTATGCAATACCAGTATTCTTCCTTATCAGTTTCATGAATTTTGATCATAAATTAAGTAGCAAGGAGCATTTCAAAGAAAAAAAACCTCAAACATCAGTATTGAGAAAAACAGAGTTAAAGTATATTAAAAGCCAAAAAAAGTTTGTGAACGAAATTAAAGCAATTATAACTCTGAGTAAAATAATTGCAACTGCATGCGATTTTCCACGAATGACGTAGTACAAGTCGGAGAATAATAATACACACCAAAAAAAAATGTCTATTTTGGTGTCGATTTGTGCTCAAATAAAGGTACACGGCCCCCTTAACCTTTATCGTACGCTAACGTTTTACGCAAAATTATATTTCTATATTATATTATCACCACTGTATTTAAAAAAACCTGTGCATAATTTTTTTTTAATCCCTTAAATAGTCAATTTTTTAGAGATATTTTTCTGGATTCCAGATCGATTTTTATCAAAATTCTGCGTTATAATATGTTAAAAATCAAATTTAATTGTCTTAATGAAGTCGAATTTCAAAATGCATACACAGTTTTTTTTTATGCAATACCAGTATTCTTCCTTATCAGTTTCATGAATTTTGATCATAAATTAAGTAGCAAGGAGCATTTCAAAGAAAAAAAACCTCAAACATCAGTATTGAGAAAAACAGAGTTAAAGTATATTAAAAGCCAAAAAAAGTTTGTGAACGAAATTAAAGCAATTGTAACTTTGAGTAAAATAATTGCAACTGCATGCGATTTTCCACGAATGACGTAGTACAAGTCGGAGAATAATAATACACACCAAAAAAAAATGTCTATTTTGGTGTCGATTTGTGCTCAAATAAAGGTACACGGCCCCCTTAACCTTTATCGTACGCTAACGTTTTACGCAAAATTATATTTCTATATTATATTATCACCACTGTATTTAAAAAAACCTGTGCATAATTTTTTTTAATCCCTTAAATAGTCAATTTTTTAGAGATATTTTTCTGGATTCCAGATCGATTTTTATCAAAATTCTGCGTTATAATATGTTAAAAATCAAATTTAATTGTCTTAATGAAGTCGAATTTCAAAATGCATACACAGTTTTTTTTTTTTTATGCAATACCAGTATTCTTCCTTATCAGTTTCATGAATTTTGATCATAAATTAAGTAGCAAGGAGCATTTCAAAGAAAAAAAACCTCAAACATCAGTATTGAGAAAAACAGAGTTAAAGTATATTAAAAGCCAAAAAAAGTTTGTGAACGAAATTAAAGCAATTATAACTCTGAGTAAAATAATTGCAACTGCATGCGATTTTCCACGAATGACGTAGTACAAGTCGGAGAATAATAATACACACCAAAAAAAAATGTCTATTTTGGTGTCGATTTGTGCTCAAATAAAGGTACACGGCCCCCTTAACCTTTATCGTACGCTAACGTTTTACGCAAAATTATATTTCTATATTATATTATCACCACTGTATTTAAAAAAACCTGTGCATAATTTTTTTTTAATCCCTTAAATAGTCAATTTTTTAGAGATATTTTTCTGGATTCCAGATCGATTTTTATCAAAATTCTGCGTTATAATATGTTAAAAATCAAATTTAATTGTCTTAATGAAGTCGAATTTCAAAATGCATACACAGTTTTTTTTTATGCAATACCAGTATTCTTCCTTATCAGTTTCATGAATTTTGATCATAAATTAAGTAGCAAGGAGCATTTCAAAGAAAAAAAACCTCAAACATCAGTATTGAGAAAAACAGAGTTAAAGTATATTAAAAGCCAAAAAAAGTTTGTGAACGAAATTAAAGCAATTGTAACTTTGAGTAAAATAATTGCAACTGCATGCGATTTTCCACGAATGACGTAGTACAAGTCGGAGAATAATAATACACACCAAAAAAAAATGTCTATTTTGGTGTCGATTTGTGCTCAAATAAAGGTACACGGCCCCCTTAACCTTTATCGTACGCTAACGTTTTACGCAAAATTATATTTCTATATTATATTATCACCACTGTATTTAAAAAAACCTGTGCATAATTTTTTTTAATCCCTTAAATAGTCAATTTTTTAGAGATATTTTTCTGGATTCCAGATCGATTTTTATCAAAATTCTGCGTTATAATATGTTAAAAATCAAATTTAATTGTCTTAATGAAGTCGAATTTCAAAATGCATACACAGTTTTTTTTTTATGCAATACCAGTATTCTTCCTTATCAGTTTCATGAATTTTGATCATAAATTAAGTAGCAAGGAGCATTTCAAAGAAAAAAAACCTCAAACATCAGTATTGAGAAAAACAGAGTTAAAGTATATTAAAAGCCAAAAAAAGTTTGTGAACGAAATTAAAGCAATTATAATTCTGAGTAAAATAATTGCAACTGCATGCGATTTTCCACGAATGACGTAGTACAAGTCGGAGAATAATAATACACACAAAAAAAAAAAATGTATATTTTGGTGTCGATTTGTGCTCAAATAAAGGTACACGGCCCCCTTAACCTTTATCGTACGCTAACGTTTTACGCAAAATTATATTTCTATATTATATTATCACCACTGTATTTAAAAAAACCTGTGCATAATTTTTTTTAATCCCTTAAATAGTCAATTTTTTAGAGATATTTTTCTGGGTTCCAGATCGATTTTTATCAAAATTCTGCGTTATAATATGTTAAAAATCAAATTTAATTGTCTTAATGAAGTCGAATTTCAAAATGCATACACAGTTTTTTTTTATGCAATACCAGTATTCTTCCTTATCAGTTTCATGAATTTTGATCATAAATTAAGTAGCAAGGAGCATTTCAAAGAAAAAAAACCTCAAACATCAGTATTGAGAAAAACAGAGTTAAAGTATATTAAAAGCCAAAAAAAGTTTGTGAACGAAATTAAAGCAATTGTAACTTTGAGTAAAATAATTGCAACTGCATGCGATTTTCCACGAATGACGTAGTACAAGTCGGAGAATAATAATACACACACAAAAAAAATGTCTATTTTGGTGTCGATTTGTGCTCAAATAAAGGTACACGGCCCCCTTAACCTTTATCGTACGCTAACGTTTTACGCAAAATTATATTTCTATATTATATCATCACTACTGTATTTAAAAAAACCTGTGCATAATTTTTTTTTTAATCCCTTAAATAGTCAATTTTTTAGAGATATTTTTCTGGATTCCAGATCGATTTTTATCAAAATTCTGCGTTATAATATGTTAAAAATCAAATTTAATTGTCTTAATGAAGTCGAATTTCAAAATGCATACACAGTTTTTTTTAATGCAATACCAGTATTCTTCCTTATCAGTTTCATGAATTTTGATCATAAATTAAGTAGCAAGGAGCATTTCAAAGAAAAAAAACCTCAAACATCAGTATTGAGAAAAACAGAGTTAAAGTATATTAAAAGCCAAAAAAAGTTTGTGAACGAAATTAAAGCAATTGTAACTTTGAGTAAAATAATTGCAACTGCATGCGATTTTCCACGAATGACGTAGTACAAGTCGGAGAATAATAATACACACCAAAAAAAAAATGTCTATTTTGGGGTCGATTTGTGCTCAAATAAAGGTACACGGCCCCCTTAACCTTTATCGTACGCTAACGTTTTACGCAAAATTATATTTCTATATTATATTATCACCACTGTATTTAAAAAAATCCCTGCCGGCTCGGGCCTACATGCGGAGGTAGATTTCGAAGTTAAGTACTAAATTCACCAACAAAACTTAAATCAAGATTAAAGATAAACCCAGTTCCTTCGCTAAGAATGAGCTCTAGGGAGCTAAACATTTTGTGAAAATTCTAATATACACACACGCATGTATATGGAATAGGTTTAAAAATGGCTAAATCAAATTCAGAGAACCTCAAAGTGTTAAAATATGTTAATATTTCCATACTCGGGTTTTTATCATGTTTTAATACGTTTCTTCAAACTCAATGACGTTACATATTCACCTGCTGTGGTCCATTATATTTTCAATATGACGCAATATTTTGTTGTTTTTTTTTAATTCGTCAAACTATTTATTTCATTTTGAATTTTCATGCAGAAATCTTGCTCTAGAAAACTTATGACGTAATATTCAATTTGTTTTCAATTCGTCTAACTATTTATTTCATTTTGAATTTTCATGCAGAAATCTTGCTCTAGAAAACTTCTGACGTAATATTCAATTTGTTTTGAATTCGTCAAACTGCTTATCTAATTTAATTTTTCACGTGAAAACACTGTATTAGAAAAGCAATTGTTGTGGTGAGAATTTTATTGCTTTTTTTTTAATTGTTGGCAACAGCTATAACGAAAAATATTTATTTTTTCCTGCCATTGTTGTGTAAAAGTTGTTTTTATCAGAATCATGTTAAGACGGTATTTAAAATTTTAAACCTTCCCCATTCTCATTCCCTTGGAAAGATTTTGCTCATTTTCAATCCCCGCCGAGAAATTAGCTATCTTAAAGTTGTTGGCGAGTTTGAAGACGTTCCGTGCATAATTGCGACTTTTATCGTGCGGACAAAATTTAGTACATACATACATATATATATATATATATAAACTTTTTAGGTGGGGGTGGTTTTGGGTTCCTGGGGTCATGTAATGAAAAGTTATGAAGGAATTTTTCAAAAGTCGCACCATGGTAACGACTGCAATAGGTAGTATTTCTTACGAAATCTACCTAAAAACCTGTGCATAATTTTTTTTAATCCCTTAAATAGTCAATTTTTTAGAGATATTTTTCTGGATTCCAGATCGATTTTTATCAAAATTCTGCGTTATAATATGTTAAAAATCAAATTTAATTGTCTTAATGAAGTCGAATTTCAAAATGCATACACAGTTTTTTTTTATGCAATACCAGTATTCTTCCTTATCAGTTTCATGAATTTTGATCATAAATTAAGTAGCAAGGAGCATTTCAAAGAAAAAAAACCTCAAACATCAGTATTGAGAAAAACAGAGTTAAAGTATATTAAAAGCCAAAAAAAGTTTCTGAACGAAATTAAAGCAATTGTAACTTTGAGTAAAATAATTGCAACTGCATGCGATTTTCCACGAATGACGTAGTACAAGTTGGAGAATAATAATACACACCAAAAGAAATGTCTATTTTGTTGTCGATTTGTGCTCAAATAAAGGTACACGGCCCCCTTAACCCTTATCGTACGCTAACGTTTTATCCAAAATTATATTTCTATATTATATTAGCACCACTGTATTTTAAAAAAAATCTGTGCATAGATTTTTTAATCCCTTAAATTGTCAATTTTTTAGAGATATTTTTCTGGATTCCATATCGATTTTTATCAAAATTCTGCGTTATAATATGTGAAAAATCAAATTTAATTGTCTTAATGAAGTCGAATTTCAAAATGCATACACAGTTTCTTTTTAAGCAATACCAGGATTCTTCCTTATCAGTTTCATGAATTTTGATCAAAAATTAAGTAGCAAGGAGCATTTCAAAGAACGAAAAAAAAAAGCAATTTATCAAATTACAACGATCATTTGGAAAACGATTTTTTTGAAGACTAAAATTTAAGACATAAAAAATCGCACGGAGTTCATCATACATTACGTATGCCATGAATTAAACATTAATAGTGTTATTACACGTAAAAATTGCAAGCCAAAAAAATCGCCTGCGACCCGTCAGATTTCATGACACTTTAGTATTATCCACCTGAAACTTACGTAAATATCCAAGCATTTCATTGGCTGTTCGGGAAAAGGCTTTTCCATCGTCAGATTTCTAAGAAATCTGATGGCCAATTAAAAATGAAATTTCATTCTTAAACTTCTAAACATCCGACAATATTACTTTTTACACCGACGGATAGAGAAGAAAATGTACTTTTTAATGCAATTTGTTTGAAAGCTGTATCTCAATTTGTTTTTGAGTTATTAATTTTTTTGTAACTTTTATTACTTTTTTGTCATAGTGGCAACACAAGGTACCCATCGTTGTTGAAAGTAAAGGGAAATACAGATTACTGTATAGACCAATCAGAAAACGAATAAAATGCAGATTAAACCAATGAAAACCTTCAGACATGCTTTTGATTTCCCATCCTGACGAGAACAATAACCATTTTTCCAAATGGTTAAAAGCTCAAACATCAGTATTGAGAAAAACAGAGTTAAAGTATATTAAATGCCAAAAAAAGTTTGTGAACGAAATTAAAGCAATTGTAACTTTGAGTAAAATAATTGCAACTGCGTGCAATTTTCCACGAATGACGTAGTACAAATTGGAGAATAATAATACACACAAAAAAATGTCTATTTTGGGGTCGATATGTGCTCAAATAAAAGTACACGGTCCCCTTAACCATTATTGTAAGCTAACGTTTTATGCAAAATTATATTTCTATATTATATTAGAACCACTGTTAAAAAAAATTATTTTGTGGTATAATTTTCTTGCGCATGTTTTCAAAATGTAAGTAAAACCGTTTCTTAAAACAAGTGGTGCCCACTGAATAAAATTCATGTAAGATTTGCAGGATTTGATGTTACGTGGGATGTGACATAGGACCAGTACGGGTTGAATATAAATAGATTCATTTTTTCTAAACAAAATTTATTGCATTAACAACTTCTCTCTTTTCATCTGCTTAAAATAAATGACGCTTAAATAATGCTTATGTCTTAATCAGAACATGAAATATTTTTCTCATTTTGGTTTGTTTTCCAAATCTAGCTTTGAAGCAATGGTCGTCATGGAAACGACTTATTTGTGAAAATGCGTTTTTCTTCATGATTGGTTTTTTTCATCATTTCTCGTATTTAACTTATTATAAGTCAAGAACCATTAAAGATAGATTGTTAAAACTTGGAACTTATCTTTTTCAATCGTTTATTTTAATTTTAATTCAGCAAATTTGAAAAAAATATTTACTTTTGAAAATATGATTTTGTTAAGTTACAGTATCGTTTTTTCTAAAGTTTTAATTTAAATATTTTTATTTTTTGCGTAAATAAATATTTTTTAATATGCTGAATCAAAATTAAAACTTATGTATTTCTTTTTATCTAACTGAAAAAAAAATAATTCTACAAATAATACTTCGAGTTATATGGATTTTAAATTACCCCACTTTTTTAATACATTTTAAATTTAAAATTTTTTTAAATAAATTATGAAACATTTTACCATGTGATTTTGTTTGCAATTGATATGGTTAACTATCACTAAAAAATCAAAATTTTAACTCATAAATAAAAATTATTTGAAAATGTTTCGCTGGCCCCTTAAGTCTATCATATCATTTTTCCTCTTTGAAATGATTTATTTAACTTAAATTGATTACGTATGTCAATACTGAATTCTGTAATATTTTTTCTCACTTTTTGATATCCTATTTATTTAGAAATTATGTACGCAGGTATGTTTACAATGAAAATACAACCTTTTTATATTTTTAGAATTTAGTTATAAATAAATTAATTAATTATAATGTATATTTTCGTTCGCCCATCGCAGTTAATAAATTATGAAATATGGTTTGAACTGTATACGAGTTATAACATCAATGGAATTATTTATGCACCAAACATACATTAAGAGTATTTTAGATATATTTAAAAAAAAATTTTATTTTAAGATCAAAATTTGATTTATAGTTTTAAAAAATGCAGTATTGCTAAACTCAAAATGAAGTTAATTATTATACGTTTGAAGTAACTTGAAAAAATGCACAATTCCTTATTGATAACAACAAACTACACACAAAGAATAATGAAAACAGACTTTATTTCAATACATATCTATCTGTTCACCTGAGTTCTATTTAAATTTCCTCATTTGAATTCATCCCAAATATGAATTCTAAAATCAATTGAGGGGATTTTGATAATTCGTTAGATTAAAAAGGAGTAGGGCGTTGAAGTCATTTGGACGGTATTCTGAAGCCAAGACTAATTTATTGATTTCTGTTTCACAGTTCAAATAAAGGAGTTTTTCCTGCTTCTTAATTAAGAAATGTCTCGTATAGTTTCATGCAAAAGTTTCGCAGAGATTTATGATTGTAGAAATTTAACTTGAAATGTTAGTTAGAGCATTCATAATTAAATGATGAAATTTTTTAAATTAATAAAAGTTAAAAGTTAAAAGCAGTTTAACACTAGAACCGCCGGAAATTTTTCTCAAGTGTTATAAAAATATTTTACACCAAAATTTTTATTGAAACTATCTAACTTATTTATTTGACTTATTTGTCCGTGGTACATATTTAACTTATTTTAGAAAGAAATTTCTGATTCGAATCGAGGTTTTTTATTTGGTACCGGTCAAAATGACCGCTATAGCGGTTCTAGAGTTAATGTTGCTGAAAATTAATTTAAAAAGTTAAATGCTAAATAAATAATTAAATCTTGCTATTACTTAAATTAATATAGAAGTAAATATATAAAATTTTTGGAATTGCATTACACTGTAAAAATAAATTGTTGATTTTACCGCATAATAGACTGTAAATAAGCAGTAGTATATCGTTAATTAGTGATATACGACTTAATTCATTTATAAGACGGTATACTACTGCTTATTTAAGGTTTATTATTGTTAAATTTGCAGTATAATACTGGCAGTTGGAGTGCCAGAAGTCACAATTTTGGGTGTCATTTATTAAAAGTATGTCTAAATGTTTTATAAAATGCACCATTGAATCAAAAATGTTCAAATTAGACTGTTTTATTTAAATTAGTCATGTAAATTAAATTTGAATTTTATAATAAATTTTTTACCCACTTTCCGATATTTTAGAAAATTAAAAATTACGTACACAGGTATTTTTGAAAGAAAATACTACATTTTCATAATTTTGGAATTTACTTACAAATTAATATATTAATTATAATGCAAATTTTCGTCCGCCCATCGCAGTTGATAAATTATGAAATATGGTTAGAAATGTATACGAGTTACAACATCTATGAAATTAATTATGTGCCAAACATAAAATAACAGTATTTTAGATATATTTGTTAAAAACGTTAGTTTGAGATCAAAATTACTATATATAATTTTATTTTTTTTAAAAATGCAGTATTTTATTTCAGTATTTTAGTAAAATCAAAATGCAGCTCATTATTACACTTTTGGAAGTAACTTGAAAAAATGCAGAAATCCTTATTGATAACAACATACTACACACGGAAAATAATGAATGCATATTTTATTTCAATACATATCTGTTCAACTGAGTTCAATATAAATTTCCTCATTTGTTATCATCCACAATATTAATTCCAAAATCAATAGACGGGATTTTGATAATTCCTTAGATTAAAAACAAGTAGAGATTTGAAGTAGTTATACGACGGTATTGCTGAAGCCACATTAAACTTATTGATTTCTGTTTCATAGTTCAAGATTAAGAAGTTTTTTCTGTTCTTAATTAAGATGTTTCTAGTAAAGTTTTGTGCAAATTTTATGCAGCGATTTATTATTGTATTGAGATATATAGATTTAACCTGACAAGTTAGTAGCAGCATTCATAATTAAATCATGCAATTTCTTAAATTAATAAAAGATAAAAATTAAAAGTCGTTTATTGCTGCTAAAAATTAATTTAAAAAGTTAATTGCAAAATAAATAATGGAGTTTTATTATTACTTAAATTATTAAACATATATTAATATATATATATATATAAATTTGGGGATTTATAACATAAAAATAACGCCTGAGAGAAGACACTAGAGAGAAATGTATTGAATGTAAAATGATAAGTTTAAATGAATTAATTTTTAGTGATACTGAATAAAAAGATAAATTATCCTTCACTTATGGTTTCAAATTATATGGTTTTGAAATAATTTTTGTTTAATTTAGCTAGCCGTTAATTTGGGTGTCATTTGTTAAAACTATGTGTGAATGTTTTACAAAATGCATCATTCAATCAATCACAGTAATTTATTTACCCTATTAAAATCCGTGCGCGTATCTACCTAACCTCAAAAACTCGGAAACCATAGGGTGCAGGGCTACGAAATTTGAATTTGGTACACGGGTTGCTGCTTCAAAAATATTCGAAAATTTTAAATAATTTTTTTTTATTTTATGTTTTTGACTAATTTTTGCCTTTTTTAGGTTCAACCCGTAATCCAGCGAGTTCTAACCAATTCTAAATGTTTACAGCAATATGAGATAGACATATTGCGTACGCCATGCTGCAGTACTAAGAATATGTAGCGGGTACTACGATAAATCTTTTACGTCGCATGCAAATTATTTGAGATTATTTAATTGCGCTTAATTATTACCTTTTTTAAAAAAACAAAGACAATCAGTTTATCACAAACATAAAAAAAAACTTGTTATTCTATTTAATCCTTATTCCAAAGATACTGTTTTATCGTCTGCTGCCATAGCAACATGATAAATTAGATTTAATTTTAGAAAATGCACAGTAGTAGACAAATATTTTTATAAATTGAATAGTTATTTAACAACTCCCATGCACAGAACGAGTTAAACAGCTAGTTGATAACTAAATGCTATACATGAAGAATGCATTAATACTTTTTACAGGGTTATTTCGTTCCTAAATAGTTAATATTTTAAGTGTATTATAAAAAAAATACATATTTCCTCTTTGAAATGTTCTCATTATACTGTTTATTTAACTTAAATTGGTTAGCTATGCTAATTTTAATTGCTAGAAGTTGTACATCCAAAATTTGAAAAGGATAAAAATAGATTTATTCGACTGTTTACATGTTTCGACTCTGTCCGGATCATTTTCAAAACAAATGAGTAAAAATATTCCGAAATTGCACGGTCTATGAAACCGCATCGTTCAATTGTTCACGTACTCTTTCATATTATGCATGTTATTTGTTTTATTTTACTTGTGTGCTTATTTTTATTTTCGCAACCTTTTCGTAGCTCGAGCCATAATTTTGGTAAGTTAAATGATGCTACATCGTTACATATTGAATTTTTGCGTGTTACAATCTCTATGGTTTATCTTATAATCGATGAATAGTATAGCAGACTAGACCTTTCACTGAATTTTATTTGAAATAGTTTCTTCCCGATATAACCTTGCTAGGGGTGTAGTTTTTCCATTGTATTTAATATCAGCTATATGTTCCTTCATATATTATTAAATTTTCTGCTAGTTATACTAATAAAGTAATCCTTTAATTCGTCTGCTCTAATTAACTGTATTTCATATACACCTGAGTAAAGATCAAAGACTATATTGGTAAGACTAGCAGGAAATTTACGTATAAAAAAAAGAGCATTCAGCAGATATTAAATATAATATAAAAATCTTAGCCCTTGCAAGATAATATTAAGAAGAAAACATAAAATAAATTTCAATGAAAATGAGATAATTTCCCCATCCAGTCTACACTATCCATTCATTATAAGTGGGACAATAGAGACTGTAACTACAAAATTCAATATGTAACGATACAGCATCAATTAACTTACCAAAATTATGGGTAGAGGTAACTCAAAAGCTACAAAAAAAAAAAAAAAAAAAAAAAAAAAAAAAAACATGGAAGTAAAATAAAGATAATAACGTGAAAAAAATATGAAAAAATACGTGAAAAATTGATTGATGGCGATTTACAGACCATATAATTTTAGAATATTTTTATTTCTTTGTTTGAAAATAATCCGGGACAGTCGAAATATGTAAACAGGCGCATAAACCTACTTCTACTTTTTTAAAAGTTTTATTTACAACTTTTAGCAATTAAAATTAGCATATTATTGCAAGGTGTTAATTTTATATACAGTTGACTATCTACGTTAAAATTGAATTTTATAGTATTTTTTTTTCTCATTTTCTGATATGGTAGAAATTTAAAAATTATGTACACAGGTATGTTTGAAATGAAAATACAATATTTTCATATATTTAGAAATTAATTACAAATTAATACATTAATTTTAAGGCATGTTTTCTGGCTTTCATCGCAGTTTGTATATTATAAAATGTGGTTGCAACTGTATACGAGTTAAACATGAATTGGTTAATTATGCACCAAACCTAAAGTATATGCAAATTGGTCGTGAAACTGCACATATTTAATATTTCAAGCACTAAAAAGTAGAAAGTAAAATATAAATAACAAATAAAGAGTGTTTTATAATTTTTAAAAGTACGATTTTATCGATTAATGATATTATAATAGTAATTTATTTATTTATTACTATTTTACAATTTAATTAATCATATTAAATAAATTAGGTTAATAAGTTGAAAAAAATTTTAAAACCCGAAGAGATTATTTAAATAATCCTTTTTTCCCTGCTATCATGCCTTAAAAGAGGAACAGATTAGAAACAAACAGGCCAAAAATTATCTTTCTTCATAATAAATTCCCTAGCTTGTGCATTCTGCCAAGAATAAATCGGAGATTTCATAATCGGGACTTGGGCTTAATTAATGTACTGTAGCTGCAAACGTTTGAAATGAGTGACTTACAGTTATAAAGTCAGGAGTGATTTTTAACATAAACATTGGATGCTTGGAAAAGATGGTTAAAAATGAAAAAAAAAATTATTATTATTTTAATAAAATAAACAGGTGTGCGTTCAGCCAAGTTCAATAGCTTTCATTTGATTTGAAAATTAATTACAAAATAAATTGAAAGCATTTAAGTATACCTTAGATTAAAAGTGAGGAAGAATTTCAACGTCATTAGGACGTTATTACTGAAGCTGCGTCTAATTTATTGATATCAGTTTCACTGTACAAAATGCCATTTTTTTTTCTTAGTTAAGAAGTGCTTGCAAAAGTTTCATGGGAAAGTTTTGCAGCAATTTGTTATTGTTGTGAAGTAAGTTGGAAAATTTAATTGTGGAATTCGTGATTAAATCGTGTTATTCGTAAAATTAATAAAAGTGAAAAAGTGAAAAATAAAAAAAGTAAATTTACCTTGTTGTGAAGCAATTAAAAAACTTAATGGATAATTCATATTTAAGTAATACTAGTTCTTAATAATTAAAAGATAAAATGATAAAATTTCAAATTTTAATGTAAAATAGGGCTTGAAGTTAATTTAAATTAGTATAAGTAACACAAAACGAGACGTTTCTTTAATAAATAAATTTTTCTAACATATTCAGTTAAAAAATATATCTTTCACTCCTTATTTTAAAAATATATGGTTTATAAAAAGTTTTCTGAGTTAAATTGCTATAATCGTTGATTAACGTGTCATTAAAAAAAATATGTATTACAATTTTAATTAGGGCTTGACCGAATACCGAATAGTTGATTCGGTATTCGGTGGTTTGGCATGTAAACCGAATATTCGGCTTCGGCCGAATACTTAAAAGTATTCGGCCGAATAATTGCAGATAAGTATTTTCTTAGAAGTAGAAGAATTCTCTGTTACTTAGCAGTAAAATAGGCTAAACAATGAGTTTCAATATTATGTGCATGAGTTCAGAGTTTAGCTGCACTACAAAAAAAAAAGTCAAAGGCTATTTTTAATTTAAAAAAAAACTTTTTCCTTCCTAAAATAGTCTACACAGGTGTGAAATCAAAACAACTGTCTACAACAGAGAAAAAAAAGTAAGGAAGCTGTGCATTATCATTTAATTTTATTTGCTTCTACATTAGTTTTTTTTTATTTAAATTTATTTAATGTGTATTTTCTTTAATATACACATCAAATAAGTATACCCTTATGCCTATCCTATAGCTTTTATAACCATTATATCAAAATCGCCCAAATTTCTTTTCTTCATCACCACAATGTTAAAATATTAATCAAAATATAAATATTCTGTCAATAATTGAACGGAAAATAGTTAAATGTACAAATTGATATGATACCTTTTGTATTTGGAGAACATTCCTATTCAATATGTTTATAATTAGACTTAGACAATCAGTAAATCAGCTTAATGACAACATTGTTTCTTTGTATTTGAATGAACTTTTGTTTTTCTGACAATCCTTATCCTTAATAATACCCTGTATAGCTTAATACTTCCATACGTTATTTTTGGGTACTGACTAATGATAAAATCATAAAAAATAAGTGATGGGTTAATGAATTTGTGAGTGGAAAGAAGTCATTAAATTTTTTTGCGTAATTAGATTTAAGAATAAAAATGTAACTGAATTAAATTATTGAGAATGTAATATTAATTAAAGCTTATTAAAAAAGCTAATATATGAAAAAATGCGTATTAAAAAATTAAGTATTCGTTTGCCGAATACCGAAGCTTCGATACACACTTCGACCGAAGCTTCGGTATTCGGTATTCGGCAAAATTGCTGCTTCGGTCAATCTCTAATTTTAATGTAAACAATACTAATATGTGTGAGCAAATTTTAACTATAAAAAATAATTAAATTTACAGGCAATTATAATTATACAGAAAGTTTGATACTGATACACTACAAAACCTTTAAAAGGTATTACATAGAATCCCTCATCAAAAATTTTAACGTGAAAGTCATAAAAAGTTGCATAAACTCACAGAAATCAGAGATAATCATCAGCCAGTCAGGGTGAAATTGGAGTTATATTAACACTGATTATTCTGATGGAATCGATCCATCTTCGTTAATAGTTAAATAGAAAATTCTGGTTTTCCATTCTTCTCGAAAAGTTCGACTTTTATAACTGCTGCAGTTCAATTTTATTACAAAATTTGGGAAATTGTCTATAGTTAAAGCATGGTGCACAATCTTCGAATTTATTAATTATTTTATTTTGGAATGCATGCATGTGCTCCTTCAGGCTTATTTCGAGCGTTAGAATTGTCAATCCTATATAAACTGCGTTGCACTATTGGCATGAGGTGTCATATACCACACCTATAATCTGGGAATAGGGATACCTGTGTTCGCATTTGCCTAAAAAAAATCCTGTAGAGTTTCCTGTAAGATGAAAGACGTGTGAATATCAATCGATTTTAAGGTATGTGAAATGTTTTCTGATATGCATTTGTAATATGAAATGGTTGCGAACTAGTTAATTTTAGTACGTTGTGAAACAAAAATCGTAATAAATTTGCTCGGGTGCGCTATTCGTTTTTGCATTTAACTTGATGAATATTTTATCTAATGGTAATTGTAACTTTATTTTCTCACTAATAAATTAGGTAACAAATTTCACTTACCTTTTATAGTCCAGGCAAGACCGTATAGAGGCTCTACCTAGCAAAATTAATGGAAGCTTTGGAAATTGGCTTAATTTATGTTTTTTGGGTCGCTGAATCCGGATTTGTAACTTCCCGTCAAAATTTCCCCCGGCAACCCTCCCAAATTTTGGTAAAAGCCTCTCAAAAAGGTTTTTATTAAAAAAATATTTTTTTTATTGTTTTAGGGAAAAAGTATCTAGAAATTCAGAAAGTAGACAAGATTTGCGACAAATTAGATATATGACATTATGACTTAGGATGAAGGGGAGGAGAGGATCTGCTTCGGAACATGCGCCGCGGTGTTGCGTGGACTAAGTTGCGCAATTCCCCTTAACCACTCACACGTTTACATTCGCCCTCCCATCTCCCCTCCGAACTTTCTCTATAAGGTTTACTTTAAGTTTTTTGGGTCGCTGAATCCGAATTTTTAACTTGCCCCAAAATCCCCCCCCCCCCGAAACCACCCCAAAATAGTTGTTTTTAACTTAAATTTCTTATTGTTTTAGGGGAAAAGCATTACGAAATTCAGAAACTAGACAAAATTTGCTACAAATAGGATATATGACATTATGACGTAGGAATAAACGGGGAGAGAGGGGGCTGCCTCGGAACATTCCCCGCGCGCTTTTCTCAAAAACCAATTTTTTTTTTATCAATTTTTTTATGTGTTGCTGGGTGAAATTTTGGTGGGAAGTTACAAATTCGGATTCAGCGACCCAAAAAACATAAAGTGTGTCGAAATCCAGAACTAGTATTAATTTTGCCATGTAAAATCCCCTTTTGCCTAAGACTTCATAACTTAGTGCACATAGCGCCGCAGTGCATGTTCAGAGGCGGCCCTCACCCTCCCCGTTCATCCTACGTCATAATGTCATGCATCCTATTTGTTGCAAATTTTGTCTAGTTTCTGAATTTCGTAATGCTTTTTCCCAAAACAATAAGAAATTTAAGTTAAAAACAACTATTTTGGGTGGTTTTCGGGCAGGACATTTTAGGGGAAGTTAAAAATTCGGATTCAGCGACGCAAAAAACTTACAGTACACCTTATAGAGAAAGTTCGGAGGGGAGATGGGAGGGCGAATGTAAAGGTGAGAGTGGTTAAGGAGAATTGCGCAACTTAGTTCACGCAGCACCGCGGCGCATGTTCCAAGGCAGATCCCCCCTTCCCCTTCATCCTAAGTCATAAAGTCATGTATCTAATTTGTTGCAAATTTTGTCTACTTTCTGAATTTGTAGATACTTTTTCCCTAAAACAATAAAAAAATTAGTTTTTTTAATAAAAATCTTTTTTGAAGTCATTTTACCAAAATTTGGGGGGGGGGGGGTTGCCGGGGGAAAGTTTGGTGGGAAGTTACAAATTCGGATTCAGCGGCCCACAAAAACATATAGTAAGCCAGTTTCCAGAACTTCCATTACTTTTGCCCGGTAAAATCCCCTATTACCTGGACTATTATTCTTCTGTTCAATTCTCATGTGAAACTTTGTGTATCCTCTGAATTCAGGACTTCATTATATTTTTATTTAATAAGTCACTGGTTTTATCCAGGGTGACAATGTATATTATTGCTGAAAGATCTAAATTATGCTGTGTATTTCCAGCACTGCACTGTTAAAACAAATAGAAGAGTTTTATACATTTTGGAGCTCAACAACATAACTCCTTTCACTCTGGATTACATTATACAGCTACATAAGAAAAAATTGATACATATAAAATTTCTGCGTAAATAATGGGTTTTTAGAGTAATAAATTGTTATTTAGTTTAATTTCTTTTAGTCCATAATAACATTTATTTATATCTGGAATAAACACTAAAATGATTTGGTAATTTTGAGATGTTAACAGTGATTGATATTTCTAAACACAGGATGTAATAATAGTTACTTGAGGAGATTTATGATTTCTTTTCTCTGAAGAGATTAATATTTCTAATACGTTGTACAGATGGGGCGGTATTCATGTGTGTTGATAGTAGTTCAAGAAATATATACGATTACAAAATCTTCTTCGGTAGCCATTTCGCTGTAGATCCGATAAAATTATTTTTTTCATGTTTGAGAAATGGAGATCATGTTTTGAGAAGTGGAACACGTGCATCTCTCAATGAAAATGTCCAGGAACGGAATTCGTTAGTTGATTTCATATTTTATAGTTCATTGAATGAATGAACAAATTGAAATGGCATGGTTTAAAATAATAGGAAAATCTCCAAAGTTCCACAATGTCGCTTTTACCAAAACCTTATTCACTAGATCGGTGCGCTATTGTAGCACCGGATAATTTTTTAATGTAGAAAAATACAGAATTTTATTGGACATAAAAAACTAATAGTTACCCAAGAACATTTTGTAATCGTAATATTTTCCGATCTTCTACAGCTACATATCCATTTTGACAACGAACTAAAATTAACTAGTCGGAACAATTTCATATTACAAATGCATATCAGGAAAAAATTCCGATCTCTTAAAATCCCTTGTTATCCACACGGCTTTCATGCCAAAAAAACCTCTAAAGGTTTATTTTAAGAACAAATATATGTAACCAAGTTTCCGATTCAAAAATGTGATATATGGTAACTCATGCCAACAGTGCAACGCAGTTTATATAAGGGAGACAATTAAAACATTCAAAATATTAGTCAAAATTTACAAGTATGCATTCGAAAATAAAAATTTACATTCGAAGATTGTGGATCGTATCTTCACAAATTTTGCAATCAGATCGAATTATAGTAGCTATAGAAGTTAAACTTTTATAATAGCACTAGAATTTTCGATTTCACTATAAAAGAAGCTGGATAGATTCCAACAGACCATTTTCAGTATTAACTAAAATTTCCCCCTTGACTGCCTGATGCAATATTTTCTGTGCGTTTGTATGAATTTGCATTAAAAGTTGCTGATGACGGATTCTAAGGAATCCGAAATGTCCTTTTAATTTTTTTTTCAGTGAATTTTTAACATTTTTACATATCGATATTACCCCTAATCTAAATTTTCTTTTTAGTTTATTATTGTAGTTTCAAAAAAGCGAAATATGACAGAAAGTAGTATATAAACTATTTGTGCCTGAATCATGTATAATTGTTTATCAACTTGCAGTAATGAAATACCCTGAATAAATTACAGTTAATCGCTGAATTAGCTCGAAGAAATAATTGTATCCTTTTAGAGTTGACTGACCAGGTTATGTTTCCGATATTGTTATCGGAGATTTAATTGTGCTAATCGCAATTTTGCGTATTATTAACAAAATTACATACATGCTTTTTACATAAATGCTTTAAGGAATTTACCTGCCAAACTTATACATATGAAGTATTATGCACACAATATGTACAAATGCTTTTCCAATCATACATATTTGTTAAATCAGGTTCAATGTCAATTCCCTTATTTATATTTCCCCGAAATAGTAATTGCAAAATCAATTGTGCGGGTTTTTTAGAAATTACCTAGTTTAAAAATGGGCAGTATTTAACGATTATTAGGACGGCTAATTTATCGATTTCAATTTCACATTCTAAATTGAAGCTGTTCTTTTCCTTTTCTTACCGTTTCGAAAGCTTCGTTTAAAAAGTTTGAAGAACATTATTATTTGTATGAAGTAAGATCGAAAGTTAATTGCAGTATTTATAATTAAATCTTAATTGAATCATGTTTTTTTAATTAATAAAATATAAATAATTAAAAATAATATTTTTGTAATAAAAAAAATGAAGAGAATGTAAAAGAACATAAGAAACGTTAAAAAGAAAAATATATATAGCAAATCAATGTTTAGTAAAATTCACAAATAAAAAAATACATCTTTCAACTATGGTATTAAAATTATGTGTTTTTTCGAAATATACATAAACATAAAATACTTCAGTCCATTAAAAACAGTTAAAATACACATAAGAATTACTAAAAATAGACGTATTGATCACGTTTTCCGAAATTCTCATACTAGTACACGCATAACGGACATGAAAAACGATGTTAACCAATTTTTACAAAAGAGCCTGTAATCCACCAGTTAAAGTCAAAGTAAACTAGTCGGATGTGGCAATCCCAAAACTTTCTTCTATCTCATACATGTTAATACTTCCTGAAAAATGCAGCCAGTTAGATGATTCACACCAAAATCTAATCAGCAAAAGCTTATGTCAACTTCTAACTGAATCGGAAGTTTCGTGAAAGTCCGTGCATTACTTTTTGAGTAGAGCTATGGCGGAAATCGTAAAAATATCTGCATAGCAGCGCCATCTGTCGGGCTTGATATATAGAAACATAATAAGCAACAACTTAAGTCAACCCCCCTTCCCTATGATTGCTCACCTTTCCTGACTATCTGACAATGATCAAAGCACATCTACAGAAAGCTCCTGTCACCATCAGCTTCATTCCACCGCAGCCTGCTGCGAGATGAACTTTCTATTTTACAGAAAATCCTGATGCTTCCTTCATAGACTGTTCCCATATAGATGTGAAGTAAACGTGGACACTACGCCCCACGTAGGCATTCAAGAAACAATCGTCTTTGATCTTTGATCTTAAGTCAACTTGGTAACTGAAACTGCAATTTGATTAAAATCCGTGCATTACTTCTTGAGGTAAAACTATTATGGTAATCAGGAAAAATGAAGCATATCAGCGCCACTGTTGGGCGATTTACTCCAAAACGTAGTCAGCGACAACTCATATCTAGGACTAACTGAATCTGAAGTTAGATGAAAATCCACGGATTAGTTCTTTAGATAGAGCCATTGCGGAAATCGTAAAAAATGCAGCATAGCAGTTCCACCTTTTGAGCGATTTGCACCAAAAACTAATCAGCACCAATTTATATCAAGGACTAACTGAATATATATATATATTTTTTTTTAATTCCGTGCATTAGTTCTTGAGATAGAACGCTCACAAAATTTGTGTCACACACAGACAAACAGGCAGACTCATAGACAGACTCACAGACAGACATTTTGTAAAAACATGTTTTTCGGGATATCTGAACCCTAAAACGTGTAAATCCGTCGAAAACCGGAAATCGAAAAATTTCCTGAATTCAATACTTTCTTCTTGTAAAGACAGAAGAAAATAAAAAGATTAACTGAAATATGTACATGTGCACTCAGATGAACTAGGACTTGCCTCGTTGAGAAGAGAGTCGACCCAATTGCGTATACAACTGCTCGAGGAATACACACTTGTATCTGTTGCCCTTTTATTTAATTGTAATAGAGTTCTCAGAATCCAGTATCTGATCATTTTCTTATGAATTAATGTTAATATTAGAGTTTAAGTAGCTAAAAGGCACTCACAAAGGCAGTCTTAGTAGTCTTAAAGACATGCTTGTTATCATTTAAGGGGTCGTGTAACTTTGTACGCGACGAAAATTAACGAAAAAATTCAAAGATTGAATCAAAACCTATCTTCAAAACTTATTATGTATAAACATGAATTTTTGGATATTGATTAAACAGGTTGTGCTTTGTAACCTACAATTAGAAATTGATCAGCCATTTACAGAATTTGAGTATTGTTAAAATCAAAATAGCTCCTTTTTTTACTCCATAAATCATTGCGCGCATGATATATTGTGAAAGCTCTTATGGTTTGTTATGAAATTTGCTAAAGATACTAAACAAATATGTGTGTTTACAATGAACTATTTTTAAGTATTTACAATGGTAATATTTTTAGTTATGACTTTTTTTTATTCATTAAAATTGAAAAATTTTGATTTTTTTTTTTTTTTTTTTTTTTTTTTTACATAGCTAATGAATTTATCATCATTTTAACGGAACATATTTGTTTAGTATCTTTATCAAATTTCATGATAATCCATGCATACTTTCTCAAGATATCACGCGTGCAATGACTTGCGGAGTAAAAAAAAAGAGCTATTTTGATTTCAAAAATACACAAATTCTGTAAAAATCTAATAAATTTCTAAAGGTAGCATATTACAAAGCCCAATCTGTTCAATCAATAGTCAAAATTTTAAATTCAAAGTTTGAATTAGTCTATCTTCAAAATCTTTTTATGTATAAACATGAAATTTTGGATATAGATTAAACAGGTTGTGCTTTGAAAAAAAAATGCTACCATTAGAAATTTTTCAGCCTTTTATAGAATTTGAGCGTTGTTGAAATCAAAATAGCTCCTTTCTTTTTCCTCCTTAAGTCATTGCGTGCATGATATCTTGTGAAAGTACGTATGTTTTGTCATGAAATTTGGTAAAGATAAAAACAACTATGTGTGATTAAAATGAACTACTTTTAAGTATTTACAATGATAATAATTTTAGTTATGAATATTTTTATTCATTAAGAACGTAAAATTTGGTTTTTTGGGAAAAATATTTTTTTATATAGTTAATGAATTTATTTTGCCCTAACATATATTTGTTTAGTGTCTTTACCAAATTTCGTGACCATCCATACATACTTTCTCGATATATCATGCGCGCAATGACTTATGGAGTAAAAAGAAATAAAGCTATTTTGATTTCAACAATACACAAATTCTGTAAAACTCTAATAAATTTCTAATGGTAGCATCTTACGAAGCACAGTCTGTTTAATTAATAGTCAAAATTTTATGTTTATACACAAAATGGTTTTGAAGACAGACTAATTTTAGCTTTGAATTTTTTCATTAATTTTCGTCGCGTTTAAAAGGTACAAGACCCCTTAATCTCAAATCTAAAGTGCGGCCTGCTTGTCCTACGTAAGCTTAAATTACAAATACGGCAGGTGTTATGCTATGAACAACCGATTTTTCTTGTGTTGTTGGTTACTTGGTGCTTAAAACCACTGAAGAAATCATGTGCTGAATTTTGTGGTGTAAAAGCAAAGGTACGATTGTACAGTTTATTGCAGTTTAATATTGTACCGCTTATTATAGTACCGTTTATCATATTACAGTTTTAAGCAATTGTGAAATCCTTCCGGAATATTTCTATAGTTAATGCATGGATAAGTAAACCATTGGAACTTCACGTTGCAAAGGGGCAGTTTTGTAACTAGATTAGAAACTTCAGAAACCATCCTTATACAGCAGCGTATTATTATTTTTCAGATCCATATTAGATAATTATTATCTTGGTTATTATTATAATTTCAGATAATTATTATTGTTCAGATCCATAAAGATGTGTTATTTCTTCACCATGAATGCATTACCATTACTACAGAATTTCTCAGCCCTATTATATAATGTTCCTATAACCGCAACTCTGTGAGATATAGGACGGTTTGACGGAAAATTAAGATATTGTCTGAAAAATGCAGTCTTACGATAAACAGATGTCGTAATCTTTTGTCCTCTTCCCTGTCGATACAGGGGTCCAGGAAATGTAAATGATAAGTAATTTGGTTTCTATGGTTTTTGAATTCTTTGCCGATATTGAATTGTGGTAATAGATAATTTCACTGTCGTTAACAAAATAATGTACTATTTGTTTAATACTTCAATGATGCAAGCTGCATAAGTTATTGATAAGGAAGTATTGTGCTCGGAAATTATAAAAATGCCTTTTCCAATTATGCATATTTGTCAGGGTCAGTGTAACATTTCTTATCTATATTTCACAGAATTATTAATTGCAAAATCAATTGTGGAGTTTTCAGAAATTCCTTAGAATAAAAATGAATAAATGATCACAGTTATTAGGACAGTATTGCTAAAGCTATGTTAATTTATTGATTTCAATTTCACATTCCAAAATGTACGTAGTTTTCCCCCTGTTTCATAATTAGAAGTGTTTCGAAAAGTGCCGTTCAAAACATTTGCGGCAGCAAGTTATTATTTTTATGAAATAACTTCAGAAATTACTTGCGGCATCCATCATTATATAATAATTAAATTATGTTATATTTTTAAATCAATAAAACAAAAAGCAATAAAAATAATAACTTTTATAATGAAAAAAGTCCTTGAAGATAAAGTAGAAGAACATAACAAATGGAAAAACAAATTTTTTTTTTATATCAAATGAATGTTTAGTCAGAGGGGGAAAAATACACCTTTGAAATATAGCATTTAAACTTTATTGTCATTTTAATCGTTTCCCGAGATTTAATTGTGCTATTTGCTATTTTCTATGCCGTTAACAAAATTATATACTGATGTTTTATTTAACGCTTCGATGAAACATTGGCGAATTGGAATAAGTAAGTAGTAGGAGCGAAAATAGTAAGAAATCCCATTTCTAATCAAATCAAGAATTATTGTTTAATAAGGTTAAATATAAATTCCATTATTTGTATTTCTTCGAAATATTATTGGAAAATCAATTATTTGACTTTCAGAAATTCTTCAGATTAACTTTAGTAGCGTTTACAGCTATTAGGATGATATTACAAAAGCTGCAATTAAATTATTGATTTCAATTGCGCATTCTAAAATGAAAGTTTTTTTTTCGCTTCTTAATTAAGAAAAGTTTGGAAAAGTTTCGTTCAAAATTTTTGCAGCAGCAATTTATTATTGTTATGAATTAACTTCAAAAGTTAATTTCGGCATTCATAATTAAATCCTAATTATGTCTGTTTTTTAATTAATAAAAGGTAAAAGAAAACATATTTAAAAAGCATTTGAAGTAATTTCACTGCTGAAAATTAATTGAAAAATTAATTAAAATTATATATCTTTTGTTGTGAATGGTGTGAAAAGTTCGATTACAAAGTTTCTGAATAGTTTCGCTTAACAATTATATGCGTTCGTGTACAATAATGCATTAAGAAATGTGTATGAAAGTAACCAGGTTAAAGAATCAGTTGCATTTAAAGAACAAAATTACAGCAATAAAATTTAAGCTTGTATTCTAAATTAATTTTTAAGCATACCCACTGAAAAAGTTTTTAAATTACGATCTTCGAACGATGTGTTTTAAAATAGATTTTCATCTTTTTATAGAGCTAATCCCTATATTATATGTCATTAGATATATGTCTTCGTGTTTTTGAAATCCATCAATGCATTATTTGTAAAATGTTGATAAACAAATACTATGCACAAGTACTGAATCAATACTTTTTCAATAATATATTTAACCATGACGAATATAAAATTCCTCATTTGTATTTTTAAAGGTAAATGAATTAGAAAATCAAAGGGGGAGGGGGGATGGACGTTTACGAATATATTAGGATAAAAATGAATAAAAAATTCAACGCCATTAGACAGTATCACTGAATTCAAGTCTAAATTATCGACTTGACGTTCCCCGCTTCAAAATGAGGAATTAATTTCTTTCCATTAATTAAAATGTTGCTTGGTAAATATGGTTTATAGGAATATATTTTAAAAAAATGTTTCGGAAAGTAGAAAGCTTGGATTTAGAAACAACCTTCAAATAGAATAAGGTTTTATAATGAATGCATGTTTAATCACACTCAATGAAAAAGAGAACTTTAATTGCGGTATTCAATGATGTGATTTTAAAATATTTTTTTTTCTAGGGCTGATAGCTATATCATGTGCCCTTAAAAATATCTATTAGTGTTTCCGAAATACATTAATACTACAGCCTGAAAGAAATATTGATAAACAAATGCTATGTACACCGAATCAGTCCACACTTTTTCAGTAATATGCTCAAATATGGTGAATATAAAATTCCTCATTTGTATTTTACGAAGAACTGAATTGCAAAATCAATGCAGGTTGTTTTACGAAAACCGTAGGATAAAAATCAATAGAGATTTCAAAGTCATTAGGCAGTAACACTGAAGACACGCCTAATATTATTCACTTGAAATTCCACACTTTAAAATGAAGAGTTTTTTTCTGTTCCTTAATTAAGATGAGGCTGAAGAAATTCCATGCAAATGTTTCGAAGGATGATTGTTGTATAGTACTTGGAAAGTTAATTGCGGAATTCATAATTAAAATATGTTAATTACTAAATGAATAAAAAAAATTACAAATAAATATATTAATGTCAGGAAATAACTGGAAAAGTTTAATGGCAGATTTCCTAATTAAAAACTTTTATGTTGAATATAAAATTCCTCATTTGTATTTTACTGAGAATTGAACTGCAAAAACAATGTAGAGGGGTTTGCGAAACCTTAGGATAAAAATTAATAGGAATTTAAGCGTCATTGGACAGTAACACTGAAAACACGCCTAATTTATTGACTTGAAATTCCTCACTTAAAAATGAAGAGTTTTTTCTCTTATTTAATTCAGATGTGGCTGAAGAAATTCTATGCAAGTGTTTTGTAGGAATTTATGAATGTTGTGTAATTACTTGCACTGAAAAAAATTAAGTACTCAAAAATGAGTAAATCGATGTACTCATATTGAATTGAGTACGTTTGGATCAAAAATGAACCTAATGCTTTTTCAATATTGATACATCACATGTTATCAAACCCAAACGAATCGATAATTTTGTACTTTGTTGTGGTTTATTTCATTCACGGCGGCTTAAAAGATGTCCTTTAATTGAAAAACAGTGTAATATACCGTGGAAATCGAAGGTATAATATTACATATTTATTCCTTTGAAGGAACTATATCCCGTATCTCCTTTATAATGCATATGGTTACATTGTGTTGTTGTTGTTGTTGTTGTTGTTTATCAGTGTTTCGAAAATTCGGTCTGGCTTGTGTCTTAAGTGAGATGGATTTGTTCGTAAAAACAAAAATTAGAAAAATGGGATTTTCAATATTTTGCCGACAACTTTGAAAGTAAGTGATCTCTGTTAAATATTCAATATTTTTTTTTCCTGTTTAATGTATTCAGTTGAACCTTCTGTAAATATTATATTAATGCAAATATAAAATTATGCATAGTATTTTAAAATGATTTAAAAGTGCTTGGAAACAATACTCTTGTCATAAAATTGTTTAGCGTATCTTGATAATAATTAATTTTGCTATTTTTTCTTAGTAAATAATGAATTAAATGTTTCTTTAATAATTTTAAGCGGTAAATAAATGTCAGAAAATTTTTACTTTAATCTGTAGTAAAGTGTCTCGGATGGGGTGGGGGGATATTTTTTTCCACTAAATTAGTTGCTTTAGAAAGTGTTTTATAATATGCATGTCTTTTAGCCCAGTATTTTATTTTGGTTTCGCACATGTTACTAATCGGCCATCTTGGACGCCATCTTATTTTAGTTCATATTTTTATAACAGGTTGTTGGTTGTATTTATGACGGCCAATTATCTGCACGAGGGATATAGGCCCAGGAGGAGTGCCCTTCGTGGGGGTCTTTCTAAGGGAACCTAACCCGTATTAACGCTTGAAAATCCAAGGTTCGAAGAAAACCACGAAAACTCCGAACGATTAGGCCGACGGGCGCGATTGGGTTCGAACCCAGCACCTCCCGTCTACCAGCTTCGAGAGCAGAACCTCTCCGCCACTGGTGGGTCTATTTTTATAACAGAAGAGGTGTTTTCAAACACTTTTAAATTATTTTAAAATACTGTGCATAATTAATTAATTATTTGCATTAATGTAATATTTGTATAAAATAAGAAAAATATGTGTTGAATATTTAACAGACAGAATTTGCTATCAAGTTCTTATTTGACTACATACATGGGTTCAAAAATGAGTACATAAATACTTCAGATTTGAATACATGCATAAGATCAAAAAATGAGTACATAGCGGTTCATATTTGAACAAATCATAGAATCAAAAATGAGTACATGTGTTTCTCAATTTTGAGTGCATTTGGATCGAAGCTATTTTGAGTATGTGACGTATTTAAAAATGAGTACTTTTTACTCAATTCTGAGAACCCATTTTTTTCAGTGTGGAAAGTTAATTGCGAATTCATTATTAAGTTATGTTATTTCTCAAATGAATAAAAAAATTACAAGAAAATTTATTATTGTTAGGACATAACTGGAAAAGCTTAATTGCAGATTTCTTAATTGAAAACTTTACTAATAAAATGATGAAAAGCTAATATTAATAATACAAAATATATTGTTATTCTGAAGTAATTTTAATATTCAATTATGGAATATTAAATTAAATCCTGTTATTTGTAAATTAATAGAGTATTAAAATACAAAATATTTCAAATGTTTATTGTGATAAACATTTCAGGATGATTAAAAAAAATATATATTAAATGCACAAAGCGAAGTTTGCCTATCCCCTTCACAAAGAGATGCTGGTTAGTATATTTTAGTATACAGTACAAAACACATGGAATTTGATCATTCTGAACAATAATTTAACCATTTATTAATTGCATAATTTTAACTGCCATGATTAAACTATGAAGATCAGAACTGATTCTTTAAACTACTTCACACAAATAAGAAATTACAGCACAACTTTCGTATGAAAAGTTTAGATACACTTTTTGATTAAAATGCAAAAAAATGATTAACTTTGGAGAGTTGAATGGAAATCAATAAATAAAAGCCTTGTATTTTAATACTGTTCCGTTTACCTAAAACTTCTTACTATTTTTTAATTAATGTCTCCATATGATTTTTAAATTATTTCCCAGTGAATTTTAAAAAAGGAAATTTATAAAGAGATTATTTGAATACAATTGTACTATACGGATTGAATATTTCCAACTGAGCGAAAAATGCCCAAGCTGGGAATCAAACCCATATCCTTGGCTTACAAGGTCAATGCTCTACCTTTTAAGCTAACTCGGCCGACAACCGGTCAGCATATTTCGCTCAAAAAACCCTATAGGTAATAACATCTGGTCTCTCATGTAGACAGCCCAACAGAGTAAACCGCAGGTAAAGGAACTCCATATAAACGATGGGTACGTAGATAAGCGAAATATGCTCAGTGGTTGCCGACCCAGTTTGCTTAAACGATTGAGAATTGGCCTTGTAAGCCAAGGATCTGGGTTAGATTCCCGTTCAGATTTTCGTTCAGTAGGAAATATTCAATTCGTATGATAACTTTACAAATCAGTTTGATCGTGTTAAAATAATAGTTTACAATTGTATTATTTAAAAAATGACTCTTTCTTCATGCTTAGCCTTCACCTGATAGATCGGCGTATCACACGCACCTTAAACTCTAAAAAATTACTTCGTTTTTCTGTGTGCGTTGTTAGCAATATTTAATCTTTGCTATCATAAAGTTTGCGTGATATTCGTTTTTATCCTCAAAAACTAATTATATATTTCTCAATATAAAAAACATAGGTAAGATAAATTGGGCTTACCTGATATTTATGTTTATCCGTTTGTCATCTGGTATTTTTTCTCCGGTAAGGGTAAATGAATCTATATCTTCTTCCTGTATTTCTTATTTATCCGTATATGTGACTGATGGTAAAATTAAATTTAATAAGAGCTTTAACATACACATCTCTCTGTTTGAGAGTTTGAGTTACAAGTAAGAGTAGAGAAAAAAATACATGAATAAAATATCATTAGCAATAAAGTACAGGAAATTAATCCCACAAATCAGCATAACAAATAATTTGTATGAATATTTATATTTACGTTAATTTAAAGTGAAAGTATATAAATGTCTTATAGTTCATAAGTATTGCGAAAATGTTTATAATAAAGTATCTGTTTACGATTGTGCAATCACTTTTCAATTTCACTTCCTTCTTTTAGATCATAAACACTTTCGATAATTACTTTTGTAAATCACATTTGACACATGAAAAAACAATTTACTTTGCTTGATTATTTTAATGTCCTTGTTTGGAGATTATATTTCACAATATATCTGTCAACAATCCCCTCCTTAATCTCCTAACGAGGATTGTTCTGTAATTTCAGTTTGTTTCTATTATTTAGAAATTCCGGCTTAGGCTCTGGTTTCGTAAGTATGTCCGCCGTCATTGACTTGCTTGGGCAATAACGCAATTCAATAATTTTATCTTCTTTCAGCAGTTTAATCACATTATATTTTATATCAATATGTTTCGATTTATTAGAAAACTTTTCGGATTCTATCATTTTTATGCAAGATTTATTATCTTCATAAATTACTATAGGCAATCTTTGCGGTATATCGAGATCTTCTAATAGTTTTAGCAGCCATATTAATTCTTGTATTGCGCTCGCCGCTCCTACGAACTATGCCTCTGCAGATGATTGTGCGACACACGTTTGTCGTTTTGTTATCCACTGTATTGGATTCTCTCCTAAAAGGAACAAATTGCCTGTTGTCGATCTTCTTGTTTTTAGATCTCCACCCCAATCTGCATCAGTATATACTTCTAGGATGGGTGGTTCTTCCGTGCTGATTACTAAATTTAAGTCTTTTGTTGAATAGAGATATCTTATTAATCTTTTAACACCTTTCCAATCTCTTTCAGACGGCGTTTCGTTTTTCCCGCTCAAAATGTTTATACCTACTAAAATGTCGGGCCTATTTATTGTAGCAACATATAACAGCGCACCTATTGCTTATCGGTACTTAGTGTTGTTTGGCATTTGTGTTTCTTCATTGTCTAATCGTTGAAAGCCTGTTTCCATTGGAGTGCCATATGGCTTAAAATCTTCTAAATTAAATTTCTTTGCGATTTCTATTATTTTTGCTGTTTGATTTAGTTTAAAACCGTTGTGAGTCTTTTGTATTTTTATCCCGAGGTAATTGGAAATTTGACCTAAATCTTCAAGTGCATACTTAGATTTTAGTTTATCTATTATCTCATTTATATTTTCATCTTTTCCTGCGACGAGAATATCATCTACGTATACTGCTATATAAACCGTGTTTTCCCCTTCTTTTCTTATAAATAAACAATTATCAGCATTGCTCTGTTTAAATTTTAATTCCTTTAGTGTTTCACTAATGTTTGAATACTATGCTCTTGCAGCTTGTTTTAGTTCATATAGGGTTTTTTTAACTTACAAACCTTATTGGGTTCTGTAGTGTTTATATACCCTTTAAGTTGTGATACATAGACATTTTCTTCCAATTCACCATGTAAGAATGTAGTTTTGATGTCAATCTGCCTAATATTGAGATTGTGGTATGCTGCGGCAGTTATGAAGACTCTTAAACTTGTATGGGAAACTACTGGCGCATAAGTTTCATCTAAATCTACTCCGTATTTTTGTCTAAATCCTTGTGCGGCCAATCTCCCTTTGTAACGCTTGATTTTTCCGAATTCGTCATATTTCGCTTTAAAAGTCCATTTCGACCCAATTACCCTTGCTCCTTGTGGGGGATCAACTAAACACAAGGTTTCATTTTCATTAAGGGAATTAATCTTCTCTTCTGTCGCTTTTATCCAGTTCTGTTTATCTATAGGATTTTCTATACTCATCATATCTTCCCAACTGTTAGGTACATATACTGGATCGTGCCGGACTGCATAAGCAAACCTGTCCGGCGGCACACCTCTATTGGTTCTCTCTGATCTTCTCCCTTGTGGAATTTGTTGTTGTGACGCGGGTGGTGGACTTAGTTCATTTTGTGTTGGTGTCAGATCTATTTCCATTTCATTCGTGTCTTTCTGTTGTGTTTGTTTGTTTGTTTCCGCGATTAATTCTCTTCTATCTAGATTTTCGTTAGTATCTGGATTATTTTTATTTTCTATAAATTTTACACTTCTGGCCAATATTACTCTTTCGTCACTTGTATAGATTCTGTACGGCTTAGAGCGACTGTCGTATCCGACAAAAGTGCCTTTTTCCGCTCTATTATCAAATTTTCCTCTCTTTGATTTGTGTACGTAAGCGTATGCAGTACAGTCAAAAACTTTGAGATATTTCAAATTTGGTCTCCTATTCGTCCATAATTCATAGGGTGTGGTGCTTACCGATTTTGAAGGTAGTCGGTTCTGTAAGTGATTCGCGCTACATATGGCTTCCCCCCATAATTTGTGCGGGAGATTTGCTTCATTTAGCATACTTCTAACCATATCAAGTAGGGGCCTATTCTTACGCTCTGCGACACCGTTTTGGCTTGGGTTAAATGGTACGGTAAGCTGATGATGAATCCCATTTTCTTTTAGATATTTTTCTATTTCGTTGGTCGTATATTCACCACCGTTGTCCGATCTGATCTCAGTAGGCATTTTTCCGAATTTGTTTTTCACCATTGAGACGTATTCTTTCAATTTTTCTGAAGCCTCACTTTTATTTGCCATTAAATAAATTACACAAAATCGTGTATAATCATCGATAAAAGTGACGAAGTATTTTTCCCCCCCAATTGTGGGTGTATTTATAGGGCCGCTTACATCAGTATGGACTAACTCGAGCCTTTTTGTAGCTCTATATGCACCTGATTTAGGAAATGTGGTCTCGCTGATTTTTGACTTGATGCATACCTCACATTTAGCATTATGTTTGCAGTTGTTGATTTTAATTCCCTCAACTAAGTCCTTTGATAACATGGACTTTATTGTGTCGTAGCTCCTATGCCCCATTCGCCTATGCCACAAATCTATGCAATTTGCATTTGAGCAGTTGTAGGTGACATTTGCATAGTGCTTGTGATTTTCATCTTTACTAACATGTATTTCGTACAGATTGTTTTTAAGTTTACCTTGAAGTATAACGTTGCCTTCGTGAATTATATCACATTTATCTTTTTCAAATTTGACTTTGCAACCGTTTTTAGTTGCCCTACTCACTGACAGCAGGTTAGTTTCTATGTCAGGAACGTATAGTACGTCACGCAATATAACTTGTTTGTTTTTATTTTCGGTATGAATTATTACCTCTCCAGATCCATATGAAATCATTTTATTACCATTTGCGACTGTGACGTTTGTTTCATTATTATTTGTAATTTTGGTAAAAAATTCCTTTGAATTTACTATGTGGATGGAACTGCCACTGTCCACTATAAAAGTGCCTTTATTTTCGGACTCTTCGGCTAGTAAAGCGACACTGTTGTTTTCATTTACTGTGAGTTTTCTTTCTTCATGTTCCGCATTTTTATGTAAATTATTTTCTTCATAAACTAGTGATGTTGAATTATTTTTATTTTTATAGTGTCTGTTATTAGTGTAACTGTTGTTGTTTTTCGTTTTTAGAAACCAGCAGTCTTTATTTGAGTGGTTTTTCATTTTACAGTGTGAGCAGTACTTATTGCTGCCTTTTTTCTGTTTTGAATGATTAAATTTACCTTGGGTTTTATAGACTTTATTGCTGTTTTCGGAATTTTCACGATTATCTACTCTACGAGTATATTCGTCCGTAAGCTTGCTTTTTATAAATTGTACGGTTAACTCAGCTTCATCTCTGGCCTCCAGTGCAGTAACTAGGGTATCGTAGGACGGTGGCAACGAGCACAGCAGCAGTGCTGAAATGTGCGAGTCAGTTATGTTTTCACCTATTGCTGACAGTTTATCCACTATCTCTAAAATTTTAGTAATGTGGGCTGTCATATTGCCACCTTCAGTTAATTTTGTACTGTATAGTTTTCTTAGTAACTACATCTTACTAGAGAGGTTAGATCTCTCATGGATTTGTTTAAGTGCGTCCCATGTTTGCCTAGCTGTATTTAAATTTTTGACATGCACTATTTGAATGTCGTCAATGGACAAATTTATTAAAGCCCTTGCTTTTCTGTCTTTCTTGGTCCAAGCATCATTCAATGGATTGGGGCCTCTTGCGTGATAACTTCTATAAGTTCGTCTCGAATTAATAGCATTTCGACCTTGAACCGTCAATTTGTATAATTGTTGGCGTTCAATTTTTCAATGGTCGTGCTATCTTTTGTAGAAGAAGCCATAATGTTGCTAAGATTCGTTTTATTTTTTCTAATAAATTACCCTATCGGATTACCAGATTTGTATTCTTATTTTTTCAGTGACAATGTTTTTTATTGAGATTTTTTTTTTCATTCTCATAATCAATTTGTTAGCAATATTTAATTTTTGCTATCATAAAGTTTGCGTGATATTCGTTTTTATCCTCAAAAATTAATTATCTATTTTTCAATATAAAAAAAACATAGGTAAGATAAGTTGGGTTTACCTTATATTTATGTTTATCCGTTTGTCATCTGGTATTTTTCCTCCGGAAAGGGTAAATGAATCTATATCTTCTTAATGTATTTCTTATTTATCCGTATATGTGACTGATGGTCTGAACTTCATGTTGTTTAAAAAAGACGCATATTTTGAGTGACTTGTGAGGTTAAATTTGTGCCGAAACTTATAAATAGAAAAGTAAAATTAAATTTAATAAGAGCTTTAACATACACATCTCTCAGTTTGAGAGTTTGAGTTACAAGTAAGAGTAGAGAAAAAAAATACATGAATAAAATATCATTAGGAATAAAGTACAGGAAATTAATCCCATAAATCAGCATAACAAAGAATTTGTAACAATATTTATATTTACGATAATTTAAAGTGAAAGTATATAAATGTCTTATAGTTCATAAGTATTGCGAAAATGTTTATAATAAAGTATCTGTTTACGATTGTGCAATCACTTTTCAATTTCACCTCCTTCTTTTAGATCATAAACACTTTCGATAATTACTTTTGTAAATCACATTTGACACATGAAAAAAACCATTTACTTCGCTTGATTATTTTAATGTCCTTGTTTGGAGATTATATTTCACAATATATCTGTCAACATGCGTGTTATACACCGAATGTAAAATTGTTGATATAAAATCATAAGAAGAAAACATTCAAAATTTTTAGAAGTATATTTAAATCATTTATATATCAATATAAACAAAGAAACTTACAATATACGAATATTTTATAACAAATTTAATCTTTCTTATCCGATAACGTGAAAAGTTCGTTGTACTCGTCATCATTTATATTTTCGAGAATGTCAGTTTTTTCGTGTATTTTATCCTCAATGTCGCTTTCATCTAGCCATAAATATTTATCCTAGGTACCGTTATGTTCATTGGATATTCCACATTTTGATAATGATTTAACATTTATGTTTGTTTAATTTCACCACGTGATGTTATAATCCATTCACACATTTGTTTTTTTTTTACTCAAACGCATTTTCCTCCTTTCGTAAATGTTTTTCCTCTAGTTCTCTTTATAGTTTTCTTATAGTAGTCCGCGAGCCAGCAACAGATTTTGATGACCAAGTTCGTCTCGACCGAAAATTTGTAAACTGCTTCAGAGAGTTGTATCTTGAAACACCATGAACATCAAATGCAGTTCCGTGGGGGGGGGAGGGGGGGTTCGCAGTGGTAGCCTCCCATGCATGTAAAAAAGAAAAAAAATAGTCATTTCTTCTCGATTGAAAATTTGTCAAATTTTAGCTAATCCAATATCTTGAAGGAATAAACAAGTCAGCTGATTATAAAGTTGTGGATAATACGTCAGCTGGTCACACGAACATGAAAAAAATACACAGGGTGCAAAGGAAAGTCCCTTTAACCTGAAAATACTTGCGAACGGAGAGAGCTACAGCTATGGAAGTGAGGTAATGGTATAGTAAACTGACTACGCCCGATTTTATGCAAACAACGGCAGCAACCCTAGTGGCGAAATTTGGGAGATAGCCATTGCAAATCGAAAACGAAAAGAGATAGAGCAAAATTTCCAGTAAGAGAGTTTTAGAGCATCAATTAATTAGTATGAAACTACATTTGGTTTACATGGATAAGATAAATCTTTGCCTATATACCCAAAAATGTCCGAAATCGATGAACTCTATTTTGTGTAAATGTTTGAATGGAATAGCCAGAAATATGAAGAAATACGAACAATTTATGGTATAAATACGTTCTTATCTCAATACATTTTGATAACATCACACAAAAAATCAAAAAAGACAAACTGTCTCACTGATAATAATTTAATATGCAGTACGTTCGAAAAGTTCGCCGTTGCCCACGATACACAGTTGTATTCGTGAGAGTAATTCTACATGCACATTTCTCAGCATGGAACGTCTATTGCAAGCCTCTTCAATACGACGACATAGATTTAACCCTTTCAAGCTCGGTGGCTAGACGATCTAACTACCTAATTTTAATTCCACAAATGACAAATGGCTGCAAGAATATTTTAATAAAATTCTGCTTTTGTAATGAAAGTGAAAATTAGCGGGTTTTTATTTTTCACAAATATATATTCTAAAAACACACTCAAAATATATATTAAACATTTAATTGCTAAAAAGCTATCTAATTTTTAATGGGCGTATAAGAGAACTTCTGTTTATAATTTAATATGGGTTTTTATTTGTTAAGAAATTCGGTTGAATATTCTGGTGTCAGTAAATTATTTCATCAGTTTACGAACAGAATTTTTTTGTCCCTGAGAGGGTTAATCTAAAATTTTAAATGCATTGGAAATTAAATTTTTACAGACATTACAGCACAGTACACAGTCACAATCTGAAATTGTGCACTGCTACATTTACGGAATGTTAATATGCAAAGTAGAATAGTCGCTCGTTGATTTCGGACATTTTTGGATATACAGGCGACGATTTATCTTATCCGTGTGAACCAAATGTAGTTTCGTACTAATTAATTGATGCTCTAAAACTTCCTAACTGGAAATTTTATTCTATCTCTTTTAGTTTACTATTTTCAATAGGTATCTTCCAAATTTCACCACTTGGGGCGCTGCTGTCGTATGCATTAGATCGGGCGTAGTCGCTTTACTGTATCGTTACATCGCTTGAATAGCTGTAGCTCTCTCCGTTCGCAAGTATTTTCATGTTAAATGAACTTTCCTTTGCACCCTGTAAATTTTTTCCGGTTCGTGTGACCAGCTGACGTATTAACCACCACTTTATAATCAGCTGACTTTTTCCTTCAATATATTGGGTTAGCTATAATTTGCAAATTTTCAATCGGGAGGAAATGACTATTTTTTTTTTCTTTTTTCCTTACGTGCGTGGGAGGCTACCGCTGCTCAACCAACCCACGGAACCGTAACTGACGTTCACGGAGCTTCATGATACAAATCTCTGAATCATTTTATCAAATCATGTAATAAAATTATCGGCTGAGAGGAAATAACTGACGAAATTTGTACCTGGCTCTGGGCTAAAGCAGCTGGACGTTTTTCCCAAACATATTTTATTCATAACTAAACCCATTTTCGCCCACCCAGACTTTCTCTTGGACATGAACAAAAACCTCCATTTTGAAAATTACCAATTTTCTTTGTTTACGTTTGAAAATTACTATTTGTTTTAATACTGTCCCGTTAGCTAAGCCGATTATCTGAAGTGGGAGTAATCTGGTATTTCATGTCTGTTTTCTTGCGAAAAACGTGTTGCGTGTTTATACTGCAGTGTATGCTTGGAATAAAAATATATACTCTCAAATTAGTGATCCATGTTATACGCCGCGATACACAGTAATTATTTATAATTTACTCAGATTATTTCATTGGTGTTTTCAGAAGAACACTTATTTGTATAATTTTTAAAGTCTTAGAAAGTACACTGCAAAAAGCAAACAAAAAATATTTCTTAAGCTAGGAAAATATATAACTACCACGACCGAAAATATCTAATAACTTTTTTCGTGTTAAGTCATTTTTCCAAAAAGTGTTTTTTTTTTTTTTTTTTTTTTAATCTTTATAAACCTCAGAAACTAGTATATTTTCGATGATTAAAGACGAATTTATAAAAAAAGAAAAAAAATTCTCTAGCTGACAGAAATGTTTCTGAGTATATCGTATTGAGTTTTAACTAGTTTTCTCGAGCAGGAATATAACTTTTCTGTGTGCTATAAATTCTCATGTAAATATTTTGATGTTCAACAAGCATTGTTTTACAGACAAGCATGATAAATGAAAAGCATTATCCTGAACTTTAAAATTAATATTATTTTCTTCCTCTTGCATGTATAAATTGAAATACGCAGATAAACATGTTTAATTGAGAATGCATAGCATACAGAAAACCAATATTTCGGATTGAGAAAACTGATTAGTAAACTATAAAAACTAATTGTAAAGATTAAGTAAAATAATGTTATAAAAAGTGATAAAATATCTTTATTAAGATTGACGATCGTTTCGTCGCACCAACGGCGACATTTTCAAAATCATACAATAGAAAATATTTCCACATAATTTAAAAAACAATAAACATAGTAAACAATGTCACGAGACATGATGCTTAATGAACAGTAACAATAGTAAAATTAATCCACGCTCGCAAACAGCCAAGATAAGTTTATTTTTATTTTATGTTTTGCAATGTTTTTCATTATGCATGTTGTCTCGTGACATTGTTTACCATGTTATTGTCTTGTTAAATTATATGAAAATTAATCCATGCTCACAAATAGCTAATTTAATTTTACGTTTGCAATGTTTTTCATAAAGCCTCATGTCTCGTGACATTGTTTAATACGTTTATTGTTTTTTAAATTGTGTGAAAATATTTTCTATCGTATGATAATGAAAGTGTCGCCGTTGGTGCGACGAAACGATCGTCAATTTTAATAAAGATATTTTATCAATATTTATAGCATTATTTTACTTAATCTGTTTATAAGTGACTAGCAAACCCCGCGGCTTTGCTCGCGTAATATTTGAAACATGCCAAGTGATATTTATATGTCTAAATTTTATTAAAAGGTACTAACTAAATTTTTATTTTATTAAAAGGTACTTATTACGTTTAAGAATACTTCAAAAATTACTATTTAAAACACAGTTTGATTAAATATCATTATTACACTGCATTAGGCAGAAATGAGACTTAAATTAATAACACTAAATAAAACTAAATAAATGATAATTTAGAAAATATTTTGAAACTTTTAAGCTCAATTCATACGCTCATTTCAGTATTTATTTGAAGTTTTGCATTTTTTAGAAACCATCTTCTTACATCTTAAAATTAACTATCATGTCAAATTCCAAGTCCTACCACCTCTCTCAACATAAAGGGCTGTGTTGAAATAGGAACTCTCACCATTAATTTGCCAATATTAACTTTGAAATCGGTTTGTTATTTCCTAATATTCCTCAGAAACGTAATTTAGAAAGCTTTTAAAGGCCTTTATTAGAACGTTTGATGTTCCTGTGAACACCAGGTGGTAGAATCATCGGCATAAAATATAGTCTGTGTAGGACCAGAGACTGTTACCATCGTGTTCGCAACTATTACTTTTATTATCGGTTTATATTCCCTGAAATTGCATATAAATCGTAATTTAGGACTTTTTTAGAATGCTTTTTGCACCTCCCCTTCCCTTCCCCCCTTTTTAATTCGAATTTATTTTCGATAGCCCTTCGAGGACATTTATATTTTATAAGTAACTACCAGGCCATATTTAAAGTGTCTAGCCTTTTCAGTACCACAGATCGCAATTTAGAAAGTTTTTAGCTCCTAGAACCCTCTGGTGATAGTGGCAGATACATAAAATATAGCTTATGTTTGAGCAGGTTCTATCGCCAACAATTTGTCATCATTATTTTTTTAATCGGTTTGGTATTTGATAAGATTGCATAAAAATTGTAATTTTTAACGCTTTTCGCTTACTTCATCTTTTTAAATTTGGAATTTTCTTTCGACTGTTCTTAGAAAGCAGTTCCATCTTGTACGTAAATATCATGCCATACTTCAAAGACCCCTTTTGTTAGACCCCTCAGTTGTGCAAAAAAACGCAAATTAGAACATGTTTTGCTTTTGCAACCCTCAGATGTTAGTGGCAGCAACATAAAATATAACCTATGTTATAGCAGAGGCTCTCACAATTGATTTGCAACCATTACTTTTGAAATAGCTTTGGTATTTCCTGAGATTGAGTAGAAATCGCAATTTAGAACGTTTTTAGAGCGCTTATTGCACATTTTCACCCCTTTTTAAATTTCCAATTTTTTCGAAACTGTTCTTAAAGAACTTTTATATCAAATAAATATGTACCTTGCCTAATTTTAAGTTGCTAGCCCCTACCGATCACAGAAATTGAAATTTAGAACGCTTTTTTGCTCCTGCAACGTCCAGGTTGTAGTGATACCGATATAAAATAGCGTCTATGTTAGAGCAGAGGCTGTCAGCATCAATTTCTTATCATTACTTTTGAAATCAGTTTGGTTCTTCCTGAGATATTGCTGACAAATCGGCATTTAGAACGTTTTTAGAACGCTTTTCGCGCATTTTGCTCCTGCATCTCCTCTGAGGTAGTGGAAACAGATATAAAATATAGCCTATCTTGGAGCAAGATCTGTCACCATCATTTTTACGCCATTATATTCGAAATCCCTTCAGTACTTCCTGAGATTGCATAGAAATCGCAATTTAGAACGTTTTTTACAACGCTCTTTGAGCATTTTGACCCCGTTTTAAATTTCGAATTTTTTAGGAAATGTCCTTAGAGATCATTGGTATCTTATAACTAACTACCATTCCAAATTTCACAATTCTAGGTCCTGCCGTAACACAAAAACAGCAATTTAGATCTTTTTTTTTCCTGCACCCCCTTTGGGGTAGTGGCATCGGCATAAAACATAGCCTATGTTGGAGCAAGGGTTTTCACCATCATTTTGACGCCATTATTTTTTAAATCGATTTGGTATTTCCTGTGATCGTGTGGAAACCACCATGTAGAACGTTTTTAATACGCTTTTCGCGCATTTTCATCCCTTTTAAATTTCGAATTATTTAAGAACTGTTCTTAGAAATCCTTTATATCTAATAAGTAGCTAATATTTCAAATTTCATATTTCTAGGCCTTTCAGTAACGCAAAAATCGCATTTTTAGAACGTTTTTTGCTCTTGCACCCCATTTCGGGTAGTGGCACCGACATAAAACATAGCCTATGTTGGAGCAAGGGTTTACACCATCATTTTGACGCCATTATTTTTTAAATCGGTTTGGTATTTCCGGAGATTGTGTAGAAATCACTAATTAGAACGTTTTTTAGAACGCTTTTCGCGCATTTTCACCCCTTTTAAATTTCGAACTGTTTAAGAACCTTAAAAATCCTTTATATCTAATAAATATCCAATATTTCAAATTTCATATTTATATTTCTACGCCCTTCAATAACACATAAATAGCATTTTTAGAACGTTTTTTGCTCCTGCGCCCCCTTTCGGATAGTGGCACCGACATAAAATATAGCCTATCTTGGAGCAAGCGTTGTCACCATCATTTTGACACCAATATTTTTGAAATCGATTTCGTATTTCCTGAGATTATGTAGAAACTACCATTTAGAACGTTTTTTAGAACGTTTTTTGTGCATTTTCACCCCTTTTTAATTTCGAATTTTTTAAGAACTGTTCTTAGACATCATTGATATCTTATAAGTAACTAATATTCCAAATTTTATATTTTTAGGCCCTTCAGTAACGCAAAAGTCTCATTTTAGAACGTTTTCTGCTCCTGCACCCCCTTTTGGCCAGTACCACGGACATAAGATCTAGCCTATGTTCTAAGTTGAACTAACACCATCATTTTGATACCATTATTTTTGGAATCGGTTTGGTAGTTCCAGAGCTTACCTCCTACAAATAAACAATTTTTACCTCTTTATAATATTAGTATAGATTACTATACATGTTTTTATCTAACTGTAAAGGTTTTAAAAAACTTAACATAGGATAAAACGCTTTCACAGAATACAGATTCACCCTATCCTACATATAATGAACTAAAAAATATATAACTGTCCTAAAAACACATATATCACTTTATAAAAACATTACTGATGATGTTTAAAATACATACAAAACTGTATTTTCTGTAAAAACCGAGACCTTTCTAGCAAACACTTGCTCATCACCAGAGTTCAGAAGACAAAGGCTTTCCTGAAAAGTTTATCAATAGGTTAATATCTATACTAATAATAGAGCAAATAGCTTTGTGTGTCTGTGTGTGTGCGATGGCTAGCGAAATCTACGGCACATACGAGGCTAAACATTTTTGTGAGAAAAGACAAAGTCTACTCTGATGTACCTGCACCTCAAAATTTTAAAAATCTTATAATTATTTGAGTTATTAATTAACAACCGTAACTCATTCTCATTAAAAAGCCATCAAACGGTCCAATTACAAAATAGTTTATTTCCTCAAAACCACACACTGCCTTGCACCTCGATTGGAGGCTAGCACAAGACAAGATCAAAACTCACCCCTTGAAATTTCAGCTGGGAGACGAGGCTAGCGTTTTGAGAAATTAAAGACATTATGTACGCTTTGAAAAACAGCTCCTTTAATTTTCGATAGTGGATAAAAACCGCAGTGTAAAATTTTAATGGAAGATCAAATATTTAAAAATACACCATTTACAGATTTTAAACATGCATCTAGGCCTATATTTGGGCACTAATTAAGAATATGTAAATTAAAAAAAATTGATTCAGAACTTTTGTTTTTTTTTAAAAAATCGACTTTTAAAAAGAAAAGGAAACTTTTTTTAATAGAGAATGAACGCGAATTTGTTAAAATTCGGAAAACGAACTAACCGACTGACTTGAAGCTTTCAGGTAGGTTATGATAGCATTTTGACACTGTTTCGTAGCGTAATGTTTGTATAGAACACACTGCTCTCACTGTCGGTGGAAAATTGACCTAACCACTATTTTGGAATAGTAATTTAAGCAAATTTCTTAATTTCTTATTTTAGTCAATGTCCTTATTTTAACACAATCTATTCCAAGCGTCTAAAGAGACGAAATTTCCATCTCCAACAAAAATTTTGAAACATTCGAACAGGTAGAAATATCTTTTAGAAAATAAAATATGTGAAAATGTCCACGAAATCAGTAAACACCCGATTGTTTTGACGCGGTTTCGCTCGCTCCTAATTCGTGGACAACTAATTCGTGGGGAAATGTTTGGGGGCAATCAATATTTTTGGAGAAAAACTTGGGGAATTTTTTTCATTATTTTACGTAATGTTTAGTTTTAATCATCTGGGAACACCTGATCTGTCTCGATCTGGATTTTCAGTTTTTTTTCTTTCGAACTCTGTGTTTGGATTCGGAAATCAGAAATAAAATACAGAAATTGGAAGTGTCAATTATTATTCTCATATGGTCGAGCTCGTCATGTATAACATTACAGTTTAAACGTTTATCTAATTCTAATGTCTTTTTTCTCAATGTATTTTTTCCCAATCAAAACAAATGGAAACTGACTCCAACAAAATGATTGCTATGTTGTATTTTCTATTTCGTTTTTATATTATAGCTATATCTTATAGCTGTTTCTCTCAGTCCGCACAATAAAATTTCTATTTAATGTTGTATAATGCAATTTTCATTTTTACATTCTAATAAAAAATATTCTTAGACGTATTTTCAAGAGATATATTCATAATAACACAAAAATAAAGCAATTAAAAGACTTAAAATGTCAGATTGTCATTTTCCTTTCATGTCACACTGTGATGTGTGTAAAGTAAAAGGCTTTCTGCTATCATGTACAAATAAATTTTTCTAGTTTTTTTTTATTTCTAATTTTTAATTATACCTTATATAACACATATATGTGGAAGGTAACAAGTTCTGAATTTTACAATTAATTTTCCATAATTAAAATATGATTGTCACTGAAAATGAATGTCATTGTCCTGGCCTGCTCATTTTAAATGTTTATGATGTATAAAGATAGCACTGAAGAGTAATCCTTCTTATTTTTGACAAAATTCAAGTCAGAAGTAGTAAAATCATTGCTATCAGTAAGATCTTTTAGATATTTCTTTGAAAATAATATGTTTAATGGCTTGAAAAATTGAGTAGACTTTTATTAGGTCATTTTCATAGTTTCTATAAATTACAAATAAAACTGAACATTACGCTGAATTTGAGGTACTATAGTGGAAACATGTTCCTTTAAATAAAATTAAAATTTTAGATCTATTAAAAAATAAATAAATAAATATATAAATAAAATAAAAAAATGAATGTGAAAAATGTTTTAGAATGAAATTGTCATTATCCTGGCATACATATGTCAAGAAAATGACATATAATTATAATTACATAAAAATGAACTTACGCTCTTCAAACATTAACAATTTTGCATATAAATTCCTTTATTCAGCTGCTCAGCCGACAAAAAAAAAAAAAAAAAAAAAAAAAAAAAAAAAAATCAGAAGCTTTGAAACGATTCAAATTTTTCAAAATTTTTGTTTTCAAAATCGCACATTTTGTGATATTCACCCATAAAGGCTTATGCAGCAAACTTTGAAAACACAATAACACATTCAGATTCGTATACAAGGCAAAATAGAAATATTAAAACTGTCTTAAGTTTATATAAACATTTTCAGAGTATGGAAATAAGAGCTGAATCAATTTAAATGAAATTTTTGGTAAGTTGACGCATCTAATTTAAATGACCATAATTATTAAAATTATCATAATTTAAAGGACCCGTCAAGATTTCTTTTCAACAAAACATTTACAAAATCCAATCATTAACAGAAATGTAACCGTTACAGGGTTTCCAGTAGATTGGCACAAAATACGCTGGATAAAGTTAGAAAGGTCCAAACTTCCCCTCATACAATGGAGAATTTGCACGTTTTCTAACTTTATCACGAAACAATAGTACATGAAAAAATAAGAAGGATACCCTGCATATTTTTTTTATTTTGAGCTTTTATTACTGATTTATGATTGTTTTAATATCGCACTATTTACCGTATCCCGAAAACGCTCCGTAATACATCTGACGTCACAGTTCATGACAACAAACAACTGTTATTCTTTACGTGTGTCGCTTTTCAACTTGTTCATTTTAAATATTGCTGTTTCTAAAATTATTATGACTGAGAACACAAAGTCATATTATAAATACAGTGAAACCTCTCTGTGCGACCACCTCCATTAAGCGACCACCTCTCTGAACGATCAGTTTTTCATTGAACGAAATTTATTCCCATAGGCTCAATACTAATTTTACTTCCATTCAGAGTCCATCCCAGCTAACCTCTCTCCATGAGCGACCAATTTCTTTGAAGAAAAGGAAACAAATTCCGTTTTTTCCTGTCACTTGAAGGTTTTATTAGAAAAATAATTCCGAAAGGCTTTAAACTTCTAAACTAAGTTTAGAATTTTTTTTTTTTAAATTCCGGTAACTTTTAAGTGTTTAAACCCCTTTATGCCTTTTTAGACAATGAAGTTAACTCTGAGACGAATTAAGAATGACGATCAATAAACTCCCCTACCCTATTCTGTTAGGAAACTCACAAAGAAATAGATAAATTAATGAAAATATCATTATTTGTTCCCGTCCAAAAAAAAAAAAAAAAAAAAAAAAATTTGCATTTATTTACTGAACTTTGAAAGGACTTGGAAATAAAAGTTATGAAAGATAAAACCGTAAAACAAAAGCAAACGTCAATATATTCATTTTTAAACACTGCAGTAATTAACTTATATAATTAACTTTTATTTTGATACTTAAATTTTTATATTTTTTCCTAATGTGAAAAATAAATTCTAGTAACATTATTTCTACATTTTTTCACCAATTAAAATCTAGATTTAAACATGACCTCCATTAAGAGGCCACCTCTCGAAACGATCAATTTTTATTAGAATGAAACGTGGTCGCTTTAAGGAGGTTTTACTGTTCTGTATTGTACCACTCTGCACTAATACAACCAGTAACTTCTAGCGAAAAGTTGTTTTTCAGTGTTCCATCTTGTGAAGATCATTTTTCAGTAACTTTATGTTTGATTTTGTTTAAATATTACTATTTTAGAACATTGATTGATTGGATAAATAGTTACTCAAGAAAAAAAAAAAAAAAAAAAAAAAGCATATATATTTATAATGTACTCATTCGTATTTAAAAACAAACAAAAACACTCTGTAGTAGATTAATAAGCAATAACCCTGTTTTATTGATGATTAAATAGGTAAAACGTAGAAACGTCTAAGATATGACACACACAAATATGTTAGTTTTTATTTAGGAAGTAAATAAATATTTTATTGCGTAAGTGTACATTTTTATTAAGTTAGGGACTAGGTTTAAAAAATAAAGGATTTATTTCGAAAAAATATTTTGTCATGTCTTAATAGAGATTATAAAACGTAAAAATATTGAAACTACTCAAAAAAATTTTTAATATTAAATTTTTACTTTTCAACATAAAAATACTTTAGGTCCCGCTGCCTATGACACCGTGTAGCAGGCGTGTTTCGACAGTACTGCATAATCTTTAAAAAAAAAATCAACAGGAAAAAAAACCGCGAATCACATCCCCGCTGCCTGCGGCATCGTATAGCACCACGTGCTGCGCACGCACTGCAAATTCTTGTAAAAAACCTAAAAATTTACAAAAGTGCCCCCAGGGGGCGAAGTGGGGGTGGAGGGGCACCGGATGTGCATAATATGAATAAGTTTTCATACACCTTTCTAACGATATGTCACATGAGGCGCTTACTCAAAATTTAGAAAATAGCTCCTCCCCGGATGACCCTCCCCTCCCTCTGTATTTCCCACTCTTTCAAATATCTAATGTTAAAAAATAATATTTATTTGAGTGTTAAATGAAAAATCGCACTTAAAACGCAATAAATAGTTGATCTGAAGAAAAAAAGAGAAAACTCCCCCCCCCCCCCCACACCGCCACCAAAAATCAACTCATCTTAAATTTATAAAATCTTTATTATGCGTTAAAAACAACGTCAAAGTTTAAAAGCGATCAGTTCTTTATTTTTCCTAATTTTAACAATATCCCGTCAACTTTCTCTATGTGAAAAGACTTTTAATGAGTTTAAAATTCGATTTTTTTCATAAACTTTGCGTTCATTTTTTTTTCAAATTGACATTTTATAAATCAACGTACAAAATAACATCCAGATGCGAAAGAACCAAATTTGTAAAATCAGTAGTTTAAAAATTTCGAACCTTTATTTCCAAAGCCTAGTATCTCTTTTCTTTCCGTTCCGCTTGCCTGTCGTGAACTGTGACGTCATAGTAAGTCACGCCCCGATTTGGAGCGACGTGATTTTAGCTTACTTTTAGGACTAATTATTTAATAGTATAGATATTTTTTTCGCGTTTTCGAGAACATTTTCGAAAACTGTGGATGTGGAACTATCAGAAAAATATATAAATGATCAAATCCCCCATGTGTGCAAATTCCTCATTCAAATATGCCTGTAATGAAGATTCAAAATTCAATGCTATTAGTATAAGGAAATCTGTAGCAGGTAGACCACAAATTTTGAAGAATGTAGATCAGCCTTTATTATATCCTAAATGTAGAGGTGTGAAAAGGGAAAAAAGGAGAAGCATGACGGACCTGCTAAAATTCCTTCCTCCTGTTAAACATGATTACTATGAAAAATTGAGAACAAATTGAAATGATGAGTCCTCACATACACTTGATGAAGAAAGCATTATTTATATTGCTGATGAACTAATCATAAATAATATATTATAAAATAACTGTCAATATTCAATTTCATCGAAAATCTGCAATAAAAGTACATAATAACAAACTTTTTCTGTAATGAAAAACTTGAAAATTTAAAAACTGAATTTAATTTTTTTACTTTTTTCAGTTGCCAAATCGATTAAATTTACCCGTCACATAAAAATTGTAACATTACTGACGAGCGTCAAATGTTTTCTCCGTCAATTTTCTTCTCCTTGACAAAGGCTTAATTTTAGCCGAAAGCACTTGCAGTAGCTTTTTATCATTTTAATATAAAATGTTTTTTTTTTTAATTTTGAAAAACATTTGTATTGTATATATACAATTGTATGTAAAAAATATTGAAAAAAAATGTAATGTGTATAATGTAAAAATGTATATAATATTATATATTTTATGACACCTGTTTAATAATATGTTTTGATGAACCATTTTTAAATATTTTTCTGTTTTAAAATAATTGAATTCTTTTGGGTGCCCCTGTAAATGTGACATAAGTGCTACATGCTTTATTTGTAATTCCGAGCGTGCCACAGTAAACTCCAATAAAATATATCAATTTTACGGTAATCTTAGTACATTTACGCGCGTTAGGTAGGCAGACAGACAGACAGACAATAAGACATTCAGACAGACGAGCAGAAAAACCCATTTCATAAACATGCTTCAACTTTGTTGGAAAGTGTTACAAAGAAAAATTTAGTCTTGACAGTGAAACGAAAATCAATAAATTAAACGTTCTTTAGAAATCCCTTCGTAATTTCTTTGAAATTTCTGCTCATTTTTAATCTGTTATTGATAACCAAATACAAAGCCGAGAAAATGAATTCATACTTTTTTTTTTCGATTATAGGAATCTGCCCAACTAAGGTACAATACAATTTTATTCACTTACATTTCGTCCAAAAATTAATTACGTAAACAATTTAGTAGAGTTTAGTAAATTTAGGTTGAAAAGAAATGTTGAAGTCGGGAAGTTGTTAGAACGTTAATTAATTTCAATTTTATAGTTGAAAATGAAGTTTGTTTTTTTATATTTTTAAATTAAGAAGTGTCTGGAAAAGTTTCGTGCGAAAGTATTGCGGCAATTGATTATAACTGTGAAGTATTTGAAAGGTTAATTTCGAAATTTATAATTAAATCATGTTATGCTTTTAATTAGAGGAAGTTTTTGTACTAGGAAATACCATTTACATTTTGATTTGAAATCAGAAAAAAAAATTGTGTTGCATTAACAGTTATAAATACAAACGTTGACTATTTCTTAACACAATTTTAATGAATTTAGAGTTGAAGAAGAAAAAATTACATGTCAATCTTTAGATTTAAAGTAATAATTACGCCTTACGGGAAATATGAACAAGTCGGATAATGTGAATTAAGTAATAGGAATCGGGAGTCGGGTAATAGGGTTATAAGGAATATCAAAATTGCAGAAATGCCATGATTTACAAGAATAACCTAAATTATTTAATGAGTAAACAGTGGTACATCATCAGATTATTTGGAAAATTGTTTTATTTTTTAGACAAAATCACAAATATTGTCCGTTATTACGGCCTCACAACAGAACATATAGCATAACATAGCATACATGAGGCATTTTACCCACCCCTCCTCTGTTCCATTTTCTAGATATGCAACGACTCCGATAAGGCCACTGCGTAATAACTCAGCCACATTCAGATGTGAGTTTTAAAAACACCTTTATTTAAAACTAAATTGGGGAAGGGAATGATAAAGAGCCTTCCATATTTTACCGAAACTATTCGGCGGATAAAAAAGATGAATCACTATTCCAATAATTAAGGGGATGGTGGAAGTTAAATTATTTTTTTTTAATTTTCATCATAAAAATATAAAACTTTGTGCATATATACATTTCATCATACGTATATAAAACACCTTAAAAGAAATTTACAATCTTAATATAATTTTATGATAGTTAAAAAATAAATAAAATTTTTAAATGAAATTTTAAAATGCTCCGGGCGTGATAATTTTTGAGTTATGTCTTTCGTTTAGCATTTTAATCACATAAAACTCTATCACAAACAAATCTAAACATCGATTTTTTAATTTCTTGTACTGTTAATTTTTTACAATTTTGTTTTTCTGAATTTCATATCGATTTTCATCAAAATTTTGCCTTTTTAATACGTTAAAAATCAAATTTAATTATCTTAATGAAGTCGAATTTCAAAATGCATTCTTTGTTTCTTTGTAAGCAATATCAGGATTCTTCGTTTTTTTCCTAATTTCATGAATTTTCATGAAAAAGTATGACGCCTGGAGTATTTCAAAAATAAAAAAAACGTTGAAAAATCAGTTTTGAGAAAAGCAGATTTAAAATATATTAAAGGGCCGAGAAATTGTTTTAATACAAAATTCAAACGCTTGTAACTTTTTGAAAAATAATCGCATCTGCCAAATCGATCTGCAATCGCCACTTCAAGTTTTGAGTTCAAATTTTAAAATGATCACATTAAAATACCATTTTTTTAAATGGTGAATACGGATAGGAGAGGTGCGTATGTAAATTTTGAGAATGCGAAAAATGTCGGGTTTAGATTTCGGGGGGAAAAATTCTGTGATCGTGTCAAAGTGGAATAAATCTTGTTGTTTTCATTCCGAAATACCAAGCATAAGAGTCTCAAATGTTAAATTCATCTTAATAACTGATCTTTATTATATTTTAATGATTCCATGCACGATTAAAGTTTAATTTTAATAATTTTGACAATTGAGTTCTATAGAAATAGTATTTTGTTAGCTTTACGTTAAAATAATGTTTGTTTGAGAGTTAATCTAACCAATATAAGATGCCTTTTATATTGTAACCAATTTTATAGATTATTATAAATCAATAAAACATTTTCTTTCTAAACATTTTCTTTCGCCGAAATTCGACGGGTTCCACCTCGTGAATCTAATTACAGAAGATGAAACATAAGATCGCATGAACCACTAGATACAGACTTTGGTGCTAATCTGAAGTCCGTCAAAGAGTTCTTTTTTTTTCTTTTTTCATTTCTAAATTTTAATTTTTGTAATTTTCTTTAAACTTTCTAATAAAAAATACATATTTATAAGTTTTAGATTCATTCATATTTATTTTTACTTCTATAATCACCTACTGCTGCTGTATAATTTATGCATATTTTTTTACAGTATTAAAATTATGTTATAATTTTTTTGTATATTTGCAATACATTTTTATAAACTATTTATTTTAATGAAAATACATATTCAGTGCAAATTTTGAAATCATACATTCATAAATGATATTATAAGTTAAATATTTAATACACAATACAAAAACACTAAAGAAAAATCTCAAAAATTAAAAAGTTCTATCATTTATGTTTTAACAGATTAATATAATAAACCTATGGTTTTTAAAATTTATTAATTTTGCTCAATGTATTTATTAATTTTAAATTCAGTTTCAGACAAATTATTTCACCACTGCAAACCCATAAGTCTTATAGTGTTTAACTTTGTATTAAACTTAAGCAAACATTCTATTTTAAAGAAATTCTGGTAAATAAACTGTGTAATAACGAAAAAGATTTATTAAATTAAAATTGTAAATTAGCTATTGACACAGCCAACAAACATTTTATATAAAATTATTAAATTTATTTATTTTAAAATTTTCAGCTTCTTTTATTACAAATTATTATTATTAATCATAACTTACAAATTACCCCTACTTTATACTGTTTAACTTTGTTACCCATATAATTTCTATTGAATGTAAACAAGCATTCTATTTTAAATAAATATTGGTAAACTAGCTCTCTAATAGTAACTAAGATTTATTAAATTAACATTGAAAATTTAGCTATATCAGGGTTAGTACGCATCGGGATATTCAGGGGATTTTAGAGGCTCTAGTACGAGAAATTTCGTAAAGTACTGGTCGCTATATCAGATAATAGACTTTTTTTTTCATTATATAAGCAAAATATTACTTTACGAAAATTCTGGTAAAAGGTCCTAAAAAGTTCTTGAAGCGTACGAACCCTGTATATATACAGCAAAGAATCATTTTATATAATTAAATTGTAAAGTTCATCACATTTTAATATTTTCAACTTCTTTTCTTATAAATTATTATTATTAATCATAATTACAAATTACTCCTATACTTTCGTAATAAATAGAAAATAATTAACAAAAAATAAATTTAACGTCTTACCTAAATATTGTATTTTGATTTATTGTATGTCAAAAAAAAAGAAAAAAAATAAATAAATAAATAAATAAATAAATAAATAAAATAAAATAAAATTTTTAAGGTTGTTAAAAAATATACTTTTATTTTCCTAAAATATAGTCTTAAAAATGCGAATGTAATGTTATCTTTAATCTAGCAATATAAACACATTGCATTCAAATTAATATATAGCATTGGTATTTTGGATATTTTAGGATAATTTTCTCCGTGTGTTTTAATTCTAGGTTTTTATTAAGAGAAATCATTTGTATCTGTTTGCAAAAGTTGAAACCTCAATTTAAAAAAAAAATGAAACAAGGTTGAAATAAAGCAAATAATGTTCCACTTTGTTTCTGAAATCCTAAAGAAAAATTATTTTATCAATAAGAAAAGTCGTTCAAAACTGAAAAGAACTTCCTGATCGCAATTTATCTGCTTCAAAAAAAGGTATTCTGTGGGATTATATAAAATCTTCAATATCTTGTTCATTGTTTTTTCTTCAAAAATGAATTTTGGGCTCACGTATAAATCAATGTTTGAATTATCTTTTTCTAAGACTATCTCCTTTGGCTATAAAATATTTGAAGATACATATTATTCAATTCAGTTAATTAAATTTAGAATTATAAAAGATATTCTTTGATTGAATCAGAAAACAAATACACCTTTTAATTTTCGCATAATCTGCAATTAAAAACATAGATAAATGAAATTCTGTATTACACATTTATACGTAAATTTGTATTAGGTATAGTTTCAATAAAGACCTATATATCTCTTGTGATTCAACCAATGATGTTCATTATTCTATTAAGTGTAATTAACTGAACAGAAAAACATATAGGATCAGATAGCGGATTTCCTAAGAGTTAGCCTTAGAAAAAAAAAAAACATTCACAAACGTTTCATTGAAACAAAACAAAAAAATACATTTATATTTTTATTTTAAAAATCTAATTAAATATCTAGTTAAATGACATACGTATTTTGCTGATACGCCTATTCTGCAATTAAAAAAAATATATATATAGATGAAATTCAATAATAAACACAATAATGTAATAATTTATTCCATATAGTTTCAATATTTAACTTAGCTTAAATATATATATAAGTCACTTTGTCTGTTTGTTTTGTTCTCTTTTTTTATATGAAATACATATTTCTGAGTGTCTTATTTTTAGAATTTGTTCTAGGACAACATGTTATGTGACCATATATATTCTTGTTCAGTTAATTAAATTTAACAGAAAAATGAACATTCTTTGGTTGAATTAAAAAAAACACACACACATTTTCTAATTATCACATATCCCGTAATTAAAAAAATTAGATGAAATTCCACAATAAACTCATATACGTAAAATTTTATTTGATATAATTTTGATCTTTTCCTTAGCTTGTTTAAAATAAAGATTTTATCTTGTTTTGTTTGAATGAAATATTGTTCAAACATATGTTTCTTTTTTTTTAAACAAAATTACGAAAGCAGTTGTGCATTATTAACCATTCCTTCAAAAATACATATAAAAGAAAAACAAACTAAAGTACCGATATTTTGTTAGTTAGTTAAGACATACTTCTGTTATGTTTTACCTTTAAGGGTGCAAACCTACCTGTCCAAAAGTGATGTGGTTTCGATTTCGCAGAATTTTTTAAATATTTATTGAAATTACATAAAAATTTGAATATATCTAAGCCATATTTAACGCTTTATAAAATATAAACAGAAACACTTATAATAAAATGTAATAAAAAAATACAGTGCAATTAACATTGCAATTGTTTTTCACACGGTATGTCACAATCCTTACGATAACTGAACTTAGAATGTATATATGAACATAAAACTCATGTTAAAATGAACTTTAAACTATACTTAATTGAATAAATAAATGATATATAAATGCTTTGAGAGAATCTATTTTAAAAATTCAATTAAATATGAAAAATGGTTAAAAAATTGGGAAAAAATTAATAATTAAATAAAAGGTCAAATTCGTGTATTACTCGCGCTCATAGGCTCCGTACAATAAATATATGAATTATTAACAGTATTATTTAAAAAAGTCCTTCCGGCCAGTGCCGGGAGGAAGAGGTAGCTTTCATTTTCCTTATTTTAAAAAAGCCACCTTATATCATTCGAACACACGAAGCTCAATTTAGTGGAAACCGAATATAGGAGATTCAATACTAATTTTTATCAATATAATGAATGAGAATTTCGCGAAATTAGTCAGCTTTATCCAAGCTGCTTTTCTTTAAAGTAACTTATATTTGACTGCCAAATTCGGCGATTTCTTAAAGTGCCTGACATTTTAAGACAACATGGTGGATGAGGCTAACCAGTGAACTTGGTCGAGACCTTAGTAATTGCTGTGCACATGCTCACTCACATCGGAATCGGTTGATATATACGAGTGCTGTCGCATGCAAAAAATCAGATTTTTCAAAATGTCACCCACAATAGAAATTGAAACTGCTATATCTGAGCCATTTTTTAAGGTAAAGACAAACAAAAAATGCTCCTGAATCCTTATATCAAGGTCAAATACTTAAGAAAGTATCCTTTTTCAATTTCTAATTTTTTTGCACCTCACTTTAAATATATATATATTTTTTAATTTAATGGCCGCAATTTTGAAACAAGATGGCTGATGAATCTGGCCAGCGAACTTGGTCGAGGTATTGATGTATACTATCCACATGCCTTCTTACATTGAAATAGGCGAATACGTGTGGTATCGCGTGACAAATACAAGATCGTTTCAAAATGTTAGCCATGCTAGAAATTCAAAGTGCTATAGTTCAACCATTTTTTAAGATATAAACAAAAGAACAAATTTTCAGAAACAAAAACTGCTCCGGAATCTTTGTATCAAGGCCAAGCACATAAAAAAAAAATCTTTTTTTATTTTCCAATTTTTTAATACCTCTGTTTAAATTTTAAATTTAATTTTTTTTTTAAATGGCAACCCTTTTGAAACAAGATGGCGGATGAAGCTAGCCAACGAACTCGGTCGAGACATTGGTATGTACTATGTACAGACCAAGTTACATTCAAATCGATTCATAAATACGCCTGTTATCGCGTGACAAAAATCAGGTCGTTTTAAAATGTCAGCCACAATAGAAATTCAAAATGCTATTACTCAGCCATTTTTTTAGATATATACGAAACAAAAAAAAATTCCCGAATCTTTGTATTATGGTCAAACACATACAAAAAAAAATCTTTTTCATTTTCCAATTTTTTGGTATCTTATTTTATTTTATTTTTTATTTTTTTAAATGGCCGCCATTTTGAAACAAGATGGCGGATGAAGCTGGCCAACGAACTCGGTCGAGATATTTGTATGTAATATGATTACACCAAGGTACATCCAAATCGGTTCATAAATACGCCTATTACTTACGTGACAAAAATCAGGACGTTTCAAAATGTCAGCCACGCTAGAAATTCAAAATGCTATAACTCAGCCATTTCTTAAGATATAGACGAAACAAAAACTGCTCCCGAATCTTTTTATCAAGTTCAAACACATAAGAAGAAATATTTTTCAATTTTCAATTTTTTTGGTACCACACTTCAAATTTAAATTTTTCTTAAAAATTTAAATGGCCGCCATTTTTAAACAAGATGGCGGATGAAGCTGGCCAACGAACCCGGTCGAGACATTGGTATGTACTATGTATACGAAGTTACATCCAAATCGGTTCATAAATACGCCTTTTATCGCGTGAAAAATTCAGGAAGTTTCAAAATGTCAGCCATGCTAGAAATTCAAAATGCTGCAACTCAGCCATTTTTAAGATACAGACGAAACAAAAACTGCTCCGAAATCTTTGTATAAAGGCCAAATACATAAGAAAAAAAACATTTTTCCATTTTCAATTGGTACCACATTTCAAATTTTTAATTTTTTTAAAAATTTTAAATGACCGCCATTTTGAAACAAAATGGCGGATGAAGCTGGCCAACGAACTCGGTCGAGAAATTGGTATGTACTATGTACACACCGAATTACATCGAAATCGGTTCATAAATACGCCTTTTATCGCGTGACAAAATTCAGGACGTTTCAAAATGTCAGCCACAATGGAAATTCAAAATGCTATAACTCAGCCATTTTTTAAGATATAGACGAAACAAAAACTGCTCCGGAATCTTTGTATAAAAGTCAAATACATAAGAAAAAATATTTTTCCATTTTTAATTTTTTGGTACCACATTTCAAATTTTAAATTTTTTTAAAAATTTTAAATGGTTGCCATTTTGAAACAAAACGGCGGATGAAGCTGGCCAACGAACTCGGTCGAGACGTTGGTATGTACTATGTACACACCGAATTACATCGGAATCGATTCATAATTACGAGAGTTACAGTGTGACATAGGTCAGATATATATATATATATATCAATTTTGAACGGAGGGTGGTTTCGGGGTCTGGGGGTCATGATCGATGAAAATATACCAAATTTTTTTGAAATCGCTTTCCTCCGAACGGCTGCAATAGGTAGCTTTTTGTAATGAAAGCTACCTAAAAAAAAATCGTTGCTAACAGAATAATAAGTCTTTGTAAAAACTATACAATGTAGGGTTGGGTATACCTGTATATGCTTGAAAAGTAGGAATGGGTATACCATAAAAGTTCAAACGCATATGAAGCCTACATAATACAAAATATTGCTATTCTGCATAACTCTTTGTTTTTATCTTATCCTAATCTGTTTATGATACACTTAATTCGGTATTGACAATAAAAGTAGTTCACCCTTGCGATCTGCGGCTGGTGGCAGATTACGTCACTAGCCACTTCTGGCAGACTTTTTATTTATATTTAGAAATTTTGAATTCACACCGCAAAAATTTGATTTCTTTTACTTTATTTGGGGAAAATGGAAATTTTGGGAAAATTTGGGGAAATTCTTGTAGAGCAAAAATAGAAGTTAAAACGTTCTGATGAGAATTCGGAATGCCTAATTAAAAAATCAGTCATATATCATGACGTACGTTGCGTACGTCATTGTAGGAAATGACCATTATAGCATGATGTACTACGTACAACGTACGTCATAGAGCGCAAGAAGTTAAACTTTATTTAGCATTTCATAAAACTAAATTAAGCATAGTATTAATCTTTCTTTTTTACAGTGTAGCTAAAACAAAACCTTTGTTCAAAGTTTAAACTTGTCATTGTGCTAAGCGCGCTTCGAAAGGAGGTAACAAATTTGCAATGCCGGCTCTGTCCATGCCGCGTTTTACCAGATAGATTTTTTATTAACCTTTAAAGATATGGGAGGCTTGTTGAGAGATCTACTGAATGCAAACTAGTCTCGAATCCCATAGCATTTCTGTGATTAATTCTAATAATTTTACTCTGTTTTTAACAATTTGACGCTTATTATTTTTATGCTGCTACTGGGTATTGCATCAAATAAATATATCATTAAAAGTTATTATATGGGCTTTAAAAACGATGGTACATACAGTACGTTGCCCCTGTCATTATGTACGTCCAAACCGCACATGTCATTAAAGGTTAATATCGTGGCTAATTACCGAAGATTTTTTTCGAAAATATATTTTCAACAATGCTTTTGTACTTCTGCTACCATACGTGCCTCTATCGCTCTTCAACAAATTCGCTGAATCCATGCAAATCGAAATTTGTGTGTAACGTTAAAAATGCGCTTTTCTCAAAAACTATGTGATGTGGTGTAATCGCTATAATTTTCCTGCAAGGTTTAAATTAATGTCTACTACCATTAATTTTTTTATAATTTTAATTTCAGTAGGTTCGGCAATGAGGGGGGGGGGAGGAGACATATTTTTGCACTACATTTTTGACGATGGGTCTGAAAATATAATACAAAAAATTAAAAGAAATGCATTTTTGAGTTCAGAGTTACGAAAGTTTTACACGCTACGCCACATGATACACAAAGAAGAGATTTTTTCTCAAGTGACTTAATTAATTCTTCTACATTTTTCCTAACTATATTTGCGAATTAAAATAATAAAACTTTGTAAAAAATCACCATAAAATTAAAACAAAACACAGGACGCGTTTCGAGCTAAAAACATAACAGCTCGTCATCAGCTAAGCATACACGTGTCCGAAAACGAACAAGTTCAAAAATGAACTGAAGATAAAGAATGTTGCGAAGAATGCGACAGATGGCGCTACCTGATAGAGGGATATGCAAAAGGGAAATGTGTTGAAAAAAGATAGAAGAGAAAATGAAATGGAAAAAATGGAAATAAAAGAAAAAATAAAAATAAAAGAAGTAAATTAAAAATATAAATAAAAATAATAAATAAAGAACTATAAAAGAACAAGAAAAAATACAAATTATTATTATTATTATTATTATTATTATTATTATTTTTTTTTTTTTTTTTTTTTACAAAATAAAAAGAAAAGAAACAAGAGAAAAGGGAAAAGAATTACAAAATTAATTTCCACGCTGGAGATAGGAAAGGAGATGATGGGAGATCATTGACAAGATTAGCAGAATTTTTAGAAATAAAACATGCTTCATGAAAATCCAAGTGAGAGGGAGAGGCAGGGGAAGAAATAATTTTGGCCATGGAGAAATTGAAACAATGACTGGAAGACCAACAGTGAGAAGCAATCGAAGATTTAGAGATTTCTTGATTTGCAATATATCTCTGATGCTCGGAAAAAAAAAATAATAATAATAATAATAATAATAATTTGGATTTTTTCTTGTTCTTTTATAGTTCTTTATTTATTATTTTTATTTATATTTTTAATTTACTTCTTTTATTTTTATTTTTTCTTTTATTTCCATTTTTTCCATTTCATTTTCTCTTCTATCTTTTTTCAACACATTTCCCTTTTGCATATCCCTCTATCAGGTAGCGCCATCTGTCGCATTCTTCGCAACATTCTTTATCTTCAGTTCATTTTTGAACTTGTTCGTTTTCGGACACGTGTATGCTTAGCTGATGACGAGCTGTTATGTTTTTAGCTCGAAACGCGTCCTGTGTTTTGTTTTAATTTTATGGTGATTTTTTACAAAGTTTTATTATTTTAATTGCTTCATATCGCCAGTTTTCGGTGCTGTTTCGCTATATTTGCGAATGTTTAATAATCTGTATATATGTGGGTCAATTTATTAATAAAAAAAAATTTTAATTTAACGTTTTTTGCTTAATATTTTTTTCAATAAATTGTAAGTAATAAATAAAAAGATATAAAAGTTTTTAATGTAAGTAAAAAATAGTTATATTTCTAAAATTTCGCCTTAAAAATAGGCATGTAATGTTATCTTTAATCTAGGAATATACATAAACTCCACTAAAAATGATTATATTGAATTGATATTTTTGTGATTTTTAAATTAATTTTCTCCATGTGTTTTCCTTCGAGGTTTTTATTGATTAAGATAAATCATTTTATTTATATGAAAAAGTTGAAACTTCAATAAAATAACTTGGAAACAAAGTAGAAATAAAGCAAATAATGTTCCACCTTGTACCTTATATACTAAAGAAAAATACTTTTATCAGTAACAGAAATCGTTCAAAACTGAAAAGACCTTCCTGATCGAAATTCATCTGCTTCCAAAAAATTGCTATTCTGTTCGTTTATATAAAATTTTCAATATATTGTTCATTTTTTCCCTTCGAAAACGAGTTTTGGCTCACGTAGAAATCAATGTTCGAATGATTTTTTTCTTATACCTTTAGGACTATAAATTATGTGTGGATATATATTCTTCTATTCAGTTAATAAAATTTATAAGAATAAAGTACTTTCTTTGATTGAATCAGGTAAAATAAACAAGTTTTACTTTTCACGGTTTTGCAATGAAAAAAATATAGATAGATGAAATTGAATAATGCCCACATTTGCGTAAAATTTTATTAGATATAGTTTCAATATTTACCTTAGCTTGTTGAAAATGAAAATATAAAAGTGATTTTTTTGTTCTGTTTTATTTGGGATAAATATTTTTGAATGATCTTTTTCTAAGACGATCTTCTAGGAAATTAGTTCTCTGAGGATACATATTTTTCTACCAAATTTATTACATTTAATCGAATAAAGAGCATCACTGATTGAATCAAAAATTTTAAATATCCTGCAATTAAAAAAACAACAACAGATAAATGAAATTCAATAATAAACACTCCTGCGTAAAATTTTATTTGATATAGTTACAAAATTTAAATTAGCTTGTTGAAAATAAATATATAAACGTAACTTTTTTTTTAAATTAAATATTTTTGAGTGTTTTTATTTTTTTAAGACTATCTCCTAGGTCAACAAATTATGTGAGTAAATATATTCTTTTATTCAGTTAATTAGATTTAACAGAATAAAGAACATTCTTTGGTTAAATCAGAAAAAAACATACATTTTCTAAATTTCATAACCTGCGATGAAAAAAAAAACGAGATAGATTAAATCGCGTATACATAAATTTTTATTTGATGTATTGTCAATACAGTGGAGCCTCGATTATCCGAAGTAATTAACCGACAATCTTTCAGAAAATCGAAATTTTCGAATTATCGAAAATACTTCAACTTTATGATTAAGGACAAATATATGCGCTGTTTCTTATCATGGTAACAAATGCTTAGTAAAAATAAAGCAATAGCAAATTAGAAACAACAATATATTACCTAAATTTTAATTTTTAAATTAAGTACCTTTTACGTATTTTACAAGGGTTGAAACACAGTTTTGTTTGTCCGAATTTCTATTGCCTTTGCTTTGCAGCTCTATAACGAAGTTTTTTTTATGTTATTAGTTCACCAGTATCACAGTCTTTATACTGCTTCAGCCATGCCAAAGCTTTTTCAAAATATTCAAAAACTTCAAAATTGCTAATTTGTTCGCTTCCTTCTCCTGCTAGACCAAATTCACACATTCCGGTTCACCCTCTTCTTACTGTGTTCTAGTTCACTTCGCAGTTTATTGGAGCTCAAGTTAAATTCAAAGGAATTTTAAGAAACGAAATCCGAAATGTATATCTGTACTCGTGGTTCGGAAAGGACCGCTTACACACAAGGAATCTGATAGTAAAAAAATTGTAATAATAATGGATTTCGGTTAAAAGAGTTTCGGATAAAAGAGGTTCTGCTGTATTTTCTTTATCTTGTTCAAAATGAAAATAATTTTGTTTTATTTTGTTTAATAAAGTATTATTGCACGATTTTTTTCCAGGAAATTTAATTATGAAAGCAGTTATGCACTATAATGTTTTCCTTCAAAAATAAATGTCAAACGAGAAAAAATATAAAATATAGATATTTTGCTTGCTCTTTACAACATTTTTTTATGTGTTTTCTTTAAGCTTTTATAGTGATTAAATTATAGCATTTTTCTGCTCTGATGAAAAGTAGAGACCACGATAAAATAACTTTCAAACAACGTAAACGTAAAAACACCAACTATTTCATCTCCTAAAGAAAAATATGAATATCGATAAGAGAAATCATTAAAAAAATAAAAGAATTTCATTTTTGGATTTCCTTTATGTACCTTAAAAGAAATACTACTCATCTGGTTTCTACGAAATCTTCAATATTTTGTTCTATTTTACCTGAAAGGGTTTTTCATGCTCTCATATAAATAAATTTTTGAATGGTCTTTTTTAAAAATATTATGCTATGAAAATTAGTGTTCTAATGAAAAATAGATTCTTTTACTGATTTAATTAAAATTATAACAATAAAAGCATACTTTTCCGACCTTTCACTTTTTTTAATATTCCGACCAAGGAAATATGTACATTTTTTTTACATGTCCTGTATTTAAAAATATATATAAATGTTATTAATAAGCACATCTGTGTAAAATTTTACTGTATATAGCTTCAATATTTAACTTTACTGGATTATTAAATACAAATATAAGCTTTTTTATTGTTTAAAAGAAAACTTGTTGTACATTTTATTTTTTAAATAACATAAGTATAATTCTTAGCCTAGAAATGTAAATCTTACCTTGTAAAATATAACTTTTTTCTAACAAACTCTAAAATAATGTATTTTTCTAAATTCTAATACATTTCTTTTTTCTTTTAGGACTTATACTGATTAAAAAATGGCATATTTTTTCTCTACAAAAATTGAAAATTTCATAAAATGTGCCCAAAACAAAGTATAAGAAAAGAAAATATATAACTCATCTTCTAAATAAAGATTATCAAAAAGAGGTTTATAAAAAAAAAATCTAAATATAAAAGAATTTTATTTTTGGATTTCCATTTAGCTTCTTTAAAAGTAATACTACTCATGTGGTTTGTACGAAATCTTCAGTATTTTGTTCTATTTTTCTTGAAAAAGATTTTCTTGCTCACATACAAATCATTTTTTAGGGTTCCGTACTTAAAAAGTAAAAACGGAACCATTATAAAATGACCCCTGTGTCTGTCTATCCGTCTGTCACAGGCATTTTACTCGTAAACTATGAGTGGTGGAAAGTTCAAATTGTTAAAAACAGACTAATTTAATTAGAATTTATCATATACTTACTATGGGATTTGCGACTATTTTGCATTGAGTGGATCTCTCAATACGCTTTCCGTGTCTTTAAAAGTTCACTAAAAACCTAACGCGGCACGGACCAAGGCGGCGTTGCATCTTTGCGATCTCCTTTCGAAGTGCGTTTAGACAGAATAGCAATATTTGATATTATTTAGGCTTCATATCTCTTTGAACTTTTATTGTATACCCATTCATACTTTTCTAGTATATACTGCTATATCAAACTCTACGTTGTATAGTTTTTACCAAGTCTTATTATCCCTCTAGCAACGATTTTTTTAATTACCAGGTAATAATTCTATATTTATTATACGGAGCCCTCTGAGCCCGAGTAATACTCGCACTTGACCGTTTATTAAATGGTATTTTACTAAAATATTCTGCTAGGAAAATTAGTTTTTTAAGGAAAAATAGATTCTTTCATTCCTTTTATTAAAATTATCCCAATAAAAATCAAACATATCACAAATTGATTAGCCAAAATATAAATATTTTTTTTTTTTTTTATTTATTTATTTTTTTTTTTAACATGGTCTGCCATTTAAAAAAAAATACAGGGTGTCCATAAAGGATAATCTGAGTTTCAAAGGTGTATTATAACAATTTTATTTAGACTATTTACAACAAATCATACGTTAAATAAAAGGAAAACTAACGTAGTTTTTCTTACAAATGTTCAATATGTACACCTTTAGTTATACGGAATATATCCAAACTAAACTCCAATTTTTTCCTACACTTCAGTTAGCAAGCCCGGAGCAATGGATGCAATAACCTCTTCAATTATGTGTCTCAACTGTCGAAAATCATTAGGTAGAGGTGAAATGTAGACACGATCTTTTATAAAGCGCCCAAAGCAGTGCTGTAGTGTGGTGGGAACGCATGGGATTGCCATGCCCGGAAATATTTGGTTTGTTACTGTAAAAAAAAAAAATATATATATATATTTACATCGCTTACAAGCACAATGTTTTTTTTATTTTCAAGAAAACGATAATTTATTTTAGTTTTAAGAAGACCCGTTTATCTTATATTCATAAGCCGAGTAGAACCTCCCTTTAAATTTTTACGTCCTGAACCATATGTGAAATCTTGGTATTGATCGGAAAGAAAATTAGCAGACGAGACCACTTATCGTAAATCAGAGAGCACAGAAAATATCTCTCATCATCGTTTTTTTTATAAACTTCTAGGATAGATGTGCCAGTAAATTATAAATGGATTTATTTCTGTTATTTCGATTTATTTTGATTCACAATGGGAAATGTTACTATCAGATTGATTAAATATTGCTGTTAGTTGGGTGCTATAGAAATACAATACTAGAAAAACTAGAAAATAACAATTATAACCTTTAACTGGAAACATTTTCATTTTGGCTAAATGTTTTAAATTGGATTTTGGTTTAGAAAAAATCCTGTAGCACCAACATTTATTCCATGAAAAGGTGAGTTTTCATAAATATTTTTTCCATCTAAGCATTGGCCCAAAGGATAAAAAATCTCATGACTCTAACGGCTTTTAAATCTTCAGCCCAGCAATAACACTTTAAGCTCAGGAGTCGCCATTTTGAGTATGTGGCATTGCAAGGTAGTCAAAAAGACAGCAGTACTCACCCATGCACACATGTAAAACTTTTTGAGTTACTCTTTATTTGTGACATTGAACCAACACTCTAAAACACTTACAGTTGATACTATTAAAATTTATAACCGGGATGTTTTTTGCGGTCACCCTGTATATAAAAGTTATTAATAAACACACGTGTTTGAAATTTTACTCGATATAGCTTCAATATTTAACTTTACTGGATTTTAAAATAAAAATATAAATAAGCGTTTTTATTGTTTAAAGAAATATTGTTGTATATTTTATTTTTTAATAATGTAAGTATATTCATAGCCACGAAATGTAAACCTTACCTTATAAAATATAATGCAATGAAAATCTATATAAAGCAATATTATTTTTCCAAATTTTTAATATATTTTTTCCTTTCAGGTTTTATACTGATTAAAGTATAGCTTATTTTTGTTCTCTACAAAAATTGAAAATTTTAGAAAATATTTCCAAAGCAAAATAAAAGTAAAGCCACTCTATAACCTATCACCTAAATAAAGATAAGTTTGTCGACAAGAAGATTAAATTCTTATTTTACCTACATGCAAAATATACTATTAAGTTGCTTTATATGAAATTTTTCAATATAATCATTTTTATTAGAAAATGAATTTTAGGTTCAAACATAAATTCGTTTTCGAATGGTCTTTTTCTAACGTTATTCCCTCGGAGACCGTTTCTCGAAGTGCGGCATGTCCTTTTAGTCTTAGAGGTTTTTTTCGATTTCCAAAAAGACAAGTAAAGAGAAAGGCATATGAATTGCGTATCACAGTTTTCATGTTATATTCACCTCAGAGTAAATATTAAATAGAGAGCTCACCCCCGTTACTTTCGCTCGTAAAAAGTGGGGCCAGGATGACCCACGTGACAGTTGGCATTTGGCGATGAAAGGTTACTAGAAGCAACGCTAGTTTTGTCGCTTTATTGCAGCTCTCGGCAGGAGTGCAGTATTTTTTTGCTGTGATTCAGAAATTTGAGAGTTGACAGAAATACAAATCAGTAGTAAAAGAAATCTGAATGTACACCGGATATTTATCCTAATGTTTTCTTTATCAATGAAAGATTGGCTCATCAGTAATAGTAAATAAATAATAAAATTATGAAACTTTTATTTAGACAAATATGTATGTATATATTTAATTAATAATTTAGCTGTTTTCAATCTTTGATATGGTTTTGTTTATATATTTAATTTCATTAAATACTTTTTTTTTTTTTTTTTTTTTTGTTAATACAAAGTAAAAAATAGGACAAAAAAAGAATAAAGAAAATAGTTAAGAAATTTAACTTTGTGTGTTAGAAGGCCAAAGGATAGGGGAAGAGAAAGGTGAAATTTCGAGGGAAGTGAAATTTAGGTGATGAATTATTTACCTATTATTACTACAAAATTACAAATTTAACAAACAGGTCTTTTTTGTAAATTAAAAAAAATTAAAGAATTTAATAATTATTTTAATTGGAAAACGCTATTACATAAAGGACATTTTAATTGAAAAAAAAATGTCAGCTTTAAATTTTCTGAATTCATGAAATGTTTATTGTTTTTCTTTCCAAAAAAATACATCTATAACAACACATTCAGTTAAGGCTGTTCTTAACTGCTCCGCTGAACAAGCGCAAAACGTTCTGACACATTTACAAATTCATTTTTTAACGGAAAGATATTAAATTGGAAAGCCTGGCCATGGCAGCGATTTGGAATTGAACTGGTTTTTCCATTTTTTGATCAATCAATTACCCATGAGTTATAAGCGATATCGATCGCGTGACAAACCCGTTTTTCGCCTGCTCTTTGATGATTTTTCTACTTTCGCGAGGAAATTTGGTTCAAAGGTCCACTTTGACATTATTTTCTGAAAGATCTATTGCGTTTACAAAAAAATGAAAAAAAAAAAAAAAACAGCTCGATGACATAGTTTCTGAACAACAACACCAACTAGTTTAATGCATTTTCGAACCAAAATAAATTAAAACTTATGTCAGGAAGTTGCCCTTTTCAATTTGAGAACAGCCTTAATTGAAATGTTTAACTGAACTCAAACTTGCACACATAATTTTATTTACAAATTTTGCTTCATGGATGCAAGTTTATAAATAATAACTTAGTACACAACTATAACACACATACAGGAATTATTTTACAATATAAATTGCATAAATACACACAAAGTAGTTAGAAATAGAAAAAGTCCAAAATGCAAAATTTCAGTTTCAGAAATAATAGACAAAAAAAAAAAGGTTTTTGTCTATGCTTAATTCATTTATATTAGCGGTTGCCAATTTCTGAGCCTCACGGAACACTAAATTCATAATTTGAAATCACACGGACTACTAATAAGAATTTTTTAACAATAAAAATGTATTTGTGCAATAACTACCAGAGAATGTTTATTCTATTAAAATGAAATGTACATATTCAATAAAATAAAATTATAAATGGGGGGTGTCACTTTCTTGCCTACGAGATTGATACCACTATTTTTTAATGATAATCACCGCCTTATTTAATCATAACAAAAAGCTTCAAAAGTTTGTTTAATTGTATCAAAATTATTAAGGCTGTTTTCAAATCCAAAAGGGCAATTTTATGACATAAGTTTTAATTCATTTTTGTTCGGAAATGCATGAAAGTAGCATGTGTTGTTGTTCAGAAACTATGTAATCGAGCTGTTTTTTCCGTTTTTTTTTTTTTTTTTTTGCAAACGCAATAGATCTTTCAAAAAAATAGTGTCAAAGTGAGAGTTTTGAACCGCTTTTCCGCGCGAAAGAAATAAATTCACTCAAGAAAGGATGAAAAACATATTTGTCACGTGATCAAAATCGCTTCTAACTCAATAGGCAATTTATGGATCAAAAAATAGAAAACACAGTTCGATTTCAAATCGCTTCCATGGTCAGGCTTTCCAATTTTATATATTTCCTTTAAAAAATGAAATTGTAAATGCGTGAAATCGTTCTGCGCTTGTTGAGCAGAGCAGTTGAGAACAGCCTTAACGTTAATTTCAATCTTACAAAATAATTGAAGCTTATTTAAGAATCACGCATTTTGATGTGATATTTATTACTGTTTCTTTAAAATAAGTTCATGACATCGCCATGAACACAGAGAGCAGTTTTTATTTCACGCAGAGACCAGTAACGAGTTTTAATTGCTGTGACCCGATCACCGAAATATTTGTTTCGCACAAATATGTAAGTTCAAAATTAAGCCAAAATTTTCGTTGTTTTTCCAGTCAATAATGAATATTCATATTTTCGGGAGAGTCCAAAGTTAATACTTACCTGTGTTAATACAATACAACAAAAAAAGCGTATACTAAATAATCTCTATTAATATAATTACCAATGCCCGCTATAATTTAAACTTTCAAAACTACACATCTAAATTTTTACAAATACAGGATTTTTTTAGAGCATTATCATGCTATCATTAATAGTTTTAATATTTATACAGTACAATTATTAATTTACATTAAAAATCCAAATAATGTCCAAAATTTTCTGAGGAACACCGAAATTTTCTCAAGGACCACCGGTTGGCAACCTCCGATCTATATAACAATGAATCCTAACTATTCCACAAAAAAATCCGTTAATAAATAAAATTATAATCCACAAACTAGTTTTATTAAATGATATATTTAGTTTAAATAAATAAAGAAAGAAAACAGTAGGTATATATATATATATATAAAGCGGATTAACTATATGCTACCGCACTTCAGTGTAATTTTCATTTTCGGTTAATTAACATCAGCTATATTAATATATAAATTAGCATCAAGGTAAGTTACATTGGTTAAAAAGATACATTGCATTTAGAATATGCCCAGACTTGTATTTTAAATTTATTATACAAGAAGGGTTTCTGCCCCACCCCCTATCCCCGCGCGACGAAGCCACTGTTTTCTTCTTTCATTCGTAATTCTGCGAAGTTTTGAATTTTAAATATTTTGTGTAAAATAATTAAAATAGTGATTTCTTGATACTGGCATTATTAATAAATTTGGAGCGATTAATTAATTTTTCTTATAATTATTTTTTGCTAAAAGTTATGAGTGCATTAAATGTAGCTGCGTATCTTATTAGTATATTAAATTTAGATAATATTTAAAGACCTGTTAATACATTTTAAACGTACTTTATAAGCATACTTTATTTAAAGCATAAATTTAATCTAAAGCAAGATTTAAAAAAAACAAAAACATAAGTATTTAGGTTTTAAAGAGACGAAAACAAGTTTCTTTTGGCGAAAAAATGTATCGCCAAAACCTTAATACGAAATGTTCTTAAAATTCAAATTAATCAAACTTACAATTTTAATATTTAAACTGATAACACTAGGTAATAGTAAATCCTATTATTACATACATTTATGTTATTAAAAGTAAAATATTTTGTATTTTCATCGTAACAACGTGAATAAACGATATCATAGTTCCAACGATATCTTTTTAAGACCCTTTAAATATTAATAAAAATAAATAAATAATAAATACATAGCAATAGAAGGTAACAGAAGTTGTTTTGTTTGCTCTTTCTGTACATCCATAGACACAACAACTTGCTACCGTGGTATTTTTGAATCGTAAACATGAAATTGTTTAATATCTTCCGTAGAAATCAATGCTATTTGCAAGCTGACCGGGAAGCTTCTTGCCCCGAGTCACGTGATTTTATCCTGGCTGAAGAAAGTTTGGGGAATTCTCCCTCTAAAGATGATTACTCTGAGATATTCACAATATTTCTCAGTTTCTTACATAGCATAACATTTATTTACACAAGTATTAAATGAGTACATGGGAAATTATGAATTTAATTAGAACTACGGGGCATTCCACGTCAAATCAGGCAGTAAAATATCAATATGTAACCCACCATCACAGATTTTAATGAAACTGCGTGTGTTTGTTCTTACTATTAAGATATGATCACCAGTAATTTTTTTTGCTCCTTGGTGAAATAGTTTCTGAGAAAAAAATTGTCAAAATTTTGAAAAACTGCCGTCAGTTGGCATTCTTGATAGCTCAGTTTTCAAATGTAGCATGTCATATATATAATCATATTTCAATATCTACTCTACAAATCATCTTCAAATAATTTATGCACAATATTTAGGGTACGCAGCTTATGGAAAAAATATATTGTTACGCTTATAACATTTTAAGTGTGTCTAAAAAAATATTTAAACTTTGAAGTTGTGAATTTTTTATGAAAAATAATGCATTAACAAAAAAAGCATTATCAACAAAAGGCGGTATTTTTATTAAATTTATTTTTTATGGGAGATATACTTAAAGGTGTCCTTTACCTGATTCTGAAATAAAAATAGTGGGATTTTGGGTGTTTTTGGTAGTATTTCCTATTTAAAAATATTTTGAGGTGCATGTCATATCAAATCAAGCAGAGTCATTCCATGTCAGTTCCCCTAAGCCATTTAATCCCTGTCACAAATTTCAATGAAATTGGGTTTGTTTATAGCTTATTTTAAGACGTAATCACCTTTAATTTTCTTGATCCTAAGTAAAATATTTTTAAAGATAAAAAATATCAAAATTTTGAAAAATTGTTTTAAATTTTTTTAATGACAGTTCGATATTCAAAGACTGCATTAAAAAAAAAAAAAAAAAAAAAAAAAAAAGTCATTTCAATATAAAATCACTAAATAGGTTTCAAATAATGTATATGTGACAAATAATGTAGGCTGATTATTATTTCTTGTTTTTTATCATGTTTAAACACTAAGAGTGTCTTTTATCTTATGAATTTTTAAAATCAAGAATTTTGTCAAAAATAATGTGTTAATCAAAAATTTATTATTAAATTTTAAAATTATTTTATTATTATTATTAAAATTTATTATTATTACGTAAAAATATCTTTTAAATGGTTATAAAATAAAAATAGTGAACATATGAGAAAAAAAAAAGCAAAATTTTGGAAAAATGCCACGAGTTGCCATTAATGATTGTTCAATTTTCAAAGGCCTCATTTTATATATAAAATCATATTTCAATAACTAATAAAGAAATCTTCTTCGAATAATTTAAGCAAGGTAAATAAAGTATGTAGATTATGAAAAAAATATTGCTGTAATGTTAAAAAATATTTAAATGTGTCTAAAAAATTGTATAATCTTTGAAATCAAAAATATTTTACAAAAAATAATGAAATTATTAAAAAAACTTTATCAATCAGAGGCGGAGTTTCTATGACTAATTTTTTAATTTTAAATTGTACATAATACTACATTATAACTGGATCTGAAATAAAAATAGTGGGATTTTGGTTGGTTTTAGTAGTATTTAAATCATATTTAAAATTATCAATATTTTCAAATGTAAAACCTATCCAATGTATCATCCCTGGAAATATTTTTATTTATACATTTATTTTATTTTTCAAATTATCTTTTATGTTCGTTTCTTAAGGAAAAAATATACAATATTGTTTTTTAGTAAAACTTCTAGAGCAATTATCCCTTTCCAAAAAAGAGAAAAATCACTAGCTCCTCACCGCCCAATAAAAATTTTCAAAATGACAGTCCTAATCTTTAAACTCATATTTGGCTGTTAATATTGAAAATTTAGCATTGAGCTGCTAATATTTAAAAAATATACCAAATTTCTCTCTTTTGAAGAAAATTTTGACGTATTGTGCTTTAAATATATGCAAAAAATGCATAATCCATTATATTTACATCTTTCAAATAACTATATCTAAAAAAATATTTAAAACTTAATGAGTTGCACTTTTGTAACTTTATTCAGTTTCTAATGATATGTACCGTAATTTCGGGTGTATAGCCCGCAGATCAAACAATTCAGTTTGGACCCAGAAATTTTATTCAGTATTTGAAGACCAATATTTACTGTGATCTAAAAAGTTACATTTTATTTTTAAAAATTTCTGGGTCGAAACACGATTGTTTGATCCGCGGGCTATACACCGGAAATTACAGTAATTTGATTTATTTCATCACAATATTGCTGAAAGATGGATTTTCAACATATATATTTGTGTATATATATATCCCTGTTCTCAAACAAATTATTTAAAAATTATTCATTTATGTTTAATAAAGCTTAATAATGTTTAATATATTGTTTATACACTTATAGAAAATACATATAGTAAATTTTATGATATTATGTCAATAATGTCTAAAAGTAAAGAACTTATCTAATAGTATGTAACGAAAAATTTAACATGTGGTGTAATGACAACAAAATTTTATAATTGTTTTACTTAATTTGGATGAATGAAAAAAGCTTACATGTTTATATTTTATTGAAGTACAGGTGAAAATGATGAAGTACAGGTGAGGTTCCTACCTCAACAACCACTGAGTATGTCACATTCACACTACAGATGATTTTTTTTTTCTTTTTGATCTTTCGGGTTTGATTTCAGATGGTAATGAATTAATTAGTTTTGTTAGAAGTGTCATTGCAGTCAGCATATTAGGCTCACTATTTTTTACTTTCTTCTATCTTCAATAGAAGAAAGTATTGTAATCGAAATTTTTTTCGACTTCCGGTTTTCGACGGATTTGCATGTTTTAGGGGTCAGAGATTCCAAAAAACATGTTTATAGAAAATGTCTGTCTGTCTGTGTGTCCGTCTGTCCGTCTGTCCGTCCGTCCGTCTGTCCGTCTGTCCGTCTGTCTGTCGCCATTGTACCATCAAAAAGTGTATGAAGTTATGTATAGAATTAAACCAAAATTGAATTGTAAGTTTTTGGCTATGGCAAGCAGGTCCTCCCGGAATTTGGAAAAAATTCGCCGGTAGGGGGCGCTGATATAACAATTTTTGTGCGATTTTGAATATTGTACCATCCAAAAGTGTATGGAGTTATGCATAGAATTGAACCAAATTTTTAGTTTAAGTTTTTGGATATGACAAGCAGGTCCTCCCTGAATTTGGAAAAAATTCGCCGGTAGGGGGCGCTGTAAATGCGTTTTTTGTGCGATTTTGAATATTGTACCATCGAAAAGTGTATGAAGTTATGCATAGAATTGAACCAAATTTTTATTTTAAGTTTTTGGCTATGGCAAGCAGGTCCTCCCTGAATTTGGAAAAAATGCGCCCGTAGGGGGCGCTGTAATAGCGATTTTTGTGCGATTTTGAATATTGCACCGTCCAAAAGTGTATGAAGTTATGCATAGAATTAAACCAAATTTTTATTTTAAGTTTTTGGCTATGGCAAGCAGGTCCTCCCTGAATTAGGAAAAAATTCGCCGGTAGGGGGCGCTGTAATAGCGATTTTTGTGCGATTTTGAATATTGTACCGTCCAAAAGTATATGAAGTTATGCATAGAATTAAACCAAATTTTTATTTTAAGTTTTTGGATATAGCAAGCAGGTCCTCCATGAATTTGCAAAAAATTCGCCGTTAGGGGGCGCTGTAATAGTGATTTTTATGCGATTTTGAATATTGCACCATCGAAAAGTGTATGAAGTTATGCATAGAATTAAACCAAATTTTTATTTTAAGTTTTTGGATATGGCAAGCAGGTCCTCCATGAATTTACAAAAAAATCGCCGTTAGGGGGCGCTGTAATAGCGATTTTTGTGCGATTTTGAATATTGCACCATCGAAAAGTGTATGAAGTTATGCATAGAATTAAACCAAATTTTTATTTTAAGTTTTTGGATACGGCAAGCAGGTCCTCCATGAATTTGCAAAAAATTCGCCGTTAGGGGGCACTGTAATAGCGATTTTGAATATTGCACCATCGAAAAGTGTATGAAGTTATGCATAGAATTGAACCAAAAAAAATTTTAAGTTCTTGGCAAGGAGGTCCTCCCTTAATTTGTAAAAAAATCGCTCGTAGAGGGCGCTGTAATAGCGATTTTTGTACAATTTTTGTGCCATTTTGAATATTGTACCGCCGAAAAGTGTATGAAGTTATGCATAGAATTGAACCAAATTTTACGTGTTTATTTTTGGTCATGTCACGAAGGTCCTCCCTGAATTTGGAAAAATTCTGCCGGAAGGGGGCACTATAATTGCGATGTCTGTACCATTTTCATTATTGTACCATCGAAAAGTGTATGAAGTTATCCATATAATTGAACCAAATTTTTTGTGCATGTTTCTGGCTATGGCAAACAAGTCCTCCCTGAACTTGAAAAAATTCCGAAAGAAGGGGGCGCTATAATTCCGATCTCTGTGCCGTTTTCATTATTGTACCATCGAACAGCGTATAAAATTATGCATACAATTGAACCAAAATGTTTGTGCTTGTTTTTGGCTTTGGCCAACAGGTTCTCCTTGAATTTGGAAATATTGCGCGGTAAAGGGGCTCCGTGCTAGCGATTTTTGTATACTTTTCTTGATTTTTCGTAGTTCTATTGTGCATCGGCGGCTCATGCAGCGGCGAAAACTCGCTTCCTGCTATGCCGGCTATTCGCAAACAGCTGATAACGACAGAATAAGGAAAAATTAATAATTTTAACAAATATCATGATATAGATTAACTCGTTTTTAGTCCGTTTAATTGACTTGAGCAGAAATTTAAGATGAAAATCAAAGTTGGTATAGTATTGAACTAATAATATTGAAGTATTAACATGTGTAACTAGGTTTTGAAATATTAAGATGTATAAGATAGAAGAAAGTTTTGGGATTGGCACATCCAACTAGTTTTTTATATAATTTGTTTTGATTGACTCGTTGAACAACGATATTTAAAGGGACCATTTCATGACTTTTCAATTAAAAGCTGATTTATAAATTCATCATGTTGTTTAGTTATTATTATCATCTTAAGATAATAAGTTGATATTAAAATTTTTAAATGCAGTTTATTTATTATGTGAACAGTTGAAAGTATTTTTCAATAAGAGTGGGCTGTTGATTTTAAGTCGGCTGTTGAGCAATGTAGTGTTGGTAAAGGAACTGGTACTATTTAATTTAATTTTTATTGCTGTAAATAATATTTGTTATTTTATTATTGTATGTATTATATTTAAGCAAGAGTAGAAATACACGATATCGTAGTCATTTTAGTACATCTTAGCATGAAAAGCTTCAATATTTATCATTAAACATTCACATTTTATGAAAATTTTGTTAAAATTGCTCATATTTTCACTATTTTTATTTTATAACTATTGAAAAGATATTTTTACGTACAATTAAAAAAAGTAATAATAGCCTGCCTTCGGTTAATAATAAATTTTTGATTAACACATTATTTTTCACAAAATTCTTGATTTTAAGAATTCACAAGATTAAACACACTCTTAGCATTTAAACATGACAAACAACAATAAATAATAATCTGCCTACATTATTTGTCACATATACATTATTTGAAACTTATTTAGTGATTTTATATTGAAATGACTTTTTTTATGCAGTCTTTGAATATAGATCTGTCATTAAAAACATTTTTTAAAAAATTTCAAAATTTAGATTTTTTTTTAATCTTAAAAAATATTTTACTTGTAATCACGTTTAATTTCCTTGATCCTGTCTTAAAATGAGCTATAAACATACCCAGTTTCATTGAAATTTGTGACAGTGAATTAAATGTCTTAGGCGAACTGACATGGAATGACTCTGCTTGATTTGATTTGAAATACGCCTCAAAATATTTTTAAATATGAAATACTACTAAAAACACCCAAAATCCCACTACTTTTATTTCAGAATCAGGTAAAGGACACCTTTAAGTATATCCCCCACAAAAAATAAATTTAATAAAAATACCGCCTTTTGTTAATAATGCTATTTTAGTTAATGCATTATTTTTCATAAAAAAATCACGACTTCAAAGATTAAACATTTTTTTAGACACACTTAAAATGTTATATAAGCGTAACAGTATTTTTTTTCATAAAATACGTACCCTATATATTATGCGTAAATTATTTGAAGATGATTTGTGGAATAGATATTGAAATATGATCATATTTATATCATGCTACATTTGAAAATCGAGCAGTCAAGAATGCCAACTGATGGCAGTTTTTCAAAATTTTGACAATTTTTTTCTCAGAAACTATTTGACCAAGGAGTAAAAAAAAATACTGGGAATCATATCTTAATAAAAGGAACAAACACACGCAGTTTCATCAAAATCTGTGATGGTGGGTTACATGCCTGCCTGAACTGACATGGAATGACCCCTACTGAATAGGTTTTGTTAAGATTGGGCTGCTGTATCCATCTTTAAAAATAATGATATTGTTGCTAAAGTCAGAGACAGGTGACTTCTGATCTTAAAGGGGTCTCAAAGCTCTTCAAATTCGAAAAAATGAAAAAAGGAGGCTATTTTCAACATTTAAAATTTTAAAATGAATATGAATTAAAAACAGAATTTTTATTGAGATGAACAATATAAGTACGTTCTTTCCTTTTATGTATATCAAAAATTTCAAAATGCAGAATTAACATTTACGGCGGGCTCTAAACTTTCAGATATATGACGAGCAGAAAATTTGTAAACAGCTTACGCGCACGATTAAAAAATAAATATTGCAACTAGAATGAAAATTTTGGGTGCCTACTTATACTGCAAATTATAATAAATACCCCGAATATAATTAAAGCATACATACCCTGAACATATTTAAAGCATTTTTATATTTTTGATACAAAGTTGTATTTAGCTAATGCAAAATTTTGAAAATTTCAACAACATAATCACATCAAAAAATGTTTTTTTGAACAATAAAAAAGAAACTTTTGGGTTTCTTTTATACAAATTAACATGAAACGTGTGTTTTTAAAATTTTATAAAAAAATATTCCGACGTTTTTGAGATATCGTGCGCGTTATGTCCAAAAACGTCATTTGGAAAAAAATGGCTTCAAAATTTCGGAAAAGCCGCTTCAGCTATTGAGCGTGTATATTTCTAAAAGCCCTAATTTCTGTTCTAATGAGAATTTCGTGGAAACAATTATATTAAAATGTTCAGAAAAGATAGGAGTGTAACATAAAATTTCGAAAAATTTGAAGCTTTAAGAGTTTTGAGACCTGTTTAAGAAAATGAACCTGATATCCCTTAACTGGACCCGTTGTATTAGTATACAAGCTTTAGATACCAAATATATTTATCTAAATTCTAAACTGTGTTAGAAGACAGTATTAAAATAAACAAATTTGTTAATTTTTAAATGCATAGTGTAACTTAGGAGTTACTTGATATTTCTTATGCCATTTTGCGCTTTTTATTGGTCTTTTGATGAACTATTAAATGATACTTACGTGTGATAACATCGTGATGTCTGCTTTCGTTCTGATTTGTTATCAAAAGGGGGTGGAGTTAATATATTTTGTTGATGTTGCTTAACAATTTTCCCAACTGGCGTTTTTTTTTTTTTTTTTTTTTTTTTTTTTTTTTAGGTAGTCATTATTAATTCTGCAAACTATTAAAAGCATTATAAAAATTATTATATCGCTCAATATTTGTTATTGTCCAGTGTAAACTCTTTAAAATAAGTATACAATTTAAATTTATCATTTTTTAAACAATTTTTTTTATGTAACTCAGGGGTAAAATTATGACATTATGTCCAACAGAAACAAAAATATTTTTTTAAATATTTTTGTAGTTGATAATTAACAAAAATAGACTTAAAAATATTTTTTGCCGAACAAAGTAGGAAAATCATTCATTAAAGAGTTAATACAAAGCCTCTATGTAGCAATATATTTCTATGAATTTAAAATGACAAAAGTAGCAAGCATCTGCAACTTCTTTATTTTGAAGGTCGCTGGCTTTCACGGAAAAGGTTAGTTCTTTGAATTAGGAAAACGTCTTGTTGTTTGTAAATTAAATTAACGAAAATTTTACATAATTTCTTTCGGATGAATCGCGGTTAAGTACATTGTCATCAGTCTCAAAATATAATCTTAAGCCTAATCGCATTAACTATCTCTTCATGAGGAAAAAAAGTGGTTGGAGAAGAAATTACCTTCTGTGGCAGTTTTGTAAACCATATACCTTTTCAACAAATTCCCAATTTTTTAATAGAAAATGCCCTGTTACTGAAAATAATTATGCAAAGACATATATTCGCAACTCGAAACTTTATTCTAGCAATTTCAAACTTATTTTCTAAACAGTAAATATCACGAATTTTTATTTGTATGTGATCTTTTCCATTCCTATATTGAAAACAACAAACTGCGATTGAAAGAAAGAGATTATGAAAGAAAGAGAACGATTAATTGAACTCTCGAATGAAACCAGACATAAAATGAAATTCTAAGAAGGACGTACCAATAAAGTTTCCACGTCTTTGGTAGTGAAAAGACAACATGATGATTAGGAAAAATATTGCATTAAACATTATAATTCAATTTGCTTCCGTCAATTCACTTCGAGTTATCAATGTTATTATTTGTTTTCATCATTAACTCAAATAAGTAAAAATGCTAAAATCGACAAAATGTAAGTTTTAGACCAAGACTTAAACTTGTCAGCTTACATCCAAGCATACAACAAAAGTGTAACCATCAACAAGTAAGATTCCTGTAATTTATTTAAATTATTTACTTACGAAATAAAAATTATCTTAACTCTATCACCTTTGAATTATTATTAAAACTGAATATTTTTCACTATCACTCAATTAATTACCAATTAAAAATGGAATATTAAATGAATTTCAATGATTCTCGTTTAAAATTAACTCAATATATGCTAAATAAACGGCCACGTGCGAGTATTACTCGCGCTCAAAGGGTTCCGTACAATAAATATATGAATTATTAACTGTAAATAAAAAAAATCATTGCTAAAAGAAAAGTAGGAGTTTGTAAAAAAACTATATAACATAGGGTTTGGTATAGCTGTATATATACTAGAAAAGCATGAATGGGTATACCGTAAAATTTCAAAGAGATATGAAGCTTAAATAATATCAAATATTGCTATACTATATAACTCTTATTTAAATCTTATGCCAATCTGTTTATAATGAACTTAATTCGGCATTGACAGTAAAAGTACTGCATATTTAAACTTCATTTGGCATTTCATAAAACTAAATTCAGTGTCGTAATATTTTTTTCTTTTTACAGTGTAGCTAAAACAGAACCCCTGTTCAAAATTTAAAACTTGGCATTTTGCTAAGCGCGCTTCGAAAGGAGGTCGCAAAGTTGCAATGCCACTTTGGTCCGTGCCGTGTTTTTCCATAAAGTTTTTAAATTAACTTTTAATTCGTATTATTTTAAGGCGTATTGATGAAACTATTCAATGCAAACTAGTGGCGAATTCCATAGTACTTATGTGATTAATTCTATTGAATTAGTCTTCTTTTAACAATTTGACATTTATTGCTTTTATACTGCTACTGGGCATTGTATTACACAAATGTAACATTAAAAGTTGTTATCTAGGCTTTTAAAGCTGATAGTACATAGAGTAAGCTGACCTGTCTTTATGTATGTCCAAACCGTCTGTGTCTTTAAGGGTTAATATCTCGGCTAATTACCGACGATTAATTTAAACTAATTATCAATAGTGCTTTTATACTTCTGACACGATAGGTATCTCCAGCGCTCCTCAACACCTTTGCTGAATTCCCGCAAATCAAAATTTGTGCGTAACGGGAAAATACGCTTTCCTCAAAAACTGTGTGACCTAGGGTAATCGCTATAATTTTCCTGCAAGGTTTATACTAACGTCTACTATTTCTAATTTTTTGATAATTTTATTTTCAGTAGATTCGGAAATAGACAGGGTTTAACATATTTTTGTACTACATTTTCTACGATATCTCTCTCTAAAAAAAAAAAAAAAAAAAAAAAAAAAAAAACCCTAAAATTAAAAGAAATGTATTTTTCAGTTCAGCGTAACGAAATCATTCACACGATACACACGATATACAAAGAAAAGATTTTTTTTCTTCAAGTAACGTAATTAGCCCTTCTACGTTTTTCCTAAAAATGTTTGTAAATGTTTAATAATCTGTAAATATGTGGGTCAATTGTCTTTATTACTTCCACCAATTTAAACTTTCCACCTTCTATAGTTTACGAGTAAACTGGCTGTGACGACAGACCGACACAGGAGTGATCTTATAATGATTCCCTTTTTCCTTTTTAAGTGCGGAACCCTAAAAAAAGAAAAAAAAAAGAATACAAAGAAAAAAAAAAGAAAAGAAAGATGAAATTGTTTTTGAGGAAAAGAAGCAAAGTGCTTCCTAAAACACATTCTGAATATGAAAATTGTTTCCCACTTAAAAAAGCTTGAGAATGGCTGTCCTACAGCTCATATTCAAAATATTAGTATAATTACTTTTTTTACAAATTGAAAATATCGTTTGGTAATTTAATGTCTTTTAATGCAAATATGCAAACGATATTTTTATTAAGAACTTATTGTTCATTAAACTTATTTATTATCTTAAAATTAATATCATTTTTGAAAAGATTAATTGAAAAAAAATTATTTTGAAAAGTCAAATATTAAAATATTTATTCAAATAGTTCAAAATATTAGAATATTTCGCATTAATTCTCCTTTAATTATCACCAATTCATAACTGGTGGCATCATTGATTAAATTCAGACGATTTTATTTAAAATCAGTATTCTTTTTGCTGTTTGTTTGCTTTTTCTTCTTAAAATGGGTCTTGTGAGTGATATTCCTGAATACATTAAATTTCGTATGGTTGATCTGTATCGGCACAGTGGAATTCAATGTTATATAGCGAATTATTTACATTGTTCACAATCAAGCATTATTAAAATTCTAACACAATATTAAAAAAATGGAAAATTTCTATATAATCGCCGAAATGGTGGCCGAAAACCAAAAATATCTTCTAAAGATAAAAGGAAACTGAAGCGTATAGTTAAGAAAAACTGTTTTAAAATTGCGCGACTATTGCACCAAAAATGGAAAGAAGAACGAGTTCAAGTTTCTACATCGACAACATTAAGACGTCTGATAAATTTAAGTTAGAATCTCGTGCACCGAAATCAAAACCTCACATGACTGCAAAACAAAAGCGTATAATATTGAATTGATGTAAATCAAGACGTTTATGGAGCAAAGAAGATTGGAAAATATATTATTTAGTGCTGAAATTATGTTTTGTGTTCCATATGGTAATCATGGTATTCGAGTTTGTGAAATGAAGCAAGAAGCATTTGATAAAGAATGAATTAAAAGTTCCTTAAAATTTGCTGCTAGTGTCATGGTTTGTTGTTGCATGAGTGCAGAAGGACCAGGAAAGTTATGCATTGTCTGTGAAAAATTAACTCTCAGATATAACAAGAAATTTTGGAATATTAGATGATTCCATCATCAGAAGATTTATTTGAAGATGATTTCATCTTTCAACAAGATTTAGCGTCACCGCATATCTTGGTGTCAACTAAGAATTACTTCCGCCAACGTAACATTTAGGTACTTCCTTGGCCACCAAAATCACCAAACTTTAATCCCACCAAACACTTACGGTGTGTAATGAAAAAAATCTCCAAGAAAATCCTCCTTCAAGTAAAACTGAGTTCGTGGCACGCATAAAGTACATTTGGTCTAATATTGATAGAAAGGTTTGTAAACACCTTGTATATAGTATGCAAGATCGATTGTACGCTGTTATGAAAGCTAAAGGGGATGCTACAAAATATTAACTACCATTTACTTTTTATTCATAAGGTAATATACTTGTGTAAAATAAAATATTCTAATATTTTGAACCAATCTAAATTTTATTATAATAATATGATGTGTTTCAGAAAGCTGTATACTTAATTCATTGTACTGTATTTTATATTTTGTAAATGTTAAAATCTTTTCTTAACATTCCGGATTTAATTTATAAGAAATTTAATTGCATTTACTTAGCAAGAAAAATATATAAATGAAAAATAATTATTTCTTATTACTATTTCTCAATTATTCAAATATCTTGAAAATGAGATGTAGGCCTATGAGTTACCATAAATTATATTGGTAATAACCATATTGTTTATTACCATAAATAGCTTTTAGAATAGATCCTTTATAGACTCAATTAAGTAACATTATAATAAACGTACATTCTGTTACCAGAAAAAAACACATACTTTTTCATTTTCCCATTTGCCACTAATTTAAAATATACGCTTTTATATTAAACACACCTAAATTTTTACTCAATATATTTTCATTATTTAAATTAATTGCTTGAAAGCAAAATTGTAAGAAATGGGTTCATATGTCGTTTAAAAAGTATAGCGACAAAATGTTCAATTTTTTAATGACTTAAGTATAAAAATAGTCATACAAAATCAGGCTTACTTTGAAAAATACATTGCAATGAAAAACTATTATAACTTTTTGTAATATTTTAATACAATTGTTCTATGTTTTTATTTTAATGTTTCATATTATTAAAGAATAGGAATTTTTTTTAGACAAAAATCAAATCTCGATAAAATAGCCCTTTTAAAATGAAGAAAAAAGTCAATTTCGAGATACATATCAACTCCCCAAAAAAGACAACTTTACATAATGAGAAAACTACAATTATTTTTTTTTTCAAAATTCACTGTTCATGAAAAACTAGAGAAGCAGGCAGAAAAGCCATGAGAATAATATGGGTCAGCAATGCATGGACATTAAATGAGATATGGGGCATTCTCACAATTTTTGACATTCAGTAATTAAAATCTGGTGAAATTAAACTTGCTAGAATAACATTTTAATCTGATATACGAATGCCTTAGATTCAAAATAAAGAAAAACTAGTCAGAAGCGAAAAAAGTTTTATTTAATTGAAGTTTAAGTTAAACTTGCGAGTTTAATTTCCCTTACTATTTTACCACTAAAACTTTTTATTTTCTTCTAAATTTTTACTTATAATGCATTTGCGTAGTACCCACAGGACATTCAAATAAGAAATAATAACAACGTAGCATTTTTAGCACAATATTTTGGTATAACATTGTCTTAAAGGGGTATTAAAGAAGGGACGGTAAGGTAAAAAAAAGAGGACGGTAAGATAAAAAAAACGGACGGTATAGGAAAAAGGGGACGGTAATGGGGAAAAAAGAGATGGTAAGAATGGGACGGTAAGGAAAATTACCACCTATCTTTAGGCAAATCATGTTAAGACTAGGTGATAGCCACAAATATAATTGGTTTTTAGAATCAGTTATTTACATTAGATAAAAAAAAAATTAATTTACCTCGAAAAGTGCAGGAATAAACCCTGGGGACGGTAAGACCACCAATATAGCGACGATGCTTGGAATTGATATTTAAATGCTGATTTAAATTCTGCAGTAAATTTCCAGTCAAAGAATTTCAGACATTCTTTCTCTAGCATAATTCTGCATGAGAAAAAACTTGAAAAAAAATCCTGTGGCTGCACCTCAAGTCATTTTCTGTATGATTTTAGAAGAGGGACGGTAAGGAATCTAAAACCCAGGGACAGAGTTAAAAAAATAATAACAACCGTAAAAATGTGTCGAGATTAATTTTTTGCTACATATTTATATAAAACAATAGTCCTAGTTTCGGGAAAAAAATTACATCGAATTACTGTTATTGAAACAATTTTATACAGACAGCTTCAAACTTAAAAATCACATCAGGGATACGGGACGGTATAAGAGTTTCCTGGACATTTGAACCCCCAACATCGTCCAAAACATATATATTTTGTTAATATTGTTATGCAATCATACAATGGGTTGTTCCCCAGTATATGAAAAAAAAACCCACAAGAATATGTACTAAAATAAAAATTATTATTCAGGGACTTAAAAGTCAAAAGATTGTGAGAATGCCCCATATGTATTAAAAGATAATACAGAAAACAAGACAACAAAACATTCTTTGAAGGAATTTTAATTCATTGAAATGGTGTCAAGTACGTAAAGAAACGCTTTAATCAATTAATTTGGACACTAGTAAGTGACAAAAGGTGTTGTTTGAATATATAAAGGATTTTCTAGTATGGTGTGCGGCCCCCTTCATATATAAAAGGACGTTACATACCGTAAAGTACCGAAGGTAAGCCCTCCCCCATATATGTGATATATATGTGATTTTTTTCCTTTTTTGAAAAAGTGCCATTTATAAGCCCTCCCCTTAAAGTTTTATTTTCGGACGCTTTCAATCCTTCTGGGGTTTTTTTTTCAAGAAGTTTCTTAATTTTTTTTCCATATTTCCTAAATAAATATAAATTATGCACTTTGTATTTGTCTAATCTCTTTACATATCATTGTAACAAAACGGCATATTTCGCTATGCGCGCTTCCAGACTTTTGAAAGGAATGTTCCTATCGAAGAATATTATTAAAGTTTTCCTTGATTTTTAATCACTAAGCTTTAATAGATATTTATATTAAGCTTAATTTTATAAATTTTGTTATCTAATTTAATTATTTTGTGCGAATTCGTTTCATTAATTTATTTTTTCTTGATGATATCTACTTAGCTTCTATGGAAGATAATTTTAAAGCCAAAAAATGTTAATTAGATGTAATTTTATTTTGCAAATTGAAAAATACTGTGAAATTTCGTTAATTTCAAATATACATCCCCCCCCACACACATACACACACCATCCCAATTCTCTTATCTTTTTCACAAAAGTTCAAATTATAAGCCTGCAACCCCCCTAAAATCGCTAGAATTTCTACTCTGCTAAAGGGCGGCTTATTTTTAGTACTTTACGGTATCTGCTTTCCATGTATTCTATGAGGTTTTCAATAATATTTTACAGAATTTAGTTCCACTCTTAAAGATATACAATGTCCTGTCAACGGTTTAGTCAGTGGAGGCTTTGGTGTTTCTTCTGTGCGACGTCCGAGAGTGTCTCATGTATTGAAATGCATTATTCCCCAATTCCCCGATATGATCATGCCTGTTTACGTATCGGATTTGAATACAATGCCGGCCACGTGGTACACTGTATTGTTTCGTTCGACTCTGTTCTCCTTTCAAATGTGTATGTGGTCCAGTATGATTATCCATTGAAAGTAAGGAATCGTCAGTGTACGTGTAATGTACGAAAAGCGATCTGATTACCACCTCTGCGGAAGTTTGGCCCTTCAAACTATAATTCTGGATAACATGCACACCATTGTACTACGTGCATAGAGGTCATCCTGATGAAGCATATTTCGGAGTGTTTCGATTGACACGTTCTGTTTTCAAAACAATGTGTCTGTATTTGAGCACCTTTATGTATTCTGTCTGGACGAGCTGTTAACATTAGATAACGGTGTACCGTCATGAGACAGGAATTCAGGATGGTCTAGCTACAAAAATCATTTATTGACAGCACGGCACAGCTATACAAAAATTCCACATAGCTGACAAGGATGAAGGGTCTGAAAACACCCTCGCTTCTGCATTTCAAGTACACCGTATGAGTAGGGGAAATCTTCTTTCAATACAGAGGGGTCCGCGACGGTCTTTTTCCTTTCTGTCTGCAGAAAAAATCGAATAGTAACTTCGGACTTGCTTTCTAGAACCTTGGAGCTATCTTCACTAAAGAATATTTCTTTTAGGATTCCTTCATTTACTTCTTCTGAATAGAGTAAAAATAATCACAGTTCGAGGACTCCAGTTTACTAGCTGTACCGTCATGTGACAGGAATTCAGGATGGTCTAGCAACAAAAAGCATTTATAGACAGCACGGCACAGGTATACAAAAATATTCAGAAAGGAAAAATGAAGAGGTTGATTTCTCACAAACTAGAGCTTAAGTAAGCCCTGTCCGCAGTATTATCAGTATCGCGCGTAGGTTCATTGGGCCAGAGTACAACGTTGGGTAGACCGGGGCACATTTACGCGGTTTTTTTTCAATGAATTTGCTAATATTTATGCTTCAACTTAGGAAATGTTGGATATTGTGGTTTATAAGCCAGTTAATAAAGTAAAAATTTGTTTATTCAGTTGTTGCGTTATTTGTGTTTTTAACCGCAAAAATTTTTTTTAGTTCATAGAATCTTGCGTAAACTTGCCCCGTTCTCGGGTCAAGTTTACGCATCACGTGGGGCAAGTTTATGCATGTTATAAGTGATACCAAGGACTACGTGAAATAAATATTTAATCAAATTGAAATGTTTTATTTATAACTTAAAACACTGTTTAAAAATAAAAATAAATAAACAGAATTAATTAAAGAACATTTTATAGACTAACCTAAAAGTATAGGATTTTTGCTAATTAAGAACTGTAACTATTTAGTCATCTTCATCATCACTGTTACAGTATTTAGAAACAAAAAATAAAGTATTTCGTTTTGCACACTTCTCATGGGACCACCTTTTGCATATGAGACATTGAACCCAGTCTTGTCCTTTTTTGGATTGATAGTATGCTTTCAAACAATAAATATACACACAGTTTTTCTCTTCGTCATCAGATTCATTCTCTATTTCTTTTTTCCAGAGTGTACCAATATTTTCCCTTTTGCAGTTTTTGCTTTCATACTTTTTCCTTTGCTGTATTCTTATTCTGCTTCCATAGAAACTAGTAAATTTTTACGTAATTTCTTGTTTTTTTCGACTCCCGGCCGACGCAAATGTTTTCTCCTCCGTGGTGTCTCTACCTTGCTGTGGTGGAGGGGCTTGTGTGCACCAGTGACCCAGAGAGCTATGCCGGCGGTAGCGTAGCTACTGGTAGGGCCTCCCAAGCTGGATTGGTCGAAGGGTAGGTGCCAGACGAAATCTGACACCCTGGTGCTCCAGGTTGGGGGTTATGACAATAGGCCTGCTCCCTATTTCATGTAAAAAATCTCTCCTTGCAAAAAGAATCTACAAGAATAATAATAAACCGGATGCTTCTAAAAATCAACGACTAAGGCTGCGGAAAAGGACTATGATTATGGCTACATGGAATATACAGGGTATTAGATCAAAATGGATTGATGTAATGAGAGAGATTAATGCGATGAAAATTGATTTGATTGTTTTAACAGAGACTAAGAAAAAGGTATCAGGAATTGAAAAAAATGGAGAATTTATTCATATATATTCAGGAGTTCCAAAGGAAGAAAGAGCAAAACGAGGAGTATCAGTTCTAATGAAAAGCAAATTTAACCCTTTGAGCTCTGCCGGGTGAATTTTCACCCACATAAAATCAAAATCTTTTAATTTCCTTCAAAAAGTCTCCATTTTAATTGCAAAAACTGGGTTTTGTACATTTTACTTGTCTTCTTAAAATCTAGATGGCAGCACTATTCTCTGCAAATATCTAGTAGGTTTTTAATGCGACCTTAAAAACACTCCAATTTTGAAGGTTTAGAAATTTTGTATTTTTCAAGCATTATAAAGAAATATTTTTCAAAGCAGATAACATTTTTTTCTCTTGGACGCATCAAACATTTAATAATAATTACATGCAAATCACTAAACTGAAAATTTAAATAATTACAGGGGATAGAAATAAGTAATGGTAGAATTTTCTACCAGCAGAGCTCTAAGGACTACAAAAATGTGCTTTGTCACTAGATGGCAGCACTAAAATTACATACCAGACAGTGTTTCAGAACCAAAATTTAGATGCTTATAATTTAATTCCAAGGAATTTAAATTTGTGTTTAATTAAGCAGATTGACGAGTTTATTATCTTTTAAATATTTCTAAACAAAAATTAAATATTTTTAAAATCTGTTTCATCTATAAATTTGATTAGTTTGTATTTTTATATTATGATTTAAAAATTTTTAAATTTTGAATTTTCTCATTTAATAAATTTTTAAAATATTTTAATAGTCTTAGAATCAGTTTAAACCACGTAACTGCTTAAAATATGTTGAAATTTCAGCAGTTATAGTAATTTTAGAATAACTTTGAGGTGTCATTTCTTGTATTTGCGTGTTGAAATGAATGCTCTAGAGCTCTGATGGTGGAAAAACTACCCACGTCCCCCAGCCTAAAGGAGGTATTTAAAAAAAATTTTAATCACATGGCTCAATTTCAGACAGTCCCTTAAACACATTTTAAGTGTTTTAGCATATTTTTAAAATTTTAATAACCCGGAGCTCAAATGGTTAAGAGACATCTCAAGAATTTTGATGCTGTGGATGAAAGAATTCTAAAGATTAATATGGATATTTTTGGGAGAAGAATTACTATTTTAGGAATTTACGCTCCGAATGATGATGAAATTAAATCAAAAATGAAATTTATCAAAAACTGCCAAAAATCACTGAAGAAATTGGAGGAACAAGAGAAATTATAATGATGGGTGATTTCAATGGAAGAACTGGATGCAGGAAGAGAGATAATATTGTTGGAGAGTTCGGAGAGGATGTAGTCAATGATAATGGAGAAAGACTTACAGAATTTCGCAACACTAACGACCTAAGGATTACAAATGGCTTTTATAAACACAAAGATATTCATAAATATACGTGGTATCAGCATACTAGACAATTAAAAACGATTATTGACTATATAATTACTAAGCAAAGGACCCACTTAAAACTCTTAGATGTTAGAGTCAAAAGAGAAGCGGAATGTGGCTCAGATCATTTTATGGTGAGAGCAAAACTTGCATTTCCTTACTCGACTAAGCTAATTAGTGAGGAAAGGAATTATACAGAGATGGAAGATATTGATGTCCCAGAATATATGTTGGAAGGATTGACGGAAGAAAGTACAAAAAGACTCTTTCAAGTAAGATTAGATGAAAAATTAGAGGAAAGAAATTTTACTAATACAGCTGAACTATATCAACATATTAAATTAGCTTTACACCAGGCTGCAAATGAAGCATTGGGACAAAAAAGAAAGGGAAGAACTTTGGACGAGGACATTGAAAAGACTATAAAACGGAAAAAGAAGCCAATATTAGGTGGATGAGTTCTAAAAAGGAAGAGGATAGACAGCTTTATAGAACTATTAGAGAAGACACTAAGAAATTAGTACTAGAGAAAAAAAGAACATCATGGGGGAAAAAATGCAGAGAAATTGAGACATATATAGGAAGAAGACTATGCACAGAGGCATGGAAGTTTTTAAAGAATATTAAAAAAGAAAATAATGATTCATGGCAAAGCATATCTGTGAAGGAATGGGAAGAATATTATAAGACTTTGCTTATGGAAACTAGAGATGAATCTCAAGTAAATAATTCTGGTATTGACTTTGTGGGACAACCTATGATATTGGAGCTTGGAGCTTGAGGGTGTTAATAAAGCAATTAAACATTTAAAAAATCAAAGAGCAAGTGGCCCCTGCGGAATATCAGCAGAGCTGATCAAAAATGGAACTGATAAATTGTTCAGATTAATTAATTATTCGAAAAATGCCTAAACGGAGAGGTAATACCAAAAGAATGGAGGATTGGATATTTAACATCAATATATAAGAAAGGAGACCGACAAAAATGTGAGAATTACCGAGGCATTACTGTAACAGCAACATTTAGTAGATTATATGGACGGATTTTAAAAGATTTCATTGAAGAAGGAATAAGAATGAAGGAAAGTGAAGAGCAAAGTGGATTTAGAGCAGGAAGATCATGTATGGATAATATAATTTGTCTTAAACAAATTGTTGAAAAGGAAATGACAGTAGGAAATCAAATTCATCTTCTATTTATAGATCTTACGAAAGCATATGATAATGTTCCAATCGCAAAATTATGGAATGTATTAAATGAAATGGCTGAATCTAAGTATTATTAGAGCAATTCAAGAACTTTACAAACAATCAAAAACAAAGATCAAAATAGGCCAAAGATTATCAAAAGGTTTTATAACAGATAAAGGACTCAGACAGGGATGTTGCATCTCCCCAACACTTTTTTAAATTTATGTTGAAGAAGCATTGAAAATGTGGAAAAAGAAATGCAGAGGAATGGGACTTAATATGAATGGAACGTCAATTTTTACTCTACAATTCGCAGATGACCAAGTGGTAATTGCAAAAAGTAAAAAGGATTTAGAGGAAATGACGGTGAAAATTAAGGAAGAATATGAGAAATGGGGACTTCACATGAATGTCAACAAGACCAAATATCTATGTATAGGAGGAAATGAGACAGACCTAAATCTAACTAATAACATAAAAATAGAAATCTGTAAGCATTATAGATATTTAGGTGTAGACATTAATATAGAAGGAAGAGACTCACAGGAAATTAAATACAGAATTTGTCAGGGGAAAAAGGCTGTAAGAATATTAAATTCTATTTGGTAGAGTAAGGAGATCTCTAGGAAAAGGAAGTATAATATATACAACTCTATTGTAAAGAGCATATTGTTATATGGAGCAGAAGGATGGAGAATTATGGGGACAGAAAGAAAGAAATTAGCGGCAGTAGAAATGGACGCCCTAAGAAGATCATGCAGGATATCAAGAATAGAAAGAGTAAGAAATGACAGAATCAAGGAAATGATGAAAATAAAGGGAACCATACTAGATGATATTAAAAAAAAAGCAATTAATCTGGTATGGTCATGTCAAAAGAATGAATAATGAAAGACTACTCAAATTAACATTCAACTATGAAATAAACAAAAAAAGGAAACGGGGAAGACCACGAAAGATCTGGATGAATGATATCTCAAAGGCAATGAGGGATACAGGTCTGGAAGAGGAATGGACCCTTGACCGGAAGAAATGGAAAAAGACTCTTGAGGATTCTTCGGATGGCGGCATCTGACGCCATAAACCGAGTTTATATATATCATTTTTATTCTTTTTCGCTTCCAACTGCTCTTATCTGACGGCCGGCTTCTTTAACCGGGGTATCAGTTAGGATTGCGGACCTAGTCTCACTTGCGACCTTCTTCATTATTTTGACATCTAACTTGGTTCTGTTAGTTTTTTAACATAATATCTTAGCATCTGCAAAATAAAGAAAATTTACTGCAGGCTGAATAGTCTATAAAATTAAAGCTGAACAGACATGAATACAGAACTACATGATTGTAAACTATAAGGGACGAATCTGTTGTTCAATTAAACGTTAAATGATGATTTGCAAAACTAAATAGCCTGAAAATACTAAAATGGTTTGAGACAGTACGGAACAAAAAAGATTCAGAAGCACGTTTACGCAGTAAGAACGTGCGTTAAGGTACCCCGCTGTCAATGCGTAAACGTGCCCTGTCGCCATGTTTGAATTTATTTTTAACGTATATACATATACAAATTATTATACAAGCTGTATTATACAAATACAGTTCTCAAAAAAGGATAAAATTCTGCTAATATACATATATTTGTTTGTCCTTAAATAAGTATTATTACTTCACAATAAGTTTCAATAAGTTCGACACAAAATTTACTCACCTTGACAGAAAAGAGGTTATCCTTTCCACATGCTAGATCGAAGCTCGACTGATGCTCAAATACTTGTGAGAATACCCGCTAGGGAGCAGCATCAATCTGTCATGACTGGTAGCGGGCCAGTTATAACTCTCATTTCGGAAAAGAGGCACTGCGTAAACGTGCCCCGGTCTACCCTACTTTATTTCCACTTGTCCGGAGAAAGTTTATCTCCGCACCCTGTCCTGAGCTACCTGGACACAATGCCGCCTACCTACCTACGCCGGGAGCGTAGAAAAATTAGGTCTTCACCTTTCGGATATTCAGCCGAGAGTCCCATAAACAGCCTCGGGCATTTGTGTATATGTAAATCAAATTCTTTGATAACCGGCGATACTTGAAAATGCTTGAGAGGTGTTTCAAGTACTGTAAGATATATTATACCTAAATTGTCTACAGCTAAGATCTTGGTTTAAAATATAGTTTTCATCCTGCCAGTTCAAGAGATTTGTAGTGGAATATATTGCAAGTTTAATTGGGTTGTTACAGATTTTATGGTACACAAAATGTATCGGTCTTGTAGCAAAAGAGGGATATTTAGGTGCCACGTCTGCCTCTATTGGCAGAGTGCTATTGAATTAGAACCAGGACTTTAGAACGGGAACTAGTTTCTGTGGTAGCGCATGACTGATCATGCCCTAGTCGATGTCTAACATTTCCTGTTTCTCGGGATCAAGTCTAAACCCTTAAAGTGATCCTCTTTGACACCGTAAGAAACTCTTCTACAATGCATTATGTTTGTCCGGATTCCGTTCCCGATAATTCATACTGCTGTGGATTTCATCAAATCATGTTCTTGTGACATTTTTAAATATACTTTTCTGGAAAGAAATAAAAACTTTTAAGAATTGGATTTTACGAAAAAGATTATGAACAAAGAGGTTTCTACTATAATTTGAGTTTTCTTCCTTTGCATTCTGCTGCAATTTAGACTATGTCTGTTTAGTTTTACGTAGTTCATCAGTAGACTTCTTTGCATATTTTCTTTAAAATTCTATCCTCCCCTGATTTTTTCGAGTGGCGTAGAATAAAAAGAATTTTATTTTCAGTGTAACAGAATCTTAATTTTCTCATCTCAGTTTATCTACCATCACAGAACTTTTATTTCGTCAGTTAGTATGAAAGTTCCAGCATTTCGTGCATTTTATATGCATTTAGCAGTTTTCTCCCGCTACGCTGATCGGTTTCTTCGAACGAACCCTGAATAAAACGAAAAATATCCGCGAATTCGCCCTTGTGTTTTAAAGCTATAAGGAGGTTTATCTACAATGTCCTTTCACATTGCTGAAAACGATATATTATAGCATTGCGCTGTTATATTTGGTGACAGACAAAATTTCGACGATTCTGAACCAACGCTTTTAATTGCTCATTTGCAGTAGGATTTGGTAAAGAAAGATAGCATAATTTGCAATATAATAAAACAATCCCGAAAACTTATCTATCTAACAACGGACGTATGATCAAATTTTGTCTTGCTGATTTTTTAAAGGCTAATCTTTCATAATCAGGTTTACCTGATTATAGAACTCCCCTCCCCCACCATATATATATATATATATATATATCTAAGCAACGAAGGAAGATATGTTATATACTGAAAGCTTCCATGAAATATTATCTAACTAACAGTGCAATTTCCATCAAAATCTGTTCAACAGAATCGTTTAAAAAATGTATTATATTATAATTATGATCATTCGATTATCGAACTTTACCCCATAATTCTATAACTAAGCATTGTAAAACAATATATTATATGCTAAAACTTTTGCTGAAAAATTACCTAACGATCGCTGATGCAAGTCTCATCAAAATTCGTTCAGTAGAATGCAAGTTATTAGCTGTCGGAACGAAATTCCCTTATGCAATATTTATACATAGCCGATAGCAAAATTCGGATTCAAATACAAATCAATTTTTGAACTGCATTTTTCTTAACATATCTCATAGAATAATATGGTACCAAGTTTTTCATTCAGTTAATGCAGCTTAACAGCAACAAACAATAATAATCACTTTAGCTTATTCGAAAATGTATTGTTTCAAATAGTACTTTATTTTCAAAAATGTGTGAAAATAAAAGAAATTTGAAATATAATAAAAGAACCATTTGCTTATAGTTATTTCTATAAGATGATTTGAAATGATTCCTTTCTGTATTCTATTGAACAATTTTACTAATTTCTTACCCTGTTATTATTATGCATAAGTTTCACTCTTTCTTTGTTCCGTCTCTCTTTCTCTGTCTTTTATGTTATTTTTAAGAAAATACGTTAAACAAATCTCAAGCAAATTATTTAAGAATAACACTAAAATGGAATTATAATTATGTTAATCAGACTTACATAAACGTATTCCATTTCGAAAAATTGATTTCTTTAAATTTGTTTTTACAATAATTTCAAGAAATACAGGATGATTCAAAAGATCATGTCCATACAGCATGTGGTTGTATGTAAAGTCATGAGGAGCAAGAAATACATAGGAACTGGGGGACGAAAACGCGATCGTGACGGTGCAATTGCATCGTGACCATGACGCAAAGAAACTATAACAAAGGTGTAAAAAGACCATTATTTTACAAAAAACTTAATATCGAAGTACAAAATCCGCAGGGCTCACGTCGCTGGATTGGCTCAGGCGACCCTGTATCGTGTGCACCACGATCCTCGGTCCTAAACACGCTGGTTTTCTACCTCTGGGGATACATTAAGTCTCTGGTGTACGAGACTCCCCTTCCATCGGCCATGGACCTCATGGCACTGATCGCTGAAGTGGCGGCACATGCCGCGCAGACACCTGGCCAATTGGACCGTGTTCGCGATTTCATACGGCGCCGATATAAGCATGCATCACGGCTAATGGAGCACATTTTGAGCACTTGTTATGAGCTGTAACATTTCTTATTTGTATTTTGTACTTCGATTAAGTTTTTTATAAAGTAAGGTTCTTTTTTACACCGTTTGTTATATTTTATTTCCGTCACAGTCACTATCCAATTGCACCGTTACGATCACGTTTCCGAACCCCAGTTCCTATGTAATTCTTGCTGTTCATGCCCTGACACAGACACACATGTACCGCTTGGATATGACCTTTTGAACTACTCTGTATATCGCTAGACAATACAATTTATATTAAATAATGCGTTCTAAAATATTTTGAAAATACTTTTAGATAACGATATTTTTTATTTATAGAAATATATATTACTTTCACCGCTTCTATTTTCCCATTTCATTTTCTACATACCTAGAATGATATCTGTATTTATCATCGAATATTTATCAAAATGTCTCCCCGAGTTTTCTTACTCAATTTTTTAACCTAGATCCAGGAATATTTGATTTCTTTACAAATATAGAATATGAATGCCGTTGGGAAAAAAATTATATAACTTTTAAATCTGTGTTTGAAGATAGTTTAATGTAAATATAGTTATATTGAACGACATAATGACAAGCATATTAGCAATTGTTATTTTGGGTATTCTATACGTTTATGCATTCAAATGTACACCTTATTTTTAAAAAATGCTATCATTTGAAAAAAGAGGCTATGTCTTCTAAGACATAACAATGCGATAACAATTTTAATCATTTACAGTCGACTATTTTCGAATGCATTTAAATATATATATAAATGTTTTCGCATAAACCATAAATTTTTGTATGCTATATAAATGCATGTTGATTACATAATTTATTTATGTTAACATTCATAGGTTTTGCAACGTAAAAAATTAGGAATTAAATGTGAATGTCGTATAATAATAATTTAAAAATTTAGATATTTCCGACCATAAAACTCATCACTTGTATCAACAAGTGTCATCTTGCTTTTCTTAATTTCAAATATATAGTTATATTCGTGCATTGACAAATTACGTATATGGTATATATATATATATATATATTTATTTATTTGCAGCAACCTATATTCAATCGCGAATATATAATTTTAAGGTACTTTTCCGGTGTCTGTGTTATAACTACTCTAGATATATATAATACGAATGAAACGAATTTATGGAAAAATTTCATGGAACGACTGAAATGAAACGAATCTATGAAACGATTTTATGAAACGACTGAATAATCATATGTTTATGTTTTACGGCGCTTTCTTCTAAAATATGAAATATTTTGCCATGTAATTAACAGTAAAAATCCGTATTGATCCGCAGATTTCAAAACTGGTATAAGAATTTTTAAATTCAACTTAGTTTTCGAGATATTAATTTTTTTTTTCTAATTTTAAATACTCTTCTCTAATGATGGCAACTGAAATTTTAATCATAACATATATATATATATATATATATATATTATTTTAGAAAAGTTTATTTAAATTAATTTGGCGACCAGTTTGGCCTCCGGTAAATGTATGCTAAGAAATGTATCATGTTACTTTTATTCATAATTCAATTTACTTGAAAAATCTTTCGCCAAATCGAAAGAATCTGATAGAGAAATCAAGAACTCGGTATTTTTATGTTACCAGGACGCAGGTGATAAATCGCCAAACATTTTTCCAGTCGCATTTTTTTTGTATTTAATTAAGTTTATTTAAAATATATATAGTCCTTTCATTCATTTTATTTAAAATACAAAACTTTCATTTAAAACTGAAACGTTTAAAATTGATGGCTTTCACTTCTTTCTTACTTTTTTTTTTTTTTTTATCAGAACGAAAAGAAAAATATTAATCACAGATGTCATATACATTTCATGTCACCATCACTTTGTTTCACAACAAAGAATTCCTAGTTTATAAGATGCTACTCCTTCACATGCATTTTCTTTAAATTTCAAACTTATGATGTTTTTATTATTTTCATCACATTTATTTTGGTTTACTACACTTATATATTACACTCATTTTAATTTTAGGGAGATTAAATATAATCTCTGGTGAAACTTCACTTAGACATTAAACACGTCTTAGATATTATGTCGTTTCTTGTAATAACATAACTTCACAATAACAGTAAAAAAAAAAAAAAGTTTTTTTTTTCTTTGGTAGCATTAGTAACCTAATGCAGTTACACTAAATGTTTAAAATATTACCTAAGGTGATACAATACACATACAGTTCATATCCTGCTCGATACATTGTAAGGAATACAAATTTAGAGTTTAGTTTGAAAAACAACTGCAGTTGTAGTACTTACCCGATCATGTCACCAGCCTCTCCACACCTTCGGACTGACCTTTTAATTTGATATGTGAGATATTTATCTCAGTTTTTTTTAATTTTTAATTTATCCCCTCTGAAGTTTTGTTCCGTTCAAAATTTTTGCCCTAAGGGTCCAAACTTCATTGCGTAGAGAGACAAAACCCTCGAATTGATGTTTCAATTCAATAAACATAATTTTTATATGATACATCGACGCAGGCTCCTTTGAAGATCAATGTGATCTTTGGGGAGCAGGGACCTATGTATCACTTGATGTATGGGTCTCATAACTCCCACCTCCCCTAGGGCTGATGTCGTAAACAGATGCCATCATACTTGTTACTTAACAAGAATAAGGACTATACCCATTCATAGGCATGCTATATGCATCCCGTTCTTTTGTAGTCCTGTGCGGTGTGCACGAAAACCAATTTTCTACCTATTTTTTTGTATTTTTATTACTTCATTTAACTTTTATTTACAGACATACTTATGTCTTTTTTTTTTCTATTTCATTTTAAAGTAGTATCTGTGTCTTTTGTTGCTTGCATTTATATTATGTTATTTTTATTTTGAGAAGATAGTATAACAAGATACTAAAAAAAAAATTACTTCTCTTATTTCGATCATGAAAACTGCTGATACCAGCCTCTTAATCAAATACTAAAAAGCTATTTAAAAAAAGGATCCTGCTAAATACAAAGAAATATTATTTGCTCTTGCTTGGAGACTGTTTGGGACTACTGATTACCAAGAATAGAATTAAAAAGGCGCCATTTATCGTGACCTGAAAAGTTTTGCTTTATGCAAACATTTAAAGAATTGCAAGCACACAGTTAATTTATATATATATATATATATATGGAGACTTATCTTTGTGTTATGTTATATATGTTTTAAATACTTATAAGTATGGAGTATACAAAGTAATGTTAAATTAAAAAAAAAAACAAAAAAAAAACTGTTCTACAAGTTTCACAGTTTTTTGTCTGGTGGTAATGGGTGATATATATAACGGCTTTCCCGTTATATATTCATTTAACCTCCTCTCTCCTCAAAAATCAACATTTAACTTTACTAGTTCATTATACAATTGTCCTTATTCTCCCCCCCCCCCTTCAAATAAAATATTTAGTTTAAATATGACAGTTTATACTTAATTTCATATGGTTTTAGTCTTACTCTCCCCCCCCCCCTCACACTACTGTAAGTTTCGCCTTTTACTTTTTAAAGTTCGTTTTAAATGCAGCCATCATTTATCAGTCTGTTCCTTTTTTCTTTCCCTTTCACACAGATAGAAATATATCTTAACCACAGTGATTTTCCGTTGAGATAAAATAAAAGAATAAATTAGAAGTGAATGTCTTTCCCATCCCTGCCGACCATATGTAATGCATATTTTCTCAGCCTCTTGGCTTGCATTAATAATCAATTCTCACCCTTGTATTTGCCAGATAAAAGCCATATGCCCCTTGCTGACTAATTTCTGCTGTCGTTAAAGCTGTAACGTGCATGTAATATCACGTGTTTGCTATTTCTTTAGCCACTCTCACTTACCTCAAGAATTTTATTTCTTGTAACCCTATAAAGCCCGCCATGGCGTAGTTTTTAACTCAATGTAACACTTCTTGATTGTTTTGTCTACCCAATTTGTTTTTCGCCAAATATCTTACATATGGTTATCTAATGCTCGCCAATCTTTAAGTAATTGTAACAAAATCTGTCTCACTTTTGCTCCTGACCTCGAACCATGTAGACTGCAATTAAGCTCCGCTGTGGGCTTCTGCCACGGAGCAGTTAACGAAACTCCCCGTCCCTGTGTTCTTTTTCACGGCCCTCCTTTAAAAGTTCTTTACAATAAATGTCTAAGTCCATTAAAGTATTGTGTTGGAGTTTCTTTTTGTTCATTTATGAACCTGGGTACACGAAATCACCGTTATACCATTCGAAAAAAAAATGCTAATTGGCGAGTTGGAAAAAAGCTATTGGCGAGATTTGCACCCGGCTGGCGTAACAGTACCAAGAATTCTTTGCGACTATGGCAACTTTTATGTAGTTTTATTCGAAAAAAAATTTTGGATTTTTTAATCTAATTGGAAAACTTTCGGCACAGATGTCATATACGGCCCCGTATTGGCGCGATTTTTTTCCCTAACGCCAATGTCATATACGTAACATGTATTTAACTGGTGCCAAATTATCGTTATTTTGCTTGATATGGTAAACCGGATGTTGTTGTTTATGCTGTTGATGTTTTCCCCAAATTGGCGTCCTCAAAAAATCACGAAAATATGGGGCCGTATGTGACATCTGTGCCAAACTTTCATATGAACAGCGAAGGGATCAGACCGTATTTGTTTATGGCAGTTACATAATTTGGACTATTATAATATAGTTGAAATGATGACGATAGAGTAATATTCGGCGACTTATCACCTGTTCCTGACTAACATTGATGTACAAAAATGGCACCAGGAATATTAAAAGCGAAGTGGTCCGGACGGAACTATTGATGATAGTCACATGACTTGGACTATTTTTATAGAGATTGTTTTAAAATACGGGATACGAAGACTCTGTATACTTAATTTTTTTATCTTCTTTTCAAATGTTTAACTGATCCTCTTTCATCAAACACGAGAAGAAATATTGGATGTCTTAAAAGCAACTGATTAGGCCTTAAATTTTTGCAGTAAAAGGGAATAGAATGGAAACCCGTTTACTGGAGATCTGCACCGCATTTTTCAGTATAATTCAATCTTTTCTAATATTTTTAAAACCGATCAAATTAGCGTGTTTTTAGATTCTGCGGTGTCTGAACGTGGGGTTAGCGAGCGTAGCTTGCAGGGGGCAGAGCCCCATAGTATACACACACACATATATATACATAATGTTATATCTATCTATTTATATATAAACACACACATACACACACACACACAAACACACATAAAATATATACAGGGTGTCTCAAAAGGTCGTTTTCAAACTTAACATGCTCTGTCATATCATGATAAACAAGATTTACGTAGAAACTTGTGTTCGAAAATCCAAACAGCGACCACTAGAGGGCGATGAGCGCAGGCTTACGGGAGAGTGGGAAGCGTAATCAATTCAGGCTAGGACGTTGTAAATCAGTTTAGTAATCTAGGAATCAGTTTAGTAACGCAGATTTGGCCAATATGCATTACGTATATTGCGTCGCGGAGGGAAATGAACGAGCCGCGGTACGGATATACCTTGAGCGTTTCCCAAGCAGATGTCAGCCATGTCATGTTTTGTTTGGATAATTGCACCGCAGATTGCGTCGAGTTTTCTAAGTACGAAGCCACATAGGTCAAAAACGCACTACACGCACTGCTGTTGTAGAGGAAACCGTGCTACGGGAATTTGACAGGAAACCGCAAACAAACGCGAGCAAACGAACGCGTCTTGGGTGTACTGTACATCCTTCCAGCATTATGCGAATACTGCATGAGGAGCAACACCGCTACCACTTACAAAAGAGTACAGGCATTGTGCGTTGACGATTACCTCCAATGCGTTGCATTCGCACTCTGGTATTTGAAACAACGGGTCGCACATCCGGAATTACCATCGTGGGAGGGTGTCCTGAACCTGCACAACATGCACATATGAGCGCATGTAAACCCAAGGTCTACACGAGCCCATGCATGGCAACAGCGTTTCACCGCAAACGTTTGAGTTGGTATCATCGGTGACATATTAATTCGCCCTTACCTACTACCTCAGCGCCTCGACGATAATACCTATCGCATTTTCTTAGAAAGAGTATTTCCGGATCTGATGGGTGACGTTCCGGCCGCTAAACGCCGAAACATCTTGTTTCAGCATGATGGAGTACCTGCTCATTTTAGCTACACTGTGTGAGAATACCTCGATAGGCCATATCCTAATCGCTGGACTGATAGAGGTGAACCAGCCGCATAGCCACCGCAATCCCCCTCCTAACTCCGCTGGATTTCTATCTGTGGGAACATATGAAGTCCATGGTGTACGAGACGCCCGTAACATAGGACATGGATCTGGTCGCCAGGATCGTGGAAGTGGCGGCACGTGTCCGTGATACACCTGCCCAATTTGAACGGGTCCTTGAATCCGAGCGTCGACGTTGTGAAGCATGCATTGCGGTGAATGAAAGGAATTTTGAACACCTTTTGTAAATTAAATCACGTTCTTTAATAAAAGTCATATTAATACGTCTTTCAATATCCTTTCTTTCTTCCTCTCCACACCTGCGCTCATCGTCTTCTAGCAGTCGCAGTTTGCATTGTTGAACACAAGTTCCTGTGTAAATCTTGTTCCTCATGATATGACAGACCAGTATGTTAAGTTTGTAAACATCATTTGAGACACCATGTATATATGTATATATATATAACAATGGCGCCCGGCTACCAGAAAAATACCAATTTTATTAAGAAAAGAAGTGGAAATTGGTTTTCTAATTGTATAAAATATTTCTAAGTGCTTTGACAAAAATTTCAATAGGAGCTATTAGGGAAAAGATGAAATGTATGTATACATGTATTTAAGATATCGACTTCCTTCGAAGCACTTTTTTGAAAAACTTTGCAATGCAACATTGTATTCAAAGTTTTTGATTTAGTATTAATAAAAACTAATAATTTTGTTTTAAAATTATACATATATCCCTGTTAATTTACAAAATTTTTAAATATGTATGGAAATTTGAAGAAATTTTTAAAAAACCTGAAAAATACTACATTTAAAACAACTAAACTTATTAGAAAAATCTTACCAATGAAGCAAATTATAAGCTTTTATGTACTGCATCTTCCACTTTAAGTTAAATGATATCTTAGTAAACAAATATTTTACAGATGATCGACGAGTCAATTATAAGATTTTCAACAGTTTTATTATGTTATTGTTCAAATAACAGGGCATAATTTTGAATATATTCATGCAATTGAAATTCTTTTAGTAGATGCACTAGACAACAATATATAGACAAAGCTCATGAAGTTTTATGGAAGAATGATAGTAATAGTTTTGGTCATCATTTTTGAATTGAGTTAATTTTGTGCAAATTTGTTTTTGAGAAAATTGGATTTAAACGTTAAATTAGTCAATCTTTACCAGAAATTGACTATAAATTCTGTTCTAAAGATGGTAGGGAAAAAAGAAAGCTGTTTTATAATCGTAAAAAGTTGTTCCTCCAAAGGAAAATCGATAATTTTCGCGAAAAATCTCATTTCCAACACAGGCTTTGTTTTTCTTCCTACTATCTTTAGAACATAATTTATAGACAATTTAATGTAAATATAGACTAATTTAACGTTTAAATCCACTTTTCTCAAAAATTTTTTACACAAAATTAACTCAAAAAAGGATAACTAGAACTATTATTATCATTCTTCCATAAAACTTCGTGAGCTTTGTCTACACAGTGAAATACGTTCAACACGAAAACGCATAACATGAAAATCGGTTAACACTATGCAATTTAAGATATTTTTTTTTCTTTTAACACGAAACAAACATCGTTTAAAACGAAAAATATTCGCTTTCGATCTAGGGTAGTCCGACCAGTAAGTGAACATCCCCAAGTGAATGAACAATTTTTAGATATTTTAATAGAATAAGGTTTGAAAAACTCCCCACTGGATGGTGTTACAACATTGCCTTAATTCTATTCAGTAGGAAGATGTTGCATTCATTATTGGTTACTGAAGTCACATTACTTTACTTTTAGAACATGTTTTATTTTTCATGGCTGCGAAACACATTGTTTCAGTGCTGAAATAATAAGTTAAGTGCTATGTCATTTCATATGTTTGATAAGAATTTACTGTTTTTATTTGCATTATGCACCAATTTTATTGTACATACATTAAATATGTACATTATAGCGAGATTTCTAATTGTTTTAACTGTTGTAGATTATGTACAATTTGAGAATAGGGATGTTTAATAACTCTGTAATAAGTACAGAACTTGTGTGAAAATATAAGTTATTTGAAAACAACGTTTAAACACACAATAAAACAAGCAGATTTGATCATACGTATACGTTTCGTAAGTACTAGAACTCACATCCTCAGTGTAAAAACTTTAAAAACTTTTTTTTTTTTGGGGGGGGGAGGGGGGGTGTTTACCGTACATGCAGTTTGGGGGATATTGTTTTTAAAGTTTTTACACTGAGGATGTGAGTCCTAGTACTCACGAAACGTATACGTATGATCAAATCTGCTTGTTTTATTGAGTGTTTAAACGTTGTTTTCAAATAATTTTTTTAATAACTGGTTAGGGAAATGTTAAAAATCCAATGAATGAACAGCTGTTCATTCATTATTCAAGAATGGCAACAAATGAAAAGTTAACAGACATAAAAACGTAACAAAAGAACATATACACACACATTTTTAAAGGTAATAATTATTAATGACTTTCAAATCTTAATTTTTCTATGTTTTTAGATGATTGATAGAAATATTTTCACTGATTATCAAGAAGATTCCTCAAAATGTAAATATGGGAGGTTCGACTACTCTAAAGAAGATCTTGAAAATACTGAACATGCGAGTCTCAGGTCACCTCAGTTTAAAGAACTCATCTGTTCATTTTAATACTCCAAAAGAAACGTTTGTCTAGGAAACTGCGAGGACAAATAATTTAAAATAAGCGTATGGTACATTGCCTGTGTTGTCCTTTGAAGAAGAAAAACTCCTTGAACATTGGATAGTTGGAAATGGAAAATTGGATTTACAATGCATAAGGATGAAGTAAAAGGTGATGTTTACAATGTCATGAAACAAACAAGAAGGAAAAATCCATTTATAGACAAACATCCAGGGGAGAAATGGGTGGCTCTTTTTTAAAAATAGCATCCAAGGTTGGAAATAAGAAGTAAGCACCATGACAACATGTGGAACACAGGTCCACAAGCGGTGGAATTGTAAGTCGCCTGCAGTACAGTATAGGATCTGGTATTTTAAGGATCATATGAAAGCCATAATAAAAACACCCGGACTTATTTCTGAAACATGCTCCGTTCGTCTGGAGTTATTACTGAAATAGAGAAGTTCAGGGCTGTGGATTTCAGGAAATGGAATTAGTTTTTTCTCTTTTTTAAAAAAAATCTGTAATTTATGATTAATTTCAAAACTAAAAGGTGACAATTTTTCAAGCTAATTAATTATCGTTCTGGGTTTCAAAAGAACCGTAATTCCGTAAAAACATGTTATAAGTTATTTGTTCAAGTTGTAAATGAATAATGATTATGAAATTTAAGTTGTTTTAAATTGCTGCCTGTTCATTAACTGGAAAATTTTGCGTTCGTTCACTGGTAACAACGGTTCATTTACTTGGTTTTTGTATCGATTTCTATTAAGACACCCCTAGCATCCCAAACAAGTAAAATATAAAATTCCTTTTGTTATTTTTTAATCATTTGTAAACCAACAAATGTATTTGCACTGTCAAACTCCAATAGGTACTGTTTATTAAAATATAATGAATCGTATTCTTTTTAAATGTGCTTAAGTGATCATTTACTGGTCGGACTACCTTAGTTAGTTTGAGTTGAAAGCGGTGAATTTTGTGTTAGAACCTTTGAATTTTGGTGAAAATCAGTGATTTTATTTTTTGTAAATTAGCTTATGTTTTATGAGCACAACGGAAATCGTTCCGAAAACAATCCACTATTTCGTTTCAAATGAAGATGAAGCTGCTTAATGCAGTTGATGAAAAAGAAGGACGAAAACAGAAGCTGCAAAGAACTTGACATTGCCAATTCTACTTTATCAACGATAATAAAAAAATCTCATTGCGTTAATGTTTGAGCGTAGTATGTTTAAACCAGAAAGAAAAAGCATGAGAACCGCTAAGCACGAAGATTTAGAGACAGCTTTGCTTATTTGATTCAAACAAGCTAGATCTCAGAATGCTGAAAAATACACTTCGAAAAAAGATATGATTTTACACCCCCAAAAACAATATTTTTTTACTTGCATTTTATCCTAATGGATGCAAACTACTAGTAGTTTAACTAGAAATCTAAATAAAATTTGAGGACGTTGAAAATATTTCTAAGATTTGTTCTTTTTTTACGAATCTTATAACACAAAATTGTTTTAACACGATAAAAAATTTCATCCCCCCCAATTTCGTTTTAAACGTATTTCACTATATATTGTTGCCTAGTGCATATACTAAAAGAATTTCGATTGCATGAATATATTCAAAATAATGCCCTGTTACTTGAACAAAAACATGGGAAAACTGTTGAAAATCTTATAATAGACCTTTAGTACATTTAATTAAAAATAATTAATTTGGCTAATTCCATACGTACTTGTAGTGTAAGTCACATACGTGTAAACTGCTATGATTATGACTGCCAGTATTCTAGAACGGGAAAATGTGACTTATTTTATGGGAGATATCTCATTAATTGAATAAAGGAAAGAAAACTTTTCGAAAATAACGGTGGCCAAAAAGAATTACATTTATCAGTTATGTAACTTACATTACAAAAGTCAAAGATCTTGTGCTCGAATGCCGGACACTTTTTAACTTACTAGGAAAGATTTCAATCCGTAACATTATTAAGCGGTATGTTGAGTCAAAAATAATTTCTTATATTAATTCTCCTTGTTTTACTATCAAATACATTAAAATGTCATTTTTATTTCCTGTCTGATGCCATATTCATCTTCTTTTTAATTCTAAAAAAAATATTTCAATTTCATTTTTTAATCATTCATTTTTCATTTGGAAGTCTTGCAACTGCAAATTAATTACTGTAGAGAAAATATTATTACGGCTTTTGAATTTTTTTGCAACAATGAAGTTTTTTTTTTAAAATTTTATAGGAAAAATGTCCATTGTTTCTCAATTAAAGTAGCTAAATTTAGAATTATTAAGACAAATATTTGAAAAATGCAAATGAAACATGACCTATGTTACTTTCTGGGTTATAATTCACCAGTATTCAAAAAGCTTTTATCCTTCATTTTGACCTTTACGTCAGGGAAAATTTACAATATTATTAGAATTACCAAAGAATAAAAAATACTGTTTCATCAGGGACAAATCATAGGAAGAAAAGTAAAAAATGTTATGAGGTCCACAGGCTCTACCGTGTTAAATGAACATTGAGATGTGACACTTGAAATAAATAAGTACTGCACTGCCGCGTAATACTTAAATACACTGGTGTCCAAAATTAAGGACCAATCGCAAAATGCTAATTTTCAAGTACGCGAATATCCAAAAGAAAATAATATAATTCGAACTATTACTATCTCTACAGCACAGCTCGTCCAAATAACATCTCATTCATGTCACACATGGTCACAAGTGATAGTCACTACGGTGAAGCAAAAAATAGGAAATTCCATATATCTCACTATGAGTCTCAAATGATCACTATGTGTAACTACACTGAGACGTCACTGTGGCTGCTGCTTTGTGACGAGTCACCATGCGACTCAATGTAGTTACATTGTGACTGTCATGTGTCTGTCTGTCATCTGCAGGCACAATTTCAAATTAATCGTAAACGCTGCATTGTGATAAGTTACCAAATAATGTCACATTAGAGTCACATGTCACTTTCAGGTGACAGAGAGACTACTGTGAAGTCACCATTGTGCTCTTTTGTAAAAGTCACCACGTGATTATAATGTAATATTATTTGGTGACTTATCATAATGCAACGTTCATGATGACTTTGAAATTGAGTCTAAAAATGGCAGTCATATGAGAGTCACAATATAACTACATTGCAAAATCACCTGGTGACTCGTCACAAAGCAGCAGTCACATTGACGTCTCACTGGAGTAACATATAGTGATCATTTGAGACTCATAATAAGACGCGTGGAATTTCTTACTTTTGGTTTCACCGCAGTAACTGTGACACTTTGTGACCACGTGTGACATGAATGAGATGCTATATGTACTAGCTGTGCTGTAGGAATAGTAATTAGTTGAATTATATTATTTCCTTTTTAGTATTCGCTTACTTAAAAATTAGCATTTTGTGACTGGTCCTTAACTTTGGACACCAGTGTAGAAAATAAAATATCAAGACGCTTACAATCTAAGAAAAAGTATTTAAATAATTGCATCGGTCATTTTGTAAAGGGGATAACCCTTATAAAATTACATAGGCGTTGTCCCCTTATCAAAATTACAGATTCAATTGTGAATCTACGTATCTATATGTATCTACGAAAGTGTGTCTAAGAAAAAATCGTTAAATGGAATTCCTCTACCTGTGGTATATTCTATTGAGCTGTTTAGATGGCAGGCCAGAAGGTATTACCAATAAGATTATCTGAGTGAGATGTGTAAGCTGGTTGTCAGTTCAGGTAACTCAATACGCAGAGCATTAGCAACTTAAGACAAAGGTGCTGTCTTCTAATCCCGGGTTGGAGACTTTTAATTGCGTTCGTAATTATATAAATACGTAGCATCTATAGTCGTCGTTCAGTCTGTCTGTCTGTCCGTCTGTCCGCATATAACAGATCAAAAACTACCCAACCGAATGGGCTGAAATTTTAAATATATAATTGTAGAAAAATGTTGTCGAGTCATTTCAAATTTTATGAAAATCGGATGTACAGTTTAATTACAGGGGCAGTCAAATGTTTTCTGTTACATTACGTCTAATGGGAAAAATTATTTAGAGTGCATTTTAATGATGTTACAGCCTTTCGAACAGAATGAGATGGATATGCACTTATGAAGTGTACTAAAATATACATTCAGTACAATATGCGGTGCAAAAAATATTTATAAAACTAGTTATAGTACGAACGCAGCACATTTGCCACGTTTGACGTGCAATTTCCAACTGGTTCAAGTACTAAGAACGATTTCAATCCTTAGATTATTAAACAGTATGATTGAATTAAAAATAGCACCGATGGAAATATCAGCACGTTTATAATCTAACAAGGAAGGTCTCCATACGGGCATATTCAGAAAAATCTGAAAAAATTACAGAGTGTTCTTCTCATATGGATATATATGTTTATAAAATTTTTTTGGTGGAACCTCGATAGAACGCTCGTAAAAAAATAAAAAAAATTTCGTTTATTTGGCGATTTATTATCAGTTGGCGATGAAATGAAATTTCGAAAATTACTTTTTTATGTCGAATACTCTTTAAGATGAAAATGTTTCATATTGAACTCGTTTAAATAAATTTCATGTAAGTAACTTTAGTTTTGTCAGTTTTAGTTTGATTTAACTATAATTTTGTGATATATATATATATATATATATATATATATATATATATATAAGTTAAATATCAAATTTTATGAATTGAAGCAAAATTAAAATAAATTAAAATTGTTTCAATATCTTAAAATTAAGTCCAATTGAGCACTGTCGATTCAGTTTTGTTGCTATGGAAACGACGAATTCATTGATATTGAAATGAATAACTGGTAAATGAATCTCGCCTTTACTTTGGAATTCGCTTTAATATATGAAAATATTTTTATATATGAAATTGTTTTTAAAGTAATAAAATTAAATAACTAGCAACATAAATATATAATAAAAAAATGTTTTTATTAAACTCTCTCATTGTTTTTGTTTAAATTCATTAAATATTTTTACACGCAATCTAAAAATCAATCAACAAACAATTTTCAGGTGCATTAAAATAGTTTGCTTTTGTGAGGAAAAATACTGCTAGCCAAATCGCGTGACGCTTTCGTCTTTTCGCGCCAAATACTCGAAAGTATTTTATTTTTTTACAGATTTTCTACTGTAATTCCGCCGCTAAATTTGACTGATCCTTTTTTTACATACATAAGTAGTTCATTGGTATTTTTTTTTAAATATTCTGAGTATGCCCAGTAAGGAGACCTTCCTTGTAAGAAATGTTATTCATGTAATTGTGATCAATATGTTTTTTAGTGTTAATACAATAAAAACGAGTATGGTAATAGCACTTTTAAAGTACAAGAGAAATTGTTTGATATAGATTTGATTCCATTTTTACCCGGTTCTTAAATGTATATATTTAGAGAAATCATACTATACAATAATAACATTTATTTCTTGCATTTAGAACTTTATATTATTTTGTATACAATAATAATAATTGAAGAGCTGAGTGGAAGAACATGTTATGCTACATTTTCTGAAAAATTATTTTATCTTTTGTACGAAGGTGTTATCAGGTATTCCATCACACGGTAAAGCTAAAATACCAAAATTCTATTTAGCCTTGAAGATTTAAGACATTATTCATTAATATTTAATATTTTATTATTTAATAATGTAAATAATATTAATATTTTTTAATATTTAAAAATTAAATATGAATAAGTTTTTTTGATAGGGGTCAGTACCACACCTGTTAATATTTTAAACACATGGTAGAGCTGAGTGGAAGAACATGTTATGCTACATTTTCTTAAAAATTATTTTATCTTTTGTACGAAGGTGTTATCAGGTATTCCATCACACGGTAAAGCTAAAATACCAAAATTCTATTTAGCCTTGAAGATTTAAGTCATTATTCATTAATATTTAATATTTTATTATTTAATAATGTAAATAATATTAATATTTTTTAATATTTAAAAATTAAATATGAATAAGTTTTTTTGATAGGGTTCAGTACCACACCTGTTAATATTTTAAACACATGGTACCAAACAGAAAATAAATCATTAAAATTGACAACAAAAACTTTCACATCAAATATCTTCAAATGTAATTTTTGTTACTTAACATGTTCTTCCACTTAGCTCTTCAACTGTATGAAAGCGTCGAAAATAAAACCGATCTTTTGATCATGAAGTAGCTATAAAACTTAAAATTATCAAATATTATGTAAAATAGTGTCTCTTTATTTTAGTGTTTTGTTTTTTTATATAATTTTCTAATTTTATTGAATCTATTTTAACAGTTAACTGGTGTTGTGGTGCCATATAATCTCCACTTATTTGTCTAGTCTTGTAATTTCTTCATTAATCAGTACGACTCAGATTAAAATAATGAAGCATATCGTTAAACAAATACAAATTACATGTTTTGATATAAGTACTAATTAATTCAACTAGTAAACAAGTAAAAATTGAATAAAAAAAATAAAAAAAGCCCAACTGCGTAAAAAGAGAACTAATTAATTATTTCTCATCAATGTCAAACTATTTGTTATGTTACATACCTATTTTTTTATTTACTTGCATTGATGACTTTTAAGTTATGTTTAATTGTTAGTTACTATCTATTAACACTGTTTTGATGAGGCCTATAGATGTCTATGATGGTTAGAGTTGCAGTAAAGCTAGACATCTTACCAACATAACTTCCAGGTTGTGTAATATTTAAACGGAGCTTCTGACTGTAAAACACTCAATGAAACATCGTCTTCATTTTGTAAAACCTATCCAATGATATGCCACTCAATATGGTGCGTATTTTGTTTTTCGTTTCTGCCACCATGTTGTATTTTACGGCCGCCATTTTGAATTTATAAAAACAAAACCTAGCCTATAACCATCGTATGGTTAAGGTGATTCGATAGAGACCTCATTCATTAAAATCCATCTGGCCGTTGGGATGTTTCAAGGGTATAAAAAATCCTTATACCCAGATACGCGTGAAACACATAACCCTTCTTTGCAGTCGAGTAAAAAAGAGAAACAGTTTTTTTTTTTAAATATTCATTTTATTTGTTATTTTGTATATGTTATAATACTAGATGCGGAAGAAATAGCACCGAATAGCATTTACTTACAAAACTTTCACGATGTCTGTTAGATGATAAGTTTTAAGTCAATAATTTACTCATTTTTGTTAGAAATAACAATTGTTCAATACTTTCTAAATTGTTGTTGGTAAGTACATGTTTCGCAGGAAACTATTTTTTGAATGCCAATTTTTCCAAGCAATGAACTTCGTGGCAATATTCATTAACATTTCAAGTAGAAAAATACAACAAAACTGAAATTTTGGAAAAAGTGGAGGAGAAAAAATAATGGCAGTTTGAGGTTTCCAATGAGTTTCAGTCAAAAAATGTGTTATTAAATAGTAAAAATATTATTAATAAAAATTAAATGGCTGTTTAATTCAAATATGTTTCGTTTAGTAATCAGTAAATGAGCGTAAATTCATCGTGTAACTTAAAGAAAATGAAAGAAATAAAGAATGAAAATTGCAAAAACTTGATGCATATTTTGGGAAGTTAAAATATATGGGGCATTCTCACAATATTTTGCCTTTCGGGAATAAAAATCTGGTGAAATTAAACTTTCTAAAATAACATTTTAATCAGTTAGATGAATGCCTTAATGATTCAAAATAAACAAAAATATGGTCAGCAGCGAACTTTTTAAAATTTAACTGAGGTTTATGCTAAACTTGCGAGTTTAATTTTCCTTACAATTTCACCACTATAGCTTTCTATTTTTTCTAATTTTTTACTTATAATGTATTTGCATAGTACCCACAGGACATTTAAATAAGAAATACTAATAATGCAGTATTTTTAGTACAAAATTTTGGTATAACATTGTCTTAAAGGGGTGTTAAAGAAGGGGCCGAAAGAAAAAACGGGGATGATATAGGAAAAAAGGGACGGTAATGAAAAAAATGGGATGGTAAAGATGGGACGGTAAGGACCACTATATGCAGACAAATCATGTTAAGACTAAGTGATAGCCACAATGTTGATTGATTTTTAGAAACAGTTATTTACAAGGATTAAATTAAAAAATATATATATTTAATTTATTTCGAAATGTGTAGGAATAAAACTTGGGGACGGTATGACTACCAATAAAGCCACTATGCTCGAAATTGATATTTAAATGCTGATTTAAATTCTGCAGTAAATTTCTTGTCAAAAAAAAAATATCGACATTATTTCTGTAGCATACTATTCTTCTTACTTCTGTACTATATTCTGTAGCATGAGAAAAACCTTTAAAAAAATTCTGTGGCAGCATCTGAAGTGATTTTCTGTATAAGTTTAGCGAGAGGGGTGGTAAGGAATCTAAACCCAGGTACATAGTTCAAAAAATAATATCAACCGTAAAAACGTGTGCAGGTTATTTTTTTGCTGCCTATAAATCAATTGTTCCAGTTTCGAAAAAAAAAATTATATCGAATTACTTTTATTGAAACAATCTTATTCATACAGCTCCAAACTTAAAAGCCAGCATCAGGGGCACAAGATGTTATAGGAGTTTGCCTGGTACTCGGACCCCCTAAAACGTCCGAATCTTATTTATCTCATTAATATTGTTATGCAAGCATGCAGTGAGATGTTCCCCCAGTATATGAAATAAAAAAAAACCCACAAGAATATGCACTGAAATAAAATTTATTATTCAGGGACTTAAAAGTCAAAAGTTTGTGAGAATGCACCATATAACAATTTGTAAAACATTAAATACGTCTAAACATATCATGAGTTTTAATTATTCGGATTTCCTTAATTAACATTTTTTAAAATTTTTAACATAGTTTAAATTAAAATGAGTTGCACAATTTAATTAAAATAATGAGATTGTCATTTCATTCTTTTTTTCAAATAATTTTTATATTTTTTTTATTTTACTTTTACAAAAAAAAAAAAAAAAAAAAAGATAGAAAGAACTTAATTCGTCTTTAGTAATCTATGTAAAGAAAGGTTAGAGTAATATTAAATTATCTCGTCACGGTTTATTAAAAAAAAAAAAGATAATGACTTTTCTCTCATCAAAAAAATACCTTCTAGTTTTTGGAAAGATGACAGATTTTTTATTACGTTTTGTTCTTATTATTTTCCATTTCTTTTAAGGTCACTACAGATTTTTTCATAAAAACTTATATTTTTAATGTCACTTTTTAAATTAATTTCATTTGTTTCGAATATTTTACTATGCTTTCTTTAGTTCTTCCATGAAATTTATAAAGATAGTGTTGAAAGATAAAGCTAGAAATGTTTATAGAAGCTTCTGCGTATATTCTTTGCAATGTGTATTTTAAGAACTGCATTTAAAAAAATAAATAAAAATAATGTTCCAAGCTTAGATTATGAAACACTTTCAAACAAGTTATTCGAAGTCTATTGTCCAGCCTAATACTTATTTCATGGATTTCTAGATTCTACATAGCATGCTAAAATTTATTTTATTAAGAAACCGCGAAATACGGGAAAAATTCACCTTCAGCAATTTCTCTCAATAGAGGGAAACATACTTTAAATATTTTGCATAGTTTTGCATAATGCTTAGACATTTTTATACACGCCACATAGTAAGCAAAATTTTAAATCAGCTTAAAGCGTTCTTAAAACTACTAAAATAAAATTTCCAGCAATTATCAAATGTAGGCAGCAATCTATATAGTTCTTTGCGTGACCATATGTACATGATTTTTATTTATATTCTACAACCATCTCTTATAGTACGGGTGCTTGGCATGAAAAAACTGCAAATCGTGATAAGAATATATCGATTGGTCAGTATCTACTTTATATTAATACAATGGCATTTCAGAGGGAGGGGGGCATCCTGTAAAGTCATAGGAATTCAAGATGGCGGCTGTAATTCAAAATGACGTCATTTTCCAAAATTCTCTAAATTTTCTTATTATTCATCATATAGAAGTATGTTTTATGTGAATTTTTACGTTTTTTAGGTTAAAATGTCATTTGTAACAATTTCTAAGATTGTTTAAAAGTATGTAATGAATTCCGTTTGTGTGACCGTCTGTCTGTCGGCGCTCTAACTCGCGTAAATATATTTGATCACTATGAAATTTATATATGTTATTGATATTCTTTATGGCATGAATATTATAGAAAATGAAGTGTTAAAAACTTATAGTTCCTTTACAGAGATGCTTAACAGAATTCCGTTACGTTACGTCCTATGGAGAAAAATCGTTTCTAATGTTTCACAATATCAAACACAATGGAATGTATATATATCGCTAAAGCACCCTACAAGATGCTAAATATAGAATATGGTATGAATAGTATTAGCCGTTCATTTACAAGGACAGTCCAAAGAATCTTGTTACATTATGGTCAAAATTACGGTAATTACTCTCTATGAACAACAATTGTTGGAGGTATGTTTTACGTTGTACTACGCGTTTTTAAGTTTTTCTCTTTTTTTGTATATTACTTAGTGCATGTAAACTCTATAGATCCTATACAAGACTGCATAACACATTTGAAGTATATTTCCATTTATTGATGGACATTGCTGATGGGGATTTTTTTCAACTGTGTAATGCGTTTCCGAATTGAACATAGTTTTAGCATACTATGATTGCTCAAGCAGAAAAAATACCATGCAAAATGTCTAGAACTAGCAAGATTATACAACAAGTCTTAAAGTAATGAAATGTTACAAGAAAGCAATAACAATGAAATATATCATGGTGCGTTTTCGCAGATTTGGGAAAAGTATGAAAGATTTAAATTGCATTAAAATAGTTTTAAAATGTGTTTCCTGACAAAAATGTATAAGGGGCGCGATTAACTCAGCTTATAGAAACATATTTGCAATTATGTATTCCTGATGTACACACTTCACGTTTACGACAGAGGATTTTTGCAAACTTGCTATACATGAAAGTTTACATGTCTGGTAGAGATTACATTTTAGCATATGACAAAACTCGTTGTGTTGCAAGCATGTAAAGATTAAGAAGATGAAGATGCACTTGTTTTATTGCGTGTAGCGAAAATGGTAAGAAAAGATATGTTCCAACATACGAACTTTATCAACGGTGATATTGATAATAATCATTCACAGTTACATTTGTTGTACACTCTCTGCTGGCTATCTTAACACATTCACTGCCATGAACATCGCCGGTGAGTCTCAATTTTTTTTAAATTCTGTGCCGTGAGCATCACCATTTCGTCACATGTAGCTTTCGATATAACATTAAACAAAAATTACTCAGAATCCACGATTATTCTCACCCTTAAATTTTTATTTTAAATTTTGCCTTATTTAATCAGAGTATTTTCCCTATTCAATTAGGCAAACATTTCCATTTCGAAAAACCGGTGATAAAAGATATAAAATTCTGTAAAAGACGTTCGTCCCGACGGTGTTAAAAACACTTTAATTAGTCTTTTTAAGTTTAGCACCCTGGTGATTATTTTAAATTCCTATGGGGGCAGTGAACGTGTTAAATATGCTGTTATATGGAGTAAATATTGAAGCCAATGAACTTATTAGTAAACCATCTCTCACAATATCGCAACCAATGTGTTTTAATGTACAATCACGTAAATCAATCGGGAATAAATTGAGGCATTTAATCTGGCAGAGAAACTTCCTTGCCAATTTACACGGGTGTTCCAATATTTGGTAGAACCCGAGAAAGGGCTCCATCCACTTGGATTTTCAATCCCGTATCATGGTGTGCTGAATCTCTTGGCAGCCATATGTGAAGTTGTAAACGTTAAGTTCCGAAAAGAAAAAGTTTTGTTTCAAACCTCGAGAAGGGATTTTCATGATTGCGGCATATGATAACTTAGACCAGAATCCAAGCAGTTCAATCTCAAAAATTTCCTCTCATAGAAGAAGCATATCATTATTTCAAAATGTAATACCAAATTGTTTAGTAAACATAAGGATTACTTCACAAGATATGACTTATGGCACAATCTCCTCCAAAAAGCGAAGTGTACCCATTCTGCCAGAAGAATTTGCTGTAGTGCCACCAGCACTCCTACTACAAACAAAAGAACTATTTCACATTACCCTGAAGCTAAGTCAAAATTGAACCACCAATTGGAAGAAGGGAATAAATCCAAAAAATAAGAATGGGGATAATAATAATAATAAAAAAAACTTTATAACTTTTTACTTTCAACTTATAGGCTCACGTGATATCAATAATAATGAAAAAAATATAAATTCTGATTTATTTACTAATAGAGCTGGCTGAAATGTATAATATTCATTTATATATGTAGATGTAAATGTGTTGGATTTATTCCCTTCTTCCAATTTATCATATACTATATACAAAATAATTTGAAATAATAAAAAATATAACGACAAAACTATTTATTTATTAGAAAAAATGTAAGGATTATTCAATTATTCATCTATTTCTTCACTTTCGGATCTTGTAGTTGGTCAGGTTAGAATAATATCGTAAAAATCTTTGAATTCGTCAGGAATATATTGGATTATTTTTTGTATGTCGTTCATTTTTTTTCTCATTTATGGGTATTTTAGTAATATATGCCGAAGTTTCTGGTATTTTCGGGTTTGTAGAAGGTTTATGGAGCAAAAATGTAGCTTTAATGAAACCATCGATAAATTCGGAACATGTCAAGTAACCTTTATTGCTTGAACTATACTCAAAGCTTCTATATTGTGAAATCTTCAATGTTGCCTTGTCTAATGACTTACAGCTTTTCTTGAAACATCGCTGCCATGAGTTTTTAAAATCAAGTATGTCGTTAGAAGTAATGTGTTTAACTGAAAAACCCCTGATTTTTGCTGCCAAATTAAGATTATATTCATTTGGAACGTAAATTCTGTCCTTTCTCCTAACGAGTCTGCCCCACCAGTGGCTGAGAGGTTCTGCTCTCGAAGCTGGTAGACGGGAGGTGCTGGGTTCGAACCCAATCGCGCCCGTCGGCCTAATCGTTCGGAGTTTTCGTGGTTTTCTTCGAATCTTGGATTTCCAAGCGTTAATACGGGTTAGGTTCCCTTAGAAAGACCCCCACGAAGGGCACTCCCTCCTGGGCCTATATTCCTCGTGCAGATAATTGGCCGTCATAAATACAACCAACTAACCTAACGAGTCTTTTAGCGGTACCGAAATTTCTGTCACACTATAAAAACGAATTACCACGCATTGGAAAGTATTGATATATTTTTTTCAAAACGATTCATTGCAACAAGAGTGAGAAATAATCTTATAAGGGTGATATTTCCATTTTGTCCCCCGCAAGCATAGCTAAAAACGTGCAGTGCTTTGACAGACGGATCCATGTCCTGTATAGTTTTCCACAGTAAACTGAATACTACATCCGGGCCCTGTTTAGCTTTACCCTCATGGTAATTGTAGAAATCAGCTGAGTCCATCTTTCAGTCGTGAACACAAAACACATACAGCCATAGTTTTGTTAAATAAAACATCTCCTGAACTGGGATCTTAGGAATGGGCAGATTTTGCATGTAATCAAATACAATGGCTCCTACATTTTCTCTTTCCTGCCACAAGGCCAAAATTTCTTTCTGTTTATTATAAAAGTTTTAGCACGTTTAAGATGTATAATTTTTTTCGCAACCACCACTCTCTTTGCATTCTCATTGAGAGATGGACGTTTTATTTTTGCATTGAGATTTTTGCAAGTCGAGCAAACGTCTACTTGCGGCCGACCGAATCTGTAGCCATGATCTGTAGCCATGATCTATAGACCTTATCAAAGCTACCAAAGTTACCGACCAATTGTAACGCAGTATGCAATAAATATCAAGGCGAATTGTGACGTCAGCTATAGTTCAACAGGATAGCTTTCGTTAGTGCCATTGTTGAATTGTAGCTGACGTCACAATTCGCCTTGATTTTTATTTCATACTGCCTACAATTGGCCGGTAACTTTGGTAAGGTCTGCTGAACGCGCTCTAAAATGGCGGCTATTAGATCGCTAGTATCGCCCCCCCCCCCCCCATCAATAGCGATGCGTTTTTGTTTATCAAAAATAAAAACAGGCAAAAAGAAACACTATTTCTATACTCGTACAGTGGATAGTTGGAAGAAGGGAATAAAGGAAGGATTTGTTTCCTACTTCCAACTAACTGTTTTTATGGCCCCATGAATCTGCACGAAGCGAATGGTATTTGTACTTTTCTTCGAACACACAATTAAGCCCTATGTCTAAAGAATGTAAAAGTGTAAAAAAATGAATTTGTCAAAAAGTGGCGTTTATTCCCTTCTTCCAATTGGTGGTTCAATTCATATTGTCTGCAACAACTACAGATATGAAGAAAGGAGAGAATGCCTATTTGAAACACGTTTTAAGTCAAGATACCAATAACATCGGGCTTGATGTAATACTGTTTCGTGGGCAGCTTACTACGCAAGTACCCCAACAGCTTCAATCGATTTCATTTTTGGAATAATTTATGAATACTCTATTTTATGAATACTCTGCGTTAGTCGCTATGATTAAACACGCAATAGGATTAGTCAAACAGGTTACACAGATTCTGAATGGAAATTAAATTTCCGTTATGTGCTTTGACCAACCGTTATTCGCATTAGTGAAATTGATACAGTGGAATTATCCAGAAATATATAGAGGAACCAAAAGTTTGGTGCATTTCATATTAATTCATATTGAGAAAGCTTTTCTCCATGAGATAGGAGATTGGATATCAGGAAGCGGATGGAATGATGCAATTTCTCATGCCAATACAGTGTCTTCAAGTGCTGCTGAAAATTTTCTTAAAGTGACCCATGTAATGCTGGTATAAAAGCAAATTTTTTAATGCTTTCAATATATTAAAATAGAACGTAAAATCATGCGTCAAGCACAGATTATGAAAAACTTTCCATTCCATTCACAATACTATAATAAAACCTCACAGTTTAATAAGTTGAAAAAGGATGTCAAAGTAAAAAAATTATAAAATGCACAAGGGATTTCAAACTCAATTGCAGCAATTCCCATTACAAGTCGAAAAAAATCTGAATTTTTGTGCAGCCCTGATATGAACTATAGCTCTGTCATTTAATACATAGACTACTAAAATTTAGAAAAATCGTTGTTTCAATTCGTGAAGAATTCGAACTCAGTTCTTACAATGCATAATATGTAGTTTACGATTTTGCCAATAGATGGCGATGCTTTCCCGCGAAGTGCTCGGCAGTTTCGCGCCATATGTCGGATTTTTGTAATTTTGCATTTCTTCCCAAATTTCATGCTAACCACATTACCATACGGTGAAGGATTTGTGAAATTCAAAGGAACCTGAGGAACATGGAATTAATGGCAATTGATATAAATAATAAAAATGTTGTATTAAAAAGCAGAACTTTGCTGATTTTCACGTACTATTTGTGCATTTTTAAACGTTGGTTTTCTACTTTTTAATATTCCTGCACAAAGGTTTTAATTTCTATTTTAATTGTTGTGTTAGTTTATTATATTTATCTTAAAAATTATGTCATTTGATTTATTTTGCTGTAATTTCAGCAAAAAATTACTGTAATCTATTAACGTTTCACATATATGTGAAAATATTGAATATAGTAGTTATTGCGTTTAATTTTTTTTTCATAGTCTATTTCTAACATTTATATGATAACAACGAACAAAATTAAAGACACAATTTTTTTGGTACTTTTTTACAGATATATTCAAGCAAGGTGTTAAAATGTATCGTTTATGCAGTTTTCCGAGACATGGTCTTTTTCAGCAAGCACGATTAGGTGCACAATCAAGTCCACTGTTGTTGTAACTAGTATACAATTGTAACCATAAGAAATATTTAGTGATTCATCATTTGTGTCAGGCTAAAGGGAGAATGTTTTAAAATTAAATTATTAATTTATAACTAAGTTCTAGATGTATTAAAATGTATTGCCATCGCAAACACGCCTGGCATCATAATTTTTAGGGTTCCGTACTTAAAAAGTAAAAACGGAGCCATTATAAAATCACTCCTGTGTCTGTCTGTCTGTCACATACATTTTACTCGTAAACGATGTACTGGAATGATATATACTTGCTAAAATATATCCATAACTTTAATACATTGCAACACAGGTAATGAGGTTGATTAATATTAATTTTATATGAGGAGATTAATTTTTATGATTTTTACTATTCGTACAGTGTTAGCACCAAATGACTCTAGGTAAGCGATATAATTAACAATTCCCTTCAGGGAAATCCAAAGAAAATTTAATATATTAAATATTAAAATTATAATTAATCAATGCGCTGTGTCATTTTTTTCGCAGATCGTTTACCTTCTAAGTCTGTATTTTCTTTCATATAATAATTTTTTTAGTAAATCATATGGATAAATAGATTATTTATTTTACATTCCCACATCTATAAGAGAAAAATATTAATTAAGTATTAAAACAAAGAAAAGATTACTCATATTCAATCTTGATTACATTTTATTATAGGAGAAAATTTACAATAAAAAAAAAGTTATTTACATATTGTGGGTTATAAATTTTAATAGTAATGCTGATGCACATCTGTATATATATTTTTACCTATTTCAATTAATCAGTCTATTTAATTAATTTTATAACACGTGAATATCACCATAGTCTGTGACTTTTTATATGCAATTACTATAACTGATTCACAATGGAAATAATCATAAATTTCTCTACCTGGATTACTGCCCCGGGCAGCATGGAACATTGCAGTAGACGGGTGAAACCCAATCATCATCACAAATAAAATAATCCATTGATTGAAGCACTATTTAATTATACAGGATCGCCTTTTTTTTAAGGCCACATTAGGTTAAATTTCATTTACATATATATTTATGTTATACGATGCAAAAGCAAGGTGTTAATATATATTATAAGGACTCCAGCAACATCTTATTTTTTTTTTTTTTTTTGCTGCCAACTGCATCGAGGACAAATCTGCAAGTGAAGTCTGTCTCTTACATACACAGAAAAAAACAAAAAATCACAATGTCCTGTTTACATTACATATGCAAACATAAAATTATACCATATACCTATAAAATTTGCATAGAGAGTTACCGCCCATCTTTACAGGCGAATATCATTGGACGAAACTGAATTTATGTGTTGCAATCGTATAGGTTGAGTTTTGCTGATCCCAATTATATTTGCTTAACTTATTCCATCTGTGTGGTCCTTTCTGGTCAAGGGTTAGCTGTAAATTTTCGTTGTTATCCCTTTGTGTTGTCCTACACAACTATAAATCGTAATTTACGATGACTTTTGTAGATTTATTAGTATCGTAAATTTTATCTGTACGATACTTTACCAAGACATGCACTTAACCTAGTTCAGGTTCTATTATAGTCATACGAATGCTTCTTTTTATATGCTGCCTTGTATATGATAACATCATAGTTTATAGATAAAAGATAAAGTTTGTTGGAAAGACATATTCTTTCCATCACTATGGATCGTGGAAAGTTCAAATTCGGGGAAGTAATAAAGACCACTGACCCACATATTTTCAGATTAATAAACATTCATAAATATATTTAGTAAAAAAGTAGAAGGACTAATTATGCTAATTCTGAATTAATATTCAGAAGTTTTTGAAGTATCTTGCGCGTTATGCCCCAAAAACGCCATTTGGAAAATAATGACTTTAAAGTTTCGAAAACGCTACTTCAGCTGTTGAGCGGGTATAATTCTAAAAGCCAAAACTTCTGTTCTAATAGGAATTTAAAGGAAACAATTATACCAAAATATTAAAAAAAGATAGGTGTTTAACATCTAAAAAAATTAAAATTTCTTAAATTTTGAAGCTTTAAGAGTCCTGCGACCCCTTAATCCTTTCCGACACGGAGTAATTCTATTTATAAACTTATGAAATAATGAACTGACACCAGAATTTATAAACTAATTTATTAGAAAATGCGAACTTGCTTATTTTCACGTACATGAGAAAAGGAAAATTTTAATTAGATATTCTTGGTGCCGTTTTTCTGTTTTGGAATTAAAATTAGGTGTCCGTTTTTTCAGGGCATCGCCCTCGAAAGATTTAATTAGGATGAATCGCATAAATACTGTGGGATTCGTGATAGTTTGCATTGATTGTATCTCTAAATACGCCTCGAGTGAATTTAAATGTTATTTAAACACCTATCTGAAAAAACGCGGCACTGACCAAGGCGCCGTTGCAACTTTGAGATCTTAATTCGAAGCGCGCTTAGCACAATGCCAAATGTAAACTTTGAACAAAGGTTTTTATTGTCAGTACCGAATTAAGATTAGGATAAGATTAAAAAAAGAGTTATACGAATAGCTATATTTGATATTATTTAGGTTCCATATCTCTTTGAACTTTCATCGTATACCCATTTACACTTTTTCTAATATATACAGTTATATCCAACCCTACGTTGTATAGTTTTTTACAAAATCTTAGTATTCTTTTAGTAACTTTTTTTTTCTTTTATAATACAATTACAAATTCATATATTTATTCTATGGAACCCCCTGTGCACGAGTAATGCTCGCACTTGGCCGTTTATTATTATTAAAGTAAATCAAGAAGTAAGATAAAATTAGATAACAAAATGCCGTCTTTACATACATAAATCAATTTGATTAAATAAGTGAATTTAATCCTTTATCTACTGACTGTACTTATAAGTACCTTTAAAATAACTTGTTATAAAATTCAATTAATTCATTTATTAGTTGTAATACAGTTTAGAATGAGTCTTAGATACATTAAATCCCGTAAGGCAAGGTAACGCACAACGACGTCGTTGTGAAGTCACTCTGTGAAATTGTGAACGTCAATGTGACGTCACGTGACGTCGATGTAACGTCATAGTGACTAGAATGCGAAGTCGTTATGGCCGTTTTAGAGGTCGTTTGTGACGTTACATTGTGAGCATTCTGTGAAGTCACGGCGTGACAAATTTGTGAAAAGTGTGTCATTTGACACTATTTTGGAATTAACTTTCTGACGAACCTGTGACGAAAGCGACAATGCTTTGTAGTCACATTGTGACCAATTTGTGAAATACGTGTCATTTGTGACGAACTTGTCATAAACACATTGATAATTTCAAATGAAAATCAATTATCAAATTAATTGTAAAAGGGCAAAGACCAACATAGTGAAACAGATTCCATGCCGGGACTCGAACCCGGGCAATCAGTATAGCGCACTGACATTCTACCGACAAAACTACATGGAACGATACCCAGCCTGGAAAATTTCTCACTATTACATGTTGGCAAGGCAACAAACGCAGCACAACATGGGGTATATCGTGAACCACCCACATGGGATAAACTCGAAACTTAATTAAATCCAGCATCGATTGAATCTATATTAATACTTGGAAAGTTTTCCAGAGAGAACCCTTCGCCTTGCTTACAATATTTCAAATGAAAATCAAATTTCAAATTAATTGCTTAAAAGGCAATTTTAATTTGAAATTTGATTTTCATTATCTTGATGATATTCATTAGCTTGCTCTGGCTATTTCATTTTTAGATTTAGTATATTTTAATTGGATTTTCTTAGCTGCAGCCTCTTTTATTTTCTCTTCCTGTTCTCTATTTTTCGTTTTCAAGCACAGTTGATTCTTTTAAGAACTGCTCGATAAATGGCACTTTCCAATCGATTTTCTCGAGGTGCTTGATTCCGTTTTCTTTGGAGGCGGTAGGATAACACGTGGACTCAAAGAGAAAGGTTGCGGGCAGTCACACATATGGCTCCCATGATGACTAGGAACCGGTACCGGATTTTCTTCACCCAATAAAAAGGTAATAAAACGATTTATATAATGGTTCATTTTGATCATTTTATCCGGCAACATCGCCGTCCATTTTAGGTCATATAACTAGATGAAGCCGATAAACATAACAAACTTAACATGTGCAATTCACATCTAAAAACATACTCTATTAAATAAACCAAGTCATATTTCTGTATATGAAAGACTGTATATGTAAATAGATATGCAATTTAGTGCTTATCTTATAACAGATGTTATAAAAACCACTTTTTCAAAGAATTCTTTTCAGACGCGTAATACTGTGATCGTTTGCATACCGCCATTTCTTCTTCTTCATTTGACACAACTAGTTTATGTGTTGCCCTGTAATTATTGTGGCCTGTCTGGAAGAAAACCCATGTGGATTATTTTGCCGGCTAGGATCATTTTAGGTCACCTTCCCCTACAATTAAAAAAAAAATAAACATACCCATTTGATAAACGCTAAATAATTAGTATTTATAATTGTGCTATTAAAAAACAACAAACTACAATAGATGAATTAAATGTATTATTTGATTTAACAATTTCTCAAAAATATCTCCATATGTTATAAGGAATTCTAATTATTTTATAATTTTGGTAATTGTTAAATCTGAAAACATTGGTATGAAGATTTAAGATTTTAAATAATAAAAATCTTTCAAAACTTTCACTATTATAATATGTAAAAAGGCATTTTCTCAGTATAATGTTAATTTCTATTCTGAAACAGTTTCGTAATATCATAATAATCGAATATCATATTTAACTCCAAAATAATAATGACGCTGTAAGTGTTAGTAATAAGAAAACAGTAAGAAGCCCAAAAAAATTCCGCATCACTGTCTCAACACGTTTTCAATCTCAAGTAACTGTAAATTAAAGTTTACATTCACTTCACTATGAATGTAGGCATGAATCAGTCACGGCGTCAGCCTTTTTTTTTTTCTTTCCGAGCAATGGCAGATATTTTACATCACAGAATCTAATAGGAAAATATCACTTCTGAAAACAAATCCAGATCAGTCTCTTTCTATATGTATAACATAAAACTATTTAACTCATCATCATAATACACAAAACAGGAGTAAAAGATTTAAATTAAACAAGACTTACTTTTTACGCTCCATAAATTAATAATAACCGTGTATTATTATCCGAAAATGGTGGACGTCTTTCTCTTACATTAAAAAAAGCATAAGCAAAAGCTTACATTGTAAACTTCGTGATGTTCTGAACAGTTAACTAACTTCCCGCGTCTATTACAAAAAGTTCTCTGTTTACCCTGCGGTGTCGGGCGCAGATGATTTTCAGATTCAATAAGTCAAATGTCAAAATATCACCTTTAGTAACCTATAACCCATGTGGGATCATGATTTTTCCTTTTAACTTTTTATTTTAAGAGGAAATGTTTGTGTTTTCATAAAGCTAACATAAAAACCAGTATTTCGGGACTACTTTGTGCCAGGTCTTTTTTGATTCGAAAATAGCCCCAATTACTTAGAAATGCCTTTTATACATCCAAATCTCTTAAAACATTTCTTAAGTAACATTTTTTTCAAATGTTACTGTAGCAAAATGTTACATTAATTGTTTTTGTTCCAGTTGCTGAAGATGTCATGGCGAAAACTGTTTCTCGTTTCTTTAGTATTAAGAATTGGTTTATTGTGTTTAAATATTAAAAAAAAAAAAAACATTTGTTTATCCAGTTTGCAGTGTTAATTTTTTAGCAAATGCTATTGCAAGGGAGTTTCAATAAAAATGTATTCATTTACATATGAAATGTATTCATTTTATATGAAACTAAGTGAATGGACCAAAGAAGCCTCCAGCAGGGGCTACTTTGTTCCAAAACTTTAAAAATAGTTTAAAAAACCCCCTCTTTAAAACCAGATTAGACACAGATGTCATATACGCACCGGGGTACCTAATTGGCGCAGAAATGGCATTATTTTGATAGACATGGTAACCCGGCTATTGTTGTTTATTTAATAAGAAATGTATATTTACTTTTATTTCTTTTTTAAATTTATATAAATTATTTTGTTCTATAGTAATTAATTATTTTTTTGTTATTTCCTTTTGAAAATAATAGAAAATAATTAAAAAATACGGTACAATGTAGTAGTTAATCCGTCAACCAATTTCGCAAATTATATAAATCGCCAAATTGTACAGATTGACAAAATTTTTATTTTAAATAACGAAAGAACAAATAAATTAGTATAACATTAATAAATATAAAAATAAAACGTCGAAATAAAAATCACTTGATGACGTAAACACGTGTAACTTGCTAAAAGTCAAGTGAATGTGACATTTACGATCAAGCGTTATTGACATTTAATCTTATAGTTCGCGATAGATTTTTTGTCGACGGGATAACTAAGTAGTACCAAAAATACATATGTAACTGGTATTCGAAAACGAGGCTTTTGCCAAATTTTCGTAAAAAAAAAAAATCATGCCAAACATGCGGTGCGTATATGACATCTGGCGAAATATTAAATTATGTAACAAACCATGACATTTAATTTCAACTTCAAATCAATGTTTTAATTTACCACTCGAACAATAAAAAATATGCTAACTGGCAAGTTGAAAAAAGATATTGGCGATATTTGCACCCCGCTTTTTTTTCTTTCGGCACAGATGTCATATACGGCCCCACATGGGCGCGATTTTTTTCTGACGCCAATGTCATATACGCAACGGGTACTTAACTGGCGCCAAAGTATCGTTATTTTGCTTGATATGGTAAGCCGGATGTTGTTGTTTATGCTGTTGATGCGTTCCCCAAATTGGCGTTGGAAAAAAATCGCGCCAATATGGGGCGATTTCACAGCTTTTCCCATGCACAGCTTTCCCGCCATGACATTTGTTCCAAACTTTCATATGAAAGGCGAAGGGATCAGATCGTATTTGTTTATGGCATTTGATGACTTGAACTATTATAATACAGATGAAATGATGGGGTTAGAATAATATTTGGCGACTTATCACCTGTGCCTGGATAACATTAAAGTATCAAAATGGCACCTAGAGTATAAAAAGCAAAGTGTTCCGCCCGGAACTATTAATGATAGTCACATGATTTAGGCTATTGTTACAGAGATTGTTTTAAAACATCGGTTGACAAAGACTCTGAATGCTTAATTCATTTTATTTTAGCTTCTTTTCAAATGTTTAACTGATCCTCTTTAATCAAAAACGAAAACAACCATTGGATGTCTTAACAGCAACTGATTCTCCGTTAAATTTTTTCAATCAAAGGGAATTGAATGGAAACTCGTTTACAGGGAGATCTGCACAGCTTTTTCAGTATAATTTAATCTTCTCTATTATTTTTAAAACCCATTAGATTTTTAGATTTTCAGATTCTGCGGTGTCTGAACGGGGGTTGGCGAGCGTAGCTTGCAGGGGGGAGAGACCCCTAGTATAATATAAAATTATTTAAAATACATTAAAAATCATTAAAAAAATATAATGGCTGAAAACTTTTTTGGTTTTTTTAATGGTTTTTCGTGTATTTTAAGATATTTTTAAACTATTTTAAATAAATTTATATTATATGTATGCATTTGAAAATAATTTTAGTATATTTATTTGCACTTTTTATATGAATTTTAATGAGTTCAACGTTTAACCCACTTTAGAGTATTCCGGGTATTTAGTCCCATAAAATTTACAAGAATGGAGAGTACTCTATTTTTATTCCTAAAGAAATCCCAGGAGGCTATAAAGAAATAATGTTGTTATTTGCTAAAAATTAAATTGCAAATATTAATTTTGAATAACAAAGCGTTTATTTGATATTATCAAAACAAAGGAAATAGAATTAATAAAGAGCAAAACATCTCAAATTTAAACTATTATTTTTCTTCCATTGTGCGTAAAAGTTCGAGATATTCTATAGCACCGGATTTGTTAAATTAATTTTACTTTCATAATAATCTCTTTTGTTAAACGATTTACTTAAATGATTTTTTTTTATCAGTTTGTAAATAAATATTCTTATTTGATTAACTGTTTTATTATTTTTTTAAAGCGAGATTTTTAGATAGTACTTAAACTTTTAAGACAGTGTAATATTGAACTAAATTACCTGTAAAATTTATCCTATCAATTGCTTTACGATTATAAAAAATATTTTAAAGTTTACTTCATATGTGAAAAAGACATGTTGAACTCTTAATAACTTAAAACTAATCCAATTTATATTTTTCTCTTTAACAATAATGACAACATAGAGATAAAAAAAATAACCTGTCAAAAATCTACACAATGATTTATTGTAAGCCTTCATAATTACCTGTACTGAAAGCCTCAGTCAAAATTTTAGAAGGATTTTGTTTCGTTTGCTTCATTAAATGTAATAAGTATTGAGCGAAAAATGGAAAAAAAATGATTCATTGTATCATTGATTCAATTTATCATTTTTCCTATCACATTTTTGGCTTCAGGTAATTTGTTATAATAACTGTACTGTATTTAAAAAGAAGCTTAAATATTATGGCAAAACTTTTTATGCATGTCATCGTTCTGGTAAGTAATTTACATCTTATTTGTTAGAGAATTACAGCATTAAATGTCAAATCAAATAAATACCATTAAATAATTAGAAAATGTATTGTGAGATTTACCGTATTATGCATAAAGGAAGCAATTGTCTAATGTTGTATAATTTCTTTATGTATTAAACCCATAGAAATAAAACTAAAAATAATGTTAACACGCGCAGAAAAATATATAAATAAATAAATAGATAAAAATGTTTACTAATTTTTAAAATAATATTTTTGAATATACAAATCATACGTAAAATCTAATAAAAAACTTTAGCTGTATATGTAAGTTTTATAGAGAAACTACATTAAAGTTTAAATTCAGTATTCAACTTTTTTATATTTAATTATTATTATTTATATACTTTACAAACATTTAATGTAGAAGTACTTATATATATTTCAGTTTAAATGGATATTTATTTATTTTAAAGTTTTAAAGTACTTCAGAGGCGTTTAGTAATAACTTTTTAAAAACTTATTGGAATTTTTTGAATATCTTGAATTTAAGTTCTTGTTTAATATATGTTTTTAGGTTGACAACTATCAATACGAGCAAGTAGTTTTATATGAAAACATCAATCATGTGCTTAAATAAAGTTTTGAAATTAATTAAAATCGGGACTTTCCTATTAGCCTATGCCGAGGGTTAATATCTAAATTAATCGTCAAAGTTTTTACTATTTGATGTAGCCATTTTTATTCTACTTTAGCATTAAAGCTGGTGGTTATTGTTTCCGTTTATCTGTTAAAAATTAATTTTATTAGCTAAAAAAATTATTTTAGCGAAATTATAATTTCGTAATGAAATATTAGCCGGAGACAAATGCTGAAACATCTATATAATTTCTTATATGGAAACGGGTAAATCTTGCTGCACGCGATTAAGAATTTTTAAATCAAGCTTGAAAATTATTCCAAAAATCCTTAAATATCAGTAAATTGAGATACAGGTTTTATAGAAATTATATTTGCATGAATATTTTTATCAATTTCCAAAATGGTTGAACAGTTCTTATGATATCTGTTAGTCTCGCTGATTGTCTGTCTGATTGGTCATCTGCAAATTGCATTTAAAAGTACATTTTCATTTTCCAATTCGGTGGATTATAAATTTAAATTGTTTGAAAGTTAATACATTTGCAAAAAAGATAAATGTGTTATACTCATTGTTCACATCGCCAATAAGACTTCAACGTTACTTACGCACATGTTTTTGCATTATAATATAGATTTAGGAACTTTGTTTATTTCCACTCTCATTCATGATGGTCTGAAGATTGTTGAATATTATTAGTTTTATGTATTTCCTTAGAAAATATATTAGTGTAAAAACAAAGATATAACAATTCATTTTACAGTTAATACTTGTTATGATAAAAAGAATCGGGATATATATATATATATATATTTAATTAAGAGAGAGAAATTCTTTCTTTCCCAAAATTCAAATGGCTTTCAAAAATTAATTTAAAATGCTTGATATTATCCTTTTTTTAAATATAATAGATTAATTAGTTTTTGTGTTTTTAAAAAGAAAAATAAATAAATCGTTCTTTACAATTTCTAAAAAAAAATTAAGCAATTATATCTTACTTTTTTGGAATTATTAATAAAGCAAAACCGTTTTTCTTACTTGAGGGTCTTCCTCAGTTTGTTAAAAAAATTATATTTTTATTTATTAATTGTTTTAATTATTTTGTTGAACCTCCCTCAGATATATTATTTAAAGTTTTAGTTTACAAACTTAATTATTTTTCAATTAACTTAGTTTGCTTCGAACACATCTGTAAATTTTTCATCTTTTTTTTATGTTTTAATGTACTATGATTTTGGACTCAAAACATAAGAAGTCGAATCTAAAGATATTCATAAAGTATGAATTTTGATTATAATATTGGTAATGATTGTTAGCAAATAAATAAATAAATAAATATAAATAAAATAAAAATCTAAAGGACCAAGAAAAAGATTCACCTGTAACATACAGATTTCTTAGTGCTATAAATATAGTTTGTTCCCACTGAGTGAATATGCTAAATTCCGTTTTTATAAAACAAGATGCATTAGATTTTATTAAATGTTCGAAAAAGCCGAAATTTTCATGTTTTTTTTTCACTTTTCCCCCTGCAGTTCCAGTCCCATTCCTTGCAAAAAATAATAAATCAGATGGTGAATGATTTTATGGAATTTTCGAGCTTTTTGGCACACGTCTTCGTGTTTTTAATGCCGGAAATCTACGGAAAATCGTAAAATTAAAACTAGCACAACTTGGTGAGTTTTGATCGTAGAATAATGGAAATTTAACAGTTGTGCTTATTAGAGCTTGGAGATTTTTTTGTTCTGCAGCCAAGTACCAAACTAAAACGTTAAAGAGAAGGACTCTATTTCAACAACATAATACAGTAGAGCACCGATTAATCGGATTGTCCAATTAACCGGATCGATCAAGGACCATTATTTTTTTCGCTCCTTCTCCAAAATTTTTAAAGTGAAACATTTTTAGCGCGGTAGGGTAAATTTGCCTGTATGTCACGAAAGTTAACCGTTAAACAACCATTTCCTAATCCTGAAATAATAATATAGCCAATAAATGCAAAGAGAGCAATGCATAAAATCAACTGTTCCTAGAACTTAAGAAGTTTCACTTCTAACTGACTAGAGTCCTACGCATACATATTTTTTTTCCAAGGAAAATTCCTCTTTAAATTCAGATTCTCAGAAAGGGGTCGAAAATTTTCTTCTTTTGTCCCTTGGTGTCCTTGGAGTCCCCCCACCTCTCTCTTCGCTCGCATTTGTTTGTACAGTGTATGTATATATATATATAGATATATATATATGTAATATTTTCTACGTGTACTTTTGTGTATAACCTTGTACGAATTTTGTAGAAAATAAATAAATAAATAAATAAAAAAAAAAAACTTAAAAAACATTTCCATAGCCGTATTTTAAAGTTGTCCGGTCATCCGGATTTTTCATTAACTCTCTACTGTATTACTTCCTACATTATTTTGAGCCTTTTTGCAATTTTATATTGTTACTTATTCCAAACAGAAGCGCATTTCAATAGTTTGGGGTCAACCTGTAGTCTTATTTGGTGATAATATTTTGACACAATGTTCGACGTAGTCCTATTATATCGTAATAATTATTTGTAATTTCAGATAAAACTATTTAGAATTAATAACGCATGTGTGGTGATGCCGTTTCTTAATATGTTTTAAATTAGCTCAATCTTGATCAATTCAAATAACATGCCTGAAAATCTAAATTAAGAGCATCAACATTGCGTCATAATTTTAAATTAGCTATATTTTAAAATAAATTTTATTTAAAAAATTGTACCTATTTTGTAAGCATTCTTATCATAGCTTGAATAAATTTATGTTCAAAATTACTTGAACATTGATTTGAGAACACATTATTTAAATCTACCCTATATATATAAAATCTTAATGAAACGAATTTATGAAACGGATATCATGAAACGACTGAAATGTGATGAATTATGAAACGATTCTATGAAACGACTGATTAAACAACTGATTATGTTTCACGGCGATTTCTCCTAAAATACAGAATACTTTGTAATGAAATTAACACCAAAAATCCGGATTGATCCGCAGATCTGATAACTGGTATTAGAATTTTTAAATTCAAATTAGTTTTCGAAATATTATTTTTTTTCTAATTTTACTTGGGGGCTCTGCCCCCTACGAGTTACGCTCGCCAACCCCAGTTTAGGCACACCAAAATCCAAAAAGCACGCTTATTTGATCGGCTTTAAAAATATTGAATTTAAATTAAAAAAAAAAATAGTAGCGATCTCTCTGTAAACGGGTTTCCATTCGTTTTCCTTGGATTGGGGATTTTTAAGGCCAAATCTGCTGCTGTTAAGAGATACAATGGCTTTTTTCGTATTTAATTAAAAAAAATTAGTTAAACTGGTACTTCTTAGTTATCCCGTCGACCAATTTCGCCAATTTATATAAATCGCCAAACCACCCGTAAATTATACACATTGACATAATTTTTATTTTAAATAACGAAAGAACAAATAAATTAGTAAAACATTAATAAAAATACAAATAAAACGTCTAATTAATGGTTTTATTGGCCATTATTGGCATTTAATCTTGCAATTAATTAATTAATGGCAACAATTATTGGCATCTAATATTACAATTTGGCGACAGTAATTTGGTCGACGGGATAACCGTTAAACATTTGAAAATAAGCTAATTTGAAATGAATTATGTAAACAGTGTCATTGTCTCCCGGTATTTTTTAACAGCGCTATAAGATAGTTCTTTTAAATAATTCATTTTAAATGTATCGTTTCAAATCTGACGTAATTTACACCAAAGTTTTATTTCTCTTATTCACGTGAAAATACTTTTGTTGTTAGAAGGAAATATTATTTGCGCTGTCTTCGAAATCACGATAATAGTTAAAAAGATTATCTCAAAATATCTCGCGCTATTATATTTTTCAATTTAAAATGTTTTGCTATATTTTTTGCCATTTTAAATATGACGTAATTTCCTCAAATTACAAGTTTTAACGCATAATAATGATTTTTTTTTATTTTAAGATTTCGTTTCTCTTTTTAAATTCAAGTGTAAATATGATTCGGCACAGATGTCATTGGCGCAATTTTTTTCTGACACCAATTTCATATACGCAACGGGTACTTAACTGGTGCTAAAGAGTCGTTATTTTGCTTGATATGTTATGGGTGTTGTTGTTTATGCTATTGATGTTTTCGTAAAATTGGCGTCGGAAAAAAATTGCGCCAATATGGGGCGTATATGACATCTGTGCCTATGGTTCTTATGACGTAATTTTCCTGCTTTTAACATGTAATCATTTAATTCTAATTTTAAAGTTTTTTTTTTTCTGTTTGTAATAGTCACGTGTAAATAAATTTTTAATTTGAAGTAAACATTATTGTTTGCGCTGTTTATACAACTGGCGACAGTTTAAATTAATAACTTTTTCTAAAATTTGTAAAAAATATCTCTCGAAATGCTGAAAATTTGAATTTAAAATTGAAATAAAACCTCAAAAAATGAGTCAAATTAGAAAAATAAATGCAATCTCCACACCGGGAACTTACAATGTATAAAATGATCTAAAAATGATTAAATTCTCATGTATAGTTTTTGCTCAAATAAAACTTTTTTAATGGAGCGATTTTGTCCAACTTTAGCATTAAATATATCTTAAAATAATTCTTCGATTTGAAAACTGTCTGCATCAGCGTGTTTATCAGACATTTCTCTATAATACCACCAATTTTCATATTTTTGTATGCAACAGTTTTTTTAATATTAACAATGAAAGGCCATGCTTAAGCATTCAAATTGGGTGCCGATCTACCCGGAATATCTACGCAGATTTTCATCGGTCCATTTCCAAATCAAAACTTTTTTTTATATATAGAAGGATATACTTTTCTCTAATGATGGCAACTCAAATTTTAATCATAACAGATATTTATTTTCATATTTTAGAAAAGGTTATTATTTTAAATTAATTTGGCGACCAGTTTGGCCTCCCTTAAATGTATGCTAAGAAATGTATCATGTTACTTTTATTCATAATTTCATTATCATTTTATTTAATATGAAACTTTAGTTTAAAACTGAAACATTTAAAATAAATGGCTTACACTTCTTTCTTTAAAAAAAAAAACAAAAAAAAACAAACAAACAAACAAAAAAAAACGAAAAGAAAAGAAAAATATCAGGCACAGATGTCATATGCGCAACGCTGTACATAATTGGTGCCAAAATGGTGTTATGTTACCTGACATGGTAACCCGGCTATAGTTGCTTATTTATTAATAAATGTTTATTTGAATTTATTTTCTTTTTATTTACAAAAAAATTATAAATTGTTTTGTTCTATAGTAAAGTAGGGACAGACGCCGCGGCGGGACAGATGCCGCAGAGATTGTATTGGCGACATTAGCACTCCCTAGGGCAAATTAAGAAGTTTGTAGTGTTCCTCTGTGCTGTGTGCTGTGTTGTATGAGTTTACACCGGTCAATTGTCAGCATTTACATATTTATGCTAGTTTTTATGGTTCGAACCTGCGTGGTAAGTTGCTAAAATTATTCTAATAAAGTTTTATTACATATTTTAAGCCAAAGAAACAGAGATTTCATCCCAAAACCGATTAAAACTGTAAAATAGATCCTCGTAGAATACAGACATGTGCTTGCCTTTCTCTCGCATCTCTCACACGATAACTTACCAGCATGATTCTTACATGATTCTTACCAGCCATTATGGGACAGATGCTGCACAGAGTTTGAGGGACAGATGCTGCAAAATATATTTTATTTTTCGGTTCAATAAATTCATCACTGCGATTTAAGTAGAACTTATAGTTAAACGAACGTATATAAGCCCATTCTGCTACTTATCAATATATTCTCAGCAAGAATGTTGGTTCACTGTGTGTGAATAAGGAAAACGTAGGCCGTTTACAATTCTCACCATCTAAACTGTTAAACAAAATATCTCCTACTCCAATGGTCAAAAGACATATACAGCCAAGTGTTATGATGTTTTTCATTCAATTAGAAATAAAAAGGCCGATATTAAATTTTATACTAAAAAAAATACTGAACAACAAAAAAAAAATTAATTTTTACCTCTAAAATGAACCCATATGTATTTAAGAATTCATTATTTCTTCCCAAAAGAATACCTTAATTTGCGCTGTGTTCTTTAACAATAATTTAATGATAACAATAATAATAAAAGTAACCACAACCCAGTAAAGATCTCCCCTGAATGTAAAGTTCAGGGGCCTTGGCATGTAATGTACTCACTTTACCAAATCAAGAATCTCAGAAAAATTTCTGACTTATTGAACCATATAATTACTTTTATACATAAACCATCAATAATAGGAATATTAAAATTATAGTTATTTATTTTTTCAAATTTATATCTTTTATTAAAGACACTCTGCCTAAAAAATTGTTATTGCCAGAGATAATATTTTTAATCCTAATAATTGTTATTCAAAATTTTCAATACCATCTCAATATTTATATTCTTAAAGTTATATATATATAAAAAAATATATTAGAGCAAAATACAGATCTTAACTGGTTAATTTACAAAAATCATTTGAGGTTTTAGCCTTTATAAAATTTACTTTTAAATTTTAAGAATTTAATCAAATTACATTCTTAGATTCTTAAAAATAATCTTATTATTATTATTTTTATTGCTATTATATCATATCATTTAAAGTTTGTAAAGAAAACTACCCTCCTTTTGAATTCTATTTATAAATGATAAAATTGATTATGATTATTCAACAGTTGATTTAAATTAATTAGCTGTAATTTTATGGTCAATCACAATACTAAATTAGACAGACAAACAAATAAAGAGAAAGATCTATAATGAAAAGGTGAAAACTTAGAAATTTTATTTAATTATATATTAAACAAGCACCCAATGGCATTTTAATGAATTTCATTTATCAAAGTATTTAGAATGCATCAAAGCATTCAAATTAACAAGGTTAATTGTCTGAAGTCAAACCTTTATATAGGAAATATTTATTTAATAACAAAATCATTTAACAGTTTAATAACAAAAGCATAATATTATTCATTATTATTATTATTTCAAGTTCTGGAATAGATATTTTAGTATACACCAGCAATAATTAAGAAACCAGTTCCATTTTTGAGTAACTTTGTGATTTGAAATCAAAATCTCCTGGGAGCATCTTTAGAAACCGGTGAAAGAAAATAATTAAAGCATAGGCTTACCATGAAGATGAATTTCTGGGATTCAGAAGATAAAGCATAGGTCCTTCGGGCACAAATCAAAATGAATTCAAATTCAAAGTTTTCCACTAAGAATTTTAAACCTGGTTCACAGGTCAGCACTAGCGGAATGAGGTGTACGGTCGATGGCAGAACACACTACAGGAATCCAGCCGAAAACCACCGAAAAAGAAGAAATTGAACCCCCATCTGAGAACTCCTTTTGCGTAAACCCCTGGGCCGTCTATGAAGGACGCTCCTTCCTTCTACTACAGGTTTCCTTCTACCACAGGTTTTTCTACGGTAATCTTTATACTTCAGCCATACGTCAGCATTTGCAGAATTTTTGTGTATGTTCAGTATCAGGATACTCCAATCTTAGCAAAGACCCTTGGCCCGTCTAGGATGAGGCTCGCCGGCAGAAAAATCTACTATCCCCAAGAAAATATCTAGATGCATCAGACACGATTCAGGACCTTGAGGATCGCTCCGCATTCGCTCACTGCTGGGACAAGACAACCTTGTTTACACTGCGCCCACAACTATCTAACTGAAATTCATAATACAAGAAGCGCCAGAAAATAATTTTAAGACCACCCTGCACCCCAATAATAAAAAAAAACCCCCAACAACGGCCGTTTCTACGCAACCTGACACATTTATGGAAAAATGTGCATGCCAGAATTCGCGGGGAATAAAAAAATAATCACAAAACACAGGCCAGACCTCCCTGTAAACTGCTGATTCTCAAAAAACCGTCTGCCCCCCAACTTTAATGTTGCATCTTGCTTACACAAATCGGTTCATTCACCCCAGTGTCTGCTGGTACAACATTCCGAAGACTTGTGTTACAAAAAAAAAAGAAAACCTCTCCTTTACTCCCGAGATCTGGAAAAATATTTGAGACCACCCTTGCAGCTACATTGTAAAGGCTTTTAATGAATCCGTTGCCTTATTTGATTGTATAAATGTAATTCATAATGCTAAAATAATTAAAAATAAACTTAATTTTATTTAATTTTCTTCCTATAAAAAAAACCCGTCTAAATAATACATTCTAATTTTTAATGCTCATAACAACATCCCCCTCTGTAGGAAAAATTTTTGAACGTAGAGAAAAATTTTTATAATGAGACTCTACTAGCGAGGAATTCATGTAAAACATGAAGAAGGACCGCCGGTAAGCAGAGCTGGGCGGGTTTCAATCTCACAAGTTCTACATCAACCCGTTGCGATTAGAACCCCCACAGAGCAACTCACCCACGAAGTTCTCCAGCGCGATGCGTCCACCCCCCTAGACACCTGCTGTCCCAAACACGCAACTAACAAACCTCGCAACTACCTACGGGACGTAAACGCTAAATACTGACTGCGAAAAATTAGAATGGTAAAAAAAAGAAAAAAAAACTAGCGTACTCCACAAAAACAACCTTTAAGGAACGGACTCAAGAGAATAACTGCTCTGGGCGGCAAAAAAAATTAACATAGATGAACTGGTTTCTTTAACAGGAATGTAGATAAACATATAATATATTTCCACTTTAAAAAAAGCATACGTACTCAAATTTGTGTAACAAATACATTACATATACACATATATATAAAAGAAAACGTAACACAAAATTTGAAAAAGTTATTCAAATCATCCCTACTATTTTAAATAATAAAACAATAAGAACCAAACAATATAAAAATCTTAGCAATCTTACCAATAAAAAGACTATTATAGTACATTTGGTAATATGAAATTTTATACAATACATAAACTGCCAATAAATAAACAGTCAATAATAAAAAAAATTTATACTAATACAAGAAATGTTTTCCTTTATATTTATACGTATAGTCTTTGTATCTTTTATTTTTATTTATATTTATTTATTTATTTTTATGCAGAAAGCAGTAATTTCGCAACATGCAATCATAAAGATTGACAAACTTTCCCAGTATAAATTGGAACAGAGAAAGGGGATAAATAAAAACCGACAGTATCATACCGTAAACCCATAACGTACTCAAATTAATGATAAAAAAATTATTTAAAAATATTAATCAAAAACGTGTTATTTCACCCATATTTTTTTTTTTTTTTACCCGAAAGGTGAGAAAAAAAAGTGTTACATAAAAAGAAACAGTTAGTAAGTTGCTTTATAACAACAACATGAATTTATATATAAGAATAGCATAAGAATAAAATAAAGTGTTAAAAAAATTTCTACCAAAACATATAGTATAAATAAAAAGAAAAAAATATAAGAGAAACGTAAGAATCTCCCCAACATAACTGCAAAGGGATTTATACACAAAAAAAATTACATAGGTTCCTATACATAACAACTACTGAAAAATAAATTTACCGTAAACTGGCCTTCCCTAAAATATCCATGCACTCCTAAAATTAACTCTTTGTACGAGATCGCAAGTAATAATCATGTTGGTTAGCAGTCAAATGAGAGACATATTTATTACTGGATACTCCAATTCTCCCCTTCCCAAAGCTTTCGTGACGGAGGATTCGTTTATTAGCCTTTCTCAAACGAAATTCTTCGAGAGGGTCGCTAAAAAGGGTAGGGTGAGGAAAGGAATCTAACGGGGTTTGTTTATCCTGAACAGCTGGCGTCGTAGTTTCGTTTTCTATGAAGAGAAGAGAAGGAAAGACTGGTTTATTCGGAATCTTAGAAATCCGGTCACAATGTATCCATTCTGTTTTTGTGGGGTCGTGAATTGATTGTATTTGAAAATTTACTTTTTTATATTGATCAATAATTCTATATGGTCCACTGTTTAATTTGGAAAATTTCTTACACATTCCTGGCTTGATTTGAGGGGTGTATTTCATAACAAGATTTCCTATTTCCAATTTTTTGTCAACTGCAGTACGACTTCTGTAGAGCTGCTGTTTTAAAGACACTGCCTCCAGATTGTTTTTAACCCGATGAAATACAGATTGGAGCGTAGTAATAATATTTTCGCTATATGAAGGATATTCCTGATATGAGAACTTTTCTTCCTCCATTAAACTGTTATAGGGCAGACGAATATCCCTTCCGGTTAAGATGAAAAAAGGAGTTTCATCAGTAGACGCATGTACTGCCGATCTAATGGCTAATAATGCAAACTTTAACTTCGAATCCCAATCATTGTGAAGCTCATTTACTAAATGTGCTAAGCAGCCAGATATCGAAGAGTGTAATCGTTCCACTTTTGCATTGCTTGAAGGATGATAAGCAGTGGTCTTTGTATGTTTAATATCTGGCTTTTTATATACCTTTTCTATCGCTTCACTTAACAACTGTTTTCCTCTATCGGTTACCACGTATCTTGGGCAACCATGCCGGCATATGAACTCCGCTAACGTTTCCGCAATAGTATCAGACGTAATGTTCGGGACAGGGAACGCTTCAGGCCATTTTGAAAAGCTATCAACATATAAAACAATGAATTTATTCCCATTGTACGTCTGTTTATATGGGCCCGAAATTAAAACAGCATTTTTAGCTTTTTGTTTACAAATAGCTAAATATTGAGGAACGGGTATTCCTGCTGTTTGTTTGTAATTCCAAAAATCCTCTAAAAGTGCAGAGGGATCTTTTTCTTTATTATAAACATCGCCTAATACTTTGAAAAAGGAATCAATATCATTTATCTGATCTCTAAAATTTGAAAATGTTTGCAATGCAGGGCCGGCTAATCGCTGCTGAATCGCAAATAGCCTATCTTCTTTAGGCCATTGTAAGAAATCGGCAAAGGATTTAAATTTTTGGGAGAAATCAGAAAAATTGAAATGAGGGTCTTGACCTGTAAAAATCGGGATGAGAGCTAAGTTGTCTAACAAAAGCCCTCTTCTCTGACTTACAGACATCTCTTTATCCTCTCCCCCAACTGGGCCATTTTGGGTAGCTGACTGTTCAGCCCCATCTTTTGATCTCCCCATAGCGAAGTTAAATACCAACTATTTATTTTACGCAAATAAAATTTTAGCTACATCAACGTAAAACACAACAATAACACAAAATTTTTCTAGTGCAAAGAAAAACGCATAAATTATGATTGCTAAAAAATACCTCTCACTGGTCCAATTAATACTGGAATTTACAATTTCGGTAACTATATACTAAACTACTACCCATAATAATAATAAATGCACCAAATTAGAAAATACATAATTAAATACTCAAATATGATATATATACTGTATAGAAATAAATAGCATTCTCTTATTAGTAAATTGTGAAATATATTAGCCTGATAAATTAAATCACAATTGGATCACAATTATCAGTAAATTCTATATAAATATCCAATAATTATCACATATACATACGTATTTCAGTGAGTAAATTACCAAGGACTGGACACGGCATCATTTTTGTTATGATGTTTTTCCTTCAATTAGAAATAAAAAGGCCGATATTAAATTTTATACTAAAAAAAATACTGAACAACAAAAAAAAATTAATTTTTACCTCTAAAATGAACCCATATGTATTTAAGAATTCATTATTTCTTCCCAAAAGAATACCTTAATTTGCGTTGTGTTCTTTAACAATAATTTAATGATAACAATAATAATAAAAGTAACCACAACGCAGTAAAGATCTCCCCTGAATGTAAAGTTCAGGGGCCTTGGCATGTAATGTACTCACTTTACCAAATCAAGAATCTCAGAAAAATTTCTGACTTATTGAACCATATAATTACTTTTATATATAAACCATCAATAATAGGAATATTAAAATTATAGTTATTTATTTTTTCAAATTTATATCTTTTATTAAAGACACTCTGCCTAAACAATTGTTATTGCCTGAGATAATATTTTTAATCCTAATAATTGTTATTCAAAATTTTCAATACCATCTCAATATTTATATTCTTAAAGTTATATATATATAAAAAAAATATATTAGAGCAAAATACAGATCTTAACTGGTTAATTTACAAAAATCATTTGAGGTTTTAGCCTTTATAAAATTTACTTTTAAATTTTAAGAATTTAATCAAATTACATTCTTAGATTCTTAAAAATAATCTTATTATTATTATTTTTATTGCTATTATATCATATCATTTAAAGTTTGTAAAGAAAACTACCCTCCTTTTGAATTCTATTTATAAATGATAAAATTGATTATGATTATTCAACAGTTGATTTAAATTAATTAGCTGTAATTTTATGGTTAATCACAATACTAAATTAGACAGACAAACAAATAAAGAGAAAGATCTATAATGAAAAGGTGAAAACTTAGAAATTTTATTTAATTATATATTAAACAAGCACCCAATGGCATTTTAATGAATTTCATTTATCAAAGTATTTAGAATGCATCAAAGCATTCAAATTAACAAGGTTAATTGTCTGAAGTCAAACCTTTATATAGGAAATATTTATTTAATAACAAAATCCTTTAACAGTTTAATAACAAAAGCATAATATTATTCATTATTATTATTATTTCAAGTTCTGGAATAGATATTTTAGTATACACCAGCAATAATTAAGAAACCAGTTCCATTTTTGAGTAACTTTGTGATTTGAAATCAAAATCTCCTGGGAGCATCTTTAGAAACCGGTGAAAGAAAATAATTAAAGCATAGGCTTACCATGAAGATGAATTTCTGGGATTCAGAAGATAAAGCATAGGTCCTTCGGGCACAAATCAAAATGAATTCAAATTCAAAGTTTTCCACTAAGAATTTTAAACCTGGTTCACAGGTCAGCACTAGCGGAATGAGATGTACGGTCGATGGCAGAACACACTACAGGAATCCAGCCGAAAACCACCGAAAAAGAAGAAATTGAACCCCCATCTGAGAACTCCTTTTGCGTAAACCCCTGGGCCGTCTATGAAGGACGCTCCTTCCTTCTACTACAGATTTCCTTCTACCACAGGTTTTTCTACGGTAATCTTTATACTTCAGCCATACGTCAGCATTTGCAGAATTTTTGTGTAGGTTCAGTATCAGGATACTCCAATCTTAGCAAAGACCCTTGGCCCGTCTAGGATGAGGGTCGCCGGCAGAAAAATCTACTATCCCCAAGAAAATATCTAGATGCATCAGACACGATTCAGGACCTTGAGGATCGCTCCGCATTCGCTCACTGCTGGGACAAGACAACCTTGTTTACACTGCGCCCACAACTATCTAACTGAAATTCATAATACAAGAAGCGCCAGAAAATAATTTTAAGACCACCCTGCACCCCAATAATAAAAAAAAAAACCCCAACAACGGCCGTTTCTACGCAACCTGACACATTTATGGAAAAATGTGCATGCCAGAATTCGCGGGGAATAAAAAAATAATCACAAAACACAGGCCAGACCTCCCTGTAAACTGCTGATTCTCAAAAAACCGTCTGCCCCCCAACTTTAATGTTGCATCTTGCTTACACAAATCGGTTCATTCACCCCAGTGTCTGCTGGTACAACATTCCGAAGACTTGTGTTACAAAAAAAAAAAGAAAACCTCTCCTTTACTCCCGAGATCTGGAAAAATATTTGAGACCACCCTTGCAGCTACATTGTAAAGGCTTTTAATGAATCCGTTGCCTTATTTGATTGTATAAATGTAATTCATAATGCTAAAATAATTAAAAATAAACTTAATTTTATTTAATTTTCTTCCTATAAAAAAAACCCGTCTAAATAATACATTCTAATTTTTAATGCTCATAACACAAGTAAGAGAAAGCAAAAGGATGCAAATATTACAAGCACAAAGTTTATAAACAAGAAAAAAGAAGGGAATAAAAAGCAAAAGAAACTAGAAAATGTCAAAAAATTAAAATGTGTAAAAAAAGGAAGGGAAAAATCAACTTGAAAATAGCTTACTGGAGGAAGAAACTAAAATATGAGTCATCATCCGACAATGAGTAAATTGCTCCTCTTATGGATTCTGATGGCAGTATTGGATTAGAATTTGATGTCTGAATGTGCTGAGTGTCTGGAGTCTTATCATGAAACAGAGTCTAAAGCGGACAGGATTCAGTGCATCGAATTCAATCGATAGCTGCATGAAAAAGGATCACTTTACTGTTGCAACGGGAAGTGTGGTGTGATTGTGGGCGAATGGAAATACAAAATCAAAGAATGAGATGAAAGGCCAAAAACAAACAGACTAGGGCATAAATAGAATAGAACTAATACTTACATTAGATCAAACTGCAATGTTTGCCTAGATGCAAACCAGTGATTTAAATCTCTTTTGTAATTATGCAGTCTATTGTTTCCAGTAATTATACTATCCATTCATGTAAATTCAAATGCTTTTCTTTTCATTTACATTTTTTTGTCTTAAGTTTTATTTCTAGAGCTCACACTTTTGCATGTTCGCTAATGTTTTTCACAATTTAGTGATATATATAATTTTTTTAAGTTTACTGTTTTTTATTTTCATTTTAAGCACTTTTAGAAAATAAAAATGTGATTTGTTTGAAAAAAATTAATCAGTCTAGCTTTTTACTCCATGCGGCATCTTACCCAGCACATAAAAAATGCTGTTAAAAAAGGACGTTTTGGAAAATAACCTTGCCTACTTTATTAAGAAGATTTTAACTTGTTTAACATATAAATTATATTCTAAAGGGTTTGATTAATGATTTCTGGTACTTAGTTTGTTATTTTTTGCTTTATTGTACATTTTAAAAGAAGAAAAGTAAAACTGCGGCATCTGTCCCCACTTTACTATATAGATATTAATTAAACTTTTTTTTTATATTTATTGTTATTTAATATTAAAATAACAGAAATTTTTTTAAAAATACATATGAAACTGGTATTCGAAAACGAGACTTTCGCCAAATTGTCGTAAAAAAAAAAAAAAAAAAAAAAAAAAAAAATGCACACCAAACCTGTTGTATATGACAATACAACAAATCATGACATTAAATTTCAGCTTCAAAGCAGTGTTTTAATGGTACTACTTCTCCCGTCGACCAATTTCGCCAAATTATATAAATCGCCAAACAACTCGCCAAATTATACAAATTGGAATATTTTTTTATTTTAAATAGTGAAAGAACAAATAAATTAGTATAACATTAATAAAAATACAAATAAAACGTCGAAATAAAAATCTCTTGATGGCGTAAACACGCGTAATTTCCTTAAAGTCAAGTAAATGTGACATTTACGATCAGCCATTATTGGCATTTAATCTTATAGTTTGGCGACAGATTTTAGATATAACAGGCAACAGATTGTGAATCAAACACAAAAACAACCATTGGATGTCTTAACAGCAACTAATTCTACCTTAAATTTTTGCAATCAAAGAGAATTGAATGGAATCCCGTTTACAGGGAGATCGCTACAGGTTTTTTCAGTATAATTCAATCTTCTCTAATATTTTTAAAAGCGATGAAATTAGCGTGCTTTTAGATTTTGCTTTTAGATTTTAGGGGTTGGCGAGCGTAGCTATCAGGGGGCAGAGCCCCCGAGTATATTATGAATTACCAAGCTTCAGACGATTGATTGTTATTTTTATTTAATTATAAGATCGTATATTCAAATTTTCTTTTAAAATGCGTAATAATTTGTTAAATATTTTTACTGTTATACACTTAATTTTACAAAACATAATCTAATTCATGACAAAGGTGTCTCTAAATCATATCTCTTAACGATTTCAATATTCTTTCTTTTTTTTACCATTTGCTTACTCAATGTTCAAGAATTTTCTAAAGTAATACTGTTAGACGTTTTTTGATTGAAATAATGTTTGTTTTAATCACTTTAGAGTGGCAAAAACGTCTCAAATTTTAAATAAGTTTTAAAAAATCATTCTTTATGTCTTTAACATCAAAGACAGCCTAAAGATAGAATTCCATTAAAAGGAAAAAAAATCTTACCTGTCAAAAGTCTGCAAAGTGATTTATTGCAAGTCTTTATAATTACTTGCATTCAAAATGTCTATCTTAACTTGAAAGGAGTTTTGTTTCATTTATGTCATTAAAAGTAATTAGTATCGAACGAAGAATGGGAAAAGATTGATTCATCACGCTATTTCAATTTATCATTTTCCCTATCAAAATATCTTTTTATTACAGTCTGGAGTATTGATTTCGTTAATACAAGAGTAGACGTCGAGTAAAAAATAACAAAAATAGTTTTTTTAACATAAGTTGTATATTATAAATTATCAAACTTCTTGTGAATGATTTATAAAAACAAATATGTATATAAATTTCTAACAGACTTTCTAAATACCTACACTGATAATGTCTATCAAAATAAAATAGTTTTTTACCGAAATTATACTCTTTAAAGTATTTTAATTTCATTTTCAAAGATTTACAAAAACAACATATAAACTTCTAACACGTCATTGTAAATACTTCCACGAAAAAATCTATTAAACATTCAGAGTTTCAGTTATTTCAACTCATTCTTTTTAAGGGGTCTCAGGACTCTTAAAGCTTTAAAATTTTTGAAATTTTAAATTTTTTAGATGTTAAACTGCTATTTTTTCTGAACATTTTGACATAATTGTTTCCTTAAAATTCCTATTAGAATTGAAGTTATGGCTTTTACATTTATACATGTTCAATAGCTGAAGCGTCGTTTCGGGAACTTTGAAGCCATTTTTCTTCAAATGACGTTTTTGGGCATAACGCGCACGATATCTCAAAAACTTATGAATATTTTTTCATAAAATTTTCAAAACATATGTTTCATGTTTGTCTGTATAAACTGAACCTAAAATCTCCTTTTTATTGTTCAAAACAATATCTTTTTAGGTGATTATACTGTTGAAATTTTCTTAATTTTGCATTATCTAAATACAACTTTGTATTAAAAATATATAAAAGCTTTAAATACAAATTTATTTAGGTTCAGGGTAATTATTACAATCTGAAGTATAAGTAGGCACCAAAATTTTCATTCTAGTTGCAATACTTATTTTGTAATCGTGCGCGTAATGTGTTATGCCGATTTTTTGCTCGTCAAATGTCTTACAGTTTGGAGCCCCCTGTAAATGCTAATTCTGCATCTTATAATTTTTTAAATACATAAAATGAAAGAACATAGTTATATATTTTATTCCAATTAAAATTGTGTCTTAAAATAAAATACATTTTAAGATATTAAATGTTGAAAATGGTCTTTTTTTTTCATTTTTTTTCAATTTTAAGAGTTTTGAGATCCCTTAATAAAAAGCTACGCGTTGCAGACAACTGCCGTTTTCGCTAATCATTCCCAAAGATTAATCTCTGAAAATAAAACATTTGAAGTTACTGAACAAATTAATAGCGACAAGTATTTGTCAGAAAATTGGCAGACAAACTGCGTTAGAAAGGTAAAAAATTATATTTTTCTTGATTTAAATTCCATATCTAATGACTATGCGTTTTTCAAATATTGATTTCAAAAATTACCAAATTTCACACCATAATACTATAGCGAAACCTTCATGGTAACGATAGATAATGATAACGACAATGTGTCCCGACATGTATATTGGATATATATAGCACGAGTCACAAATTATAGTAGACTTATTATTCTGTTAAAATATAAAAGTGAATTATGATGTCACGAGTGCATGATTTTTATTTAATTATCGATAAATACCAGATGCGCCATCTCTTTTTAGTTGCGAATAATATAGGTTAATTCACGTATAATCTCATATTTAAAACGAATATATGGTTAATGCATGGCTTTTACAGGAGAAAGTGATATGATGAAGCGATTTCCATGAATTTACATTTCTTATTGATTTCAAAAATTACCAAATTTCACACCATAATACTATAGCGAAACCTTCATGGTAACGATAGATAATGATAACGACAATGTGTCCCGACATGTATATTGGATATATATAGCACGAGTCACAAATTATAGTAGACTTATTATTCTGTTAAAATATAAAAGTGAATTATGATGTCACGAGTGCATGATTTTTATTTAATTATCGATAAATACCAGATGCGCCATCTCTTTTTAGTTGCGAATAATATAGGTTAATTCACGTGTAATCTCATATTTAAAACGAATATATGGTTAATGCATGGCTTTTACAGGAGAAAGTGATATGATGAAGCGATTTCCATGAATTTACATTTCTTATTGATTTCAAAAATTACCAAATTTCACACCATAATACTATAGCGAAACCTTCATGGTAACGATAGATAATGATAACGACAATGTGTCCCGACATGTATATTGGATATATATAGCACGAGTCACAAATTATAGTAGACTTATTATTCTGTTAAAATATAAAAGAGAATTATGATGTCAGGAGTGCATGATTTTTATTTAATTATCGATAAATACTAGATGCGCCATTTCTTTTTAGTTGAGAATAATATAGGTTAATTCACGTATAATCTCATATTTAAATCAAATATATGGTTAATGCATGGCTTTTACAGGAGAAAGTGATATGATGAAGGGATTTCCATGAATTTACATTTCTTATTTTTTTTAAAAATTCCCCAGAATCAAGTCTATATTTATTTAGGTTTGGGAAACATTTTTTTTTTTTATACTGGTATAAAAGCAAATTTTTTCAGTGATTTCAATATATTAAAAAAGAGAACAATTTTCGCGAGATTCGTAGTCAGCACGGTGTTTATTTTATTTTTTTTTTTTTCTAATCAAACATGTTTAAAACTCCGGACACCGCCAATTATTTCAGCAAGTTATATATAATTAGTATTGAACAAAAAAATGGAAGAAATTAATTTATGTTATTATTTCCTTTTATAATTATTCTTATCAATATATATTTCATTTTATAACTATTCTTATCAATATAATGTTTTGCCGTATGCTTTTTTGACCATTTGGAAAAATGGTTATTGTTCTCGTCAGGATGGGACATCAAAAGCATATCTGAAGGTTTTTATTGGTTTAATCCGCATTTTATTCGTTTTCTGATTGGTCTATACAGTAATCTGTATTTCCCTTTACTTTCAACAGAGATGGAAACCTTCTGTTGCCACTATGACTAAAAAGTAATAAAAACTACAAAAAAAAATTAATCACTCAGAAACAAAAAGAGATACAGCTTTTAAACAAATTGCATTTAAAAGTACATTTTTTTCTCTATACGACGGTGTAAAAAGTAATATTGTGGGATGTTTAGAAGTTTAAGAATGAAATTTCATTTAAGATGGGCTGTCAGATTTCTTGGAAATCTGACGATGGAAAAGCCTTTTCCCGAACAGCCAATGAAATGATTGGATAATACATAAGTTTCAGGTGGATAATACGTACGAGTCGCAGGCGATTTTTGTAGCTTGGAATTTTTACGTGTCATAACACTATTAATGTTTAATTCATGGCGTGCGTAATGTATAATCAACTCCGTGCGATTTTTTATGTCTTAAATTTTAGTCTTTGCAAAACTCATTTTCCAAATGGTCGTTGTCATTTGTTAAATTGCTTTTTTTTATTTAATACTGGAAATAAAGAAAAAAAAAATAACGAACATAGTTTATAAAATAAGTTATGCTCTTTCACTTTTTTAAAAATCTCATTGTTGAAAGATTTATAAAAAGAAAATTTTACTTAAATTTGTAACAAGTGTTCGTAAATGCTTGCATGGAAAATAAGTACCAAATCTTGAGAAGAGTGCTATTTATTTAAATGTAATCAGTATCGAATAAAGAATGGATAAAATGTATTCCTGTTATTATTTCAATTCATCAATATTTACGAAGAAAATAAATTTTCAGTATTGTTTGCGGTATGTTTTTCAGTATTGTTTTGCGTTAATACAACAGTGAAAGTAGAGAATAAAATAACAAAAGTTGTTTATAAAAGATGTTATAGTCTTTCCAATGTTTTAATTTCGTTGTTCAGGGATATTTGAAAACATATATTTACAGAGTGTCCGAAAAGTCTAGAAACTGTCGTATAACTCGAGAAATACACATCGGATTAGAAAACGGGAAAATACGGCTTAAATATTTTTAAAAAGCTATTCAGTGATACCAAACTTGACACCTCACCCCTATTCCCTGGGTGTCAGAATGGGTCCAAGTTTGAAATCTTGAATGACAAACCCACAATTTTTATTATTTTTTATTGCAGATACGATTTCTATGGGGGAAATACGTAGCTTTTGTTTTAACATTTCTTTCGGATCATTGCAGATTGTGATATAATCGAGCAAAATGCGGTCAGATTCGTTTGCTAGGCAGGAAATGGTTTATCCCATTAAGGGGACAGTGAAGTTTAAAATCCTTAAAAATATTTTTTTTTATTCTTGTAAATTTCACCTTAAATATTATTCAAGGGTACATTATATGCATTATGGCATGCATTTATCACAAAAAATAAAAATAAAAATAAAAATAAATTTTTGACAAAAAAATGGAATTTTACGCGTCGTCTTAAAAATCTTCGAAATGCCCTTTGCGCATTCCATATCAATGAAAATCCCCAATATTTTTTATAAAAGTTTGGTTTATACATAGAAATAAAATAGAACATCGAATTTTGTGTATTTGAATTTAAAGGTTAAAGTAAATTGAAAAATTTTGAAATTTTTACGAAAATGTTTTGAAATTTTGATTTTTTTTTTTTTTTTTTTTTTTTTTTTTAACCTTTAAATTTCATTTTTTTTCTCAAAAAATGAATTTTATTTATTTATTTATTTTTTTTTTTGTGATAAATGCATGCCATAATGCTCATAATGTAACCTTGAATAATATTTAAGGTGAAATTTACAAAAATAAAAACATTTATTTTTAAGGATTTTAAACTCCACTGTTCCCTTAAAGGTTTAAAAAAAAAATACAAATTAAACAGAAAAATGCTTCCTCCCTTCCTAAATCGTTGGTAGAAATGGGCCAAATGCTGGAATTTTAAATCAAGGCACTACTTTAAGCCCTGCCTAACGGCATAGAATCGATCGTAGTAGCTTCCTATTCCCTTCGGGATGCTTCATTAACACGAGTTCCCTTGTATCTCATGATTCGAGGTGTTGTTAAACGCCGCTATTTTCTCGATTACGTCGCCACCTACGATGATGCGAAAAAAGTTACATACAAAAGTTACGTATTTTTTCTCGTAGAATCCGAATCTCCAATAAAAATGGGGGTTTCTCATGTTCTCATTCAAGATTTTAATGTTCTACCCCATGAAACTAGCAGGTGGTCGGTTTAGGGGTTAACTTTGGCTTCACTAAATAGCTTATGAAAAATATTTTAGCATGTACTTTTCCACTTTACAATCTGATGTGCATTTCTGGAGTTACTCGACCGTTTCTAGACTTTTCGGACACATTCTATAGCTACACTTGAAATGTAAGTCATTAAAAAGATTTAGCATCAGAAGAAGAATGTGAAAACAATACTTATATACACCACATTGCCACATGCATAAAGGTTAAAACAGACTATAATTTTTCTAATAGTAATTTTCCTATGGTCATGCGTTCTTTTTCATGTCGTCAGTCTTTATAAGCTTGTCTATAGACGTCAGAGGTCAACGGAGAGTATCCCTGACATGTTTATCACCACCTCTTTCTTTTATTAATGGCCAAAAACCTTGAGAAAAGAAAGGTCAGGGAAATGATTTAAGGGTTTTTGTCGGAGATTGTTGAAATCCTGATATAAACATGCGAGCACGTCTGTTATGGCAGTGTTGCTTGTTTGAACACATGGTGAGTAATTTGCATACACATACTAATAGGAAGTTCCCGGCTGCGATATTTTCCTCCCTTTGTACCTCTATGTTCTGTGCTATACTATCTACCTGGATGCTCTGTAAGAAGGACTGTTATCTTACGCATGTAATTGGTATCAGAAAATTATCCTCTTCTTTATGAAAGACGAATGCTATATACACATATACAATCATATACAATCAGCTATATCCACATTATATAGGCATTATATACACAACATATACGCATTATATATACATTATACATACATTATCCTTATACACAGCTATATACCATATACAATCTCAATTTTATAAGTGCTGCAATACACCACCTACAACGAAGAATATATTAGCTCCAAGTCAAAAAATTAGAATAATTCATTTCATTTGTATTTCGAATTACATTTAGCTTTATTTCAAGGTAGTACAATTGAAAAAGAACAACGGTTAATAAATTTGCATGTTATTAAAGAAAATTAAAACTGCAAAAGATAAAATTTTGAGTGAGTATTGTATTTTGTAAAATTATTTTCATTATTCAAAATATTAGAATACTGAAATAAGTGGTTCAAAAAAATTAGAATACTTATGAATTTTCCTGATTGGTTCAGAAAGTTGCATAAATTAAGCATAAAATTAGCTTCTGCGGACTTCTTCTTAAGTTATAAAAGCATTTTGTATCATCGATGTTTTCAGTTTGTGTGAAACATGGGTCGTTCCGTCCGACATAATTGAGTTTACAAAGCATCGCATTATTGATTGATTTCCATAAAAAGTCGTAATCAGCAATATATTGCCAGTTACTTAAAATGTTCTCAACCAAGTGTTGGTAGAGCAATAAATCAGTTTTTTAACCACGGACATTTTGAAGAAAAGCATCTGAAGCGACCGAAAGCCAAAAACTACTCAGAGAGATGATAGAAAACTAAAGAGCATTGCTAAAATAACCATTTTAGAAGTGTAAGATATTTGCATCGAAAGTGGAAAGAACACGGTGTTGATGTGAATAAATCTACAACGCGGATACGTCTCCAATAAACTTGGATTTCAATCTCGTGTATCAAAGATAAAGCCCTTCATGACTATAAAACAGAAAAGGGATAGAGTGGAGTGGTGCAAAAAATGCTTTTATGGGGATTCGAAATGGGTGATTCGAATGGGTGATTCGTCTGGATAATTCAAAAAAGATATTGTTTAGTGATGAGAGTGTTTTTGCTTAACATATGGTGATCAAGGTGTTCGTGAATGGCGAATAAAGCAAGAAGCATATCAAAGGGCTGCATGAAACAATCAGCGAAATTTGTAGCCAGTGTAATGGTAGGGGTTTGCATGACTGCAGATGGTCCTGGAAGATTATGCATCGTTAACAAAAGGATAAATTCTAAGATATATCAAGAAATCCTTGAGCATTTCATGATACCATCATTGGAAGATCAGTGTGGTGCCAATTGTACTTTCCAACATGATTAAGTATCTTCACACAGGTCAATGTCCACCAAGAACCGACTTAGCTAACACCAAATTAATGTACTTCCCTTGCCGGCTAGTTCGCCGGATCGAAATCCAATAGAGAATTTGTGGAGAATATTGCGCCAAAAAACAATGTCGAGCTTTTTCACACGGTCATGCCTGGGCAGAAAACATTGTGAACCGCTTGTAGTCAGCTTGGCAAAGCGAGTTCTTGCTGTTATAAAATGTAAATATGATGCTACAAAACATTAAAGAATAAATACTTTTCCTTTTTTTTAAATACGTATTATGTATAATGCATTATTCTAATATTTTGAACCTGGTAAATGGTTATTCTAATATTTTGATTTTTGCCAAGTGAAAATAGTTATTTTAATTTTTGTGTTATTTCCTTAAATTTTTATTGTAAAAGATGCTACAAAGTATGTAGATACCTTACAATATTAAGCTTTATCCTGTATTACTTTTTGTATAAGCGATAAATAAATAAAAACTTTTTCACAATTCCTTTTTAACACTTTCAAACAAAGTTGAAAAGTGTTTATGACTTCGGTTTGTCTGTACGACTGTCCGCACTCTAACTCTCGTAAATATAGTCGGATCGTTCTGAAATTTTTGGATGCTAGTGGCCTCTACCATAGAACGTTCCCTATTTCAAATAAAGTTTCTAGCATGTTTAGTTCATTTACAGGTACAGTCAAAAGTTTTCCGTTACATTACAGTCTGTTTTAAAAAAATCGTTTAAAATGGTTTTTAATGATGTTACATGCTTTCAAACATAATAAAATTGATATGCATTTATCAAGTGCACTACAATACGCATTCTGTAGAATATACGATGTAAAGAATAGCTATTATTCATTTACAGGGCCACACAAAATAATTCTCTTACAGAACGATATAGGGGTGGAGGGAATTGTTTGCGGCGTATTTTAATTATGTTAAATTATTTCATGTATTATGAAATTGATATGCGTCGCTGAGGTTTACCATAACTTATTCCATTTATAATACGAAGTGCATAGCATTTACAGGGACACAGAAAAGTTTTCAGATACTATATTGTGTCCGAAGTACTCTCTAGTAGCGATGATTGCTGGAAATGCATTTTTATATATGTTATGTGCTTTAATGTTTCACAATATTTATGCATAGTATATAGTGTGTATAAATGTTGTAATTCATATACAGGGCTACACAAAATAATTCGTACTATTTACTGGGTATGATTGCAAATTGCTTAAAGGTGGTTTTTAAATGAGTTATGCATTTTTACGCAGAACTGCATTTGGTTTACTAAGAAATGTTTGTATAACATAGATAAAAGGATATACGTGGTCACGCAAAGAATTGGATAAATGGTCGTCTATAAATGATAATTTCTGGAAATGTGATTTCAGTAGTTTTAAGAGTGTTTTACTTTGAATTAAACTTTAGCTAAATAGTGGCGTGTAATAAAGGTACTAGGTTAGCTACACGGCTGTACAAATGTATACAAGTGTGTTTTGACCTATTAGTATAAATTTCTGAAAGAGAAATTTCAACCTGTTATGAGTTTTCTTGCTAAACTAAATTTCCCCATCATATAGTATATATATAAACAACAGATCAAATACAGGGCTGTTAAAAAGAATGGGAATACATATTTGGCTATATACGGTAACTGCTGAAATCAGTTTTTCAAATGTATCATGCGTTTTCTAAAATATTTACTTAGTTCTCTTAATACATCTTATTTCTCTAAATAACGAAGTTTTGTTAAAGCTTTCGGGAAGTGTTGGAAAGTGTTTCAGAACCTATGCTAAACGCATGATTTTTCTTACTTGTTTAACATTATTCTAAGTTTTTTGACTTGGAGCTGTACATTTCTTGAATATATTAATATATGACTTAAATATATGACTCCACCTTAAATAGGACGTAATTACCATGGCAACCTAGATTCAGTACCTATCATGGGATATTACTGAATTAATTACGTATGATAGGATTTAATAGAATGAAAAAAAACTTTTACTGTTATCTGTTTAAATTTTGATTCGATTTTCAAAAAATTTTAAACGGCTTGGCAAAGTTATTATCAGTGTTAGGTATGAACGCGTTCATTGAACGGAAACTCACGAACTTAGTTCAATTTCTGTGAACTTTGAGCTGAACTTAACTCAGTTTTTGATAAACGACCGTGAATTGAACGAAAGTTCAAAAAATCCGCGAGTTTGAACGAAATTTACAACTCAAACTCACTTTTTTTCCTAACTTATTTAAAACTGTTCCAGCCGTTAAGATCACGTTTTCCCCATTCAAATGCCATTTGGAGGCCTAAACGGACTTGGGGCGGGTCGAGTGTGATCATTAGTTTTTTTGGGTCGTGCTCGAGCCTTGCTCCCTCTGGAGGCTCCGGCCGGGCCGAACAGGACTTATTTTTAGGTTTGTGCTCTATTATTCCTAAAAGTCTGTACCGACAGAAATTTTCTGGCCCGGTCACCCCTGCTTGTATGAAAACTATTGCCCCGTCCCAGTCTGACTCGTGCAAAAATCTGTTTAATGAACAACTTACGTTGGGTCAACAATTTTTTCCGAAAAAATATATTTTTTTTAATTACCATCATTCTACAATTAAAATTCTCTTTAAAGAATACTAGTACATATACATTTCTAAGGGGGGGGGGGTGGCAAACAATACTGAAAACCCTGTTTTAAGAATCTGTGTATTACGAATTCCTGCTTTAAACGGAAAATTTTCTTGATCGGTGGATCTGGATCTCAGTGTTGCCAGTGGGCTACTTTTTTTTAATTCAGTTTTCTTGATTGCCTCCACTTTTTTGAAACGGTAAAATTACCTTTGTTTTCGCTTTAATTAATATGTCATTAAGTAAGGTGCATTTTAGCATATCAAAAAATTGGTGCCAATCAAGAATCCAAATTTTAAAAAAGTAGCCCATCTGACAATACTGCTGGATCTTCCAAATGGACATAATAATCCGTTTGAAAATAAATAATACACTTGCAAGAGACGACTGACCTGATAAAAAAGCAACTTAACTATAACGTTTTTTTTTCTCTCTTATGTGTTTCCGTCAATTTTCAGATTTTTAAGTATCCAAGCCGTGTAAATGAATTAATGATATTGATAATAATTCAGATATTTACATACTAATAGAGATCCATCAAAAAATTAATAGAGCTTACAATAAGATATATAGAAAGAAATGTAGTAGAAACAGTATTTCGGAACGGAGGTCCCTGTACATGCAGCATATGGTAAAGGTCTGCAAGGGGCCTAAATTTCTAGGCTCGGGCCCGTCCCGATCCATAGAAGAAAAATTCGGTCCGGCCGGTATAAACATTAAAAATTCGGCCCGAACCCGGCCTGACCCGAACAAAAAATATTGCCCCGGCCCGTAGAGAAAAAATTATTGGCCCGACCTGGCCCTGTATAATAGCTAAAAGTTCGTCCCGGAAAAAGTCAAAATCTCTCGGCCCGAGCCCAGTCCGGCCCAAATGAATTGCTACAAAACATTCCTCGATTTGGTTAAAAATTTGTCTCGTACGAAGAGTTCTGACAAAAATACTTACCTTTGATTCTTATTGTCATGTTTCCAGTTTCATTTTTATAAAAGTTATTGCGATATTTATTTATTTTTTATGAATAGCTATTTGTTGTACATAAGTGTTTCAGTTATTATTAATATAGTTAATCCATATTCCATGTATTGGAGACTTAGAAATCTAAAGAATGCTATACAGTAAAATCTTCTAAGACCGAATTGCATAGGAAAGAAAAAAATACATTATAAACAAGTTCCCATCTTAACAGGTGTAAATGTATTATATATTCTTTTCTCATGTATTAGCATATCCATTTTGCATGGATCAACATATTTTTCAGGTTAAAAGAGGATTCGGTCATAGGCAGGTCCTTTTTCACACGTTTTACTATTTTTTAATTTAGCTACATTTTAATAACTCTAGAGATGTACTAATCTTCATAAAGAATAAAATTAAATGTTTAATAGTAGAATAATGGCAATTTAAAAATATATGTATTTTTTGCAAAAATTTTTGGGCCATGCTAAATTTTACTGATTTTTGAATGGACCAGGCCACGCCGAGACAATGATTTTCATACGAGTTAGGTCAAAACCGGGACTGAAAATGTAGGCCCGTGAAGACTAGAAAGAATGATAAAAGTCCCGGTTTGGTAAGTTAGGCCCTGCCTGGTCCTTCAGGAAAAAAGTCAGAGCCTGGCCCGGAAAGAGAAGTGACTAGGCCCGGCTCGAGCCTTCAGAAAAAAGTATGGTCCGGGCCCGGCCCGACTGCCGTGAATGAAAATAGGACCAAGCCTGGGCCCGGCCCGTGCCGAATCCGAAATGAAATGAAAGGAAATTATGTTTTAATGCAATTGTGAAAAGTAACCTACATTTATATCTCTACTACCAGTTTTATGCTTTTTAGGGGAAAAAAGGCAAGTGTTTAATATTCGAATAGTCATAAAATTTATGTTTTAATATTAAAATATAGTAAAACCTCTGAATAGTAGGGACATCGGGATTATTGAATAGAGTCTTGCATCGGGTCAGGTTGTATATAAATTTCTGTTTCCATGTTTTAATGATTCTAATATTCTTTTTGCGGTTGGGTAGCCTAGAATAACCCTTGCTAGCCATAGTTAGATCTTTTGGAAGTCAGATTGTTTGCATTTTCACAAAAAGTTTGAGCAAAACTGTGTTTCAGAAGAAAATAAGTATGTTTTAGTGTATAAATATATTATAAAACATATATTAAATTACTGCATAAGAAATAAAATTTATAAAAAATGTGATCATAGACTATTCTTTCTTTACGGTACAGTTAAGAACAATTTTTCTTCTCTCGGAATATGAAAAATGTTGCCAACATTTAATTTTTGATACACAACAAAAAAGCATGTATGATACTTGTCAGGGCCGAAACTATATACAAAGAGAATTTTACTAATTTTCTAATAGCCGACTTATTTTAAAATTTAAAATATGTCATAATAAAATATGTAATACTGAACTACGTAGTTCACAATGGCGATCCAAGGAAGCGGTCACGGGTGATCATGACCCCCCCCCCCCCAACCTCTGAACAACAACAAAAAGATTCTAAACATTATTTTTAAAATAAAATATACAGTAGAGTCCCGCTTAACCGAGTCTCCGCTTTAACCGAGTTATTTTCTTTTCATGGACTGGTGGCTTCCATTGTTATGAAACAGCCATTATAAATGAAGTATATTAGGTGAAGATGAAAGAGAAAAAAAATTATGGCCATTTTTTTTCCTTATTCTGACTAGAAAATCAGAGTTCTAACTTTCTACGTCTGCTCTTTCATCTTCACCTAACACTTTTTTTATAATGGCTGTTTCATAATAATGGAAGCCACCAGTCCATCAGAAGAAAATGATCCCTTTCCAACGGTATAATCATTCATTTGGCACCCCTTCGTTCTGGCGCCCGGGGCACATACCACCTCTGCCCCCCCCCCTTAGTTTCGGCCCTGATACTTGTGATAGTTTATACACACATACACATACACATGTTACATGTGTGTAGATTGGGAGATGCCCAAATTAGCGATATAAGCATATAAATATATAAGTACCATATTTTATGGAAGAAACGCCTCGCCGTTTACGAGTTCAAAAATTAATTTTTTTCCAAGTGCGGCGTTTACGATTTCTTTTAAATACCAACTGATTTTCCTTAATTTAAAAATTCATAAAAATACTTAAAATCGGATTTAAATATTTTAAATAAAACTTAAGACATCTTAAGATATTAAAAACGAGGCATCCTACGCCGCTCAGAAAACTTTGATTAAAGTTAGGTCAATGTGACGCTGTCGACAAAAGTAGCGTTCCGACGGATGCGGCGTTTACAACGGGTGCGGCGATTATAATATTTTTAAGCGTATTCAGGCCAATTTGAGGAGTGCGGCGTTTACGATGGGTGCAGCGTTTCTGCCATAAAATACGGTATTAGGAATTGCAAAAGTGTTCTGGTCTACCCGAACCCGAATCACAATCCGAAAAATCATAATCAACTCGACCCGAAACTGACCCCGAATCCGACTCGCAACGAAAAAATATAATGCCCTGGGTCGAAAATATAAAAACCCAATAACTGCAAACACTTATAATTGGGATCGAAATTTTCCCCAGACCACATAAACACCTCAATAAAATAGTATTATTTCTCTGTTAGAAATAGGAGAATTTGTGGAACAGATAGTATCTTTGTCCCAGATCCCAGACTAGTATCAGAAAAGAATAGAGAAAGCATACAAAGGAAAAACTCCACACTAGGACAAAAAGTCATGTTCAGTTAGATTATATAAGCAATACCATTACAAGAGGAGGGGCCAGAGACTTTTTTTGTGCTTTGTTGCACAGACTAAGTAATTGGTGAATTTCTTATTATATCCATTTTAAAAGGATGGGGAAAAAAGAAAACGAAACGTCCTAGTCTTGCTAGTGTCGCTACTAGATCAGTAATCTAATCGTATATCCGTAAACTACTATGGTATGAATAAAACTTGGATTTCCTTGCGTAAATGCGCATTAGGTTCCCTTAGAAATACCCCCTACGGAGGGCACTCCCTCTCCTTCGGGACGATACCCCTCGTGTAGATAATTGGTCGTCATAAACAACAACTATTGATGAAAGTTGCTGAAAAGGACAGAGGACGGACGATTCTAGGAAACGAAAACAGTGGGTATGCTTTCAATCAATTTGTCAATTGTTGGAAAGCACCTTCCCTCTTCCTTCGAATCAGCAGCAGTAACCTTTTTCATGCAGATTTCCTTTAAATTAAAGAGATTTTTTTTTTCGGTAGAAAAATGCTATCAACTTTAAATTTGGGGATGAATCACAAATCCTTAAATATACAATGATTTATTTATTTAATTATTTGACCTTTCTAGCATCAATGTGCTGTATGTATTTATTAGAATAAGAAACTATATGTAAATATAGTTTATACATGTATTTTTTAATGTATAACGCGATGACAATTGATTAATGAAAGATTTTACTTCATAGGCATTCTCTATACGTGAAAAATTGTTATGAAAAATAGCAATTTGAAGCGAAAGATGAAATCCACTTACTCAAATATAAAATTTGAACAAAACAAACATTAATTTCTTTAGTTTCATCTGACAAAGTTCTTCTATTTAATAAAAGTGTTTTGTTTGCAAAACTTATTTTTTAAAGACTAACATAATAAATATCATTTATAAAATGTCCGATTTCATTAAGACTGCCCTTAACTGCTCTGCTCAACAAGCGCAAAATGTTTTGACACATTTACAAATTCATTTTTTAACGGAAAGGTATAAAATTGGAAAGCCTGGCCATGGAAGCGATTTGGAATTGAACTGTTTTTTCCCATTTTTTGATCAATCAATTATCTATTGAGTTATAAGCAATTTTGATCACGTGACAAACACGTTTTTTGCCTGCTTTTGAGTGCTCTTTCTTCCTTCGCGCGGAAATTCGATTCAAAATGCCCACTTTGACGCTATTTTCTGAAAGATCTATTGGGTTTGCAAAAAAAAAATGGAAAAAACAGCTCAATTACATAGTTTCTGAACAACACCAGCTCGTTTCATGCATTTTTGAACAAAAATAAATTAAAACTTATGTCAGAAAGTTGCCCTTTTGGATTTGAGAATACACTTAATGAAGTGTATCATTAATGAAGCGTAGGATTTAAATAAAGTGTTCTGAGCTGTGGTATTTATTTTTTAAATGCATCTGATTATATATAAATATCACTGTTACCATTAATATCCTTAATCCACATTCTATGGTTTGGATATTTGAAAAATTTAAAAATTCTATGCAATAAAATGTTTGGAATTGCATAGGAAAGAAGAAAAATCCGTTGTGGGCTGGTTTCCCTATGAGCAAGTTCGTCATCGGTTTAAAATGCATTACATTCTTTTCACAAGTACTGTTATGCTAATTTTACATAGATCATTTTTTTTTTTTTTTTTTTTTTTGGCGGGGGGCGGTGTTAAACACGGGATTGCGTCATAGGCAAATTCTTTTTTTCGGGTTTTACTGTAATTTAATTTTATTGACAAGAAATGCATCTACCATCTACCCATCTTAAAGAATAATAAAAATAAATATATATGAATTTTAATTGTGGTATAATAGCGATTTAAAAATGCGCGCATTTAAATTTTTAAAAAATTGCGCCGGTCCAAGTTTTACTGATATTTTTACTAGATAGGCCAGAGTAGTGCTTGTCCAGTGATTTTCAAATGAACTGAGTTGGAACGGGGACTAAAAATTTCTGCTAGTTCAGACCTCAAGAAGAATGCAGTCAAGCCTCGGCTTGGGTCGGAATATAAATCCAGTCCGGTACCGGCCCATCTCGTTCTGAACCTCTAGAAATAAGTAATCCACAAACCACGCTCGGAGCGAGTATTAGAAAGGAAAAATTAGGCCGGGCCTATGAAGACCCTTACATCGAATTATCAAAAGATTTGTTCACAAAATTTTGTAAAGTTAAACAAAAAAATTCTAAAAAAAAAAATTCTAAAAAAAAAAAAAAAAAAAAAAAACGAGTTTTAGTGAACTTCGCTCACTTTCATAGATGAGTTAGAGTTGAACGAGTTTGTTCCAAAAATTTTGAATTTGAACGTGAACTTGACTCATTTTTGAGAAACTGAGTTTGAGTTTGAATTAGTTCGTTTATTTTGTGAGCGTACACAACACTGGTTATTATATACGTTAAATTTTAAGACATTCGGTTGGGTAGTTTGTGTGCTGTTATATGCGGACATACGGACAGACAGACGAACGGACCAGACGACGAAAATAGGGGCTAAATACAGCTCATATTCAAAATATTAGAATAATTACTTTTTTTTACAAATTGAAAATATCGTTTGGTAATTTAATGTCTTTAATGCGAATATACAAACGATATTTTTATTAAGAATATATTGTTGATGAAACTTATTTATTATCTTAAAATTAATATCATTTTTGAAAAGATTAATTGAAAACAAATTATTTTGAAAAGTCAAAATATTAGAATACTTATTCAAGTGGTCCAAAATATTAGAATATTTCACATGAATTCTCCTTTAATTATCACCAATTCATAACTGGCGGCATCATTGATTAAATTCAGCCGATTTTATTTAAAATTAGTATTCTTTTTGCAGTTTGTCTGCTTTTTCGTCTTAAAATGGGTCGTGTGTGTGATATTCCTGAATCTATTAAACTTCGTATGGTTGATTTGTATCAACACGGTAAAAATCAATGTTATATAGCGAATTATTTACATTGTTCGTAATCAAGCGTTATTAAAATACTAACATAATATTTAAAAAATGGAACATTTCAAAATAATCGTCGAAATGGCGGCCGAGAACCAAACATATTTGCTAGAGATGACAGGAAACTGAAGCGTATAGTTAAGGAAAACCGTTTTAAAAGTGTGTGATTCTTGCACCGAAAATGGAAAAAAGAAGGAGTTGCAGTTTCTAGATCGACAACATTAAGACGTCTCCAAAAATTTAAGTTTGAGTCTCGTGTACCGAAAACAAAACCTCTCAGGACTGCAAAATAAAAGCGTATAACATTGAATTGGTGTAAATCAAGACGTTTATAGAGCGAAGAAGATTGGAAAAATATATTATTTAAAGATGAATGTATGTTTTGCGTTTCATATGGTAATGAAGGTATTCGAGTTTGGAGAATGAAGCAAGAAGCAGTTGACAAAAAATGCCTTAAACTTTCCGTAAAATTTTCTGCTAGTGTCATGGTTTGGGGTTACATGAGTGCAGAAGGACCTGGCAAGTTATGCATCGTCTACGAAAAGGGTAACTCTCAGATATATCAAGACATTTTGAAAAATACATGATTCCATCAACAGAAGATTTATTTGAAGATGATTTCCTCTTTAAACAAGATTTAGCGTTACCGCATACCTCGGTATTAACTAAGAAGTGGTTCCGCCAACGCAACATTAAGGTACTTCCTTGGCCACCAAACTCACCAGACCTTAATTCCATCGAAAACTCATGATGTATAATGAAGAAAAAACTCCAAGAATATCCTCCTTCCTTCAAGTAAAACTGAGTTAGTGGCACGTATAACGTCTATTAAGGCTATTATTGATAGAAATGTTTGTAAACACATTGTATATCACATCGGAGATCGATTGTACGCTGTTATGAAAGTAAAGGGGATGCTACAAAATATTAGGTAGTAACGAAAGTTTTCCGCCAAAAAAAGTTCTTAATAAAGTTAGAAAAAAAACATAAAAGCAATACCTTTAGTGCTGCTAGTAATCACCACTCGAATCTATGATTTCCTGCCAACGTTTTGGTAGTTTTTCAAAAACCTTCGGCCCAGAAACTTGGGGGCCGCGAGTCCAAAAACAGATCAACCTCATTTCGGACGTCCTGTGCAGAATTAAAGATAGCATAGGCAAGATGTAGCTGTAGGTGTGCAAAAAGATGGAAGTCCGAAGACGCGATGTCGGAGTCATATGGTGGGTTCGGCAAAAGATCCCATTCGAGTCCATACAGAGTCCAACCTGTGAATGCAAACACATGTGATCTAGCATTATCCTGATGAAACATTACCTTCTTGCTCTAGAACTCATTTTGACGTTTTGCCTTGATAGCAGTGTCAACACGGACTAGCATCTTACTTTACACCTTACTGTCCACGGTTTTACCTTTTTCCAGATACTCTTTGTGGATAATACCGCGGCAATCCCACCAGATACAAAGCATTATCTTTTTGTTAGTCTAATTCGCTTTGCGATGCTGCCGACGGGCTCACCGGGCGCAGACCAACCCCCTTTTCGGCTTGTGTTGTTGAAATAAATCCACTTTTCATCACAAGTGACGATCCGGTCAAGAATTTTGTCCTTGCGTTGATATTCGAGCAGATTGTTTCAGGCCTGAACACGTCTGCCCTTATCTGCTTGAGTCAGCTCATGCGGCACCCAGCGATTGAACGTGTACGTCAAGTTTATGCGATGCATAGCGCAACTAATGAGCATGGCACTAACGTCCAACTTCTTAGCTAGCTCTTGAGTGGTTGAATACTGATATACTTCCACAAATTCTAGCAGGCGTGCCTCATCAACATCAGCAGGCCGGCCAGATCGCTCTGCTTCTTGAATGTCTTAGTCCTTGTTTTTGAACTTTCGGTACCAAACCTTCACAGTGTCATATGATACAACAGTAGTACCTAAAGCTGTACACGTGATTCGGTGCCATTCTGTAGCTGACTTTTTGCAACAGAACTGGAAGTAAATGCTGGTTCTAATCTGGTATCGTGATAGTTCCATTTCAGACACCCTGTATTTAATGTTAACGATATTTTTTTTACAAATTTCACAACACAGTGTTATAAAGCAAGTCTCTTTCTTTCAAATGCCAAAAGTCGTTTGACAAAATATGAGCAAATACGACAGCGCGAACTGTTTGAAAAGACGATATTAGCTGTGGCGGGAAACTTTTGTTACAGCCTGATATTAACTACCATTTACTTCATATTCATAAGGTAATATTGCTGCGTAAAATAAAATATTCTAATATTTTGAACCAACCTAAATTTTATTCTAATATTTTGATGTATTTCAGAAAGCTGTTTACCTAATTTATTGTACTATATTTTATATTTTGTAAATGTTAAAATCTTATCTAAACATTCCAGATTTAATTTATAAGAAATTTAATTGCATTTACTTAGTATCAAAAATAAATAAGTGAAAAATAATTTTTTCGTATTACTTTTTCTCAATTATTATAATATTTTGAATATGAGCTGCACACTGGCCTCCAAAAGTTGAGGTACATCATCTGGATGCTGTCGACTGCACACGTTTTGTCGAATATCTACCAACATTATTGGTGAATTGTTCTTGAACTTCTAGGATGTAAAGAACATGTTTGATTTTATATTTCTTGGTGAAAATTTATCGGGGGGTGGGGTACAATTAGGGGGCTAATAATAAATTTAATATTAAAATAAAATCTGTGGTCACCTATGTAACAGAAAAGGCTGGAACTGGTTTGCCACTGTGGTAAATGATTATTTGGGTCCTGTTCAACATCTGTATGCATTTGTGTAACCATAGCACTTATATTCGTGAAGATGTTAACGTTTTTGTGAAAAATTCAAAAGTTTTCTGTTTATAGCATACAGAGTTTTCATCCAAATTTAACACAACTTTACAAAAACCTGACAAAGAACAGTAGCAACAGTATACTGCAATTAAAACATTAATATATTGAATATTTGGTGAGATATGGGCATTTGTATGAAATAATTTTCAACTGCGCATGCGTGGAAGATCCTAAAATTTTTGTTATATAATTTGGTAGTCAGCTACTTAGGGCAACTTATATAAAACGTCCAGTCAAATATCGCGAAAATTCACAAAGATAGGGTCGATATAGAGAGTTGCTTCCTAAAAATTGCTTTATTATAAGGAATTTTTCGCAACTTTTCAATCAGCTCACTATATCTTTCTAAGTTTTCACAACATTTGACTGGACTTTTTATAGAAGTTGCCCCAAAATAGCTGGCTACCAAATTATGAAATAAAAATTTTGAAATCTTCCGCGCATGCGCAGTTAAAAATTATTTCCTGCAAGTGCCAATATCTCATCAAATATTCAATATATTCATGTTTTAATTGCAGTATACTGTTGCTACTATACTTTGGAAAGTTTTCGGAAAGTTGTGTTAAATTTGGTTTAAAACTCTGTGTGCTATAAACAAAAACTTTTGAATTTTTCGCAAAAACGTTAACATCTTCACGAATATGAGGGCTATGCTTACACAAATGCATACAAACGTTGACCAGCACCCAAATGGTGATTTACCACAGTGATAAACCATTTCCAGCCTTTTCTGTTACATAGGCGATCGCAAATATTATTTTATTATTAAATTTATTATTAGCCCCCTAACTGTACCACCCGATAAATCTTCACCAAGAAATATAAAATCAAACATGTTCTTTACATCCTAGAAGTTCAAGAACAATTCGCCAATAATGTTGGTAGATATTACGAACGCACCTAATAACGATTGTTTTAAATATCACTTTTCTTTCCTAAATACTTATGAGACATTAAATAAATAAAACAATCAAAATTATGTTTCCTTTCTTAACATCAAAGACGATTTAAAAATAGATTTACTGTAAAGAAAAATAAAGCACCCGTCAAAAGCCTCCAAAGTGATTTATTGCAAGTCTTTATAGTTACCTGCATTGAAAACGTCTATCAAAACTTAAGATGGATTTTGTTTCTTTTATCTCATTAAATGTAATTAAGATCGATGGAATGTTTGGGAACGATTGAAGCATTGTATCATTGATTCAATTTGATAGATGATATCATTTTTCCTAACAAAATATTTTTTTTTATCTTTTCGAATATTTCTTTATGTTAACACAAGTGAATTAGTAGGAAAATTAGGGCAAAAATTGTTTTTAATAGACTTTATGTTCTTACAGGCGTTTTAATTTCTTTGTTGTAAGGTTTCGAAAAATAAATATGCATATAATTTTACAACAAATCTCTGTAAATAGGCGGAACATCATAAGTTAAAACCTTAGGAAAATTTATTTTTTGCTTGCATTAAATGTAATTAGTGTTGAAAGAAGAATGAGAACTGATATACTGTATCAATTCAATTTTTCATTTTTCGTATGAAAATTTCTTTTTTTTTTTCCGATAGTGTTTTGCGTTATTACTTTTTAAAATATAAAAGCTATGATTCTTTCAAAAAGTTTAATTTTATTTTGACAAAAGTTGACCCAAAGATGGCGCTGTACTCGTCATAAGATGCCAATAAAAAGAAGTGATATGCCAACTGCACATTACACTTGTGACAAAAAGGCGGGGAACATGTAGTTTCTCCTAGGCAAATCACGCACTGAACAGGCAAGCGACAAAATAAAAAAGAAAAGTGCCCAGCTAAACTGATGGCATTGAGCTCACAGACTATTCACACTAATTGTATATTACACTCTTATTTTAAAGAATAATGCCACTCAAAAAAATAAGTGAAGGGGAATTAGCCCCCGTTTCCCCCTTTATACTTAACCAGTGAACCTCCAAATCTAATCAGGGAAGCTCCTTATCATAATAAACCAGTATACCAAATTTGGAGCAAATCGAATAATCTTGCAAAAAAAAAAAAAAAAAAAAAAAAAAAAAAAAAAACATTTATCTAAATTAAGGTGGTGGACTAAACCCCCTTTATCCTTAACCAATGAATCGCCAAAATGAATCAGGGAAGCTCCTTAACATAATAAACCAGTATACCAACTTCGGAGCAAATCAAATCATTCTGCATGAAAAACCCATTTATCTAAATTAAGAGGGGCGGGCAAACCTCCCTTTTCACCCTTTACCCTTAACCAATGAACCCCAAAACTAATCAGGGAAGTTCCTTAACTTAATAAACCGGTATACCAAATTCGGAGCAAATCGAATCATTCTGCATGAAAAACACATTTATCTGAATTAAGGGGGGTGGACTAACCCCGTTTTTCCCCTTTATCCTTAACCAATGAACTCCCAAAACTAATCAGGGAAGTTCCTTAACATAATAAACCGGTATACCAAATTCGGAGCAAATCGAATCATTCTGCATGAAAAAACCATTTATCTGAATTAAGGGGGAGTGGACTAACCCCGTTTTTCCCCCTTTATCCTTAACCAATGAACTCCCAAAACTAATCAGGGAAGTTCCTTAACATAATAAACTGGTATACCAAATTCGGAGCAAATTGGATGATTCTGCATGAAAAACCCATTTATCTGAATTAAGGGGTTGGACTAACCCCGTTTTTCCCCCTTTATACTTAACCAATGAACCCCCAAAACTAATCAGGGAAGTTCCTTAACATAATAAACCGCTACACCAAATTCGGTGCAAATCGAATCATTCTGCATGAAAAACACATTTATCTGAATTAAGGGGGGTGGACTAACCCCGTTATTCCCTCTTTATCCTTAACCAATAAACTCCCAAAACTAATCAGGGAAGTTCCTTAACATAATAAACCGGTATACCAAATTCGGAGCAAATCGAATCATTCTGCATGAAAAACCCATTTATCTGAATTAAGGGGGGGGGGTAACCCCGTTTTTCCCCCTTTATCCTTAACCAATGAACTCCCAAAACTAATCAGGGAAGCGCCTTATCACAGTGAACCTAGGAAAAAATTTTGAAGCAAATCGGATGTTTCTATCAAGAGTTATTGCGTTACGTACATACGTACGTAGATACATACATACAGAACGGGCGGGCACATAAGCTCTCAGGCTTTGATAGACTGTGAGCTAAAAACGAGAGTCAAGAGACATTTCACTCTTTTAACAAAGAAGAAACCGGTTTGAACAGCACATTTTGTCTCATACCTCACGCTTTTGCCTGCTTGTCTCTTCAGTTTGTGATCTGCCTTATTTTGCGTCTGAGAAGGCAGTCATGACTCTATCATTGAAGGATAGGGCTCTGATTTTCAAGCTTTTTGAACAAGAATGGTGACTGTACGGCAATTGGATTGAAGAAATTCCGAATATTAAACGGTTAGAAAGGTTTCTGGCTCGATGAATCTGGCTCGGTCTGAAGATGTGGCTTGATAAATTCGAAGAGACGAGTTCATTTTCGTTTTGCAATTTCCACGGTTTTTGGCCTACAGTTAAAAACCAATTTTATCCAAACGGTTATGGTGCCAAATTGTCGAGGTGGATAAGCTTTGAAGAAAGAGAGCCACAACAGCATGTTTTTAAATTAGAATCTTATGTACAGCGCGATTTACAGGTCCACTTTTCTTTTTTTTTCTTTCGCAAAACAATTCTTATTGCTTCAAGTATACTCATGAAATATCAGGACATTCTGACCAACGTTTCTTTTTTACAGCCTTTTAAAAGTGAAACTTTAATCATAATTACCCTGTAGAATGTAACAATTTATACTATAAACTGATCAAGAATACATGTAAACAATTCTCTGAAAAAAAGCTGTACATTTTAACATTTTCTAACACAGTTGAAATTTTTTAATGAATTTTGTCCGTTTGTTCCTCCATCTGTTTGTAGATGTCCTAAATCGAGTAAATGTACACGGATTGCATTGTAAATTACATATTTTATCGAAGTTTGCCATGGAATGTGCCATATTGAAAATGAACTGAGCCTCATTTAGGTCGTTTATAGGGGCACTTAAAAAATGCCGTCAAGTTATGATCAATTGGGAAAATTGTTTAGAGTATGATGTTGCACTCTTTCAAACATACTGAAAGTAAAAGGTGCACTAAAGACAATGCTCTAATATCTTATACAGGTCTGCACAAAAGAATTCGCATACATATTCGCTTATTAGAGGAATTGGCTTAATGGTAATTTTCCAAAGTTATGATTTCAAGGTTTTGCTTTCAAAATATCTGACATATGACAAACATAACTGAACTATTTTTTTACATGCTATGTAGTATATATCCATTAAATCATATACAGTGTGGCTCAAAATAATTGGGCTTTCTTCGACTATAGATGGTAATTTTTAAAAGTTGGGTTTCGAATGTATAATGTGTTTTCCAATTTGTTTAGTTAGGTATCATCTGTCGACTTATTTGACGTTTTGTTACTTTGTTGTCTGAAGTTTTATTACAGTATTCTGAATGTGTTGGAAAGTGTTTTATAATCTATTTTTGGCGCATGATTTTTTTCTTTTAATTTGTGCAGATGTAGCTCTAAATATTTTTTTAAGTAAGTCTTATTTCAAACAAAAATTTAGTTACATGAAACTTGTTTTGTGAAGCAAATATAATAGATATTCATAACTATCAAGTTTTACCATGAGTGACCATGAGTACCATATTGGGTGGTCCATCTGTCTGTTCTTTTTTGAACTATGAATATTTCACAGGTTACTTGTGTCAGATGTTATATGTCATGCAACTGTGAACTGTCAAATGTATGCCATTTGTAATTATGGACTCGTTTACAACACAAAAACGTTGCAACGGCATACACTGCTCGCAAAACCATCAAGTTATTAAACATGAAATTTCCAGATCGCGTAATTTCAAAAAATTCTGATGTGAATTGGCCGCCAAGTTCGTGCGATTTAACCCCAAGGGATTATTTTCTTTGGGGGTTTCTAAAAAGTAAAGTGTACGCCAAAGCCCCCCGCACAATCCGAGACCTCAAACATAACATCCGGGCTGAAATTTTGGCCATGGATCCGCTCACTCTGGGAAAAGTCATCGAAAATTTCGATGTTCGGATGATGGCATGTAAGCGGAGCCACGGTGGCCACATGTGAGATATTAAATTCCATACATAAATGGCATAGACCCATCTTGCATCATTTTCAATAAAGAATTTCGATTTTCACACATAAAAAATGCGTTATCATTCATAATAAAAAAAAAGAACCAACAGATGGCCCACACTGTATATGAATTCATTAATTAAGTTACATACTTACATATTTATACATGAAAATGCAACATACATTTATTTATTCACATTATAAATTTAATATGTTAAACGATTTCTTAATACTAAAATATAAAAAAATCAAACTTTCAAATTTGAATTTCAATATACGGATTACTAAATTTTAAATATTTATCGTCAAATTAATTGCTTCATGTTGAATGTGCTACTAAAGTAATCCCCTGAACTAATATTAGAATTTTAAAAAATGTTCCTTTTTGAAAAAAATATACTTGCATGGTAACTCATTAAACTTTAATTACCTTAAATCACATAAAATTTAACCTTTTGTCGTATGGTACCACAGCGTATCGTTCCATGTTGTTTAGTCGGTAGAATGTCAGTGTGCTATACTGATGACCCGGGTTCGAGTCCCGGCATGGAATCTTTTTCACTAGGTTGATCCTTGCACTTTTTAAGCAATTAATTTTTGAAATTTGATTTGCATTTCAAATATTGTATTCAAGGCGAATGTTTCTCTCTGGAAAAATTTCTAATATTAATATAGTTTCAATCGATGCTGGATTTAATTAAGTCTTGTGTTTCCCCCATGTTAGTGGCTGACGGAAAAATATTTCATCTTGTGCTGCATTTGTAGCCTTGCCAACCTGTAATAGTGAGAAATTCCAGGCTGGGTATCGTTCCATATCGTTTAGTCGGTAGAATGTCAGTGCGCTATATTGATGGCCCAGGTTCGAGTCCCGGCATGGAATCATTTTCACTAGGTTAGCCTTTGCGCCTTTTAAACAATTAATTTTTCTAATTTGATTTTCATTTGAAATTACTTAATTCCAAAGCATAAAGTAACAAGTTTAGTTTTAGACTAGTGATCACAGATGTTTATTTAGAAATTTAGATTTAGACTAGTGATTACAGATGTTTATTTAGAAATTTAGATTTAGCTATCCGAGACATATAAGAGAATTTTCTTCGTTTCTATTACTATTTTGAAAAACAATGATCTTCATGATATATTAAGTTGAGCAAAAAGTTCTGGGAAATTTTTAATCGAATAGTTATCAGAATTTGTATCGTATATGTAAATCCGGAGTCTGGCATAACGATAGCAGAAATACGTGGACTATGATGGTCTCTATTTTGAAGAATAGTCCTTGTTGCTTTTGTTGTTAATTTGCGCATAGCAACGCAACTTTCACTAATTTCCCAGAACTTTTTGCTTAACCTAGTATTTTGCCCTTTAGATTACGGATTAGGAATAAAGGCAGGATCAATGAAGTTCTCTCATAAGCTTAGACATCTGCCTAGCTGACATCTCATCCAATGCCATTTTTAGAACAAGAAATACTATTCCATCGTTCATAGTACATGGTTCAAAATAAGCGAAAGAACCAGTTACAATAAAATGGTTCATTCGGAACTAATCATGTATTCTGATGGCTATAAGTAATTAATAGAGAGGTATAATCAATTATCCTAAAAGAAACGCTTTAAAAATTAAAAAATAAATAACATTTATAGGGTATCCACTATGTACTTAGGTCCACTGTACCCCACTCTCACCTATATATTCACTGTTATATTCATCTACATAAAATAATGCATTTATTGTATTATACAATAAATTTGATTGGAACATAAGTTTGTTTAAGTATTTTTATGAGCAATTTAATTAAAACCTTATAAGAGTAACGTTGTCTTTAGAAATATTTTTCATAACATCATGAAATAATCGTTTAATCTAAGCATAATCCAGTTGTAGCAATATTTCATTTAACAGACAGATTAATCTGAATTTGATTCGAAGTATTAGCGCATGATAAAAAAAATTGTATTTATAAATTTTCTAGTCGTGCGGTTATATTAATTAGAATAGAAACATATACGGTCCTTGTTAAATTATACAATTAATTTGTTTGTTTTTTTATTTAAAGTTTATAAGTCAAATATCTTTGGTATATTGTTTAAGAAAAATGGAAACTGTACAACGCGATATTAAGATAGAATATTTTTCTTCGAAGTGAAGATTGTTTGTTATGTTTTTCTTTTATGATGATTTCAGGACAAAACAACATGGTAAGCATTAATGAATGACCAGATTTTGAAAATTTATATTTTCAAAACTATTAAACATATAATAATTAGTGATATAGGAAAATAAAGAAAAACACGAGTATTTTTTTTCCGTTACAAATGTTCGATGCGTCAATCGTTTTTAATATGAAGAACATCTTATATGTGATAAAGTTTATTCTACTCATTTTACATTATTGCACTGCGTGATACAGAAATTATGCTTCTGTTTTTTGGCAATGGTGGTTCATAAACAAGATACAGTAGAACCCCGCTGATCCGAAATTCCGGTTAATACGAACCGATTTTATTTTCGAAAATTATACTTTAACGGAGTAAAAAACAGATTTAAAAAAATACTCAAAAATGTAAAAGTAGAACATATGTACACGAATATAAAATGAAAATGTGCACTTTAGGCCTAATCTTAGAAGCCATCTCAAAAAAAATCTCGAATATCTGTTTGTTTCCAAATCACTACAAACTTCTTTTCTAAATTGAAAAAAGTATTTAATTCAGATGAGAAAAAGTTATTTTCCCTTTCGACGGTTTGATTTCGCAAATTATCTACAGAAATATTTTTTTCTTTACCCCTCGTCGACGTGGTGATGAGCTATTTATAGATTTACGATTTTGAACCGTTTGTAATGGGTTGTTACGCAATTCTTCATTCTGAAGTTCCATTGGATTATATGAAAAATATGAATGTATTCGCTGAACAGTGTACAATGGGAAACTTTACAACACATTTAAAATTTACATGACATTAAAATGCATGACGTTAAAACATTGAAATGATATTAAAAATACCCGACAGTTTCAACCAACATACTTGGTCTTTTTTCGAGGTAACACATAAACACTAGCAAAAGCTCACTCTCCATCACAATGAGGGAAGAAGGAGAAATGAAACGGAAATAGGGACAAAAGAGAGAAACCAAGGGAGAAAAGGCACAAGTGGCGCCAAGTTTTCCCCTTGGTTTCTCTATTTTGTCCCTATTACTGTTTCATTTCTCCTCCTTCCCTCATTGTGTTTGAGAGCGAGCTTTTGCCAGTGTTTATGTAGTATCCCTCGAAAAAAGACCAAGTATGTTGGTTGAAACTGTCGGGTGTTTTTAATATAATTTCAATGTTTTAACATCATGCATTTTAATGTCATGTAAATTTTAAATGTGATGTAAAGTTTTCCATTGTACACTGTTTAGCAAATATATTGATATTTTTCATATAGTTATCATACAGTGTAAAGTCCAATCTTAAATATTAAATATTCCATTGGATTGTTATAAACACCTGGAGCGATTAAACAGGAACACTATTTTTTTCCGAAAGTCGTGCCGGATTATCCAGGATAGGATGCCGACCTTAGGATATCGGATTACAGGATGTTTACTGTACTACTGAGTACTTATAACTTACATTTTATATAAAACGCATCTTTCTCTTTTCTATTTTTATCAGAATTTCGGGTAATTTGAATATTTTGTAATCCGAACTGGCACCGTTCCCAATTAGTTCGGATTAGCGGGGTTCTACTGCATTTGATGTAATACCACAAAATGAAATCACCTGTCACCTGTGGTGATCTTCATGGATATGTGAATAAGGGTAAATCATTTGTACCCGTACGTCCAATCCAGCGTTGAGTTACATCAAAACAAAACTGGAATGCTTTCTTTATTTTTATATATCTCTTATTAATATAATATGTGTAAAAGTTTTGAAAATAATAATTTATAAAATCCGGTGATTCATTTATGGTAACCCTGTATTTAAAACATTCTATAATTGGCAGTTTCGGTACAAATCAATAATTTATGTTTGGGTAAATAGTTAATATATTCAGAATTGCCATTTGGTGAATTATATATATTGTAGGAAAACAGCAAATCTCCAGCATAAAGAGCATAATTAGTGTCAACAAAAGAGCTCTATAGGGGAAGTACAAACGAGAGATGAGGAAACAGTTTAATATATATGTCGTAGGTTAATTGAGAAATCCGGCTCTTTGCAAAGAGCCGGGCTAATTGGAGAATCCATCTCCCTTTTTCAAATTAGTCTGATATTTTTCAGGCTTATTGCAGAGAGCCAAGAATGCGTTAGGCTAATTGAAAAATGACCACATATTATCCGATCAGGGTGATATTTTTAGCTCACAGGCTATCAAAGCCTGAGCAATTTTTTTTTTCTAGGTTCATTCTGATAAGGTGCTTCCCTGATTAGTTTTGGGGGTTCACTGGTTAAGGATAAAGGGGGAAAGGGGGGCTAGTCACCCCCCCCCCCTTAATTTATATAAATGGGTTTTTCATGCAAAGTTATTCGAGCTGCTCCAAATTTCGTATATCGGTTTATTATGTTAAGGAGCTTCCCTGATTAGATTTGGAGGTTCATTAGTTAAGTATAAAGGGAGGAAAGGGGGCTAGACACCCCCTTAATTTCGATAAATGGGTTTTTCTTGCAGAATTATTCGATTTGCTCCAAATTTCGTATTCCGGTTTATTATGTTAAGGAGCTGCCTTGATTAGATTTGGAGATTTATTGGTTAAGTATAAAGGAGGGACAGGGGCTAGTGTCCCCTTAATTTAGATAAATGTGTTTTTCATACAGAATTATTCGATTTACTTCAAATTTGATATACCAGTTTATTACGATATGGCTTCCTTCATTTGATTTGGAGGTTCATTGGTTAAGTATAAAAGGGGGGAAAGGGGGCAATTGCACTTCCCCTTAATTTAGATAAAAGGGTTTTCATGCAGAATTATCTAATTTAGTTTAATTTTTTTCTAGGTTCATTCTAATAAGGAGCTTTTCTGATAAGATTTGAAAGTTCATTGGTTCAGCATAAAGTGAGAAATGGGGGAGCTAATACTCCCCCTTAATTTAGTGAAATCGTTTTTTCCTGCAGAATTATCTGATTTGCTTCAAATTTGGTATACCAGTTTATTATGTTAAGTAGCTTCCCTGATTGGATTTGGATGTTCTTTGGTTAAGTAGAAAGGGGGGCAACGAGGACTAATCCCTTCATTTATTTTTCGAGGGGCATTAGTCTTTAAATAAGAGTATAATATACAATTAGCGTGAATAGCATGTGAGCTCAATGCCATCAGTTTAACTGGGCAATTTTCTTTTTATTAGGTTTATTAACGCATAACCCTACCCAAACCCGAAAAATAAATTACAACAGACCGTACCCCGATCCGAGCAAGACAAAATAATTTCAGTCTACATGCAACCCGATCCGAACCTGAGACTCCTGAGTTCGATTTGAAAAAACCCGAAATCCTTAGCCAAATCTGATAACCAACAAAAATATTCCAAAGATCCATAACCGGATCTGAACAAGACAAATTAGTTTCCGTGGACACGCAACGCTAACAGAACCTAAAAATTCCATTCGAAGTCAACCTGAAACCCGTTCCGAACCAAATCTTAACCGACAAATATATTCCAAAGAACTATAACCCGATGCAAGCCAGACAAAATAATCTCCGTCCACCGGCAACCCGATCCGAAACTGAAAGTTCTAATTGAACTCAATCCGAAACCTGGTTGTGGTCGGTTTTCGGGTTGACTTCAAATGGAACCTTCAAGTTCGGATCCGGTTGAAAAAAAATTAAACTAAATTAGATAATTCTGCCTGAAAACCCATTTATCTAAATTAAGGGGAGGGGCAATTGCCCCATTTCCCTCCTTTTATACTTAACCAATGAACCTCCAAATCAAATGAAGGAAGCCATATCATAATAAACTGGTATATCAAATTTGAAGCAAATCGAATAATTCTGTATGAAAAACCCATTTATATAAATTAAGGGGACACTAACCCCCCTTTCCTCCCTTTATACTTAACTAATGAACCTCCAAATCTAATCAGGGAAGCTCCTTAACATAATAAACCGATATACGAAATTTGGAGCGGATCGAATAACTCTGCATGAAAAACACATTTATCTAAATTAAGAGGGGGGGGGATCTAGCCCCCCGTTTCTCCCTTTATACTTAACTAATGAACCTCTAAATCTAATCAGGGAAGCTCCTTAACATAATAAACCGGTATACGAAATTTGGAGCAGATCGAATAACTCTGCATGAAAAACCGATTTATCTAAATTAAGGTGGGTAGCCCCCCTTTCCCTCCTTTATACTTAAATAATGAGCTTCCAAATCTAATCAGGGAAGCTCCTTAACACAATAAACCGGTATACCAAATTTGGAGCAAATCGAATATTTCTGCATGAAAAGCCCATTTATATAAATTAATGGGGGGGGACTAGCACCCCCCCCCTTTGCAAACAGGCGGATTTCTCAATTAGCCTACCACATATATATATATATATATATATATATTGCTTTTGAATAACTACAACATATATAACACGTTGATAAATGTAAGGTACATCTTATTTTTAAAAGTTTTGAAAAAAAAAAAAAAAACTGATACCTTTTTTGTGTGATTTTCTTAAAGCTCCAGCTCTTTTTTATTTTAACACATTACGGATAGGTAATAAAAATTAGCATATAAGAGCACAGCGTATCTAAAACCATTTGAAACACATGTAACTATAGGAAAAATCTATTATTTCACAAACAAGTGTAATTTAACGTATAAGATTTAATTTAAATTTTCATACTCCCAATACATATATTTGTATTTATCCGTAATTTGTAATAACAATTCACATTCTATTCAACATAAGAAGGTTAAATTTAATTATAAATTTCGTTTAAAATCCAAAACTACTCTTGAATTTCTTTTACAAATTAATATGTTCACAATGAAATAATCATAAAATACAATTTTGTTTATTTGGAAGTCCTTGTTTACATTATCACAAGCCACTCATTTGAACTATTAATAATCCAGTGACAACAACATTTCATTTGCCAAGCTACTAGGATCATAACTTATTTTGAAGCATTAGTAAGTGATAGGGAAACGTATTTAATAAACTGCTACACTTTTGATGCAACTTACTAGAACAACAAAATTAAACTAAGTTAAAATATACATGGTTGCATTTGGAATATCAATTCAAAATAGTGATTTGAAAGTGTATTTAAAACATGAAAGTTATTGAACTGTGTCATAATTTTTCTATTTAAAACAAGTGGATAAGTATGAATGAATACAGCACAGACGGTTTCGTTTGTTATTCATTTCAAAAAACTTTATCCTTTAATAATTAGTTCCAAATGGTTAATTTAAAAATCGTTCAATTACAAGAACAACAATATTAAACTAAGTTCAAATATACATGGTTGCATTTGGAATATCAATTCAAAATAGTGATTTGAAAGTGTATTATATATTCAAGACATGAAAGTTATTGAACTGTGTCATAAGTTTTCTATTTAAAACAAGAGGATAAGTGTGAATGAATATAGCACAGACGGTTTCGTTTGTTATTCATTTCAAAAAACTTTATCCTTTAATAATTAGTTCCAAATCGTTAATTTAAAAATCGTTCAATAAGAACATAGATCAATAAGACATAGGCAGCACCATTACATTTAATTTTAAAATTATTAAAATTGGAACATATCTTTAAAATAAAATTTAAAATATTCAAGAACAGATTTCCACACAATTATAACAGAATATGTTTGTATATGTTACATGATTTCATTTTAACTAAGGAAACAAAACCGTTAAAATGGAAAAAATATACGAAAATTATTTTAAGTAAATCCGTCAGGCAATGAACCCCACCAGTGGCTGAGAGGTTCTGCTCTTGAAGCTGGTAGACGGGAGGTGCTGGGTTCGAACTCAATCGCGCCCGTCGGCCTAATCGTTCGGAGTTTTCGTGGTATTCTTCGAGCCATGGATTTCCAATCGTAAATACAGGTTAGGTTCCCTTAGAAAGACCCCCACGGAGGGCACTCCCCATTCGGGCCTATATCCCTAGAGTAGATAATCGGCCGTCAAAAAATCAAACAACCAATCAACCGTCGGGAAATGAAATGATGTCCAATAAATTCAGATTTTCCAAAAAAATTATTTTTTAATTAAAAAAATAATGGATAAAATTTTTCACAACAACTTTAGGTCTTAAAATTAAAAAAAAAAATCTGTAAAATTGAATCTATTAGATAACAAAATTTATTTTTAGGAAAAAATTCAAATTTGCCTAGCTTCGAAGAGGGCAACCATCTGATTACCAGGTTGATGCTTCACGACGGAGCTCGAAAAAAAGATTGAAATTAAGGTTCTATTTTAAAATCTAAATCGCAAACATTGCCGGAACTCATTAAATAAATCCATTTAATTGAAATAATATAAAACGTCTTAAAAGTCGCCCGGTGGCGTGGTTAGTAAGCGGAGTCTGCTGTCACCTGAGGGTCTGAGTTCGAGTCCCTGGCTAAGACATGGATGTAATTGAAGAGCTAAGTGGAAGAACATGTTAAGTAACAAAAATTACATTTGAAGTGAAAGCTTTTGCTGTAAATTTTAATGATTTATTTTCTGTTTCATACCATGTGTTTAAAATATTAACAGGTATGGTATTAAACTCTCTCAGTAAAACTTATTCGTATTTAATTCTCAAATACTAAAAATTATTAATATTATTGTCATTATTAAATATTAAAATATTAAATATTAATGAATAATGTCTTAAATCTTCAAGACTAAATAGAATCTTAGTATTTTAGCTTCACCATGTGATAGGATACCTCATAATGCTTCTATCCAAAAGATTTAAAAAAAATTTAGAAAATGTAGCGTAACATGTTCATCCACTCAGCTCTTTAATTGTGATTATGTTTTCAAAGTAATTTATATATATGTAATGTAGAGAAATAAAATTGCTATGCCTGGTTTGTATTACAATTTCTGTGTATAAATAAGGATCATTCGAGGTGACAGCCCTTGTTGCTATAGGCCTCAAAGGAATCTCCACTTTGGTGGATCAAATCAAATCAAATCAAATCAAACGTCTTAAAAATTTTATGATTTGTCGTGTGATCACAGTTTCTGAGTACAGTTTCTGAGTACAGTTCTAGTACAGTTTCTGAGTACAGTTCTAAGTACAGTTTCTGAGTACAGTTCTGAGTACAGTTTCTGAGTACAGTTGATCACAGTACAGTTTCTGAGAACGAACTCTGTGGCAGACAGACAGAAGAGTTTGAGGAATACGGTTTCTTCAGATGACCGAAATATTAAAAATGTACATATAATTATAATACTGAAGTAAGCAATGTAAGTTTGAAGATCAAAGTTCGTTGTAAATTTATTAAAGAGTAAAAAAATAATTATTAATATGCAATATTTCTCCTTTAGGAAGCAAATATTGAAAGAAAAAAGGATTCAAAGTTATTGGCAAGAGCTCCTTCTAAAGTCACAGAAATGCAAGATTGAGAGCATACTATCCTTAATGTTGCGATTCATGTTTAACATCATATTTGAAAATTATCTATTATTTCGTTACTTAACCCTTCGTCGGCCTCAATAGGCCTGACAGGCACAGCACACTCCTCTCCGCCGCTAGAAAATGTTGAGTTACTTTGAGTGTAATAAACCGGGTTTTTTCATTTAATTCGAAATATTCTCTCTTTATATATCCAATCTCGATTCTCTAATATCATTCAGTTGAGGTTCTGGAGTGGCATCGATAGGCCGAGATTTAGAATTTATCTCAATTAATTGATGATAACAATTCTCTAATAACGCGCCTGTCAGGAAAATTGCGCCCGAACTCGGAAGTCCCAGAGTTGCGACCGATGGAGGAATAAAAGTAAGACTTCCCAGACTTGCCACCAGTTGATTTTTATGCTTGCTGTTAAGAGGAGTCTAGAAGGGATTACAGTAAAACGACACTTTTCAAGTATATATAAGCATACAACGTTTTCCTAGCACTCTTGGTATGTTAAAAACTTGAGTTTTATTATTATTATTATTATTATTATTATTATTATTATTATTGAAAAGCATGATTTTATCCATTGGTGTATGAAATCCCACCACCAAAATATAAATAGTCGGACCTTCAATGCTATTTCATTATTTTCACCTTTCACCTGAAAGTAATTATGAATGTTTTTTTTTTAAACAGCTTTTGTGATTTCAATGCAAACAGTGTTAGGTGTTGTCAATATTTTTTTACTAATAATATTCCTTTGTGAATATATTTTCTCCGTGCCGCATAAAGCTTTGCATACCCTTTTTCTCTTTATATGAGTATTAAAACTTAAGGAATAATGGGTTAACTTATGTATATGAATGCAGACTCATACATACAGGGTATCTTAAAATGCACTGAAACTTTTTACAATTCAATTGCAAATACATAGTTCTGTAAACGTTATGATTGCAATATGAATACAAAGACCAGAATTTATTTTATACACTTCCTTTTAAACTCTTTCAAAATAGTTGAAAAGTAGTTATGATTTCGGTTTGTCTATCAATTTATTTTTGCTCTAATTTGCGTAAATATACTCGGATCACCATGTAATTGATATATGCCATTGAAGTTTATTATGTTTGATATTGAAAATTAAAAGTGTAGCGTTTATAGTTCGTTTACGGGTGGGATGAATATTATTTCGTTACATTATAGTTGGTTGTGAATACTGTTTGTAACGTTAAGATTGAAGACGAATTATAGTTTCCTCTTTCATACATTTTATATCACACAGCACACAATTGTAACAGGCACAAATCATTGATGAACACATAGAATTACAAAGTGACTTTTGGTAATAACCCGTTATAAGATCAATTGACGTTTGTAAACATTATGTGGAAAACATTACCACTATAACACAAACAGAATAATTGGGGATAAAACCCGCTCAAAACCAACGTGCCACAATGACAGCTAAAGAACAACAACACTGAACTGGGTCACATGGGCGCAAAATTGTGGAGCTCGTTTGGCATGCGCACAAGATCCGAACATGCTGCCCCGCGTTGCAATGTGCAAAGCACATTCAAAATTTTATAAAAATGCACTATAAATACAAGAACTAAGTAAAATGCCGATACCATAAAATAATATTACAATCCGAATACAATAAGGGTATGTTGCAATAGCAACAGACTATGCAATTCAACAAAATGCATTCTGGTTACAAAAGTTAAGCTATTTTCTAGAAATAGTTCTACATTCTACTTAAGAAAAGTTGAATGTAAAATAACATATAAATCTTAGATGCACTTTAAAATAAGTAAACAAGCAGAATATATATATATAAATTTTATTTTATCAATAGGTAAAATACACAATTTAGATATGGATCTAAGGAAGATATTTGAGGCTGTTTTTACCTTGCTACCTTAACATTACCATCCTTTCCAGGTATAAGCTCTTAGATTCGCCCTAGCCTCATTTACAGGGAGGTAAATTGTCTTCCTTCATTATTACCATTGCCCCAGGATTTATGTTTTCCTATTTTACCTGCTATTGTTAATAATTTTGGAGATGACTCAAGTAATTTAATTGCCAACTTCTCCAAATTAATTGGACAGATTTAGTGGTTCTCTGCCACATAGATAATCTCGATTCTCTAATATCAATCAATTGAGGTTCAGGAGTGGCATCGATAAGCCGACCAATTAGGAAATGGCCTGGTGTCAATGCATTAAAACCATTTATGTCGGTCGATAGTGGAGTTAAAGGACGTGGATTTAGTACCCCTCCATTTTGGGTGGTAACTGTCTAGAATTCTTCGATCGTCAATCTAGCATCCTTTAATGTCCGTTTAAGATAATACTGGAAAGATGTTACACCAGCCTCCCATAAACCGCCGAAGTTCGGCGATCTAGGCAGAATTAACTTCCATTCAATAGCTTCTGAAGTAAAATAATTAGCTAATTTTTCATCCAATCGACGAACTACTTCATGAAGTTTATGCAATTCTGATTTAGCACTCTTAAAATTCGTAGCATTATCTGTTATTATAGAAGCGCATTCTCCTCGCCTTTAAAAAAGCGTTTAAGTGCGGCGATAAGCGCGTCAGATGTTAGATCCGTTACTATTTCTAAATGAATAGCTTTTGTTACTAAACAAACAAAGATCGCAACATAAACCTTATTAAAAATCCCTTTTCTTCGATTTTAATATTTAATATCAAAAGGGCTTCAAAAAATGAGATCCCATACGGTTAAAAGTAAAATTTGGAGATATTCTTTTCAATGGGTGGCCACGCATGGTTTGTTTCGCACTTCACTGGGTTGTCCTGAAACAGGAAACGCAATCATGCGCTACATTACGCGCTAAATTTTTATCACTTACCGTCCAAAACCGCATACATACGTAATATATTAAACTTTGGGGACCAATATGAAAATAGTTCCTGCGTATGAGTGTAAACTCAAATATGAGTTTTGTAAGCTTATGGCCTTTCGGTAAATTATTCGGTGCTTCTTATTAAAGTTTAAATTTGAATTTTCTACTCTTAAGATATTATTTTGACCCAAAAATGGGGATAAACATTTAATTTTGCTGGAAGGAGGAACCCTTGGATACCGTTTTAAACCCTTAATTTCTTCCTGAAATTCTGAATTTTGTACTAATCTAATTAGAGAAGTTTCTAAATTCTTTTTATTCTGGGGTGGTGAGGCTGCCTCTGAGCTGGCCAGCTGGCATACATTTACAATTGTGAAAAACAATCTATAAACGTAAGCAAGTATGCGAAGATTTACCACTTATGCTAAGTAAAAAGTTGACTTCTTCAGGATTTCTGAAAAGAGAAAGAGAAATTTTAGAATTATATTAATTACCTTTATTTTTATATTTTACTTTAGTCTCTGGTAAAAAGTCTGTTTCTGGTACAGAAATAGTTTCTTGTGCAATCACTAGGTCATCTTCTGCTAGGAATTCGGTCATTTAAACCACATCAAAATCTCTAAAAGGGAATTGACACTAGTACCTTGTGTTAAGAGATCAGCAGGGTTGTCCTTATTGGAATAATGATACCAAGAGTTCGAATCTGTCAGTGCATTGATTTCTGTGACACGATTGGCTATAAACTGCTGCCATCGTTTTGTTGAGCCTTTGACCCAGTAAAGAGTTATTTTGGTATCAGTCCAGTTTTACACTGTAAATGCTATTTTCTGATCTAGGATGGGCTTAATTTTATTAGTCAGTCTTACACTTAGTAAGGCTCCAAGACGTTCTAGCTTAGGTTGGGTTTTCTCCTTTATCAGGGATACACGATTTTTTGAGGTAACGAGATTGACTTCTACTTCACTCTGCTTTTTTTTCTTAGATAAAAAGCAGAGCCATACGCTATTTTATTAGCATCAGAAAAGGCGTGTATTTCTACAGCTATTACTTGATTCAAGAAACCAAGAGTTTTCCTAGGCATTTTTATTTCTGCTAAATTTGGAAGCTCTTTAAACCACTTTAACCGCCTTTTCTGCACATAAGTTGGCAGCTGTTAATTCCATGATGTCTTATTTAGCCATAATTTCTGGAATAAGCATTTAATTCTAATGGTGAATGGCGTGAGAATACCTAACAGATCAAAGATTTTATCAACTGCTTGCAATAGTAGACGTTTTACGCTTTTTTGTGATTACAAGAATTCTATTAGGCTTTTGACTTCGAATGTCCGACAAACTTCTTCTGTTTTCCAAGACATTCCTAATACCTTGCTTAGATTGCTTCCTAGTCGTATTGCAGTATGTTCTGCTTGATTATTTATACCTTCCATTTGCCAGAACTTCAATAACGCTTCATCATTGGTTATCCATTTTCGAAGAGTCATTCCAGCTTCAGACATTATTTTGTTAGCACTCAGGGGAACATCAAGAGAGTTTTTCAGAGTATTTTCCACAGAGATAAAATCGTCTACGTACATATATTTATCAATTAAATGAACAGTTATTGTGTGCAGGTTCATAAACCGCTTGATTTGCTCCTTAATGGTAGCTTATAGAAGGAATGGAGAGGCACTGACTCCAAAAATAACAGGTTTGAATCTGAAGACTTTGAAAGATCTTAAATGATCATCATACCACAGAAAGCGGACAGAATTTGGGCTGTCAAAGGAACCTCACGGACTAGCCAGTTAGGTCGTTTTACACAGTTCTTATAAGAACTGTGAGATTTCCATAAGTGTTTTCTTTTGTTAATTAATCTATGTATTTTTATAAATATTTTGCGAAAAGAGCTCAAACTATCGATTTATCAAATCAGTTTTAATTTAAAAAAAAATATCTAAAAATAAAATATTTATTATACATGCTGTTCTGGATATCTTAGAGATTAACGTAAATAATTATTCGGGCGAAGCAATTTTTTTTATTCAAAATTCCGGATATATAGAGTTGCAGAATTTTCCAATAAATTATCGATAAAAAAAGTACTCTGACGAATTTTGCTTAAAAAATTTCACTCATGCTGTAACTAATCTTAGGAACTAATTCTGACACCAAATTCGCAGTCCCAACCTCTAACAACATAAAATTACTAAATAGTACATAATTAGTGCGTCTTTTACTAACTCTACACTACATCCATGTCCACAATAACACGCCTTTTGTTCCACTGTATTTTTAAAAACAGCTTTTTGTACTCCAAAATTCTCTTGCTACCTGTTAAGTAGGCAAGTGCCTAAAAACAAGTGCTTTTATTTTACTAAAAAACAATAGAAATTAATTGATTTAATCTGATAATTATTTTCATTATAACCGATAGGTGTCTAAAGCTGTAATACTCATCACAATAACTTTGCAGTTTCAAAATACAAGCTATTAGTTCGGCTTTTTCATTACTAGATAAAATTAAAGTTCACTAAACTCACTAAATTTTGATTAATTTCTATGCATGTTTCACTGTTCTAGTAGCATGACTCAGCGTAACACTATTTATATCAGTAACTTTTGGAACTAAAAGAAGGAAATTTAGTAATAGACCGAGAGGTGGCAGCATAAACTGTTACCTCATCGAGTTGACGGCTGAAGTTCCAGGATTAGTTAAAATTTTAAAACTCGATTCACCTACAAAAATGCAATTGGTCTGCCAAGTCATAACTTGGTGGAAAAATACTGGAAACCTGATTTTAGTGGTTGACTAGTAGTTTTGGCATTGTGTTTTCCAACACCCAGTCATCCATGCTTTCGTACGTTTGGGAGCAGGATAACGCAAAGATACACCTACCGATCAACCACTAAAATCGGGTCTGTAGGTTCCCACTAAGAGATGACTTAGAATCCCAGTTGCATTTTAATATGCTACGAGAGTTAAGTCTGATTCTGGAATTCCAGCCGCCAACTCGCTGAGGTGATGGTCTGTGCAGTCGCTTCCTGGTCTATAAAAAATGTCGCGGATTTTTATATTAATCTCCTGAAAGAATATTTTTTAGCTCACAGGCTATCAAAGGCTAAGAGCTAATGTGGCCTCCGGATATTTATATATGTATGCACGTATGCCTGTATGTACGTTCGTAACGCGATAAGTCTTGATAGAAATATCGGATTTACTTCAATTTTTTTCTCTTGGTTCATTCTGACAAGGCGCTTCCCTTATTAGATTTGGGGGTTCATTGGTTAAATATAATGGGGGAGGCAGGGGGCTAATCCCTCTTAACTTAGATGAATGGGATTTTCATGCAGAATTATCAGATTTTCTTCAAATTTGGTATACCGGTTAATTCTGATAAGGCGCTTCCCTGATTAGAATTGGAAATTCATTGGTTAAATATAAAGGGGGGAACGGTGGGCTAATACCCTCTTCGTTTATATAAATGTGTTTGCTGTCCGATTTGCTTCAAATTTGCTATGCCGGTTTATTTCGTTAAGGCGCTTCCCTGATGACATTTGGAGGCTCATTAGTTAAGTATAAAGAGGGGAAACAGGAGAGGGAGCTAATACACCCCGCTTAATTTATTTTTCGAGGGCTATTTTTCTTTGAAAAAAGGGCAGAATATACAATTAGTGTGAAAAGACTATGAGCTCAATGGCATCGGTTTAACTGGGCATTTTTCTTTTTTATTATTGTTTTTACCATTTACATTTTATTGAATTGTATTTTGAGTTCATTTTAAGTCATCCTGTAAAGATAAATATATAATATTTCTAACCTTTTTTCTTTGCCTATAATAATAATATTCGCAATTATATTTCGCCCTGATTTAGAAAAAATGACCAACAAAAGTTTAAAAAATACATGATCCCATGTTATTCTTTTATTAAATATTTGAATATTCCGCAAAATATTTTTTGTCACACCAAATATAATCTCTTCGCAAAAGAATTACATTTTTTATTTACAGAACCTTTCATAAATTATTTATGTTTCAAGAAAGCTACTTTTGTACAGTGTGGGTAATTACTTTTGACGCGTCATTAATCATTCGCGGAATTTTTAAAAATAAACGTTTTCTGTTTACATAAAAAAGATTGTTTTTTTCTGAAAATCTTATCAATGAATGTATCAAAATGTTTATAAGCTTCAAAAGTGAAATATAATGGTATCAAATTCGCACACAATAAAAGAACAGTGTAAATAAATTCTGCTCATTCTTAGATAAAAATAATTGAAAATTTTATTAAACATCGAATAATGAATTAATTGAAAATTAATTTAATATCTCCCATGTCTAAAAATATATAAATAAATGAAAAATTATTTACACGCTCCTTATATCCTAATTTTGCCGTTAACACTATTTAAAATCGTGGTTAAGAAAAAAAAAGATAAGAATCTAGTTTTTTACATAAAAACTGTCGCATAATATAAGTTAAAATTAAACTCAGAATTCACGTATTAAAGAAATAATTTTTAATAAATTATTAAAACCAATTTCATCGATTCTACCTTACGTTTTTACGGTAATAAATGTGCCACAAAAATGTGTTTATCATAATTAAAGACCTACAGGGAGTCAGCAAATATTTTTTAATTGTTTTTTATTATTTTCTGGCGTGCAACGCTTTCGAGGATCAAACCGGATGCACTTAAATGCGAATCCAGAAATTATAGATAATTTCAAATGCAATCCGCAATTACATTTAAATATGACTGAAGCCATATTTTTATACAGCTGTGGCAAAATACTCTATTATTATACCTCTAAAATCATTTTCTTTTTTTATATAGAAAGTGAACATGCATATACACATTAAAATATATAGTCTAATAGGAAATTTAAATTACACAAATCTAGTGTTTAATTGCGTGGTCGTTTTGAAAACTCGGTTAATAAAAAAACTCAACCAGAAAAGGAAACGAACGTAAAAAAACTTGAGTCAGTTTAACTTAAAATGGTCTCATAACAACTGTAAAAATAGCTAAAACTCTTCTCGAATCGGTTCGTGTTATGTTCGGAAAAAATCTGGTTACACGACTTGAGGTACGATTTTGGTTCACATTCATTTAAAATAGCATTTTTGCTAATATCGATGATTTGATACGGTGCAGACATTATATTAAACTTTTTAACATCTCGCTATAAAAAAACCGTCGGAAATTATACGTCAACCGTGGCAGATGAGTTGCGATCGTACTATAACTACGCTTAACATAGAAACTGGACAGAGTTTCGCGCCAAGCAAAAGAAACAACAGTGCAATGAACCGTAAATGAAAGGAATTTCCGCCAATCATTGCCAAACTATTTTTTTTTTAATTTTTGGAGTACTCTGTATAGTTTATCGTAGAAACTCGACAGAGTTTATCGCCAAGCAAAAGAAACAACAGTGCAATGAACCGTAAATGAAATGAATGTCCGCCAAACGATTTTTCAAAAATTTTTTAGTACTCTGTCTAGTTTATATTTTCCGGACTGACCAAAGCGGGATTTTGACACCTATATATTTCCGGTTCTATTTATGATAGAAACAAAATTCTTATTTCTCTGGAATGGGGCGTGCCACGTGACTAAGGAAAGAAAAGTAAAGTGCAATCCGGCCAATAGAAATAATGCAATTGTATGATTTCTTAAATGCGTCATAAATTATTAAATTGTAATAATTTCTAACGATTAATGAGTTATCAAATCCATCCGTAATAAGAAGAAAAATTATGCGTCAAGCCTAGAAAATGAAACACTTTCCAAAACATTCAGAATACTGTAACAAAATGTCCCCGTTTAATGAGTTGAAACAGGATTGTTTAATTGAACCATTTGGAAACGCATAAGCCATTTGTAAACCCAATGTCATGAATTCTCATCTACATTCCTAAAATTATCCGAATTCTTGGAGCCGCCATGTATATGATATATAGAGTTGTATCTATAAACTACAAAAATGCAAAAAATTAGTTCAGTATAGGAAAGCTTTGTAATGGCTTGACAGTTTATCTTCAATTTAAAAGCTCAGTGTGTTTTAATTAACTTTAAGGTAATATAATTCATGAATGAACAAGTTTTAACTATGAATATTTAAAGAATGTGTTTGATTTTAATTGTGATTATGTGGCCTATTTCCTTAATATAATCTCATTTCTTACTTCATTTCGATATTTTTTTGCAATTTACTTGCCTACTTATGTCAAACATGTAAAAAAAAAAAATAAATCTCGTTTCAAAATTTTTGGTACATGCTGTATATAAAGTATCCCATCTGTAACTAAGTAAGGTATTTGTTTTTTAAAGTATAACACAGATAAACACTATACTAAAATTTAAGTTTCTTTTTTTAATTTAAATGAAATCAATCGAATCGTTTTTAGAGAAAACGCTTTTTTAATTATATGCAAAAGAACTTAAAGGACTAGCAAAAGATTGGTGAAGCAATAAAATTCGTGCAGACAAACATTCTGATATCTTTTTATATATCACGAAATAATATAGTTGTATATACTCGTATGTTCTAATTTTTCAAGTAGAACGAAATTTAATTTTAACGTTTACAAACTGACACACATAGCTGCATTTATTAGAGTCCCGTAATACCATTTAGCGCTTTGAAGTGAATTAAAATATACAAAATTTTTAAATTAAAGATAAACTGTCAAGTCATTATAAAGCTTTTAAAAATTGTTTAATTATCTTTTGTGTCGGATTATAATTAACAGTTGAAACATTTTAGTAAAGACTATTATTGATATAAGTATTCATAAATTGTTGCTTAAATTCATTTATAAATTTAAGTTTTTTTAAGTATAAACATTAGCCTATATTCTTGTTCGCTAATTACAATGGATAGTTTACTTAAATATATTTTATTAATAGTGAAACTCACATGAATATTAAAAATTCATTTTGAATTTTGTCAATTTTCAGAAAAACACATGATTATGATTAAAGAAAGCGATTTTAATGTAATTAAATAACGCTCAGGTTTTGAAGTATTTGTTTTATATTTAAAAAGAAATATTTTTTTCGACCTGTTTTTTTAACTTTAGTACAGTTTTTCAACTGGTTAAAAAAAACACATATTAAATATCAGGTAATTAACGACTTTCAAAAACTTTAAAATGATTTTTAAATATTCGACCTGTAATATGACAATTTTGTAAAATGTATAATTTTTTTTGAACTATAATCTAAGGACTATACTGTGAAGTAGGATACAGGTAATTGCAAATCAATATGTAATGGATAACAAATAAAAGGTGTTGAAATTTGTATAACAAATATAGTAACAAAACAAATTCCACTTTCCTCCTTAAGATTCTTAAAAGATTCTCTTTTGTCACAATGCGTCTAGAAACTCAAACGGTATTCAAAAATGAGATAATAAAAGTTGCAAAATAAGAAAAATTCCAAAAACGTTCTTTTTTTTATGATATTTAGAAAGAAAAGTTTAAATTTTATTTTACAGGGTTGAATAACAAATAAAGAGAAACATTGTTATTATAAATACAAGGTGGCCATAATTAAATTGACTGTACTCAGTGTTGTCAGATACACTATGACGCAAAAGTTTAGACAATGACGTCATTCAGCTTTAAAATGTAAAATTATGACGTCAGAATTACAAAAACCTGTAAATATATTCAAAAACTGATTTAAAATGCTATGTACAAAAGACAGTCGTTTTATTTGCTATAATACTAATTTTTTTCATAAAAATTCAAATGTGCTTGTCGCAAAAGTTTAGACACTATTCTAAATTTCTTTGAATATTCGCTGGCATATGCAAATTTAGAATCGATGATGTCACAAATTTGGAGTACTTAAGTTCTGCAAACGATTGCGCTTCATAGTCGACATGCCGAGAGCTAAAGAAATTCAAGTGAATGAGGTTTCAAGGATTTGGCAGTTGAAAGGTGAAGGGAAGAGCGTTTCTGAAATTTCTGCTATTATTAATAGGTCAAAAAAATCTATTTATCGAGTTTTATCGAGTGGTTCCGAATATAAAGCAAAATGTCGGTCGGGGAGGCCACGTGTGACAAATGTACGAGAGGATCGCCTGATACAAAGACTAGCGAGTACTCAACAAATGAGCGTACGTGGAGTTCAAAGCTCATCGGGACTCTCTGTATCAAAGGATACGATTCGTAGACGAATTTTGAAAAAAGGAACAATCGTTTATAGAAAAATGCAGAAGAAACCAGCTCTGAAACCACATCATAAGTTACAAAGACTTATGTGGGCTCGAAAGCATATGTCATATGGAGAGAAATGGCAGTCAGTCATATTTAGCGATGAAAAAAAGTGGAATCTGGATGGTCCAGATGGTTGTTTATCGTATTGGCATGACTTGCGGAAGGAACCTCGACGTTTTTTTAGTCGCAGACAAGGAGGGGGCTCGGTGATGGTTTGGGCAGCCTTTTGCTATAATGGACAAGTATCTCTGACCTTCACCAGTGGTCGTCAAACTTCACAGCATTATACACAGACATTAGAAGAAAACCTACTGCCATTTGCTGAGCTTCTAGGGGGTCCTCAGTGGGAATTTCAGCAAGACAATGCTTCAATTCACACTGCAAAACATTCAAAATCTTGGTTTAATTCCCATAATATAAGAGTTCTCGACTGGCCAGCATGTAACCCAGATCTTAACCCTATAGAAAACCTTTGGAGCATCATGTGTCGCAAAGTTTATAGCAACGCTAGACAATACTCTTCTGAAAAGGAACTTAAGACATCTATTGAGAATGCATGGTACGATATCGATCCACAAACTATGCAAGATTTAGTTTCTTCCATGCAATCTCGTGTATATGACGTAATACATAAGCATGGATGCGCAACCAGGTTTTAAAAATTGTTTATTTCGATTTTATTTAATTTGTGTCTAAACTTTTGAGACAGCAGTTTATTTTTGTTACCATTTAATTTATTGCAATATGCACAATTCCACTTTTCTTTGTTATAAATATTGTTTATATGTACAGCACATTAATTTCAAGCAGTTATTTGAAAATTGAATAAATATTTTTCAAAGTATGTAAGAATTTCTTCATTGTCTAAACTTTTGCGTCATAGTGTATTGTGAAATATAATCTCCAAACAAGGACATTAAAACAATCAAGCTTAGTAAATTGTTTTTCATGCGTCAAATGTGATTTATAATAGCAATTATCAAAAGTGCTTATGATCTAAAAGAAAGAAGTGAATGTGAAAAGTGATTGCACAATCATAAACAAACATTTTACCATAAACATTTCACGATACTTAAGAACTATGGACATATATAAACTCTTATTTTTAAATTACTATAAATATAAATATTGATACAAATAATTTGTTATTGTGATTTATATCACTAATTTCCTGTTCTTTATTGCTGATAATATTTATACATTTTTTTTCTCTATTTTCACTTGTAATCTTGACTCTCCAACGGAGAGATGTATATCTTAAAGCGCTTATTAAATATTAATCTTTTCTCTATTTAAAAGTTTCCGGACAAATTTAAAATTTACAAGTCACGCAAAAACATTGTCTTTTTAAATGACAAGGAAGTCCACACCATCATCACATATGGATAAAAAAAAAAAAACAGAAATACAAGAAGAATATGTAGATCGATTTACCCTTTCCGGACGCAGATTACCAGATGATAAACGGATACACATAAATACAAGGTAAGCCCAATTTATCTTACCTATGTTTTGTTTTATATTGAGAAATAGATAATTTATTTTTTGAGGATAAAATCGAAAATCATGCCATTACTGATAGCCAAGTTTACATAATATTGCTATCACTCAGAGTGTTTTGTAGACCGATCTAATTGAAAGAATGACGCCAAATTTTGTAAAAAAATTAAACAAGACGGGGGACGAAGGATTCTGCGAAAAACATAGTTCAAAAAGTCACCGCTAGGGGAATATGTGTCGCTGTGTAACTGAAAAGATAGTTTTAAAAAATTCAGAATCAATACAGAAATAAAATTACCTTTTATTTACCATATTTAACGATATATTAACAACCATATATTGTGACCTGAGTACTGTCAGTTTGATCATGGCCACCTTGTACTCCTAAATTAAAATTCGAATATCACTTTACAGAATGAAAAAGTTTTCATTCTTCAGGTAATTAAATTTAACAAAATATATCTCATTTTTTTTAAAAATCTAAATCATCTTAATTCTAAACTTTAAAACAAAATGTGCAGGAATGTACTAACTTTTGGTGCTGATTTGGCTGCACTCATAAGATGATGAAATATTGTTCCAACATTTGAAGCTACGGTTCAAAGGGAGTTTCAAATTCTGGTGCAGAATTTAACCATCTTATGGTTGCATCGATTGAAGCACCACAAGTTCATTCAACCCAGCACAATATTTTTAACAGTGTGGGGTCCTTGTGTTTTACAGAATTTCTTTTAATATTTTTTTTTATTGTAGGTGTTTTATTGTGAGTATTTCATAAACTATGGATGATGGTATTGACATGTGGCTTTCTTAACCGCAGTTTAAATTTTAACTCCAGAGGAAGGGTACGTACAGGGCCGAAAATACTTGATTTATTAACATCTTGAAAATCTATATAATCATCTTCTAGGAGATGAAACCTATAATTTTGTATTTTTTTTCGTATTTCATAAACTTTCTTTTAGCTGCCAAACTATGTCAAATACACTGTTACTGTTCAAATTATTTTACATAATAAACAAGTATAAAAGAAAAAAATAGTATATTAAAAACAGTCTTTTATAAGAAATCAATATTTACTATTTTTTATAAGCAATTAATAGCTCACACCAATAGAAAGCGCCAAATGGCCAAAAGAAAAAAAAAAAAAACATGTAAATTTTATGTTACACTATGCATTTAAGTGTTAATCAGCATGCACTTATACGAATTTAGATAATTCAGCACATTTCATAACTAAATTTCCATAAGGAATTAACCCTTAAATGCCGAGTGTTGCTTTTCGGCAACATACCCAATTTAGGCTCTAAAATACTATTATAATAATATTGAAGCTATAATGCCTAATGCTGCCAATAAAATACATTCTGAAAATATTATTAAATCGATTTTCAACATGTAGATGGCAACACTTGTGCTGTTTAAGAATAAAGATAGATTTATTTTTTCAATTGTTGCTACTTGTTCTTTTTGTTTTGTTTGGAAGCTTGCGAAATACCCTATTTTGTTCTGCAGTGAGAAGTAAAATTTATTTCTTATTTTAGTTCCTAAAATTCTTGTGTGTTTGATATTATAGAATTTTATAAAGGAAAATTATTTTTTCAATTAAAGACCAGTATTGCCGATTAGTAACAAAGTGTTTTTTAGTCGTAAACCCTACTTAAAACAAAATATGATTTTTTAAAGTATTTTTTCCCATTATTTACTTAAAAAATGAAAGCCGAAAAACATTATTTAACACAATTATTACAATATCTTTTGAAAAATCAGGTATTTAAGGATTAAAATTTCACAAATATATAAATAAATACATTTAACAGGTATGTAATCGAACTACACGCTTAAACACTAAAAAATTCAGAATATTGAAGATTGCTATAAATAGTGAAATAATTCGTGATTGATTGCTGGCATGTTGCTAATACGATAGTACTAGAAATGGATTTTGGTGTTGTTGTATACAGACTAAGAAAATATATTACAACATGTAAAAAATGTATTAGTGTTTTAAATAAAAAGTTATTTTCATCTATGTTCTGTACATTTGGCAGACATCTTCAATCGTGGTATCCCGGTTTGGATATTCTGGTGTATGTGATTGCTAAATTTCTTGACAATTTGTTTATTCTTTTGTATTCATGTTATTTTTTCCCTTGCTATTAAAATACTACAACGTTAATAAATTTAATTATATCAAAGCGCCCAATTCTTCGGTAATTACTTTAATAGATATAACGTATATTGTGTTGTGCTATCGGTTCTGCACATCCCCTAACTAAAACTTTATAAAATACTTATCTGACAATGGAACTTTCGATAATTTGTAATGTTTAAAAGGACATATATGAACTTTTTTGCAAGATATGTGTATGAAATTTCGTGAAGAGTTTTTCTGTGAAGTTTCTGATAAACTATCTGCAGTATCTTCAGTGAAAATTTTGAAAATATATCGCTGGAAGTAAAAATCACACTAAATATATATATATATATATATATATATATATATATATATATACACTGGTGAAAACAATTAAAGGGACAAACGGTTTAAAAAAAAAAAAAAAGTTATCCCTATACGCAAATAATGTATCAGATGATAGTTAAGATCATCGCGGACACACCTGCCACGCAGTGGTATGTGTGGTCATAAGAAAGTGGCGCTGTGATCGCGTTTTGTGCAGAGGTGCCTCATTTGACCGCCGAAGCTTGTAGTGGAAGGGCGTTTTGAAGCATCGTAGCATAACCCAATCCTTGTTTTTTTTTATTTCTTTGTTTACCCATCGTTAGTATTGCTAGTCTACATCGTCTAGATGATGACACAAGATGGCAGATTGTTGGAAGACACGAGGCCGGCCAATCACAGGCTACCTTTTCTAAGGAACTCGGTGTCCCGTGATATGTGGTGTCTACTCTATGGAAACAGTTCACAGAGACTGAAACAGTGATACCCGGACCTGGTCAAGGCCTAATAAGGGCAACAGTACCGGCTGAAGACCATTATTTGAGACTATTAACCAAAATGGATAGGTCCGCGGCAGCGAAACAACTGTCTCGTCATGTGAACCACAAAAAGTCCCATCTAGCATGCTACCGAGAACACCTGTCATGGACAGAGGATAGTTTGGGGCGGTTCTGTACAGTGATGAGTCGCGATTCAGTCTGGATAGCGAATCGAGACGTGTTCTCATCTGGAGAGAACCCGAGAGTTTATATCGATCCTCTAACATTGTCGAAAATGATCCTATGCTGGTGGTGGTCTGATGGTCTGGCAGGCATCAAGGCAGACGGACGTGCCGACCATAATGTGTTTTATAGAGGTACTCTGACAGGTCAGCGGTACAGGGATGAGATTCTTGCACCCTCTTTGAGACTTTTTCGCGGAGCATATGGACCAAATTTCGTTTTTATGGACTATAACGCCAGTCCACATAGGGATCAGTTGGTGGACGAATACCTTGTAATGTAGGATGTTCAACGAATGGAGTGACCTGCGATGTCCCCTGACCTTAATCTCATCGAAAACATATGGGTCGCCCTTGGACGATCAATTGCAGCTCGAAGACCAGCTCCAAGGACCATCGAGGAGCTCAAGGGTGCCTTGGCGCAAAATTGGGTGCAGTTGCCAAAGAGATTGATAAGGACCCTGGAAGCAGTATGAAACGCCGATGCGAGAGTTGTGTAGTTGTGACAGACGATTATACACTCTATTAGACGTGTTTTTCTCTGACTGACATGGTGTCGGTCAGCTGCTGTGCTGGACACGTGACCTGATACCTTATTTAGGGTGCAGGTTGTGCCCATTTTTGTTTTCCCACACATTAGTCTTATATCGAATGATATTTTGGCCAAGTTTGGTTTTATTTGCTTTGTTAGTTTTTTTATTGCAAAAAAACAATTTGTCCCTTTAATTGTTTGCACCAGTGTATATATATATGTGGGATCCCATTTCCCGAAACCCCACAGAGCTGGCTTAGATCCAAAACCCTACAAAACTAGCTTACAAAAGCACCGCCAGGAGTCTGTCTCACAACTTCTATATATATACAGGGTGGTTAAAATTAAACTTCCCCTATACACAGCATCCTACAGCGCAAACGAGTGAACGGAATGCAATGAAATTTGGTATACAGACTATACACGAGATGCGCTCACGGAATTTCGAAAAAAAAATTGTTCCAAAATGTCCACCAGGTGGCGCTTTTTTCCGGAAAAACCTTTAAATTTAACACAATAAACGACCAAAACAGCCGGTTTTACATTTTATTACTCATAATTCTTGTTCTGGATGGTTAATATTGTTTTTGTATTCCCTTTTGGTTGTTTATTGTGTTAAATTTAATGTTTTTTCTGGTAAGTTAAATTACAACCATTCTGTATATATATATATATATATATATACTTTTAAATTTGTCATAAATTTTGTAAGTAATATATTTTTTTAAATCCTGAACACAAATTACAAGAAACCTTTTTTGCACTTTATAGTAAAAAAAAAAAAAAAAAAAAAAAAAAAAAAAAAAAAGGTAATGAAACCTGACAAGCTGTTTATGATTTATTTCATAAATTAAAAATTTTATTTATTTTTTTAAACATATTTTCAGGAATCTGGATTTAATTACGCGAATTTTCTATTCACATTGCTAAGAAAGCGCAAAACCAACAAAGTAAAAAAGTATCCAGTCCAGGGTTCGAACCTGCGTCTTTGGTTCCAACCCTGGTCTTTGTCATTTTTTACTCTGTGGGATTTATGCATTATTAGCAATGTGAATAAAAAATTAATGGAATTAAATTAAGATTTATTTTTTCTCAGGCTTATTTCATCGTTTCAATTATTGGTACTACCTAGTTATCCCGTCGACCAATTTCGCTAAATTATATAAATCGCCAGACCACTCACCAAATTAAACAAATTGACAATTTTTATTTTGAAAAACTAAAGAACAAATAAATTACTATAACATTAATAAAAATACAAATCAAACATCGAAATAAAAATCACTTGATGACATAAACACATGTAACTTGCTTAAAGTCAAGTGAATGTGACATTTACGATCAACCATTATTAGCATTTAAAATTTCTTTCTTTCTAACCGATGACCAGGACCCTACCTGCCGGGATGGCCCAGCTTAACGGGTTTAGTACCTGACATCGAGACGAAAGACCGCCTAACCGCCGCGAAGCGACAATAAACCTGACATAATTGATCGTCATCCTATCTGCAGTGCCTACTGCTCGTTTGTGTATACTATGTTTTGCCGGTTACTTAACGCTAGATCCGGTTGTTTGGCACCTGCACATTGCTACTCATGTTGGTCTCGTAATTTAGAACCTTGATCAGATGACGAGACCTTCACCTGGCAAGACACCTCCAGAGGTATAATTCACAGGTAACTTGGAGGACTTTGCACCTACGACGGATTTTACATGCACCAGGCGCCATTAGCGTACATGGCGGATTATAGCCAGCAGTAGGCCTCGATCCCGCGGCCTTTGCTGCGGATTCGATGCTCTGCCAACTGGGCCACCGCTGCCCGAACTACTTCTGAATGACCCTGGGTTTAGAAGCCGAATTGTTGCTGCAGACTTCTCATAAGAAAAAGGATTGGAGGAAGTGAGGAAGCAAAAAAAGAATTACAAAATTTTAAAAATGGAGCGCTGCAGATAGACAAGTTGCACCGAAAGTTAATTTTGGTCCGAAATGCTAGGCAAACATAACGGTGCAGGGGGATGAGACTCCGCATATCTACCGTGTCCCACCGCGTAGAAACTGACTCCGCAGACTTCCCACTGGAGAGGGCCCGGTAGCTTGTGCAGGCTATAGCCTATGTGCAACTAAGAATAATAAAGAGGCGGTAGTCAAAAGAAAAAAAAAACCTGAAAGGGAAAGGGGTTAGCTTGTACATGTTATTACACTTAAAACTTACTTATAGCTATTTACTTAACTATCATTTATTCCATATATTGTTTTAATATTATCCTATAGCACTAGGTGACACTAAACTAACTAGAGTAATTTACTTTAGATTACTTAAATATTGCCTGGCTATTTAAAATGAATTTATATTTTAATCATTTCTAACATTAGAATCAGGATTTTATTTATTAATTATTATTATTATTCTTATATTATCTTATGACAAGTTAACTATGAATTGGCATACTATTACTTAGCTAGGAGAGAATTGATAGGAGACTAACGAGCTGACCTAGTGAGATTAATATACTAATTTCTAATTGAGCTAGCTGCTTGAGGTTGTAACTTAGACATAAGCTATGGGGCTTGGGTTTGACCTAAATTAACATTTAATTTAATAATTCATTATATTTGTCTAGTATAATATACGTATCTCACCCAGTGGACTTGTTCTTCTGAGGAGGTTTCCTTGTCTTGGTATTTGGTCACTGTCGTGGTGGTTGTCTTTTTCATATTTTAACATATTCTTGTGGGTTTTTTCTACCATTTAATCTTATAGTTTGGCGATAGATTTTTCGTCGACGGAATAAACAAGTAGTACCCAATTATTATATGCGTATTATCAGAGTTAATAAAAATATTTTATATGAAAAGTAATATTTATAGAAAAAAAAAGTATAAGAAAACATGCATTTAAAATGCATATAAATAAAGAAAATAAAATTTGGATCATCTGACCCGCCTGCAATTTACTCTAGAATCAAAATATGAAGCCATATTAAACTGTTATTATTAAAAGTTTTAAAGATTATTATTAACACCTTACTATGGAGACTGCCTAAAAAACGTTATTTATTTTTAAAGAAGACATAATTCAAATGTTAAATGTTTTTTTTTTTTTTTTTTTTTTTTCTTTTGTTCTCTGGCACTTTTTAGTGAATTAAATGAATAGGGAGTTTTCAACTGTTCGCTCTCTTGTTTTCAAGATTTTTGTTTATTTATATTTTGGTCGACTGGACAATTGCGTGGATTTTTCTTATTCCGATTACATTGATTTCAAAAAACGGAATATTAGTACTATTATTATTTGCACTAAAAATTCAGAATTGTTTCACTGTTACTGAAGTACGTCCTATGTTATTTAAAACACCTATCTGACATTAATAGTATGATTCTGAGTTTTAATATTTCTAATATTCTCATGTATTATTTAATGCGTTCGGCTCCTGCGTACTATTAATTGAACATGTCTTTTTTGTGAGGATTATTATATCTTAGCAATTCCTTTTGTTACTATCTACACGTAGTAATATTAGTATATGTGTATGCATTTCGTATTGTGACTTGATTTATGTTTTGGCATTTCGGAATAATAATAATATTAATACAGCTTTGCTTAATTCTCTTTTCACCGTTGGCAATTCTTTTCTTTTAAACGTTATTCGTTCTTTCAACAAAATATAGGTTAATTTTTTGAACGAATCGGGTATTATAAAAGGCAATAAAAATTAGAAAGTTCTAATATCTGTTAAATCCTGTTATAATACGATATTTTCCATAAGTCTCTAAAAATATTTCCTTAGCCTGTTGCCATATGAATATGAATTGAATCATACGCAAAATAATGACATTCGTAAGATTTCAGACTAGGGCATATACCGGTTGTCCCAAAAATGACTGATGGTTTTGAAAATTCCATAACTTGCAAACGGTGACAGATATTAATTTATTTTTTTTGCCGGAGTGTTATAAAGATGTCAGGAGTTTTTATACTGCGACTCTTAGTATTAGTTACAAATAGCATCGATAGATTGCGCTGCTAGCAATATCCGCAAATTCCAGGCCAATTTAACGGTCTCTCTCTTCTTCCATGTGCAAAAAGGAGATTAAAATGCATTGAATAGATCAGGAAGTACCAAAAATCGGGTCTAGACTGAGCGCCTATTGTTCTCAGCGCCATCTATTATTTGAGATTTAAACTAAAATCAAGAATCCCAGTATAAAAACTCATGACATCATGCATAACCCTCCTGTAAGAATTTTTTTAATATCTGTCACCGTTTGGAAGTTATTGAATTTTAAAACTCATCAGTCATTTTTGGGACACACGGTAGGTGCAGATTCCCAAAATGTTTAAGGAGTCAGTGACTCCTAAACCCAAAAAATCCAGTCGCCACTTTGGGAAAAAATCGCAGAAAAGCAATAACGTTTATTTGGGAAAAAAATAAAGTTAAAAATAAATTGTTTAATGTATACACATCTACAACAAAACATGGACTAAATATATCAAATGTGTACATATAATTTAATTACAAAATTCTTTTAATTTGGATATAAATTAAGTGTAATATAAAATTTAATCTATGTACAGTCCAGAATATTTGGACAAGATACAAGTTAAAAAAATATGCATAAGCTAAGCAATCACGGTAGTGGAGAATATTAGGAAAACAATATTCTTATTTTCATTTTGTCCTACAAGAGTAGTACATATAAAAAAAATTGAGAATGTGGGAGTATTATTATTTGGCACTATAAAAGTCAAAATACAATTCAAAGACTTGATTTTGAAGAACACACAAGAAAAAATATCAGGGGTGATTCTGTTCCGAATTTTCCAAAAATTTAAGGCATTCGGTTCCGAAAAATTTGAACACAAAAAATATCGCGAATTTCGACAAAATATCGCCGAAAAAAATCAATTTCGTCAATCGTTTGCGGAAAAAAAGTCAATTTCGGATCACGAAAAAAAAAACGCGAATTTTGTCAAAGGACGGCAAAAAAAATCCGCAAATTTCATCAATAACTCATGAATTTCGTCAAAGAATCGCGAAAAAAAACCCCGTAAATTTCCTCAAATGATCACGCAGAAAAAATAACACTGAAAAATGCTAATTTTATCAAAGGATAGCCAAAACAACGCGAATTTCGTGAAAATATTGCAGAAAATATGTGAATTTTGTCAAGGAATTCTAAAAAAATCCTACAAATTTTGTCAAATGATCGCAAAAAAAATTCCCTCGTGGCTCGGGCCTACAGGCGGAGGTAGATTTCGAAGTTAAGTACTAAATTCACCAACAAAACTTAAATCAAGATTAGAGGTAAGCCCAGTTCCTTCACTAAGAATGAGCTTTAGGCAGCTAAATATTTTGTGAAAATTCTAATATACACGAATACACACATGCATGTACATGGAATCCTTCTATATACAAAAAAAGTTTTGATTTGGAAATGGACCAATGAAAATCTGCGTAGATATTCCGGGAAGATCGGCATCCAATTTGAATGCTTAAGCATGGCCTTTCTTCGTTAATATTAAACAAACTGTTGCATACAAAAATCGGTATTATTATAGAGAAATGTTTGATAAACACGATGATGCAGACAGTTTTTAAATCGAAGAATTATTTTAAGAGATATTTAATGCCAAAGTTGAACAAAATCGTACACAGGAATTTAATCATTTATAGATCATTTTATGCGTCAAAATTTCCCAGTGTGCAGATTGCATTTAGTTTTTTAATTTGACTCTTTTTTTGAGGTATTATTTCTATTTTAAATTCAAATTTTCAGCCTTCCGAGAGATATTTGTTAGATATTTTAGAAAATTGTATTAATTTAAACTGTTGCCAGCTGTATAAACAGTGCAAACAATAATGTTTGCTTCAAATTAAAAAATTATTTTACACGGGACTATTATAAACAGAAAATATAAAAAGCAGGAACTCATTGAAAATTACGTCAAAAAAACTATAATTACACGTAAATTTTAAAAGAGAAAGAATATTGTAAAATAATAAATTCATTAACATGCGTTAGAAGTCTTAAATAGGAGAATTTACGTCACATTTACGTCACATTACACTTATTAAGTAAAATAAACAAAAAATAACATTCCAAAACAGTTTAAATTTAAAAATTGCTCGAGACATTTATTTGATATTTTAAGATGATCATAATATTTCATTTCTAACAAAAGTATTTTTACGTGAATATTAAAACCCTTTAACCGTCTGGCCCGGATTTTTCCGTTTCTAGCTATTATATTAAAATGGCTGTAGACAAAAATATTTTAAACAGAATCTTTTTTTGAACCATATGTAGAAAGAAGTGGTATTAAAGTTATTATAGCATAAAACAGCGATTAAAAAAAATAAATATCCTGTGATTTACAAGTATTCTTATAAAAATATAGGAAACGGTGTTCGGACGGTGAAAGGGTTAAAAAGAGAAAGAAAACTTTGATGAAAATTACGTCAGATTATAACTGTCAGATTCAAATTATAATTCAATCTTCCGAAATCTTTTTAAAGCCGATCAAATTAGCGTGTTTTTAGAGTCTGCGGTGTCTGAACGGGGGTTGACGAGCGTAGCTCGTAGGGGGCAGAGCCTCCTAGTAGGTTTAAAAAATAGCTAAAGCAAATTCAGTGAACCTCAAAGTGTTAAAATAAGTTAATATTTCCACAGTTGGGTTTTTATCATGTTTTAATACATTTCTTTAAACTCACATGTCGTTACATATTACCTGTTGAGGTCCATTTTATTTCCAATCTGACGCAATATTTTGTTTTTGTTTCTAATTCGTCAAACTAATTATTTCATTTTGAGTTTTCAGACGGAAATCTTGCTCTAGAAAGCTTATGACGTAATATTCAATTTGTTGTCAATTCGTCAAACTATTTATTTAATTTAATGTTTCACGTGAAAAATCTTATAATAGAAAAGCAATTGTTGTGGTGAGAATTTTATTGTTTTTTTTTTTTTTTTTTTAATTGTTGGCAACTGCTATAACGAAAAATAATTTCTTTTCCTGCCATTGTTGTGTAAGAGCTGGTTTTATCAGAATCATGTTAAGATGTTATTCAAAATTTTAAACCCTCCCCATTTCCATTCCCTTGGGCCGATTTTGCCCATTTTCAATACACAGCGAGATATTAGCCATCTCAAAGTTGTTGGCGAGTTTGAAGACGATCCGTGCATAATTGCGACTTTTTTCGTGCGGACAAAATTTAGTACATACATACATACATACACACACACACATATATATATATATGAACTTTTTAGGTGGGGAGGGTTTTGGGTTCCTGGGATGGTCCTATAATGAAAAGTTATGAAGGTATTTTTCAAAAGTCGCACCATGGTAACGACTGCAATAGGTAGTATTTCTTACGAAATCTACCTAAAAAATGGCGATAATCCCGTTTTTTCTCTGACCGATTGACGAAATTCAATTCATTCGATTGTTGATAATATGCGTTTTTTTTTTTTGTGTGTGTGTGTGTGTGGGGGGGGGGGGGGTCGGAATGATGTAAATTGCTTTTTTTTCCTTTGACAAATCGACAAAATTCGCGTTTTTTTCTATCGAATGATTGACGAAAATCACGGTTTATTTCACGGCAGATTGACGAAATTTCCGGTTTTATTTCGTGAACGATTGATGAAATTCATGGTTTTATTTGGCTAGCGATCGACGGAATTTGCCGTTTTTTACAAAATTAATGACCGATCGAGAAAATTTCCGATTTCTTTTCCCGACCGATTGACGAATTGATTTTGCTGAAATCTGCTAAATAGCTAAAAAATAATTCAAGGAATTATGCTAATTCGTAGAAGAATCGCATCTCGATATCTAGTGACTACCTGTAAGAACATATCTGAATAATCCCAGAGATAAAAATTTAATAAGTGGGGCCCAAACGTAATCTTTTCTCGGCTCAATTTTTTCTGCATCGCAAGCTAACTGTGGTATACAACTTCTGTTGAATTAATTCGCGGCGTACATCAAACATCATTTTTTTACCGGTTCCCCCAGGCATCGCAGTTTGTTAGAAGAAAACAATAAATTTACGATCCCGCGGAAATGTGGCGTCCATGGTGGAAAAAAGAAAAGCGGTAAATGTCGCGGGGTTATAGAAGAGACATAATTCCACAATTGATAAGAAAAAAAAAAATCCGAAAATCATTCAGCGAAAAAGGGGCATCCCTATAAGAATCACGGCGACTTAGACGACGAAAGTTAGTCACCACGTGGCGACTGGCGACCGTGAATCTGCACCTATACTATGACATATTCGTTAAACTGTAGTAAATCTACTTGGATAGCTAATATTAACGTAAAAATAATTTTTTTCTCAAAAAAAAAAAAAAAAAAAAAAAAAAAATTGACCCAAAAGGGGTGCTAAATCACAATGCGCTTATGCTAATATCAGATTTATTAACGAACCTTTTTACTATCCAAGTATTTACATTACATCGCTGTATATATATGTTTGATTTTTAATTTTTATTTTCTTCTACATTGTAGAAGAAAATGGAACTTAAAAAGTAATTCGAAGTTATTCATACAATGCGAGTATTTTAAAAGCTCAAACAAATCAGCTTTGAATTAGTTCAATAGTTTAGAAACTATTTCGCATTAAAGTTACTTTATATTGAATGTGACAGTATTTACTTTTGTACTATTCATTAAATAAATTTTAGCTAGTTTAAAAGCTAAAGTAAATTCTAATTGAAACTATGCAAGTTAATCGATAAAAGATACGATAAAATATGTTTCAAATTTTTAAGAAAGGAATAATTGGTGTTAGTTAAAATCTATTTTCAGTAAGAATTTTACTATTTGATTTAAAATTCGATGCTAATGTTTGTAAAATGCAATTATTTTAAGATGATTGCTCGAAATAACAATATAGATTATGAAAAATAATGGCAATTGGATAGAATATAAACAAAATAGATTGTAAGTAAATAGAATTAGACAAAATTTAAAAAAGTTTCCTTTCTTAGAACTTTTGCAGCGTTTGTGTCTGCCGATGTTCTCATTTTCTATTTCCATCAATGGATATTGTGGAATTTCCGATAGTTTAGAAGCTACGCTCAAGAATTCATTAAAAATATAGCTGATTAGATAAGATGGATTTTTCAATACTCTCATCGGTAAACTAGTTGCCTATCATTTACAAAATAGGAGTTTTTTTTTTTTTTTTTTTTTTTTTTTTTTTTTTTTTTTTCCGGAGCATAAATCTGTCTTCGGTATAATTTTCTTTATAGATTTTTAACAACAGACAAAACATAATTAAAATTCTAAAAAAAAGTAACTACCGCTGTCACCGGTTTTGAATTTTTTGTGACCGGAGGTCTTTCTTCGTTAATATTAAGAAAAATAATGCATACAAAAAATATGAAAATCGGTAGTATTATACAAAAATGTTTGATAAACACGCTGATGCAGACAGTTTTCATATCGGAGAATTATTTTAAGAGATATTTAATGCTAAATTTGGATACACTCAAAAGTTTTATAGGAGCAAAAACTATACATCGGAATTTAATAATTTTTAGATCATTTTATTCGTTATAATTTCCCGGTGTGCAGAATTCATTTATTTATTTTTTTAATTTGACTCATTTTTCGGGGTTTCATTTCTATTTTAAATTCAAATTTTCAGCATTTCAAGAGATATTTTTTACTTATTTTAGAAAATTGTACTATTTAACCTGTTGCCAACTGTATAAACAACGGAAACAATAATGTTTGCTTCAAATTAAAAAATTATTTACACGTGACTATTATAAACAGAAAAGATACTTTCAAATTAAAATAGATAATTGCGCATAAAAAGCAGGAACTTATTGAAAATTACTTCATAAGAACTATATTTACGCGTGAAGTTTAACAGAGAAAGGATATTGTAAAATAATAAATTCATTAACATGCGTTAGAAGTCTTAAATAGGAGAAATTAAGTCACATTTACGTCACATTACACTTATTATGTAAAATGAACAAAAAATAATATTGTAAAACAGTTTAAATTTAAAAATTGCGCGAGAGATTTATTTGATATTTCGAGATGATCTTTTCCACTATTTTTGCTGGGACAACGCAAATAATATTTCATTTCTAACAAAAGTATTTTCATTTGAATATTAAAAAGAGAAAGAGAAGTTTGGTGAAAATTACGTCAGAAAGAACTTTCTTTTCACTTTGTTAAAAAATACCGGGACGCAAAGACTCTGTTTACTTAATTCATTTTATATTAGCTTATTTTGAAATGTTTAATGATTTTATTTAATCAAAGACGCAAACAGCCATTGTATCTTTTAACAGCACTTGATTTTTCCTTAAAATTCCCCAATCAAAGAGAAATGAATAGAAACCCGTTTATAGGGAGATCGCCACTGTTTTTTAATTTATAATTCAATCTTTTAAAATCTTTTTAAAGACAATCAAATTAGCGTGCTTTTAGAAAATGCGGTGTTTGAAAGGGGGTTGGCGAGCGTAACTCGTAGGGGGCCGAGACCCCTAGTAATTAAAAAAGAAGTATCTTCCTATCTCTATATGTATGTGTTTGTCATGGCTAGGAAAATCTACCGCATGTACAAGGCTGAAAATTTGGGTGAGGGTCCAAGGTATGTCCGAATGTAACTCTGAAATTCTGAATTTAAAATTTTTGATAATAAGTCCAGTTATTAATTAAATGAAAGGATCATATTTTATCAAAGCAGCACTGAAAATCATTCTATATCTGTTTCAATCTCGATATCAAAACTGCATTGAAAATCATCCCATAGTATCTGTTTCAATCTCGAAAAGGGGGAAGGGTTGCCAGAAAAAATACATGTTTGAAAGAAAGATAGGAGACTGGATATTTTCGAATTCATCGAAATTTTAAAAACTATTTTACGTAGGGATTTGAAAATTTGGGCTGATACACAAAGCAATATTCTAGTACAAAAAAAAATCGTTCATGAATTTAATGAAATATCACTTAAAAAACCCATTAACTAATTTTTCATTTTTAATTTATCGGCAAGCCATAAACGATCTGTTTGGCAGAAGTCTTTCGAGAAATTACAGTTGAAAATCACAGATGAAAATAATTAAAAAACAAGGTGCGATTTTTAAAAGCATATTGAAATTTTAAAATGTTTTCTTTCATGGAAATGTCTTCCTGTGTTCTCATTTTCTTTTACCATCAACGAATATTGAGGAATCTCCGATAGTCCAGAAGCTGCGCTGAAGAATTTATAAAAAAAGAGCTGATTAGATAAGATGGATTTTTCAATATTTGTGTCAATAAACTATTAGTTATTTATCATTTACAAAACAGCTAAATTTTTTATGCTAAAGAATAAAACAGTCTTCTATATAATTTTATTTATATCTTTTTAACAAGTAGCAGTCTATACAAATAATAAAAAAAAAAAAAAAAAAAAAAAAAAAAAAAAAAATCGGCCTCTGTTTGTCCTAGGAAAATACACATCACGTAAGGTAAAGCTAGGAGAGTCTGCGCACATTTCAAAAGAATAATAAAAAAATCTAAATATCAATTTTTTGCTTAACTATGCATGAATAATTTCGACTTCATTTGTTTTTTATGCATTTCCATTGTTATTTTGTTGTTATACTGTAATTTAATAGAACAGCAGTAATAAAACCAAGAAAACTATTTTGCGCAATCTCTCCTTAGAGGGTAGGAGAGATTGCGCACATGAATAGAAGAGATTGTTAATAATAATAACTACAATTAAAATGTTAGCAAGAATAATTACACTTAAATGACATTGTTGTAAGGTTTTTGTGAGAAAATGTTATAGTACTAGGAGTGAAAGTTTCAACCAAATGTTTAAATAATAAAAAAAGAAAGAATTTTAACAATAGTTAAAGAATTTTAATTTAAGAAAATTATTAAAATATCAGAAAAAGCAAGCCCTACTAAGATTACAAAATAATATTAATCTACTTGATACCGTGTTTAACTTGAAAATTACTTCATTTTCATTTCCACAATTTTAATGTATTTTGTTTGCTAACCGAAGTTCTCGTCATACACAATCGATGCACTTATTGTAGTAAATCGTGCAATCACCTGCAACAAGAATTATATTGAATTCAGTCACTGGTCGAAGTTGTCTCCTGGTACAGTTCCAGATGTTCAATGCGCTCATCCTCATTGACCTTCGTATCCTTAAGGTTTTTTTTATCCCACTTTTTCTGGATGCATCTTATTTTTAGCTTTTTTTTGTAGAGGCATTCTTCTTAAGTCTTTTCTCATGTATATTTTGTGGATCAGTAACATTAGTTGCACTCTGTTTCCTTTTTTATTTTTAACCATTTGGAAATCGTTGTTGTTTTCGGTCGAGGATGGGGTCAAATGATGCTCTCACTTTATTTTTTTTAACGAAATTCAACGATGTTCTTTACTTTTACAAGAATTTTCATTTGAATAGGTAACAGAAAGGCATAAAATCGTTAAAAATTGTTTGAATAGGTAATCGAAAGGCATAAAATCGTTAAAAATTTAAAAGGTTACAAAATGGGTTTACGCAAATTATCAGATATGGAAAAATCCAAAGCCAAAGAGCGACGCCGAAATGAAAATCGTCTTGCAAAGCAAAAATCTAGGTCTTCAACTCATTATGTAGGCCATGAAAATCGAGGTCTTCAACTGATTATGTAGCCCATAAAAATCGATTACAGAATAAAAGACGAACGCGAAAAAGGAAACAATGTAATGTTTAATCGATTGATAGTAAAATGACATGTCTCGAGGGGCTCCAATTCACTAGCTACGGCGTTTTACAATCGGTCGATTCTAACCGGGAAAAATGGAGCTCAACGTAGGTAATTTGTCGCAATCTGTGGATGATTCGGTGGAACTGCTTTCGATTTGTAAACTGTTTTTTCTTTTCGAAATGGGACTTGGAGAGTTAATCGATGAAGGTTTTGGTCGTCTGAAGTTTGATCGTTTGATCTTTGCGATCTGTTGTTCAAGAGGATGCGACGGAATTTGGTGGACAAAATTTAGATTTCTCGGTCAAGTTTTCGTACGAAGGTGATTTGTCGCAATCTGTGGATGACTCGGTGGAACTGCTTTCGATTTTTAACCTCTTATCTTTCTCGGCTTCTCTTGTCGAAATGCCACATAATTAAAACTAAGTAAATATTAAGTATTTAAAAAAAATCCAAATAGTCGTTGTAATCTATTAAATTATAATTTTTTTATTTTTTTTTACTTTTTTTTTTTTTACTTTTTTTAAGCCTTTTTACATGCATATTTTGTGGATCAGTAACATTAGTTGCACTCTGTTTCCTTTTTGATTTGTTTGCATTAAATCAGTTGCGATGGGTGAAAGCTTTTCCAAAACATTGTAGGTGTCATTAGAAAATTTATTTTAGTTAACAAAATTATTTTATTAGCAAATTAACTGTTCATAAATTAAAAAATATATAAATATTTAATTAATTTATTAACACAAATAATTACATAAAATTAATTTAACAACAACTGTATTATTAATTTAATAACAAAAATTTTATCTGCAATTTTTTTTTTTTCAAATTAATTTGTTGCAAATTTAGTTTCAATAATTATGCGTTTTTCCAAAAATTATTTCAAAATTGATTGATTTATATGTTCTACACGTAATTTGAAATTCAAACAAATTTACCAATAAGCTCCGTAATCTCTCCTAGCACTGAAACTTATTGGGAAATACGCCATCTCTCCTAAGTAGCAGATCCGCAAACTCTCTTATTTTGGTAGGAGAGATTGCGTGGCCTTTTATTTAAACATGGCCACTTCTAAAATGAATTTTTGGTGTTCGCATGCTTAGTCTAAGTTAGTATCTTATAAGTCATCGTTTAAGTTCAAAATATTGTGTCCCACTTACATACTATAAAAATTCTAACGAACAGGCATGAAAATTGAAGCGCTTACTTTCGAAAAACAAAACAAAATAGCAGTGCTTTATCCAAGACACTTGGAACAATCAATATGCACATTCATGTAGACACTGCACTAATGCTGCTTTACATCTACCCAGAGTCGCTGCGCGCGCACTTTACTCCTTCCCGTGGAATCTCTTTGTGCGCGATCTCTCCTGGCTTTACCTTACAAGGCCGAAAATATAGGTGAAGCTAATCCAAGGCATGTCAGAATACACCTGAGAAGCGGAATATAAAATTTTTAATAATTTGCCGAGATATTAATTAAAAATGTTAAATTCCTAATTAAATTAGAGAGTATAAAAAAAAATTAACTCTCTTCTAAAAAAAAATAACTAACTCTGTCCCCGCCGCTGTAAATGAATTTTTTTCGACCGGGGTCTTTATTCCTTATTTTTAAGAAAACTGCTGTATACAAAGATATGAAAATTGGTAGTATTGGTAGACATGTTTGATAAACATGCTGATGTAGACAGTTTTTAAATCGAATAACTATTTTAAGAGATATTTAATGTTAAAGTTGGTCAGAATAATCCCATTAAAAAGAGTTTTATAGGAGCAAAAAGTATACATACGAATTTAATAAATTTCGCTAAGGATAATACATTAGAAGCTACTGGTGTGCATACTGCATTTATTATTTTAATTTGACTATTTTTTTGTGTTTATTTCCCTTTTAAATTCAAATTTGAGCATTTCGAGCGATATTTTTTACATATTTTAGAAAAGTTTAATATTGTTTCCGATTGTTCCAATTGTTCCCAATTGTAAAAACAGCGCATAGAATAATATTTCCTTTAAATTAAAAATTTATTTACACATGACTATTTCAACGGAAAAAACTTTCAAATTACAATTAGTTGAATACTTATTAAAAGCAAGAAAATATTGAAAATTACGTCATGAAAACTATATTTACACATGAATTTTTAAAGAGAAAGAAAATTTAAAATAATAAATATATAAATGTACGTTAAAAGACGCAATTGGAGGAATTTACGTCATATTTAAAATTGCCAAATAATAATATTGACAGAGTTTAAATTTAAAAATATATTTATACGACACATTTATTTCACATTTCTAGATGATCTTTTAAACTATTGTTCTCAATTCTAAGGCAGCTCAAATAAAAATATTTCCTTTCTAGAAAAATAAGTATTTTCACGTGACTATTAAAACGAAAGTGAAAACTTTAGAGTAATAAATTTAATATGCTTGAAAAGCAGTAAATAAGAGAAATTACGTCGTATTTAAAATGACCAAATAATAATATTGCAAAACAGATTACACTGAAAAATATATTTACATGAGACACTTATTTCATATTTAGAAATAATCTTCTTAACATTTGTTGTGAGTTCTACCACAGCGAAAATAATATTTCCTTTCTATTAGCAAAAGTATTCTTAGGTGAATATTAAAAAGAGAAAGAAAACTTTGGTAAAACTTACGCCATATTTAAAAAGATGCATTTAAAATGTCCTATTTAAAATAACTTTTTTATAGCGTTGTTAAGAAATACCTGGAGACAAAGAGTCTGTTTACTTCTTTCATTTTATAATAGCTAATATTCAAATGTTTAGCTGATCGTATTTAATTAAAGATGGAAACGGCCATTGGATCTCTTAACAGCAGCTGATTCGGCCTTAAAATTATTCCCTAATCAAAGGAAAATGGATGGAAACACGTTTAAAGGGAGGGACATCAGCACTATATTTTTAATTATAGTTCAATCTTCCGTAACCTTTTTAAAGCTGATCAAATTAACATGATTTTAGAGTCTGCGGTGTCTGAACGGGGATTGGCGAGAGTAGGTCGTAGGGAACTGACCCTCCTAGTACAGTGAAACTTCGTTTAAAGGCTACCTCCATTAAGGGCCAATATTTTTAGGAACGAAATTTTTTTCCCATAGATATAATGTTAAATTTACTCCTAGTAGGGGCTGCACCTATCCCTCATAAAGGCCGTTTTTTTTTTCACATGTGCCTTGAATTCTAAACAAGTGCATTAAGTTGCTGAACCAAAAGATAAGAGTTCAGCAAACAATTGCACTTGCAAGAATGAAGACAGGGGAGATGAGGAGGATTTAATAATACAAACTTTTCCACAAGTGAGACAAACAGGTGTTCCTCACACTTTGTTTGACCTTTCAACCTGTAGGTGTTGGGTTGGAGAGGAAACTTGACCCTTTGTTGTGGGCACACAAGGGATAACAGGTTATGAAAAACTGATTTCATATTTACTAAAACTGTGAATACATATTGAAGCACAATTTTTACACTTGTCAGGAAACTCTAACAGAAAAAATACTAATATTTCATTCTAAGGCATTAATAAATTATTCATATTCCATAAAGTAAAAGAATCATTAGAAACTAAAATTGTATGCGAAAAAATTATCAAAAAAATACAAACTTCAATAGAAAATTTTTTCAATCATGCATAGAGTTTGAAAATATTAATAAACAGTTTTATTCACCTATATAGGTTTTGATTTCCTTATTTTATATTTTTTTCTTTTTTCTTTTTCTTTTTCTTTTTTTTTTTTTTTTGTCGCCCCTATTCAATCGCCACCCCTCATAAGAGCCAATTTTCAATGGAACGGCAGGTGGCCCTTACAGAGAGGTTTCACTCTATATTAAATATACCCATCGCATTTTATCAAAGTGGCAAAGAAACTTAAAAATTAGAGACTTAAAATATTCGGTCCACAATTTCCATAAATATCAATTAAATCTTTATGTACTGAATTGTGAATTCATTAAAATTTTATCGTCTAAAGCATTTTTCGGGAATTTTTGAAACTATATTAGAAGATTCGCATAATCATTTAATAAATTGTAGAAGGATTATAGAAGGATTGAAGGATTTAGAAGGATTAAGTAAATTTGAATTTATAAGGATTTTTTGAAATATTTAAAACCCCACTCAAATCTTTCTTTTTAAATGTTTTTCTTAGTACTTTGTAGAATTAGGAAATGTACAAATGTAATGTTCTTACAATAGAAATATGGAGCTATTTACGTATTGAAAAATCTCCCCCCCCCCCCCCCCCCCCAACGCCAAGAAAGCTGAAAAGATGCAAAGGCAAAGGAAATCATGCTTTTAAAAATATTTTTGTTTTGTGTAACCTATAATGCTTTCAGAAAAAGACAAAGTAATGCATCTTTAACTCATTCCAAACTGTAATCAATGTATTAAATGAATTTTATAACAAGTTATTTTAATGGTACTTAAAATTACCGTCAGTAGATAAAGGATTAAAAAACTTTATTTTTAATTGATTATTCATTGGCATTATTTAATTATTATTCATTGGCAGCTTTTTCCCACTGTAGCCAATCATAAATTGATATTTCGATTTTCTCAAAAGTTGGCCAAATTTAACTTTTTTTACACTAAGAATCCCTTTATGCTTTTAAGTATAATAGAGTATGCCCAGTCTTTTAAAGCAATATATAGTGTTATTAGTAAAGATTATTTTTATTTTTGATTCTCAGAAACAATTACTCTAAAACCTCCCTAAAGTGACCACGCTCCGTTTCAATAAAAATTGGTCGCTCCGAGAGGTGGTCGCTTAATGGAGATCATGCTTAAATCTAGGTTTTTATTGTTCAAAAAATTTAACAATAAATGTTAACTTAAAAGTTACCGGAATTAAAAAAAAAAAAATCTAAACTTTGTTTAGAAGTTTGAGGAACAATGCGCTCTCCGGAATTATTTTTCTAATAAAACCTTCTTCAAGAGAGCAGGAAAAAACAGAATTTGTTTTATTTTCATCAAAGAAATTGGTCGCTCATGGAGGGAGTTCAACTGTGATGGTCTCTGAATTGAGGTAAAATTAGTATGGCGTACGAGAATAAATTTCGTTCCATGAAAAAATGGTCGTTCAGGAAGGTGGTCGCACATGGAGGTTTCACTGCATTACATATTTTTATAACAATTATGTTTTATTATTGCTTTCTTATGTTTCAGAAAACAATATTTTAAACTAAAGTATGCTTTTAAAAACCGATTATCAAAATAGAACTTTTTGCGTTTTAGGTAGATTTCGTATGAAATATTACCTATTGGGATCGTTCCTACGTTGGAATTTCTAAAAAATTCTTGCAGATCTACACCGATCATGACCTCTAGAACCCAAAGCCACCCTGAAAAAACTCTCTCTCTCTCTCTCTCTCTCTCTCTCTATATATATATATATCACTTTCTTCTGGGCACGATAACTTTCGTAATTCTGCACCAATCTCTTCCAAACTGATACATAAAATCAATGGGCATAAAATATCGGTCAAGTTCGTTAATGGGCAAAATCGGACCAAGGAGATGGAAATAGAGAGAGGTTTTGTGAAAACAGAAAACCCCCCATAACTTCTTAATTTTTGTACATATCAAATCAGTTTAAAGTTTTTATTACTTCTAAAAATAGGGCCAAAAAATTATGTATCACAGATTTTTGATAAAGTTAAAAATGGGCTCAATGAGCGCAAAAAATAGGGTTTTTGGGAGAAAAAAAATCATAACTTTGTCAATTCTCAAGATATCAAATCCAATTAATTTTATTATAAATCTCATTAACATTATCTACAACTTTTATATTCACAAATTTTTGATAGAACCAATTCGTAACGCAAAAAAAAAAAAAAAAAAAAAAAAAAAAAAAATGAAAACGAAAACAAAAAAGGTGGGTTTAAGAAGAAAAGAACCATAACTCCGTCAATTCACAACATTTAAAATCCCCATGAATTTATCATATATCGTCTTAATATTGTCTACAATATTTATATAGACAAGTTTTTGATAGGACAATTCTTACAGCAAAAACAAATTAAAAATACATAGCGATTGAAGAAAAAAAATCATCTTATTAAGGTTGTATTCAAATCCAAACTGCTTATTTTCTTATTCATTTTTGCTCTCAAACTCATTTAATTGGTATATTGACTTATTCAGAAACTATATAATGTACCGTAATGATCAATTCTTTGATAGAGGCAGAATATATTTCAAAAAATTATGTCAAAGTGGTCATTTTGAACGGAATCTCCCAAAGCGATTGTGTTAGAAACGAAAAATATTGTCTTTCTGAGAAAATAATTGTTTATATATCAAGTTTTAATTAATTGAACAAAAAATAAAAACACAGGTCGCTTATAAATCTCTTCAAAAATCACGTCAGCAAGTTTCATTTTTTTTTTTTTTTATTAAAAATGAATCTGGAATTATGCCAGAAATTTTCGAGTTTTTGAGCATGGAAAATTATTTTTCTTAATACCGCCCTAACGTGATTCTGATAAAACCAGCTATTATATAAAAATTAAATAAAAACTCGTCAAAAGCGGCCAGATAAAATTGTTAATGTGGATTTATCTCTAATCATGATTTAGTTTTTGTTTGTGAAATTAGTATATTTTACTTCGCAATCTACCTCTGCCTGTAGGCCGGGCCGGCAGGGATTTTTTTGTATTGCAATTTTTGTAAATCTTAGCCAGCAGCCGAATTTAACTTTTACTCTTTAAATACAAATTTGAAAGTTTATACTTTAATTTTAAAATTGTGTTTTCTTAGGATGGTACAACTTTTATAAAAATTATACATTTATTTAACTATTATTGCTGTTTTTAAGTATAATCTACATTTTAAGAAAAAATATGAAAAAAACCTTGAAAAGCTTATGTAAAATTGGTTTGACCTTTTCGGGAGTTTGCTCCCACGATGGCATCAAAATTAATTTTTTTAGTAAAGATATGTATGTTTATTCTTAAAACATGCTTTTTATTAATTTCTAACAATTAAATTAAAAACAATATTAAATTCTAGTGTAATGAAATATCTTGCATTTATATTAATGTAACTCTTACAGCAAAATTTCTGCATAACGGATACCTCGCAGCGCGGAGTCTCAGCTTTTCGGAGGCGCCCGCTACTCAGAGGTAAACATTATTAGGATTCGCTTCGCTCATCCTCTACTAGGCTACACAAATTACATTTTGTCGTACACTTTACAAAAAAAAAAAAAAAAAAAAAAAAAAAAAAAAAAAAAAAAAAAACTATTCAGTATTTCGACTTGAAATTAAACATAAAAATAAATTAATATCCCTAGATTTACATAATAATATTTTTTTACAGAATAACCTTAAAAAATTTATTATTTTAATTAATTTATTTTGTATAAAAAATGAAACACGAATATTTTCAGAAGAAAAAGAAAGAAATCATTCAGTTAGTAACTATAGACAGAATCATGATTAATTAAATAATTTCACGATTTCTTTTATAAAAATTTTAAAATCCCCTTTTTTTTCGAAAATTATAGCATATTTTTAATGAATTAAAATTTGTGAAAATTCAGTTATTTTCATTCAAATAGAAAAGAATTTTTAAGTGTTACGAATTCAAATACACAACTTATTTTTATTATGGGAAATCATTTACGCAGACGATACTTATGCATTTTAAAAGAATTATATTATGATTTTTTGTTTTGTTTTGTTTTGTAAAGTAGTGACAACAAAAGAATAAAAATAATTGTTAAATTCGTTATATTATAAATAAAATATTTCGAGGAAATTCTTAGTTATTTGGCTGAATTTACAAATCTAAAATTAAAATGCGCCAAAACATAAAATAATGTTTTTGCTTAATAAAGACGCAAAAATACTATAAAAAATATTGTTACTTTCAAATGTTTATCTTATTAAATAATGCTTCGTGAATCCAAACAAAGCATGGCTTTTACTAGTATAAATATGTAGTTAGAAAAAAAATATATACAAACGTATTATTATTATACTAGAAAGGTAGCCCGTCAAAAATGACGGAAATTTAGATATAAATATATATACAACTCATGTGCAAGAATATGAGTTTTCTCGCTTGTTCCGCAGTGATAGATGAAAATAACACATTTTAAGAACGAAACACATTTATGAAAAATTGTGTACAGTAGAAGACCACTAATCTGCACAGTTTGGTTCCAAGTGTTATGCAGATTTGAGGCTTTTTGCGGTCATGTCAATTCAATCTTTGTTTACTTTTTTTTAAATTCATATATTGGACAATTTAGATTGTTAAGCCTTAAAAATAAATAAATTACACACTTTAAGTAAGGTAAAAACTATTAAATTATCGTATACGATTTCATGAAATGATATTATATGTGTGTGTGCTTCACGATCTTGGTTACGACGTTGGCGAAATTGGCTGAAACTTGTCATAATCCTAATAGTGTGGGCCGCTATAACAAAAAAGTAACCAGTTTTTAGTAGAATTTCTGATATAAAGTAGTTTTCAAAAACTTGTGTAAAATTGCAGGCCGTTCTCATGTTATGTCAGTAATAAGAATAATATTTCTAACACGGAAGAATTTCCATGTATATGTGGAATTTAGAAAAGCTTCTCCAAAAGAAAGGTCCTGAAATGACATTGTAATTCTCTAATTTCAAAGTTTAATCGGGCTCTGATGTTGTTTACTGAAATCTAATAAATACAGTTATTTTTAATATTACAACAGAATTAAACAGTTAAACTTATTTAGCTTAAACCCGCTGTTACTTCCCGATGTTATTTTTTACTATTAAGAAAGAAAATTAGGTACTTCTTAGTTATCCCGTTGACCAATTTCGCCAAGTTATGTAAATCGTCAAACCACTCGCCAAATTATACACATTGACATAATTTTTTATTTTAAATAACGAAAGAACAAATAAATTAGCAAAGCATTAATAAAAATACAAATAAAACGTCGAATTAATGGTTTTATTGGCCATTATTGGCATTTAATCTTACAATTAATTAATTAATAGCAACCATTATTGGCAATTAATCTTGCAATTTGGCGACAGTAATTTGGTCGACGGGATAACTAAGAAGTACCGAAAATTATTTGAATTTTTCAAATCATGCATTTATAATTTTTTTCCGTCTTTAATAACTAAATAATGAAAAAAATATGCTTTTGTTCTGAGCTCATAAATATGACAATAAAATAATGTAACTAAGAGACATTGCAAAATTAAATCTTTGTGATTTCAAACCATAAACAAACGATACCGCCACCATTTTACCTACTATGACGTCATTAGAAGATTGTCCATTGATTGTTGGAGAACTTACTTTGTGAATGATTACCTCAATGATTTAATATTTTTAATTTCATTCATCGTGAAACGTCAAGTTTCACGATGAATGAATCACTTGTGTTTGTTTAGGTTTATGGAATGAGATATTAAGCTGTGAACCTAATTTCAACTGAAATTATCCAAGGATATATGTATTTTTAATTGAAATTAAAAACAATGCTTTGATCTCGAAATAAAAAGTTTTAGTTTGTATAATTGGTTATTTCTGTTAATTATTTATTTAGGTACTTTCCCATAATAGAGCATTTTTAAAAAAAAGCTTGACGCAATTTGGGCATCAGAAAGTGAGATATGTTGCCAAAATATATAAACAGCTATGAAAACAAATCTAATGAACTTTTATTTTTGTTTATATATGCACTTATATACATAGAAAAAATCTTTTCTAAATATATATAATATTTTTTTATATACAAATTACGCCACAGATTTCAGATATGAACCGGGATACCTAACTGGCGCCAATATGGTGTTATTTTCCCTGCTATGGTAACACGGCTATTGTTTTTTACTTATTAATAAATTGTTTATTTACTTTTATTTTCTGTTTTTAATTATATAAACTGTTTTGTTCTATAATTATTATTCAAACTTTTATTTATTTATAGTTATTTCCTTTTCAAAATGATAGCAAATAATTTAAAAATATATAAGTAACTGGTATTCGAAAGAGAGATTTCTGCCAAATTGGCGTCAGAGAAAAACATGCCAACTCCGATGCGTATATGACATCTGTGCAAAAATTACTTCTGTTTATTTATAAAAATGGGTAAATAGCTTTTTTTATACTAAATAAATTGCATACATATGGAAAAAATTGCTTGTGAGTATGAAGCAGTAAATAGGTTGTCAGAAAATACGTTGGCAAACTTCTTTCTCGCCAAGAAACTTTTCTCCGAAGTATTGTACATAAGCAATGATTGCTAGAAATGAATTTTATTTATGATATGCGCTTTTATGTTTCACTACATTTATGCATACTATACTGTGTGTATAAATGCTACAGTTCATATGCAGGGCTACACTAAAGAATTCGTAAGGGTTACTGAGTATGAGAGTAAATTGCTTAAAGGGGGTTTTTAAAGTAGTTATGCATTTTTACGCTGAAATGCATTTAGTTTACTAAGAAATGTTTGTAGAATATAGATAAAATGATATACATGGTCACGCAAAGAATTGGATACATAACCGTCTATGGAACAGATGTCATATTCGCCCCATATTGGCGCGATTTTTTTTCTGTCGCCAATATCATATAGGCAACAGGTACTTAACTTGCGTCAAAGTGTCGTTATTTTGCTTGATGTGGTAACCCGGATTATGCTGTTTATGCTGTTGATGTTTTCGCCAAATTGGCAACGGAAAAAAATCGCGCCAATATGGGGCGAATATGACATCTGTACCCCGTCTATGGATGATAATATCTGGAAATGTGATTTCAGTAGTTTTAAGAGTAGTTTAAATTAAATTTTAGCTAAATAGTAGCATGTAATAACGGTACTATTGGCTGGTAACTGCTGACGGTAACTGCTGAAATCAATTTTTAAAAAATTTTATGCGTCTTCTAAAATGTTTACTTGGTTATCTTATTTACCTTATTTCCCCAAATAACGAAGTTTTGTTAAAGCATTCAGGATGTGTTGGAAAGTGTTTCATATTCTATGCTTAACGCATGATTTTTCTTTCTTCTTTAGTCTTATACTGCTTTATAGAAACTTTGGCACAGTTGTCATATACGCCAATTTGGCGAAAACATCAACAGCATAAACAACAACATCCGGGTTACCATATCAAGCAAAATAACGACACTTTGGCGCCAGTTAAGTACCCATTGTGTATATGGCATTGGCGTCAGAAAAAAATCGCGCCAATATGGGGCGTATATGACATCTGTGCCAAAACTTTAATATTTAATGTTTAAACTCTTCGCTCCAACCCCCTTGCATATAGTACAAACTATAACACAGCTAGCGCAAAATAATAGACAGTTTGGTACTGTTCCACTGTAGGGGCTTTGGCGTTTTTTATTTTTAAAGCTTGGTGTAATTTGGGCATCAGAAAGTGAGATTTGGGTACTATTCCGTTATACGGATACCATTGTCGCCAAGCGTAATAGTGGGCGCAAAATGAAAATCACGTGAATTGAAGCATTTGAAAAATAAAAGAAAAAACATGTCGATACTAAAGTGAGCATTTAAAAAATATAACATTTGAAAATTCCAGACTTTTACGAACTATTTCATTAAATCACAAATATATAATTAAAATAAGTGAACAAATAAGTGTTATAAAATAAAGCAATAAAATAAAACTCATATTAAACTGCTAGCATAAAATTACAAATATCTTTTAGCATTTTGAAATAATTGGCGCATTAGCATACATTTTGGCATGGTGTCCGTATAACGGGAAAATATTGAGATTTGTTGTCAAATCATATAAACAGCTATGAAAACAAACTTGATGAGCGTTTTTGTTTGTTTTATATGTTTATTTTATATGTATATTATTGATGTTTTTATGTACAAATTACATCTGTTTCTGTATAAAATTAGAGAAACGGCTTTTTTATGTTAAATAAATCGCATAAATATCGAAAAAAATGCGTGTGTATATAAAATGAAACAGTGGATAGGCTCCCGGAAAATATGTTGCCAAATTTCCTTTTCCGCCAAGGCACCTATACTGGAAAAGTACCTAAAGCACATTAAAATCGCACAGTTAGGAGCTCACACAGTACAGCGTCGTCTATTGGCGGTTATTTTATTAGTAGCATCGGGAGGAAGATGTAAAGATGTACTTTAAATTCTCACTCATAGATTTAGAAAAAATATCTTAAAAGAGTGGAGTTTAAATTAAATTTCGGAGACCTCCTTTATGAAAGATTAATGGTTTTAAATGGGAATTTCCCCAAATTAGCCAGCTGTCACAAAGTTGGCTAACATTTGGCGCTACTGTGGTAACCCTGCATTAGTATTTTTTAACAATTACTCATTTCAATGAGGCGGTCCTACCGGAATCGTGAGGGACACACAGAGACTTGGATTTTATATAAATAGATAATTAGTCTAAGCTAAATGGAGGTGTGCGCTGTGGAGGTTTTATTGTATTATATGTACATAAAACTCACCACGTCCTTGTTCTTGCACTAAAAAAAATATGATTCATATAGTTAAAACAACTTTATTCACAACTATTTTTTATTCCAAGAATTCATGATTTTTTCTGTCATTTATGGAAAACATCTATATCAAACAAAGAATAATGTCGCTTGTTTTTTTTTTGTTTGTTTTTTTTCCCTTCAGATGTATTCTCGACACATCATATATATATATATATATATATATATATATATGATGTTTTTTATTATGATATCTTTTCATTTTGAATGAAAATTCATTTTGAAATATTTTGTCCTTAATATTGGTATCATATATATTCATATATACCTAGGCAGCTAAATGTTTTAGCAATCTTATATATATATATATATATGATGTATAAACATCTACTTACATATATATTACAGAAATAATTTAAACAGTAACACATTATCCTACAGATATATAGATGATGTTTTGATAGTTAAATTAAATAATGATATTGAAAACATGGATTTTACACATTATCCTACGTCTCTGAGTCTCGAACCCTTCTCCCGTAATTGTAAAAATATTGATTTTCTAGATGTGACCCTAAACATAGAAAGTGAAAATTTGATATCCAAGTTATTTGACAAGCGAAATGATTTCGATTTTAATACCTTAAAGTTGATATATTTTGATTCCAGTGTTCATGTTTTGGTTAAAAGAAATGTTCTAAGAAATGGCTTAATACGAATCGAAAGATTGAGTACTAGAGTTAAGGATATGTTTAATGACATTTTAGAGTTGTGTCGTAAGGGATTTAACCATGGTTATTCTCGCAATTTCATCAGGAGAATAGCTAGTGATTTTATTAAGAGTAGTAGTTACGGAACTGAACTGAACTCAATGATGGATGAGAGTGGTGGTATTGATGCTTTGATTGATCTAATGAGATAGAAAGATATTTTGATGGATTTTGTAGATCTGTTTAGTTCCTCATTGTTTTTCTTTTTTCATTTTTGGTCTCGGCGAGTGAAGGTGGACGTAGCATTCGTAAAGTCTGACTTAACCCTGCAGAGCATGTCATTAGCCATGCCGCTCGCCTTCTGTTTTGTTCTGTTTTGCTGTTATATATATTTTTCTTAGTTTGGTTTTAAAGTTTGGTTTTAAGAGTTAATGTTTATGTTGGTTATTTTAATATTTTTATTGTAGAGTTTCAATTTAGATATGATGAGAATTGAATTTTGATATTTTGTTTGTGGTTTTAAATATGTATATATATATAACCATTATATAATTAGAATTCATCATCCATTTCGAATTACTGAAATTAAATTAATAAATTTACCTTCAATAGATAACACTGACATTATACAAAATAAAAAAGGAACCTTTAACTTGTATTAAAATTTAGTAATATAAATCTATGAATAACTAATGAACAACAGTGATATGATCATGTTGAAATAAAGTTTAATATAGACCATGAAATATGACAAACATGCAGCGTAAAATGGAATTTCTTGTATCAAGGTATCAAATAACTGCAAAAGTAGAAATCATATGATAACACACTAAGTTTTTGCGCAATTGCAGCAATAAACCCAGCGCATAAAATGTTTTAAAAATAGTTTGCTAGCGTTGCAAAACATTTAGCTAACAAAAATTATATATTTATAAAATATATAAAAGAAACCTCGTAAAAGAATATGTGTTTCAAAAAGAATTCTTGCAATTTTAAATGAAAATAAAATAACAAAAAGTGATCATTCATAATAACTTGCGATATGTATATACTAGGTTAATAGCCAAATCTAGTTCTTTGCAATGAAGGTAGGTTTTTGCAAATATTTAGCTTAATTCGAGAATGATCTTCTTTTTTCCAATTAGCCTGACATTTTTCAAGCTTATGCCACAAGGGGTATAGACATAAAAATTCATTTATACTAAAGACATGTATACTTACTCTTATAACATGCTTCTTATTAATTTCTACGAATTAAATAAAAAATAATATTAACCTTTAACTGTTGTTACCGCTCTCACAGACCGCTGCTTTTTTCAGTTTTTCCAGTTTACCTACAAACACTACCGAAATTTTGTTTCGTTTGCAAATTTAGTGCTATCACAAGAGACTTTTGAATTGATAAATTTTAAATATAACAGTCGTGTACAAAAATTTTAGTACAAAAACACTATCCTATGAGTTAATATCGCTTTTTATTTATCTTTCGATGTATCGGTCTCACAGACCGTTTCACAGTAGTTATGTGATAATTATTAATTTCTGTTATGTTGATATTAATTTATGTTACATTAGTTAACCTTTTCGAGGGCGGTGTCCTCAAAAAAGACACCTAATTTTAATTCCAAAACTGAAAACAGCACGAAGAATATTTAATTAAAATTTCCCTTTTATAATGTACGAGAAAATAAGCAATTTCGTATTTTCTAATAACCTGGTTTATAAATAAATTCTAGCGTCAGTCCATTATTTCATCAGTTTATAAACAGAATTACTCCGCGCCGGAAAGTGTTAAAGGTTAAATTAGAAACAATATTAATTGTACTGTAATTAAATATCTTGCATTTGAAATACTGTACCTACTAGAGCACAACCTCTGTATAACTAACACCTCGTAGCAGGAATTTTACCCGCAATTCAGAGTCGCCCGCTAATCAGAGGTAAGCATTATATAAATGTATAGTTATAGGATATTAAAAAATAAGGTATCCACTAAATGGAGAAGTGCATTATGTAAGTTATATTATGTTACATCTGTATAAAATACACCATGTACCTACTCTTGCACTAAAAAATCAATCATTTAATGATTTATAGAATTAAAGCAAATATATTCACAAATATTCTTTATGCGAACAATTAATAAAATTTCTCTGTCGTTTAAGGAAAACATCAAAATCTAGCTAAGACTAATATCGTTCAGTGTTTTTTTTTTTCAAATGCATTCTCGGAGCATTGTTCGGTCAATGTGATATATATTATAGGTTAATAGCCTGATCTGGTTAATTGCAATGAACCTATGTTTTTGCAAATATATAGGCTAATTGGAAAATTATCTTCATTTTTCCAATTAGCTTGATATTTTTCAAGCTATTGAAAAAGAAACTATGCAGTTGTAGGCTAAGTGAAAAGTGAAAATTTGTTTCTCAATCGACCTGATATTTTTAATGCTTATTGCAAAGAACCCATGCAGAGCTGGGCTAATTGGAAAATGAGTACTTATTTCTTAATCACCTTGATTTCTTCCAGTTATTGCAATCAGCCTGGAAATCTGTGGCTGACTGGAAAAATGCACATGATTCTCAAGTTTTTCTTGCATTTTGCAAACAAACTAGACTCTTTGCAAAAAGCCGGATTTCTGATTTAACCTAAGACATATATATCGTCATTATAAGATACTACGTTCATAAAGAAGCTACTTGTAAGGAATTTCATATTGATTCGTGTGGGATTGCAAGTGAAGCGATTTTCAAGAAAGTGAAATGAAAATAATTTTATAAAACAACATTAATGTGGCCAAAAACCTTTATAAACTGATCTTTGTATAATTTCGCATACTTAAATAAGATCAAAGTTACGAAAGACACATTGTAATGGATGTTTATTTTTGTGAAAGTCGAATTTCTGATTAATAACTTTCCCTTATTTAGTCGCAGAACTTTGCAGTTAAATAATGCGAAGGCTATTATTCGGAAAAAAGTGGTAAAGACAAATTAAAGCTTCTATACACTACGATAGATCAAGAGTAATTATGCATATTTCAATTAAAATTCACGCAATATACAGGATATCCATAAATCCGAGTTTTAATGGCAATAACAGTTTATTTTAGACTATTTAGAGCAAATCATACATCAAATGATACATAAAATTGAAGGTAAACTAACCTAGTTGTTCTTACAAATGTTCAATATGTGCACCTTTAATTATACGGCACACATCCAACCTAAAGTCCCATTCTTCCTGCACTTTGGTTAACAAGTACGGAATAGTGGAAGCAATAGCCTATTTAATACTATGTCTCAACTCTCGCAAATCATTAGGTAGCAGTGGAACTTGGACAGGATCTTTTATAAAGCCCCAAAAGAAAAAATGACATGTCTCTAACGGCATTTAAATCTTCATCCGAGTTATTTTACTTTACGCTCAGGATTAGCCATTTTGCGTATGTGGCACTGAAAGTGAATAATTAACAAAATAGTACACTCCCAGAAAAAACAGTAAATTTACGGACGTTTTCTCTTCAATTTTCACGGGCAACAGCCTTATTTGATGTAAAACGGTCTGATCCACTAAAAAAATACGGTAGGACCCCATACATTTTCCTCCACTAGGGTGTAATACTTAATTTTAGTCGTGTTTCGAAAAATAACGTCACTTAACCGCGACCGTAACATATTTTTTAATCCCCCAAAAAAGCGAGTCTGTGATGATTATCTAACATGCTCCGTGCTACGGAACGGTACATAAAGTGTTATTGTGTTTTGAAGTGCATTATATCTTTGCCCCATAAAAATTACGGGCTGCACAAAATGATGGGCACAGATTTTTTTTTTACGAGGTATGACTAGTGTCTTTGCTGCCAGCCTCTGCCCGTAATTTTACAGGGATATTTTTAGATACTTAGAAAATTAAGGGCAATGTACATATTTTTGCAGTTCTAGCCCATCTGTTAGCAAAAATATGGTACGACCACATACATTTTCCTCCGTGAGGGTGTACACGTTGACACAAAATTATTGGCATGGATATTTTTTTTTTTACGGGGTATAACTAGAAACTCTGCATCTGGTCTCTGCCCGTAATTTTACAGGGATATTTTTAACAGTGAACTCACGCACGCACTTATCTGAAATTGTTTGACTTTCTCTTTGTATGTGAGCTTGGACCAACACGCTACAACGCTTACATTTGATACTATTAAAATTTATAAGTGGGACATTGTTTTATAGACTGTATAGTAAATTTCAATATGCTGTTAAATAATGTTTATTCGACATCCTGTTTAATAATGTTCAAAATGCAGTTAAATAAATAATGTAAAGAAATAATTATTGTATTTAAAATACTTGCAGATTACTGGCATAAAAAATAGATGACTGAAATTTGAAATATAATATCACGAAAAACAAAACAAATACAATTTTCAAAACAACTTTGTATTTTTATTCTATTTTTTTAAGAATTGTAACTAAAAGTCGATAAATTAAATAAATGTTTGGAAAGATAACTTTTTATAAAATCATTTCCTGGAAAAGTGGTTTTACTAAGGAGAGTAGTTGATTCAATTTAAAGCTGAGATAAAATAGCAGGTAAAAGAATTTATTTAAGCTAACATTTTTGTTAATGCTTTTCTCTTTCCTTCTGTTGATAAACATCTGTAAAAAGTTTTATAATGGAGATACTTTTTGTACGTTTCTAATTTTTGCTACAAATTTTGAGGAACGAAACTTTGATATTAAATACAAATTGCAATGGATATTTAAAAGATTGTTAAGGGATATTATTAAAAATAATTCTTATTTGCGAAATTTATGCCTCAGAACATTTTAAGCAATTAAAAAAAAATCAGAATAACAATAAAAAAAAAATCGCGAAATTTTTGTATCTGAATAATGAAATAATAAAACAGTGTTTGTCCTCGTGGTTTAACTTTTTCAATATTTGAGTTTGGAATAAAAAAATGTTCTGTATTATAGAGGGCGTTCGCACATCTTTTGGATGATTTCATGTTAATTACGGAACTATTTTACATAATTCTTTTTACTTTTGTTAAATTTCAGTAAATTTTGTCTGAGCTAATTTTCTACACCGTAATTGCCATGGAAATAATGCGTTTTTAGTTTTTAAGAGATCTTTTCGCCCATTCAATCTTAAACAGCTTTCCAACGTCCATGAAGGGTTGTTTTTCAACGTTTGGATAACGCTCTTTTTAAAATTCCAAAAGTTGAAAAATCCATGGTTAATACATCAGGAGATTTAGCAGGTTCATCAGTGAAGGATATAATACAAATACTTGTTTCTGGTTCCATTTTTTCTGGAAATTAACTGTGGTTTGTGATAGCTGCTTGATTAATCTTCATGAATTTCAACAAACTGATAACAGTCGAAGTAAAGAGATGGTATTTCATGTTTGAAAATTGGAAGCAAATTATATTTGTGATTACATGTCGAGTTGATCTTAACCTATTTATACTCTCTGTTTATATTTAATTTGCCGCTATATCCAAAGCCTGCAGCAATATTAAATTATTTGCTAAAACTTTCTTTAGGTACATTGAACCAAGATTTAAGATTTGTTTCTCCGCTTTGTTCAAAATAAATGGATCTCATTTTATTAGTGTCATTTAAATAGACACAAGTTTCAATTTTTTCAACAACTTTTTTAAATTTTTCCTTGAATAAATGCTTCTGATGAAAAAATCAGCATCCTGTTCTACGATAGGCAAAAATGTCCTGGAGAAAGACAATGAACATTGTGTATTTTGGCCTTTTTCAAATGCCAGTCAGTGGTAATGATTTTGTTAACTTTTGACAGTGTCCATTAAAACGATGTAGCAACAGTCGGTTGAATTGGGGGATTTTATTTTACCATAAAAGGTCAAACACTGCAATATTTGGATAATTCCGTTTTGTTATTAGTACATATATGTAACAATTTTCCCTGTTGAAGGCAGAAATTCACGTTTTTGTTTCATGTCTTATTGACAATATTATCTATTGTAGCGTTAAATAGAGAAAAATAACTTTTCTTAAAAACTGAATACGAATAATTCTCATTTCAAAGTGCAGAAATATACGTAGCTTTAGATCCGGCAGTTATTTAAAAGGACTATTTTGCAAGTAAACAAAAAGACGAGAATTTATTCTTTCAAAAACATATTAGCTGTGAAAAATAATTTTTTATGTAACAAAACAAACTCGTCTAAAAAGTGTGCGAAAGCTTGCGCATGTGTTTTTACTGTGATCCCATTTCTTCAGCTGCAGCACGACTGTGTTCGAGAATATATTGTACTTATAAAGTGTTATCATCGATACTGTAATACATAAACATGATTCGTTTACACGGAAAATTTCATATCAGTGGTAGAGGGTGTTGTGGAACAAAACAACCTGAGTAGGTCAAGGAGAATTTGGAATTAATGAAAAAATAATAATTAAAAACGAACTGTTATATTAATATATAAGTTACATTAATATATATATATATATATATTTGCACATGCTTTTTTAATGGGAATTACATTTTTATTATAATGTCATATTCGTCTAAGTGACAATCATTTTCCTTTTTTACTCTAAATTGCCGTTCAGTAAAAATCAATACTGTGAAAAACTCGATTGTGTCTACAGCGCTTGTGTATCCTTTCAAGTTATGTTAAAAATAAGGGTGTGTCTTGGTGTCGTTTTATGACCGCCAATTATCTACACGAGGCACATGGGGCCGAAGGCGGGGAGGTGCCCTCCGTGGGGATCTTTCTAATGGAACCTAACTCGTATTTACGCAAGAAAATCCAAGGTTTGAAAAAAAACCACGGAAAACTCCGAACGATCAGGCCGACGGGCGCTATTGGGTTCGAACCTAACACTTCCCGTCTACCAGCTTTGAGAGTAGAACCTCTCGGCCACTGGTGGGGCGTTAAAAATAAGGAAGCGAATACATATATATAATTATATAATGAAGGTTAGAGAACCGTCTCCATATGAAAATTGTAACAAATTTTAAAATTTCCAATATCATTTCCTTATTTTGACCTTATATTGTTTCTTTGGTAGGTTTTATCTTCAGATCCCACATGGGATGTCATTTGTTAAAGAACATTAGGAATTACACAAAATTTGAAATTTCTAATACTAAAATTATTTTCAATAGTCTCAAAACAAAGTGCAATACAGATGCTTTTTTAAAAGCAAACCTACCTGGAAGAATGAGCTGAAATGTTGGATTTTCATGTTTGAAGTCTCTAGAAATCGATCCCTGCTAATTTACTATAGGTTGCAATGCATATTTTTACCGAATGATTTCCCATTTGGAATATGGGGTTTTAATTTATCGACGACAACAAATGTGCTATAAAATGTATGTGTTTGTATCGGAAATGACAAAGTGTGCTACAATGCCTATATGGAAACCGCAAACTTAGATTTTTTACATAAATTGAATGAAGATATAATTCGCAATCAAATTTCATTTTTTCTGCTATAATTGTCTGAGCGAAGCGAAGGCTAATACTCAACGCAATATTACAGCTACGATTGGTATTAAGGCCATGTCCTACTAAAAAAAAGCCCCCCAAAAAACTTTCGTCAAGCATAACTCAAAAAATATTTGCCGGATTTCGATTCTGATTGCACCAGAAGGTGCCTATGAGGGTCGCCTACTGAATGCACCTACTATGAAAAATAAGTTCCAAACCGCTTAAAAATTATATTAAAAAAAAACTGATAAAAAAGCAAAATTTATCTGCATACGTCACAGATATTTGTTGTGCGTCACTTTCACAGGTAGATGTTTTCGTAGACAACTGGTTTGAACACATGGAGTAAATAATAATAAAAAAAAACGCACGTAGTAATAATGAAGTGCCATAAAAAATTTAAATTTAATCAAACAGGAAAAGAAATCTGTTTGTTATTCCATTAAAGAGAAAAAATGCATAAAAACTTTGATTTGAGATTTTGCGATAATCTTTTAATAGCATTTTTTAATCGCCAAAAGCATATTTTATATTTCGCGTGTGAAAATTAGAAACAATTATATGATGTTTAATAAAATATTTTGCTTTATAGCATCATTTTTTCTTATTTTCTTTATTTTTTAGGGTTTCGTAGATCTGACAATACCCTATTCGTCTAGCTCTTCTGTCTGTCTGCTTGTCCGTCTCTCAAAAAGCCCGTTCTGAAAAACTGTAAATGTTGGAGACTTGAAATTTTGCATACTTATAGCTGAACACCACATATCATACGATAAATCATAAAATTTTGAAAAAGTCGTACATTTAATCCTTTGGGCTCCACATGTGTATTTTAAACAATTCTTTCATATTTAGCCTTAATTAGGTTGGAGGCGTGAAATTTTGCATGCTTATAGCTGAACACCTCACATCAAATGACAAACTATAAAATTTTGAAAAAGTTGTTCATTTAACCCTTTGAGCTCCCACATATGTATTTTAAACAATTCTTTCTAAGTGAGTCCTAATTAGGTTGGATTCGTGAAATTTTACATACTTATAGCTGAACACCTCACATCAAATGACAAACTATAAAATTTTGAAAAAGTCGTTCATTTAACCCTTTGCCCTCCCACATATGTATTTTAAACAATTCTTTCTAAATGATCCCTAATTATGTTGGAGGCGTGAAATTTTGCATACTTATAGCTGAACACCTCACATGAAACGAGAAATCATAAAATTTTGAAAAAGTCGTACATTTAACCCTTCGGGCTCCCACATGTGTACTTTAAACAATTCTTTCTAAGTGAGTACCTAATTAGGTTGGAGGCGTGAAATGTGGCATATTTATAGCTGATCACATCACATCAAAGTACAAATCATAAAATTTTGAAAAAGTCGTACATTTAACCCTTTGAGCTCCCACATGTGTATTTTAAACAATTCTTTCTAAGTGAATACCTAATTAGGTTGGAGGCGTGACATTTTGCATACTTATAGTGAACACCACATATCATACGACAAATAATAAAATTTTGAAAAAAATCGTACATTGAACGCTTTGGGCTCCCACATGCATAATTTAAGCAATTCTTTCTAACTGAGAAATTGGAGATTTGAAATTTTGCATACTTATAGCAGAACATCTGAGACCAGGCGACAAATCATAAAATCTTGAAAAAGTCTTACGCTTAACCCTTTGAGCTACCACATATGTATTTTAAGCAATTCTTTCTAAGAGAGCCCCTAATTAAGTTGGAGACATGAATTTTTGCATACGTATAGCTGAATACCTCAGACCACACGCCAAATCATAAAATTTTCAAAAAGTCTTATATGATTTACTCCTCCGGGCTCTAACTTGGGTATTTTAAGCAATTTTTCTAACCTCCGCCCTTTTCACCCTGGGAGCACTTTTCCAACTTTTGCCGACACCCCTTTGACCATTCTTTCATATTAAGCACAATAGCTTTACATATTTTAGTCCCACTTTTTACTGCCAGGGCGCCTTCTTATCTCGGGTGCTATCGGTCCAATCCCCTTGACTAATATATCAACGGATAGTCCATAAAACGGAGTTTCGTTCGGACAGAGTTTTTTTAGAATAGAGTGCGTTCCTCGTTGCGAAATGTGGAACTAACATATTTTTCAAAAGGATAAATTGTTTTGAAAGGGATATTAAACGAAACCCTCTGTGCGATCTGTGATCACACTTACCTACTTGTTCACTATATTTATGCATACTGTAAAGTGCGTATAAATGCTATAGTTCATATATAGAGATACAGAAATGAATTCGTAAAGGTTACTGAGTATGAGCATAAATTGCTTAAAAGTGGGTTTTAAAGGAGTTATGCATTTTTACGCTGAACCGAATTTAGTGTATTAAGAAATATTTATAGAATACAGATAAAATGATATGCAGGGCCACGCAAAGAGTTGGATACGTGGCCGTCTATGGGTGATAATTTCTGGAAATGTAATTTCAGTAGTTTTAATTGTTTTAATAGTTGTTTTAGTTTGAATTCAATTTTAGCTAAATAGTGGCATGTAATAAAGGTACTAGGTAAACTACAGGGCTGTACAAAAGTATTCAAGTATGTTTCCATATATTAGTATAAATTGCTGAAAGATTAATTTCAACCTGTTATGCATTTTCTTGCAAAACTAAATTTTCCCGTTATATAGTACATATATCAACATACAGATCGAATACAGGGCTGTTCAAAAGAATTGGAATACATATTTGGCTATGGGCGGTAACTACTGAAATCAGATTTTTAAATGCTTACTTAGTTGTTTTATTTACCATATTTCCCTCAGTAATGAAGTTCCGTTAAAGCTTTCAGGGAGTGTTGAAAAGCGTTTCATAATCTATGCTCTACGCATGACTTTTCTTACTTGTTTTAATGTTTGTTTTATGTTGTAAGTTAAATTTTGAAATTAATTTTTCAGAACAACATTCTTGAAATTCTGGGCAACGCCGGAAACTTTAGTTTCTAACAGATAAATGGCTTCTGTATTTCTACATCTAAGCTAATATTATAAAGCGATATAATATTATAAAGTGTATAATATTAATAATGTTTGCGCGTTTGTGAGGTGTAAAGTCTGAAACTACATAGCCAACTTAAAAAAATGTTGGTGGCCATTTCTGCCCCGAAGAAAAGACTATATTGTATGCCAGTGCAACCACCTACATTACTGCAGGAGCAAAAAAATTCTAAAATTGCGATTTCTGTGATAGTGATTAGGTTAGAAACTTTAAATTCGGTGTGGTGGTTACTTTTAAGATGTAAATACTCGTTATGAACGCTCTCTAAAAGGTTTGAAAGTTCAATTTGACAGATAAGCGTAAAAATTTCTAGAAAGGTTCTAAATTATGATTTATTTGGAATACGGAAATTTCTGGGATACTGTTGGGGTTAGAAACTAGAACTTTCGCATGACAGTAATTTATATGATGTAAATGCGCGTTGTAGAATGAATTCTAAAAAATCGAAAGACTAAACAAAGCGAAAAAAAAAAAGATCTAAAGATGATCTAAGTAACAAAGTACATGGAATTGTTAGGAATATAAACATGAAAATTGACATGGCTGTATTTATCATTCGTAAATTCTCGCAATAGAACAGTTTATAAAAATGTCGCTATATAAAACACTGCAGAAACAAAAAAACTTTTAAACAATTTCTGTTTCTGTGTTACTGCTGAACCCAAAACCTTGAAATTTTGCTTCGGGTTAGTTTTAAAATATACAATTGTCTCTATGAATGGTTTCTAAAAAATTTAAAATCTAAAAAGATGAAATGAACGGAAAGCGTTCTCAATTAACATTAATTTGGAATTATTAGGTATAGAAACTTTAAATATTTCATAATGCCGCATTTTCTCCACAAAATATGCAATTTAAATGCAACAAAACAGATAGATACCCACCTAGCATTAAATAAATTGTGTAAATATTAAATAAAGACCTGTATGAAACAGTGAGTAGGTTGCTCGAAAGTGCTTGTTAAAGTGTTCCTTCTCAAGGCTTTTCTCTCTCTCGCCAAGGCCACTAACAGCGGGAAGTGCCGTTTTAAATGTGATATGAATTTTTTTTCTGATTCATTTTTCTAGAGATTTTATCATAAGGTCATATTCTCAATTGTCATTAGTAGATTTTTTTTATATATTAACTTATTCTGGCGAAATTTCGCAATCGGGTTCATATGGGCGTATTTTAGCTTGCATGATTTGCTGAAAAATATGTATGGATTTGTAAATTACTTCAAATGACACTTTGACAGCTCAAAGGTTATGCAGACTATATATTCAGATTTTGTGTCATACTTTATGCTGCAATCATTGCCGATTTCTTTTATTTAATACATGCTAAATACAGCTCAACTTATGCAGAATATGTTTGAAAACAAAACAATACAGCGTATGTAATGGGCAGCAAGCACTCATCATTTAAATCCGATCGAGCATATCTAAAACAGACTCTAACGATGCATTGCATGCCACTATTGATGTGTTCGGTACTTTGATACTACATCAGATTTAGAAGAAATGATTCCTTTATTCTTATCCACAACCTCATTGCATGCGTGGGAAACAGATATTGTAGAATATTAACTTTTCCGGGGGAGCACACACTATATAAAGTATAGTCCATTCTTTTCAAACATCATATATTTGTCGTTTAAAGTTACTCAAATTGGTGCGGGGCGTCTGATTATGCTCTTGACATCATTTTATAAGTTAAAATTTCGATATAAGATAATTTAGTGTTTCATTTTCTATTTTACTTTTAATATATTGCGTACTTTCAATTTTATATCCATGCATGTCTGTCTTGCATGGTTTGCTTTCCCATTTTTTTAAACAGTGTATACGAATTTACATATAAGGTTTCGTAATTCTACGACTCATTTATTTTCATTATCTCAGTTTATCGCAGTATATGGACAATTAAAGATAGCATCTCACTTTCTTTGCTTCCACATGTTATTATTAAATCTATGTTCTCAGCAATATCGCTCAGACTAATCCCTCAAAGGGAAGTCCTAGTTTAGTGATTAAAAGGTCCTAATTAATAATAATATTCCTTGATTTATTTCTATCCGACTATGCATCATATAACTTAAATATCAGGGCTTTCCTTGTCGAAGAAAGTATATCAAAAGTAATTATTAAAAGTACTTGCATCCTTTTAAAAAAATAAAATAAAAGCTCATTAAATACATATAACTAAAAAAAATATCACAATCCTATTTTTATATGTCTAATATGATTATACAATTATATGTTCTTACTATACATTTTCTTTTTAATTGAAGATCAACGAGTTTTAATTTAATTTATTAATTAGTTTTAATAGTCTGAGCATAAGGGCCGGACAAATTTTAGATGTCATTAAAATGCACGATCAGAGGGGTTTTGTGGCACTTTATGTAAATTTGAACAATTATATTGTTTTCTAGAGCTAGGTATACAGAAAATACTGCTAAACGATACAAATTTTTGAGTTATTGCTGTGTTTAAAAAACTGAAACTCTTAAATTGCTTTAAAGTAAATACAAAATGCATAAATAATATTTGCATCTTATATTTAAAAAAAATTTAAAGAGTTTTATAAGCTTTCAAACAAGATAAAAGTTTAAAGTTTGTTAGATAAAGAGATTACAGGTTCTGGTTGCCCAAACTGACTGAAATAAGCATTAGGTTTTACCTGTTGGAGATTCGTTCACAATGTAAATTTTAAACATATTATAAATTAAAAATATGATAGAAATTCATATTATGTTGATGATTTAGTCCTATCATGCATTTTCAAAAATTTACGCTGTTCAGTTCTCGCCGTAGATTTGCCAAATGTAATCGCTTACGCAACTTTCCGGCTGTGGCACGAATCATTTTAACAAATAATAAGACACATTCACGTAATATGGAATCTTTGAGAGACTCCAAACTTCTATTATATATAGCATTAACATTAGCCTCTAAAATCTCCCAGATACAATAGTCTAAACAATTTAGATTGGGAAAACAAGGTAGACAATCTTCTTTCATTTTAATCTTCGGACAATTGCCATGTAGATGGTGCGTGTTGCTTTGGCTCAGTGCGGAAGTTCAGAATGTTTCTGAAGTACCCAATTCCTTTTGGGATACAATCTGTCAGACTCTGGCGGAAAATATATTACCAGTATATCGTGTTTGTAATATTCCACATTGAGTTTTACTCCTTAATCATTTATTGATTTCAGAGACAACTTTCCATTCTTTAACACTGCATCTCAAATCATAACGGAATTATTATTTTGAAAGCGTTTAGCTTGCATTTTAGCCTCGAAGGCTTTCACTTATAACCCCGAAGGTTGCTGAAGATACAACATTACTTTTAGCATTATGACAGTGCTCAGTATAATTAGCTTCCAATAAAAACAATATTGTTTTCTGAACACGTTTACTACCATGTCACATCAGCAATTTCTTCCACCTTAATAACTGTTTACTACTTACACGGCAGTCAAACTTATTTATTTAGCGATAAGAGCAAAATCACAGGTCTTCGTCAAGTAAAACGTCCATACCATAATTCTACGACACCAGCTCTCGTCTGTAACCTTTTCATTTCCAGAACCTTCTCGATTTCTTCGTATCTCTTTGTATCTTCATAACTATTTCGATGATCTCTAATGTACGAACTAAGTTTGGACTACTAGACCTAGATCGATCTTTGTAGCTTATAGTATCCAACAATCGATTTATAGTTATATAAACAGAGTGTCACAAAAACTCTGACCTCGGCTTTTATTTCTTAAATATTGGCGATAGATATATCGCCCAGTCGCAACAAAGAATTACACAACTCGTAAAAATTCATTTTGCATATGTATTTATTCCACAAATAGTTCATTCATATGTGCGACTTGCTACTCAAAAAGTTTCATGTGTAGTTATTCGGAAAATCCATTTAATACGCTATATGTCGATTTGAAGAGGAATGGATTGCATGGGGAGGTAAAATTGCTCAATCCTTCAAACCTAATCTTACGTCTCCCTTCTTAAGTGTTTTATGCTTTTATGCACGTTTTTAGGTAGCTTTCATTACAAAAAGCTACCTATTGCAGCCGTTCCACTGTGGGATATTTGAAGAATCTGGCCGGCCAAAAGTCGATTTCATAAAGTACAACGCAGGATTGAACGGATGGATATAAGTTAAAACTGAATCATTGGGGAATCACGTGATGCAATTTTTATCTCCTTTAAGTGAACGATGACCTCCTGTTATCAGTTGAAACTGGAGTGTTGCGTTAAGTGCATGAGTGTCAAATTGTTCTTCATTGTGATTTTCTATTTTTGAATGGGAATAACTTTAGTTTTGGAAATATTTAAAATTTAATCGTTATGGATAGTGAAGAGGCAGGTATGTATGATTATTTTTTTAAACTTTGAATTGAGAAAGAAATAGTTTTAGTATTTACAAAATTAATTTAAAATAACGCATAGTTTTCTATTATTTTTTCCCTTGTTTCCCAATTCACGAAGGATTAAGTTATATTTCCAAACATTTCCAAGCAAAGTTACTTGTTGTACCAATAAATATACACCCTTCTATTTGTGTTTTCGTTTAAAGTAGTTCCACCTTCGTCCCTTTTTTAAAATGAAGGCGATATAAATATGCGCTTCCGAAATTCTGAGTAAGCATACAAAATTACGATATATTGATTTTTAACTGATATTTATCATATAAATTTTAATAGCAAAAAAATTGTTGTGATTGATTAGAAAGTGATCACATTTGTTTATTTTTCAGTCATTCTGATTGAAATTAAATTTATATAATTTTTAAAAAAATGCTTTAATGTAATGTATTCATTCCCTTTTATCATTGTTAAGCACTTTTCATAAAATTTAAATAATTTATTGCTCGCTATTAACATTTGTTTATCTAAAAAATAAGTCGAGACAATTTTCCATATGTTTTTGTTAAAAGTTAGCGAAAGATTGTGAGATTTTTTTTAAAAATAAGGGATAAAATGATGTTATCTATCTAAATTGCATATAATTATTATGCATTCTTTTTTTCATATTTTGTATTTATTTTTATTTAGGGCCTTTGAATGTCAGACTAATGACTTGTTATAGTCTTCTACAATGGTCTAAAATTGATTGCTATCCAGACAAAGAGTCTTTTAAAATTGCTGAAACTTGCGCTGAAATTAATATTCAAGATTTACTTAATTTAACAGTGACACGATTATTCATTTATTTGAAAGAAGTTTTGGAAAGTTTAAAAGAAGATGAAAGAAGTGTATTAATTCTTATATATAAATGGGGCATTGATGAAAATTTAATATATCGATTTAAAGTTATTCTTGAAATCATATCCAGTGGCCACAAAATTCACCTTGATAAATTTAAGGAATATACAGAAAAAACAGTAGAGCTCTACGTCCAATTATATAAATGGTATCCAATGTCACCCACAATGCATTACGATTACAGACGAAACAGATTACGATTCTGAATTATCATCTGATTAAAAGATCCCACCTTGGTGATTTACAAACTAATTGTTCTTATCATTAATAATCTGTTTTTATAATTTATTCAATTATTCAATATATATTATTCCATTTTTTATCATAATTATCATTTATTTTATAATGCTATTTATCATGATTATCATTTATTTTATAATATTTTTATCATAATTATCATTTATTTTATAATACTATTTATCATAACTATCATTTATTTTATAATACTGTTTATCATAATTATCATTTATTTTATAATACTGTTTATCATAAATATCATTTATTTTATAATACTGTTTATCATAAATATCATTTATTTTATAAACTAATTTTGATCAATAAAAATCAGTACGAAGTTGCAAAACATCCATGATTTTTAAGTTATTAAACAATATTTATTTCAAAAAGTGCATTTATTTACTGCTTTAAACGTTTAAATTAATTTAAAAGAAAAAAATAATTCGATTTGTGAAATACCCCACTGTGCGTTCGGAGGAAAGCGATTTCAAAAAATTTTGGTATATTTTCATCGATCATGACCTCCAGACCCCGAAACCACCCTCCGTTCAAAATTGATATATATATATATATATATATATATATATCTGACCTATGTCACCCTGTAACTCTCGTAATTATGAACCGATTTCGATGTAATTCAGTGTGTACATAGTTCATACCAATGCCTCGACTGAGGTTGTTGGCCAGCTTCATCCGCCATTTTGTTTCAAAATGGCGGCCATTTAAAATTTAAAAAAAAATTAAAATTTGAAATGTGGTACCAAAAAATTAAAAATGGAAAAATATTTTTATCTTATGTATTTGACCTTTATACAAAGATTCCGGAGCAGTTTTTATTTCGTCTATATCTTAAAAAATGGCTGAGTTATAGCATTTTGAATTTCTAGCGTGGCTGACATTTTGAAACGTCTTGAATTTTGTCACGCGATAAAAGGCGTATTTATGAACCGATTTCGATGTAATTCGGTGTGTACATAGTACATACCAATGTCCCGATCGAGTTCGTTGGCCATCTTCATCCGCCACTTTGTTTCAAAATGGCGGCCATTTAAAGTAAAAAAAATAAATAAAATTTGAAATGTGGTACCAAAAAATTGAAAACGGAAAAATATTTTTTCTTATGTATTTTACCTTTATACAAAGATTTCGGAGCAGTTTTGGTTTCGTCTATATCTTAAAAAATCGCTGAGTTATAGCATTTTGAATTTCTAGCGTGGCTGACATTTTGAAACGTCCTGAGATTTGTCACGTAATAACAGGCGTATTTATGAACCGATTTGGACGTACCTTGGCGTGTACATAGTGCATACAAATATCTCGACCCAGTTCGTTGACCAGCTTCATCCGCCATCTTGTTTCAAAATGGCGGCCATTTAAAAAAAATTAAAAAATAAAGAAAATTAAAATGAGATACCAAAAAATTGGAAAATGAAAAAGATTTTTTCGTATGTGTTTGACCTTAATAGAAAGATTCCGGAACAGTTTTTGTTTCGTCTATATCTAAAACAAGTTGGAAATTGCTCGTCAAACGTGGCAAATGAGGTGCGTTCGTACTATAACTAGTTTTATAATTATTTTTTGCACCCCATATTGTACTGAATGTATAATTTTTTGCACTTCATAAAGTGCATAGTCTGATACATTATTAAAATGCACTTCCAATAATTTTTCCCATTCCCGTAATGTAACGGAACACTTTTGACTGTCCCTGTAATTAAACTATACATCCGATTTTCCTAAAATTTGAAATAGCTCAACAAAATTTTGCAACAACTATATCTTTAAAATTTCAGACCATTCGGAAGGCTATAATATCATTAAAATGCACTTGCAATAATTTTTCCCATTGGCCGTAATGTAAAGAAAAACTGTTGACTGTCCCTGTAATTTAACTATACATCCGATTTTCCTAAAATTTGAAATGGCTCGACAAAATTTTGCAACAATTATATCTTTAAAATTTCAGATCATTCGGAAGGCTCTAATATCATTAAAATGCACTTGCAATAATTTTTCCCATTGGCCGTAATGTAAAGAAAAACTTTTGACTGTCCCTGTAATTAAACTATACATCCGATTTTCCTAAAATTTGAAATGGCTCGACAAAATTTTGCAACAATTATATCTTTAAAATTTCAGATCATTCGGACGGCTCTAATATCATTAAAATGCACTTGCAATAATTTTTCCCATTGGCCGTAATGTAAAGAAAAAGTTTGACTGTCCCTGTAATTAAACTATACTTCCGATTTTCCTAAAATTTTCAATGGCTCGACAAAATTTTGCAACAATTATATCTTTAAAGTTTCAGATCATTCGGAAGGCTCTAATATCATTAAAATGCACTTGCAATAATTTTTCCCATTGGCCGTAATGTAAAGAAAAACTTTTGACTGTCCCTGTAATTAAACTATACATCCGGTTTTCATAAAATTTGAAATGGCTCGACAAAATTTTGCAACAATCATATATTTGAAATTTCAGACCATTCGGTTGGGTAGTTTTTGCTCTGTTACATGCGGACAGACGGACAGACAGACGGACTGAACGACGACTATAGGTGCTACGTATTTATATAATTACGAACGCACCTAAAAATAGTTGAGTAATAGCATTTTGAATTTCTATTGTGGCTGACATTTTAAAACGACCTGATTTTTGTCACGCGATATCAGGCGTATTTAATAACCGATTTGGATGTAACTTGGTCTGTTCATAGTACATACTAATGTCTCGACCGAATTCGTTGGCAGGATTCATTCGCCATCTTGTTTCAAAAGGGTTGCCATAAAAAAAAAAATTAAAATTTTAAATGAGGTATTAAAAAATTGGAAAATAAAAAAGATTTTTTTATGTGTTTGGCCTTGATACAAAGATTCCGGAGCAGTTTTTGTTTCTGAAAATTTGTTCTTTTGTTTATATCTTAAAAAGTGGTTGAATTATAGCACTTTGAATTTCTAGCATGGCTAACATTTTGAAACGATCTTGTATTTGTCACGCGATAACACACGTATTCGCCTATTTCGATGTAAGAAGGCATGTGGATAGTATACATCAATACCTCGACCAAGATCGCTGGACAGATTCATCAGCCATGTTGTTTCAAAATGGCGGCCATTAAATTTAAAAAAAATTATATTTAAAGTGAGGTGCAAAAAAATTAGAAATTGAAAAAGGTTTCTTTCTTAAGTATTTGACCTTGATATAAGGATTCAGGAGCATTTTTTGTTTGTCTTTATCTTAAAAAATGGCTCAGATACAATAATTTCAATATCTAATGTGGGTGACATTTTGAAAAATCTGATTTTCTGTCTATGAAAGCACTCGTATATATCAATCTATTCCGATGTGAGTGAGCATGTGCACAGCAATTACTAAGGTCTCGACCAAGTTCACTGGTTAGCCTCATCCACCATGTTGTCTTAAAATGGCAGGCACTTCAAGATATCGCCGAATTTGGCAGCCAAATATAAGTTACTTTAAAGAAAAGCAGCTTGGATAAAGCTGACTAATTTCGCGAAATTCTCATTCATTATATTGATAAAAATTAGTATTGAATCTCCTATATTAGGTTTCCACTAAATTGAGCTTGGTGTGTTTGAATGATATAAGTTGGCTTTTTAAAAATAAGGAATATGAAAGCTACCTCTTCCTCCCGGCACTGGCCGGAAGGACTTTTACTCCTGCGTGCAGAACTAAACGCGATAATTTCATGTTGCAGTAAAATCATACACAATTTCTTTTGTCTCTCCTGTGAAATTTACAGTTGTCGAGATGTGTCACATTCCTTACATGTGAGCAATATATTGTTCATGACAAATTTGCGTAAAAAATTACCTAATTTTGAGAAATGTATTACATTTTTCAGAGGATTAAATTTAAAGAAATAAAAAAATGTAATTTTTATTCGGCCCCGTACAAAAAAGTTTCTCAATGAGTAAAATTACACTAATAACGTTATGTACAAAGTTTCAGCATTTTATCACAAAAAGTCTCAGAAATATGTTTAAATAAAGTTGGTGACGGGTTAATCACAAATTAAAATGTAAATGTTTACACTTGAGTAGCAATCATTGTTTTCTTTCGTAATTTGTATATGACTTATGAAACGCGATCATCAGACAAGACTTTTCAATTTTGCGAACTCATATCTAGGCATCGGAAAGTAGTTTAAGTCAGCATTTATGTATTTTCATATCTCTGCGACTTTTTATGATAAAATTCTGAAATTTTGTACATCACCCTATTAATGTATGGGACACATATTACTCACTGAAAATTTTTTTGTACGTGAGCCTTATAAAAATTCAAATTTAATCCAATAAAAATTTTAATGTACCTTTTCTGTACCCTTTTTTACGTAACTTTGCAACTTATAATATATGTCTATAATCAATATTTAAGGAATAAAATCAGAGTTCAATGGTTTTGGGAAACCCTGTATGCAGTTATAAGCCCAGTAGCGTAGTGGTCAGCACGCCTGCCTGCTACGCTACAGGTCGCGAGTTCTGCCTGGGCAAGGTACGCTCAACCTTTCATCTCTTCGGGGTCGATAAAATGAGTACCAAGCTTGCTTGGGAACTAAACACCGAGGGTCTCGCGTTGGGTTGACCACCTGACCGGGGCACATGCTGCATAGCACTTCGGGGCCCAGGGTCAAGTAAACAGAGTTAGGCACTGTAGGCCCTGATCCTTCATGGATCATACAGCCGCAGGTTTAGGGGGTTTTTTGTATGCAGTTATAGATATGTCCTATTAAAACATAGGCATTTTAATTACTTAAGGATTTTACCTACAGAAAATCCACGAGCTATTGAATATTATCCCTTTAGATCCCATTTTTTAAAATAATTTTAAAGTTTTTGATTTATGCAAACATTATATGCACTATTAGAAAACTGCAAATCGCAGAAGTAGAGGAAGGAATTATTTTCACGAATTATTAAAATTAATTCTAATTTTTTGGAGTATAACAGCACTTTGCAACAATCCTGTATTCGGATGATTGAAAAATTTCGTGACATTTTTTTTTAATAAATTAAACTATTGTTTTAAGCATAATGACAATGTATAAAAGGCCTTTATTTAAGAAACTTCAAAACGAAATGGGAAAAAATGGAAGTTAGAAACACTTCTTATATTCCTCAAAATTCTTCCTTTTGAATTTACAAAAAGCGTTACAAAAAACAGAAAATTAAAACAAGAAACTATTGTTTCTCAAAAACATTATCTTTTAAAAGGAAAATAATAAATGAAAGCAAAATTACTGGAAGTACTCTTTTCACAAAAAAGTTGTTTTATATAATCATATATGTCGTCTTACTGCTTAAGCTTTATTACTTTCTCTTTAGTTTGGCTAAATTAGTATACGTTTATGTATATTTTCCTTTCAAATTAAAAAGAAATTGAACTTTTAAGAGATTATACTTAGCATATGACTATGGCATGTAAAAAGAAAGTCATAAAGCATTTTTTCATTATAATCTTTCATTCTTTCATTTTTTTAGTAAAATGGCAGTTTTACAAAAATTCACTAAAAAGTGAGAAGCTGAGCCTACTTGATGTTTCAGTACAATTGTATCACAAACGAGTGTATATTAAGGATTCATATGGACAATTTAATATCCAATTGGTGATATTTATGTAGAATTGCATGTAGAATTCCATGTAGAATCCCATGTAGAACTGAATGTAGAATTTTATGAACGAATGCTCATGAGGAGCTCATATTTTTAAGGTCCTTGTGGTAAAATTTACGGATAACACGATGTAAAACAGTATTTATAACTGTATGTACGACTTTAAAAATGGGTTTCTGAAAACCCGAAGTTACTTGTTATTTAAATGCAATTGTTACTTAAACGAGTGTTCGTGACTAGTTGATATCGATAATTTAATGTGCTATTAGTAAAATGTATTAAAACTGTATGTGGAACTTCAAAAAAAGAACTTCTTTTCAGAATGACAGTGTTAAAAAATGAGTTCAAAATGTAAATCTGAAGATGCTCGTTGTTTTAACTGCAACTGTATCATAAACGGGTGTTCAAAAAAGGGCTCATATGAGGCATTTCAGCATCTTATATTGAAATTCAGTTTTTACTGTAATTTTACACGTATTTTTACATTTTATTTTATTTTCTCCAGAGCTAATTAATTTATAGTAAATGCGATACTTAAAATTATACAGTACACATCTAAGAATAGTTTTAAAAAAATAGCTCAAAATGCTCAAAAATGTACCAGAAAAATTAAAATTTACTTACATTTTGTTTTTTTTTTCAAATTTTGCCATGGGAATAGAACAATGTCTTGATAGAATCACTTTCCTCTACTGAATCCTTTATTATTATGCCAAAAATGTACCTTACAATGCTTAAATTAAAAAAAAAATGTTCAAATAGCACCGTGTCTCATTAAATAAACCAAGTTCTTATTTTCAATGCGTTAATTTAATATGTTAATTCAATACGCAAATTTAAGTGTATTTTAATAATGCTAAAAATCATTTGTTTCGGAAAAATAAAAAAAAAAGTTAAAAAATATATTCATCGGTTATTTAACTTTAAAAAAAAAAACATATACAAGTCAAATTGACGAGTAAAATTATGTTCTGTTCACTATCGTATTCTTAACAGGTGCAATATTTCCAAACTTCGACCAGTAATTTAATATAGCAACAAAAAATTTCATTTTAGTTATTTGCTATTAAATATAGAGCAGTTTCCTACACTGAATTATTGGAGGAAGTTTGCACGTGTTTCACATGTTCAGAATGCGGCTTTCCATCTGCTAAATAAAAAGAGTAAACCCTATTTGTTTTTGCAATTTCTTGAAAGTTTAAAAACACTTAAAAATAAATTGCTCTTAGTTACTTTATGTTTTTTTAATTTGATCAGTCAGTTATCCTCCAAGGATCTTTTTATAAACTTTTTCTAATAAAAAAGTAATTTATTTCGAAAGTACGTGGTCTTCGTTACTTCCAAATATTTGAAATAAAGGTTTTTTGGGAATGTTTTTTTAGTGCATTTCGTGAACTTTTTTTAAACAGAGTAAATTATTCCTAATTGATTTGTGTTGTTATTACGAATTTTGTTAGTTACAGATGACTTTAATAATCCAATAATTAAGAACTTTTCTTTTTCGAAAATGACAAATTTATTCTAAAACTAGCATGCTTCGCCTGCTATGCTAGTCAGTATTCCGAACGAATTTTGAATCGAATATCGGTGATATCGAAATATATGGGGGAATTTGATCTTGTATTTTAAAGCAAATCTGTACCTTTATCTGTAAAGTCCGTCCACATTCCTCGAAACGATACTAATGCCACTGCGCTAGTATATTTCATAATGCGACATACAAAATTTGGACTGTTAAGTGCCAGCGAAGAAACTGACGAGCAAATGCTAATCCTATGTGGATGGATATTTCTACAATCTCGTTTGCATTTCAACATTTTTATTTTTATTCTTATTTACTTTTTTTTTCATTGGATAGCCGATATCCGTCTCTACATCGCACCATTTTTACTTTTTCGAATTTGATTGCAGATATTTTTAAGAATGACACTTTCATTTTCAGAACCGGTTTTGAAAATTAAAGTAACTTTATAAAAAATATCTTGCGACCAAAATCGAAAATGTAAAAAAGGTGCTATGTAGAGACGGACCTCGGCTATCCAATGCAATAAAGAATTACTTAAAAATGTCTAAATGCAAACGAGATATTAGATAAATCCCTCTCCATAGGATTAGCATCAGCTTGTGAGTGTCTTCGCCGGAAGGGAAAATAGCCTTAAGGATCAAATTCGGGATCTAGATAGATTTTTCGCTGTGTAGCGAAATGGATTGATCAATCAGAAGTCTGATTTTTGCGAACTTTCTGCTGCTTTCAAAAATGCAGTCTTCTGATTGTCAATCTCGTTTTGCTAAACAGAAAAAAAATCTATCTGGATCTTGCCCCAAATCTTTTAGATCATCATTTATAGTAGGATTTGGTAAAGAAAACTAAACGATATGCAATATACTAAAATCATCCCTGAAATGATATCTAACACTGCAAGTCTAATCAAAATCCGTTAAGCAGAATTTTTTTAAAGGTTAATCTTTAAATTTGGGTTCACCTACGATTATTGAACTTTCCTCTATAATTATATAACTAAACAACATAGAACAATATGTTATATACTAAAACGTTTACTCTAAAAGTATCTAACTTACAATGCAAGTCTCATCCACATCTACAGTAGAACTTTTGAGAAAGGCTAAACTTTCTCAATGTGATTCTTCTCATTGCAGAAGTTTCCCTCTAATTGCATAACTAAGCAACATAGAACATTATCTTACATATTAAATCTTTCTCTGAAAAACTGTGTAACTAACAATGCAAGTTTCATTGATATCTATTCAGCAGAAACTTTTTTAAAAGGCTAATCATTCATAATTCAGTTTACCTGATTATAAAACTTTCCACCATAATTCTATAACTAAGCAACGTAGAGCAATATATTATATACTAAAACCTTCTCTGAAAAAGTATCGAACTAACAGTTTAAGTTTCATCAAAATATACAGCACAACTCAAGTTATAATCTGCCGGAACGAAATTCGCATTTGCATTATATATATATATAGTAGATTATATCATGAAGCTTAAACGGTAAATTAATCCAACGTTAATTTCAAACAATAGAAATTTTAATTGAAAATATTCATTAAATATTAGATGTAAATTAATTGTGTTAATATTAATCTTGTATTCATTAAATGTCCGTTTATTCTCTAAGTTTATATTTATGAAACATATACCAATTATTTGCTAAATACATGTCACGCAAATGCATTTTAAGTTCTCTAACAAGTTTGCATAAATACAAATTAGCACTTCCTTATTTTTGTAAATATCTTAAAGGAAGAGAACAAATAATAATAAATTAATACTCAACTAATTAACTACTCATTCTTAGCACTGAGTTATCAAACTTTGACTTTCAAACTTTTTCCAATAAGAAAGGAATTCATTACTACCATGTGCTTGAAATAAAACTGCTTGAGAAACAGTTTCTGATGCATTTCTTGATTTTTATATTCAACAGATTAAATTATTCCTAATTGATTTGTGTTGTTATCTTGACTTTCTTTATATATATAGATTACTTTAAAAATCCACGAAGAAAGTACTTCTTTTTAATTTCGAAAATTATAAATGTATTTTTAAATAATACCAATAAGTTTAACCAGTAGATTAATTGATCCAAATTCATTGTTTTAAATAATTAAAAAAATATTAAATTTACTTCAGAATATTGAAATACATTTCTTGGGATCGTAATATGAGCGCGTGCAACATGTACAAACCTCTACCAGCAATTTCGTATAGTAATGTTTACCATACTTCTCTGAGATAGTTATAGAGAAAATGTTTACTTATGTGTACGTGACAGTACGTGACATTCTTTATTTCCAAGAATTTAGAATAAAAGTACTTGCAAACTTTTTCTGGTGCGTATAGTGAAAATTCTTTTCAACAAAATAAATTATCCCAAATTGATTTGAGTTGTTTGCATGAGTTTCGTTATTTGTAGATGACTTAAAAAATACAAGAAAAAACGTACAACTTTTTTTTTTATTTGGATAATGATAAATGTATTTTAAATTATATTAAAAAGCTTAAGTAGTAAATAATTTGACTCTACGTCAGATTTTAAACAAGGAAAATTTCAATAACGAAATGTAAATTAAATGGATTTCGGAATATTGAAATACATTTATTTTAGAATATTTAAATTGAATGAACATAGTATTCCGTTTTTTATCTTAAATATATCGATGAAATAAACGTTATTTTACATTGTTTAACATGTTTATGTTAATAAAGTAAAGACACTTTATTGTTTTGTACTTTTTACAGCAAAATAATAATAATAATAATAATAATTTTCTTTAAGTTACTCATTCTCATTGAATTATATTGTTCAGTTATGCTCCAAAGTTTATATTTTCAATCTTGTTTTTCAATAATAATTAAAAGGAAATATTTCGAATGTACGTTGTCTTCATTTCTTGATGGAACTTGAAATAAAGGATTTTGAGGTATTCTAGTGTATTTCGTGAACTTATCTTCAACAAGGTAAATTATTCCCAATTAATTTTAGTGTTTATCGTGAGTTTATTTATTTATATATTATCTAAAATACACAAGAAGAAAGTATTTCAAAAGTGATACATGTATTTTTAACTTAAATCAGTAAGATTAAATAGTAAATGTATCGATCCACAGTCATACATTTACTATTTAAACCACAGTGAAAATTTCATAAAAAAATATCTACTAAGTGTACTTCATAAAAGTCATCTCCATTTATCAGGCTCGCATTTTCAACATGTCCAAGATGCTAATGTTTCCCCTGGTAATTAAATATAGAAATTTGTGTCTTTTTCAGCTGGTATTAAATGGGTTAAAATTTTTATTTAATTACTATTTGAAGTTTTCACATTTTTTCACATGACTCAATAAAATGTGATAACTAAATGATGTATTTCGTTAAAAACATTAAACTTACATTAAAAACACATAAATCTGTAGATTCAGCCCTCTTCTGAGGCCATTATCAGAATTTAAAGTCAAACACAATCATAATGTTTTTCGACTTTACTATGTTCGAGAATTCAAGGCATGAATAAAGACAAATCAGCACCAACTAAATTAAAGAGTGAACTGACAGCGAACACCATGTGTTAGTTTAAACTATTACTGCAATAAATGCAACCAAATTCCAGAAATGTTATAAGAGATATTATCGTTCCACGCTTCTCCTTTCCTCTTTAATATTTCTATAGATTCTTTTATTAAACTTCTTTACACTGCATTGCACGGGACAGAAATTTTAACATTTTTTAAATCAATTACAGAGCAAATATTATTCATATAAACTTCAGATAGGACCGCAAACTGCTTATGATATTTAATGTCACTGCGTTAATAAATAATATCTAGATTTTATATGAAAAATATTGGTTCCATAATTAATTTTGAAAATGCTAATATTATTGTACCATGTAATTCAGTGGAAAGAAGTTTATAAAGAGAATCCATGAAAATGTAAATGAGGATGGGAGAAGCGTGCAACGATAACGTCTTATAACATTTATGGAATCTGTGTTGGTTTTATTGAAGCAACAATTAACTAGATGGCGTTCGGTGTCGGTTCACTCTTAAATTAAGTTGGTGTTGATTGGTCGTTGTTCATGCCTTGAATTTCCGAACATAGTGCAGTCTAGAAACTTCCTGATTATGTTTGACTTTAGATCCTGATGATGACCTCAGAAGAGTGTTGAAACTATTGCTTTTTTTTATGTAATTTTAATGCCTTTAACGAATATGCCTTTAACATCGTTAAAGGCATCGATGAAACACAACATTTTGCAATGTGTGTTTTATCACCTTTTATTTAGTTATTTATATTGTACATGGTGTAAAGGTCCATGCCTTTATAATGTCTTCACATGTTAAGAATCCGACCTAGGCTCTGCTAAATAAGAAAGATAAACCCTCTATGTTTTCGCAATTACTTAAAAGTTTAAAGCAAATAAAAATGGAGTGTTTTCAGTTACTGTATTTTTATAAAATTTGACGAGACAGTTGTACTCGCAAGATAAACTTTTAAGGGTCTCAAGACTCTTAAAATTGGAAAAAATGAAAAAGAAAGACCATTTTCAACACATAATATGTGAAAAAGTACAGTGGTGGTCTGAATTAGAACAACTGAAAATTGCACAGAAAATTTTTATTTCTGAACTAAATAAAGTGAAATTTATACATAAAATGCTTTTTTATGCTAGAAACCATTGCAGAATGCAAAACATTGGAAAGTACAAAATATGAATGTTTTGCCATAATTAACAAAATATATCATTGTAAAAAATTGGACGAAATTATAAGGACAATGGATGTTTTTGCCTGAAACACACTAATAATTAATAATCGCCCCCTTCTTCTCAATCATTTTTATCACTCTTGGCGTCATGGAGTACGACAGTTCCTCATGAACGTTCTTAGAAATTTTTGACCAGGCTTTTTCGATGGAGGACATGAGCTCTTGCTTATTTTCATATTATGTACCATTTTTGTATACTTCGTGTGCCAGAATACCCCACGGATTTTCCATTGGATTCAGATCAGGGTTTCTGGCCGGCCGATCAAGTAGTTTAAAAAAATTAGCATCAAACCACGATTTTGAAGATTAGGATGTGGCATTGTCCTTCTGGAAAAAATAGTCTCCACTCGTTATTAACGGTGCTTCCGGTAAAATATTATTGCCCAATACATCAACTTAACTCTCAGAATTCATTTTACCCTGCACAAAAACTATTGGAGTAGTTCCACTAGTTGCGAAACCTCCCCAGACCATTATTGAGCCACCTCCAAATGCACGCTTTGAGAAAATTTCTTTATCTCTACGGAGATCATAGTGAAAACCATAAAAGTAATGAGGCCCATCCAAATTAAACATTTTCTCATCGAAAAAGACAACATCATCCCACTTTTTTCCAATAGTAATGCATTTTTAGCAAAATACATCCTCAGTCTCTTATGAACTTTTGTAAAGGGCGGTCGTGACATACGTTTACCATAGCGAACCTTTTTTTCTTTTTGTAAAACACATCGAACAGTTCGACAACTGCATTCAAAGTTCAATTCACGTTTTATTTTTGCTGACATTTGTTTTTTGGAGCAAGCTCACTTTATTATCATTCTTTTCTCCCGTACAGAAACAGAAGATGGCCTACCTGAATGTCTTTGCCGTCCATATTTACCATTATTTTTAAGATAATTGTAAATAACCGCTCCTGATTTATAGTTTTGTAGCAATTTGGCGTACAGAAAGTCCTGAACTTTTAAATGCATCCACTTTACCTTTCTCAAACTCCGAAAGCTTTGTACCTAGCGGCATGACTGAAAAACAGAATATGACAATCCCAAACGCTTATTACGCATTTATATCGTCCGGGAGTTCCGTGTGCAGAGCAAAAAACACACAAATTTTACTTTTTAGAACACACAAATACAGTTGATCTTATAATTTTGTCCATATCAGATGGCTGCACAAATCCATAAAACATTTTATAAATATGAATTTTCTGCATATTTCCGTAAAAAATTATAAAAATATTCTTCATTTATCATTGGTTTCCAGCCATTAAATTTGCATAAGTTTCCGGCGATATGTAGCCAAGATTTGGCGATTTTTGCCTTGTCCTTATAATTTTGACCACCTTTGTATATGGTTTTAATACACAATTGTTATTGGTATGAAATATAAAAGTATGTTATTTTATTTCATGTAATTAAAAATTATAAGATCAATAATTAGCATTTACAGGGGGCTCCAAACTGTCAGTCACTTGACGAGCATAAAATTGGTATAACAGGGTTACAAAATAAACTCGAAAAGAATAAAACTAGAAAGAAAATGTTGGTACCTACTTATATTTAAGATTGCAATAATTACCCTGGACCTAAATAAATTTGTATTTAAGGCATTTTTATATTTTTACTGCAAAGTTTTATTTAGCTAACGCAAAATTTCGAAAATTTCAACAATATAACCACCTAAAAATTTTTTTTTGGAACAATATAAAGGAAATTTTAGGTTCCGTTTATACAAACTAATATGAAACACATATTTTGGCAATTTCATGACAAAATATTTAGCTTATATAATATAAGCTACATAATATAAGTTTTTGCGATAACGTGCACGTTATGCTTGAAAACATCATTTGGAAAAAAAAAAGACTTCAAAGTTTCGGAAACTCCGCTTCAGCTATTGAGCAGGTATAATTCTAAAAGGCATAACTTTTGTGTTCTAATGGGAATTTTAAGGAAACAATTATATCAAAATGTTCAGAAAAGATATTTTAAGATTAAAAAAAAATAAAATTTCGAAAGTTTTGAAGCTTTAAGATCCCTGAGACCCCTTACACGTTTTTCAATAAGAAAGTAATTTACAGCGATAGTACGTGGTCTTCATCACTTCCATGAGCTTGAAATAAAGGCCCTTGGGGAACTTTTTCTGGTGCATTTCGTGAATTTATTTTCTTTACCAGAGTGAATTATTACTAATTGATTTTAGTTGTTAACATGATTTCTTTATTTATCGAGGACTCAAAAAATGTAAGAAGAAAGTACTTTTTTAAATTTTTGAATATGTCAAATGTATTCTTAAATTATGTCATTAATCCCAAGTAGTGAATTGATACGACATTAATTTTTAAATGATGAAAATTTCATTTAAAATTTATTTTCTAAAGGCGCTTCATAAAATGCTAGAAAATGTAAATTTAAGAAACATAATGCATAGTTTTTTTATGTTAAATATCTCGATCGAGTATATATTATGTTGTGTTGTTTAACAAGCTTCAACTAAATAAAAAACAACACTTCCTTGTTTGCGTAATTATATGAAAGACTACGAACAAATAAAAGTAAATTGCCGTCAGTTATTTATTCGCATTAAACTTTATCGCTCACTTATTCTCCAAAGATTTATTTTAAACTTTTTTCATTTAAAAAGGAAATTATTTGAAAAGTACGTGGTGTTCATTACTTCAAGGTATATAAAAGATAGGCCCTTGATAAACACTTCCTGGTGTATTTCGAAAACGTTTCTTTAGTACAATAAATTATTCCTATTTAATTTTAATCGTTATCAAGGATTTCTTTAGATATAGTTGACCTTCAAAATGCAATAGGAAAGTACTTTTTTTAATTTCGACATTGATAAATGAATTTTTAAATTTTATCAATTAGATTAAATGGTAATTTAATTAATCCAAAGTCATTTTTAAAACGATAAAAATTTGAATGAAAAAATATTTATGAAGGGGTCTCGGGAGTCTTACTTTTTACCTGGCGGTGCAATTTAGCAAAATGTCACATTTAATTTTTTTCTCAATCTCCGTTAAAGATAATGCATAAATGCATGTTTTTTTTTTTTATTATTATTAGTCATCCCTATCAAGCAGTCTCAAGTATTATCCAGACTGTGTTTCTTTCTTCATGAAAAGGTCAATAAAGGTAACACAATATTTAAGCCATCTTAAAATGAGAAATATCAAAAAATAAAAATAGCTCCTTTTAACTATAATCGATTCAAATATTGAAAATTTCAATGAAAAATATTTATTAAACGGCCTTTACAACACTAACGTTAAACTAGGAAATATAAATTTAAGATTCATATTGGCAAATTTTTTTTTTGTTAAACATTTTGTTCAAGTTGTTTAAGAAGCTTCCGTTAAATAAAAAACAATATATCCTTGCTTTTGTAATTCTTAATATGCTAAGAACAAATAAAAGCTGTAAATAACTCATTGATATTAAATTCTATCGCTAAATTATTAGCTAAAGATCTAGTTTAAAATATATTCTTGTACAGATGTCATTTATAGAGAAAGTACGCGGTCTTCATTACTTACAAGTGCCATTCAGGCATTTGAGGAACTTTTTCATCACAAAATAAATTATTCCTTCTTGATTTTAGTTGACAACACTAGTTTCTTCATTTATAGATGACTTTAAAGCACCAAGATGAAACAACTATATAATTTATTTTTCAATTTCAAAAATTATAAATGTTTTTTTTTAATTATATCAATACACTTGTGGCGTATTTATAATGGTGGGAGTTCATGAGGAGACTTAGAAGCTTTGAATATAGAGCTTTTATTCAACAACGGGCAAAGGGGTTGGCAGACAAGATCTCATAAATTTGGCCCTCACTCCGTGATAACAATAAAACAATCTTAGTTAAATATAAAGTCAAAAGTTATCTCACGTAACTTCATTTCTCCAGAGCGTGCTTAAGCTACGACGGCGGGTTTCTTTTCAAATCCATGACTAGATTTCATCTCATTCTAAATCTGTATTTGTTCCCCGTCTAAGCTCCACCCATACAGGCCGTTTCTCCACACCAAAACTACTTACGCCAACTTACACTCACTCCAACGTCTAACTGCACTGACTAACCAACTATCTAACAACTAACCGCTTAACATAATTTCGCTCCCCTATTTATACTCTGGCAGACTGAGCAAATAAATTTGCACACGGTTACCGCTAACTTGCGGAACAGTGAACTCCTAATTAAAAATGCACTGTGTACAATTAGAGTGCCTGTATATTAGAGTTACGTCTTACACCATGTTCACCTTCAAACCACTAGAGAGCCTTTGTAACAAAGTTACTTGTTCCTTACAAACTTGCAAAGGGTATTTCAAAACTATGTGTCAGAAATGAAAATGTAGGTAGAGGGAACCTAAATAAACAGATTTCGTATAGGAATGTGGATGCAGAAATGCAGCGTAGAGGCAGTATATGGCGCCGTTAAGTTCGGCGGATGAAGTAGCTTCTCTGGTTTGAATCGTCACTCGCTCACGGATTTCGAGCAACATGCATCGTTAGACAAATGTGGAGCTTGCCGACAAGCATTTCATGTATGGGTCTAGGCTAGAAAATGTATCTCATCCAACGCACGTCCAACAGCTCTCGAGCTTGCTAAAGGATTATCATCTGCTGTGCGTGATACTGCTATTTACACTTTACCTTATACTATGCAGAGATAACTTACAGTGCCCGTATCAAGCCCGGAAGCATAAAACGATTCACTCGGGGGCAATTCCCAGTGTAGAAGCTCAAATATTCGAGAACCGGCAGAATCCTACTGGGAATCGTTCCATGTAAATCCTTTGAGTAGCCAATCTTTTTCCTTACGCAACCCCATAAATGAAATGCAGGTCGGCAAGCTCCGCATTGGTGAAATAATGCATGCAATAATGCTTGCTCGAAATCCGTGCACGAAAAGAGGTTTCAAGACAGCGAAGGGCATACAACCGCCGGACTCAATAGCGCCCTCTATGGCCTCAACGCTGCATTTCAGCACCCACATTGCTATACGAAATCTCCTTTTGTAGGTTCCCTCTACCTGCCTTTACATTTCCGACATATAGTTTTTAAACACCCTGTATAGCAAATTAATTTATTCAAAGTGATTTTTAAATAGTTAAAATTTCAATAAAAAATATTTATTATGCGTATTTCAGAACATTTATATCAGGGTCGTATTTTGAACAAGTTCAACATTCGCAAACTTCCAACAATAATATAAAACAATAATTTTCATTTTACTTATCTGCGATTACACATGGCGAAACTGAAAAATATACGAATTGAAACTACTGATTTATTTTACTAAAAAAGGTGCTAAAATACAATACATTAAAACCGTCAAATGATATTAAAACCCAATTCGGTTTCAATTCGCATATTTTTCATTTAATAATGTAGGTGAACATGACTTCCGAAAATTATAGTTTAAGTTATACTTTATAACATGGAGCAAATTCCTATAATAAATTAATGGTGTAAGTCTGCACGTGTTTCACATGTTCAGAACATGGTCCTGGATCTTTAAACCCTTCCGTAATCGCATATCGGTCTTATTACTGCCCATATAAAATATATTCTCCTAACTCATATCCCCTAACAAATACAATGGGGAACTACCATGTATCTGACTTTAAAGGTTCTCCACTGTGGTAGTGAATTAACAAGACATCTCTGTTCTTCCTTCAGGTACAATTTAACAAGAAAAGTTGAAATTGGTGAAAAAGTCTGCGCAACGGTCGCTAATGGCAGTTCATTTTTACTTTTTCCTACTATTCCAAATCCCATGAATAAAATCTATAATTTAGTAAACTGCAAACTTATAGCTTTAATGAAATGTAATATTCCAATATTAATTAACAGATGTTTCTTACTTTGCATTTTCTGTATGTGGCGTTCGGCGGCAAAAAGACCGAACGCGACTAATAACTCTCTTAAGACGCGACTACTCTTGGGTTAACTAAAATAGGTAAAACCTCTATATTTTCCCCTATATTAAAATTACTTCAGTTTTTAAAAACAACTAAAAATGAACTGTTTCCAGTTACTAATTTTTATTAACCCTTTTAAGCGTTCTGCAAAAGTTTTCATTTATGTTTAATGAGTCATAAAATAATAGCTATGAAAAGTATCTGTATGGGGATTTGTTTATGATTACCTTATACATTTATTTATCGTATGCACCACAAAAAAATAACATCAATATAAATTTTGTGTTAAATCATCCCTTGAATTCTAAGATTACATGACAGAAAAACACGGTTAGGACGCTTAAAGTGTTTTAATATGATCTGTCAGTTATCTTTTCATGGTATGCTTTCAACCTTTTTTAAGATAAAAGAATTTTATAGCGAAAGGACTTCATTACTTCCAAATACTTGAAATGAAGGCCCTTGGGTAACTTTTTCAGGTACATTTTGTAATCTTTTCAGAAACAGATTAAATTATTCTTAACTGATTTGATTTTTTATCATGAGTTTCGTTATTTAACTTATTACTTTAAAAATTCAAGACGAAAGTACTTTCTGTTATTTACGAAAATACAAATGTTTTATTAAATTATATCATTACGTTTTAGAGGTGAATTGACACGAGATTATTTTTTAAATATTGAAAATTTCAATCAGAAAAATATTTATTGTCTGAGCGAAGCGAAGGCTAATACTCAGCGCAATATTACTGCCTCGTCACATAACAGCTACGATAGATATTAACGACATGTCCTACTAAAAAAAAGCTAATAAAAACCTTTCGTCAAGCATAACTCAAAAAATATTTGTCGGATTTCGTTTCTGATTGCACCAAAAGGTACCTATGAGAGTCACCTACTGAATGCACTTACTATGAAAAATCAGTTACAAATCGTTTAAAAATTATATTAAAAAAACTGATAAAAAAGCACATTTTATCTGCATACGTCACAGATATTTGGTGTGCGTCACTTTCACCGGTAGATGTTTTCGTAAACAACTGGTTTGAACACATGGAGCAAATAATAATAAAAAAACGCACGCAGTAATAATGAACTGCCATAAAACTTATTTAAATTTAATCAAACAGGAAAAGAAATCTGTTAGTTTTTCCATTTAAAAGAAAAAAAGGCATAAAAACTTTGATTTGAGATTTTGCGATATTTAATCAATAGCATTTTTTAATCGCCAAAACAATCTTTTATATTTCGCGCGTGAAAATTAGAAACAATTATATGATGTTTAATAAAATATTTTGCTTTATAGCATCATTTCTTTTTATTTTCATTAGTTTTTAGGGTTTCGGTCATCTGACAAAAACCTATTCGTCTCGCTCCTCTGTCTGTCCGTCTGTCCGCCTATCACAGAGCCCGTTCTCAGAAGCTATACATGTTGGAGACTTGAAATTTGGTATACGTATAGCTGAACACCACATATCATACGACAAATCATAAAATTTTGAAAAAGTCGTACATTTAACCCTTTGAGCTCCACATGTGTATTTTAAACAATTATTTCCAATTCACTCAGGTTGGAGGCGTGAAATTTTGCATACTTATAGCTGAACACCTCACATCAAATGACAAACTATAAAATTTTGATAAAGTCGTTCATTTAACCCTTTGGGCTCCTACATGTGTATTTTAAACAATTCCTTCTAAGTGAGCCCTAATTAGGTTGGAGGCGTGAAATTTTGCATACTTATAGCTGAATACCTCAAATCAAATGACAAACTATAAAATTTTGAAAAAGTCGTACATTTAACCCTTTGGGCTCATCATGTGTATTTTAAATAATTCTTTCCAATTGAGCCCTAATTAGGTTGGACCGGTGAAATTTTGCATACTTATAGCTGAACACCTCACATCAAATGACAAACTATAAAATTTTGATAAAGTCCTTCATTTAACCCTTTGAGCTCACATATGTGTATTTTAAACAATTCTTTCTAAGTGAGACCTAATTAGGTTGGAGGCGTGAAATTTTGCATACTTATAGTTGAACACCTCGCACCAAATGACAAACTATAAAATTTTTAAAAAGTCGTTCATTTAACCCTTTGGGCTCCCACATGTGTATTTTAAACAATTCTTTCTAAGTGAGTCCCTAAGTACGTTGGAGGCGTAAAATTTGCCATACTTATAGCTGAACACCTCACATCAAATGACAAACCATAAAATTTTGAAATAGCCGTACATTTAACCCTTTGAGCTCGCACATGTGTATTTTAAACAATTCTCTTTAAATGAAACCCTAATTAGGTTGGAGGCGTGAAATTTTTCATACTTATAGCTGAACACCACACATCATACGACAATCATAAAATTTTTAAAAAATCGTTCATTTAACTTTTTGGGCTCCCACATGTGTATTTTAAGAAATTCTTTCTAACTGAGCCCCTTATTAAATTGGAGATTTAAAATTTTGCATACTTATAGGAGAACACCTGAGGCCAGGCGAGAAATCATAAAATCTTGAAAAAGTCTTACGTTTAACCCTTTGAGCTACCACATATATATTTTAAGCAATTCTTTCTAAGAGAGCCCCTAATTAAGTTGGAGACGTGATTTTTTGCATACGTATAGGTGAATACCTCAAGCCACACGGCAAATCATAAAATTTTCCTCCGGGCTCTAACTTGTGTATTTTAAGCAATTTTTCTAACCTCCGCCCTTTTCACCAAGGGAGCACTTTTCCAACTTTTGCCGACACCCATTTGACCATTCTTTCATATCATAAATCATAGCCTTACATATTTTAGTTCCACTTTTTACCGCCAGAGGTGCCTACTTATCTCGGGTGCTATTGGCCCAATCCCCTCGACTAATATATCTACGGATAGTATATAAAACGGAGTTTCGTTTGGAAAGAGGCTTATTTAGAATAGAGTGCGCCCCTTGTTACGAAATGTGGAATTAACAGATTTTTCAAACGGATAAAGTGTTTTGAATGGAGTATTAAACGAAACCCTCTGTGCGATCTGTGATCACACTTATTCACTTGTTTATTACATGCTTTCTTTTAACTCACAATTATATTTGTCTGTGGCACGCAAATTTTATGATTCATTTTTCACCCGCTTGCTGTTGACATAAAGTTTTGAAATTTGGAATATCTATGCATTCCTGAGGGCAATACATGAATTGGACATTGATTTTTTAAAATTCGATCCCTAAAGGGACAACGTTAGGGGAGGGGGGGAATTAATTGTTACGTTTGATTTTATATAGAGAAATCAGCATTAGCTTCAACAATGAGTATTTGTTGAAAAGTACTAATGACAGGGTTACCACGATATCGCCAAACTTTGGCCAACGTGACGAAATATCACGAAATTTGGCAACAAGAAAGTTTTTATATATGAATCCAACTTGGAGATAACTGGCTAATTTGGCAAAATTCCCATTTAAATCCTTTTATCTTCCATAATTGAACTTACCAAATTAAATTTAAACTCCGTGCATTTAAGGTTTTTTTTTCAAGACTACTATTTAGTGCATTTAAAAATATATATTTTTTCTAAATTTTTGTGAATTTTAATGAAAGTATGATTAAAAAAATAACAATTTCCATTTATATTAATTTCTTTTTAGTCTTTAAAAATGAAATTGGTGCTTTTCCTGTATAAGGGTCTTTGCGAGGTAGAGAAAATGAGTTTGGCGAGTCAAATAAGCTTTTTATGCGTATTTTCGTGCAGCTTATTCATTGTTTCATATACTCAAGCAATGTTTTAAAGATTTATAAAATTTATTTTATGTAAACAAGTCACTTAACTATTTTTATACACAAACAAAAGTAAATTGTATATAAAAAGCAATGATATTATATATATAAATAAAATGTTTATATTTATGTCACAGATGCCATATACGCACCAGGTTTGGCGTGATTTTTTTATGCCAGTTTGGCGAAAACGTCGTTTTCGAATACCAGTTACATATAACGTGTTATAATTGCACGTTATTTTTTATTTCAATATCCTTCCATATATAAAAAAAAGTTTTGATTTGGAAATGGACCAATGAAAATCTGCGTAGATATTCCGGGTAGATCGGCATCCAATTTGAATGCTTAAACATGGCCTTTCATCGTTAATATTAAAAAAACTGTTGCATACAAAAATATGAAAATCGGTGGTCTTATAGAGAAATGTTTGATAAATACACTGATGCAGACAGTTTTCAAATCAAAGACTTATTTTAAGAGATACTTAATGCTAAAGTTGGACAAAATCGTTCGATTAAAAACGTTTTATTGGAGCAAAAACTATACATGAGAATTTAATCATTTTTAGATCATTTTATACGTTATAAGTTTCCGATGTGCAGATTGCATTTATTTTTCTCATTTGACTCATTTTTTGTGGTTTTATTTTATTTTTAAATTCAAATTTTCAGCATTTCGAGAGATATTTTTTACAAATTTTAGAAAATGTTATTAATTTAAACTGTTGCCAGTTGCATAAACAGCGCAAACAATAATTTATACTTCAAATTAAAAATTTATTTACACGTGACTATTACAAACGGAAAAAAAACTTTAAAATTAGAATTAAATGATTACATGTTAAAAGCAGGAAAATTACGTCATAAGAACCATAGGCACAGATGTCATATACGCCCCATATTGGCGCAATTGTTTTCCAACACCAATTTGGCGAAAACATCAATAGCATAAACAACAACATCCGGGATACCATATCAAGCAAAATAACGACACTTTAGCACCAGTTAAGTACCCGTTGCGTATATGAAATTGGCGTCAGAAAAAAAGTGCGCCAATATAAAATTTATTTTATGTAAACAAGTCACTTAACTATTTTTATACACAAACAAAAGTAAATTGTATATAAAAATCAATGATATTATATATATAAATAAAATATTTTTTTTTAATATTTATATATATATATATCGATATGACATCTGTGTCAAACCATCTTTACACTTGAATTTTAAAAGAGAAACAAAATCTTAAAATTAAAAAAAAATCATTATTATGCGTTAAAACTTGTAATTTGAGGAAATTACGTCACATTTAAAATGGCAAAAAATATAGCAAAACAATTTAAATTGAAAAATATATTTGCGCGAGATATTTTGAGATAATCTTTTCTACTATTATCGTGAATTCGAAGACAGCGCAAATAATATTTCCTTCTAGCAACAAAAGTATTTTCACGTGAATATTAATAAGAGAAATAAAACTGGTGAAAATTACATCAGATTTGAAACGATACATTTAAAATGAATTATTTAAAAGAACTATCTTATAGCGCTGTTAAAAAATACCGGGAGACAATGACACTGTTTACTTAATTTTACATTAGCTTATTTTCAAATGTTTAACTAATTTTTTTAATTAAATACGAAAAGAGCCATTGTATCTCTTAACAGCAGCAGATTTGGCCTTAAAAATCCCCAAAGGAAGACGAATGGAAACTCGTTTACAGAGAGATCGCTATTTTTTTTTTTTTTTTTTTTTTTTTTAACCATTTGGAAAAATGGTTATTGTCCTCGTCAGGGTAGGAAATCAAAAGCATATCTGAAGCTTTTTATTGGTTTAATCCGCATTTTATTCGTGTTCTGATTGGTCTATACAGTAATCTGTATTTCCCTTTACTTTCAACAGAGATTGATTACTTCTGTTGCCACTATGACAAAAAGTAATAAAACTACGAAAAAAAAACTAATAACTCAGAAACAAATTGAGATACAGCTTTCAAACAAATTGCATTTTAAAGTACATTTTTTCCCCTCTATACGACGGTGTAAAAAGCAATATTGTGGGGTGTTTAGAAGTTTAAGAATGAAATTTGATTTAAAATTGATCGTCGGATTTCTTGGACGATGGAAAAGCCTTTTTCCGAACAGCCAATAAAATGCTTGGATAATACGTAAGTTTTAAGAAATCTGACGGGTCGCAGGCGATTTTTGTCGCTTGCAATTTTTGCGGGTAATAACACTATTAATGTTTAATTCATGCCGTACGTAATGTAGGATCAACTCCGTGCGATTTTAATCTTCGAAAGAATCATTTTCCAAATGGTCGTTGTAATTTGTTAAATTGCTTTTTTTTTTTAAATTTTAATTCAATATTTTTAAAGCCGATCAAATTAACGTGCTTTTTGGATTTTGGTGTGCCTGAACGGGGGTTGACGATTGACGAGCGTAGCTCGTAGGGGCAGTGAAAACAAAATAAAGTGATAAACAAGATATTTTCTGTTATTTTTAAAAGGAAATAACAATCAATAAATGATATAATTATAGAAAAAAAATATAATAACGTTATATATGGTTACATCAGTGGTGGATCGTGACTAGCATTTTGGGGGGCACTAAATCCATAGCTGTCAAATTTATTGTTCTCTTACCACTATTGCTTTAAAAGTAATCTTTGCCATATTTGTCGGCGGAATATTCGACCATTAAACAAGGTAATGATTTCTTTCAAAAAATAATGGTAAGAAAAGAATAATACTGCCCGCCATGCATTTAATGCCCCAAAATATGACAGTTACGAGCCGCCACTGGTTACCATGTCAGGCAAAGTAACGCCACTTTGACGCCAATTAGGTACCTGTGTGCGTTTATGACATCTGTGCCATATTTACTTGTAAAAATAAGCATAAACGTTCATCAAGTTTGTTTTCATAGCTATTTATATCTTTTTGCAACAAATCTTACTTTTTGAGGCCGAAATTGCTCACAATTTGAAAAAAAAAACTAGAAAACGGGAAGCCTGTTCTTTCAGAATTTAGTGTCACCTCCGATGACAAACAAAATATATAAATATAGATAGTACAAAACATATTTTAGTTTTAAGACACGCCTTTATTTTGTGCAGAATGACGTCATCCGTATCTCCTGAAGAATTCTTCATTTACGATCCAATCTTAAAGAACTTCTACAGTAAAGTACGCATAGGACTATCGCTGAGGATATCGCTGAATAATACACAAATCCAAAAAAAGAGATGTCGTCTATAATAGCTCCACATTATATCAGAAATCATTTATTTATATTTGTTGTTAAGGGAAAAGGGAAAGAAGAAGGTATAATTACTATTTTCCAACTATTTTCCCCCTATACTTTCTACAGAAATGGAGTACTTGAGTTGCTAAAATTAAACAAATGGCGCTAAAAACTACAAAAAATTAATGTTTCAAAAATAAATTGAGATGCAGTTTTCAATCAAATTGCATTTAAAAGTACCTTTTCTCCCCAATACGACGGTATAAAAATTGAAAATGTGCGATGTTTAGATTTAAAAATCTTAAAACATTAGAATAAAGTAGATTAAGTTAAATTGCAGTACATTATTTGGCACTACATAGTTATCCCGTCGACCAAAAATCTATCTCCAAACTATAAGATTGAATGCCAATAATGGTTGATCGTAAATGTCGCATTCTAAATAACTTATAACCATGCATTTAATGCTTTTCATAGTACTTTGCTGTTATATGGACTTTGGCATTTTTGTAAAAAAGCACGACATTCGGTGTTAAGAAAATGACATTTTTTGTCAAATCATATAAATGACTATGAAAATAAAACAGAATAAGTATTATACTGGTTTATATATATATATATATATTTATTTAAAAATGCATCTGCTAACACGTATTAGATAAGTTATTTATGTTTGTATATAATCTAATATATAAAAATGAAAATTTGTCTATCTGTCTGTTTGAAATTCTATACAAATCCACAGTTTGGAAGCCAGAATTGTGAAAAGATACGTACATGTATAAACACGGCCGAGGCAACTAAAGAAATCCGAAATCGAAATAATTTTTAGTTAATTTTTAATAAATAAAAAGCCACCATTTTAACAGCAATTTCTTATAAAATTTAAACATTTTTCGTTGTAGCAGTTGCCAACAATTAAAATACACAATAAAATTTTTACTACAACAATTAATTTTCTACTGCAAGATTTCCACGTGGAAAATGAAAATGAAATAAATAGTTTGCCGAATTTAAAAAAAAAGCGAATATTAACGTCATAACTTTTCTATTTCAAGATATTCACGTGAAAAATGAAAATGAAATAAATAGTTTGACGAATTTAAATGAAAGTGAATATAACTTCATAACTTTTCTATTTCAAGGTTTCCACGTGAAAAAGGAAAATATTACGCCATATTGGAAATATAAAGAACGTGGTGGATATAGTATAACGTCATATGAGTGTGAAAAAACGTATTGAAGCATGATATAAACCCGATTATGGAAATATTGGCGTATTTTAACCAATGCTCCAATGATATATTGAAATAAGTTCATTTATAGCTGTATTATTTTGCGTCTGTTATATGCATTTTTACATTTTTATATTGTGTTTCCATTTGATTCATGTGTACGACTCATGTGTTCACTTCGACTGCTTTTTTATGTTTGTTTTATGTTGCATGTTAAATTTTTAAATTGATTTTTCAGAACAAACGTTCTTCAAATTCTAGGCAACGTCGGGCACTTTAGTTTGTAACAGATAAATGGCTTCTGTATCTGTGCATCTATGCTAATAATATAAAGCGTTATGATATTATAAAATGTATAATATTATTAACGCTTGTGCGTTTGTGAGGTGTTATCTCTCAAACTACATAGCCAACTTAAAAAAATGTTCGTGGCCATATCTGCTCCGAAAAAAGAGTATATTTTATGTCAGTGCAACAACCTACATCGCTGCAAGAGCAAAAAAATTCTAAAATTGCGATTTCTGTGATATTGATTGGGGTTAGAAATTTAAATTTGGTGTGGTGGTTACTTTTAAGATGTAAATACTCGCTGTGAAAAGGTTCGAAATTTCAATTTGACAGATAAACGTAAAAATTTCTAGAATGGTTCTAAATTAAGACTTATTTGGAATACTGAAAATTCTGGGATACTGTTGGGATTAGAAACTAGAACTTTGGCATGCCAGTAATTTATAAGATGTAAATGCTCGTTGTAAAATGAATTCTAAAAAATTGAAAGACTAAACAAAACGGAAAAAAATCTAAAGATGATCTAAGTAACGAAGTACATGGGATTGTTAGGAATATAAACATGAAAATTGACATGGCTGTATTTATCATGACGTAAATTATCGCAATAGAACAATTTCTAAAAATGTCGCTACATAAAACACTGCAGAAACAAAAAAGTTTCGAATTTTTTCTATTCCTGTGTTACTGCTGAGTCCAAACACTTGAAATTTTGCTTCGGGTTAGTTCTAAAATATGAGGGATTTTTTATGAATTGTTTCTAAAAAATTTAAATTTAAAAAGATAAAATGAACGGAAAGAGTTCTCAATTACCACTAATTTGGAATTATTAGGTTTAGAAACTTTAAATATTTAATAATGCTGCCGTTTTATATTTGATATGAATTTTTTTTTCTGATTCACTTTTTTAGGCATTTTATCATAAGATCATATTCTCAATTGTCATTAGTTGATTTTTTATATATTAACTTATTCTGGTAAAATTTCACTATTGAATTCATATTGGCGTATATATGAATATATATATATTGGCGCTTGCATGATTTGCTGAAAAAATATGTATGGATTTGTAAATTTCTTGAAATGACACTTTGTCAGCTCAAAGGTTATGCAGATGATATATTCAGATCTTGTGTCATACTTTATGCTGCAATCATTGCCGATTTCTTTTATTTAATACGTGCTAAATACAGCTCAACTTGTGCAGAATATGTTTGAAAACAAAACAATGCAGCTTATGTAGTGGACAGCATACACTCATTATTTAAATCCAATCGAGCATATCTAAAACTCACTCTATCGGCGTATTGCATGCCACTGTTGATGTGTTCGGTACTTTGATACTATATCAGATTTTGAATTCCTTAATTCTTATTGACAACCTCATTGCATCCGTGGAAAACTGATATTGTACAATATTAACTATGCCAGGGAAGCACACGCCATACAAAGTATAGTCCATTCTTTTCAAACTTCATATATTTGTCATTTAAAGTTACTCAAATTGGTGCGAAGCGTCTGATTATGCTCTTGACAGCATTTTATACAGTTAAAATTCCGATAAGATAATTTAGTGTTTCATTTTCAATTTTACTTTTAATATATTGCGTACTTTCAATTGTATATCCATGCATGGCTGTCTTGCATGGTTTGCTTTCCCATCTTTTTAAACAGTGTATACGAATTTATATATAAGATTTTGTAATTTTACTATTCGTTTATTTTCATCATTTCAATTTATCGCAGTATATGGACAATTAAAGATAACATCTCATTTTCTTTGCTTCGACACATTATTATTAAATCTATGTTCTTTGCAATATCGCTCAGACTAATCCCTCTGAGGGAAGTCCTAGTTAAATATATGTCATAATATTGATGTTTTATGCTACAAAATGTTAATATAAAAACATAATATAGAGTGTATATAAATGAATGTCCCAGTTTCAATGTCATATTATAACAGTTTAATTTAAACAATTTACAACAAATCATTCATCTAATTGAAGCTACCTTTTCTACCTATAACCTACTTTTTCTTACAAATGTTCAATATGTGCAACTTTAGTTAAACGGCACACATTCAACCTAAAGTACAATTCTTCCAAACTTCGGTTAAGAAGTCCGGAGTAATGGAAGCAATAATCTCTTCAATTGTGTAGCTCAACTCTGGCAAATCATAAAATGGCAGTGCAACGCAGACACGATCTTTTATAATGCCACGAATGAAAAAAATCGCGTGGCTCTAACGGCTTTTAAATCATTAGCCCTGCAATAACGCTTTACGATCAGGAGTCGATATTTTGCATATGTGGCATCGCAAGTGAGTAAATAACAAAAATGTACTCACGCATGAGCTTTTCTAAAACTGATTGGGTTACTCTGTCTTTGTGAGCTTGAACCAACACTAGGTTATTGACACTTATAACTGGCCAATATTGTTATGGAAACCCTTAATATAATTTTTAGGTTAAATATCTTTATCTAGTAATTGTTATTCTGCGTTGTTTAATAAATGTCTCCTAAACAAAAAAACATCTTGTTTTTATAATTATTTAATAGGTAAGGAAACAATAAAAATAAATCGCTGTTAACTATTTATTCCCATTAAATACAATCATTCATTTATCCCCCAAAGTTTTATTTTGAAACTGTTTCCAATTAAAACGGAAATTATTTTAAAAGTACGTGGCCTTCATTACTTCCACGTATCTGAACTATAAGCCCTGGAGGAACTTTTTCTCGTGTACATCGAAAACTTTTCTTCAATGAAATAAATTATTTCTAACTGATTTTAGTTGTTCTCATTAATTTCTTTATTTATAAGTGACTTTTAAAATACAATAAGTAATGTACTTTCGACATTGGCAAACACTTTTTTCTAATTACATGGCTAAGCTTAAGTAGCAAATGAATTCATCAAAGGTGTATTTTTAGAGAATTAAAATTCCAATTAAAACTATCCATCAAGTGTACTTAAGAATACGACCCTTGATCTTTCGGGGTCCATAAATTGAGTTAAAATATTGCTTGGGAACTAAACACGGCGGGTCGTATATTCGGCTCATCTCCTGGCCGGGACACATACGACATAGCACCTCAGGTCTCCCGGTCAAGTAAACAGAGTTGAGCATGGTAGGCCAGGATATTAAATGGGTTGTAGCAACGAATCTTTAATTTAGTTTTAGTATTTCAGAACATTTACACGCATCCTTAAAAATACCGTTCAAGTTCGAGTAATACTCGCGAACGGATGACTACGTACAATAAATATATAAATTACTAACTGGGAATTGCATTACACAAATATATCATTAAAAGTTGTTATATAGGCTTTGGTAAAAGGTATTTCACCAAAGATGGAACACTGCAATTTTATATAGGAATGACAAACAGAAAGCTTAAAAATAGGATCAAAGAACACATAGCAGACATCAAATACAACAAGAAAACTGCAGCTTTGGTTAGGCTGTATAATAAAGAGCTTTTACAGATTAATTTAAAAAATAGTAGAATAATTTATCCATCAAGATTTTACTTACCATACATTATCCGAGAATCAATAGAAATCTTCTTACGCAGTGAGAATATATGCAATGATTCACATTCCATGGAGCTCCCTAAAATTAGAAAAGATGATCTACAGAAACAATAGTATTAAGTAATTCACGTTCACAAATACCCATTTTTAAGTGCGTTCGTAATTATATAAATACGTAGCACCTATAGTCGTCGTTCAGTCCGTCTGTCTGTCCGTCTGTCCGTCCGTCTGTCAGTCCCCATATAACAGAGCAAAAACTACCCAACCGAATGGTCTGAAATTTTAAACATATGATTGTTGCAAAATGTTGTCGAGCCATTTCAAATTTTATGAAAATCGGATGTATAGTTTAATTACAAGGACAGTCAAAAGTTTTTCTTTACATTGCGTCCAATGGGAAAAATTATTGCAAGTGCATTTTAATGATGTTACAGCCTTCCGAATGATCTGAAATTTTAAATATATAATTGTTGCAAAATTTTGTCGAGCCATTTAAAATTTTATGAAAATCGGATGTATAGTTTAATTACAGGGACAGTGAAAAGTTTTCTGTTACATTACGAGGAGTGGGAAAAAATTATTGCAAGTGCATTTTAATGATGTTACAGACTATGCACTTATGAAGGGAAAAAAGTATACATTCAGATATGAGGTCTCAGTATCTCGTCTGTATTCCATGTGTCTTGGAATCGATTCCACAGCCTTTCATGGACACTTCTTGCGACTCCAACAGCGCCCACTACACTTCGTTGTGTTTCCCAAATTCAACTGTCCCGATAACACGGCAAGCTATGGATTGCGGTAAATCATGTTGCTGTGACATTTTTAAGCCACCTTTTCTCAAATCACAAGCTGAGCAATTGAATTTCACAACTGAGGCAGTGAAACAGACGTTTCTGCAAAATCCCGATTTCTGCACTTATCTCCTTTTTCCGGTTTTTGACGTCGTAAACTTTAATTTAAATGTGAAGTTTTCTTTATCTGTTTTCTACAGCACTTTAAATTATGGCTGTTTTATTTTACGTTACTTATCGGTGTAAATATTTGCGTAATTTCGTTAAAACCATGTGCTCCCCTAATTGTTTTGATCAGTGTATATTTGTGAATGGTTGATAATCTATAAATATGTGGGTTAATAGCCTTTTTTACTTCAGCCAATTTTAACTTTCCACGTTCCATATTTATCGAGTAAAATGGCACAGGAGTGATCTTATATTTGTTCCATTTTTACTTTTTAGGTACGCATCCTTAAAATTCTAGTGAATTGACATATTTTTAAAATTCTTATAATGTATTAAAACGCGACACTTTCCACATTGATTTGCCCACAATCCCTCAAAACACAGAACATTCATCAATGAAATGTAACACTGACCATAAATCTTGCACTTTGAGCAGCATTCTTCAAATTACAATTTCTGTTTCGGAAATTCTAATGCACAGAACTTTGTATTAAAAACAAAAATCTTTAATTATGTCATTTTTCTCTTCAAAAGCAAAATCATTGCCACCCTAAGCTCAAGGTTTCCGGTAAATCTCCAGTAAAAAAAAAAAAAAAAAAAAAAAAAAAAAAAAAAAAAAAAAACGAAATTTCATTTCACGCAATAAAATGTTTTTCAAATCACAGGTGTGTTCCGACAACTTAAGGCATGTTCATTTTACTTTTCTTGGCAAAAATCATTTTGAGAGTATACATTTATGCCGAAAAATTTACGTTTAGGTAACCTAATATCTTAAAACATTAAATATTTTGATCATGTAAATATTATTTTATGTCATGGTTCGTATTTGTCCTGAAATATTAACAGCAGGAAATTCTTTGGTACCGGTATTTTCTTAGAGAAAATTCTTCTTAAATAAGGCGAAATTTCGCGCGGTTTAACCTAGATTTATTTTTCTGTAAAAAAAAAAAAAATAATATATATATATATATATATATATATATATATATATCAATATATATATATATATATATATTGGTACATATATATATATTATGGTACAAAATACAGATTGAGGAGAGTTGTGAGTAGAGGGTTAGCTATAAAACGTTTGTCAAATAATATAGATATCTTCATTCAAAAATTAATATATAAATATGGTTTACCAAAAAGCGTTTTTGAGGAATGGAGGCACTATATTTTAAAAGAATTTCAAGGCTTTTACCAAAAAGATTTTGAGGGTGTCTCGGGAGAATCTTACAAAGATTTGATTAAATCAGTAAAAAATCTACAGGATGATTTTATCATTACGTATGTGGATAAAGCTAACACCAACTATGCTATAATATGTAAAAAATTATACGGAGATATTCTAAGGGAAACCTACAATAATGAGGGAAATTATCAACTACTAAAAACTACTAAACAAGTTATTGTAAACAGAGTGAAGGCGTTCTATAAAAAAATAAAAAAATAAAATCAAAGCAAAATAGTGTGGAATTTCCTTATCTTGTAATGATTCCAAAATTCCATAAAAACCCAATTACTTTTAGAACTGTAACTTGTGGGTTTGGTTCTTACCTGGAATGTGTAAATAAAAAATTGCTGAATATATTACAAAAGATTTTCGATCAGGTTATAAATGAATATTCTTCGATAGTAATAAAAAATAGCTATGAACTTATAAAAAGTTTAAAAAAGCTGAAAAAAATTACAGGATTATATACATACGATTTCGAGGATTTGTATAATAGCATAAACTTAGATGATTTGAAGTACAGAGTTATGGATTTTTTCAAGAAATCTAAAGAGAAAGATATCAGTATTGAAATATTCACCGATTTATTTCAATTTGTTGTTTACGAAAATTATCTGTATGAAGGGAAACAAATATACAAACAAGTGAGAGGTATTCCAATGGGGGGGAGTTGTAGCTCCATCCTTGCAGATATTTATCTGTTTACATATGAAGCCGGTTTATTGTTGGAAAAAGACTTAAAGATATACAGATATATAGATGATGTTTTGGTGGTTGAGCTGAATAACAATAAAGAAATTTATCAATTTAAATGTTATCCAGACACTTTGAATTTAAAGAGTACTTCGGATGATCAGGGCAGTGTCAACTACTTGGACGTTAATTTGGAGATTATAAAAGGAATTTTAGTATATAGTATTTATGATAAAAGAAAGTATTTTGATTTTGATACAATAAAAATATTAAACTTTAATAGTAACGTGCATGTTTCAATTTTTAGAAATATATATTTAAACGGTTTAAATCGTATTGCAAGTTTGTGTTCAAATGTTGATAAATTGGTTGGTGAAATTTATAACCTTTACATAAACGCCAGTAAACAAAATTACCCAATACATTTTCTGAATGATTTAACTTTCAATTTTATCAAGAAAAAAAGCTATCGAAATAAAATATTGGAATTGTTCGATGATGGTGATTTATCGATACGTGATTCCTATCGAAAATAGCTTAGCGGTGAGGATATTCACAGACTTCATTTGACGGCTTTCCGGTTAGTTTGTGGTTTTCATTTCTTTCAATTTCTATTTGTTTGGTCTCGGCAAGTGAGGGGGAATGTTGTGCACGTAAAACATGTTTAACCCCGCAGTACAAGTCATAAGCCTTGACCACTTGTCTTCATGTTTAGTTTTTTCTTAGTTACTCTTGGTTTTGTTAATTATTGTTTTAGTTACAGTTTGTTAGATGTTTTTTCGTGTAATAAATTATGTGAATTTGGATTTTTCAATATATATCAATATATATATATATATATTGATATTTGTGCTGAAAAATTCTCTGAAGCGTACGAACATTTTATGTATATTTAACACGTGATTTATCAGATTGCTAACTAAGCTGAAATGTCCAAGCCGGGAATCGAACACGGAAACGTTGAAATAGTGCTCCAAGTGCTCTATCCTTTAGGCTACGAGCACGATGACCAGCTTAGCATCTCTCACTCACATATGTTTGTTTGGCTGCAACTGCAGCAAAAGATGGAATCGTCTTCATGAGCACCCAATCCTGTGACAAAATATGAGACACAAATTAAATTTAAACAAATAAGAGAAATCATGCGTTAAGCATAGATTATGAAACACTTTCCAACACATCCTGAATGCTTTAACAAAACTTCATTATTTAGGTAAATAAGATAAATAAGAAAACTAAGTAAATATTTTATGTAAAACGCATAAAACATTTGAAAAACTGATTTCAGTAGTTACCGTGCATAGCCAAATATGTATTCCAGTATGTATTCCAAATATGTATTCCAATTATCCTTTTGAACAGCCCTGTATTTGATCTGTAGGTTGATATATATATACTATATAATGGCAAAATTTAGTTTAGCAAGAAATGCATAACAGGTTGAAATTCATCTTTCAGCAATTTATACTAATAGATGGAAACATACTTGAATACTTTTATACAGCCCTGCAGTTTACCTAGTACCTTTATTAAATGCCACTATTTAGCAAAAATTTAATTCAAACTAAAACACTCTTAAAACTACTGGAATTACATTTCCAGAAATTACCACCCATCGATGGCCATATATGGAACTCTTTGCGTGACCCTGTATATCAGTTTATCTATATTCAACAAATATTTCTTAGTAAACTAAATTCAGTTCCGCGTAAAAATGCATAACTCCTCAAAACCCACCTGTAAGCAATTTATGCTCATACTCAGTAACCTTTACGAATTCATTTCTGTAGCCCTGTATATGAACTATAGCATTTATGCGCACTTTATAGTATGCATAAATATAGTGAAAAAAGCGCATATCATAATTAAAAATGCATTTCGAGCAATCATTACTAATATACAGTAATTCAGATACAATATAGTATCTGAAATCTTTTCAAATACACCGCAAAAAATTCCCCCTATACCATTTTGAACGGAATTCATTTATGTGGCCCTGTAAATGAACAATAACTATTCTTTGCACCGCATATTCAACGGAATGCATATTTTAGTGGACTTCATAAATGAATATCAATTTTACTACGTCTGGAAGAGTGTAACACCATTAAAAATCTTTTGAAACGATTTTTTCCCACTGGCCTTAATGTAACGGAAAACTTTTAACTGTCTCTGTGAATGAACTAAACATGCTACAAACTTCATTTAAAATAGGGAACGTGCTATGGTAGAGGTCACTATCCAAAAATTTCAGAACGATCCGAGCATATTTACGAGAGTTAGAGCGTGGACAGACCAACAGACGGACAGATAAACCGAAGCCATAAACACTTTTCAACTTTGTTGGAAAGTGTTAAAAATCAAACAACCCGACTACATAAAAAGCGAACTAATTAATTATTTTTCCTCAATGTGAAACTATTTTTTATATTACTGGGGGCTCTGCCCCCTACGAGCTACGCTCGCCAACCCCCCGTTAAGACACACCAAAATCCAAAAAGTACGCTAATTTGATCGGCTTTAAAAATATTGAATAAAAAAAAAAAAAAAAAAAAAAAAAAAAAACAGTAGCGATCTCTATGTAAACAGGTTTCCCTTCGTTTTCCTTGGATTGGGGAATTTTAAGACCAAATCTGTTGCTGTTAAGAGATACAATGGCTGTTTTCGTATTTAATTAAAAAAATTAGTTAAACATTTGAAAATAAGCTAATGTAAAATGAATTAAGTAAACAGTGTCATTGTCTCCCGGTATTTTTTAACAGCGCTATAAGATAGTTCTTTAAATAATTCATTTTAAATGTATCGTTTCAAATGTGACGTAATTTACAGCAATGTTTTATTTCTCTTATTAATATTCACGTGAAAATACTTTTGTTGTTAGAAGGAAATATTATTTGCGCTGTCTTCGAATTCACGATAATAGTTGAAAAGATTATCTCAAAATATCTCGCGCAAATATATTTTTCAATTTAAATTGTTTTGCCATATTTTTTGGCCATTTTAAATATGACGTAATTTCCTTTATTTACAAGTTTTAACGCATAACAACGATTTTTTTATTTTAAGATTTTGTTTCTCTTTTAAAAGTCAAGTGTAAATATGGTTCTTATGACGTAATTTTCCTGCTTTTAACATGTGATCATTTAATTCTAATTTTAAAGTTTTTTTTTTTTATCTGTTTGTAATAGTCGCATGTAAATAAACTTTTAATTTGAAGTAAACATTATTGTTTGCTCTGTTTATACAATTGGCAACAGTTTAAATTAATAACATTTTCTAAAATTTGTAAAAAAATCTCTCAAAATGCTGAAAATTTGAATTTAAAATAGAAATAAAACCTCAAAAAATGAGTCAAATAAGAAACATAAATGCAATCTGCACACCGGGAACTTATAACGTATAAAATGATCTAAAAATGATTAAATTCTCATGTATAGTTTTTGCTACAATAACACTTTTTTAATGGAACGATTTTGTCCAACTTTAGCATTAAATATCTCTTAAAATAATCCTTCGATTTGAAAACTGTCTGCATCAGCGTGTTTATCAAACATTTCTCTATAACACCACCGATTTTCATATTTTTGTATGCAACAGTTTTTTTAATATTAACGATGAAAGGCCATGCTTAAGCATTCAAATTGGATGCCGATCTACCCGGAATATCTACGCAGATTTTCATTGGTCCATTTCCAAATCAAAACTTTCTATTATATATAGAAGGATTTAACTCTTTTTTTTATTTATTTGTATTGAGCACTTTTAAGTTGTGTTGAATTGTTAGTTCCTATCTATAAACACTGTTTTGATGAGGCCTATAGATGTCTATGATAGTTAGAGTTGCAGTAAAGCTAGAGATCCTACTTACACAACTTCCAAGTTGTGTAATATTTAAATGGAGTTTCTGACTGTAAAATAGTCAATGAAACATCGTCTACATTTTGAAAGACCTATCGAATGATTTGCTACTCAATTGGGTGCGTAATTTTTTTTTTCGTCTCTACCGCCATTTTGTATTTTACGGCCGCCATTTTGAATTTATAAAAACAAGACCTAGCCTATAACCATTGGACAGTTAAAACGAATCGTCAGAGATCTCATTCATTAAAATCCATCCAGCCGTTGGGATGTTTCGAGGGAATAAAGAATCCACATACCCAGATACGCGTGAAACACATAACCCTTCTTGGCAGTCGGGTAATAAACCCAGCATAGGTGAACACATTATATTTGAATTTTAATTAATTTACCAATGTATATACCATTTATATAATTTTAATTAATTTATTATTAATTGATTAGCTATTACTTTTAAATTAATTAAAATTGTTTTATTTTTATTTTTTTTAACTATTTTTTGCTAAATGAAAAAAAAAAAACCTTCCTTGTTTTCTTAACTATTTACGATGTTGAAGAAGAAAAACTAAAACGACGTCAGTTACACTTTCTTATTCAATTAAATCGCCCAGTTATCCTCCAGGGATCTATTTTCAAACTTTTTCCATTAAAAAAAAATGAATTGCAAAAGTACGTGGTCTTCATTACTTTCGGCTTCGAAGAAAAGCCCTTGAGGAAATTTTCCGCGCACATTTGCTGATTTTTTTCTTATACAGGGTAATTTTTTCCTAATTCCTTTTAGTTGTTTTCATGGGTTAAATACTATTTATAAACGATTTATAAAATGCAAGAAATAAAGTGTTTCCTGTTTAATTTTACAGTTTATAAGCGCACGTTTAAATTAATTCAAGAAGGTAAAATATGAAATAAATTGATTCAAATCCATTTTTAAGCGGAATTTTGAATTTTGGATTGTAAGATATTAAGAATGTGCATTTCATAAAATTGTCAGTTTTTTATGGGTGAAAACATTAAAGTTATAAATATTTTTGTTTGCAGTTAATTGTTAATTACCATTATAAAGCAAAAATAATTTTAAGCTATTTAACAAATTACATGTAAAATAAAATAAACATCTTCATGCATTTGTATCTATATTATAAAGCAAAAACATCCATGTGAGTGACACTGACGTCATATCGATGTTGGCAACGGCTAGACCAATTAGAATCGCTTATAGTGGAAGGTTATTAACTTCGGTAAAATAGGGAATAAAATGTACTTTCAAATGAATTTTGTCTCAATTTACGAAGTTTTTATTGTTTTAAAAATAATTTTCAAGCCCGATTTTTTTCATATAACCCTATCGCATGCATCATTTGCACTTAAAATAATATACACAGGTCAGAATTTGTTTCTAGTTAATATTCCAAAAAGAAATTAATATTTAACAGAGAAAAGAGATAAAGAAAAGATAATATAAATAAAAAACAAATTTAACAGATACGTAACCGTCCTGCGCGCTTTAGCACTGAAATAATATGAATAAAAACAGCTGCTGTAAATAGCGAAAACGTCATGGCAATTTCTTGCATGCGGCTAATACTAAAGTATTGCGTTTAATAAATTTCAAAAATTTATATGAATACACACATTATATTTTTCATGGAAAACTTCTTTTGGGGTTTTTAGTGAACAAGCTAAAAATACATTAAATTAACCCATTTGTGCCTGAATTTTTGTTTTCGCAAATTTGTTGGTAAAATTACTTTAAAACCATGCAAAATGAACTGGAAAAATACTAGAAAAAATTACGCTAAAAATTTTTAGTATTTATTTGATAAAATGTAAACGTACTAAATATGTAAATAAGCATTAAATTAACCCATTTGTGCCTGAATTTTGTTTTTGCAAATTTGTTGATAAAATTACTTTAAAACCATGCAAAATGAACAGGAAAAATATTAGAAAAAATTACGCTAAAAAATTTTAGTATTTATTTGATAAAATGTAAATGTGCTAAATATGTAAATAAGCATAATATTTGTTATAATATAATATGCATAATTATATGTGCTGCCAAAGCTTATATAAAATAAGCTTTTAAATTGTATATAAAATACTATAATTAGAGAATTTTTTTGAATTATTAAAAAATCATATTTATTTCATTACTGAGACTAATAATATTATCAGTAATACATAATCCCATTTGAGGATTAAAAAAGAATTGTTTCATAATCATCTTGAAAAGTAGTTTACATAAATAACTATCCCCTAAATGGTTAATAAAAATATGTACCCATTCGTGCCTAGCGCCCTATATTTTGTACGTTACAAAAATGCCTAAAAAATAGACTTGAACATAATAGTTTCACAATTTAAAAAAAATACGTATTTCAAAGAAGTCTACAAGCTAAGATTAGGAATTATTTATTTGGATCCTTGGTAGAAAAAAACTCAAATAAAGCGTAATTATATGTGCTGTCTAAGCTTCTATAAAATAAGCTTTTAAATTGTATATTAAATACTATAATTAGAATTTTTGTGAATTATTAAAAAATCATATTTATTTCATTACAGAGACTAATAACATTATCAGTATTACATAATCACATTTGAGGATTAAAAAAGAATTGTTTCATAATCATCTTGAAAAGTAGTTTACATAAATAACTATCCCCTAAATGGTTAATAAAAATATGCACCCATTCGTGCCTAGCGCCCTATATTTTGTACGTTATAAAAATGCCAAAAAAATAGGCTTGAACATAATAGTTTCACAATTTAAAAAAAAATACGTATTTCAAAGAAGTCTAAAGGTTAGGATTAGGAATTATTTATTTGAATCCTTGGTAGAAAAAAACTCAATAAAGCGTAATTATATGTGCTGTCTAAGCTTCTATAAAATAAGCTTTTAAATTGTATATTAAATACTATAATTAGAATTTTTGTAAATTATTAAAAAATCATATTTATTCCATTACAGAGACTAATAACATTATCAGTATTACATAATCACATTTGAGGATTAAAAAAGAATTGTTTCATAATCATCTTGAAAAGTAGTTTACATAAATAACTATCCCCTAAATGGTTAATAAAAATATGTACCCATTCGTGCCTAGCGCCCTATATTTTGTACGTTACAAAAAGCCTAAAAAATAAGCTTGAACATAATAGTTTCACAATTAAAAAAAATACGTATTTCAAAGAAGTCTACAAGCTAAGATTAGGAATTATTTATTTGGATCCTTGGTAGAAAAAAAACTCAAATAAAGCGTAATTATATGTGCTGTCTAAGCTTCTATAAAATAAGCTTTTAAATTGTATATTAAATACTATAATTAGAATTTTTGTGAATTATTAAAAAATCATATTTATTACATTACAGAGACTAATAACATTATCAGTATTACATAATCCCATTTGAGGATTAAAAAAGAATTGTTTCATAATCATCTTGAAAAGTAGTTTACATAAATAACTACCCCCTAAATGGTTAATAAAAATATGTATCCATTCGTGCCTAGCGCCCTATATTTTGTACGTTACAAAAATGCCTAAAAAATAGGCTTGAACATAATAGTTTCACAATTAAAAAAAAATACGTATTTCAAAGAAATCTACAAGCTAAGATTATAACTTGTGATTTTGGGTCCACGATAGAAAAAATACAAATAAACTTACTTTTTATATTGCGCCATCTTGAAAAATGGAAAATCTATTAACTCCGGAAAAAGCCTTCATTTAAGCAAATAAATATTTATCTTATGCTGTCATCTCTCGGTAACAGATAAAGACATTTATACATAATTATTTCGTACAATTTTCATATTATAAAGATGAAGAAAATTATACAAATTTAATAACATTTGAAGCGTCCCAAAAATGGGACGCTAGGCCAGGGTCGGCGAACCTTTCAACATCCGTGTGCCAATTTTTTCCAAAGAATACCTTACATGATCATGACGTGCCAACAAATTTTGCAAATCAAAGTAGCAAAAGTAAAACAAGAAAAAAAAGCAATTTAGCAAATTACAATGACCATTTGGAAAACGATTTTTTTGAAGACTAAAATTTAAGACATCAAAAATCGCACGGAGTTGATCATACATTACGTACGCCATGAATTAAACATTAATAGTGTTATTACGCGTAAAAATTACAAGCCAAAAATATCGCCTGCGACCCGTTAGATTTCATGAAACTTAAGTGTTATCCACCTGAAACTTACGTAAATATCCAAGCATTTCATTGGCTGTTCGGGAAAAGGCTTTTCCATCGTCAGATTTCCAAGAAATCTGACGGCCAATTTTAAATGAAATTTCATTCTTAAACTTCTAAACATCCGACAATATTACTTTTTACACTGTCGGATAGAGAAAAAAATCTACTTTTAAAGGCAAATTATTTGAAATCTGTATCTCAATTTGTTTCTGAGTTATTAATTTTTTTGTAGTTTTTATTACTTTTTTGTCGTAGTGGCAACAGAATATATCCATCGTTGTTGAAATTAAAGGGAAATACAGATTACTGTATAGACCAATAAGAAAACGAATAAACTGCGGATTAAACCAATGAAAACCTTCAGATATGCTTTTGATTTCCCATCCTGACGAGAACAACAACCATTTTTCCAAATGGTTAATAATGTTTTAAATTATATGGGTAACATTTTGTAATATACTTGAACATTTTGAAAAAGATACTATTTCTCTTGTTGCATCTTAGATGCCAAAAAATTCAAGTCAGCATCGTATTTCAGTTTTTCTTTAAGAGAATGCGAGTTGAATTGGAGCCATCTGACAACAAATTTCTACTTGGGTTTTTCATACTTTTCTTTTCCGAAAAAATATGAAAATGGCTTCGTTAAAAAAAGTTCTTGGAATTGTTTTCGAAATTCCAAGTTACTATAAATTCACTATCGGCAGTTTTGCTTAAGATTGTTATTTTCCGACAATCTCTTAATTTTAGGCTAATCACAAAAATTTTTGAGCCAATATTATGCTAGAATGGGATTTATAAAGTTGCTTTTCAGTTTAATAAATCTGTATGATAGAGACAACCAACCTAATTTAGAAAAACTCACCAAGTCTAAATTAAAAATAGTGCAATTTGTGCATTTTCACCGTATGAAAGACTAGGGCTGTAAAACATTGCAATTAACATTTTAAAGACTTTTCCTGGTTGCTTTCTTGAGTAAAATTGTTTAACAACTTTTTAAAAGTATAGACATGTTACTCAATATACATTATACTTACTCAACAATTTTTACATCTCAATTTACAAAATGAAAAGTGCTTGTACAAAAATCCAATAAAATCAAATCTATCAAGCAAAAAATGTTGCACATAAGTTAGCAGAGCTTCCCATTCTTAACAAATCAGCTGTTTTGCAGGATGCAATCATAATAATTTTGTGTTTTACACAGGAGTCCTTAATTTTTTTTTTTTTAGAACATGAGTCTATGGCGTGCCAAAAATAATGTCCAGCGTGCCAACTATGGCATGCGTGTCATAGGTTCGCCGACCCTGCGCTAGGCATAAATGAGTCAAAAAATCTATTGTAGTTTTCATGGACAAAAAAGTTTTTCACATATGATATGTACACAGGAGAATATGCTTTGCAAATAAGAAAGCACGGGTTGAATCCTCCACGTAGGAGCGTAGAAGAATTTAAAATTTTGTATATTTGTTGCTTAATTTTAATTGCAGATTAAGTAGTGTAAAATATAGTACAGTCAGACCCGGTTAAGACGCTCACACTCAATCAACGCCCCCTATATAAGGGATAAAGTTTGACACGCGCCACGAAAAAAACGACATACAAAGCAGGCAAAACAAAGAAAAAATCGAACAACTTGCATATTTCGATTTTGTTGGCTCGTGAAATTATTAATCCTATTTTTCTAATAGTAATAAATAATTCCCCGAGCAAAAGAAAACTAATAATGCAAGTTGTTCGAATTTATTTCGTTGATTGCCTGCTTTGTGTGGCGTATTCATGACGCGTGTCAAAGTTTTCTCCCGTGTCCAGTGGGGCGTTCGTCTAATACGCGATCCCGCTTGAACCTTTATATACTGAATTATGAATTTATGAAAAACTCATCTTCTAAAGCCTTTTTCGTGAATTTTTGAAGCTACGTTAGAAGATTTACATAATCATTTAATAAATTTTAGAAGGATTTAGAAGGATTAATTAAATTTTAATTTATAAGGATTTTGTGCAAGATTTATAGCCCCACTCAAACCTTTTACTTAGTATTTTGTAGAATTAGGAAATGTACAAATATCATGTTCTTATAATGGAAATATAGAACTATTTCCGAATTTAAAGTGCCCCCCTCCACCCCCCACTCCCCCAACGCCAAGAAAGTTGAAAAGATGCAAAGGCAAAAGAAATCCTCCTTTTAAAAATATTTTTGCTTTGTGCAACCAATAATGCTTTAGGAACAAGATAAAATAATGCATCTGTAACTCCTTCTTAACTGCATTACTACTAATCGATGTATTAAATGAATTTTATAACAATGTATTTTTATGGTACCTATAAGTGCCGTCAGTAGATAAAGGGTTTATTTTAACGGAAGATTAAATAAGGTAAAATATACAACAGCCAGAACTGGTTCAAACGCACACGGTCAATTCGCGATCCCGCTCCCTTGAGTATCGTGTACAAGCTAATGCACAAATATCGCGTTAATATGCGAATTGTTGCTTCTTAGTTATCCCGTCGACCAATTTTGCCAAATTGTATAAATCGCCAAACCATTCTCCAAATTATACACATTGACATATTTTTTTTATTTTAAATAACGAAAGAACAAATAAATTAGTAAAACATTAGTAAAAATACAAATAAAACGTCGAATTAATGGTTTTATTTACCATTATTAGCATTTAATCTTACAATTAATTAATTAATGGCAACCATTATTGGCAATTAATCTTAAAATTTGGCGACAGTAATTTGGTCAACGGGATAACTAAGAAGTACCGCGAATTGTTATTACGAAATCCCGCTGAAAAAGCTATAGATTTTCGGTCCTTTGAGGCAAAAAATCACACTTAAGAAGTGAACTTATAAATGCAAATGCAAATTCCTTCTCTCTTCTCCGGTGATGCCGATTTGGAGAATTTTTGTATTCATATAAAAACCACTGTTTCCAAATAATAATATTTGGTTTATTTAATAACGATGTTGTTTATGACGACCAATTATCTACACGAGTGATATTGGCCTAAAGGAGAGGTGTCCTCCGTGGGGGGGGGGGGGGGTTCTAAGGGAACCTAACCCGTATTTACGCAAGGAAATCCAAGGTTCGAAGAAAACTATGGAAAACTCCGAACGATTAGACCGACTGGCGCGATTGGGTATTTGATAACAAATTAAGGCGAACGTTATTAATCGGAAGTAGTGGGAGATGTTTAAATTAAAAAAAAAACCCACTAAATTAGCAACGATAATCTCATCGCTCGTCCTAATATCCTTTGTCTCTCGCTTCCTGAATGTTTTTAATATAGTAGAGAGATAGACAAATTCAGGTTTCTCAGATACGTGAAAAAAATTATTATGATTAGGGATGATTATACCTGCTGTGTTATGCACGTTAAATATACGTGATACCACTACTATAGCTGCCACCTTTTACGCTTTTTTCTTACCGCTAAAATTTAAAAGTAAAATTATCCATATTTAGTCGGCGAGAGCTGTGATTCAGTAAGTCAAATATTTCTCTTAAATTTTAGCGGTAAGAAAAGAGCGTAAATGTTGGCATCTATGCCACTACTATCTATGTTTAATAATACACATTATAAGCAAAAAAATCGGCAATTAAACAAATAGTGCAGTTGTATAATTAATCTTTTATGTTGCGTATGCTTTTTTCACTTTTTGCTATGCTAACAAAATTTTTTACACAAAGTTTTTACTTAATAATAAGAAAAAAGAAGGCCAGATTATTATAGTACTCATAATCACAAGTATTAAATATGATTTTAATAACTGGAGTGCGCTACAAAGGATAATTTTTTTCTTTGTGTTAAAGATGTTAGTCTACTAGAAATTTTTTTTTTGTTTTATTTTTGCTTGAAACGCATTAATCGACAATACAGCCATTTTTGAATCGATATTTATTTTCAGTTATTATTCCAGCCGGTCCTATAAAAAGAATCAATGGGTTAAAACAGTTAAATTTTAACCTAAATATAGACACAATTTTCGACCGTAAATATATAAATGAAAGCCTTTAAGTTCATTTAGACAATTACAAGTGTAAATAAGCCCAGTTCCCGCAACGTTATACAAAACACGTTTAATACGCCCTCCCGCTTTACACACAAATTCTGTCCTCTCACTTGAAAAGCGTCTTAACCGGATCCAACTGTACAGTAGAAACCCGCTAATTCGAACTAATTGTGACCGGTGTTTGTTCGGATTACAAAAAATTCGGATTATCCGATATTCCCATAAAAGTAGAAAGCAAAAAGATACATGCTAAAAATATAAGTTATAAGTACTCAGTAGTACAGTAAACATCCTCTAATCCGACATCCTAAAGTCCGACATGCTGGATAATTCAGCACGACATTCGGAAAAAACAGTTTTACTTTTTTAATCACTTCTTGTGTTTCTAATAATCCAACGGAACTTCAGAGTGACGAATTGCGCAACAAACCATTTGTTGGAAATCTGGACAAAGTCTTGTCCCCCAAAATTTGTCGTGTGGTTTGTTCGGAAGTTATATCGGTCCGAACCGGTTTTTCTTTCTCCATTTCGGTCGTAAAGGCACTCTCTTTTAACTGTAACTGTATGCATATTTTTATTCCAGTTTGATGTACTGAGTAAGTATATCTTGTGTGAAACAACTCCAGGGAGAGTGGTGGTGTGAGGTGATGTAATGAAGGACGATGGAACTAGAGTTTAAACTTACTGCTTGTTACAATTATAATATGTCAATATATGGGTGTGAGACTCCATACATAACTCACAACTCACTTTTAGGACGAACACTGACATTTATTGAGACGAATACACACACAAAAAATACAGATATAAACACTCTTCTCGTTCTTTAATTAGCTTAAAGTCTATAATTCAGGACGTCGTTGAATATATTTCTGAGATTTTCTTACGTCGTGAAAATATTCAATCTTATTTCTCCGAAATATGTTCTGTTCTTTTTTAACAAAACCTTCCGTCGTCGAACTCATTTCGTTCTCTTTACCTCTTCTGCATTTCCACTTCACACAGCTTCGTTAAGGCTCGTTTCCTTTTTAATCTCGAAGCGGAAAATACGGGGACACTCAGTCTAATGCAGGTGTTGCTTGCGAAATCTCCACAAGCGGCCGTCCTGACATCTGGAGCTGCCGCAGCGACATGTGGTAAAATAGAATCTGAAAAAACAAAAAACAAAAACCAGTAACTTTTCTTAGGGGGAAAAGAGAAAGAAAAAAAAATCTGCACGTCATAGTTGAAGTAGAGTAACATCATATGGGTTGACTTATAAAATTGTTACAAACACATAAGAAGAAAAGATTTAAAAAAAAATGTTTTTGAAGTTTCAGTTATCGTCAGGCCAAGGTTTCATGTATTCAGCACAGGAGCTAGTATTTATCGGTCCTTCAGTTGATGAGATTTTCGTTACGTCGTAGGTGTCGTTAGACTTCACTTTGATTATACGGACCTAAGAATTTAGATTTCAACTTTAAACCTGGTTCTTGCTGGGTTCTCTTAATTGCTACAAGGTCACCAAGCTTGTACTTACGGAGTTTCTTACGTCGTAAATTATAGTGCTTGCGATTTTCTTGTTGAATTTCCAGAATATTCTTCTTGGCTTCTTTACGGAGCTCTTCTCTGTCTTTCATAAATTGTTCTTCGACTGCACTGTTTAAGAGGTCAATAATTTGTACATCTTCTTTCTGTTTCATTTTTGTACCAAATAATATTTCAAACGGTGTTCTCTTAATGCTTCTTTGGTAAGTTGAATTAATGACTTGTTGAACTTTAGGAACATGTTTAAACTATTTGGTCGGTTCGTCTTTGGACATTTTAGAGATTACAGAAATTATGGTGGAATTAAGTCGCTCTACTTGACCACTGGCACGGGGAAGGCCAGTTGTAACTGTTTCGTGCTTTATATTTTCCTCTTGACAATAATCAGCAAATTCTTTGCTTGTAAATGCAGGACCTTTATCGCTAATGATAATGGAAGGATTGCCAAAAGTATGACTTTGTTGTCGTAGTTTTGATATAACTTCGGTAGCAGAAGTACTTTTACATGGATACAACCAGACGAATTTAGTAAATGCGTCTATTAAAGACAAAATATGTTTATAAATTTTGTTGGTTGTTTCAAGAGGGCCTAAATGATCAATGTGGTAGGTTTGGAGAGGAGTCTCTTCTTTAGGTAAGGGATGCAATTCACCTTCTTGTTTGCCACGTTTGCGATTATACAAAAGGCATGTTACACAATTTGCTATAATTTTATCAATTTTATTTGACATATTAGGGATGAGAAATTCTTCGTTAAGGAGTTCTTCACAGCGTTTACGGCCAAAATGTCCTTTGTCATGAACGTGTTTAATGACATTTAGCTGCATTTAATCCGGCACAACTATCAGATCGATACCTTTATGATTTTTATAGAGAACGTTATTTTTAAGGAAATAGTTGTCATATGGCTTTGTTTTCAAAATTTCTTTGATGGCCTGTATATGTTCGTCAGTGTTCTGTGATTGTATGATTTTGGTAGTAAAACTATCTTGAATGACCATACATATTGGATTTCTACTTAAAGCGTCGACATGGCGCATGCGTGTACCTTGTCTGTGTTCGATTGTATAGTTATAGTCAGCTAACATTAAAGCCCATCGAGCAATCTTGGTGCAAAGATCTTTTTTATTCATAGTAAGGGCGAATGCGTTGCAATCTGTGACTATCTTGAAAGGAATACCTAGAATGTAAACGCGAAATTTTTTAAGGGCTTCTATGACAGCTAAAACTTCTAATTCATAACTCGAATATTTACGTTCGGCATCTGAGGTTTTTTTGCTCATAAAATAGACAGGGTGAAATTGATTGTCAATAGAAGACTTTTGAAGGAGGACTGCTCCGTAACCGTCAATAGATGCATCACAGTGAACTTCTGTTTCGTTACTAGGGTTATAAATGCTTAAAACAGGACCTGAAGAAAGGATGTGTTTCAGCTGATTAAATGCATTTCGTTGCTGGTCGCCAAAGTGAAATTTAGTGTCCTTTCTAAGAAGATCTGTTAAAGGCTTAGCTATTAAAGAGTAATCTTGAATGAATTTACGAAAATATGAAGTTAATCCGACAAATGAATGTACATCTTTTATACTTTTAGGTTCTGGGAAATTAAGGACAGCTTTAGTTTTTAAGGGGGATGGGTGCAGTTGACCATTTTTAATGTGGTAACCCAAAAAATCAATTTCTCGTTGTAGAAAGTGGCATTTTTTAAGATTCAGTTCTAAACCATATTCGGATGCAGTTGTAAGGACGCGTTGTAATTTCTGGAGTCCTTCGACTTCGTTTTCAGCTGGTATTATGAAGTCATTCATATAGACAATAAGTACTTTTTCATTAATGAGGTCTCGAAAAACGTTATAAATATATCTTTGAAACACTAACGGTGCATCGCTAAGGCCATAATTCATATATAAGAATTCAAATTGACCAGAATGTGTTACGAAAGAAGTATATTTTCTACTATTTTCTTCTACTTCGACATGGAAAAAAGCATTTTTAAGGTCAAGAGTAGTAAATACTTTTGCAGAATGCAACTGATCAATAATGTCATCAATTACTGGGAGGGGAAAACGTTGTTTATGTGTTTTAGAATTTAACTTCCTATAGTCAACACACAATCTATATGAACCATCTTTCTTTTTTACTAGGACAATAGGTGATGAAAAATTACTAGTGCTTTTACGAATAATTCCTTTTTCGAGCCACTCAGAAATTTGTTTTTCGACGAAGTTTTTCTCTATTTGCGCCAAGCGCCTGGGAGGACAAGTAACAGGTTCTTCGTTTTCCAGATGAATTGATAATTTAACATCAGTTGTCTTTATTTTTTTAGGAGAATAATTTTGAATAAGTTCTGAAATTTTTGAACGTATTGTTTCATCGGTAATATGAGATAAATCAAGATTAAGATCGTCTAACACATGAGCAATATTAATCAAAAAATTATTGGACGTATCGTCATTTTTCTCGATTTTTTGCATCGAAATATTATTTCCAGAAATTGTTAAAATACTTTTTTGAATGATATCTGTACCAATAATAAGATCAAAAGATATGGAATAATCTGGGACTACATAAACATTAGTTGTATAATTAAAGTCATCTATCATAATGTTCGTAGAGAAAAAACCTAGGGGTTTGATTATAGTATTCTCTAATCCAGTTAATGTGATAGTTGAATGTTCAAGGTTCGAAATTGTAGGGAGTTTGCGATAAATACTTTCCTTTAGTAAACTTCTTTCACTACCTGTGTCTACCAATGATGTAACATTTACAGACGAAACAATGACTTGTTTGGTCATGAAAGTGTTCGACGTGACAGTGGAAACATTGGAGGGTTCTGACTTAACTCTAGGCCTCCTTGGTTGATCACATTGAGCCGATTTATGGCCAAAATTCGAACAATTAAAACAACGAGGGCCTTTATCTTTATGTCTGCATTGGCTACTTTTATGATTCGACAAACCACAATTAAAGCAAAAAAGATCAGATTTTGGTCGAAAGGATTTCTCTTTCATTGGCATTTCAGGTTTGACTTTACGAAATTTAGTGTTCTCAAAGTCATGTCGAATTTTGTCATAAATTTTGAGCTTTTGCTTGAATTATACAATGGATTGGCATCCATATAACATTGATTTTCTGAAAACGGGGTCGGGTATGCCGTTTATGATGTATTGCATTAATGCGGAATCCTCGATTTTACCACGCGAGCATATTTGTTTCATGATACGAAAATATTCTTCTATTGATTCATTTTCTTGCAATTTTCGTTTATTTAATATATCATGTAACTCGGCAGAATTATAAGTGGTGCTAAATTCTGATATTAAGAGTTGTTTAAGTTTGTCATATGAATTGATATGGAATTCTGTTTGTGTTAATAACTGGGCTTTTCCTCGTAATGATCTTTTACAAAATATGAATTTATGAAAGTCAGATAAATTAAACATATTAGTAACATCCTCAAAATTATTAAACCATACCTGTATATCACTAAAAGAACTACCATCGAAAGGAGGTATTACACTTTCAATATCAGTAAAATTCATAGACGATGGCATAAAACTTTGAACTGGAAATTGCTGTTGTTTGTCAAAATTTGATAATTGAGTGTTATTACTTGAAGTCATATTATTTGAAGGCAGTTCGGGTTCCGAGTCAGTGTCACTTTCATTTTGTATAATATTATTTTGTAGTAAGGCCAAGTCTGAAAGGTATGTAACTAATCGGGTTGCGAGATCGTTTAAAGATCCCTCATTATCAATACAAAGTAGATTGCACACTGTAATCAGATCATTTAATGAAAAATCAGTTTGAGCTTTAGTTATTTTATTTTTTAATTCGGTGCTGTCGGTTTGAAAACCGAAACCAGTAAAATCACGTATTCTCTTTCTATTAGAGCGATCACCGTCAGCATCAAATAGGAATTTACGCAGCAATTTAATTTTATGCGTTCGTTCGTTTTTAAATGCATCTTCCAGTTCTGGTATTTCAACTAACTTCATAATAAAATAATAGCAATGAACTCACCGTTAGAAGAATATCCGGCTTGAATATGTAGGATGAATAACTCTAATTAATCATATTGGTGGGTTAACTGTCACTTCTGACGCCAATTTATGGGTGTGAGACTCCATACATAACTCACAACTCACTTTTAGGACGAACACTGACATTTATTGAGACGAACACACACAAAAAAAATACAGATATAAACACTCTTCTCGTTCTTTAATTAGCTTAAAGTCTATAATTCAGGACGTCGTTGAATATATTTCTGAGATTTTCTTACGTCGTGAAAATATTCAATCTTATTTCTCCGAAATATGTTCTGTTCTTTTTTAACAAAACCTTCCGTCGTTGAACTCATTTCGTTCTCTTTACCTCTTCTGCATTTCCACTTCACACAGCTTCGTTAAGGCTCGTTTCCTTTTTAATCTCGAAGCGGAAAATACGGGGACACTCAGTCTAATGCAGGTGTTGCTTGCGAAATCTCCACAAATATAACAAAGTTCCCTGCAAAAGCTGGAGGTACATGTATATTTCTTTATCATTTAAGTTTTAAAATGCAAGCAGAATTAATAAATGAACTGTTATTTTCAAATGAACTGTTTCATAGATGTACTTTATACTTAACGCCACACCAAATGACCTTAAACCCTGCGTTTTTATAACTCTGCTCTAATTATATGACCATAACAAACGGTTCAAAACAGCGAATCTATAAATAGTTCAGTCACCATGTCGACGATGTGTGGGGGCAGGAGGAGAAACATTTCTGTGATATTTTGCAAAATCAAACTGTTGAAAGGAAAAATAATTTTTTTTTACCTGAACTAAATACGTTTTCCATTTTAGTAAAGAATTTTATAGTGACTGGCAAACAAATTGATATTGCAAATTTTTTAAAGATGCAATTTTCATTTTATATTCGTGTACATATGTTGAATTTTTACATTATTTTTTTATCATTATTCTATTCAAGATGTTTAAAGAATAAATAACATGCTTTGCTGGCATTTTTTATCGAATTCTAACTTCTACATTTTTCCCCTGACATTCATCCTATAATCCGGAAAATTTCGTAGTTAATCTTTTCAGTTAATCTAATCAAGTATAATTTTCGAAAATAAAATCGGTTCGCATTAATCGGAAATTCGGATTAGCGGGGTTCTACTATATTTCAAAAAATTGGCAGCAATCAAGGAACACGAATAAATTAAAAGTAGCACGCTGGCAACACTGACTGAGTTAGAAACTTCCAATTACGTGAAAAGAAAAGTTAACAATAAATGAAAATAAAATGATGCCAATAAGTTATTTTTAATAAATCCTGTTGCACATATTTTCTCCAGGGATACATTCTAATACTTTTATCCAATAGAGAATGAATTTATCTCAAAAGTATGTGGTTTTCATCTTCATTATTTGAAGTGATTTGAAATAGAGGCATTTATGAAGTTTTTCCCGGTGCGTTCCGTGAAATATTTTATTATCAGAGCGACGTTTTCTTCATTCTAGCGTTAGTATTTGTTAAAACTGTATTACGTTTTAAGTAATTTTACAAATACAAAACAAATATGCTTAACTTTTAATTCTGAAGTGAAAAAATATACATCAAAATTATTTCATTAAGCTTAAATAGCACCTCTATTGATCCACCTTTTCTTTTTAAATAATAAAAATATCAATTAATGTAATTAAATGCATTTCAGAAAATTCATTTGTTCGAGAAAATGTCAACTTAAAAAATAGAATGTTTTTGTTCTTAATTTGTTA